>OX421361.1:40196254-41500354 GCA_949126925.1 Cheilosia vernalis | reverse complement strand
GTACCTGTTGCTTAGATGGTGTTGTGTGTTTATCTTCACGTTGTGGGTGTTTCTGGCAGTGTTAGACGGTGGGTGGCAATTACTTACCGCAGACAAATGGGGAATATCGCCTTTAGAATGAGGTGCAAGTATTGTGTGGTCTCCTCTGAATGGAGGGAGGAGATTACGTGTTGACTCGAGATGTTCTCGTTCGTTTTTGGTGGAAGTTGAAATGCATTGCATAAGAACCTATAGTGTGTATTTATATCGTGTTGCGTAATGAGTCAAGGTGTTGTGGAAATTGATGGATGGTGGTACTTTTTGCGCAGACGGTCTGTGTGCGGAGGTTTGGTTGAACATAAAAAATCTTCGAATGAGAGAAGATTATACTAAGGGGGTCATGTGTGGAAGATGATGCATTTTTCTTAATGAAGATGAAGAGGCTTGTTTCTTTTTGGTGAGTCATGTTTTGCCGTCTTTGTAGGGAAGATCACTTATTCGGATGGTATGGTTAGTTTGGTATCTCGAATGCAAATTTGATGCTACTTCGCGAGGTCAACTGCAAATTTAAACCGTAAAAGCGTCAGATTTCTCTATTCATTCAACAAATACAAACACTAATTATGGTCTCAATTGAGAGTAGTACATCAATGATGTCAACCCGGGTTGAAGTTTTTATGCCTAAATCTGAAAAAAAATATTAAGCCATTCACAAAAAAAAAGCTATGCTTAAATTGCATGTGGGAGTACAACGAACCTACCACAAGGTGATTAAAATTTGTTGGTCGATCGATAGGTAATCAACCCAAGAAGGTAATCGACTTCGTTCTCATTTTATTTGTATTTAATTTTGTTTGACATCGAGTAAGTCAAGTTGAGGACTCGGGATGGCTCGCCAATCCGTAGGATTCTCATAGGTTCCCATAGTGCGGGGGATCGTAAACAGTAAGTTCATCACAAAGGATCGACATTGATCGAAGTGTGGCCTGTGCATGTTTAACATGGCGCACAAACCCACTAACCTAACCCAACCTAACCCAACCTAACCAAAGTCAATTTAAGAGTTGAAAGACAAACATGGCTTAATAGTTGTGAAAGAAAATGACTTCTATCAAACCAGATTTTTTAAATAAAAAAAAATTATTTGTGTGGATTGATTTATGTCATTTTTCTTAAAATTATTCCTCAATGCCGAAAAAAGCATAATTATTATGCCTGGAGTACTACAAGTACATTACTTTGGTTTAGATTAAGTCATTTGCTCTATTTACAAAAAAAAGTTGTTTTGGGTAAACGCTTAAACAAAAAAACGGAAAATATTGCAGGAAAAATTTCGGAAAATCCAAAATGCCCATAATATTTAAAATTTGTAGATATGTACTTATTTAATTTTATTTATATATTTATTTTAATTTATATATATCCCGATTACTCTTAGTCCTTTCGCCATCTATTGTAAATCACCAGAGGCATCGAGGATACGTAGTCGTAATCGGTTTTCATCAACTCATCTCATTCTGGGCTTAGCCAAACTTTCCTTCCTCATGACAGAAATTCCGTGAAGCACCATGGAATCCTAACATTGACATTCAGTTCGGCATGTTTTCTAATAATATAAGCACCCCATTTACTGAAAAGAACATATATCACTTGACGTGTGTTCATGGAATTCATCCATCACAAGTCAGCGACTGATTGTAGCTCTGCAAACATCTTGGCCTTTGGCTAAAGAATTTGAATTCTGCATTGTTAAGAAAATCCCTCTGCATTGTCAAATTGTAATTTTGTGGTTCAGACCTAAGATTGCTAAATAAAGCCCGACGTCACATCCATATTGACAGACAAATCTTTTTTTCCTTCATATCTTAACAGTTCTGTATTAAAAGAAACACGACATAAATTATCTACTAAACAATTTAGGAGACTTCAGTGGAGATTCGAAATTCTTTAAATGCTTGGTACCTTCTAAGCCTTTCTTATAGCATATTCTTAGATCTGCAAGGGCGAATAAATTCAATTGTTCACATGACAATTTTTGTGGTCCTCCTGAGAACTTATTCGTGCACCCAAAATGAGTATGACTTGCATTTTTTTACTTTTTGTTTTAAATCTTCCTGTTGTATAATCTCCACTTAGTTCTAGGTTATTTCTTACATTGGTATTGTGCACTTAAAGTTTTATTTTCAACTTCTGACTCGGTTATGCGATTTAATCAATTTTGCAAGACCAGTTTTATTACAAAAAAAAAATAATACCCGTTTCAAAGCTGGACTGAAGGTTTAGAAGGGCTTAAGCCACATTTGAAAATAAAGGTCTTAAGCGCGTTTAACACCTTCTTCCACTAAGTTTATGGACAAAGTGGTTGCATAAAGCACCTTCATCCTTTGCTAAATCATAATATAGAGGCATAAGAGAAGTCCACATGAGACAGAAATTTAAATTTTCACATAAGAAAAAAGGCAAATTAAAAAAAATGTACTTGGGACATTTATCTTTTAAACGCTTGTAACAGTTTCATCTTATTAAAAACATAGTCTGTGTTCAGGAGTTTCGACTTTAAGTACATGTAGTTGAACTTGAGGTTAGACGAGCACTGAGCATATATAAATTTCGTTCAGCAATACTATCGAAGGGGTGAAAAACTATTTGGACTAAGTTACAGCCCGATTCTTGCGTTGTGAGACCTCACAAGTCACAAACTCTTGTGAGGTTTGTTGTAATTCGATAACTTTTTCGGAATTCTACGATAATCCTCACAAAAAATTCAACTTAGCATGGTCACTCTCAAATTGGCACAAAATTTTCCACAAAAGACTGAGCTCGTACACGACATTATTAAAAATATAAAAATAATTTGTTTTTTTTTTTGCCAAAATACGTGAAATATGAACACAGAAATGTTTTAGAACTGAAGGATGAAAATTATTAGTAACGACATTTAAAATGTCATGTTCGTTCAGGTCATAAAGTATGTGGAAATAGGGAACCAGGACCATCAAATGCAATAATGATTCACTTGTGAGCAGTTATGACTGGTTTTGAATTTTGTGACCTGAGAAATTGCAGCGAAAATATAAAAATTGCAAATGCTTTGCAAATTAAACTTTCAATTTCAATTTTACAATTTTCAAATTTTATAGTTTTGAGGAACATAAAGTTTTGCAAATTGACGAAAAATTTCCTAATTGCAAAGTGAAAAGTTGATAAATTGTTTTGTGGAATAGGGCCCTGCTCCTTAGTTTATGCCTGCTCCATAGGAGATCATAAATTCGATTATTTTTGTGAACCTCACAAATTGTGAGTATGCTGACAGACTACGAAAACCTCACAAAATCAATTTCAGCTCACCTTGTGAGAGTTTTTTTGACTTGTGAGGTATCGGTGAGGTTTGCCAGAATCGGGCAAATAAAAAATACCTTCTATATCCTTCCATATTTTGATAGATCAATTTACAGCAGTTTGATACGTCAAAACTTGTTTTCGAACCACTTCTGATCAGTTAATCGGTAAACGATGTGAAAATATTGAAAGACAGATTTGGAGTCTATGGCGAGTTTCTGCAAATATTTGGATGCTCGTGCCTTTAATACAAGAGTTGTAGATATGTGTAAGATTATTTGTTCCCTACCTGAGGTAAACTGGGCTGTTAATCGGTAGTATAAGAAATTATGGCTTGAGGTGAATGCTACTGCCATAACCGCGCCCACCGATAGGAGAATGCCAGCTACGATAACCACGTCCAACTTAGAGCTATCTGTGAACCACTTTGTGCCGTTTTGGCAGTTTGGTGGGTCACTGCGGTTAGGATCTTTGTTGCAATCTTTATAAAGCCTTTAGGAGGCGTTCTGCTACCGCGCAGAGGATTTCAGGCTCAGAAATCAGAGTCACTACTTCTGTGTGCTCACTAATCTCTTATGCTTATCTCTTTTCATTGTTCCCAACTTGGTGGGCATCCATAACAGCCGTAGGAATAAATCCGTCAGATTCTACCACTCATGCTACAACACTACTTAACGATTTAGCTGCAATCAATTTTTTCTCCATGATATTTGATTTCATCGGCTGAGTATAAAAGACTTACCGGGATATCTTAAATGTTCGAAAGAGTTAAGTGGGTTTTAAGTGGGACATTTAAACTGACTAAAGCCTACAGTATCCGGTCAAAGTTGAACCTTTAGCCTGTTAAAATGAACTCAACATAAAGTTGTTAAGTCTCCCACTTATGACCAGCTCCGTGGATATAGTCTATACACATTGGGCGGTACTATAATACCCGCTTTTAGTGTGAACGTTAAATTTAACAAGCTCACAGTGGCGGTAATTTCCACATAAAAAATGCTATTGTGATGTAAGGTAAATTTAAGGTACCTAAAGGTTAAAAATAGCTATGGTAGTAAAATCCGTTGGTAGCTCACCTAAATCAGTCTACAATCAGGGCCATAAAAATCGTCCGGCACATGCAAATGTGCACTGTAGTTTGTACTTGTTTTTAAATGCATTTCTCCTTGCACAACACATTAAGACTCTCAAAATCAACCCACGAAAAGCATATAAAATTATCAATATTTGGAATGAAAATATTTTCCACTTCAAATCACGATATCATCCAAACATTATGACCCCATTTATTGATTTGTAAAGAGTCCGTCAAATCGTTCTCAAGTCACTGAAAATGCATTACACGGCTTTCCTGTGTATACGTATACACAAAAGCAGTAAAAGATTCTTTTCCCTTTTGCCCAGTGCATGTGGTTTGGTTGGTGGTATACATGAATTTCTTGTCACGTACTTCTTATTAATAATCCCATCGAACGTACGTACGTTCTCACAAATCGGTATGAATGGAAAATAAAAATTTTAATAATAAAAATAAAGGAAGACGGGGGCCTTCTCAACAATAAACACTTAGTCAAGCGGCATAATATTATGACGCTTCCGAGCGTCTCCGTGATGTTTAGGGTCAATCACCGATACGTGATGGTACGCTCGATACCTCGAATGGGCCCCCATGTGCACTTGTGCAGTGCGTAAGTTCCTTTTATCATTTTTGTCCACAGAGGGAGGTGCATTGAAATATACCTAGACTTGCGTGGTGGTTCAGAATTATGGTATGGAATGTCATTTGATGTGCGGCATGAAACACCTACGGAAGGAATTTTATTGGATGAGCAATGAAAAATGCGCCAGTGCCGCGTATGATATGACAAAATGTTATGTTTAAGGAAATTCTCACGGAAGTTGATTAATGTCAATGGTGTGGCGCCTCTTAGCGCCTCTTAGTGGTATATCTCGTTGCACAGGTCGAATGGAAACAAATTGTAAAGAGGAGAGGAGACTTCCGCGTCAGCTGGTAGTTTACTTGGGGGTGTACTTGAGGACAACTCATCCACGGAAATTTTATAAAAATTTTGCAAATGCATATGTTTTTTAATGTTTTAAAGAAAATCCCTTGTTTAGTCCTGTAGCCTTGGACTACTAAGCGAGGGGTCCCAAGTTCCAACAAATTTCATCTAAGGCGTTTTTTAAACTGCGCGACCTCTCTGCGAACGTCTGACAAACATCCGAGAGTATAACTGTCATTAAAGAGCTTCTCAATTGGCCGTTTGGACTCGTCATAAAATCGTAGACCGACCCATTGGTCCCAACAATTAAAAACTCACACAAAACGAGTGGTTGTGAGAAGCTCGGCGTAGCGTCCCCACTGACCTGTTGCGCCAACTATTAAGTTATTTATTTTATATACTGAAAAGATTGCTATAGAAAATATATATCAACATTTATAAAAAAATTGCATTAACCTAAAAGTGACTGAAGATTAAATTATATGCCATTCCACAGTTGAGCAAAAAGAAGCCAGCGTGACCGTAGTGTGACTGGACTGGATTGCAATTTGGAACTTGTTTTGAGAGCCTACCACAAAGTTTTGCTATTTTGGCCCTGATTTTAGTTGGAGAAGGCAGTTCAAAAAATTTCCAAATGGTGTTATTTCCTATTATTTTATTACCTATCCAACACTATTATAGTGTTTAGTCTGGCAATGCTTGTTAAATTTTGTTGAAAAATTCAAAATTTGCGGAAAAGCTTCAAAAATGACACTTTTTTCTCATTTGCCCCTTTTTCTTGGAAATTTTGCAGCGGTCACACTGACAAGAACGAGCTATTTTTCAATACAATTTCACTCTGAAAAGAAATAGCGACTCACATGTGCCAGCCATTCTAAGCCTTTACTCTGGTACCCATATTTAAACAGTGTAATCCTCCCAAAGCTACTTAGACTTTATAAGGTAGCTGTTCGGGAGAAAGTTAATTCACACGCTAATGCCGAAAGTGAAAACCCGTGCGTAGCAGCAAATCTGGAACCATAATTATAGAATTCTTGTTTGAAATGAAAATAGGCTTAGAGGTGTTTTAAAGCATTGGAAATGTTCTCATTAAGAGGTGAGTAGATGAACAGATTATTTGGCTCCACAACAGATGTACGATAAGGCCATTTTTTTCGAAGACGTTAGAAGCAAGTGCAGAGCATCAAAATTCATTTGACTATAATTTTCCAAACAATTTCTCTCTAATTTGTTTGTTTCAAGACTCGAACGCCTTCCCACACTCACTGTAGTCTTTGCGAGTTTGGCAGCTGTTGCCTTTTGTAGTGGCACTGCAAACTCAATGCGTATCGTTTTAAAGAAGATTTATTTGAATTAACAAAGCAAGGAAGATTTAAAGTGCGGAGAGGTACAACGTACATGTATACCTATAGTTCAGGTTGACACCTGCTTTCATGCGTTTATGGTGTACTGCTTTCAGTAAAGTTTCAACGAGTTAGTACTACAAATTTTTTTTTTTTTTTTATTTTTTTTTATCCGAGGTTAGGTGAAAATCTTCCAAAGACACTATGAGAATAGCAAGCGCGTTCTCATAGTAGTGTCAGATTTTTACTGACTAAAAACACCACCCTTCTAAAGATTGTTAGATACTGCAACTAAGATATAACTTATCAAGCAATTTTTCTATCATTAAATAAAAACTTTTGACAGGTTACTTTCCAATGAAAGATCCTGCGTGTTCCGCAAATTAGACGCGGTTAATCTTATCTTGCCAAGTCGAACGGTTTCGTTCTTTGTAGTCGGCGCAATAAATTGCTCTCGTCCAAGATTTGTCGGACTGTATTGTTGATATGTCCGATTAGTCGGTTTCTATGCTTTC
This sequence comes from Cheilosia vernalis, assembly GCA_949126925.1. Taxonomy (NCBI): domain Eukaryota; kingdom Metazoa; phylum Arthropoda; class Insecta; order Diptera; family Syrphidae; genus Cheilosia; species Cheilosia vernalis. Next base: position 41,493,175 of record OX421361.1, on the reverse strand, counting down.
TCGCGAAGCTTCTAGTTTCAGCTTCGATTGTTGGAATTCCGAGATCCCTATGGATATCGTCGTTTCTAATATACCATGGTGCTTGTACAATTTCTCTAAGAACTTTATTTTGAAAAGTTTGTAGAATATTGACATTTGTTTTCTTGGTACAACCCCAAAGTTGTATACCGTAGGTCCACACCGGCTTTAGCACTTGCTTGTATAAAAGCAGTTTGTTCTCAGTACTGAGCTGGGAATGTTTTCCGAGTAACCAGTACATTTCTCTATATTTGATATCGAGTTCTTTACGTTTCATTTTCACGTGCGAATTCCATTTCAGCTTTGCGTCGAGTGTCATTCCCAGATATTTGGCCTCGTTTGCAAAGGGTATTCGGGCCAAGTTTAGAAAAATTGGCAAGTCATTAGTTTTCTTATAAGTGAAATTCACGTGAACAGATTTAGTTTCGTTGAGGGCGATCCGCCAGTTCCTTGTCCATTCATTTACCTTATTCACTGCGGCTTGCAGTTTTGTAGTCGCTTCTTCGATTGTATTACCTACAGCTAGGATAGCTGTGTCGTCGGCGAACGTAGCAAGGGTAGTGCCATCTTCCCTTGGTATATCGCAAGTATATAACAAATAGAGGAGCGGGCCAAGGACGCTTCCTTGCGGTACCCCGGCCGAAATTTCTTTTAGCTCCGAGTATTCATTTCCATTTCTAACCCGGAAGAGTCTATTCCCGAGATATGATTCTAGAATATCATATAGGCTTGCGGGGAGAACTTGTCGTAATTTAAATTTCAAGCCGTCGTGCCACACCTTATCAAAGGCTTGTGAGACGTCAAGGAATACACTTGAGCAAATCTTTTTTTCTTCAAATGCTTTCTCGATTACGTCAGTAGTTCTATGTACTTGGTCAATCGTCGAATGCTTGGTTCTGAACCCAAACTGGTGGTCAGGGATAAGATTATTGTCTTCAATAACCGGCTGTAGGCGCCTAAGCAATATTCTTTCGAAGACTTTGGAAATGACCGGAAGAAGGGAAATCGGTCTATACGATTTTACTTCATTTGGCGGTTTTCCTGGTTTTAAAACCATTATGACCTCCGCGACTTTCCATTGACTCGGCACGTGTTTTAGTCTGAGCGCAGCATTTATGATATGAAGGAGCTTAATTAATGCTTTCCTTGGAAGAGCTTTGAGAACTTCTCCGGTGATCAAATCATAACCAGGAGCTTTCTTAGGTTTTAGGGATTCGATTTCACGTTTTAGTTCCCTTGGCGTTGCTCTTGAGAGTGTTGAATCGTCAGGTTGTAATTCCGTCCTATTAGTATTGTCGTAGATCGCTTGGCCATCGTACGGTTTAAAGGTTTCTTCTAAATGAGCGGCAAAAACGTCCGCTTTTTGCTTATCTTCCCTTGCCCATTCATTTTGATTTATTCTAATTGGCGGCGCGGGGATTTTGGGCCTTTTGGTGCCTTTTACAGCTTTCCAAAGTGAATAATTGGAATCTTTTTTCGCTGTTAAACTTTCAAGGTAAGAACCTATCGCACGATTTTTAAAATCCTTAATGACTGTCTTCAACAAATTGCACAAATAATTCAAATGTGCTTTATGTTGCGGAGCGCGACTCTGTTGCCATTTCTTGCGCGCCTTCCTTTTTTCGTTGACCAATTCTTTTATTTCGGGAGGATATCGTAGCCCGTATTTGACCGGGGTTTTCCTTGGATTAGGCGTATTATTCCAGGAGGCGAGCTGTACGATCTCGACGAAGCGATCAACTTCAACTTCAAGTTCATAGGGTGTCGTAAGTGGAACACTCAGTTGAACATTCTCTTCTATTTCGTTCCTAAAGCCGTCCCAGTTAGTGTTTCTACCAGTTAATCTCGCTGGCTCTAGGTTATTGACTAGTTTTACACTCAATGTTAATATAACCGGTGAGTGGTCAGATGATAGATCAAAGCTCTCTTCAACTTTAATGTGGTGGGTAGGTATTCCTTTCACGACGAAGAAATCTATCAGATCAGGTAGTTTTGAAGTATCAGTTGGCCAGTAGGTCGGTTTGCCCGTCGAGAGGAAATCGCAACTGTATTCCATACCTGCCCCATAGAGCATTCTACCTTTTCGCGAGATGTATCTGGAGCCCCAAAACGTGTGCTTCGCATTAAAATCGCCGCCAATAATGAAATTTGGTTTGAGCGATTTAAGCAGGTTAGTGAAATCACTTTTTTCAAGCGCGGAACGCGGTGGACAGTAGATAGATGAAATTCTAAGAGTACGCTGACTATTTTTAACTCGAATCGTGCACAGTTGCATAGTTTCAAGCTCTATCTTCAGGTCTTCGTATTGTTCAATGCAGTCGTTAATAAGCAATGATGATCCACCTCTGGCGTTCCCCGATGGGTGACAAGCGTGGAAATCATTATATCCTTTTATTTTTAAATTCGATCCCTTTTTCACGTGAGTTTCAGAAATCAAGCAAATGTCAATATCTTTCTCGCGTATGAATATTTCCACTACAAATTGAATACAAAATTTGGAAATTCTGGATGTGTATGGCTAGTTTAAGGATAGTTTTGGACCCGATAGGAGGCGTTGTTGTGGAGATATGGACGCTGGATTTGGGGGAGTGAACAGGTGAATGTGTTACGGAAATTGTGACATGGCGAGACAACGGAGGTGAATCCTCTTGAATTTTAATTAAAACAAAGGCTTACACCTGAGACAGCAAAAACTCATAAGCTAATTCTTACACAGACACTAGACTACTAATTCAGTTGATTAAAATAAACCTAAATTATAACCACATACAAAAAAAATTCAAACAAAAATGCTATAATAGAAAATAGTTGCGGAATTTTGTGGATCTTGCGCAAAGAAATATTAGCTACTTTATTTATTTTTTATAATTTCTTCTTATTCTATCATATGTTATAAGTTATAACTAATTTAATGTAAATTATGCTAATCTTAGACTTAAAAATGGTGTCCTTACTTTAAAGATTATTTAATAATAAAAACTGTATTATTAAGTAAAAGCAACAAAGCTGTAAAAAAAATATATTTTACTTCGTCGAATCAACCAATGATTACCTTATTAGGGGTGGCCAGTAACCTGAGCCTTCGTGACGCAGTGAAAAAACCCTGAGCTGGAATTTGAGTTTGACTAGGGTTGACATACATTCTATTATTTTTTTTTTATAATACACCGTCCATATACGTGAAATTGCCTTGTCATAAAATGACAACTATATGCTATTGTTTTCTTAATCCACAAGCGATAGGTAGTCTAAATATTTACTTCATTGATCAGCAACCATTCACATTTCACATTCAACAATTTTCAACGGTTAGATACAGCTTATTTTTTTTTTAATATAAATTCATCAAGAGCTCAGAAAGATGAAAATGGTTTATGTTTTTGAACAAAAAATCCGTATTAAATACCATCAACATTTATATTGAATTTTAACGCCCAACAAAGAAGGGGCGGTCTTCTAGTACCTTATAAACTAAGGTGGTAATTCAAGCACAAAGTACATACTCCAAATGGAGCTGTAAGCAATGTGTCCCAGTCGCAATAATTTTTTAGGAGCAAAATTCTTCACAAAAAATGGTGGTACATTTTCGATTGAATTACTTTTGATTTGTTTAATGAGTTTCGACAAAATTAAAAGAGTATAAAGGATACCCTACTTTTTATGATGCAATTCATGACATATTTGAAAGAATTTGAAGAGAATACCTGTTAAGCCAATAAGAGGCCTCACATAAAATCCAAACAACGAACCTCAAGTTGTGTTTATATGTCCTATATCCTATGTTATGCAATAGGGCAAACAAGCGCGCTTCAAGATGGACAATTGAGTGGTGGCTCGCTGGTTAGTGTACTGGATTACTCAGCGAGGGGTATTAGGTTTAACAAGAATCAGAAGTTACTACTTTCATATTATGTTGAACTCTGCTAGTTTCCACGCTTCTCAAATGAGCAGTTCGTATTTGTCAGAACATTGTAGGGAGCGTACATTCGTAACCCAAGTTGTCAAAATTTGTTTGCTTCATCTCAACTGAGAATTTGAGTGTCCAAAAATCAATTTGGATGAAAAAATCTATACAACGACAGCTCCTTGTTAGTTCTATTTATTCGTATTTATTCTTGTAGCTTCTTTCAAATTTGTAATATTCACTAATTCATAAGACAATTTTGTCTTAAAGTTTAAAATTCCAAGTAAATAAATCTAAATCTATATTTGCGCTTGGGATTACAAAAATAAGCTGACGATTTTTGTTAGAAGCCATAAATTCCCTCTGTATCAATGTTCCCACTGCATAAATTTGTCTTGTTGGTATCCCATACGCACATCATACAAAATTACAAGTTTCGCCCAATTTACAAAGGGATGAAGCCCAGCGTAACTAGCGGTGATCCAGGAAACGTCGTATGCCCAAGTCGTATACTTTTTGCGCCATTTACCCAAGGAATCAGTTCTGGAATCGTTTCCCCTTTTAGTGGACACATTTTTTTCTACGATTTTCATACACCACCCCGTTATCCCGGTAACTTACTTTGGAAAAATATCTCGACCCGCTTCCATGCCCATCCCACTACCAATTCCTTTAAAACAACAAATTAACTAGATACCAAAAGTCATATCGTCACTGCTCAAATCAGTTAAGCAAACAATCGAACCTTTACTTTCAAATTTTGTCCATAGGTTAAAAGTATACTCGTCCAATCATCCGATCACATCGAATCTATGGAATAATGAAAACAAAAAATTAGCTCCTTTTTTATGTAACTCCAGATTCAGCGCGCTAAACTCAAACGACAACAACATAAATTTGTTGGTCGTGCTAAAAGAAGTTATAGACTTATAGCCCCAGCCAGACTCGTTGTAAAATGAAAGGTAATGTGTACACTGTACAACACCGAGCAGCATATACCACTAAGATGGCTGAGAGTGACTGTGTCTTTATCTCTTGAACTATTAAATAAATATCAACAATCATTGGAGATTATCGATACGCGCCAAACTGTATTGCTCTTCAAATTGGGAAACTTAAAGTTGTCACTAAAACGAAAATAGAAAGTTCCAATAAAAAAAAAAACGAGTGAACAGAAACAGCAAAACCGAAAAACAAATTGTTTGTTATGAGAAGAAAACGTGTTTTGGGTTTTGTTAGATCGTTTGAAGCGATTTTTGCAATTTGCAAAACAAAAGAGTTACAAAAGTTTATCGCATTTTGCTATGATGTTGGTTAAGCGAAAAATTACTCACACACTCGTCAGGTGTCACTGTTCGTATGCGGTATGTCATACGCCTATTATGCATTCCTTCCTACACATTAAAATGGGACGGAAATTCCGCCCATTAATTAGCATATTTTATGTTTGCCTCCCATGTTGAGTCATATATATCCATGGTGCTGTGATGACACCTTCTGGCTAATTAAAATTACATTTTTATGAAGATACTTCGAATGGGTTATTGCATTTAAGTCTAGAGGCGCACTCAGACTTTTGTTTAATTGAAAAACCTATCTGTGTTGTCATAGTTTGTCTGCGTTTTATGCATTCCTTCCTACGCGTCAAAATATGGGGCCGAGATTTGAGGCTCGAAAATATGACAACCAATCAAACATCTGTGAGAATATAAAAACTCTGTTAGCTTAGTGAAACCTTCCACTAGCATTGCTGTACAAGGTACGTAAGCGTTTCCCTAAGAACGATAGTTTACATTCGCATCGATAGTGGGATCAGGCCCGAGACATCGCGGCCCACTCTTCCGCCGAATCGGGTAAATGGGTCACACTGTATGGCATACTTATCATTTCAGGCTCAAATGGTCTGTATTCTGCTTAAGGTTTCTTCAAACTGTTTGTTGGTGGGAGTTGCATTTTTTTTGCCACAAATTGGGGAAACAAATATTTTTTAAACTGTTTTTGGAATCTTAAATTAGAGTTCTCAGTTATATTAGCTGGCTAGCTATTGACTTTGCAGATGTATCTAGGTGAAGACATTGTATTCTTTATACGGTATCATACCTTGTTTCTGTGCTTTATATTTTTCAGCCGTTCTTTTACAAAACTTTCCATTGATTTGACCTGAATATCATTGATATGTTCGGAAGATAGATGCGGCTTATAGTTGACTTTGTAGGTCAGATGACACTTTTTAAAACCGGGTCAATATAAGAATGAAACATCTTTTGAAAAAGGGCTAAATAGCAATTTTAATGGCTACATAAAGTAGACACAGCTTGTATGATTCAATACGCATTCAAAACCCTATCGGGCAAATTATGTACTTATGTTCTCTTATACCGGCTGAAATTAAATGCACTGTTCTAATAACAAGCTCACAATAATTGTAAAATTTGCTTGTCAATGTATAGCAAAATATGTTTGCTAAGGCCCAGTGGAATAAATAGTATATTTGGCGATTGTACCCAACAGATTTTTTTTATAAATGCCACGCAAAGACTTTGTTTCACAAAGAAGTCTGCTCTACTTTACTTAGAGTTTCGAATACAAAATTGACACTATTTCAGAACCTAAAGAAATTAAAGCAGAGGTTGTTGAAAGGCCTGAAAATATTGAATGGATTTATTTGGAAAGGAGCAGATCGTATGTAAATTTTTATTCATCTACCAGTTTTGGAAATAAATTTGAAAACGTCTAGACAACTGCGCTTTTTACAGACTAATATGACTTTAAATTCTAAAATATTATTTAACCACAGTCGAAATATGTATTTTCTTTTGTAGAGTATGGAAATTTGATCAAATTTAAGATGGAGAATACAGTCGCAGTTGGAAAAAATATAAATAATTGTCATGTGTATAATAGCTCATGCTAGGCCAAACTTGACAAAGCGAGGTGCTGGTGAATATTCAGACTTGGCAAGCGAAATTCTGGTAGGTCTGTTGGAATACCACAGAGCCCTTTTCTAACAACCTCTTCTTTCTCTATGCGTTTTGGTACTTTCGAGATTGGTTGAGGTTAGTTCTCCGATTGTCTTCCGATAGTTTCTTTGGCTTGACTTTTTTTGTGTCGAACAGGTTTATTGTGTAGAATCAGGTGTGATACGAACTGCCCCGTCCGACAAGTTATAGCTGTGCAAAACCATTCCACTATATCGAAGACGCCCTGTGGCCTAGATCGACTCATAACAATTATAATGTGAATTTTATTTAACGAATTCATATAACTCAGGTTCCCGAAGTCTTGTTGAATCGCTGAGGAAACCATTATCCTGGCGGCGAGAGACGTTGGTATGGGACATTGTGGTATCAATAATGAAAGATCACTCGCTGCAGTTCGTTGCGCAATAGGATTAAAGTGGGGAGTGATGTCGGCAAGGAATTGGAGTGGTGTCACACTGACGTGGCGTTAAAAATATACCGGACATATTTTACAGCCATAGACCTGACTACTTCCAAATATAATCAATCTCAAATGAGGATAAGATCCTTTTGTGGGCTTTGGGAATACATTTTTTGAACTAGCTTACAACTCCTTATGTCGTTTATTTGTTTATGAAAGATATCATTGAATTATCTCCCATGCCATCTGACCATAACTCATTTAAGTCAGTTTCAAGATCTAATCCCTTACTGACTCGTTTGGTGAGTAACCTTGTAGACCGATCTTCCAACAGTCACAGTCAATTCGTGGATAAGTGTCTGCTGTCATACTGATCTTGCGAACTAGTTTTCAATTATGGAACCCCCGCGGTAATGCGGGTAAAAATGTCCGTTGATAATTATTTAAGTCTATAGTCTGCCTGGTGTCCCAACTACCATTCAAGTTGCTCCAAGTAGTAAGTATTTGGCAAGGATGGTAGCTTGTTCTAAGGACGGGTATACGACCGCACGACTAGCTCTGATTGTAATTACATCTATGTAGAACTGTTTAAACAGACTAATGTGTAGAAATAAAACTTTATCTGGTTTGCATTCTGGAACTCCCAAAAATAATGACGGTACTCATATAACCCTGTGCTTCATTTCCGCGTTAAAGTTTCTTCCCTTTTTCCGATTAACAAAAAAAGATAGAGCCAACAGCCAACCTATAAATGTTTTTTAAATACTTTTGTAGATACGGTCTGTTCTGAAATTGTGTTCAACTTTGTTCCCTTAAGCAAAAGTTGGTCAGAAGACAGCCACAATGAGAGAACAAAACATTTGAAATACCTTTTGACTATATTGAGGGAGCGGGTCAAAATGCTGCCTTTTAACACAAAAATTATGCTTTTCAAAATTCTGTTCTGTCTAACAAAATTCTGCAACCCCTATATTGAACCATAAAGTGTGGGAGCAGACCTTTTGAAATGAACATAATAATCAATTTAATTAGAGAGCAGACCCTGACAGTTTTTTTGGGAAGTTAGTGCAAAATATCCATTTGATGGGATTACAAGAACTTTTCAACAAGAATTTGTTTGGAATTGCAAGGATTTGCAACTTTACCACCGATTCATTACGACACTCGTTAAAGTGTTTAATGAGATAAATTCTGATAATTGATTCCCCTGTCAGTGCCGTAGCCAGGATTTTGTTTCGGGAGGGGCTTGCTTCAAAATCTTATGAGGAATTCTTTAAACAAAAAACTACATATGTGCATTCCAATTCATTGATTTTTATTAGTTTTTAAATCGTATGCACTTAAACGAACATACTTAAATAATTTTTTTTCACACATTTCTTTTAAAGTAGAAGACGTTTTAATTTTTTTACATGGGATCAATCACCCTATCTGGATCGATATTAATATCCGGGCATTCTCCATAACGCTTCGGGACACTGTTTTAATCCTTTTCATAGTTGAAAATCTTCTTTCAACACTAGCTGTGGTCACTGGAAGCGCGGTCCAAGCCGACAGCAAAAAGTTTATGCCTCTAAAGTAAGTCTTGTCACATATATCAAGCAATTTCAAAACTTCGGTAGAAGGATCATTCGACGATTTTTTTTCGCACGAAAGAATGTACTCAGCTTTTACAGCCGACAACGAAATTGGATTTTTAAAGTAACATGTTAGCTTTTCCATTTCGTTCACTCGCTCAACTATATAGCAAAACCTGGGAGAACAGCTGGAAATGATGGTAGAACGTCTTCTTTGACCATGAATCTGTCCGTAAGATAGGCTTCAGTAGAAGAGGTTTCTAGATTGGAACGCATTGTCTGTTTCAATGAAGTTATTGGAGCTCAAATAGATCCTCGGCAAGTTAGGATGCGGATTGAAAAGCATCTCTGAAGAAATCGTCGGATGTTCTTAAGAGAATTCAGAACTTCTTATAGAAACGAAATCTAAGGATTTGTTCTGTAGGATAACTGATAAGGGCAGCGTTAAACTGAATAGTTTTGTATGATACGATCAGACTTAGTAGGAAATCACTTTTTCGGATCGCTGCGAAAAGTGTTGATGCTTTCGAAGGCATCCCCAACGTTGTGCTCGTTATTTCTTCAAGACTTATTGAGAGTCATTTGAAGAGTTCTACAAAGGAAGCAATACTCTCATGGCTTTCAAAGAATCTCGTTTCACAAAGGCGTAAAGGCGTAGAAGTCGACTTTTTCGGCTCTCTGGTGCATGTTTTTTATGACATTTTTGAAAGTTAAATTTGCATTTGAATGTTTGCGGAAGAAGTTACCAATTTCACTAACTACACCATGGCAATTGCGAATTGCAGAAGTTGACATGGCATTAGACGGAGCCAGGTTCAAGCGATGGCTTGCAAAGTCTACATACCTAGCGCTTGGAAACTATTCCCTAATTCTGCACTGTACTCCACTTACGTGACCTGCCATATTTGCGGGTCCGTCATAGCCTTGGCCAACACAAAAAAGATTATTCAAGAAATTTAAATTCGCATCGACTTATGCTAAGATCTGTTCCAAAAGCTTAGCTTAATAGATGAAAATACCAGAATATGGTTACTCTCTCGCTCTCCGCTGCTTCTTTCTTTCTAAGACTTTTAATACATTTGAGTCATTTTAGGCGACCGAACAGAAAATTTCCCAACAGAAATATCACAAACACCAGTTCGCAGTGCAACTCTTTTGTTTTCCACTGGACCTTTGGAAAATCTGTTTTACGTCAAAACCGCCTTATGCCAAGCCCACATTCTGTGGAGTAATATCGTTTCCACCAACATTTCGCTGCCCATAAATTACAATAGCAACCAGCTGCAAACATGCTAATGGCACGCATGTAGAAAGTCCTATGGCACGCGAACACCACCTCCTCTCTACACAATGGCGCTCGAAATTAACATCGTTGTCTGTTATATATTTCGCTTCCTATAACATTAGTTAGTACTAGAAAAACATGGTTTCACGCACATCAACTTGGCCAGAGCCACCATGTACTCTCACTTGCAATAAATTCTTCCAAGCCATACAGAGACAGTGACTGGTGTTTTTTTTTTTCCTCCGGTGATCACTTGCGAATAAATCTGCACCAAGTACGTACTCGAATTTGGTATTAACATTACTCAATAATTGCTTAAACATTTGAATGTCTCTCGGGCACATTTGTATTTGTATATATCTGGTTTTCATATGGCATTTTCCGAGGCGAGGAAGCTAGTCTGCGAATTGTTTTGTCTCTGCTCAACCAACTAGTACATATACCAAACAAAGTGAAAACCCCATGAAAAGTGTGTACGCTTGAATAAATCTGGCAGTGCAAGTAAAGCCGTTTTAGTATCTTTTTTTTGTTCGTTATTGTAAGTCATGAAAAAATTTGCTGTTGGTATAAGAAATAAAAAGCACCGCTTACACCGCTTGTTGCATTGAAGCACGTCGAATAGAAACTCTCTCTGCGAGTTGAACCGCGGATATAAGATACAAGTACAGCGAATTGCCACCGAAATACATATAATTGCAGTGGATACATTTTCCCCACTGCAGCTATGGTTTTTCTTGCCGCCAACAATAAACTGTAAGTTATTTTCTGAGTTCATCACATTTGATGGTTGAAAGTGTATACCGTCGGAGAGGATAGGCTTGGCGGCGAACATGTGTGCCTATGGAGTTGTAAATGTGAAAGCAGGTGACTTGCGGTCTGTAGTTAGGTTAGTTTTTTTTTTTTTGTTGGCAAGTGTTGCTGGACAATAAAACGCTGCAAATAGTCCAAACTCATTGTCCGTCTAATTGGATAATGTATGTCGTCTTATACCCAACAATTTAATCACTTTCATTGACAGAGAGTCCCAATTGATGCTCACTGTGTAGTCAAACATTTTAATTTACTTTTTCTTGCCGCTTGCCGCTTATCTAATGCGTATTTTGATATTCGAGAAACAAAACTTTCTTATTTCGGTGTGAAGCAGTAAATGGCTCGTAAAAATATAATGTATCTTAAGCGCATCTATTAGTTATTGCCGGGGTAGAAAATCCCCATCGCCGGCGTGTCAATGACTCTATTTGATATTTGATTGAAATCGGAGGAGCTCCTGTCCGATTAGACACGCGCATCATCACCTTTTGTTGGCGTTTCATCGAGTTTTTGAAATTCAATTTATCTCTCGCTTAAGTGTCGCTTAGATGCCATTAATGGGCGTTAAAGGTTAAGTTTAGAATAGATTTGGGTGGTCTGATTAAGCTGGTGGATGTCAACGAACTTTTGAAGAAGTCTTAATTTTTGCGAGGGCAAATATAAAATTCACATTGGAGAGAGTGATGGAGATGATGGAACACTTTTGGATAAATCGGTGACCGAAGGTGGGCGGATTATTGGTCGACTACGCAGAAATATTTCATATGCTCAATTAATATGTAGGACAAGCTACCACATAAAAGGCAAGTGCTTGGTTGATATTTCTCCGTCGTATATTGTCTCATGTCGTTACCTAAGGAAAGCCAATGATAGTGTCGCACTATAGTTTGTGTCATTATGTAGGTGGCGAGCACTCGATGAACAAGATCGTTGAATGTGCCGCTTTACTGTGTGATGTTTTTAATACTTTACAGGGAGGTAAACACCTAAATTTAATTGATAATAAAGAATAAACAACTGTTGGAGGCCGGCGATGTGACGACGTCGTTAATGCTACCTTAGCGAATCACTTCAATGCTTTAAAGGAATTCCTGGAATATATTCTTCACTCGCTATCGACATGGGCAAATCATTGTAGGTTGAGTGTAAACCCTCCACAAAGCTTAACTTGTCCTTCCCTTTAGAAAATCGCACCCGCTTGGCTTAGTCAATATTTTAAACAGAAATTTAACTGGAAACATTACGTGCAAGAAATTATGTGAACAAATTCAACTTACAACCACGAGGCATCTCGATCGTAGAACTAGTACAGCGTACAGTACCTATGGTTACATGTGTAGATGGCCTTGGGATAGATCTTAAGACGGTGATGAGCTAAGCAAAGTCAAAAACATCTTATTTGTGCATCCCATCAGACTTTTCCTTGAGCTGCACTGGACCTTCTGTTTTATTTGACACCCAATGACGTTTAAAGCAGGCAATAGACAACCTCTCCAGCTTTTCGCCTTAGAAAACTTCTCAGTGGACCAGGAAAATAATTGGCTGGGCCTCTATTCTGAATAAACTCTGGGTCGTTCCAAGAAGTGAAGACTACACCCCCAGAGTTATGAATCGATTCACCCTCAGTTGTCTAGTTGTCATTATACTGTCCCATTCGACTGTCCTAAGAAGCAGCCCGATTTCCCGATTATATGACAAAGGCTTTTGCTGGCATTAACAACCCCATCGCTATGACTGAGTTCCCTATAGAGAATATATATTGAAAGCGGCGTCCAGGAGTTCATAGAAAGTATGCTTCTCATCATTGCCCCAGAGCTGAATTGGGACAAAACACTTAGAATACCTCGTGCTACTCAAGTCTGAATTTTTTGTTTTGTTTGGGGGTTCGCTGGAAGTAAAAATCGTCGAAAGACATTGCAGACCAAGTACGCGAGGGATGCTTCTGCAATAGTGAGGGAATCGAACAACCTCTAAAAAAAACCTCCCAGGAGGGATTGACTGTCGTCATCCCGAATGGGATTGCACCTATAGTCGTGCGACGCGGTAAATCGACAATTTATTTTTAAATAATTTGAAAAATTCATAAGAAGAATCCGCTGTTTGTCGAATTTCGAAACATTTTTGTTTGAGGATATTACCAAATCTCTTGGCCTGGGCTAACTCTTATAAATCAAGGGTTTTACTCGCCTCAATCTTCTGATTACATTGTCTGTATTTAACAATTATGTAAGTTCAACGTTAACGTGGTTGAGAAACCTACTTCTGTGCCTTTGGTCAACTTTTTTAACTTCATCTTCAACCATTTCAATATTTATTATTTATAATATTTCTCTAGCGTTGCGTATGTACCAAGGTGCATTATTAATGTTCCTTAGTATTTTATTTTGGAAGACTTGCTTGGCATGTGCATGCCCACAATTGGAGCCAGTAGGTCCATATTGGTTTCAAGACTTGCTTGTAATTTATTGTAGTTGGACAGTCTGAAATATGATTTTTAAAATCCATCACTTATGTACAAAAAAATGCTAAACTATCAAAATTTGTGAATAAGAATATAGAGTTGTTATTATTCTTACGCTGACTGACGTGATTTTCGAAAACTTAAACACGAGTTCTTGTTTTAAAAAATAATAAAAACTCAATTTTTTTTATCTGATCGATTTACTTTCTGGCTACCATAAGAGTGTCTCGCTGCGTGCTTCTTGGAATACCTGCAGTTCCACCTTGTGTTCAGTGGGGTGTCGAAGTAATTTCTATATATCTACACATTTTGCGAAACAATAAACTATAAACAACATGAAATAAGCAGTTTTTCGAAAATACCTTCCAAAGACCTTTTTTGAACCTCTGGTAATGAGGGCTAAAACATTAAGCAACTTAAGTAACAACTTCAAGGCAGGGGCTACAACGATGGTTCCTTTTAACCCGAGGTTCTAATAATCATTTTTAGTGTCCAGGCTAAATTTTTCGATCTCACAATGGCGACATTTTCTATACAAAATTGCATATTGTGACATAGGAAATATTTAGTGTGAAGGTTAAAAATGATTATTAGTAAGGCCCAACATCTATAAATTAAGTCGAGAAAATGTGCGGATAATTTAGTTATTACATGCTCAAATTGAAAAAAAAAATATATATATGAAAAAATATCATCTTGATCTACATATAAGAAGGCTTATTAGTAACGACCTTTGCGACCTCAACCACATACCACCAGTTTTGGAGCTGCATTGGCACATGAACATAACTCTTTGACTTAGTTGCGCAAAATGCCTTCGGTGAATCCGGTTTGAAACTTTTCAAATAGCCCCTTTTAGCGCTTTGTTCACGTCAAAATTATTGAAATAACTTAAACAATTGACTAAGGTAAAATGTCGAAAAGATTTTAGTCGACACATCTCCTCGAATCATTTGAATTAATTTATTAGATACACTTCCAATCGAAGATTTTTATTTACACTTGTGTCTGAGTGGCACCACTTAAACTTGCAACTTAAATTCCAATTTATTAAAAATATTAAACAGATTCCAATCGTAAACGAATGTCGTCTTTACAATTAATTCATCTGCGATACAACAAAAAAAAAAAAAAAAAAAAACTCAGTAATCACTTTGAAAATCGAGCCCAAATCGCAGTTCGCTGCTCGACTCTTTTGTTTTGCATTCAAGCGCGCAAACTGCAATCACACTCGTTTGGGTGTTGGGATTAGCGTCGCTCATTACATCAAAATAAATTCAATAGAGCTACAAAAAATCAACAGCATTTAGCGCATAATTCGGCACCACTTTGCGTCGGCCGATGGCACGGTGTCCATAAATTAGAAATTGTATTTGTTTAACCCCCGCCGACGACGCGGGGTTTTGTAATACACCAAACCGACGCATTTAGTTGGCGGCATTAATTTATGCAAATTAGAGAGAGCTGAACTGTCTGAATTCGTTTGTTCGAGGTGAAATTCAATTTGCGTGCGCTTATGACAACAAGTGTTTCGAGGGCATACCTTCTTATACCTACCGCGTGTCATTATCGGCAGGGTTGGGTTTCTTCGGAAACACTTTGGGGGATGCAATGCATCTTCACACCTTCGTGCAAAAGATAACAATCTCTTGCTGTCTTCAAATTTTCAGAACTCCATCCAGCGAAGACAAAAGTGACAAAGTGCTGCACACATGCGCAAATCTACAGCGTTTCGCATAAATTAAGACATCTCTTGCAGATGGACTGCTTGTGTGCTTTTCGAACGCTGATACTTGAGATTTCACACCAATCTGGCGATGGCTATCGACGAAAGGTGGACTCTGCAGTCGCATCCAGTCAAAGGAATTTATTTCAGTTATTTATATTTCGCGTAAGGTAAACTCTGTGTCTGCGTCGACGTCGCCGTTGCCGTCATTTTGGGAATCTGACAAATACACTGACGAAGATTACTGCTCGATGATGGCTTGATAAAGTTCTGAAGAGTCTGCTGCCTCAGGTTAGCGAACCTCATTTGAATGACAATTGAGGTGTTTATTATGCAACAGGCGTACGTTCGTTCTTCCCACTTTTCATATGGCTGACTGGTTGGCTTATTCAAACGGATGAACGGACGGACGATGGCAGTGGCAGATAGTGCTGGTCATTTTAGCTGTAAAATGT
This sequence comes from Cheilosia vernalis, assembly GCA_949126925.1. Lineage (NCBI taxonomy): Eukaryota > Metazoa > Arthropoda > Insecta > Diptera > Syrphidae > Cheilosia > Cheilosia vernalis. Next base: position 41,477,558 of record OX421361.1, on the reverse strand, counting down.
TCTATGCGCACGCTGGTGTGTGCAGAGAGAGAACAAATATAGCGACAAACGGACGGGCGAATAAATTGTGAAAATTCGAGTGAATAGATACACGTAATGAGTAAGCAAGTCAGGAAATCCATTGCGCTAAATTTATTTTTGCTTTGTTTATCTTTCTGTGTCGCATGCGTCTGCTTCTGGCGAAGTGCCACCAAAAGAGGCAGCATATGGTCGCAAGAATATCAATAGCTTCCAGCGAATTGGTGTCGTTTGGGCCATCGTCTTAGAGTCAGTCGCAGACAGACCATTGTTGTCAATGGCACAAGTGCAGGCGCAGAGGGCCCACTACTCCGCCGAGAAGAAAATCTCTACATTGTTTGGCGATAAGATTCGCAGTGTTATTCTACTCATGTATTATTTAGAGACACACACCTACAAGCCAATTCGCGGTTGCGATACGGTTCCCTATTCGCATATTGCTGTAGCACAACGTACCGGCGAGGGATGAATTTGGATGTCACGTTTGTCTGGCTGATGTTGATGCTGATGATGTTTTGATAGTTTGCGCGATTTATTTGCACTTCAACGGTTAAGTGTTTACGATACGGTTACACAAATCAAATGTGTTTGCCAAGAAAATGGTGTGAGAAGAAAAAAAAAAAAATAACCAAAAAGCAGTCGCTTTTATTTTGGTTAAATTTACATGTCATTGTGATTGTAATCGTTTTGCAAAACCAAACACACACACGCACCAAAGTTGATTCGTATATGGACTGATGTGATGGCTGATGCTTAGGTAAGGCTGGTGGTTTCCAAAACATGTAGGCATGTTGTGTGAGATAATAATAAACAGTGGCGTAGATTTTGTTTTCCTTCGGCTGGCGATGAATTTGAATAAAAATGTAGTTGATGGTCAACAGGTTTTGGCGGCTATGACAACTATAACTATTTTTGTTACTTACCATACTTTCTGGTGATCAAACGTGTGTAGAACATGTAGCTTCGCGGATTTTTGGAGGAGCGCTAACTTGCCGTGTTATTGATAAATAAATTGTGCCAAGTACACAGACGTTAAGTTTTGGGAAAAGAGATTTACTGTGGGCTTGATAATTGGATGCGCAGGCACTGGTGACCAAGAAGTAGTTAAACACTGTATGACCTAATCATGTCGGAGGCATGGGTATATTTTTCGCGTATGAGCTTTTAACTGATGTGCCCCTTAGCTGAGTACTTGCTCTAGTACATCCTACAAAATGTCAACCGTTTGTTCGATTTGTACATAGATGTACTTGGACATGCATGTTAACTTCAACAGGTTTTGAAGGTTGCTGAACTTGGTGGGAAACAATGAACTTCAATTGTCCGTAATATTTGTATCCGATGCATATTATTAAAAGAAGCTTAAAAGGTTACTTGCATTGAGTTCATTATTCATGAGCTGTTTTTAAAATTGTAAGAGATACAGCCGATATTACCATAGCCCCAAAGTCAAAGTTGACTCACCCGACGAAGGTTGCATTTCTATTTCTAGATAGAAAATGCATACAAATGATTTGTGTGTATGTATGCACATTTGGTAATCGTCTTCATTATTAATACCTGAACAATGAACATCCAAAGTTTTCGTACACGTTTTTAGTAGTTTTTTATAAAATGACTAGCTGACCCCGCGAACTTCGTTCCGCCCAAATTTGTTAATGTAATGAAAGTAATAATTTCGACCATGCCCAATGCACATGCTATTTTATGTAGACCAATGGCAAGCCGTTCTGAATAAGCGGAATCCGCAGAGGTTTGCAAAGTGCTTTATTTGGACAATGTCCATTATAATTTTAATTATGTAGGTAACTTAAGAAATAGCGCTTGATTTTATTTTTGAATGGGAGGTGCCACCTATCGGGTCCAGAACCCAAGTAAAAGTTGATGGTTATAGTGTCCTACATTTCAGACATATTTCCGTAACAGTATAACAGTCCGTGGTACTAATAATATTTTTAACGTCCAGACTACATTTTTCCAGCTCTCAATGGAAAAATTTCCATACAAAATTGTATATTGTGACCTAGGAAATATTTAGTGTGAAGGTTAAAAATGATTATTAGTAAGTCCCAGTGTGTAATGTATTTGGGAATGACTTGTGACTGTTAAATTGGTTTTCATGTGTTTGTAAGTTGGTTCGCACGAAACAGAAAATGTGAAATAAAAATACTGATACCATTTTCAAATCTTCCCATGAATCATGTTTGTAATTATGACATCATGCAGGTCTACATCGGTTTCTGGATCTGGAACCTCGGCACATATGATGTCATCGTCTTGGTCTGGTTGCATTCTTTCGACTAACCAAAAGAGAATGTAAGCATGAGGCAAGCCTCTTTTTTGCCATTCAATCGAATACATCCAACATCGAGTATAACCAAAGACACGATGCTTAACAATATAGTTCATCAGCGACCGACGAATTATTTGTAACTTTAACAGCCATGAAGAAAACTTATCGCATCTATCAACTTGGTTGGTAAATTGTAAGCATTTTACCTTCTCTCTCTACACCGGTACCGAAGGTGTTATGTTACCTTTAAGTTGCGCTCCCCATAACCCTATTCACTAATGAGCAGAATACCACGATTGTTACTCGCTCATTTTTCGTAACAACCCCTAAGTGCAAACTCAAAACGCTCCACAACTCCTGTTGCCTGTCATCATTGTCCACGTCATCTTAATCACCCCTACATTTCAACTTACTCACACATACTTATGCAAGGATCCTGAAAATACATGTCAAACAAAAATGATGGATTCAAAAACCATGAAATAAAAAAGTATCTACTCCATTTCAAAAAGTTACTTAATGTAACATAGTAAACATAAACAAACTTATTAGGTAGGTTAAATTTAAAAAAAAAATTCAAAATTGTTGACAACAACAATTAGCTTGGAAAATAATTAAAATAACTGACAACAACAATTGCTTTGAAAATTTAAATTTTTTTTTTTGTATTTGAAGTGTCACTACTCGATTTCTATCCAGTTTATTTTTTTTTCAAAGTGCTTTTCCCCATGAAAAACGAAATGTGTGCCGGAGGTACCACGCCCCTTTGTACAATCCCGCCCATATTTGCAGCAGCACTTAAAAAATGCACACCAAACCGACGTACCAAATTTTGTGCAAATACCGTTATCAGGAGCAGAAATAATTGATTTTTAATTTGTGGTTTGTATGGGAGGTACCACGCCCCATTGTCCAATTGGACCGAATTGTAAATCTAAACCACCCGGGGCGCAACCCAAACGCATACAAAAAAATTTATGCAAATCGGTCCAGCCGTTTAGGAGGAGTTCAGTGACAACACACGTACGCTAGAATTATATATATAAGATGATATTGAAACTTATATGTGTTCAAATAAAGAGTAGTGGGTATATGGCGACATTAAAACTGCCAGAGTTAAGTTAAAATCTCCCCATACAAAATGCTTTGATTAGAACCATTTTTGATGAGGCTTCTCATTTACTCAAAAAAGAAAGAAATTTAGCTACCCCTAAAAAAAGTCGATTTTCTAATTTCAATTAAGAGGCATAATCTGCAAGGTACTGACCAACTTCTCTCGTTTTAATGATATTACTATTAAAACGAAATTTTTTCGACACAAATTGTTCGCCCTAAATTGTCACTTCAAATTCGCTTTCACGCTACCCAACAAAAGTTTGTCTTTCTCTCTTGTTCGACTTAGTCAAGTTTGGTTTTTCTTTAACCGAGTATAAAAATGCAGTCCAAAAATTCATATGTAAGAACTTAACAGAGTACATGTTGACCTTAGCTATTTTACCACACAGAAGTGCAGCGGATGAAAGAAAACCCTCCGAAATTAATTTAGTAAAAAACATATTCCGAAATGATTAAATGTTAAAACAATTGAAAATCGAATGTTCTAAAGATTTTTATTGAAAATCGGAAAGATGTTTATGTTTCACCGCTTAATTTAATAAAAATTTTAAAGCAATATAAATTTGATGATGTAAATTTATTTTAAAAACATAAAAAAAATATTTTAAATATTCAATTAAAATTTTTTTGTTCAAGTTCCTACACATTTTTTAACCTAAAAATAAAGTTTGTTTGCTTATTTTTATTAACTTAAAAAATCTTCTTTTAAAAAAATGTAAAAAAAACGAAATACAATTTCTAAAGTCCGAGCTCCAAATGATTTTCCCATATTTTAGACTTTGAAATTTAGCTTTTTGGTCAGGTCGGCACGAGTTGTTGTCGAATCTTTTTCTGGAGAAATATATACAACCTTGACCGGAAGAGTCGTTCACTTTCAAGATTTGTTACCGTTTTTCGAAAAGTCCATACACATTGATGAATTGATGATAGCACAGCTTAAAAAACCCGGTTCGTATCTCTGGGAGTCCGGTTTAGGCTTATAGATAAAATACGTAAGTAGGGTAGGGCGGGGCTAGTTGGGCCACGGGGCAAGTAGGCCCACTCGAATAACTCAGAAACTAAAAGTCCTACATGACAACGATGACACACAATCGAAGTGTGTGACTTACGGCCACAAGCCAAACTAGTTGAAATTGCATTTTTACTTTCAAAGGGGCGCGTCGTTTAAAATTTGTATTTTTAAGTGTAAAAACTAAAAAAAAAAAAATATTTCTTTTCTTTCTTTTTTTGTGAAGCGGTGCAAATATCAGAATAGGGTAAATATTTTTCATGTGTCCCATTATTGTATTTTATTTTCTCGAGTGTGGAATTGAAGTGTTTGGTGTAGTTGTTTCTTTGTGAAACAAAATGTTCAACAAAGTCAGTGCGGGGTAAGTTGGACCGCCAGTGGTGAGGGAAAACATCTTGATTGGTTTTGTCTTATGTGTATGGAAGCATATTCAAAAAGTTTACCCGGGGAGAAGTGGGTGCAGTGTCACACTTGCCGAAAGTGGGCCCATTCAAAATGTTCCAAAATATGTCAAGGAAGCATCTTTATTTGCATAAATTGCAGTAACGATTATACGATTCATAATCTATAAAATAATATTTTTATTCTTATCTAAATTTATTTTATAGAACGTCATAAAGCGGTTTTTTATTTTCGTTTTTTGAAGTTAATGTTGTGTTTTTTCATTAAGTTTTCATTTTAAATACATTTTAGAAAGAAATTATAGCGTTTTCGTATTTTGCAAAAATTGCTTTTCAGTTTTTTAGGTTTCGGACCAACTTACCCCACTCACTGGTCTAACTTGCCCCGCTGGTGAGGTAAGTTGGACCACTTGGACTTGGTGTATTTGAGTCAAAATAATTATTTAACTGTAAGATAAATTGTTTTTTTGTTAATATCATTAAAAAGTCGAAGTTTCAATGTATCTATTTACTTTAGTTTCATAGCTTAATTATGAACAAATTGGAAGTTATGAAGCGTCAAAAAAAAAAGTGGTCCAACTAGCCCCGCCCTACCCTACCTAAGGCAGTCGCAGCGGTTGCTCTGTAAAAGATTCTAGTAGATTCAGCACCCGAAAAATTTAATAAGTTTTTTACGGCTCCTCGAAATAGAGCCCCAGGAAATAAGACAACAAAGTAAAAATGAAATAAGGCCCTAAAAATTCGCATTCAAAACAGCAACAACAAAAACAAATTGTACTAATTTTTGGTTCACATTTTGAAGCATATATTTTTTTCAATTGGGACCTAGTTTCATATTGAAATAAGGACCCAATGAATAGGGCCTAGTTTCATATTAATATTTTAAAAGAAACACATCACTTAAAAAAATGTTTAACGAATAGCTGACAACAATTTTTTTTTCTCGTTTCACTCATGCAGAGATAACGACACTCAGTGTTGGTGTGTACGTGGCTTTTGATGCACGTTCACCACTTCCAAGTTAAGTCACAATTAAGGATAATCTGTATAAGGCAGAAAGGTTATTGAATTTTCTGGGTTGGGGTCGAAATTCTGACAGAATTTGCAGAATTTTGAGATCAGAATTTCGACCCGCTCCCGAATTTTCTAATAGCCGTTTCTTTTATTTTTGCTTATGCGATAAGCCATTATTAAGCTACGGTTGAGCAACAATATGGAACACAGTGTCTGACGGTCGCAACGGACTCCTGACCAAGCCAACTCTGAGGTAAGGTGAACCTATAACAGAGTAATGAGATTCAGAGTAATTGTCCATACGGCATTCATGAGTGATCCCTATCTATCATCCATTGCATTGTATTCATTATAAGAACCCTGGAGGCCGATTTCCTTAACAAATCACTTTCAACAGCAGTAACTCAGTACATGGCAAAATGATAGGTGCCGATTTCAGACCACCAACCCTAGGGCATAATCTTACCAACTACCCACTTTGATCCCATAACCTTTGCGAACAAAAACATAGCCTACTTAGCGGTTATTCCTTTCAATGGTTTACAACGTAAAAATTCAGCAAATTCTATAAAGGCGTGTTATATACAACTACATACCTCAAATCAATCAAATTCTAACGGCAATCATTTTGGACACAAAAAAAAATAACTGCCCAACTAAAAATGTTATTCAACACCATTTTTCCAGCATCATTGCTGTAATAAATCACTTAACACACGAAGCCATGAACTGAACACACCAATTAATCATTCTGCATATATCCAAGCGTATATACAGTGCTGCTCGGCGCCACATTAACATTCAATTACTTTCTCTCCTTCTGCCTGGCCGAAAATAAGTTTAACAACCCCATTTGATAGTAATAACGATCCCACGCACGTGCATCCACATCAAAGTCGTACACTCTTCAATTCATCCTTACTGCCAGGATCCTGTTAAGTTTAATGTCTAACATGACAGCGCACGTCTACCAAAGCCATCAGCGATGGACAATAAATGCAACAATTAACGTCAAATTGAGCACCTGTCAGGGCGAATAAATTTTCTAAAAGAATTTCATATATGTGTGCGCGCACTCATAACGCCCGCATGTCTGTGGTCGCAGTTCAACAACCTCTCCCGGTTTAATAGTCTTTAATTTGCACTCAATGGAAGGGAATTATCCTGAAAGAAAAAAAAAAGAAAAATACCGATCATTAGTTGATAATGCCTTGAGAACCGTTTCAAAAGGAGTACAAACCACCAGTCAAATGGACGCACTCATACGTATAGGAATGTTTCCTCATTTTCTGAATATCCCAATTCGTTCTTTGTCAGGGCGACGGTCGCAGATTGGAATCTTTTTGGGGTAAATTTGGTGTTACAGGTTACAGCTGTTTGATGGGCTTTGAATATGGGTTTATTGTTAAAACGGTCTTTTTTTCCGAAAGCCGAAACTGAACGTTGGAATGCGTGTACTTGGAGCACGTTCTGGTGGCACACCTATGGAAACGAAACTCCGTAAGAACGAAACTGAAAGCACATATACTCGTAAATTAAGAGCTCTAATCGACGAATAATTATTTTTTTTGTTTGAGTTGAAATTTATAAGAGTTCCTTTTATCTTTACAGATAAAAAAATAAGAAATGGTGTCGCGAAGGAAGATTTTATCCAGGTCTATAGATGATCTCAATCTGGATCAGAATTTTGCTCAACAAGAAGAAGAAGAGGATATCTGGTATCAAAAGGATAAATTATACAAGGTGAGTGGTTATTATTATATTTTTTTCAATATAAAAATAGCGAAAGGATATAAAAACGGATTAGGTCTGTTTTGCCAAATGAAAGGGCAGCATAGTGTCCTTAATAAATGCCACAGGTACACATCGGTACAGATGAGGTCTACATTTTTGTACTAAGAGCTGATTATACTGATATCGGTTTCAAATTTATATTTAAATATCAAATTGAATAACCGCCGTCCTAAATAAACATAACAATGGCGGGATATACTCTCTTTCGATCTATAAAAAAACTCATCAATTCCCAATCCACTTCTGTGCAAGATGTGTTTTTTAAATACTATTGAATCAAAGGCCACTAAATAAATCAATTTCTTGTACTTGTATTTTTTTAAAACATTTTTCATCACATTATACTCAGTGATGATATTCGACTTGACATTTCTAATACTTTAAAACGGGTATGTTGATTCCGATTTACTCATTTTCAAACATCAGCTTAAATACTATTTTTTTAAGAAAATTTCAAAAACTTTTTGTACATTAAATGACCGTTTTCGAATACAAAATCGTCTCCTTCAAAAATATTTTTATAATATTCCTCAACCCCAAGTGCTATAGCAATTTGTTTAGAAATGTAATCACGAGTTATGAAGCCTTATGTTCAATTACGAACTTTCTATTAAAATATTTATTTATTTATCGGATTATCAAAGAAATATTGGCTGACTATCCTGCCAAAGTGTATTTTTCGGTAAAGAAAACTGCTGACTTTAATTCCATTCTGCCTCATTTTTATGGCGATTGTTAAAAGATAAAACAAACTTTCATTTCAATTTTTAATTTTTTCATTTATTTATTTTAATTGAATGCGTACAAATGCAGACATAAAATTATCTTATAATATAGCGAGAGCTTAATAACAAAAAAATTAACTATGATACAAGCTACTTAAAGAAAATTTGACTTTTGGCGACTTTTCAAACAAAAAAATAAAACAAACGAGCGTTACGATTAACGATAACTTTTTTTGCAAGGAGAATTTTCGACTTAGACAACAAAAAACGACACAGCTTCTCTAAGTACTAACTAATTATCATCAGATGTGAAGCATAAACTAAGTATTAAATATACTGTCAGCCTCAGCCAAAAAGGAGGGATCGCCTTCAAGCTAAATTTGACCTTGAATGTAGCCCACTTTGAATTCATGTATTTGTGCCTATCAAGGGGGGCATACTTGAAAAAAGAAACCAGCCCACACTTCCGGTTTCAACCGGATTTCAGGTAGCCTAAGGTGAATTCCCATTTCAATATCGAGTGTGGAGCTGTGTTGTAAATAATAGTTTTTCTTAGTTCCCATGCTGACATTTTTCGCTACATTTTTATATAAATAGTTGTTCGATTTTCTTATTTCCTGTTATCAAGTAAAACTAATTATGTAGGTAGACACCATGCAATGAAAATCAATTCTAAACACCGGAAATTCATTAATCAAAAACGTATTCCATAGAAACTACTTAAAACAAAGATACGAAATAATTGAAGGACAATGAATGTTCAAATTGTATGGAATATTTTGTTTAAGTCATTCCATAATGAATTTTGGATATACATTTATATCATTTTAATTATATCGATTTTTTGCATATTCGCCATAGAATTTTATTTAAGTTTGTTAATCCACCTTTCACATTCGCAATTTTTTTCGATACTCGTCAACGATACCTCTTTCGACTGTTGTAAAAAAAAAAATATCAATTTGTTAAGCAACCAACAACAGCATTAAACAAAATTGACAAACTGTACTGTAGCTTCAAAAAGTGTAAGGAAAATTCAAAAAAAAAAAAAAAATCGAATTAAAAAAAAAAAAACCGGCCAAGTGCGAGTGTCACTCGCGCACCGAAGGTTCCGTATTTGGCTGAAGTCCAACACATCAGATATTATTTAAAATCTATAATCAATCTTTCCCCTCTTTATGAATTCATCACAATTTAGTTTAATTTAATTACTTAATATTTTTACTCTCAAAAATTACTCGCACATGAATCTCATTTTCTAATTATTACCTAGTACCCAACCCACGCCAATTTGCCATTCTGTATGCGACCTGTCCCAATTAAAAACTATTGACTAAAAATATATTACTTTTATTTTGTTCTGTACTCTCCAAAAAATGTATTATACTCCCCAACGAAATTATGAAGCGACAGCCCTGGTGTCTTTGATGGGGTCAATTGTGCACAACTGCGTAGTAGATTAGAACACAAATGAGAGCAACGTATTTTACATGGTAAAATTATCTTTTTTGAAAATATCTTGTAAACTATTAACTTTTCGGCAAAACAGTATTCAGCACATGTATAGATAAGAACATGATCTACAAAAAAGGAATTTATGTATTTTTTTGTGAATCAAGAAATAAACCGTTTTTTGGGCGAATGAAAATATTTTTTCCACCAGATTAGTAATTAATCCAAAACCAATTGATGTATTCCTTCCATTGGTATTTGTCGTTTAACTAGAGGTTATACCGGATGTTGTGTGTAAATTTTAGCCTCCTATGTCAATCGGTTCTTGAGATAGACCTGGTAACAAAATTGGCTTAGTGGGTTCGGACAGACAGACAGACAGACAGACAGACAGACAGACAGACAGACGGAGAGACATCCGAGCGAAACTAATAAGGTTACGTTTTTTCCCTTTGGGTACGGAACCTTAAAAACATCAGTTTCCTAGAATAAAATGGTGCAGGGAAATAAGTCCACGGGAACTAAGTCCACTGAGGGACTTAGTACCCACCAAGGGGGAAATAAAACCATTTTCGTGAAGTGGACTTAGTTCCCATATAAGGTGGGAAATAAATTCCGAAAACTCAGAGTGGTTTTATTTCCCTTTTAACGTCAAGTTGGTGTTATTGCGGTGCAGGGAAATAAGTCCACGGGAACTAAGTCCACTGAGGGACTAGGTTCCCACCTAATGGGAAATAAAACCACTTTCGTGAAGTGGACTAAGTTCCCATGTAGGGTGGGAACTATGTCCACTTTCTGATGGGAACTTAGTACACACTCAAAAATAAGAAGGGGGAACTTACGTCCAAACTAAATTGGACAACAAACTCACGATCTTTTATTGGAGTAACTCCGACAAAGCGTAATAACGCCAACAAAATTTGAGTAATAAGACCAACCTTGCACCCACCCCGTAATCCAACAGTAAATCCAAGCAGGGGGGTTGCAGGGGGGCAGCATGCCCCCCCATACAGATTTCATAGTTTGAGAGCGCAATAACACCAACTTGACGTTAAAAGGGAAATAAAACCACTCTGAGTTTTCGGAATTTATTTCCCACCTTATATGGGAACTAAGTCCACTTCACGAAAATGGTTTTATTTCCCCCTTGGTGGGTACTAAGTCCCTCAGTGGACTTAGTTCCCGTGGACTTATTTCCCTGCACCTGTTATTGCGCTCTCAAACTATGAAATCTGTATGGGGGGGCATGCTGCCCCCCTGCAACCCCCTTGCGTGGATTTACTGTTGGATTACGGGGTGGGTGCAAGGTTGGTCTTATTACTCAAATTTTGTTGGCGTTATTACGCTTTGTCGGAGTTACTCCAATAAAAGATCGTGAGTTTGTTGTCCAATTTAGTTTGGACGTAAGTTCCCCCTTCTTATTTTTGAGTGTGTACTAAGTTCCCATCAGAAAGTGGGCATAGCTCCCACCCTACATGGGAACTTAGTCCACTTCACGAAAGTGGTTTTATTTCCCATTAGGTGGGAACCTAGTCCCTCGGTGGACTTAGTTCCCGTGGACTTATTTCCCTGCACCGAATAAAATATGGGAAGAATTAATAATAGTATCATAATTTTTGGCAAAAAACAATATGATGGTTGTTTTCTACACTCACGGTGGTATCTTGATTTCACTTTTCACATATAATATTCTGCAGATACATGAAATGACATTGTTTTTATTCATGAATCAAGTAAACCAAATCTACCAAACATTTTTTAGTAGTGTTTTTTCTTTGTAGCAATAATTAAAAAAAATCGTACAAAAATAAAATCTCTGAATACTAATGATGTAAATCCGTATGAATTAAAAAAAAACTTTAGGCTTAACTTTGAAAATAAATTAATTTTTGTTGTTTTTATCTATTAGACTTTTTTTAATTAAATGTTAGCATTATTCATATTCTCCGATGATTCAATTGTTTTTATATGTAATTTCATTAATTATGACAACTGCTTAAATTTGTTTAATATATTTAATTTGCCGGGGTAAGGGCCGGTCTGTTCAATGCTTTTTAAATCCTTGGTTAGGTTACCATAGATTTAGGTAAACCATAATTATAAATCATTGATAACCAATGAGCGTTGATTGAGCGATTTTTAACTTTGGTCACCCAACAATAGCTTTGCAACAAATTGTTCCATTTTTCCAGTTTCAGTGATTAACCGAATCCATGGTTAATTAACTTTTTTGTTGTTTTCAGGTCCTTTTGTTTTTATAATAAATGTATTAATTTTTAGTTATCTTATGTGGTTTCCGATTGGGCTTCTTCAGGTTTGCTCTCAGATTTCAGATTATGTGTGCCTAATCGAACATGAAAACGATCTTTTTTGTGTTGTTATTAAGTGCGAGTTGAAAATGTGTAGTCTTCGATACTTTTCTAAGCGATTTCCATTCACTGGCTAAATTTTGTATTAAAACATTCGAAATTTCCGTCCCGATTGATTTATAAATATTTATACATAAATAATTTACAAAAGTAAATTCACCCGATGCAATTAGGTATAAAAAAATTCTCGAAAACTTTAACAAACTCCATCAGTTGTCAAACTCAAACGCACTTGCATTTGCAAATCTGAAACAAGTCTGAGAAAATATCCAGATTCGCAAAACCGTAGTCCATAATTCTGTCGTTAACCCGAACATAACTCCAATTTTATAAACTTGACGACACATAACCCGATTGAATTTAAACTGCACTCCGGAGACCAGTTTTTGTGCTTGACCCCGGGCTAAAACTCAATTCCATAAAACCTAATGACATATTGTCGCTCGCAGATAGCAGGAAATAAGAAAAGTATACAAATGAAATAGAAAATAAACCTTAGCTAAGGAAAAATGTTGATGTCTCGTAGTCAGAAGACGAATTTTTCCAATCAAGCGGCCTTTGATTGTCATTCCATTTATCTCCATTCTGTTGACAACAGAAGATCCTTTTCCATTTTGCAAAAGCGGTTTCCTCTCTTTTTGCAGGCTTTATCTTCGATTCAATTCGGAGATCACTGTTGTTGTTTATTTTATGTAATTTTTTACCTTTTTCATTGCTTTCGACATAAGTAATGGACCAAAAAATTAAACTGGGCAAACAACAAATCAAATCAATTTCCAAGTGACAAGCAACAAAAAACTGTTTTGTGAAATTTGGCTAAATGTAAGTTTAAACGAGTTAAAATCAGTTTAAACTGTTTTAAATCCGCGCTTAAACTCATATTTACCGCATGCCTTTGGATAAATGCAAATTTAAATTGTTAGGTTTGAAAAATGCAGTCGGGTGTTAAATTAACTTAAACCTGATTTACACCGGAGTGAATAATATGGCCGTTAGTCAAAAGTTATATACTAACAATTCTTACAAATGTCACATTTGAGAAAAGTTGAATAAGCAAAATTGTTGGTTTTGTACTCGATATTGAATCGAATGAATGAGTAGGTAGAAGATAAGTGGGGTTTTAACTATAAGTGTCGACATCCATTATTAGTCTTGACTTTTGTCAGCCAGGAGATGCGTTCTTTTTAAATTATTTTACACCGCTTTAAAGTTGTGAAATTTGGCACGGCAACCAAGCTGCCATTAATTTACTTACATTAACCTACCACCATTTGCCATAGTGTTGGCAGTTCTCAAGCTCCCCAATTCATGCACCTTTCACATAGCTTGATCTAACTAAACAAAGCAGAGAGGAAAAAAACTTAAATGTCAACAAAAATAAGTCACTTCAACAATCACGTTCCACCCATCAACAGCGTCGTACCCCCTGATTGACTCCTTCCATCAACTTTATGACTTTTTCTTAAGCAGTTCTCCCCCCAAGGCGATGAAAATGAAAATTGACAACAGATTTTCGTAATCACATCAACCGACATCACAAAAGACATCAAACAAAACAACCCAGTTACACTCGTTTTTGCACAGTTTCCTGTATTTCAACAGCTGCACAATCTGTACGAGACCGCCACACTAAAGGAGACGCGACTTATTACATCAACGGTATGATAGCGGCTAGGTGTAGATAGTATAACCTATCCATAAAGCCCACAGCTGGAATATTTTAAGGGAACTAAAGGAACCTCCAGCTGCCCTCATTCATTGTCTAGTTTTGGGTTTTTGCCGTAGACTTTGTTCCCTTTTAGCGCCTTTATATGTCGCGCTCCTACTTTCAATGGAAATCAGACAGTCGCACAGTGAGGTAATGGAGAACCGCCACTCCATTGCACATTGTCTCTTTGATTTGTGTCTTGTTCCCATAATAAAACTTTGGCGAAACATTTTATAAGATTTTTCCTGGTTTTTGTTGTTTTTCTTTGGATACGATTGAGCAACCATTCTGCATGGTATACGTGGTTTCGGGGGCCCAGCTGTTCACAGTAACGTACATGGCCCAGACCTGAATGGGATATGACTCCCATGCGCCATTCATCACTGCAAAAACCACTTCCTCCCGCCCGCCAACGCCAGCCGTCATCAGTGGCAGCGTATAGAGAAAAAGAGGGAGACCCAATTTTCCTCGCGAGGAGCAAGAACCGTCACAGCCCGATCAAGCGTTGTACAATGTACATACAGTCAAGCCCCAGTTCGTAAGCCAGTCATCCAGTGTATGTGTGTGTGTATGGGTGGAAAATGAAAGTTGTTTTCACGAGTTTATCCGTCTGGCTGAGTGGCATATACTATCTGTATCTGTATCTCACCTAGTTCACCTGGTTCAAGAAAATGCTGAAGACAAAAAAAAAACATCATCAAAGGAAACTCACTACATCAAGAGTGGCACACAGAAACCATCGAAACTGTGGCGTTTCTCGGGCCTCGGATTCGACTACATGCAGAAGCGAAATAAACAAGTTTAATTGTGCAATATACACGGTGATGCTTGGACTGGACTCGTGCTTTTTTTTTCTTGTTGCTGCAGGCACAAGGTAAAGGGTGCCCCTTTTGTGTACTAGTCGACATCGATTAAGTCATTTTTGCGTCATGCACGAACGAAAGTATGAGCTACGAGGAACTGTGGTGTAGAATTCCTTTAAAACAAGAGACGCTATAAGAAAGCATTGTGTGCAGACTTCCAAGTGGTTGCGTACATACTCGTAGCATCGGGAGCAAAAAAGAGCAAAAGACTTTAAACCAGATATCTAAACTGGACCTTAGTTTGCTTCCTGTTGTCGATCGTGTAATACGAGTGGACACAAACTCAGACTGCATGTGCTTCAGTTTCCAACTGGAGGGTAACACGAGCTTCTTTATGTGGTTGTGCAAGCAGTTAGCCCAATGACATAATTTTGAAATGAAATGTAGCTGTAGATACTCATACAGGCTGCAGAAGTTATTATATAGGTAGACAAAGGCTTATGAACCGAGATGGCTCCTGTTTGATTCTATTTTGGGGAACAGTATTTATTGTCGGCAGAAAGATTATAAATCTCCACTTAAAATGTCATTTGCTTTAAACAACTGTATAAAAGCCATACATAGGTCAATAATTTTTGGATTTCGTTAGCTTATGCTTGTGTCGAAAATGACGGAAAAATCTACTATAAAAGCATTTAAGTCCTTGACATGTGCCACTTGTTTTGTTGTGAACTTATCTGACATGATATTGCAATATTATTATTGCATATTATTATATTAGACTAAAGGGCTGTAATCTAGCTTAAGCCAATGTGCGATAGAACAACTTGGACGTAATCTAACCTAAGCTGGCGTCCGAATACTTTGCGATTTCAATTCGTGAGCGTGATAGGATCAGTGGCCCATTCAAAGTCTTTGCTTTAATTAAACTGCAACTTCCCCGAAATTTTGACAATAGCTCAAGCCAACATAATGTCATTTTACAATCAAGTGGGGTTGCTCCAAAGCTGAGAGGGAATTTTGTATATAGACATTGTCGTTTGTCAGTTCATAAAACTTTTTGAGTAAAATTAACTTCGGCAAAGAAAAAGAACGTTAGATCTAGCGGAGTGCAGTAGGTTTCCAGATTTGAAGGTCTTCCATTTAAATTTGCTATGCGAGAACATACCTGGGGATTTGATCCAGTTCATTGCAGATTTATAAGAAGCACTTGAAAATTTCCTTCTGATTTTTTATAAAAGAGTTGTAGAAATAGTCTCTGAACCCTTTAGACCCATTGATATCCCAATGTTGTTCTCAGAAACTATTGTGAACCAACAGGACCTTAACGGGGATTACAGAAAACCAAAATTATTTTTTTTTAACACCAAAACGATATTTTTTCCCATTTTTTCAAAAAAATAAAAATCCCTTTTTTTTTCCTTCAAAAACAAAAACCCTTACTTAAGTTTTATTTTAAATTTTTTTGTTTTATTTAAATTTCTTAGAATAAGCAAAAAAAATAGGAATAAAAGTAATAGTAATTAGATTAAAAAATAAATATGTACCTTAAAGTTGTTGCATTGCACTATTGTGAAGTCTTGAGCAGCCTTTTTCTACCAGAAAGTCATAATAATCTTTTTTTTTTTAAATAATTTGTTTTTGTGTTTATTTCGTGTTTTTGTTTTATTTAAAAATATATTGTAGACTTTATTTAAATAAAATTTTAAATGTTTTTTTTTTACCCTTTTTATATTGTTTTCTCCCAAAAAATCCCTTCCCTCTTTTTTGCTTTTGTTAGAAAAAATCGACAAAATTGCTGATTTCCCCTCCAATCTGTAATCACTGGACCTAAGTATTTGCCAGCGCTGGAGGAGGTAAATGCGAGTGCAAGCGAGTTCGCCTAAATAGTATCAGTACCATAGGTTAAATTACCACATCCGTGATCGAGTGACTGAATTCGTCATTATTTTGCTGTAAAATCACGGATGCGATAAGTCGGCCCCAGATCTAGAACTGCGAAGGTATTTCTATGACAGGAAAGATCCTCTTTTGTTCATATCGTATTATAGTTGTTGGAAACTAGTTTCTTCAGTTTGCCGAGTTGTTGGATTTTATAAGAGTGATTTGTTGGGTTTAGAGGGCTTCAGTTTTTATGATCTGTGTCGTACCATTAAATTTATAACACTTTCGCCAATTGAGGCGAATTTTTGATCGGGACGCCTTGTGCATTCTGTTCCATTATATAGGTAGTGAAAGAGTTGAGTATAAGATCGATTGACTATCCTGGCTCAAATAATAGGTAACATGCTTCAGTAGAACGCTCTATTAGACTCACTGAGGTAAAAGATGTATATCAGCCGAAGCTCGGCGGCATCTTATTACAAGAAATATATGAACATGATTTAAATATCCAGGCGCAAACAATGCAGTTGGTCCTCCCGGTCTCTGCTGCATCCAAAAATGTGTGTACCTCCCTTTAGCTAGTTATGTTATCGGAAGCCTTTAAAAAAATATGGTACTCAGCTTAGAATCGAAACCCTGCTTAACCACTTGTATACCATCATTCAAAATAGTACCTACTGACCTTTGTTGTTTGCACTCCTCAAATTGTAAAACCGGAAGCAAGAGTCTTGAAGATACTTCAATTCAACAGCCTATACATGCTGAATACTGCCTCGATTTTCCCAAATTCGTTGGCAAACACTTTCGGATGACTAAACACACACAATTTGTTGATCCCTTTCAAAAACCAACCTCTCGCGGTAGAACCATGCAACCCGAACTTCAATCCACCAACAACAACTCCATCACATGCAAAAAACAAGAAAAAAAAAAAATCTAGAACGCGATAACCACGATGGTCGGAGAACCTTGGCAAATTGCAGCCATCGGCAAGATGAAGACGTAAAAATACGTCGGTACGGTATGTCAGGTAGAGTAGTTTTGCCCTGGAGGATGATGATGATCACAACGATGATAGCTGTTGGTATATTTACCAAAAAGTGGGCTGAAGTAATTTTCGATAGGAAGTCAAATGCCCCTGACTCTTGGAATTGATTTTATGTTTTGTATTTACCTTCCTCCGAAGATTCCACTTGCAATTGACGAAAGAAGTCGTTTATGAGAGGTTATCGAGGGGGGGAATTTTATTTAAATCTTTGGCGGCATTTGTTTACTGAGAAACGCATGACTTAACACGGAAAGCGGTCCAATGATTCAGAACCGTTTAGTGTGTCAGTGTTGCGTTTTTTTGTGTTAATTTAAATTCCTGCTACTCGTAAGTGGATATTATTTAATCCGGCCAAGTGTTTTGGGAAAATTAAATGGTTCTTGACTTTTACGGTTGGAGATTATATTTATTTGAACCAAAGGTACAAGTTGATGAACAAATGTTAGGAAGGTGATTGAGAATGTTTAAGAATGTAGTCGAGGTGTTTAAAGTTGTATATATGAAATAAGGCCAAGCTAAAAAGTTGGAGTTATTTGTTTGGAACTCAGAGAGGAATGAGTGCGATCTTTTTTTAAAACTAGCTAACGCAAACTAGTGAGTTAACACTCCATGAACTTTGCAGTAGAGGCAGTGTGACCAATTTAGCATATTTCCTGCTAAATTTAGCAGGATTATTTTATTTTTAGCATCTTTTTTTTCAAATAATGCCAGCATTTTTTTTAGCATTATTTTATGCTCTAGCAGGAAAAATTAGCAGGATTTTAATTTAGCCAAATTATGAATTAAAGTAATAAAATAAAATCAAAGCAGACGATCCTTATGGCGTTTTTCATTGAAGATCCGAGAGAATTGCCCCGAAATCCAGAATTTCTCTTTCCAGTGAAATTCGTTGGGGCACTTTTGTAATAGTGATAGACACCATATGTGAGATTGGGTATTCTGTTGTTACTTTTTTTTTTTTTTTTTCTACGGTAAATATGAATGTTTTAATAGGACAAATGAATATATATCAATTTATGCTTACATTTTCCACGCCTAATTGTTTCCAACACAACACATAATGTGAGTTCAGGGCAGTTCTTTAAAAATATCCCGAACACTTCTGTCTTGTTAAGAATTGACCTGGAAGTTCCCTTTTCATTTCAATGAGACATAGGAAACATAGAAAGAGCACTTCTAGATTTGCTCTTTTCATAGAAATCGAAAACGCCATTAGTGTGCTATTATCCACCAGGATAAGAAAATGATATGGCCGATGTTTTTGAGGGGATTTTAATCGAAGCCCAGCAATATTAATTTATTTTAAAATTAATAATAAGAGCATTTATATTTAATTAACAAACAAAGACTGAACTTAATGCTATTAAAATTGTTTCTTATGTAATACGCGTCACGAAGTGATTTTTTTAAAATATATCTCCTTTTTTTTTTTTCTGAAAAACAGCTTTTTTAAGGTTCCGTACCCAAAGGGAAAAAACGTAACCTTATTAGTTTCGCTCGGATGTCTCTCCGTCTGTCTGTCTGTCTGTCTGTCTGTCTGTCTGTCTGTCTGTCTGTCCGAACCCACTAAGCCAATTTTGTTACCAGGTCTATCTCAAGAACCGATTGACATAGGAGGCTAAAATTTACACACAACATCCGGTATAACCTCTAGTTAAACGACAAATACCAATGGAAGGAATACATCGATTGGTTTTGGATTAGTTAGTAATCTGGTGAAAAAAAATATTTTCATTTGCCCAAAAAACGGTTTATTTCTTGATTCACAAAAAATACATAAATTCCTTTTTTGTAGATCATGTTCTTATCTATATATGTGCTGAATACTGTTTTGCCGAAAAGTTAATAGTTTACAAGATATTTTCAAAAAAGATAATTTTACCATGTAAAATACGTTGCTCTCATAAGTTTTAATCTCTACTACGCAGTTGTGCACAATTGACCCCATCAAAGACAGAACCCCACCAGGGTTCCCGGTTGCTAATTTCGTTGGGGAATATAATACATTTTTTTGGGGAGTACAGAACAAAATAAAAGTAATATATTTTTAGTCAATATGTAGTTTTTAATTGGGACAGGTCGCATACAGAATGGAAAATTGGCGTGGGTTGGGTACTATAGGTAATAATAATTAGAAAATGAGATTCATGTGCGAGTAATTTTTGAGAGTAAAAATATTAAGTAATTAAATTAAACTAAATTGTGATGAATTCATGAAGAGGGGAAAGATTGAATGATATAGATTTCAAATAATATCTGATGTGTTGGACTTTAGCCAAATACGGAACCTTCGGTGCGCGAGTGACACTCGCACTTGGCCGGTTTTTTGTTAATTGTTTGGGTTTTTAGCAGGTTTTTATTTGAAATAAATATTTAGCATGATTTTTAGCACTTTTTATAAAAAAAAATAAATGCTATAGGTACTGCTGAATTTAGCATGATTTCAAAAATTAAATTGGTCACACTGGAGGGTTTTCCTCACTCGATTATAGGAAGAAGAGTCACATTTTATACGGACACTGATCTAGTTTTGTATTGAACTTCAAAGTGCGCTGCTGTTCTTGATTTAAATTGTTGTTTTCTGATGTACAAGGACATTATAGAGGGCTTCCCTCATTTTATAATAACGAAAAGAATGTAACGTTTTATGCGGCTATATGAGCTAGTTTCATATCGCACATAGAGTGTGCGCTGCTGTGGGCCTGAGTTCGTTGAATTTATTTTTTAAATAAGACGGTTCTAGACGTCTTCTAATGATATGTACTTAAGACAAAAATATAAGCAAGGCTTGACGCACTTGGGGACTACAATAAGCGTTGTTTTGAGTCCATTGATAAGAAAGTGAATTTGCATTGTGCGGATGGTATATCCAGATAGCTATTTTATTTGTAAAAGTTTCGATTTGTTTACTGCGTTTTAGTTATGGCTTAATTATCGCCAACTCGCAACAGTCGAATTAGCGGGAGCAATCTATTTTTTTTTTTTTTTTCGCACATCAGTGTTATCGCACATCTAATGTGCCTTTTTTTTCCCAACTGAGACTAGAAAGATTCTATATACACATTTTTCTACATGTGTATTGGGCATTATAACACTACGCACACCCTAAGACGGAAATATAGTCTAATTATTATTATTGGCACTGTTCATAAAATTGTAATTGACACAAAAAAAACTGCACTGATCTCCACTTATGGATTCACGCTCCCATTTAAATCAAGAGCGCAAAGTCAAGTGAGTTTTTTTACGATAAAACGAACCACCATCCAAAGATGTTCGAAATAACAATTTTAATTTGATAAAATCCGCTCAGGCTGTCCAATGCAAGTAAAATTATCGGAAATGTGACGCAGTCTCTTCCAAAAATACGTAAAAGTCTGAAATTTGACTGCCAAAACAACAAAACAATAATTTTGTCATATCTAATTAGGCTGAGGGACGAAAATCAAAGCTTTCGTACGTATAGTCGCATAATATGTGGGCTGTAAATTTTAGATAACTACAGAAATGCAAAAAAAACTAGTGCACGACTACATAAACCATATTACTACAGGCTTACTGACCCCGCACAATTAAATGTCTACGCTTAGATCGCCTGTCCGACATAACACTTTTCTAAAACGTCAATTTTGTCATCTGACACTCCAAACACTCATTTTCAATTTCATCAAGGGGTTTGATTTGTTTTTTTTTAATAGTGCAACAATTGCACATCAGACATCTCTCGACTTTCAAATCTCATCTTGCCACCGCTGACTTAAACTCCATCTACAAACAAAAACGACAGCCTTTCGGTATCAAATGTCAAATCTTTTTGATTACCTCTCTGCCTACTGAATCCCATTCAACATCTAAAACATTTTGTGGTTAATTGCTTTCAACTCATTCCGCAATTTAACAGTGGACCCTTTGGGCTACCAAATCCCAAATACCAACAAAACATAAATAAAATTTATTAATTCATCGCCATCGATAACTACGAAATCGAAAAGAAAGTGAACAGCCGCAAAAGAGCCAACGACAGACAGTCCGTATCTACCGACCAAAAGCGCGCTGCTCAACTCTTCGTATTAAATTATAAAACAAAATATAAAAATACATAAACGAGTACATAATTCGTATCCCGCGCATACTTACAGATGCGATTACGCAAGGGACTCCATTTGCACCACTACACCGCGGCGCGCTATGTAATTACGCGCGCTGTGTTGTTGTAGTCGATGCAGTCCGACATTTATTTAAAAGTTTTTAAGGCTTTCGATGGAAGACAACAACAAAAAATTCCAGCCGCGCTGTTAACCCAGTTAACTGATTATGAACGAACGCAGCGGTGCTCGCGGTTCGTATTTCAGTGTCTTACGAAAGTGGTATAGTGGTCAGTTTGAGCCTTTCCGGCGTGTGGGCTATTTTAAATAGACCACGACCACTGCCCTCACTTGGTGGAGTTCTTGCCATGTCTATCTGAAATGAGAAGCAAGTATGCGTTAATTTTGTATGCTATCGGGAGATATCAATCGGTTGAAAGGAAACAAAAAAGCTAAATGGAAGCACGATCTGCAGGTATTATATCCGCAGAACCACAAGCTTGACCGTTTTGTTGTGTTAAATGGTGTGTCCCAGCGTCTATGCAGCTCAACAATGGAAACAACAGGGTCTTACACAAGAGTAAAAGCCAATTTGGATATTGACCTTAATCAATTATGTTGCCGAAATGTGGTTCAAATTATTCGAGCGGTTGATCTGTGACTATATCAAGCCCGCATTAAGAGAAAGAAATTTTTGTTTTTGTTAGATATCCAGTGAGCTTTATATAAATATCTCTAAATGGCGCCTGGTCAGGGAGTGGTAATTCATTTTCTTTTTTTGTTATATCACTGAGGAATTTGTAATGTCCGCGGCTAGTGCCTGAAGAGGTCACGAATGGATTGTGCCAAGGGAACAATTGAAAGCGAAAGAGTTGACCTGCGAACTTACTTTGATATAGATTACAATTGGGCTATAGGTTACAATTGGGCTAGGGAAAGTTATCATATCAATCTTGGTTGGACGTCCCGATATGCTTAAGCCCATAATGATCGCCAACAGAAAACTAAATTTAAATGTGAACTTGTTTGTCCTGCCTGGACAGCCAAACGATCCAACCGATCCAATCGATCGTCTTAAAATTAGACAGAAGGTTCGTTTATTGTACAGAGGTTGATAGAGGCTATAACCATTTGTTTCCACATAAGAAATAGAGGCATATGGACCTAAAACTCATTCTGCATTTAGTAGCGATTCAATAGGTTTAATGTCAAAAATGAAAATTAGTGAAACTTATTTTGGAATTGTAAACCTTACTGTGGATTGGAACTTGGTTCCTGTCCAGGTCCTACCCACACCAGAAAAGTGGAAGTGGAATATTCAGTAAAATCGAAATTTGTATCATGGTGAAATAGACGAAGGAACAACGTTTACAAACAATTAAAATGTACTTTTACTTTTAATTTTTCGATCAAGTGATTGCGATCAGTACTTCCAGTTGCATCCTTCACTAAAATGGCAATGAGCCATTTAGGTGCAAATATGCATAGTTCACAAAACTTTTTAAATCGTCCTGCAATCCGCTTCAATATAGGCCGAACCAGAAAAAAAGGCTCAGTCGGCTTAATTTATATTGCACTGAAAACAAAACAAGTTCCTGGATGTGTTCTGAACCTGCTTACTTGCAGATCCATTACGCATTGTCAGACAATCTAGTTCGGCCCTCACCTGTTTATGGAACACGATCTATTCAAACTTTAAGCACGGCTTACAACGCAATGCTTCCAATACACTTGAATGCTATTCAAAAATGGAAAGCCTACCATTATCACTCTAAACCTATGCTTAACTAATTTAATTACAACTAAAGTGATAATATTTTGGCCTTCGGAAATTATTAATTGATTTGGCTGTTGCATTTTGTTATGAAAAGTCTTCGTGGTTCATTGTATGGTTCGACCCAAGGTCAGAAAACAACGCATTTAAAATTACCTAATTAACAGATTAACACCACATAACTTACATTTTTTTTTAAATGACCCCATTTTTAAGTGATCGGTGACGATGACTATATTGCGGGTAATCGGCCAAATAGTTTGAACATACCCACGGTTTTATTTCCAGGTACATTTTAGGATCTCTTGGCACCATTTATGTAGATGCCACTAAAATTTATGCGAGATTTGTTTTGGTCATTTTTACTTATAAAAGCGAATTTCGACACCAGAAGTTTGGAACAAGTAGGCGCAATGGCTTAGTGGTTAGTGTGTTGGACTACTAAGCGAGGGGTCCCATGTTCGAATCCAGCAAAAACCGAAGTTCCAACTCAGGGCTTTTTTCAATGCACATCCTCTCGCGAACGTCTGACAAACATCCGAGAGTATAAATGTCTTGAAAGAGCTTCTCAATTAGCCGTTTGGAATCGGCATAAAATTGTAGATCCCTTACATTAGTTAAAAAATTAAAAACTCACACAAAACGAATTGGTTGCGAATTGGATCAGGGTCCTGCAGACCTGTTGCACCAACTATTTATTTATTTTTAAGTAAAAAATTTCAAAATCGACTGTCTATATTGAAATAACTTTCAGTATTTACCAATTTTTAACTTTTTTGCTTTATATAACACATTTTTTTAACTAACCTGTTAAGTGATCATTATTACTTCCGTCGTAAAAATAATATTTGGAAATTCCCTTAAATAAATTCTTTGTGGACAGTTTTCTTACTAACTGACTTATGCCTGGTTCACAGAAGCTTAAGACACAGATTATTCACTGGGGACTGGGGTATATTCTCCGTGATTCAGAAAATGGTTTATTACATTTTAAGTAGAAAGGAAAACAGTATACTTCGAGTTTACAATGCATACCTCTTGCAAAGTTTTGCGAATCAAGCATTGTCATCCGATTGTGTTAATTATAAGTCATGTCTCGGTATATGTCAGCGACTCATAATCATGAGCAACTGCTTGCAGCTGCCAGTCTCTATTGGTTAGGGGGTTTTGAATTATTTGGGAAATTGTAACGCACCTCAATAATTTCGAGATTTTAGTTTGTTGACAGAAGGTATTATACAATTTTGTATCCTCGGATTTTACCATACAACATCAGTTAATTTAAAGTGTCGCCTTCGATATTCGAAAAGAATTTTTCGAACATTTCCGGCCTCATTGCGGACGTAACCATTTAGAATCTTGTCTTTGGTTATAATCGCTATTTCACTGGCAAAGACTAACCAAAGCGAGTTTCTAAAAATTGCGGATTTTCCATGCTCAGCGGTGATATTTATAAACAAATTCATGGAACGGCGAAGAATAATCAGTTGTCTCCCATATGATCATAGACATAGTTTTGGAACTTCTTCTTAGCTT
The DNA here is from genome assembly GCA_949126925.1 of Cheilosia vernalis. Lineage (NCBI taxonomy): Eukaryota > Metazoa > Arthropoda > Insecta > Diptera > Syrphidae > Cheilosia > Cheilosia vernalis. The sequence continues at coordinate 41,452,529 of OX421361.1, read as the reverse complement.
CTTCTTCTTATAACTTTGGGCGGAATTCGTCGTAATTTATATGTACACGACATATTACTGCAAGTCAAATCCTATACGAAATTCGACTGCATCCTAGGGTCCGTAATGACCTCAGCCCCCAAAATCCTAGCAGTAGAGTCGTTGAAAAAATGGTAATGCAGTTTTCAGATGCACCATCTGCAAGACTATTCATGAGTGGTAATCCCAACCAGGTAAAAAAGGCGCTCGCGCTGAGTAATACAAATTTCAATGCGGTTAAGGTGAATCAGATACTCAGTAAGAAGAATCAGCGTTGTCGCTAAAAAATTCCGAAAGGGGGCTCTAGCCGAAAAAAGGGGCGACCACATAAAATATAAAAAAAATCCAGGTTTTTAGTCGTTGTTTTTTACTTAAAAACTAACATTTTTCTGTCTCTTGTAAACTTTTTCCAGCATCAGAAAGACATAAGTTTGTCATATCTCTGAATTTAAATTATGTAAATTGTGCTATAACAAATTCAAAGACATTTATAATTATTTTTAACAAAAAACAGCCAAAACGGGGCTCACAAGAATGACTTCGTAAGAATCTTAATTTCATGTCAGAAGTATAAGATTTCTCGAACCAAAAAAGCAAAAGTCAGGAATGTGTCAGCTCCGAAAAAATTTTGGTTCAAATAATGTCAAACCATATCGGTCAGAGACGTAAAAACAATGAACTGAGGTTAAACAGTGGTTCGGTTTTTAACTACCTTAAACTCGTGTCAAAACCTGTTTTAATTTCGGAAGCACTCCATAACACGAACAACAGAAATAATATTTTCTATTCATGTTATTTTTATTGTTGAATACAGGACACAAAACATCTTCGTACCACAGGACTGAACTTCAATAGAAGTGAGTTATAGTGGTTTTGTTTAAAAATCAGGGACATATTTTCTGGCAGTGCCGTCAAAAATTAATGAAGTCTTTTTGCCGGTGTTTAACATTCAAAACCGCCGATGGAATTTACATATACATCATACTATATTTCTATTCTACCTAACACCCCGAGGTAGGAATTTTCAACGTAGCTTTTAAGCTAACAACATAACGATCTTCAGGCAGCAAGCTACGTGCGACCCAGTCGTTCTCATTTCCTTTATATTAGCTCAGTTTATACTTTTTATACAACTTTTAATTGTTACTATATCCGCATCCCTGGAACAAGGTCCGAAGGTTAAAAAGTCGGGCAAAATGTATATGAAATAATTGTGTTGCATTGCACCATTAAATTTGATTAGCATTATAATGAAATAATAATTTATTGACACATTTTGTTTTTAAGGATAAAGCATCTTTGGTAAATTTTTTTAAAAATCAAGGTGGCTGGCGCAACAGTTATGCGACGGAAAGCTCATTCCCTTCGATTGAATTAAGAAGATGTTTCAACGTATTAAATTAATTTTTGTCACACGTTCCCAAGAGCGGATTCAATTGAGAAGACCTTAAGATTTGGTTTAAATTTTTTGTTTTTCCAGATATCGAAGCTTCGAACCCCTAGGCCCTGGTTTTAATTAACAAAAGGTGGGAACGGTTTGAAAAATAATTCTAGGTCTACGATATACCAAGTGAGCTTTATAGACTATCACCAAGAATGCTAATCCCAATCAATCTATATGTTGACATGAGTTCAAAATTTTAATCAATCCGTTTCACTACTGCCGACTCTCCAAAGTGCCCGACTATGTCCTTAAGAAGGCAAAATTCCTGTGAATGGTCCGAAACTATAAGGAAGTCCGGACAGGGGACTATTTGGTTAAAACAAAATAAATACCTCCTTCACTGTTAAATTTAGAAGGATAGCAGAAAGTCCAGCCAAAATATCTCTCTCTCCGTTATAGTCAAATGGGTCTGCTATGTCACCTTTTTACCGACTAGATGAGGAATTTTTAATAAAACAAAACAATTTATGAAGCTTTAATCGCTGGATATTTTGGTTGTTGGCATATCAGGCAGCATCTACGCATGACGCACCTCCAACAAATAAATAATTAGTTACATGATGAGTAGCTTATGAAAAAACAACACAACTAAGTTTCTCACAAAATTCAGCTCAAACCTAGGCCTTTGCAAAACAGTTATTTCTCCGTAGTTTCTGATTTCAATTTCATCACACCTGCTCATAAAAAAATGTCGACCACACTTGAGAAAGCGGATAAACACAGTGACGATATCACAGCAACCACCCCAGATCCCAGTGTTATTTTTAACTTGTGATAAACTTCAAATCAACGTTATCCGTTACGCATTCGCCCGGCAACGAAAACAAAAATTCCCCCCTTTCCATTGGCAATCTTCAAGCCACCTATATCCAATTAACAATTACACGCTAATCGCTATACTAATTTATCGCCCGGTACTGCCGCAAAAAATAGCAAAAAAAAAGAACAGTCGCAACAAATTTAATCGGCTTCGTCGATCGAATCACCGGACCTGTGTAAGTGTCCATAAACTTCCGCTGCTTGTCGCGATTTTTTTTTTTAGAGGAAAAACATCTCCCTCCCATCGCACACTCACACACAATCGCCAGTGTGTATCTAGAATTATGTCATTCAACTATTACAACATCCACGTGCGCCATACACAGATCGTCGCTCCGATACGCTATAATGATGAGAAACTTCATATCCTCTGCGATACTGCTTCTCCAGATCTACCGCCATCGATATAGATGCATATACTGATCAATAGAGACTAGAGAGATGACGCGAGATCGTTGCTCGACGCCTCATCACAAACAGCCTCAAGACAGTTCTCAGATGTATCTCCGTCTCGATTTGCTCTGCACGTTCGAATCACACGTCGAAAGATAGAACGATGGTGTGTTCGGTGTGTACGATGTGTTCGGGAATTTTATTGGCGATGTCGATGATTATATAAACTATGCTAATTAGTATATAGCTATTCAGTCATATGATTGAATCCCGTTAACTGTTTTCCCATCGAATATCGAAACAATAGGGCGAACCGATTAATTTCGAACGTTCCCTGATGATGGGTATTATTTGGCAAAATTTCGTTTTGTACACAACGCTCTTGGTGACGATGACCCCCCCTGGAAGACAATAGGTAAACAAAAGGCCGCCGAAACCGCACGTCATTCGCTTTTGATTTGATCCGTTTTGGCCTGAGTTTGTTGTTAACATTTCACAGTCATGTATAGTCACGTTGCGATGGAATGCGATTCCACACAACTGAAAAGTTCAATTAAAGTCGAAGTCTTCTTCATCGTGCTGGCGGCATTGTTAACGGCCAGACCGGTGTACTTGTTCTTTCCTATGTAAATTGATTTTCCTACTGAACTTTGGTATTTCTTGGGTGCAGGGTTACTGACTGTGGTTCTGTCTATAACCTAATTGCAAAGTCGTAAACACACCGTCGAATGATTTCTCGAGACTGGAAGGTGGTAGCCAAACCGCGGCATTAGTGTCTTCTTCGTTGCACATTAATCGTCTGTTATTTGTTTCGAACAAGTTTTGCTGTAATTTGTGTGTGTGTATGAGCATTTGGTTTGTAGATTATTTGTAAAAGGTTAACAAGTTTCTGGGAGAAGGAAAAAAGCTTAAACAAATTGTTAAAAAATAAAGTGGAAACAGAGAATAATCATTAAGGTGATGTTGGAATATTACGGAGCGTCTCTGTCGGGGTGTCGTTTGGTTGAATACTGTCTGAGCGGGGGTTGCTGTCATTTTGTGGGTACGTTTACTTAAATAGTATAAACCCATGTAGTATGGTTCGTTTAAAGAAATCATTTGCTCGAGGGATTGTGGGACGCGTATACCAGAAATATACCTTCAGTTGTTCATTTCAAGGGCAGATTGAAGGGCTTTAAAAAAAACTGGTTTTGATGACAAATTTTACATCGGCGCGGCGTACGAATATTAAAGTAAAGGAGAGTATTTGTCGTTGAGAAGGCGACGATTCACAATTCGAGGCATTAGCATGTAGCAATCCCCTTGGGAAAGGTACCTACCTGGAAAGCTTATCAACAGCTCACCTTTGTCGATTGTTCAAAAATATTCTGAAGCACACCTGTGCTCGAGGAATCATACTTAAAGTATATGAAGCTGAACAAAGAGATTTCATACAAAGTTAGAAAATTAAAACTTGCAGTTTTCTATGAGACCATTTTGTAACAGAAATGCTATCAAAAAACAACTTCTTCTCAAACGAGTGAGGACATAGGCGACTCGAATGCCTAACAAATAGGAAACCTCACCAGTCAGACATCAATTCGGTGCATCAAGTTTGAAAGAATACACTGATTTTTGGTCAATATCTACCCTGGGATAGCACAGGCTAAACTTGACTATGTATGAATTTTTTACATTATAACTAGTTTTAGCTGTCTATGGGTCAATTGCAGTGCATCGAGCGATCTGCTTCAGATCGTCCAGTTAATGTCCAAGGGTTAGCTCAAGCTTCCTATATACATGCCTTCGCCGCTATATAAACCATACAGCATATGTCATTTTGAGATCAGATCAAGATGCTTAGCTTCCCAGTTTAGGTTTGAGCTTAAGTAAATAAATGAATAGTGGGTCCAACAGGTCTGTTCATTTAACCTAGGTCTAGCTTTCTATGAGTTTTTATTCTTAAGGATAAATGGAAGGGAGTTCGAATGGCCGATTTGAGACATCTCGGATGTTTGCCAGACGTTCGGAAGATGTACCGCAGTCTGAAAAAAACTTAGATGTGAATTGTGTTTTTCAAACCTGAGAACTTGCTTTAGCTTAAATGGCATTTACAGTCCGGGTTGGACCACAACCCCAATACATCTCTATCGGGCAGAGACCGATCAAGTACTAAACTCTTACATGTCATTTTACAATAATAGACAGATGGCCAGTGTTGCCATACGTAACAGGGACAATAAGTCATCCAGCTACTTCCAGTTACTCTCAACAATTTGGTCGAGGTCACTCCCCAATTGTGCGTGCCTGACCAGCTGACCCGTTGTATTTCTAACTTGTTTACCAGCTATAAGTTACTGTATACGTATATGTAGCCAATGAAGTTTGTGTTTGAACTTTGCTTCCTAGACTCAATCGACGGAAACTATAGGTCGAATATCACCAGAAGCATATTTAAAAAAAAAGCCAAATGAGATTTTTAACCTCTTTCGGTGAGGTCCCTATTTTCGCTCTATATCTACATTCAGATATAGAGCGAGTACAATTCCTCCTTGGCTTTATAAGACAGCGACTACCACGAATGCTTGTTCATTTAGTCCAGTTTTCCTACGGATTTTTGGAGACGAAGTCTTTGAATCCTTTGAGGCTATATCTGAAGCATTTTGCCTAAGGAACCCTTACTCCTTTTTAAATTACAGCTTATATTAAGTTTTGTCCTCGTTAATACCCAGACCCATATTCGAAGGTGGGAAGGCACAATCGATTTTCTAGGTCGACTTGACGAGTCAGAAGTTTAATATGTTCTTACATATTTAGGTGGCGATGCAGACTGGGATGGACCTCAAAAGTCTGTATACAGTTTATGTGCTCTTTGACTAGCTGTGTTAAATTACGCACTAGAAGCTTGTTGAGATGTCTTCCTTTACTGATGTCTTGAACCTCCGGGTTGAAGTCGAAGACTCATTGGGTCAGGGCGTTTGTTCAAGCTCTGTTAGCAAAGCTCGTCTAATCCACATCCCTTAAAGGCGACCTTTTTGTAAAGAAAAAGCGGGAGAATACAAATTGAAAGGGGACTTTATAATACACCGATTTAAATGAAACATGGCATGACTTTTATTGTGCATGGCAAAAATATACAAAAACCCCACATTTATTATCTCCGCCTCCTCGGCGTAGGTATAAATACGTCTCTCTCGGCCAGAGACCGATCAAGCACAAGCACTAAACTCTTACTACTATCATTTTACAATAATACACGGATGGCCAGAGCTGCCATATGTATCAATGACAATAAAAATGAATGAATATCGAATTTTTCGCCTTGTGGCCAGTGATCCCAAACGGGGGGGAAAGACGGCAATTTTGTCGATTTTTTCTAACAAAAGTGGAAAAAAAGGGGGAAGGGATTTTTTGGGACGATAACAAAATAAAAAGGGGAAACAATATTTTTTTTAATTTTATTTAAATAAAGTCTTCGATTGACTACACTATTTTTAAATAAAACAAAAAAACACGAAACATACTATCTACTTCCACTTTGGCTGGAATTTTGTACACAAAAATTTATTAAAAAACAACGATTGTTATTACTTTGTGGGAGAAAAAGGCTGCTGAAGACTTCACAATATAATAAATGTAATTCTTATTATTTTTTGTTATTTAAATAAAACATGAAGTGTTAAAATAAAACTTAAATAAGAGTTTTCGTTTTTTGGGGGAAAAAATTGATTTTTATTTTTGAAAAGAGCGTGCTGAAAATCCTACTTTGCTTTGCTTTGCTGAGATCGAAGCTCAAAAAAATACGGCTAATATCGTTTTGGTGTAAAAAAGAGGGATTTTTGTTTTCTGTAATCTGGGACCCCTGCCTGGGGCTTCTGAACTTCTTAGTTTACCCAAGCTCAATATTTAGCTAATAGCTTCAGAATATCTATTCAATCTTCTCCGGCCTGCATAAAGCGCCAAGTAGCTGCTATTGATATTGACAGCTTTTTGTTCGTCCGGTTTGTTATACAAATATAATAAGAACTATGTTTTAGTATGTTCGAAATAATGTTCGCACACATAGGTGTTTTTCAAAAGATCGTGTAGACTTGCCGCTGAAACAAATTTTTTCTCTGACAAATAGCTAGGCTTACCCACTTCGGAACAATTTTCATAACGTATTTTGTTGCAAAATGAATGACGACCAAGACGGGCAATACATCTCAAAGATGCTAAAACAAAATCTCTGCAGAGTCATTTTCTGAGAATCCAAATCTACAAATCTGCTGATGTACATGTCATGTCAGTCAGCGCGCTCGCTTGCTTCCATGCCATATCAATATGCAAAGCCTGTCCTGCTCGCATAATCGTATAATTAAATTAGTATACAACCCGCACGTTGATCAAGTTGCACCAAACTCATATATTTCCATTCGTGACTATAACGAAAAAAAAGTTTTTGTTTCCAAACAGATATCGTAATAGGCACCTGCCAGCACCGCGATCCTATACAAATTACCATCCAATATCATGCTCGAATAAAGGAAAAAACTTGCGGAAATGAGCTTCGTACGGGGTATCCCGCGGGCCGTATGTGCAGCAACAGTATTTAAGACTTGTAATATGCAAACAGCGTGTTGATTGCGAAATATCGTTCGTCCAACCTAAGTTTTACTGAGCGTATTGAAGTAAACAGTTTTGTGTATCAGCCTATAACTCCTCTCGAGGTTTTAAAAGTAATTGGTACTCTTAATAAATCAAATTCGTGTGGTGCTGATGGTATATCTAATTTCATTGTAAAAAAAATTGCGTATTCTGTTCTGAATGTTCTAGTAGATATTTTCAACCGTTGTGTATTCTCTGGCGTCTTCCCTGAAGTTCTAAAATGTGCTGATGTTGTCCCACTGTTGAAAAAAGGTGCCGCTACTGAAATCTCCAATTACCGGCCAATTTCTCTTCTTCCTATCTTTAGTAAAATTTTTGAGAAACTTATAAAAAGTAGAATAGTAAATTATCTAAAAAATAATTCATTTTTTAGTCCACTTCAATTTGGATTTCAAAAAGGAAAATCAACTGAAGACGCACTGCTACATTTTTGCTCTCAAATAATGTCAAATCTAGATAGTAAAAAACATACAGCTGGTTTATTTATTGACATTACGAAAGCCTTCGATATGGTTGACCATAACTTGCTATTGGGGAAATTGGAAAAAGCTGGTTTTCGTGGCTTCATACTTGACTGGTTTCGGTCTTATCTTAGTAACAGGTCGCAAAGAGTGAAGCTTGACGACATAAGAAGCGAAATTGGGTTCTTTAACTTAGGTGTACCGCAAGGCTCAGTTTTAGGACCTATTTTGTTTCTAATTTATATTAATTCACTATTTTCACTCAATTTCAAAGGTACACCTACTGCTTTTGCAGATGATGTTGGTTTTTCTTATGGTTGCCGTAGTCCTTTAGATTTAATTTCGGAGATAAACTGGGATCTCAACCTATTGAGAAAATGGTTTGCTGAACACAGTTTAGTAATAAGCTCCAAAACTAAAATAATGTTTTACAGTTTGTCTTCGATACCAAAGATGGAAGCTAATGTTTATTTTCATGCACCTGAATGCCAAAGATATAAGTTGTATAATTGTAATTGTGTATTTAATTGTTCTTCTTTGTCCTTTTGCAGCAGCATAATCTGTAGTGATAAGTGTTTTGCAATTGAAGAAGTGGAGGTTTTCAAATATCTGGGCCTAACTATTGATTCCAGGATGAGTTTCCTCAATCACGTGGTAACCCTAAGGCAATACTTCCGATATACGCTTCGGCATTTCTACTACTTGCGCAATGTCTGCTCCAAAATACTTCTTAAAACTATATACTATGGAATTTTTCACTCTAAGCTGCAATACGGTATTGCTTGTTGGGGAGGTTCTTATTTTAATAAAATACAGCCTTTACTAATATTGCAAAAGTATGTCTTAAGAAAAATATGTCGTAAACCTGCTAGACATCCTAGTTATCCCTTGTTTTGTGACCTAAGAATTCTTCCCGTCCGTCATTTATATTGTTTCAAAGTGTTGAAAACCTTCTTTATGAAGTCTGGTAATCGTAATTTCCGTCTAATTTCAACGCATAATTTACGTGGAAACTTTTCTAACATGTTAACTGTACCCAATTTTCGTACCACTGTCTTTCGTAATTTTTATACTGTTTCTTCTTATCGCTTGTTTAACAAACTCCCACTGTCCATCAGGACTATATCAATATCTGGATTATTTATTAAAAATGTAAGACGCTGGCTCTTTAATTTTCACTATGGTAATTTAGAATCACTTATTGCCGATTAATTACTGATATTCTGGTCTAATTTTGTAATTTGTTTTTTTAAATTATTTAAATTTTTGTTTGTTTTCTTAATGGCTAGTTTAGCTTAGGTAACTGTAACTTGCTCTTATCTTGTTCTTGTTTTTTTTTTCGATTTTGTATATGATAATTGTTTCATTAGGGTCACCCCACCCACATAATAATTATATCTTGTACTGTTAAGCCCTTTGAAGTGGCATTCATCACTATTTTCCTATTGTTTAATATGTAAAATACAGAATGTCTCATTTTTCTAGTCTGTTATCATTGTACCATTGAAGTTTCGATTTTGTATGTACATATTCATAATAGATCAAGAAATAAAATTCATTATCTATCTATCTATCTATCTAATATATCTTCGACTCGACAATTTATTTAAAAGAAAAACAATCTGTGCAATATGAACAAAAGATACCTCGCTCTACCACCATGTACCGACTGCACTTGGTTGGTGCTATATAAAAATAAAATTGAGAACGTCCCGCAAAAATGTATCGCCTACAAAATGCTTGCGTGTGTGTGTACTAAAGCACCGCTCATGCCTCTGCCGATCCGCCCAGTTTACAAACTTTACAAGGCAAAAGCAAAGCAGCAATACTTACTATACTTACTTACTACTGCAGCAGCAGTAGCACCAGCAGCGTGAATTCTCTGAAGCATGGTTAGGTGCGCATTCGCAAGAAAATGCAGCAGGCATGACGCAAGCCAGCAACAAAAACAACAATAACAAACACAGCCTACAGCAGCAGCAGCAGCAGCAGCACCAAGTAAAAGTGATATCGTGTGCAAGGCCGTTTGTTGTTATAATTTCGTGTGGTATTGGTGTTTGCTGGTGCAGCCTAGCAAGGTACTTTGTTGCTTTGAATCTTTGGGGGAACACACCACACCATTCGAATAACTGTTCCAATTGGAGTATCTTATTCGGTAGATCTTTTTCTGTCTATATAGCTTCGGTTACAACGAACGAGGACACAGCTATTACATTCAGATACATGTGCTCAATTCGGTTGAAATTGTATTGCAGCGAAACAGCGAAAAAAAAAAAAAAAAACAAGAAGCGAAAAATTCATGGCTAAGACGTCGATGATAGACCAACACGATGATTACAATCTTTTCTCTTTTGTCTTCTCATTGCAGGAACACATCCAAGAGGTTCTAGATAAATGGACCCAAATCGACGATGAAATTTGGGCTAAAGTCATTGTCTTTGAACGGAATCGTCGCGTAGCCAAGGCGTATGCACGTGCCCCAGTTTTAACCATTAACGGTTCGGATGATGGATTCGATGGAATGCGGTAAGTTTAAACGAGTTTTATGTTTTAGAATTTTCCATCCAAAGGGAGGGAGTAGATATACTGGTTGCATTTGCATGTTATCTCCGAGATGTCAAAGAAATTCTTAGCAGGTTCTGTAATGGCATCAATAATTATAGCTATAATGGTATTTAGATGCGAGCAGTTGGATAGTCGTTAAGGTGGGTAGGAATGTGCATATTTATGCTGAATTTATGCAGTGTTTTCAAAGCTAAGCTGACGTGTTTATAAACTCATTGGAGCTTCGACCTTAGAGATTGAGGAATTAACCTTGTCTTAAGCACTTGTTGAACTGTAATTACGCATTGAGAAGAGTAGGCAGGTACAACGTTGCGTGTGGGGCTACTTGCTTGGCGGTCATTTGTTGCGAAAAAATATTTTTGATCTGTAACACAAAATGACGAGTATTTTGCAACAGGAATATCAGGAAGAAATCTATCATACCTCCCGTGGTATAATACTTTTGCTGTTTTTTTTTCAAATCCCCCTGATATTACTTGCACTTAATTTTATGCTTCTGCAGGGTGGACAAAAATATTAAATGTATTTTAAATTGGAATTTAGACTTTTTTCGATAAGCGAACCCTAAATATAAAAAATCGTAGTCAGTTTCACATTGAACTTCCTGAAAGAGCTATAGGTATATCTGTTACAGTAAAACTAAGGTTAGGTTATCGCTGTGTCGTTGTCCTTTCTAGTAAGGAACTGCGTCGAATATATGAATTGACATCCCCAGTGTCGTCAATTGGAGTAAAGGCGAAAAACTAAACTATGTCGCTTTGTTACGAAGCTTTGAATTTTTTTAACTTTCTCGATTAAGAGGTAAGAGAAAGAAAACTTCGGATTTGGAGTTTGTGGGCTTACATTTCGAGGCCGTTTTTGTTTTTAACAGGGTAACCTCAACATTAGTGGTACTTCCCATATAGAATTTTCATACAAGTTTGATTTGTTGTAAAACGAATTTAACGACTTCAACCAAAATTGATAGTTGAGCTTAAATGGGGGAGGTTAGATTAGGAAGTGGGAGAGCCAATATGGGGCTCAGGCACTGCGGCTTCTCAAAGGAGCCTATTGTGGGTGAGGTTAACGTAATTGCATTCTCGATTTTTCGCTAATAAAAATGTCTAAAGGTACTTTTGAAATTTGGACATATGTATCTCGAAAACGGTCCATACGATTGTAACAAAATTAGTTCCTAAGGTACCTAACATGCTTATTTCTAACTTAATAGCAAACTCAGTTTTTGTCTGTATTATCGTACAATGGATTTTTGAAAAGTTTTTTTTTTTTTTTAAATGTAGTTTGCCATAGATTACTTGAAAACGGGAATAACGATTTCGACCAAAATGCATACTTAGATCAAAATTGATGTTTCCAAAATTAGTTTGTCCCTAATTTTCAATTCGAATCACCGAATTTAATTTTTAATTTTAGAAACTGTCCATATCTCGAAGACGCAACTCTAAAAACCAAATAATACTCACATCCCGAACAATACCTTATACGCAGTTTTCAGCTATATAATAATAATAATAATTTTTGGCGCAACAGATTCGCAAGGACCCTAGGCCTAGCTTCTCGCAACCAATCGTTTTGTGTGAGTTTTCTATATAGTTAAGCAAATTTTTCAAACTAAATATTGCATATTTGTTATTGTAATTTAACAAAAACCGCTCGAACGATTTTGATCAAAATGCATATTAAAAATAATAGGTAAAAATATTCTAAATAAGATCCCATACTTAGTTTTTCTCAAAAAGTTCGTTTAAGTTTGTGTGTTAATTATTTCTAAAACAAATTACTGCCTAAAAGCCGATCTGTATTCAAATATATCTACGCTATACTTTTTAAATAATTTTAATGCCCGACTTCTAATAAAAATGCAATAACAGCTACGAAAAACTTATTTTAGCAAATAGTACCTACCCATTTCTTTTTTTTTTTTTCCCCCAGTTATTTTGAATGTGCACTTTTTTTAAATATACATTAAGCACCGTAAACTCTTCAAAGCGTTCACTTCCTAATGAAAATCATTTGTAGCTCTGTTACCTCATTGGCTCACAAGCTTTTCTATAATAAAAAATTATGGGAGTCACCCTCTATATCACCTAAATAATTTCAGTCAGTCTTTCCCGAAGCTTTTCTATAAGTTCTTTAGTACTTTATTTTCATTGGATTTTGTTTTGAATGAGTGGTATCGTGCATTGAAATGCTTTCAACATTCCTTGTAGGTTGGGAAACTGTTAAAAGTGTTAAAATAGTTTTCGACCAATCGGAGACTAATTTTTTAAAAATATCTTGTTTCCTTCACCTGAGAGCTGCTAATTTCTGTATACAGAGCCTTTCTTGTAAGAGAACTTATCGATTTTAAAGGATATTTAGCAATGCGAAAGACTTTGGGTTAATTAAGAAACGTTCAATAAATTCGCATTAATTTGGCACAACTGTTCGAACATGCTTCTGGTTCTGGATGTAATATGAAAAAGCTGATGCTAGATGATTGAGTTTATTCATTATGATTAAGAACGCAATAAAAATGTGTCTTGCGGCTTTTGTAAACTTTTCAAAAAATAAAAAAAATATGTAAACTTTTGTATTGATCATAGAAAACATCAATAGTGACGTTAATGCTTGACCTTGATCTTCGAGCATCTGTTCATCAAGAATTGCGATAATAGAACAACTATACTGATATACCTAGTAGAAGTGATGTTAAGTGATGTCAATTGCTTCATCTACTCGCAATAATCAACAAGTGTAGGAATGGAACCTTTTGAAGATTTTATTATAAACATTTTACGGGTATTTTGAAATATGGGTACAGTGCATTCCAAGTCCCGATGCATTCTCGGTAAAGAACTGCATACTACTTTCAAATTCGTATAATACCAAATACAAATATTTTTTAAGGGCTGTTGGACTGCTTTTAGACACACAGAAACCACACTTTGTCGAGAGAACTAATGTATACCACTTTCTGCCATCCTCAGCGAAGTTTTATCGAGCTAGTAATTGCTATGTCAGTCTTCAGTCATTATTGTCAATAATAAGTGGCCGCCTTTTATCTAAACACACACAACTTTTTTTTAAACAAAAACCATAATCCGACAAGTTATACATCAGTCTTATACAAAAACCACATACGACAATCGGTAGCCACACCGTACTGACTTTCTCACTATATGGTGAGTTTGGTGAGTGAATTTAGTTTCGACTCTAAATTTTGCTTATCCACAGTGCCTATATTTTCCATAAAAATTTCGTTATTGTGAGCTTCCGTAAATACAAAGTCGAGGCCAAAATTTGTTTTTAGTACGGCGCGATAACTCCTGAATAGAATTATATGAAAAAGTTGAAATAAGTAATCCGGCTGCAAGTAAGAACCGCTTAATATTTTCGATTCTTTTGTATTTAACGATGCCCGAACTGAAGCCAGTAAGTGTACAAAATGCTCAATGACTACTTGTATTTGTAAAAATGTCACTTTTATCTGTACGACTGATTTATTGCCAATAAATTATAATTGTATCAACTTGAGATTTTAAATCTTTGCTAATGATCTATCTGATTGGTAGAATTTCTGTTAAATAGCTCAATTTGACAGAATTAACAGATATTCTTGATTAATTTCAATCATTTCACAGTATGTAATTACGTCCGCCCCGTTAAGAAGACATCTCTTCAATAGGCCTTATCGCGTCTAATTGAAATCCTCTGATTGTCAATTTCAGCAACAACAGCAGGTTCAGACATAATCCACTTCAACCTCAACAAAACGCACAATGCGCCAGACTTCCACTTTGATTACCCCCTGGCAGCCTGGAGTGATCGATTCTTTTCAAAAGAATATATCCATAACATAATTCCACGACAATCACACTTCGTATACAAATTCTGTAACAACCGAATCCACGTTCACTAACAACCCACTTGAGTGGGTGATTATCAATTTAAATGATTTTTTTTTTAATCTCTCGCACAACTCCCGCGTATAGAATGTTTGCTTAGAAACATACATAGCCATCAGGCGAATTTTGCAAAATCCATTTCGAGGAAAAGAAAACAAAAGCAGTCACATTTCATAATTATTACGTAATCGGTAAAATGTAGTAGCAAATGGTGTGACAGCAAACTTAACATCTTACTAGTAGTTGGCATTTCCTTAATGGTCTTTGGTCTTCTGTCAACATTCGCTGTGCAGATGGCTGGCGAAGGTAAACATGACGACAGTCTCCTGCTGCGTCAAAGTTGGTTTAGGACAATTTTCGTCTCAATCAAATTCACGTCTTCGGTGTCAAAAGTGTCGGCAATCAAATACCAAACTCCGGCTGAAATTCCTGTTTTTTTTTGTGTGCGCTGACGTAGTGCCCTGTCGTCGGCAATACTGGTTCCATTCGATTTGCGGTTTCATTTGAATGCTTAATCAAATCTAAATATATTAAACCAGAAATTTTGTATGTAGGTACATCATTTGTTGATTGGATTTTTTTCTGTTCAACAGATTGAGACCGGATCTAAACTCTTTTATGACACCCAGGTTCGCTGAAAGGTTGCCCGAAAAATGTTCTAAGTTTTATTTTTGTTCTTTACTGGCTTTAATGTTAATGTTAAATATATTTTAGAGTATGAAATCCACATTTGTGTGTTAACGCGTCATGTGAGAAATATGAGACAGAAACTTTCGTTTTCAGTTAGCTGTTGGCTGTTGGCTATTGACTTGTTTGCGTGGTGGTCGACTGGTTCACCTTATAAATCATGTTTTCGACGCTGGTTTACATTTGATTGAAACAGATATTTCTAGTTTTGATGTGGAGAAAATGTTGAAACAAATTAGTGTTGATGTGTTTATTATTTTATATTGAAGGAAGTTATTTTATTATTCCGAAAACAAAGCCTTGAAAGGAGTTTATTACAATTAAAAATTATGTACGTCCAACCTTGTTGTTGTTTTATGTGGTTAACCCCAATCTACGTTAAGTTTGGCAAAGGCCCATCGGGCATTTCAGTTGGTTGATTTGAGTGCCTCGTTGTGGTCCCCGTGAATGAACCTATGATGGGTACCACCGAGGCTTATTTATTTTTTCCACAGAGCAGCCAATGATGACACATTTTGGAGTCTTTTTTTTATTAAAAAGACATAAAATGTTTTCTTAGATTTTTTCAATTGCTTTCCTTCCGAAATGAAGAACCAATGTGTCTTCACAACTTCTTTATCTCCGTAGTACCTAGTACCTACCTTTAACCTACCTTAAAGTTGAATGTCGCTTGTGGCTGTTGCACATCGACGGTCCACATTTTGCGTCATTCCGTCTCACAAATAAAACGACAAACATTGTTTTTGTGTAACATCAAGCGCTCGCATTCGATCAAAAAAGATCTGTGGCCCCAACCAATGAACACACCCGCTGTCAGTAGCACAATATTCTCTTTGACAGCATATCCATGTAGTGACGTATTATTTTATTTATTGAGACTGAAAAAGAACTTTTTTCATATTCAGAACAATTTTTCTGCTCTAGAAATCAGCTGGTTGTTGAAATAAATGTTTCATTGGCCCAAAAAAAATTCTAATTCTTAGCGCCTATTTAACTAACATCAAAATATTTGACCTTTTTGTTAAACTTTGAAGCGTGTTATTATCTATTAAAGTTTTTAGACCAATTCTGTGACAAATAGAAGAAGAAAAAAATACATTTGTCATTGTCATCTGCAATTGATTTAAACATAAATGAATAGATTTTTATAAAAACAAATTGCAATTTAAAATTTAAATCACGCACCAACATATGCAAAAAAAAAGTAATCTCATTTCATATTCCACCTGAAATCTGAGAGTAAAATCTGAAAATCGCAACGGAAAATGACATTAGTTAATGTTGGACCTTAAAAGCAACTAAGGGCAGATGTCACAAAAATGTAAAATGTCAAATTAAATGGCGCGTTCCCTCTTATCTAAGGTATAAGATCTGTTCAAAAAAAAAATAAAACATAAACAGAACAGCTCAAGATAGTAAAAACTCTTAGGCCCATTTTATTCACTCGAAGTTGAACACAACTTGGGGATTTTTATATGGAAAACTTCCCGAGTTGTGTTCAACTTTGAGTGAATAAAATGGGCCTTAGAACGTCAGTTGTCAGTTGTTCTACTACTGCTTAAATAATATAACACAAAAATGTACCTAATGCCATTCAATGGAAAAATAACACCGATATAAAGTTTGCATTACCAAAAACATCGCTTAGAGTTGATTGCATCCATTTTAGAACGATTTTATCCCAATTAAAATAGTTACTTAAATTCAGCAATGTCAAAAAGCAAACTGAATTAACTTCAAAAATTTGCTGGTTTGATTCTTTTCACGCATCTGCTCCACATCCAGAGTAGAGTACAGCTGCATGAAACAATACTTCTAAGAAGAGTTTCAGACAACAATCTTACTCATGGAATGACAAAGAACGATAAAAATTTTCTCGTTGGCGACCAGAGCTGACGTCTATCTTTAGAACATTTTGTCTCAATTTTATAATTTTTGCTGTGTGCAGTTTTGGTGTAATTGACTTTGCAAAAAACCACGCACGCATATTGTTGAACGAAACGTGACAGGAGATCCGCTTGTCCGCAGTCAATGCTTCAAAATGCGTAAAAATGATATAACAATTCACAAGGCTAAAGTGTATAGGATGTTCTACCCATAATTATAGGTACGTAAAAGGAAAACAAATTAAGGGTTCCGACCAACTTTTCTTGCAATCACTTGAGAACGTTTCTATTTCTGATTTAAAATACATATGTGAAAATCGAGTTGTAATTATAGTGGACTAATTAAACCAACAATTCATCAATCAGTTATACGAAATAAATGAACAATTGTTCATTCATCACTCTCGGAAGCCATTTTGTTTTATTAGAAAACGAAATTTCGTTGGCCATCGCTTCAAAAATATCAACATGCGGAGCTTTCCTATCATTCCTATCACGAAAACAAGATGGCCGACCTAATTAAGTGTCACGTATTTTTGCGTGTTAGTTAATGCTGTCCCTTTTTTCTAAAAAAAAAAAACTTATAAAACTGGGGTCCGTTCGCATACTCATCGACTTCCCCTCCTCCTCTTTTTTTTTTAGAGATTTTCTTCACTCAGAACTTTGACAAATGTAAGAGATAAATAGTCTGAAAAGGACAAATGTTAGAGTTTAGCTGTTATACTCGTATTTTGAATACATTTTTGGGGTTCAACAGCTTTTACCCTCTGGAATGTTAATAAATAAATCCGAAGGCATTCATTTTATTGCAAATTTGGAGAATGCGGTCTCATGGTCAAATGGTTTAACCTTCTGTAATGTTGGCATATCCAGGCAGCGTCCAGTTTCAAGACAACGGTGCTGAACTGCTGATCTGTGTTTTTCTGATCACATCAACATTCTTTTTAGTGTCCAGGTAGCTGGTGGAATAAACAATGCCAGGATGGTTAGGGTCGTGCCAAGTCTGGCTGGACCTAATTCTGAACCTCTAAATATGTACCAAACGTAGGAGTACAATAAACCGATCCACCATCTCAGCGAGAGATGAGCGCATGGCTATGACCTTTGGGGCATTTTTTATTAGACCCCATAAATTCCTCTCCGATTCCCTGAAAGAACCAAATGGCTAAAACGTCCAACAACTGTAACAAAAACAAGTTCTACATCTGTCACCTGCAAACGAATGACTACAGGCAGACAGAAGAAGAATTTCGCAACTCGTCTTCCAGTATGTTTTCCTGTTTCCCATAAAAGCCCTCTTTTAGAGGGAAAAAAAAGAATTTAGGTCAAGGCTCACACAAAGAATTCCCCAAGAGATAAATTTAAAAAGTGACAGTAAGTTCCCATTGTCTCGAATACCCTTTTGCTTTCAATTAACTTTTCCTTTCCATCGCACCTCGTTTGTGCTGCTTCTTCCTCGTTTTCGTCTTCGCATTCCGCACTGGATGGATGTACACATACACAACTGTATGCATAACAGAGGAAACGAAACGAACCCTCCTCTGCGGCTTGCACCTGTTAGAATACATTGCCGCTTCGTCGCTGCACATCACGAGATTGTTGCAGTGGCAACTACAGCAGGCACTAACCTCACTCGGTTATAGCTTTCCCCTCCTGGATGCACTAAAGTATTTACCATCCTATAAACAGTGGAATGACATTTCGCTGCAGAAAAAAATAACGTGCTCTGCATGGGCTTATATGAGTTCGTGGAACTCATCTTCATTCGAGTATGAGAAGATAGGAAAGAAAACGACAGAAAAAACCTCGATGCTGGTGGCAGTCTGCAGATATTCAAGCGCGGAGCACAAGCACACACCATCTCCGGCATCAAATGCAAAACTACGCGATTCCATATCGCTCGCGTTCACTTAGAGACGCAACTACGCGACTAACATGCTAAGAAATAACGAGCTTCGCATTTGATTGTGCAACGCGATAGTCAATCCGTCCTGTCCTCCACATCTCCCCTTGCATTTCTGGCGGGGACAAAAAACTCGTGACATTTTCGGGGCTAGTCACACACAATATTAATTGGCATCTATGTCCAGGGTAGCCAATAATCGAATCGGAAGGAAGGAACTACCACCGTATGGTATGTACTTTGCTTTGATTAATCCTTAAATAGAAATGAATCGCATCGCATAGATACGAGCACTCGCAATTGGCGTGGATATACTCTGTGTACGCGTGGGGTGTCCACTGTCCACAGTCTGCAGCACGTTGTTGCCGTCGTCACCGTCTGCGGTCGGCTAGGCCATTAGATGTCCCATCTAGTTAATGGGTGGCATATTAACAGCCACCTTTGGAAATAGAGAATCATGTTCCTCCTCCGGCCATCGTACCATATTGAATATGTTTTATTGGCGTGGTGTTGCAATGTTGCACAAGGCAGGGAACACACATCGCACTCGGCTGTTGATTCAGAGGATGCACTCGGGCACGCGTGCGTCTGGATATTTATAGCCACTTAGGACGGGACTGCTTGCACGCGCAGTGCAACTACGCAGGGATAAGGATCTGATCTATTTTTATGTTAATCGTGTTAGCGCGCTAGGATTCACGGATTCAATTCGTGTGTTTGGTCACTGGTCACTGTCCACAGTCTGCAGCACGTTGTTGCCGTCGTCACCGTCTGCGGTCGGCTAGGCCATTAGATGTCCCATCTAGTTAATGGGTGGCATATTAACAGCCACCTTTGGAAATAGAGAATCATGTTCCTCCTCCGGCCATCGTACCATATTGAATATGTTTTATTGGCGTGGTGTTGCAATGTTGCACAAGGCAGGGAACACACATCGCACTCGGCTGTTGATTCAGAGGATGCACTCGGGCACGCGTGCGTCTGGATATTTATAGCCACTTAGGACGGGACTGCTTGCACGCGCAGTGCAACTACGCAGGGATAAGGATCTGATCTATTTTTATGTTAATCGTGTTAGCGCGCTAGGATTCACGGATTCAATTCGTGTGTTTGGTCACTGGTCAGTGTAGGCGAATCGGATAATCAGTTGCAGTTGGCGGCTGCGAATAAATATGGATTTTGGTTGTGTCTGTTGTGAAAGGGACTTCGACACCCATATTCAGAATGAGATTGTTTATTGTTTTTGTCGCGCTGCACTGTGTTACAGGAAGCGATGATGTTGTGTACTTTTTTATTGGCTTCGCGGTGTACATTTTTATTGCGGAATGTATCTGTGTTATGAATGGGAGCTATGCGAATTTATATGCCCTTATTGGAGATAAAGAAACTCGCATCGGATCCTTGTTTTCGGTTGGACTTCAATTACTTTCGATGTTGAGGCGCAATGTGTGAACAGTGAACACTATGCGCACCAGGTGGGATGAAAGGTTAACGCAGGAGACACTTGTATGCCAATTTAGCCATGCAGCAGCAATGTTATTGTTGGAACATA
This sequence comes from Cheilosia vernalis, assembly GCA_949126925.1. Lineage (NCBI taxonomy): Eukaryota > Metazoa > Arthropoda > Insecta > Diptera > Syrphidae > Cheilosia > Cheilosia vernalis. Next base: position 41,432,288 of record OX421361.1, on the reverse strand, counting down.
TTTGGATCTACGAGTGCTTGCTTGTTTAAGCATTTTAGAGGACATCTCGACTTGAAAGGCATCCACAAAACGAAACAGAAGTAAAGACTCAAACCGCCTACTGATGCTAGTTGGATAGAATTTAACTATAATGAGTCTTCGCTAGTCTTCGTTTCTGAAATGACATCTTTGACAGCTCTATTTGCTAAAGTCTTCAAGATTCAAAGCTTACAACTTTCACGATTTTAAGCACTGAAAGGGAGCAGTAGATGTCTACTCCACGCCACGCTTTAGAGACCGTCAGACGTGAAGAATACATTACAGATTTTAACACTTCGTCAGCTCGTCGTAAAACAAAAGAAGCACAGCGGTGGCTAGGCATCATAAAATTACTTTCGATTTCATGTCTCTCGTGCATTAAGTAATAATCAAACAGAATGATCAACTGATCATCACCGAATAAAAATCCGTGTGGTTTGTCTGGAAAGTGTAGAAAATAAAACTGATATGAACATTTGATTAGTGAAGCGACGAGAAAGCAATAATTTACTCGCAAAACTTGTTTTGTATAATTGTTTCTAATTTGGGACTACTCGTAGCAGGTATTAGATGATTTCCTAACTGAAAATCGAGTTTTTATGCAAAGCAACATTTTAATCGAAGACGGTGTCTTCTGATTTGAAGGATGACTACATTTGCTGGTTGTCTTCAAAAATTAAAAAGATTTGAATAAGTTTTGGGAACACGAATGGCGGTATTGTGCAAACGTAGTTTTTGCATTCCTCAAAAGTGAATACTAAACAAAAGATTGACAAATTTCCACCGAAAAAGGTTGTGGATAGAGTGATAGCTTCCATCAGTGATGCCAGATCTTCGGTAATGTGACCTATTTTGTGGGCAGCATTCCGAAATAAGCTAAGAGGGCGAAGAAAGAGCATTTTTATTACCGAATCTGAATAATTTCCATTCAAATTCAATATTGTGGGGGTTTTTCTAACAACGGCATGAACGGAAAGGGTATTTTGATAATAGTGGTGGGCAAGTCAGCTTGGGAAGTCAGCTATCACGGGCTTTCAGACAGTAGTAACTGATCGTTGAAATTTACAATTTTTGGAAATTTTCGAAAGCCAAAAGTAAGAAGGCAAATCCTTTTTTTCTATTTTTCTAAAAAAAACTTTATTTAAATCACTCTTTCCGAAAAAGAAAGAGAGTTCGAACTACTGTTTCTTATTTAAGGCAAACATAAGTTAACTTAAACCATTCGCAAGTCTTTCCAAAATGTATTGTATGCAGTCGTTAATTTTTTTTTATCCGCTGGAAGATTCTTAATAAATTGCAATAAACATACCTACTTTATTTCGCAATATGTTCTATAAGACTAGCTACAAAATCTTCTGCTTGTCTTGAAGTAAGGAATCAGCCATTAGAAGACCCAATCTCAGATATTTAGTAAAATTCTTATGCATGTGGTAATTCATAAAAGTTTTTCGATAAAAAAAATGTGTTTTATTCATTCATGGTTGCTTTTTGTGGAAGTAAAATTGAAATAATTTTTGAACGTAGTGCATGGGAGAGAAGTGATATTTAATATTTCAGCACGGGAATTTCGTTTGGTAACACTACACCTTAAATCACGTACCTACCTATCGCTTTAGCGTTGTTTGAATGGGATTTCCATGTCATTTCCTTTCCGGATCTCAATAAAACCGCCCAAACTTGCTTTTAACTTACTTAGTTTTTCACCCCTATCGAGGTATCCGTTCGGAACGGAATTTTCTCCCATCTGTACGAAATCGCAGAAATTCCATTCCAGGTATCAGTTCTGATACGACTTTCGGAAAACTTCTCCGATGACATATAGCGCACCTTATCGCATTGCGTGAAACCGCGTTATAACACTTACTTTTGACAGCTACATGGCACATTTTTTCCGAAGCTCTCCGACAACTAATTGCTGCGGAATATTTGAATGCGAAATGAACGCCTTTATATGCTTCTTCTATTTTGTTCCTTGATTTAAAGACTGTTAGCAATAATAACTATATGTAAAAATCACGTCTTTCATTTGGCAACACCTTTCTAATGCTTCAGGAATATAGTAGAACTGTAGTATATATTACGCAAAGCTTTAAAAAATATGTATATTAGTTTTGTTCGTCGAATCGACGAATGATCAGCTTATTAGGGGTAATCAGTAACCTTAGCCTTCTAGGGTTAAGGTTTTCGTAAAAATGGGGAAAGCAGATTTCTATCACTGCTTTGATGTCGACCATATTTCCTGTTTATTCTTGACATTTGGTGTTGTCTTGCAAAATTATATAATTAAGCTGACTGACCCGACATGGCTTGGGATTATTTTTTTAACTTTCTTTTTATAAAGACAATTTGTGAGAAATTTGTTTTAATACTCGTAGTAACGAACAATTCTTGAAAAAAAACTGTTCTAGTGTATTCAAAAAATGTAGTATTCTCTTAAATAAATAAATATGACCCCATAACACTTGAAAAGTGAACGAGATATACGTATAGGCTGCAGAATACTGAGATTCCAATCCTATATACTCGTAGATATATTTGCGGTTTCTTTAATAAAAGGTCTTACCTACTAATTATTTTGAACACTATAAAATGGAAGAAATCTGTCTGAAATCCCAGACATAACTATATGCCTTTTCGGCATAATTCCGATGCATGAGGCATTGAAGAATAATTTTTAGAAAAAAGCCATAATTTTTTGCGATTTGTTTTTTTACAACAAATTCATGCAAATACTTTTTGAATTTGGTAAATCTGCAACATTTTTTATTCAAAGTAATGACTTATTTTCCAATTCTCTTGACTTACTCATTGAACCCATATCTTGGATTATACCTAGAGATCAAAAAAGGTGGAAATAACCATCGATCGAGCAATATTCAGTTATCAAATTTGTATCACATTGTAGGTTAGTTTGAGTTCCGATTTTTATGTTTTTTACCTAAAAGTTATAATATTTCTTGAAAAAGGCATAATTTTGTTTGGGTTTAGGTATAAAAGCTTTGATCTGAGTTGGCATCACTGGTTACAGCTAATATAGTGAAGCGTTGCCACTTTGCTGCAATTGCAGTAGAGATACAGCATTTTTCCGAAATTTAAATCTACTACCCAAAAATTAAGTCTGCATTTTTGTAGCGCAATTGTACATGTACCTAGATCGAGAAAATGTAACCCTTTTAAAGAGGGAAATTATGCGAAAAATAGGGATAATTCATGTGAGCATGTTTTTTTAATTTTTGTATCGTAGCTCAGCGAAATTATACGCACAATCCGAGGTAAAAATATAACACCATCGGAAAATAAAAACACAAGACAATTATAGTGGAAAAATGTTATAAAAAACCACTTTTGTTTATTATTCTCATATACAACCTTCTCGGTTGGTTCCTGCTGAAAGACTGACTTTCGTCATACAAATCTCAGAACCTTCTCGGTCTTTCGTTAAGTTTATATACATATTTACTTAATACATCGACTGCAGAGTTGCAATACTCATGCAGTTCGATACAGTCCCGGCGAAAACCTACGGTTTTCTACCCTTTCGCTTTTTATTTAAACATATTTCTGCTAAAGATAAATATAAATTATAATAATTAGATAAATCATTTCAGCTATTCGATTGGCAGGATACAGATCTTTTGTACTGGACTCGTAAGTTGATTGGTTGCTGCTCTCTGGTCTACTTGGTTTTAATCTCAATATCCGCCCAATCGCCCATGTCGATGGTGGGTAATTCTCGCTCTTTATTACGCACAACTGTCCTTCTCTCAAGCCGTGTTTCACCATTTCTTTCTCTCATACAGAGTAGATAGGTACACTTCCTTTCACTTGCTCCAGAAATGCGCAAGCACAGCTTTACGCTCCTTCCACAATGTTATACCTTTTGTATTTGGGATCTCATTCGTTACGAATGGTAACGGTAACACGAGTGCCTCACCAACCAAAAAATGTCCCGGCGTTAACGCCTATAGATCATTTGGATCATTGCTCAATGGATGTAGCGGTCTTGAATTCAAGATGGCTTCCATTCCAAGTAGTAGTGTCAAACCCTGCTCATATGCTAAACCCATCACACCAACAATTCTCGTCAAATGATATTTCATTGACTTTACCGCTGCGCCTTGATGTGGTGCTGCAGGAGCCATACATCTCCATCCCGTCTCTTTCGAACTTAAGTGTTCAAAAGTATCCTTCACTAGCCAACGCTCTTTTGCCTTCTGAAATCTTTCGCTGCACTGACAAATGCTGTACCATTGTCGCTATACAACCTTTCACACCTGCCCCTTCTCGCTATGAAATGTTCGAAACACGCAATAAACGCCACTGACGTATGATCTGATATCAAATCAATATGCACTGCTCTTATTTGAGACAAACAAAGACGGAAACCCAACATTTCCGCTTTGTTATTTGCTCACATGCTCTGTCGATCATTTTGATCTTAAACGGACCTGCGTAATCTACCCCTGAAAAACGTTTCCTGCTGTAACTCTCTATAGTGGCAAATCAGCCATCAATTGCATCTCAAAGCGACGGTTATGTCGCACTCAGCTCAATTCGGAGCTTTGGATTATGTCCTGCCCTGCTTCATGCGTAGTTGCTTAATGAGCGCTATCCATGATTAACTAAGCTAATCGAGAACCATTTGGCACGATTGCTGGATGCCTTCTCTCATATTCCATCTCTGCTCTCTCTGACCTTCCCTAAACTCTCAGAATCTTTTCACCATCCAGAATTGGTTTCTAGGATTCTATCCTGCTCTTGTCAGGTAAACACCTGTGCTTCTCTATACAAGTAATTTCCTTCGCAAAATAATTTTCCTGCACTTTTCTTCGTAAGTGATCAATTGATTCCTTCTTCTCTTCGGAAGACGGTTGTTCAAGTACTCCTGCTATATTCTCTGCTCTATTTCGTGCTATGTTTCCTGCTCTTTCTCTCCTTTTCACATGACGTACAGAACGTCTCTGTCTCTTGCCATATCTCTTCTCATCATCCTTCCATCATTTTATCTTTGCTCTAGTTGCATTGATTAAGTGAAGTACATAGCTGATTAATTTTATAGCCTTCTCTAATGTAGACGTGTATTCGATCAATGGAATACTCCTTCTCCAGCACCTCATATAAATAGAAAAATTTGCTGTGAATTTCGTGATCACAAAAACTTTAATCTCATCCCTCCCCCCATCTGAAACATTTGGCACAAAATTTTCAGATGACCAGCTCGGCCGAGGTTTTGTCAACCATTCCTGCCCATGTCGCCACAACTTGTTATCAAACAATGCTGATGAGTTTACTCCTCTACTTAGGAGATCAGCAGAGTTATCCTCGCTCCAACATGTCTCCACCTTTTGACTTCAGTGTTTGTCTGTATAGACGAGACCTTATTCGCTACAAATGTTCCCAAATTGAATGGTAATTTTTTTGTCCAATGCCTACTTGATACCTTCACATTCCATTGTTTTGATGACGCTAACAATTAGTCGTCCCAATAGCTCCGCTGCTGCAAGCTCAAATCGCGGTGTTGGTGTTGTCACTGTTTTAAGTGGCGTAACCCGTGTTATTGCTGTGAGAAGAATGGCTTAAATACAGCCATTTGCCTTTCTCACATTATTCGCTGCTCCATATGCTCTTTCGGAAGCATCCGAAAAACCATGAATTTCCTTCCGTACCTTTTCCGAGGTACCTATCCATCTCTGAATTCTTACATTCTCTAAGAATGTTATTTCCTGCCAAAAATCTCTCCATCTCTCATCTATCTCTCTTGGTGATTTCTCATCCCAGTCAACGTTTAAACGCCATATGTCTTGGGTAAGAATCTTCCCTACAATCGTAACGGGAGCTATGAACCCATTAGAATCGTAAAGTTGCACAACGCAGCTCACTACCTTTCTCTTCGTCATTGTGTGCTCAGTCACTGGTGTTTTCACTGCAAGTGTGAATTGGTCCTTCTCAAGCAGCCACTTAAGGCCCAAAATCGATGCCTTTTCATCATCTTGGAACAAGGTTGACTTCTGCTTTTCATAGTTCATGTCCTTCACTAGAGCCTTGGAATTAGATATCCATTTTCTAAGCTCAAAACCTGCGCCTTTTAAAACATGATCGATATCTTTCGATAATTCGATCCCCTTCTCTTTGGAATCCGCACGCGTGGTACAGTCATCCATATAAAAGTCTTCCATAATTGCCTTAGCAGCTTTTGGAAACTCCTGCTCTGCTTCTCTGTGTTAATGCTCTTACAGTGTTATAAGCTGCTGAAGTCATACCAAAGGTGACTACCGTCAGCCAATATTCTCTCAAATTGTCCTGCGGGCTTATCTCCAGAATATACGTTGCAAATCCCACTGTTCCTTCACAACCTTCACCATTCTGAACATCATTTTAATATCCGCACTAATAGCAACTCGATGCCTGCGGAAACGCATTAAAATTTCGTGCAAATCCTTCTGTAGTTTTTCACTTAGCATTTCACACTTCATTTAATGAAATGCCCTTATTTGTCCTGCAGCTCGCATCGAATACGACTCTAAACATTTTAGTGACGCAATGATGTGGCATGTGGTATATAAGCCTGCCATGCACTGTACCAGTTACTGGTGTCATGTGCTCTGCTCTTTCATACGCTCTTATGAATTCTGTTTTAGTTCAGAATCTCCTGCTAGCGTTCTCTCTAAAGCAAAGAAATAATGTCTCACTGTAAGCTCCAAGCTTCCTTCTCTGATTCCTTCAAAGGAATCGTCACAAACAAACCTGCAAGAATTATCACGTGAAAACGTATTGATGAAATTCTGTTCCACATGCTCCTGCTCCTTTGACCTGCTTGATGACATTTCAATGCCATCCAACTGCCATAAACGCTTAAGCGATTCATGATGTTGATTGTCTTCGATGTACACAACATGTGACACCTGCTCAAGCTCAATGCCCATGCTATCCTTCTCGCTATCACACTTTCCGAGTATGATCCTGCTAAAAATAGCTTCCATCTCTAGAACATCATCAGGCTGATGCCCTTAAAAAGAAATAAATGTCTCTGCTATAAACCTTGGCAATAAATCTACGGGACCTGCTTTCCAATATTCTGGATCCGCAAGTGGCAACCCCGTAGACATGTCCATCCGTGGCGATCCCAAATTGTGTGTAGGCACAATTGGCTGCCATTTACTTTCTTTGGGCAGTACCCAGAAATCCTGCTCTACTGAAACCTGCGAATTGAACCATGGACCTACAAGAAGTGTGGTTCGCCTTTCACACCAATCACTCTCTTCGCTATTTGCCCCTTTGGTAAGCCCAATCTCTGGGAAAGCTGATAACTTGCTAGGTCAGGTTGTTCCCTTATTGGCCCATACTTCCTGCCATCCATCTCGATTATTACCTGTGCCGTAGGCATCAAAGTAAATTTTCGCTGCTCTTGCTCATTATAATTAAAATATGTTAAATAAATGCTACTTATAGCTTTATTTACCCTATGACTCACTCTCTGCTTCCTTCACTCCTGCTGTACTTGCTATTGCTTTTGTCCTGGTTTTGTCAAAATGAGGGCGTTTCTCGGAAGGGACAAACTAGTCAATCTCTCCTCTGCTTGTTTCCGCCTTCCTAATAGCTCCTTCTCTTCCTTCCCTTTTCCTGCACATGGAAGATCATTGCTTCAACCTTCTTAAGCTCGCTCATAGAGTACAGATTACACTATTGTATTTGCTTCCCGGCGCACTGTACGCACGGTCCCTGGAAGCACTCCTTCGGTGCATGTCTTACATCAGACAATTCAAGACGAGTGTTTTCTCCTTCACGAAGTCCTGCTTGGCCCGCAAGTTCGACACCGCAAACACCGGGCAACGCCATATTGGATGACTCAAAGATTTGCACGAGTGGCTAGGTAATGGTTTTTTGTCAGCTTCTGCTTCCTCTCTCCGGGCATTGCTGCCACCTGCTCGCACATTCTCGCATTTGCTTAGAGCTGACTGCGCCTGATGTATGGACGACACGGCTGCTCAATTTTCCTGCTTGCTACTCCACCCAATGCGATGCCTTTGGATACGAAAATATGTAGGCGGGCGGAAAATATGTCATAGATCGCTGCCACAAATCAATCTCAAAACCCTGCCATTTTATAATATCACCATTGAACGATCGTCAGGTGTTCTACACATCGTGTTGGCGAATGGAAGACTAACCTGGACTTCAATGGGATGTCCTGCTCTGCCTGCTGCTCCTGATCTTGGAGTTCTTTCTGCTACCTTCTCCTTTAATGCTGCATAGGAGGCAAATATTTTGCCTCTGCTTCAGCAACCCTGCGTTGCATCTCAACGTTGATCAACAAATCGTTGGCCAACCCAATCCTGCTCTCAGTCACCTTCACCTGCGACCAAGCATCCTGCTAGGCTTCAAAGCTGACCTGTGCTGTTGCCATCGTGGAAATCCCAAAGGTTGGAGATTCCCCAAAGGCCAGCATCCTGCTCACCGAAAACATTCCGGCAACGTACATAATTATCGTTGAGTGCATGCTCTTTTTCCATCTCTTTCATCTGCTTGCCTGCACCTTTTTTATTATCAATAAAAAATGCCTGCTTGCCTTTCTTTTCCTAAAAAGTGTATTGCATTAGAAATTGAATTTCAATAATGCTTTATCCTGGAATAAAAATAAATAAATAAATAATAGTTCGCAGTAGGTACTTAGCAATTTGCAATTTCCCAGTATGCGATTGTTGAAATAAACAAAACAAAAATATTTCGCAGTATGTACTAAGCACTTTGCTTTTTCCCAATATGCGATAGCTGAAATAAACAAAAACAAAAATATTTCGCAGTAGGTACTAAGCACTTTGCCTTTTCCCAATATGCGATAGCTGAAATAAACAAAAACAAAAATATTTCGCAGTAGGTACTAAGCACTTTGCTTTTTCCCAATATGCGAAAATAAATAAATAAGAAATATTCCGCAGTAGGTACTAAGCAATTGGCTTTTCCCAGTATGCGAAAGTAAATAAATAAGAAATGTTCCGCAGTAGGTACTAAGCAATTGGCTTTTCCCAGTATGCGAAAGTAAATAAATAAGAAATGTTCCGCAGTAGGTACTAAGCAATTGGCTTTTCCCAGTATGCGAAAGTAAATAAATAAGAAATATTCCGCAGTAGGTACTAAGCAATTGGCTTTTCCCATTATGCGGAACTAACTAAATGAAATAATCAAATTAATGGGGTGGAAAATTGTTGCTGCTTTTATAGTTGTTGTTGTTTTATGTGCTTGTTTTATAATTCAAGTTTCTCACAACAATTTTATAGTGTTTGTTGCTTTTCAGAACTCAATTGAGCATATTCTGAAATATTTGCTCCTGCTGCTTGCAAGCTCCTTCTCTTAAAAACTAGCACCGTCGTGCTTTGAGTTTTTTCCTTCTTCTGCTATGTCTCCTTTTTTTTTTTATTTACCTATATAAAAATCAACTAACATCTTGATCTACAGCAACCGGTGCATTTGCACTCAAGTTCCTCCTTCACTCTTTCTCTTTTATTTTTTGGTAACTCGCACTCAAGTGCTCTGAGTTCCACCTGCTTCGCTGCTCATTGTTTGTCTCGACCATATTTCTCGCTTTGTAAAATTAATGGCGACTGGCACATTTGTGCTCAAGCCCCTCCTTCCCCTTCTCTTTCAATGTCTCGACAAACTAATAACTTGGCCAGAAAAAAAAGGTGACAACAAAAAAAACTTAACTCAAGTAACCTGAAAAAAAAAAAAAATCTTAACCCAGCAGCAACAACAACCACCATAATCAGATATTTAGGTTTTTGATAAATATAATTATGTATAATAATAATAATTACTCCCATCACACAAAAGTAGAATCAGAATATCTAATTCTTGTAATTCCCCTATCACACAAGCACAAAACAAAACATGGAATTATTGTTGTTTCCCTTCACACAAGCACACAAAAAAAAGGAATACGCACACTCGCTTCACTCATTCGAATATTTTCCTTCTGCATCTGAAACGTAAATGAACCAGACACCCTGCCCCTGCACCCTCGTTGTCGACACCAGCGCACATTCACTGAAAAACTAAGAAATTTTATAGTACCGCAACCATCACCTTTCACTTGCAAACAACAAATTTTACAATATCTAAGAAATGTTAATTGTCCTGCTATCAATGTGGACTGTATTTTAGGCTTATCTTAGAAATTTTATAAAAGAATTATTGTTATTGTTAGGTCTAAAAAAATTTAACATTGTTTCGGTTTGAATTTTTCTGCCTTGCAAAACTCGACCGCTCGTTGCCCTTTTTCTTTTCGTTTTTGACGAAACCTTCCCATTTCTCCTTCTCCTAGCTGCTGCGAGTGCGCGGCAGAATATTTTTTGTAAATATTTTTCTCGATTCTCGCTCGCTGCTCGTGGTGTGTGTGTGTATTTTCGCTGTGGCTGTGGCGCGAGAACACAAACACTCCTACCTGCTCCTGCTCTTAATTCTTGATGAAGAATTTGTATGGGTCGCTTCTGCTTGCAAAAGGGGTAAACAACGAAACAATGTCTATTCACTTACTTACATGCTGGTAGGTACAAAATGATGTACAGTCACTTCCTGTACGTATCTTGTATTAATTTCCTGCGCACATTTTTCTTTGTTTTGCGACTGCGTGATTTTCATCGTAGCGCAATTTCACCATCACCATTTCAGTTTCTCATTAAAACGAGACCTGCTCACTCACAATGCACTTATTTTTTTTTTTTTTCAAATAAAAACCTGCACCATCACGTCACTGGCACTTATCCGGCTCGACACGGACCAAAATGTATCGTAGCTCAGCGAAATTATACGCACAATCCGAGGTAAAAATATAACACCATCGGAAAATAAAAACACAAGACAATTATAGTGGAAAAATGTTATAAAAAACCACTTTTGTTTATTATTCTCATATACAACCTTCTCGGTTGGTTCCTGCTGAAAGACTGACTTTCGTCATACAAATCTCAGAACCTTCTCGGTCTTTCGTTAAGTTTATATACATATTTACTTAATACATCGACTGCAGAGTTGCAATACTCATGCAGTTCGATACAATTTTGTTAAATTATTTAAATTTGCTTGGTTTGTTTTGTTTAAATTGTAGGTAGTTTAGATCAATTTAGTATTAGTTGTGTTCTTTTGTTTGATATTCACCTTGGTTTTGTTTTAAGAAGAAATCGACTCCAAAAAAAAATTCATCAAGTGCATGTTTTTTTTAGAAACAATGGTCTTCAAGTGTCAACACTGCTATAGTGTAGACCACCATTTTCACTGCGTAATGTCCTTCGAGTGCAATAAGCAAATGTGTGTCATAGTCTAACCCACTTCCAGTGATGTCACCTTTTGCCACAAACATATTTCGACACACTCCTCATACAATTAGCATAATCAGTCGTCATAATTACCATCAAAACTAACCGTCACCTATCATTTCTAAATCCGATAATATCTATGCATTTCGTGAGGTAATTTGGTAACAACACCACGGAAAGCGGAAGTATTTTTGGTTTTTCGTTTGCCTTCCTTTCCGACGAGAAGAGCTTGAAGAAAGACCACAAAAATAAAACCTTACTGATGTATAAACGATTATAATCTTTGGGTTGGGCATTTCGATGACTTAATGGTCTGAAAACACTTCGAATGAACGCACCAACGTTGGATGGATGTCGGGGATTTCTTTTTCACCTCTCGTTTCTGATGCACACTGATGATCACAGATGATGTGATTTGATGATGATAATGATCGTGATGGGCAGCAGTAACGACTCGGTGGCAGTCGCATTACCCACCTGTAGATTCTCAAAGAAAGGGAAATTTCTTTTGTTTTCCGTGGGTTTAATAGGGTTCGTGTTTTTTTTTTTTTTTTTCCTTTCCTCTGATGGTTGTGAAAGATCGCATGTGGTACACTCTGTAGGCAAAGGTTTTTGATGTTTCCGATGGTTTTTATTTTTTTTTTTTGTGAATTGTGTGTTGTTTTTTTGCGCTAAATGCCACGACACGGTTAGATAACAGAAGCCATGATTATCAAAAGATGAATTGATAGTTGTTATCGAATATGCGTGGGTTCGTATTGCATTGTTAGTTGGGAGTAATAAGTGTTTTTCTATGTTTTTTGTTTTTTTTTTTTAATGAATAAGTTTGATGGGAACTGGTGTTACGTAAAGTGTTAGTGTGTGTTGGGCAAGTGAATGGAAGCCTGGAGAAATGCTGTGCTTTGGTAGTACCTCTACCTATACTATCTTGATAGCAGATCGGTTGAATTGTGTCGCCAGGCCTGATTTTGCGTTTTAAAATATATAAAACAAACGATCACAACTAGATGATCTTCGTTGACATTGGTGTGCTAGTTTGCATATGGACTTGTGGCTTCAAGTATTCACTTATCTTTTTTATAGGGAATGGCAAACTAGCCTGTTGATAATAGTCAAAGATAGGATATAGAGATGGGGAACTTTTTTGTGTCCCCGTGAGCATAATAAATACGAGGACTAATCACCGCGAAATGAACAGATTTTATAGGAGCAATTAAACCTTTTCCAACTGTTCAAATCAGTAACAGCGAAGTTTGGATAAAAAAAAAGTTCTTATTTCATGTCAATTTTCTACGAACTTGTTAAACACAAACAATAACAACTTAGACGGCTCTACAGTTTGGGCACAATCATTATCCTACTTTTAGACTTGTGCGTGAGTCCCAATCTATATTGTATTCAAATTCTAGCTTAGAATCGAAGACTCTGTTGGCCGGAGCCCTGACGACCATTCGCCCAACATTTCCAACCCAACTTAGACGACTGATGTCCAATTTGTTAATGAGTCGATATCGCTTTATAATTGTTGTTCGTCGTAAAAAAAAAAACAAATGAATGCAAAAACGGTATCAAATTTAGACCTAGTGTATCTACCTACAACCTACATTCATCTGCATTCCCGACTAAGATCAATATAGCAAGACTGGTGCTATAAAGGCTTTATATGGAGTCTCCTTCATTGTTCCGAAAGGTCCCAGATCAAAAAAAAAAGAGTTATTTTTATATCTTGGTTTCTGAAAGCAGAGCCGAGGTACACAAAGTCACTTTCTGTCTCTTTGCTGTCTTTTGTGACGTTCTTTCAAGTTCATCGATATTCGGTAGGTATCCCTTCTGATATAGTTGGTCTTTCCATTTAAGTCTCTGAACCCATTTTAAGCACTTCCGATTCTTTCTTGGCTTATTTTGGATGGGAACCTTAAGGTTTGTGATATGCATAGTAGCTCGAAATGTTTTTAGACGTAATGCTCTTAATACGATTCGTTTTCAGTACATGATGCGGAAAAATACGGAGATCTGTGTAGCTCCCTCCTAGCTCACCATTAAATAGCAAGCATTAACAAGCGCATCTAAAAATGTGACTGGAACTGGCGCTCATTACACAAATATTTTTGCCGATTCAGCTAAGTCCTTTTGGAGGCACAGCAATTATTAAAATCTTTCCTATATTTGTATTTTTTTTTATTTTTAAATATTATCCAATCATAATTCATGCCCAAAGATATGGGTCAAATAACCACCAACTCGTTGACCCCCATTTTCGTTCGAACATATAAAATTAATACACACAACAGGCAATTTAAACAATTAAAAGCGAATTATGCTAATTTAATAACCCACAGAACTCGAAAGCACGTGCCTCTCTCACTCGCGAACCATTCACCGAAAAGCCTAATTACGCATATTCGCCGCCCCCCGCCTAATTTTAATTTTTTCCAACGAACAAGCTGTAAAATCCTAAATTTGTCCCACCACATGAGGGTATAAATGAAATGTTATTCTTCCTCGCGTGGAGTTCAAAATTCGGTTCGAAACAATTGAGAGCAATAACCTTCTAATTGCCCGCTGAATATAGATATCATTTTCGGGCTTCAAAAAGCCGCAAGCCAGCCGGCGATTCTTGTCACCTGTCCATTAAGAAACAATCTTCTACTGTCGGTGATTCAACCATTTGTCTTCAATGGATTCGTGAAAAATTCCAATTCTTTTTCTGTTTGTTCTTGCTCAACTTATTAAGTTTGAGGTTCAGAGCGGAGCGCGAAAAAAACATCAGTTTGTTTAACAATTTTAGGTGATTCAACTTCAGGTTTCCCCAGGAGCATTCAGATTCAGACTACTTAAGTAAGTCGTTTTCGGGAGGAGGAGGCGGCTGGAACGCATGATGGTAGGAATTATCCCCAATTCAGAAAAAAAAAATAATAATACAAAAGGCAAATAATTGTGCTTCCCAAATTGGTGAGATTGCTGAATGGAAAAGCAATTTACCAGCGGATGAAGAGGGGAAGCTGTGTCTTTGGTGGTCCTCGTCCTGAGGGTGAATCATTTTGCATCAAGTCAAAGTTGTTGTTGACATGCAACTGGCATTCCCTGGAGAATAATGACTTCTGTACTCTGTACCCGGAGTTTTATCTGTCACACAATTTACTGATCAATTAAAATTACCAAAACCACAGACATTTTTACAATTGGGTCAAGGGTGCGATTCGCATACACATCACTGTTGCATATAACCGTGTAAAACATTAAGACGAACTTTAACGCAAAACGAAACGAAAAGCACTTGGAAAAGGCCAATTTTAATTGGCGAGCGTTTAATGGTACTATCGTAATAATGAAGTGCTAAAGTTGTGAAACGCAGTAATGAATTACACACGGCTCCGTAATTTCATTGATGATTTAGTTAGTACGATGCTTTTACGGGATGGCGCAGATTAATGCGAAAAGAGCTATAAAAGTAATAGGTAAACCGTTTATTGTTTGCATTGAACTTATGCGAATAGTAAATAAATGTTGCCTAGAAGAAACTAAGGTTATTCCGGTACCGGTACCCTTTTGTGCATGCAAAACTACTCTTATTTGGGCAATCAAATTTGTGTTATAAAGTCACCCTATTGTGCGGCTTCCGCTTGATGATATCTGTTCCGATTCATTTCGGAAAATGTACTTAGGCCCATTTTATTCACTCAAAGTTGAACACAACTTGGGGAGTTTTCCATATAAAAATAAAATGGCCGTAGTGTCTACTGAGCTTGTATTTTGTGCTCAACTTTTAGCTGCAAAAAAAAAAACATTGGCTGTACGCATTGTGCCAATCGTACTGTTGTATCAAAAACAGTCTCGAGTAGGAAAAACGATAATCCTTCTGATTTTAGTTCTTCCCATTTTTTATATTTAAGCCTCAACTGTTTTGTGTGAAAACTCAAGTTCGAACCTTTTAGGATAAATACAAGGGACCTACAATTCTGTTTCGAGTCCACACGTGCAAATCTGAGAGGGAAGGCTGTTATACCCTCAGGTGTTTGTCAGACATTCGTGAGGTTATGTAACCTAAGATACAATTTGTATTTCAGCTGTTCAGCCATAAAGTCTCTTTAAATAGCAAGGTCGTCAAAAAAAAAAAAGAATCATTTAAAAATTGCGTCAACAATATTGGCATAATTGGTAGGCGCCACTGGTGTTTTTGCAATACGGCAAGAAAGAAGCGGCGGTGTGTAAAATGTTCATACATACCTCAAACGACCTAGATAAGATTCTATAATAAGCATTGCTGTTAAATTCAACAGTTGATGGATCGCTTAAGAAAAATTGCTCGGTGTCTTTTCTAATGATTCTGGGCTAGCATACAGTATAAGTATCATAAGTCCCGCAAAACGAACTAATAACAATATTATGTCAAGAACAACAGTATGTACAGTAAAGTGCCATTCCGCACTTCAAGAAAATACACTTTAGCAAAATTTAAATATTCTCTACAATTTGAAAGAATAAATGTAGGATATAAAAACATCTTTATGGAATTCACAAAGTTTTTCTTATTTAATTCAGAATATAGTATTTTTTGTTTAATTCTAATTAAAACTAGAGAAAAGTTTGCTCTGATGAAGGCGTTCTTCGTCATGTGTGATGTGTGAATCAAAGTTGATCTGCTCTCGGAAAAAAAATCATTAAGCTCAAGCTGTTAGCTCTTTACTTTTAGTTCAGCTTCAGTTCTTCTGCTTCTGAACAAAGCCCACATAAATAAAGGTATCCTCGCCTCGTGGTTGAAAAGCGACCCAACCTTTCATAAGTATGTAATATCAAAAAGCGTTTTCGATATATCTATGCTTTTTTTTAAACAAAAAAGCGACATCTAAATATCGAAAAAGAACGCCCTTTTAAAAAAATGCAATACATAGGTACCTACTTCACTATGAACATTTTGAGTAAAAACATTTAGATTTTCGAAAATTGTTCGTTTCCATAGTAAGTAACATAATTAAATGAAAGTGGTTGGTCAACACCTCGCAGATATAATATGCACCTAAATTTAAATTAGAAAATGGCCTCCTCTTAGGGGTAGGTAAATTGCCTTCCTTTATGGGTAAATAAGGCGCTCATCGAAAGTAGCTTCTAAGCTAAGACGATTTATATTTGAATACGTTACTATGGTAATAAGGCGACGACAAATTGAATGTCACCATCAAAATGCTTTCAATCAACCGAACAAAATTTTGTTTGGGGAATTTTTAACTTGGTTTTACCAGCCTGGATTCCGACAAATATACTCACAAGTCACAATTTTTTGTTTGTACTCGCAAACATCTAATGCACAGTACCTTTAGAATGATATGAGTTTCATTCTTATCATGCCATAATAAGTACTTAAAAAAGTGAACAGAAACGTTGGATGGTCACGTATTAATATGTAAAAATAAGATACAAAATAATAAAGATAATATAACAGCCATGAGACGGAGAATATAGCTCCTGCCTAACCTGTTACACAAAAGTTATCCTTTACGCCTTCAAGTAGTGCAGATGTTGACAAACCACCATTTTTGACAGTGGATGGATCGTTTTAGATTCTGGTAAATTTCCTATAATATCACTGATCACACTGCTGATGACAAATGATATTTTTAAGGAGAAGTTCACCTTTATTCTAAATCAAACTTCGTCAACAATTTATTAAAAGAGTTCTCAGACTGTACCGCTCATCGGGACTTCTGAAAGGATCATCCAACATGATCATAAGCCGTACCGAAATTACTGTGGAAATCAGACTGCAGAGAAAAAAATATTTGTATTTTGAATACACCTTCCTTTTAAGAAAAATAAATAAATAGTTGGTGCAACAGATCCATAAGGGCCTTATAGGTCACATATACTCACAACCATCGTTTTGCGCGCGTTTTTAATTTTTAAGGACGAATGGAAGGGATCTACAATCTTAAGCCGAGTCTAAATGGCTAATTGAGAAGCTCTTTCGTGCCAGTTGTACTCTCGGATGTTTGTCAGACGTTCGCGAGTGGAAAAAGAAACTAAGATGATATTTGGGAATTTGTCGGGAATCGTGCCTTGAACCCGGCTTAGTAGTCTCACACAGTAGCCCTAAGCCACTGCGGCTACTTTCCTTCTATTATACAGACTTGTAAAAGAAAATGTCTATTGGAACCGACATTGCAATTACCAAATTACGATACGGGTCAATGCTTTAAATTCCCTTCTATGACTGTGTCAAGATCGGTTGCCAAAATATTTATCACTTTGTAATCCACTCAAACTCAAGCTAGTACCCTCCTCTAGACCAACAGTGAACCAACGTTTCAACGTTCCAGAGCCTTGGACAAAGTAACTGCCTCCCTCTACATTGTCGTCCACTTATCGTGTAAAATCCTAATGAGGCAATTAAGCAATGGTCTTCTAATTAAATATGTAATGGACACCAAATGGTGCCCACTCTCACTAGATGTAGTGTAGATGCGCTGGCCGCGTTTGACTCATTAAGCCACATTGTTATCATGTCTTCTGCATCTCTCTATTCGTGGGTGCACAAGCACACTATACCCGCACATAGATTTGCATTTGGGTCCTCGGCGCATCTATTAATTTTTCATCCTGTCCCACAAAGCAAAACCCTTCGTGAGATACCACAGTAGAGAGAGCGTGTTAGTTACCCGCAAGCATGCAACCATATAGGACACCCCACACACTTCAGGACTAGGTGAGTTTGAAACCGAAAGTACACACATACCCTCCGAACACTTGACTCATTATGGGCAAAATGCAAATTCGTGCCCTCGTTGACCAAATAAATGTAATTTAATTAGTGTATCCCTCCGTTGAACCACTAACGACTTGGAACAGAACACGATCCCTATTCAGAGATACAGAGATACATTTGCAAGTCATCACTTCAAGTTGAAACGAACAGCTTACACACTACACAGTAGGCAAACTTGCGGGTAAAATCGTCTGAGAGAATTCCTCAGAAAGTGATGCGCATCATAATTAATTATTCCAAGTTCCAGCCTGATTCAGATCATCATCTCGCCCTCTGTCTGTGGTCTGGGCTTTGGGTATTCGGTCGGTGTTCCACTTATCTGCGATGTAGCTGAATGTTAATTTATGTTCGCGCTATTCTCTGAAGAGCCCAAAATGAGGAACGAAACTTATACAAACAAAAATTCACTTTTGAATAATTCCGCTGTTGCGAAATTTTAAATGCACACTCCAGAGCGTTCTTCAAGTGGGTATACAAAAATAAAAGCGAAAGTAAATTGGTGGACAACGAGCCAACGAGCCACTCCCTCCTTTTGTTGTGAACAACAATTAGAACGAACCGGACGAGGTTAAGAACAGGCATAATCACTACACATCCATCTAAAGCAAAAGCTAGATATGAATACTTTTTGAACACGTTGCTGCTGGCGCCAACGCTAAGGAAGTAATTCATGGCACTGTAACGTGTAACGTTCCTTTCGTCTGCAATTGGTATCTGTAGTGGGTGGTTATTGTTTATTGGGTTCTTTTTTTTTGATCGGCTTAGGTGGATAAATCTGTTAGCGGCACGAGCCGGAGGTGGCTTGTTTTAGAAACTAGAGCACATGGCCTCAAGGCTGCCGATAGATTGCTGCTGACGCTGAGCGGTGCTAGGCAGAACGATTTACGTTTCCTCTTGGAACGACCACGCCGACCGACGGCGGCAAGTGAATGGTAAATAATAAATTGTTTGGATAAATATTTCGATTTCCTCGCAAAGGTGGCAACTGACGAAGTTGATTGTTTATTGGGTGTTACTCAAAGGCAGTAAATGTGATTTATGACCCTTGGTCAGTGCAAATTGCCGCACACGGTGTTGTCTATTTTTTCAGATAGAAAAATGTGCATAATGGAAATTTATGAAACGTAATTGCCAATTGAACGCTGTCTTTGTTGCAGATTTGGCGTTTTATCTACCGTTTGCGGTTTTGAAAGGATACAGTGTTTGATATGTTGCCAATTACGGTGGGTCGGCTTAGAGAGTTTCCCCAATGGCTTCGGACTGAAGGTCGTAAGTGAATTTTCTGCTTAAGGAAAAGTAGCTCAATTGGTAGTTCGACTGCACGTGTTATTGCTGTGGAAGGTCTTGCCAATGGTTTAAACTCAGTTCTTGTGGTAGGTGTGTCCTAGTCGCTGAAGCTGACCGCAGAGGTGATAATTGTTTTAAAAATCTATTAGAAAGAGTGAATGCTTTCAAGTGTGTGGATGTAGAGCTGTTCTATTAAGACAGCAGTTATCCGTCAGCAACTCAGTCAAAAAAAGTTTGATTTACCTTCATTCATTGCAGTTCCTGAAAGTGCATAAATGTTTAAAGTTAAGAACGTTTATAATAATTTTCGGTTAACACACCTTTGCATTCCCTCCGACACTAAACATTGTAAAAGCTTTCTGTTATTCAACAACTTTCTTTTTTGTGTGATTTTGTCAGAGCAAAGAAAAAAATATCGGCCTCTAAGTATGCAACCATTTATGACAAGTATTATAAACTTTTATACATTTTTCCACATCACAAATTCGGCATTTTCTTTTGTCGTATAACAGTGCCTTTTGTGAGTTTGTACATAGGGACAGAAGCACCGTACCCCAAAAACAATTAATTTCGACCGTCGAAAAAACAAGATTTTTAGAAGATTAAATAAAAGACACTGTCAAATTCGAGTTTGTCAAAAAATGTGTGTGGGAAGGGAATATTGGTCTGTTCCCTTACGATAATGCACTCGAATACATTAATCAAGCTCCGTTCCCTTACTCACAAGTTGGATAGAAGTTAAAGAAGTTTGACAAAATTTTACTAATATATTCTAATGCATTTTCGTAAAGAACAGACAATGACGTTTTGCAAAACAAATTGCGGACCATTACCTATTTAAGGAAAATCGGAAAAAATAATACGCGAGAAGGCGATGATATTTCAAATCAAATGTCAAAAGGTTTATTGTACAAAAGTGCAGCTAACTTTTATCGCTGTTTAAGTAGCTTATGTGGTATTCAATTGGGTTTTTTCAAATTCGTTTTCAAATTTTGTGTGTCTAGTCGAACATAAAAACGTCACTTGCTCTTTTTTTGTTGATAATTATGCGATTGGACTATCTATGCAGCCTTCGACACATTTTTAGGATTGGACTATCTATGCAGCCTTCGACACATTTTTAGGTGTTTTCCATTAACTAGTTCAATTTAAATTAAAACATTCGAAATTTGGGCTCAGATTAATTTCTAAAAGTTTATACACAAGTAATTAACAAAAATAGATCTACCCAATGCAAAACGTTTCTTTGCAGTTGAACAATTTCAGCTGTCAAACTCAAATGCACTTGTATTGGGAAATCTAAAGCAACTCTGAGAAAAAAATTCAGATTTTCAAACGTGCCCTGAAATCGGAAAGAGATTCCTTTTTTTCGTACCAATCGAACATAAAAGTGACCTAGAACAAGAAGACACCGCCCAATCGAATACCACATTACTGACCCCATTTGTTAGTGACGATTTTCTAAAATTCATTGTAAAATAATCCTAAACTTATGTGTCAACGAACTGTCAATAATTACGCAACGCTTTAAAATGAATACTCATTATGTCTAAAAAAATATTCCCAATTAGAGTAAAGCAAACTTCGATGAAGGAAAAATTCTTAGATTTGGACAATTGACATTTCATGAACTTTTGTTATGTCGGTTACAGGCAGTGTTGTTATATCGTGGGATTTTTGCCTTTTTGTGTGATTTTCGATGTCTAAAAAACATTCAAACTATCAACTTTTGCAACAATATCATCAAAGCACCTACATTTTTCCACGAAAAAGTGTCCACCAAAAAAATGTTATTTCATGAAAATTATTTGGTACCACCAAAAATAGTCAATAGTGTAATGTTAAAAAATCAGCGATTTTAATACTAACGGTTCTTTTAATATTTTTTTTTGTGTGGTACAAATTTTACTTTAGAAATTCGAATTTTTCGCAAAAATAAAAAATTTGAGGGATTTTTAAGGGAATTTAAGTAGGTACTGGTGAAATGGAAAAAAATGGCAAAAATGACTACACTTCATGGGGTAAATGAAAAGAGAGTCCTAATAACACTGGTTATAGGTACCTACATTTTTATATCTGCTGTGTTTTCAGTTTAAGCGATTTATTTGCTCGCTACTCACTAGTCTCTGGAACGCATTGTTAGTGAGTGGACCGTGAATGAAATCTGACAATAAGTAGCTGAATGTTCTATATTTTCATCTTAAAAATATTTAAAGCTTTTAACCCACATATGTCAACACAGATTTGTTTGCTTTGACTTGATTAAATATGTATTTTAGATTCTAAGTTTTGAAAATTCATCAAGCGGGCTTTCTTTTATTTTAAAAAGCGGGCTCATCTTTCTTATGATATTTGTGCATCTTAAGTGAACTAAGTTTGACGATTCTCCAATCTAGTTTTATCTTTCAAGCAAACAATTTCTTTGTGCATAATTTTCGTGTATGAAAATCTATTTGTATTAACTTTATACCGACTGAACATAGTCAGTTCAGTGCCAGGGGGTCACCGTTGAATTACTGAACGAGGGTTTCCCGGTTTAGCCACCTTAGAAACTTACCTCTCGTGATCATTTGGATCGTGTTCGTGCCCATCATACGAATGCAGTGTAAAGTAGTAGGTTTCATTCATTCTTTGCAAAAATAAAACTCGATCAAACGGGGTGTTGCATGATCTGAACCTTTACCGAGGGTTCTATATCGACTGGTTACATCCAGAGTTCCTGCTGCCGATGTTATCGGAAATGCCTGGTCAACTAACAAACATGACAATAATTGTTAGTGGATTTACGTTACTGTCCGGGTATAGTGACAATCTAGGAATCTTCTTATTGATCTTTCGTAGGAGTTCTGATACCTCTGTGAAGCCTGAGACTGGGTAGTTCAGCAGGTTGGTTGGCGTTCTGTTTTTCCGAGTCGACAATTGGGCTGTCCCTTATTCTCTAATAAAAGGTAATGCCTCAACAAATGGTCCAGATTACTGGATCTTATTTTGGTTGTAAGACTGTAATAATGCTGAGAATTCATAGCCTTACTACCTGCTTTACAGGTGAGTTGGTTTGTGTTTCCTAATTAGTCATTTGTCCGAGATTTTATTGTTGTTTCAGTCGCTCTGTGGGTTGGCAAAAAATTTTTTTTCTAATTATTGCTTCATGTTCGACTGGTGACAACAACGTCAGCTATCATTGTTCGTGTTAAATTTAGTATTCTACCTCAGTATGTTATATACGTACCGTTTAGCCGCGCTAATAAAGTCCTCTTTGCCAGTCGTCAAAAGGCCGTGCTATTCCTTACTTTCAGCAGCCTTGATAAGCTCTTTTTACCCATTTGCTAAAATTTTCAACATGCAAATTACACGCTACAGCCCTTTCTGTGAAAAGAGGTCAATTTTTCTTGAAAAAGGAATTAATGGATTTGGCCGAAAAGAAAAATACAGCAATTATCCGCTTCAAGGCACTTGTACCTAAACCATTGATGCCCGTCATTAACATCCCGATTTGTAATTCTTGAAATGTTCTTCTCCTCTTTCGTAGTGTCGTGCCGCCATGGCTAGAAAACTTCATCTCGAAACCTCCCTATAAGGTGGTCTTATCGGCTACATCACTCGTTCGTATAGTGCTTACGACTTGAGTTTGTGTTTTGTGCAGAAACAATCGTCAGAGCGCAATCGCTTGACTCCATAAGTACTCGTACACGATGCCCACCAAAGAGCATACATGTTTTGACCTTAATACATACATCAAGCTGTGGCATGTTAACCAAGAAGGGGTTTCTTCAGCCGCCATATAGATTCTGAGAGCTCCCAACCATACGCTTCCATTTACATACAGAGTATGGCAGAAAAACTCAATTTCATGTGATTCCTCTGAAGTTGTATTTTTTGTTCCCCCCAGTACGTACTTACTACTACTACAGCTAGCCTATGCAAGATTCAAGAGATACAACCAAAACGAAACAACTTTTACTTTTATTCGTAATGAATCGGTTGCAAGGTCGTCAAGCGGCAGGTTTTCATCTTCCATCGTCGTACATATACAAAGAGTATGAGACGTGTACGCCTGTACGCCTGTACGGTGTTCGGCTAAGTTAAGTTGCAAAACCCGTCTCGGTAACGCCTAAGTGAATAATTTTATTTACGAAAAATGGAAAATACAGAAATACACTGCAAATTGGGGAAATACAGTAGTCCGTTTAAGTGCAACAGAAAAAAAAATGCTAAAGGATACTTAATTATAGGGAAGAACAGCAAATGCACCCTTTTGTAAGTAGGTAGTCGTCAGTTTTTAAGGGAACCTCCACACCCGGATACTTGGTCTTGCACTGTATCATCAGGCGCACAAAGAAAAATCGGCTAAGCTCTTTGACCGGACAAACGAAGGTCGTTCAACTGGTTGAACAAGGTTGATCCGTTGATATTGATATAAACATGCGGCATTATTTTAGTACATTTTTCATTGTATGTAGGCTGATGGGAAGTGAAGAAGATCGCTTCGTCTCCATCATCACATCAGAGTTAGGGTCCCGTATGAATAATTAATGAATTACCGTTTTTGGGAAAATGACGTCTTATGGTTGTTTATACCGAAATGTGATTAACAACACACACGGATAGAGAATAGAAAATAAGACCTGTTGACATTGACGCCGAAATATATATTTATTTATTTTCTCTGAAAACGTGTAAAGATAGGGCACCTGCAATGATCACTGTATCAAGTTTTGGTTTTATTTTCGAAATGTGATTAAATGCGAATTTCAGAGTGGTTCGACGCCAAATTGGTACTTATTTTTTAAGTGTGCACGTTTTACAAAAGAAAACATAGTCAAACATACATAAGGTCGTAAAACATTTTTTTATCGCGTCTGGTTAAGTGAGCGGGGGTGTTAAATGGGCTAACAAAAGTAACTCTTTTATTTGTCATACTTGAGAGGGGGTTTATGGTTCATAAAAGTTACACAAAAATGGTGTCAAATTAAGGCTTGATTATGTCTACGTTCTTTGCATTTTAATTGGCGACTGTAAAGTGATTTCAATTGTTCCAGTCTTGCTGCCTAACTTTTTTAAGTGGGTAAATGTGATGGTGGCCAGAGAGAGAGAGAGAGAGAGTTGTGGTTTCTTAGAATAAGCTCGGGATATTTACTTAGAACATACCTTAGCTTTTATAGCAATACACAGAGCTTACACGGGTGTACTTTTAAAAGGAGCTGTTTAAAATCACACTTTAGAAGTTATAAATACTATTTGAAGTTGTAATATATTTTGTTTTATCCCCAAAAGTTCTCTTAACCGATTGTTCAAAACGAACCTTGGTACCTATATATTATGTAATATGACAGTGCCAGTGTTATATTTTGAGCATGCGCCTAAAATTGGGCACATTTGTTGTCTGCATTCTAACAGCGACATATGAAAAGTAGATATGTGTAAACGATAACAACACCTCGTTTTTGTTGAAGAAATATTCGTACTGAGTCCTTGTCAAAAAATCACAGAAAGCTCATTATTAATTTTACTTGCGTGCCTCAAGTCCCAGAAAACTTTTCCCATTATATTTCCGCGATATAACCATTTTTTTCGTAAGAGCTGTATCAGCTTTTATACCCTCTGTCTGTAATATCCGGAGTAAAAATAGGACTTTGAAAAAAGCAGCTGTCCCGAACCTTATTAAGGTGCTCACAATGAATAAGCTCTCTTTCTATTTAAAGCTCTGTTCTAAATCAGTTTTGAACCCAAGTTTCAAGTGCAGTTTAATTCCAAAAAAAATGTCCGACACATTGACATAGGTCAGAAATATTTTTACAACATTCTACCCTCTTGGGCATCTTTTATTGACACTCGAAAATGTGAATAAAAAAAAAAACAAAAAATCAATAGCTGAAAGACGTTGTTCCAACGGTCCTTTATGATGCTGTTGCTCCAACTAATTATTTTATTTAAGACAATTGAAAGATTGCAGTATCATATGAGACTTGTGAAGCCTTTGGATTTGTTTCATATTCTTTTAATGAATTTTTTAAATAAGCCTAACCTATAGTATAAAATAAAGTGCTTGACTGGGTCGAGCGAAACTTTCTCGATACAAGATAAAAGAAAACAAAACCCACATTTGGACATTTTTCTCATTTGGCAGTTATATCAAATAACAATATAAGTTTTTATAGAGTTATAAGCGCCTACTATCTCCTTGGTCGTTTCGAACGCAAAATTCTTCGAGTGATCTTTGGTCCCGTTTGCGTTGACGGGCTCTGGAGGAGGAGATTTAACAACGAACTCTACGAGCTGTACAGCGACATCGACCTGGTCAGAAAAGTGCGCATCAGTCGACTAAGATGGCTAGGACATGTAGAGCGAATGGACACCAACGCTCCGGCCCGAAGAGTCTTCGACTCCAACCCGGAGGGACAACGCAGTAGAGGAAGACCTCGCCTTAGGTGGCGCGCGCAAGTGGAAGGGGACCTCAACCAACTTGGAGTGCGCAACTGGAGGCAGTTAGCCAAAGATCGCGCTAACTGGAGAGGCGTATTGGTTGAGGCCCAGGTCCACCCCGGACTGTAGCGCCACCTAAGTAAGTAAGTAAGTAAGCGCCTACTGTACTATTTTATAAGGTCTCACACCTCACAAGAATTTTGAGTACTGGGAAAAAATAAGTTTTGTGTAAAAATATACATACAGAACTTGATTTCTGTCGTATTTTATGAGAAATAACTACAAAACTGACGTCTTCGAATTTTTTGAGGAAAACTGTGTGCGGGATTTTACTTAGAATACTTATTTTAACTTCAATATGTATTTTGGTCAAAATTATTAGAGTGGTTTTTGTAAGATTATGCAGACAAAACAGTAGCAAATATTGCAATGTTAAGTTCGAAAAATACTAGCTATTGCGTAACTATTAAGCTGAAAACTGAGTGTGTATGATATTGTTCGGGATAAAAGCAGTACTTTGTTTTTAACGTTTTAACGAAATCGAAAATGAGGTTTTTGAAATATGAACAGTTTTTAAAATTAGCGTTTTCGGTGATTTTAATAGAAAATTTAGAACACAATAATTTTGAAAACATCAATTTGACTCTAAGTTTTCATTTGGGTCAAAATCGTTATAGCCGTTTTCAGGTAAACTAAGCAAAACCAAATTTAGAAAAAAATACTATTTTCAAAAATCCACTGAACGATAATAATAGAGAAAAACTGAGTTTGCTATTAATGGCCACATTACCTTAGAAAGGAATTTTTATAACAATCGTATGGACCGTTTTCGAGATATGTAGAAATTTCAAAAGTACCGTTATTCGAATTTTTAGCCAAAAACTGGGTACGCAGTCATGGTAACCTCACCTACTTAGGCTTAAATATCAATTTTGGTTGAAATCGTTATATTCGTTTTCGATCAAATCAAACTGGTACGAAAGTTTTATATGGGAAGTACCATTAATATTGAGGCTACCTTGTAAAAAAAAAAAACTCTCCCGAACTGTAAGCCCAAAAACTCAAAATCCAAGGTTTGAACGTAATCCGGAAAGCCGTTTAGGCTGTAGGCCTGTGGAAGGACGGACAGACGGACAGACACACAGACGGACAGAATTTTGCGACATACTTTTTGAGTTCCTGTGTCATCGTAATGTCAGAATTGATTATCATCTCGATTACGAAAACTGCGTAATGGAGAAAGTTAACAAGTAACTAGACCAGAAGTATATTGTGTTTATTTCTTATATTGCCCACGGTTTTTTCTTTCTTATTTTCAATTATAGAATCTGTCAATATGTACCTATGATATAAATATGATAGAACTTGTACCACAGACATTCTAAATACGGACTGCTAGTGAAATGTTATTCTCATATACTACTGCGAGAAAATATGTTCCAAAACAACACAGACGCCACTGTTTTACAGAGGATGAGCAAAGAAGCACATGCCCCAGTCAAGGGTATAAACTCCCAATAGTAGGCAATAGTAGGTAACATAAACAAAAGAGGCGTCATCTATTCAAAAGCTCCAAAGCTACAAAGAGTGATTTCAAATTAATTCTGGAATGTTTATTAAAAGAAAACGAAAACAACAATTTCTTGACTTATTGACCCACAAACTTAAAACAAAAAAAAAAAAAGCTTTAAGGTGTCTTCCATGTATCGATCAATCAAACGAAAACTAATCTTCGGTGGAATTTAAATGAGTGCCGTAGTCTTACTGACGTATTTCTTTTTAACTTCATCAAACTAAATGTGCGTCCCGATAGCCATATTATCCATCATGAGAAATGCGACTAGTTTATTATTTTTTCTTTCTAATGACCTTGATCTAATACATCCAATAACTTTTTAGTGAATACAGTCGTCATTTAAATTTTTTGAGTACCATGGCGTTATTTTAGATGAATAAAAAAAGTGTCAACAACTAAACGATAATAAATAACTAAAAACTTACAAAATAAATGTAGGTACCCTTGGCCTATATTTTTAAAAACATTAGTTTTGGGTGCTTTTATTATGACGAGAATTGCGAAGCTCTTCCAGAACAGTTAACCCTCGGATGTTTGTCAGAAGTTTGGCAAGAGGTGGTGCAGTTGAACAAAGACTTAACATTATTAGTGTTCTTTTCTCGTTCAACACACTAATCGTAACAACTAAGCAACTGTGCCAACTCCATCCAAAGATTTTTAGGTAAATAAATAAATCAAAAACACTAACAAATTTGTAATGAAAGTAAGCTCGTCATTTTAAGATAACTCCGGTTTCAGCTGTAAAAGAGTAGCGAGTCTGTTTTTTTTTTTTGAAAAATGCGTGAAGTTTGATAATAGCAGAGTACCTACATTTCTAATAAGTCAATGACTTATATTATACAGTCGACTGCAGCCATATTGAAAAAAAAATACATTTCTGTAGGTATTCTGTAATAGTTCCCATTTAACATTGGAGCTGTACGCGGTTTAACAGTGGCAAAAAAGTCGTAGAATCTACAATCATTACTCGAGTTTAATTCGCAGAATATTCAGGGCATTGCGGGGGTCCAGAAAAATGGTTCGCTAATAAAACGAGCAGTCCCATTACGTCATCCCTTGCCATCATAAACCTCCACATTTATTCCTTAAAATATTCCTACACCAGTCGTCTCTAAATCTCTTGACACAAGACCAATAAGTTATAATGGTGCTCGATGATGTTATCCTTCTGATTCTACAATGATTTTTCTCTGTTCTCAGCAAATGACGGTGGAAATCTTTTCACATAAATAATAAATATCTCAATGAACTAGGACCCAAAATGCGTATCAATGCCTAAGAATTCCAAGAATGCATTCCAAAATAAATTGAACCTTTTATGTCTGTTTGGTGTAGCTTAGGCACCTTGATTTAATAACTACAAATTAAACAAATTTATTACTTACTAAAATGCTATTCGTGCATTTTCCCTATGAGTCGATATGACTTAAAACAAAATTTATCTCAAATGATTGGATTCAGAGGGAGCCCAAGTCAAGCCGATTGAAAAACAGGTCAAAATATCAACTCTCAGGACAGTTTAACTACCTTTTTCTGCGCATATATCTCTATTGTCCAGTCTACAACGATACTAAATCCAAATACAACATAACCAAACGTCCACCAAAGGACTGGTCATAAAAAAAATAAATTAACCTCATAAATCGTATCCGGCAAAACATGTTGCACATACGCCTCGGTGACCGAGAAATGAAAAGAACGCGTGACTCACATTTTCCTTGCCCAATTTGTTATCCGTTTTATGTCACATGCTTTGAAATACTGTAAATGACTGTCAGTCCAATGGAGGAAAATTTCAAACCAAAAACAAAGAACTAGATCTAGGCTAGGCCCAACATTTCAGCTGCAGCTGCACACTCGTTCTTTGTCCTCATACACGTCATCATTTCTGGCGCCAAACGACATGCGCGGGTGGACAACAAGAGTTGTAAACAAATCAGACAATAAAGCACCGTATGCGTAGCGTATACCTGAATTCATTACCAATTCCGTGGTTGGAACGTAAGTACGCATAATGCACCGCGCAACAGCAGCGCATACACATTCCGAAATCTTAATCGTTTACTTTACAGTGACGGTGGAAGGGGAGCAGCTCGATTAAGATCTAGCATACATCTACTCGTTTTAGCGGTTCAAAGGAAAAACACTTCTATGCCAGCGACTGGATTTGATTCACATTTTGACAAAGCTGTCAGAGTACTTGCGGCTTGAATGCAGTTCTTCCCTTCTCCCTTTGTTCTGCTTCTGTTATTTTTGTGGCCCATTTTCGCATCGCATTCGTGCGAAAGGCAATTTTTTTTTCACTCAACTCGCAGCCACATTTAAGGCTGGTATAGCGTTGTATTTCACATTGCGCAAGCGCAACCATCAACTCATTGGGTGAAGACATTGAAGGTTTTGTCTATTCATCGTGCGCCATTCGCATAGTGCCGTAGCAAGCCCAGACATACACACAAGTCATGTTGCGTCAAGTGTGTTGTTATGTGGTACGTGCTATGCATACCTGCGACTGCAATCATGGCTGGCGGGGAGAAGAATCGCTAGCCAATGTTTTTGCCTTTGACAGTTGTGGGAAATTTGACAGAAAAGATCTTTCAAAGTCTTAACCTGTGTTCACAGATTGCTATAAAGAATTTTTTTTTTTTTTAATTACAGAATCGGTTTGTGCGGTTTCGACAATCCAATGAGAGATCCAAAGACAGACGAATTCAAACGGCACATAGGACAGGTAAGTGCAAATACCAAGCAATTAAAAGTTGTGTATAAAATTGTTTGAATCTATTAAATGAGTGTGCACCGAATGCTTCACCGAATGGGTATGTCCGATTTTTGGTTTTAATTGGTGGCGAAGGTGATGT
This sequence comes from Cheilosia vernalis, assembly GCA_949126925.1. Classification (NCBI taxonomy): domain Eukaryota; kingdom Metazoa; phylum Arthropoda; class Insecta; order Diptera; family Syrphidae; genus Cheilosia; species Cheilosia vernalis. Next base: position 41,402,057 of record OX421361.1, on the reverse strand, counting down.
GTTTTTTTTTTTTTTTTTTTTGTCTTATCTAATTTATTAATTATGCCCAGTAGGCAGTGATTGATTTTCGATGAGGAGTAAATCATGAAATGATGAGATCAACACTTGTTGCAGATCTTAACTTGAGTGTATATGGAAACAAGTTTTGGATAAAAAGTTGTTAATGCGAAAAAATGTGCAATATGTGAACTTGAAGATTATTTTATCCTTGGTCATAGGCAGTTATTTACATTTAAACTATTGCAGGTACTTTGGTTGTGACTCAGATTATGAGGAGTCAAGGTTGAGGATCTAAATTTGTTTTCGTAAAAGTAGTAGCTAGGAGATTATGGGCTTAGAAGTGTGAGCACAGTGTAATACGAGGGTTAGTTAATTAGGGATAGTCAGTGACTTTTTGGATTATACATTTTTTTTTGCCCAAAAAGTTTTTTTATTTCTCAACATAATCTCCTTTTAGCTCGATACACTTTCCAATTTTTCTATTCCCTCCGAATAATAGGTTTTCTCAAAACTCTCAAAATAGGCATATGCTTCATTTCTCAACTCCACAGGCTGGTTTTGAGCTCTCTTAACTTCCTTTACCCCCTTTCATTTCAGGTTCCGTTAGTTGTGGTTTCAAAACGGCGCTCAATGCGCTTCTTGTGTTTTTCCCTCGTCGGGAAATACAGTCACCTAAACCAATCAACCAGGCATATGTTTCAATTATGACCTCTTCTTTGGACCTACATCTCTTTCCGACCAGCAATTTTTGTTTGGAAAAAGGAAATAGTCGCAAAGGGCCAAATCTGGAGAATCTGCTATGGATGTGGTAGCAGTTCATAGCGTAATTTGTGGAATTTTGCCATGCTAACAATCCTTTGAAATGTCATTCCATGGATTTTATCGACGATTTCTGGCGTAATGACCTCTTTGGGGCGTCCTCATCGTTCGTGCTGGTACGACCACAACGGAACTCAGTAAACCACTTTTTAACCATTGAAATTGATTGTGCAGATACCATACCATACCATAGTATTTATTTAGCCTTTCCTTGGTTTCGGTGATGTTTTGTTTTACTTAAAAAATAATACTGAATCAGCACACGAAATACACTTTTTTCAATTGTTATTAAAATTGTAGAGGTTCGTTGTTTTAATTAGCTCTCAAACACAAAGTAAATGACGCCGGCTACTCAAAATTCCACATTAGTCTAATAAGAGATGACAGTAGACGATAGTAAAATACAAATTTACAGTTACTGAGCAAAAAATTCCAAAAGTCACTGACTTATCAAGCTGCCCTCGTATATTTCATAAATAAAACTGTCTAAAGCTAAAAGTCACTCAAGTTTAGTTCTTCCTTTATCTAATCAAGAGAGATGGCAGCATCATCACAAACCTTTAATTCTTGTCCTGCATTATGCCATTATTCAATGTGCGTCAACAATTACAGCTGCACAACCACAACCTTTCAGTTTGACAGTACTCTACTAGGTTACGTGCAATTCATGCAATTTTAGTACACTTGTTTTTTTTTTAGTTACTTCAAACGACCTTGAAAACTTTTTACAAAAAATGTCCAAAAATTGTAGCACATCCAAAAATTGTATTACAACAGTAACGTCGATCTGCCAGTCGGAAAGGCGTAATGCCACATGCCGATAAGTGTGTTAAGGGAAGGTTGTGAGACATTTGAAGATTGTAGCTCGGATATAGGTAATTTACTTCCACAATTTGATCATGTACATGAATTAGCACTGAACTCTCTAAACTATAAAAAAAATACACAGAGAACGTCTTGTTTTACTTTCGGGGCATATCCCTATTTGATGTCGAATATCTGTAAAATCATATTCATGTTGTAGTTTGGCGCCCTAAATGGTTTTACACCACACTAATGGTCACTTGCTAGTTTTTAATTTTAATCCGGCAAATCGACCATAAACAGAATTTGCATAATGATGCAAATCCTAGATAAGACCAAGGAATTTCAAGTCGAGATATACCTCCTCTTCATTGACTTCAAAGTCGCATATTCTCAAGGCTCTAAATGACGATGGCCAAATTTTTGGATACCGTCAAAATTGAGTCAACTATGTAGCCTGACGCTGAAAACACGCTAAACAATGTACAATCTGGAAGTAACACTTTCTAACTATGATATGTATCATGTATATTTTTCAACCTCATTTTGGTGGAGATAGATGGCACGAGGCGTGTGTCAACATAGATGGGACTTCATCCAGCAGATCCATCAAGCTCCTGGGACTATTCGGACAATATCCACTCCATTGGCTGCTTTAAACGAGCCATAGTAGACGATTTCCCTGCAACTGAAAAATAAACAGGCGATTTCAGTTTAAGAGCAGAACTAACCTTTATCAGAAAGTAATAGGTTTTCCTTTACCGACTTCACAACTTCTAACTTTCAGTGTGAGCGCACCCTTAAGCCGATTACCAAACTGTCTATGTCAAAATATTAAGCAAAATTAACATAATTTTTATTGTGGTGAAGTTTATGAAGGAACAACGTTTACAAATATTTATAATAAGGAGATATTTATAAACAAAGGAGATGCGCTCCAGACCTTTGTTTTAGAAAAATCATTAAAGCTTGATTTTAAGGAAACGCCACAAACATCACGTTTCCAGAGCATATGATAATAGATCGTAAGTCTTGCGCTCCATCTTTAACTTGTAGAACATGGCTAGTTAGCAGACCATCTTCAAAAATAACCACTTCCCACAAAAAGAACAATTTAAAGATTCCACAGAAAATGGCAACTTGTTTCACAAATTGGATTGTTCAGCTTTACACGCGGTTTCAGGTATCTCGTTTTCATCTTCTTGTAAAATCTGAGCCCAATCGGTTGGCGTCTTCTATAGCTTAAGATAGAAATGTCAAAAAAAAAAAACTACCTCTCATTGCTTCTACGCTTTTCGATTGTGTTCGCTACCAGAAAGTACAATCGTCAATACTGCGGACACTCATTAGCTGTGGATTACAATCTAAGTCTAAATAAACCCAATCACTATCAATATCCAGTCAATGCATTACAAGGGTCGCGTCTTTGGGATCCTCAATATCAAACACAGCGGTACCATATTAATAAGATAACAATCCCATACATCTGTAATACTTGTTTAAACCCTCGCCGCAATAATCACCAACGTATGTCACCGTATTAGATATCGTATACCCGAATTCGATACTGTCCTCGCATTTCGAAAAACATTTCCAACTAACCCATCGGTGACATTCAATACCACAAATGAAACTGATACAATCATGATCAGGTCAGCTTGTCAATACCTTCAACACATTCAACTCATGCACACTCCCGTCGTCTCTCTTTGTAGGGTGTCAAAATCAAAATGGACGACGCCGGTAATATATTAATACGCCGTTATGCCAAAAGTAATGTCTACATCAAAAGCACTGCCAGCAACTCAAACGAGGAGACATCAATTGGTGCCGATATACTTAAACTGCCAAATCAAGCTCTAGAAAGTGAGAAAATAGTCAAGGTAAGTATCAGACTGACTTTAGTAGTTATCTTCTCGGACACTTTCGTCTTTTTGGAATTCAATTCACTCACACATCTGTTTTTTGACATTTTGCAGTTGTTCGATATGAAAAAGTTCCAATCGAATGTTAATCGTGAACTGAGACGAGCTTATCCAGATCGTCGACGATTAGAGACACAATGCCTGTCGGCAGTGGCCTTTGTTAAGTCTGAGAGTGACATCTTGGAGTGCCCCGTTTGGGTGCTCATTGTTAATGTTGTTGCGATGGATATGTTAAAGAGCAAATTACCACCAGGTAAGTAGTACTTTTTGAATGGTATTCATTTGTAAGCTTGTATGTGTGTGTGTGTTTGTCGGTGATGATGAGTTAAAGTTTCACTTGCAATGCAGTTCAAGGCTGTTTGAGGTATAAAAATAAAAACGAGTCGTTGTGGAGGTTGTCAAGCTGCTGATGGTGCGAATCTAGACTGAATGACTAAGTCGCATATAACTGATGATGAAGAGAAGTAGTGCCAGGATTTCATTGTAATTATTGCGGGCATTTTCAGTGGGGATGGATTTCTGAGGCCAGGACAGAACAGTGTGAATCATATCACGTCTTTTGTGTTTTATTTCACCAATACAATGCTCCTCGAAGTATAAAGGAACATTGACAGCATAGTCCGCTACATGAATAATCTTGCTAAAGATTGAAGAAGGACGTTACCTTTGGTTATTGATGTAAACTCTGCCTATCCTCATAAGCATATTTCCGATGAAGCTAGAGATAATGGAAATGGCTGCTTTAAAGAAAGTAATATTTTAGGCAACAACTATAAACAGAGACACCTCGCAATTCAATCTTCTGGAGTTTCATAGGTGTTTGAGATCACCCTGTCTTCTTCCAAACGTTACTGATGACATCTAGGGTGGAACACATTGCTGTCAAAGCAAAACATCCTTTGACGTTTGGTCAACGTGGTTTTGTTTTTTGATGAAGAGGTTAATTTTTTTAATAAAGCAACAATCGTAGACAGGAATAGTCTTTTATACTTTTTGCTCTTCAACAATGGGGTTCGAAGAATCCTTCCCATTCCACAATAACAATGACAAAGAATGCAAAATGTTCTCTGCTTAGGTATTAGCTTAGATCTCCACCTCTGAACAACGGTTTGGTTAACAACAAAACATATTCTCTTTTTTAATGGAGACATTTTGCAATGCATCTCTGTGAAATCCGGTTTTTAAATCTATTCTGTCAATATACCTGTCAGCCCGAAGAAGTTTCAATTTCGTATAGTAGGAATACGAATTCCAATCCCAATATTGGTCACCTTTACTTACTTACTTACTTACTTAGGTGACGCTACAGTTCGGGGTGAACCTGGGCCTCAATCACCACGCCTCTCCAACTAGGTCGTGTTCTACTTGGGCACGCCACCTAAGGCGAGGTCTTTCTTGACTGCGTCGTCCCTCTTCGATGGAGTCGAAGACTTTGCGGGTGCGTTGTTGCCCATTCGCTCTACATGTCCTAGCCATCTTAGGCGCATAATGCGCAGATTTTTACTGGGTCGCTGTACCAGCTCGTATAGTTCGTCGTTGAATCTGCTTCTCCAAAACCCATCAACGCAAACAGGGCCGAATATTTTGCGAAGGATTTTACGCTCGAAACGACCAAGAATATCCTCATCCTCTTGTGATAAGGTCCATGCCTCAGCGCTGTACAGCAGGACTGGGATGATAAGGGTCATGTATAGAGTTATCTTGGTGTTTCGGGAGAGGGCCTTTACTACTAAATTGCCGCCTTAGTCCAAAGAAACAGCGGTTGGCAAGAGTTATCCTTCGTTTAATATCTGACGAGATGTTGTTGTCAGATCGTATAGCGGAGCCGAGGTAGACAAAGTCCCTGACGACCTCAAAGATGTAGCTGTCTATTGTGACGTTTTGTCCGATTCGTCGATGTTGTGTGTCCCTTTTTGTCGACAGCAGATACTTGGTTTTTGCCTCATTAACTGCCAATCCCATTTTTGCCGCTTCAGCTTCAATACTATAGCAAACGCACAAGTGACAACTCCCTGCGTTCTGCCAAGAATATCTATGTCGTCAGCGTATCCTAGCAATTGCACAGACTTGAAATATATTGTGCCACTGCAGATGACTTTTGACTTTCTTATAATTTGTTCAAGTATTATGCTGAAGAAGTCGCATGCTAGCGCATCACCTTATCGGAATTCTTCTTTGACATCGAAAACTTCTGTGAGATCGGTACCAACCTTGACGGAGCAGCGAGAGTTTCCATCGTCATTTTGCATAAACGGACGAGCTTTGTGGGGATGCCAAAACCAGACATAGCTTTGTATAGTTCGTCTCTACCTATAAATGCTATCGTAGGCGGCCTTAAAATCAATTAAAAGGTGGTGAGTATCGATCTGAAATTCTTGGGTAGCTTTCAGGATCTGCCGCAGTGTGAATATTTGGTCGAGACGGGCCTGAAACCGCTCTGATAGGGGCCAATCAGGTTGTTGACGAAAGGTTTCAGGCGTTCACATATTACGGCAGATAAGATCTTGTACGCTATGTTAAGAAGACTCCTCTATAGTTGGCGCAATTAAGAGGGTCCCCTTTTTTGTGGATCGGGCATCAAGCATACTTTCATCTGACCAGATCTTTGAGATGAGTTGGTGTTTGCACTTTATCAGCTCCTCTCCAGCTGCTTTGAATAGCTCGGCGGGTAGGCCATCATGGTAAGCAGCCTTGTTGTTTTTAAGCTTGGACATTGCTATCCTTACTTCATATAGGTCAGGTGGACGGGATTTGTTGGCCATCATCGTCCAGGTTGAATGGTTCATTCTGCCTGACAGCCGGATTCTGAACGTCTTCGCTGTTAAGCAGTCTGCAGAAGTGGTCTTTCCAGATCCTTAGCACTGACTGTGACTCTACCACGAGGTTTCCGTCCTTATCTCTACAGGTTTCTGTGCGGGTTTTATTGCCTTGACACGTTCTTTTTACCTTCTGGTAAAACTTCCGCACATTCTTCCGATTTTACTACCAATCGCAAATATGCAAGTCTGAGCGGACAACTTTCAATCACATCCGTCAATAGTTAAGGTTGGGTGTCCACTAGAGTGAGCGTTTTTCGACTAATGACACAATTGGCACTTTCTTCGAAAGCCTGCCACAATTTTTAGCTTGTTCGTCCCAATTTTTTAGTTGGAAAGGCGCTTCGCAGATTTTTCAAATGCTGTTTATTTTTCGGTATAAAAACCTGATGACGCAGTTGCCTATCACAACACTATTATAGTGTTTAGCGAGCCAGTGCTTGTTAAATATCGTGCAAGTATTCGAAATTTACCGAAAGGCTTTATAAATGACAATTTTTTTCCTCATTGGGCCATCTCTAGCGATTTTTTAGACAGCGGTCTACCAGCTTCGAACTTCGAGTTCTTGTAATTCGGTTGCATGAAAACTTGTTACGCTGTACAAACCCCACTGCCAACTAGACTCCGCAGCCATCAAATATTTAGTCTATGACCTCAACTTGTATCATCCTCGGCGATATATAAAAAAATATTCCGAAAATGTGCGCAAAATAAAATGTCCGCAAGTGACAAGTGGATTTTCTGGTAAATTCAAATCAAACCTCACGCCGTAAGCTCTAAGAATAAATTTGTTTGCATTTTCCAAGTAATCCCATACCTTCCTCACAGCTTCCTCATATTAGATAATAGAAACAGATACTGCCGTCCACACAGAACGAATATTCTCAAAAGATACCCCTAACTGGACAAAAATAAAGTGCATCTCCTTGCAACCATTGCCAGCAACTTGACACCATCCTAACGACATCGACGGTTCTCTTGCCTTCACATTCTTCAGTGCCTCGTACAACAAAAGATCCCCTTCCGCATTGCAGCAGTGCAACAGCAACTATGCAACCATGCAATTAGCATAGAATTTTGTCCAGCACACATTTAGTTTCAACATTTTATTATTGTTCCGTCAACACTTATACTTTATAGCTTTGCAGTGGCGACCTAATAATTCACTTTGTCAAACTAACTTCATTTTGTTTTTTTTTTTTTTTCATAGTTTCCGTGCAACGGCCAGTGGTTGACATCAAGAATCGCCCAAGAATACCTATACCCGATGAAGATCCATACAGCGTTGCGGGCAACGGTAGCGGCGGCAGTGGTGGCAGTGGCGGAAGCTCCGGCAGTTCTGGCTTCGGCGGTGGTGCTAACAATGGTACACCAGCTGGACATGTGGCCGCCACCAGGGAGCAACTGCTGTTGCAGACACAACAATTGGCCCATAAACGCAGCGAAAAACCACCAAAATTACCACCCCGAGATAACATCTACTCCCATGACATACCCAAGGTGAGTTTGAAATATTTCATACGAGTTATAAATAGCAGGCAGTCACATTTTGTGATAAATAACAGCAGAGGTGTGAAGAATACTAGCGATGGTGCAACAATGTTTGGTTTTTGTTTTCTCGGTTTTCCAATCGACGACGACGCTTTCCAAATACGATATGCGTGCCAAATGGCCAATGGTTCGGAATTTTAAGGTCGCTTTTCAGCTGAATGGCTAACGAATTGAGTGGAGACAAGCAGCGCATATCGATATCATGCGCCGATTCATTGGAAATCGAGTTCCGTTACATTAGTCTGGCACTAGGTGACGGTCGGTTGACAGGTGCGGGAGGTCTGAAATTATACACCACCGCATCTAAACCAGAGGTGCTCGTTCTAGATTGATAATCAGTGTTATCCGAAGAAATGATGAAATACTTGCTCTAGTTTCGAGTTGGGTTATGCAAAGCTACGATGACAACGGTAGGTCGCAAAGGGGATTTCGAGAAGAAGAAATACCTGTTAAGGTTTTTTTTTTTTCTTTGTATCAGGTGAAGCGATTTGCTCACCGAGCATGAACGTGAACGCCACAAGCCTACACCATGGTTAGCAACTTTAGAAGGAGGAGTTTGAGGTTTTGCTGTGCATGCGATGTAACGTGATGATTAGAGAGAGAGACTTGTTGCGGGCGGGCGGGTATACTGATTGAATTACGGTTTTTGTTGTCATATATGGAATTGTAATTATTATTGTTTGTCAAGTAGTTAGTTTTTTTTTTTTTGTCGCTAGACAGGGGAGTGCAAGAATGTGCGCTGCACTATTTGACATCTTGAGGCAATTTGCACTTGTTCAGGGAAGAACATGGTAATTGGTGTCACGTTATGTAAGTAGGTGCATGGTAATAGGTGTAGAAATGAAACGAGTCCAATACGAAGTTGAAGTAGCGATCGTTATGATCGTTATGGTTGGAATTCTTTGAATTGCTATTTAAATGTAAGAGCGGGAAATACTTGTTGTACGTTGTTTTGGTCTTTTGCCTTATCCAGAAATTTTGAATAACAGACATTTGTAATTTGACAGCTGTCTAACTAGATGTGTTTCAGTTTTTATTGGCCCAGAGTGGTCATGTGCATAGTTTTTGCAAGTGACGTTTATGGAGGGGAAGCCGACAAATCTTGTCAAGAAAATCCTGCCTGCATACTCAGTTGACATTTCGAAGAGTCAAATTTAAAACAAAGTGGCCGATGCAGAATTTTGAAGAGTCAAAAAAAGAGCCGTCGAGAGAAAAGGGTGTCATTTCTAAGGCTACTCTGGTAATTTAGAATTTTCGCATAAGACTACAATAGTGTTGTGATAGGCAACCGTGTTACCTTTTAAATGTATTTGTTTTTTTTTTTTTGTAAATGTATAAAAGGCCCTTTCCAAATAAAAAATTGCAAAATCAAACAAAGGTAACGCTGACCGCGAGAATACAAAAACAATTCAAGTTGCTTAGGAAACGCGTTCGGATTCATAGTCCCGACAAATCTAGTTGACGTTTTACATAAACTAAGTATCCAAATCCAAGGGTCCTAGCAACTTTGACAGCCATGCGAGAGAGTTTTAAATTTCACTTTGTACTTATCGCTAAAAGTCTATCAGTAATTATAAATACATTCGAGCATTTTAGTTCAACTCCACCAAATTTCGTTTCTGTATGCAAAAATAAGGAAATATAGGAGTTAGGAAAGATCAACGATCAACCTATCATCTCCCTCTTTAGGTATATGAAATTATTGCGACAGCGAGAAACAATTTAAGTGGATACGGCATCGCCCAAACTTGAAAGTAAAAGACTGGTCTTGTGTAGAAAGATGACAATGATGAAATATGAATTTAAAAGTGAACGTCATTATATCGTTTTGAGATGAGTGATCGTCGGTTTCAATATAAACAGCATTTATAAACAAATATGTACATATATGTATATAATGCAGATTAGCATACTGTTTTCCAATTCGCATAAACATACTCGCCGGCAATTTCTCTATCGACATTTGCCGCAAACACAACCATTTCACTTAATAAAGATGTGTATCGCTGGTGATTCGTAGATGAACTCGCGGGCGAATCAAATCAAATCGCTTGGATTGCTGTGAAGTATTGTCAATTTGCAGATTTTCTGATAGCCAATAGGTAGAATTTTGTATCATGTATTTGGCAGCATTGTTTGGTAAGCAAATGAAGCGAAAAAAAAAAACACAATTAATGACTTAATTTCAAATTTTGTTTTAAATCTTTTCCGGAATTGTTTTTTATTTTGTTTTATTGTGAGTAAATTTTGAAATATGTAGTTATCACTCAAATCTCGTGATTACTCTTGGCTGAAAGTTTACAAATCTATAAACCAACCATTAAAAAAATAAATAAATCTCCATTCGAGAGTGCTGCCATATTTCTCGTTCCATTCACAGCCAGTATTTTAAAACGACTTTGAGATGACTAATAACCCTGCCCCTAGATTGCTACAGTATTGACCAACTCTTAAACGTCACTCTATTAGCATAGGTATTAAAGATATATCGAACGAAATTTCTAACTGTTATTTTTTGACACATTTCCGATTTCCAAATTTATGTTAAATGATAGACTCGAAAGATTTTTTTAGAAGAAACCAATATCGAAGATGTATAAGTACGTAAGTACTCACTGCCATCTGTGTGCTATTGCAGACAATTCGCCAATTTGACAGTATAGGTACACTTCTCATCGATTTAGTTCAAAAGAAAAGGGAATCTGCGTTCAATTTCGTTTAAATTTGAAATCGATGAACCTACCTGTATTAGGTATAATTTAATATTTCTTCCCCGTCCTGCACCGTTTAAGATCGCTCTCACTTTTTGCCACAATTGTGATCTGTCAAATGTGCAAGTAGACGCACAAGCCGCCATCGGCAGACACAAGTCGGCGATACCAGTCGCCTTCATCGTTCGTCCATTTGTACCATTCGACAAAACAAATTCCATTTTCGAATAAACAAATGACTGCGCACGGCTTTTGTATTTGTCAATTGAAATTGAAATCAGCATAATATATCCATTCTGACAGAATGGACAATGCCAATGCCAGTAGAACAAAAATTGCAACTAATGCACAATGTACACCGCTCACCGACTTTGTTCACCTGATTTATACATGCACAGAGATCTTAAAGCCTACCTCATCATATACGTATCATCCCTGCATTTAAAGACTGCTTTTTTTTTTGTATTAGATCATGCGTCTTTGTATTATTTTTAACCTTATTGTTTTTCTTTCTATTTTCCGATCATTTTCCCCCCGCAGCCGGACTACGATGACATTGAGGAGAGCAGAATCAAATTGTCCCGAGGCAAATCGGATAAAGGAAAAGACAACAAGAAATATGGTAAGCATAATAATAAGAAGTTATGAAATTGTATATGTGTATATATGTATGAATATTCTGTCAGATGAGAAGCGCTGTTGTACGTACGGCGGCGGCATTGCTGATGGTCGCGTGCAGCACCGCAAACAAATACGATTTCAATTGTAATAGATCAATGGGGCAATAAATAAGTCAATGTAATAATTCTTCTCGTGAATGACATTTCGACCAGCGACCGCCACAGTAGTTGTTGCTGTCGATCTTTAAAAAAGTAGGCAACGAGTTCATTGTATGGACATGGGACGGGAACTCCAATTGTGGAATGATTCAGTGGATTTTTATTGGTTCTGATTTTGTATTCATCAAAAATAGCTAAAATGGTGGCAATAAAGCATTTTTTCTTTCTTCTATAACATACACTCGTTTTCTATGCGCTCCCATATAAATCATGCTGATCTTTGAACCGAACCGTGGTGATTAGATGGAGAGAAGAGCGCGCAGCTTTTGTGTGGTGTAATACTTAGACTTACTCCAGTTAAATGTCAGAGGTAGCTGACGTGTTCACATTTGACATGTGTGAATGTGAAACGGAGCTGGCAAGGAATCGCGCTTATAGAATGGTGCTATCGATTAGAATCATTGGGTCATGCTTTAGGCTCAGACAAGCTTATTTCCAAGAAATTACAAAACGGTTTAGTGATGTCAAGCCAGGCGTGAGGACACACGTTAAACTGTCAAATTAATCGGAGAGTGGCAGCTGTCTTTGTAATAGTAGTTCTATAACTATGTGAGCTTCTAACTGACACACAATTACTGTCATTTAATGTGCAATTGTAATAGTTAGTTTTATATACGATAATGAAGTTGTGCTAAAATCTATTACCTACATAGCGCCGCGACTCGCAAATGGAACATTTTGTTTGGAGTGCTTATGGAAGAAAATGCAAACCTTTATATATTTCTTTTCGTCAAGTTCGATGCATAATCGGACTTTAATTCATATTTCCTCTACTACAATTAGGAAATAATATCTACCTTAATCCGCACATTGTAAATAACTACATACCTATAGTAAACCAATAAATTCTTTCATCATCGCACTTGCCAAATCCAATAGCGAAATCGTGTATGAGATCTTGCTTGGACATCAATTTCTATAAACATGTCCATCAACTTTACTAAATGAGTTTGTCAACTATTTCTGTAAAACACATTCATATCTGTCACACATCGTTTATTCCGTATATGTCAGAAATAGCATACACATTTGGTCCATTAATGGCTCAATAGTGCACACAATGGTGTCGTCTAGAAATTTACAATCGAAACCATAAATAACTAAGCAATTTTTAGCAATAATCCAGCGATGATAGCTTTTGGATTGGATGAGCTTTTTTGGCTTCGGACAGTGATGAGATGAGAAGCGGCTAAAAAACTTTTGAGAACTGTTCAGAAAGCAACATTTTTGACAACCATTAGCAATTTAAACGTGATGCAAGAGATTGCATTGCTTTTTCAACATTCTTATCATTTTATGGTACATTTTAGGTAGGTACCTGTTCTCACCAAGACTAAGCAATTACGTAAGATGTCTTGGATTCGCAATGAAAACTAGTCGAGTGAGAGTCATATAAAACAAAATGGCTTCGGGAGTTCTTTTAGGTTTCCAATATTGATTTGTACCAAACAGACGATCAACATATTTACGAGGGAGATTTTTATAATGAAGTCCGTCTTGTGAAACCACACTTTTGAAATTAGTAATCTGACACAAGAAAATATGCGATTTGCAATAACTTGCTTACAATTTGCTTTGTGGGCTTTTTGTCTCCAAAAATATTGCATGCAATGTAGTCACAGTCTCTAGGCCTGTCTTCTGTAAAAGTATTATTGACTGCTACAACCTTTTGAGGGACAGTTGGCAATCTTTTGGCAAACAATTTTGGTTATAGCAGGCACCTATTGTGATAACTGATAAGGCTTCTAAAGTATTGCTGCTTCAATCCTTAGAGATTCACGACCCCATCGGTCAGTATCGCCAAAGAAAGAATCTTTCCAAAGGGCACACGATGAGAAGACTTAAAAAATGCACAGGGTGGACTACATAAATTGACAAAAGTCATTTGTATTATTTTGAAGCGAATATAGCTTTTTTACGGACGGTCGGTGGGTCACGCATATAAATTATTCAAAAAGATGGGGAGTAAACCGAAAAAAATCGTCACCGTAGCGTTAACTTCCCCCACCATGGCGCACTTGGAAGATGAAAACTCGAGAACGGCTCCACCGATTTGGATGATTTTTGTTTTGTGTTGTTCGTCTTGATTCAGGGATGGTTTAGGAAAAAAGAAAAGTCGGAAAATTCTCAAATATATGTGTGTAGAGAGCGAAAGAGGAACAGAGAGAGTAAACTAACTGGCACTATGAACCGAGAAAAGGTGAAAGCGGTAGCGTATATATCTTTTCTCTCTATAATATAGAGATAATGTAAATAACAGAAGATATATATAATATGTATGTATTATATGTATATATGATATGTGTGTAGAGAGCTAAAGAGGAACAGAGAGAGTAATCTAAACTAACTGGCACTATGAAAAATTAAAATGAATTTCAAATAGGCCGCCACGTAACACGGGCCAATACTTTACGTCCAAAGCTTCGCTTCATTCGGCCGTCCCACGACAGCTCGATTTTTTTTTTTTAAAGGTAGAGTTATAGTCCAGTCTTTGGGAAGTTAGTTGAACCTTAAACTTTACGTATACATTTCCATCAAGTTCATGGATATAGTTTCAGTCTTGAATAAAAAGCCAGTAATTCTTCATAACCTCACAAATTCATTTAACTCATCAAATTAGTAATAATTTTTTTTTTTTTTTCATTTTTTCTTTGCAGATGATCCCTACTACTGCGGCCTACGTGCTCGCGTTCCAAATTTTGGCAAGAACCCGAAACTCTCAAAGGAAGCCAAGGAGCCACTGGTCAACAACAACAGCAACACCATCAACAACAATAACATTAGCACAAACAGCAACATGAATACACTATCACATAAGAAAACCTCAATGATTCATATGCCAATCGCTCCGCTCCACCCGTACATGCATCATCAGCAGATGCTGGCTGCAGCTGCTGCGGCGCATCATGCTCATCATGCGGCTCCACCACAACCAACAGCTCAACAGGCAGCGGCCGCTGCCCACCATCACCACCAGATGATGTGGCAGGCTAGAAGCTTCGAAAGCGGAATAGGTATTTATAGCCAAATGAATTATATGCTTGACCATCACCCATACCATTGCCCGTACCGAGACCATGTACAAAACTATTCAAACTTCCCTATACTCGACAAATATTCCATAGACCCGACGCCATTCGTAGTCAGCACGCCAAACGGCAACGGCAATGGCAACGATAACAGCGGCATTGACGACGGCTACTACAGCCGACGCCCTGCAATGCGTCGTAGCGCTATGCTGATGCCGACCGCGCACGATTACTTAAGACCGACCAAGTGCAGAAAGTGTCACCCGGCGACGCGTCACACTCACAATCCACTGTACGATCATTATAGTGGTGATGGCGTGCTGTCACCGCTCCTGCCGAATGTCGTTAAGTGGTGCAGTGAAAGTGACATATCCGACTTGGACAGGGCCGCAATCGATTCGTATAGAATCTACGAGATACATGACGAGAACAAGACGTACCAAATGACCGGTGGCGGTGGTAAAAGTACTGCCGCCGCCGCCGCCACAAATGCACCGGCCAAGCCGATTGCCAGTCGCAAAATGAGTGCACAACTGATCCGAGGAACCTCGATTCCTCGACCGACTTTTAGATCGTTCAAAAGCTCCAGCAATAATAACATCTATGGCAACAGTGACGGCCAAAAGAGCCACAAGAACAACAACACGAACCATTACGCACTGTACGAAGACCGACCGAACAACGGAACGGGAACGGGAACGACAACGAACACTGATTTTAAGGGTGCTCACAAAATCTCAATATCAACAGAGAGTTTCTTTGAGAATTCCGACGAGCTTAACAAACAGAACAACGCTACCAACATCTACGACAGAATCAAACACATTGACGTTCATCCTTCGAACTATGACAGACGCCAGCAGCCGCCGTCGTCGATGATTGACCAACGCCGTCGTCGGCCGTCATCATCAGCCGATGTCACACTGACCAAATCTAGACCCTCTGCCATACCGACGATGACGCAGCTAACTTCAAAGACTGCTCCAAACATAACAAATGTAATGACATCCAACAAGAGCCACAACAACAACAACACCAGCAACAAGACATTAAAGACAGAGCATTCAAATTACATATCCCTACCGCCAGTGCCGCCACCATGCTGGCGTAAAAGACCTTCACACGCAAATCCCGATTATGTGGCCGTGCAATCCTTATACGATGCCAATTCGATTGTGAATAATGGCAACGGCAGTCGCAGACTGGAGAGCGACATGGAATCCATATATGGGTATCTAAAACCGCGCAAACCGCGCAGCTTAAGCATGAAACGAATTCAAATTCAAGATTACTAAAACTGCAACTAAACCAAACGCCAAACGAAAAAGGACATATACACATAGTTATACATAGAAAGACACGCACGCATACCATAGGTACATTACGATACGACAGTGTTTCCTATTCTGACAGACAAAAACAAAATAAAAAAAGAAAAAACGAGACAGACTGACTCTCCGTGTGGGGCATTCATTACATTCGATAGGTAAATCCTTAGAACACATTTTTCTTTTGTCTCTATAGACAGTATTTTGTATTTAACTTTGAAGAGTTGGAATGTCCTGTGCTACTTATATACTAATTTCTGCTGCATGCTTTAATATTGAATGAACCTATTGCATATATACCGAACACATGTTTATCCTACATAGGACTGATTTGATTGCTTGTAGATTTGTTTGCTTTGTAGAAAATTATGCGCCCTTTGCAGAGTGGATGAGTGAGGACAGCTTAGTTACGGTTCTATGATGACTGTCCTCATGTGGAGAGACGTTTGAGGATGCAGAGTTTATGGGATTTTAGTGTCAGATCAGTGTTAGATCAGTGCCAGCTTTGTAACACTTGGGAGACACCTTTTTCTGGCACCTCGGATAGGTTGAGGACTGTTCACTCGAAGCCGGATGTGAACGCTATCCAAAGGTTAAGTCATCTACAAGGTATCTGAAGAAAAATGGCAGTTGCTCAGGGCAGGGGACATCCAGATTGCAAATGCCCATTTCGAAAAGCCGGAGAAAGAAAGATCGCCTTGGAATGATTTTTTTGTGCGTCACTTGAGAAATACATATTAAGCCTTTGGGAAATGGTCTTGTGTTCTATTGGGACAGAACTTATGCCTTAAAGCTCCTTTTTTGGTAGCTTTATAACACCGGTCCAATTTTTCTTTTAAAGGCGAAATGATAATAGGTCTTATAATTTTTTTATTTGGTCTTTTTTATATGGATTCAGATTTTTCCACGTTTTCAAAATGTTGGTGCTGCAAACGGTTCAAATTAAAACTCATATATCCGTAGATTGTGGTTAGCTTACCAGCTGAGGGGGTTTTGAAAAAAGGCGTTTAACTGAATCTTGATCCATTCGGATTTTACAACGTCAAGTTGTTTTTAATATGTCCAACCGGAAATAGTGTTTCCTTATGGTTATATTTTGTAGTTTTGTTACGCTTGCTTCCTGTAATTTAAACATAAGGATTACGTGCCTAATACACTCTCTTAATTAATTTCAAATTAAATTTTCCCATTCCTCCAAGAAGTAGTATTATTTGATTTTGACGCGGTTTCTTAATTTTTACAATTTCCCTGTATCCCAATTTTTAAACTGCAATATCTTAAAGTTGATATAAAAACTTTCCCCATTTTAATAATTCTCCCTTTTAACGTTACGATTTCGGTTCTTTCAGCATGTTTAGTATTTAAATTTACAAACTTTTGTTTGAATTTTTAGGTACCTTCGGTTTTTTTTAACGCATTTAAATATTAGTATACTGCTGGACAGAGAAGAAGGCTTCTTAATTTTTTGAGAGAGTTCATATAATCCGCCATAAGTGACCAATTTCCCCAGAGTATTGGACTCCTATCAGCATGACCATTGTACGATTAAGGTTGCAATTTTTGGCACTTTTTTTGAGAGCCTTCCATACAATTTTTGGCTATTTTGAACCTATTTTAGTTGGAGAAAACCCTTCAAAAAATTTTCAAATGGCACCCTAATATGGAATATGAATAAAACACTTACTCTCGAGCGTTGCGTTTCATTTAAGCTCGGAATTCTATACACTAGAGTTTCCAAATAAAAACCTTTAAAATGTAACGCAGCTGCCTATTACAATTACAACACTATTATAGTGTTAAGCTAACCAATGCTTGTTCAAGAATTCTAAATTTGCAGAATAGCTTCAGAAAAGGTTTTTTTCTTATTGGCTGTTTTCTTGCGACTTTTCAGAATTCTGCAGTGGCCACACTGCTCCTATCTACTACCAGCTGAACTTTCTCCATTTTGATTATAACTCGGAACTGGTTCTTGTTTTACTTAGGGTTCAGTGACACTTTCCAATCCCATTTGTGGTCTTATCCTAAGTCGTGCAGTCCCACATTCACCTTCACCTTTTTTCCAGTGTTGCCACTTCATTTCAAACTTCCTCTTTTCACTCATGTGAACATATTTTCTCGCTTTGACTAGGACATCTTTGAGGAACACCGCCGCAATCTCAAAAACGGCTGTTTCGGACTATCTTCTCTATCTGTTGCTATATTTTTCTATATTTTTATTTCTTGGTTGAGAGCATTAGCTCTGACAGACACATTAACATTCGAGGGATAAAACACTTTACTTCCATAAGAACTTTTCGCTGACTTGCCCTTCTAAGTTAGCCATTAGCCTGCTGAACGGAATAGGTATTGATTTAAGCTGCTTTCATTATGTGGACTTTGTATCTAACTTCACTCCCATCCAAAGTAAAGAGTGACCCAAATCTCAGAATTTTTTTTTTTTTTTTTGTATCCGAGGGTAGGTGAAGATCTTCCAAAGACACTATGAGAATAGCAAGTGCGTTCTCATAGTAGTTTCAGATTTTTACTGACTAAAAACACCCTTCTAAAGATTGTTAGCTACTGCAACTAAAATATAACTTATCAAGCAATTTTTCTATCATGAAATAACAACTTTTGCCAGGTTACTTTCCAATGAAAGATCCTGCGTGTTCCGCAAACTAGACGCGGTTAATCTTATCTTGCCAAGTCGAACGGTTTCGTTCTTTGTAGTCGGCGCAATAAATTGCTCTCGTCCAAGATTTGTCGGACTGTATTGTTGATATGTCCAAATAGTCGGTTTCTATGCTTTCTCGCGAAGCTTCTAGTTTCAGCTTCAATTGTTGGAATTCCGAGATCCCTATGGAAATCGTCGTTTCTAATATACCATGCGGTGCTTGTACAATTTCTCTAAGCACTTTATTTTGAAAAATTTGTAGAATACGGTTTCCTCAATTTCATCTATAAGCTAGAAGGAGGAAGAATTTAAAAAAAAAAAAAAAAAACCTTGAACTTAGCACCTTTAGACGTTTTTGCCACCTACCTTCTTACCTAACATAGTGGAGAAAAGCCTCTTAGCCATCAGAACCATCTCGATCTTTCCTAAATCCATGATCTTGCTCGGTTCATCTGTCTTTTGGACATCTTTGGTGTCTTGTACGGTGATCGTACCTTCAAACTTAATATTTTGAATATCATCTCAAAATTTAATACCATATGCGTTTATAGCTTCCTGATTTTGTAGCCAATGGATTGAATCAAACTCCAAAAGGAGGCACTCGCCCAAATGAAAGGCAACACTACCCTTTCTACTTCAGCAGAATCATCGAATTTTTTTCAAAATGGTATTCAACTTTTGTGACACATTTTTGTAAAGTTTTTATCTCTGAGACATATTAGTTGAGCGAAATTAAGAGCGGAGCCTAAAATGAGAAAAAATGGTTCTTTATATGAAGATTGTTGTGCTACTTTTTTCTTCCAGGGAAAGCTTCATATCTTGTCTGTAATTTTCAATGCTCCTTTATGTTATAAAGATGCTTGAACGTGTGTCCATTATGTTTCACTGCTTTCGGTTTTTAGAAGATCTGAGAATAAAGGTATTTAGTAGCGCCTATCGTAAACTGCATGAAATGAAAGATTGTTTGATTTATGCCAATAACGCTAATATTTTCAAAATTCAGGACTTTAGGACAATTACTTCTGGTCAAATCCAGCTTTTCTCGAAATCGAAATAGTTATGCAATCTTTTCAATTCGCAAGGAAACATACTCTTTTTGCATAAATATTTCTGCGACCAAACTGACTTTATTTTATTTACATTCATTTGGCTTTAGAATTTCCAACTGAGGTAAGTTCTGTCTCTATTTCTTTGCAGAGTAAATGATTTTGAACCGACTAAGCCAATGAATTTGAATCATATTGGCTGTAAAAACACCAAAATCTAGGCTTATTTTCTTCTTCTTCTTTCTACTACTTCTACAGAATATTGGGTTAAGCTTCATTCCGTACTATATTGTAGATTCAGTCCTACTGCTTTCTTTTAGTTTGAACTTTATCCGCCTTTATAATGATACCGCCTATGCTTTTGTAGGATAGAATTTAGTTTAGATTGCTTAGTTCCTATTGTGATTTTAACAATTTCCTGGCACCTTCCCACTGCCAGCTGTTCCGCTTTTTCATCCCCAGAATAATAAAGGTGTTCGAGTACTCCCATTAAATTCCCTTAGTTTGGGTAGAAATTTAAGGCAGCCCCCGATCCAACAGCATCAGCATAATCGTCCATTATTACTATTGCAACAGCCGGGCTCGAATAAGACTGTACCGAAGATTGAAAAGTTTAGCCCACCAATAGTTAATCGGGTGAAACAATATTTATCTAAGGTAGGAATTTGCAATGTTACTCAACAGGTTTTCTTATAAATCAGCTTAAAGTGAAGTTGCCCATATTTTGGTAGTATTCGTAGGAGCTTAAACGTTTTTAACTATATTTCTTATTTTTTGCTTACCCACTAAAGGCTTCAATTGTAGCATTTTGTTGGACCTAACCTACATAGCTACGCGATGTAACTTGAGGGCTGCTTTCACTACACAAAACTAAAATGATTACAGTAGACGCTCAAACAAACTACATTCTGGGAATAACATTTCTGTCCAATCTCACACTATTAAACCTACGTCAAACGTTGTTAAGCCATTTTAAATTTAAAATTGCCTACTTATTTAAGGCGCAGGGTCATAAGTCCAAAGGCAAAAGACCACAATGGACTTTTTACCCACTTAGGTGAGCCAAAAGTTCACACAAAATTCTTGTGAATTTTTGACTCACTGATTGTGGTCTTATGGCTCACGGATGATGAAGGTGAAGAAGAGGACAACGAGCTTGAAAGCGAAGCTAAAAATTCTAGTAATGACCTCATTTGCGGTGTTTACCTCCAAAACCCACAAGACACATTTCTCCACACGCTTTCAAACTATGAATTCTGCAACCCCCCTGCTTAGGTTTACTGATGGATTACGGGGTGGGTGCAAGGTTCTTCTTATTACTCAAATTTTGTTGGCGTTATGGCACTTTGTGGGAGTGAAATAAGACCAACTGTTGGAAGTTATCCTTATTACACTATTGAAGAGCGAAATAAGGTACATTTTTAGAAGTTGGTCTTATTTCACGGCATCTATCAAACATTCCCATACTTTTTGAGTTGTTAAAATAACTCTTTTTGTCATATGGACAATTGTGGACTTATGGCCTACTTCCATTTTAAAATTGTGAACTTATGGCCCAAATTATTGTGAACTTTTGGCTCATCTGGGTGGGTTATAAGTCCACAAGTCCATTGTGGACTTTTGGCCTGTGGACTTATGACCCTGCGCCCTTACCTAACTATTTTAGGTATGACTTTTGTAAACACGAGACAGTAAGATCCTCCAAGTGTAAGCGGATTCTTAAACCCACTCAAAAAGATCCAAAATTACGATCTAAGTAAAATGTATGTGTTCAAAGTTCAGCTGTTTGACACGCCCCATTTATTGAGACGCTTTCTCAAGAGAAATGATTTTTGTATTCCAGAAATAAATCACAAGGATTTGGAATATTTTTCGGCGCAGGAAGCCGTCTGCATGTTGTTGCATTTGACTAAAAACAAAAGAGTTCGCTAGCAAACTGGAAATATTTTCCTTGTGTAAGAGGGAAATATCTTCATACGCATACTTTTCCTTATAAATTGATGGCCGTTACTACAGAACGAAGTTTCGTTGTTCATTTTCATTAAAACTCGTAGTTCGTCATCTTATTCTGACCTCTGAAACCAGTAAGAGTGTTTGCGTACTAAAATCTGCCACCGATGTCATACTTTCTGTGCTAAAAACGGAATCATGTTTAAGATCTGTGCCTTGATTTTGTGCGTTTTTTTTCCGCAATGACGGTGTCGGAAAGGGTTTACGTATAGACGGATTCTATAAATGTGTGAGTGATATCGCCAACTGACAACTTTCAATTTTCCCTGTTTTTATATCGCTTATTGTTCCTGGAAATTTCAGGCGAGCTTTCCCACACGCAACCTTTTTAGGTAGCGAGAAGAATGTCGGATGAGAACAAATGACAACTGCGTGACCGTTGTGCAACAATTTGGTATCTTTTTAAAGGACACTTACACAATTTGTTGTTCCTTTATTCCATTTTATTAGTTGGAAAATTCACATTTTAGGACTATATCACATATTTTTGACACTTCAATCACTTTAATCATTGTTCAATGTTAACTTCGATAGAATTTTTTCATTCGTGGGCTTGCGGATCCGCGAATGTTTTATGTGGAATGTGAATAAAGTGTGACAGGTTACTCATAAAATTTGTGTCTATTTGGTAAATAGTTTTCTCCGACGTAGACACGACGAAAGATTGTACGAAGAACGTTTCCCAGGAGAGTAGTTCACTTTTATTCGATCTTAACTATCCTATACACCAAAAAAAAAAATGGTCTGTTTTTGAGTCTCATGCTCTAGAAGTTATTGGCCCATGCTTCCTTTTTACTTTATGCTGCCAATGCAGTCACAATCAATGGGCATTGCTACCGAAATAAAACTTACTTTTGGGATAATTGCTGAAGAGCATTGTCTGTCGTTTATGTGGTTTCACTTGTTGTCACAAGTCACAAAGGTGGTCAAACAAACAATCACGAAGTTGGGTGACCGTGCGTTATCTGTCATGTCAAATGGTAGATAATACAACCGAGACTATGGGGGATCCTATTGGATTTATTTATTAATTTCCTTCTTCTTTCCTTTTTTTACCCGACTGGTTTCTATCTTATATCTTCTGTCTTATTTTCTATTTTTATTCATCTGTCTCCGGCCTTTTGTTTTGTGCCTTCTGTCTCTATTTGTCTTTTGCCTTATTTTTTCTATCTTCTATCGTCTGTCTGCGGCCTTCTATGTTCTGACTTCAACCTTCTATATCGTCTATTCTACCTTCTTCGTCTATTAGTTCTTACTCACCAAACAAGATTACGGGCACACTTTATGCTGCACCCTCAAAATAGCCAATCTACTTTGGTTAAAATTGTAAGCGAATTGCAGCCGTTTGCCACCAACCAACCAAGAGTATGGAATAACAATACATATCAATCAAACGTTTTTTTACACTCCATTAGAGACTTTCAAAAAGCTATTTCAAACGTGTCACAGTCATACCCCTCAACTCACCTCTTGTCAGATATTTAAGTTGCTTGGCAAAATCCACCTCGTGAAAGTGCGCAAGCGGTTTCTTTTATCCGCTCGGCGGGTATTGCACTGCCTCTGCCTGAATGCCTTAATGCATGAAAATTACCAGGGAAAAAATGTATACAGCGATAACTATATATGCGCTCGATGTGATCGCAAATAACTTTGACTAATACCGAACGATTGAACATGAACACTTTTATAACCAACTTTGTTTTTGTTTTTGTTTTTTTTTAGTAGTGTGCTGTTAACAATTTCCATAGACAAAGAGGCTTTAAATTATTATAAACTCAACTCACTCATGTACTCAGTTAAATTATAATTGCTTAGTTGTAGGACAAACTTGTTCGACTTATTCTAATGGAAATGCATAAAAATCCTTCTTTCAGATTCAGACATCGTAGAGTCACCCTACAATCACATTTATGGTCGCTTGCCACTGCCAACTCGGGGCTATGTACCCACGCCTCGAACCATGTATATCGGTGAATGGGATTGAACGAATTTTCCAATGAAATGTATCGAGAGAGAGAGAGAGAAACGCAACAACCAACCAAGCCATCACCAAGAAATCTTCAAAATAATCAGCAAAATATATTGAAATTAAATAAATTATAAAACACATGGATACATTTTGTTTGAGTAACAAGTTTGATTATAAATCGAACTCATATAGTAGAACAATACTTAGAAATAAAAAGAAAATAATAATAATAATACCTACAATTGTGAGCATTTTTTTTTATTATTAGGTATTAAAACTAATATTTAGTAGCAATTTAAGTTAAACGAAACATAAATATATATCTATGCAGAAATATTATTCGTAATTATTAAGCGAATTTTGTTTTAATTTTATTTTATTATTTTTGTATTATTATTTTCACAAAAAACAACGCAAGTATTTTCTCTGTATGGCGAGATGAGAGGATTTATTAATAACTACTTTAATTTTTGAATGGAGTTGTCTCCTAAAAAAATACTTATATAATTTAAATATGAAAAAATAAACAGAGTAGAATGGAAATCGAGCAATGAAATGATATTATACCTAAACATTGGCAAATTATTATATTAATAAGGAATAACTTACAAGATAGATAAAAATAATTAATAATAGTAAAGATTATTGGTTTGATTGTTTTCTTTTTTACTTTTTATATATATTTGGATATATAATCTCTTATATATGAATATATTGTACACACAAAAGATGAACATTGCCTGAGAATAAAACTATTTCCAAAAAAATGTGTCTTTGCGCTTACCTTTTCATTTAGGTGAAGTCCAGGAGTCTATAAATAAACATATTTCTCGATCGATTACTATAAGTTGACATTTAAATTTTATGGCCGACTTTGTCGTTTTCCATTGGGACCACCAGAAATCTTTTTCGATCTCAGATTTTTACCCGGCAAATGGAACATGCAACGGAATTGATCTGCTTTTGTAAATAGATTAGTGCGTTATTTGACACCAATATCAGCTGTTCAAATTGCATTTGTTTTTGGAAAAATCACAAATGGATATCGACTTGAAAAATGTTTCCCCTATTGCACATACAAATGGAGTATTTTTGGTGATTCGTTGTCTTCAGATGAAGAGGAAAACTATTAAGATAATATTTCCTCCTGAATTATATCCAAGGCTATTAATGTATTTCGTTATTTTGGTTTTCACGAAACTACCCCCATTTGTCTTCAAAGCAAACTTCTTAAAATGACGTCAAACAGCTGTGCAAAGTATATTGGTATTGTGAGAGTGTGTGCAGATCTGAAAAAATATCGAGATCTGCAAAAAGTGCTCTGAATCGAAAAAAAGATTGATTTTTGGTCCCAATGGAACATGAAAAGTGATTTAGATAAAAAAAAAGATTGATTTTTGGTCCCAATGGAAAACGACATTATTTTGTAGATCCTGCATTTAAAGATAATGTCAAAATGACATTTCTTAAAATTTTTGTAAGAAATCGGTTAGGTACTTCTCTTGAAAATAAGAGATTTGTCTCTCGATATTTGAGATTTGAGATTTTTCATTTTACTATGCTGAAAGTACACGAACGAGCCTACTGATATTTTTGTGAGTATCCCGCCAGTGGTTAGTGTGTTAGACCACTAAGCGAGGGGTCCAAGGTTCAAATCTCACAAAAAACCCAAATTCCAACTCAGGTTTTTTTCACTGCGCCACCTCTCGCGAAGGTCTGACAAATATCCGAGAGTATAACTGTCTTGAAAGAGCTTCTCAATCGGTCGTTTGGAATCGGCATAAAATTCGTTCCAAAAATTAAAAACTCACACAAAACGAATGGTTGCGAGAAGCTAGGCCCAGGGTCCCTACAGACCTGTAGCGCCAAATATTATTATTATTATTATCCCGCCAAGCATCAAAATTTTATCATGGGTATAACCGTCAACATCTTTCCCCACTAACCTAGCCTAACCTCACCGCGGATCAAGCTCTATCCCTAAAATGCGTTATGTAATTATTCAAAGGTGCTGACTTTCGATATGGACTATTTAAGTTTTTGGCCTTAGGGTCTTCGCTTGCGAGACAACTTGACCTAAGATTGCATTGGTACGGCAGATAGAATCGTGCATGCAATGTTAAGGAGACTGATACTGCTCACATTGGAGAAGTGATTGCATTCTTATGGATCGGCCCAACGACGATTAGGTTCTATTCAGAAATTTTACACCGATGAAATCTTGAATATGAGTTGATGTATGCTCTCAACCAAGATACCGTCTTACCTTAAATAGCTCAGCTGTTGGCATAGTAAAATAGACTTTACGTTGAGATCACTTCAGATTACTTTATTGTCTTAGACTAGAAACATGTGCAAGAACTTTCTTTTTCTTAATAAAATTGTCTACTATTTTGACTAGAAATACTCATCATAGACCTCCTGATACACAAGGGCCATTCAAATGAATCCAAAATCATTACCTAGAGGTTATTATAGTGCAACAAGTCCTTCTCACGGGCTGGATACATTTCCTTTTCGCCGCGATAGAACAGATAGTCGTCTCCGTCATTGGAGTTCCCAAAGAACGGTATAAAACGACTCAAATTTAAATCGTCCTTCAACTGATGATCGGGCTTTCGTCCCAAGGAGAAAACTTTTGTATAAAGATCATTATCGGACTGTAGAGCTCGATCGAAATCCTTCCAATGAACAAATTTAATGCTTTCATTTGGGATTGCGTTTTTTTCAATAAGATCTATTAGAGTGTCGGCATTGACTGGCTGTACAACATTGTAGCCTCTATTTCCTGTTGCAAGGATGGGGTTGATTAAACCCCTTTTGCTAAGTGAACTCATTTCATCCAACCATGATTGATGTTCAGGATCTGTCGGTGATGTGCCATCTTCCTAAAGTAACAAATAATTATTTCTCAATATACATATAAATAATATAATATCCTTACTGCTTCATTTCTTCGGCCGATCCTTGGTATTTGCTTTGCATTTTTGAAAAAATAACTTTCGAACTGTTTATCAGAGCGTCGACCCAACCGAGGAACGTTTTTAGTAATTTTCAGAAAAAATCCAGGACTTTCGTCAGCTAATGATATCACTGTTACAGCAAGGACTATCGAAAAAGATAGTAAGGCAAATGACGATGTCATTTCGGAGCCGATTGTTTCACCTGTAATTGATGGTTTTGGAAACGCGAATACTGAATGATGGTTTCATTCTTGGATGTTTATATACGAGAACTTTTGCCAAAAACATTTCTTATCGAGCCCGCATTTTAGTTATCGAGATCCAAATGCTATGCTAATCCATTTCATCGATTACCAAAGTACGATACTGTGTTTTAAAGAATTTGCATTAGCACTTCGGTGCAATGCCGGTGGGTGACTCATTACAGTAGGGCCTCAAATAGGGGTCGTTGAGTGTCCTAATTCTGACCTAATTTTAATTTGTCTTATGTGCAACATCTATCACAGAAACTAGCATGCAATGAAATTATATGTTAACGATGCCAATGTGTGAAAATTCTGCGGAGGTAAAGAGATTCGCTAGGTTACCATTGAGTAAGGCCGTAATTGTGCCAAGCTTTTTAGCTATACACTGGTGCTTACAATTTAACGGAACCGAGAGCTATAACAGCCTCACTTATAAGATCTAAAGAATAACGCTTGGGTGGGTAAGACGTCTTAAACGTCAACAGACCGCATGTTTAAACTCTTCTCGAGGTGCTACGTGACTCCCCTGGCGCTATATTTGATAAAAAGGCAAAAATCATCCATCGCTGGACAATGCATTATGTATGACCTTGAATATCCAAAAATATATCTTCAAATAAAATAAATACAGAAGAAGGCCCTGATCTTCAATCAGATCATTCCTCAATACTTCTTACACTTGGCGATAGAATAATAACAAAAGAACATAGCCCTAAACTAGTTAATAGACTGACTGATTGGAACCACTTCAGGCAGAAGTTGGAAGAATGTATGCAACTATCGTCAGCTATTCAAACAGAAGATCAACTAGAAGAAGCAGTGCAAATATTTACACTGGATATATAAAAGGCTGCATGGGCTGCAACTCCCCAAAGAACAAACAAGCTTAAACAAAACTCTTATCCTCGTGAAATATGTGAAATTATTACAGAAAAGAGGAAAGCCAGAAAACACTGGCAGCAGACAAGGGCGCCCAGCGACAAAACCACACTGAACAACTTAATATAATAAACTCAGAAAGTCTATAAGAAAATTTAATAACAAGTCTTTAAAAACGTATCTTACGAGTCTAACAAATAATGCTAGTACCGACTACTCGCTCTGGAAGGCAACAAAGAAAAGGAGCAGGCCAATAGCTCACACTCCGCCAGTAAAAACCAGAGAAGGTAACTGGGCAAAAAGCAGTCAAGCAAAAGCAAATACTTTAGCAGAGTACCTTGAGAACGTCTTCAAACCTTATGAAGATAAAGATTATCAAGGAAACGAAGAAACGTGCGAAGAAGACGGACCTATTCGGCCGGTAACAGCTTAAGAACTTGCCAAAGAAATCAAAGAAGGCATAAACATAAAAAAAAGCCCCAGGGTTCGATTTAATCACAGGGGAAATTTTAAAACAATTTCCTCGAAAAGGTTTAAAAAAAACTAGCGCAGATTATAAATGCTGCATTTAAATTAAGATATGTGCCAGGCATGTGGAAGGTCGCGGAGGTAATAATGATACCAAAACCAGGTAAACCACCTAGCGAAGTAGCCTCATATCGCCCAATATCGATACTACCAATGTTGTCCAAGCTATTCGAAAAAATGCTGGCAAAACGTCTGCAAACAATTATTGATGAAAAATCGCTACTTCCAAGTCATCAATTTGGGTTTAGAAACAAGCACTCTACAATAATTGATCAGGTGCATAGAATCGCAGATAAAATCGAAAAAGCATTTGAAGAGAAAAATGTGTGCTCTACAGTATTTCTTGATATAGCACAAGCTTTCGATAAGGTCTGGCACAAAGGACTGATACACAAACTACAAAAACAACTGCCGAAGCAGTATTCGACCATTCTGGAGTCTTATATATCAGATCGATTCTTCAGAATTAAGCAAGATACAGAGTGTTCAACATTAAGAGAGATTAAAGCTGGTGTACCGCAAGGCAGTGTACTAGGTCCAGTTTTATACCTACTCTTCACTAGCGAGGTGCCTGAAAGTGTAGAAACCACCATAGCTACTTTTGCAGGTGACACAGCCGTCCTTGCTGTGGGAGCAACTGTAGAAATAGCAACAAAAAAGCTTCAGACGGCAATAAACAATATTTCAGAATGGACTAACACAGCGTCTCCACGAGACATAATTTCAGTCAAGACTTCAGTCACGGCAACAATATGTCTCGTGTAGACCGCGATTTTGTGGACACGATAGAAATCCAGACTTTTCAGTCAGACTATTTTTCCTGCCATCTCTGCAGACAGATCTTCTGACTGAAATTTGACACTTGAAGTCTAGAAAAATAATTTTTTTTTTTTTTTGTAATTCTCGGGAATTCATGTGCGCGGATACAATTATTGCTGATTTTCGACTTTCGCAAATTGAAGAAATATGGCGTCAAAGGAAATGTTTTCTGACTATTGATCCCAATGTATGAGCAAAGTCCCAGAATTTGTCAAAATTCTTGGCAATTTTGAACCAATCGCTTCCTGTGGACGGCATCTGAAAGTCTATAATTTAAAATTTGTATTTCCATACATAAATATCCGATGCATTGTCTCATAAAACATCTTTTAACAAACGCGCTTCTAAATCGCGTAGCTCTAGCTTCTGAAGAAACAGATTTACCCACAATCTGTGCTTTTTTTTTGTTTTCGGCTAACATCTGGTTTTCCAATTTTTCTAGTTCGTTTAATGCTTTCAAAGCGAGATCCACCTTCACTTGTTTCTTCGTTGATGGCATCTTGTGAAATGAAATGTCATAACACAATTTGCCCAACCAAAGCAATGCAAATATGGTGGACAAGACTTCTGACTTAAAAGTCTTACATAATTCAGACTCGTGGAGACGCGGTGTAAAATGGCAGATTAGATTAAATGACCTTAAGTCAGTCCATATTAATTTTACGTATAAAAACGTACCACATATTCAGTCTACATTAACAACAATGTAGTAGAATTTTCTAACACAGCTAAATATCTAGGCATGGCTCTAGAGAGACGCTAAACTGAGTTGGAAAGCACACGTTAAGAAAAAAAAAAAAAGATGAGTTGAACAATGCGATACAGTAAAATGTATTGGCTTATTGGGCGATACTCATCCCTGTCCAACTACAAATAAGTTATTGCTATACAAGCAAGTTCTAAAACCACTATGGACCTACGGGCTCCAATTGTGGGCATGCACATGCCAAACAAACTTACAAAAAATTCAGGTTTTTCAAAATAAAGTACTAAGGAACATAGTTAATGCACCTTGGTACATACGCAATGCCGATCTGCATAGGGATCTAAATGTTGAAATGGTTGAAAATGAGGTTAAGAAGGTTGCTCGGAGGCATAGAAATCGGCTTCTCAACCACGTAAACCCAGAAATAACAGAACTTTTAAATAATGACAATGTAATCAGGAGATAGAGACGGATAAAACATCTTGATCTGTAAGACTTGGCTAGGCCTAAGAAATTAGGTATTGATTTCAAATAAAACAAGTTCAAAAATCCGACAAACGGCGGTTTTATCTCTTTAAATTCATAAATATATTGCTGATTAGTCGTACGACAATCTTATTCGCGATGGCGAATGTCAGTCCCCCGGGAGTTTTGTTTTAGATGAGTTAAAGTCCATCACTATTGCAGAAGCATCCCTCGCGTATAGCTCTGCAATGTCTTTCGATGATTTTTTACTTCTAGCGAGTTCCCAACACAAAAAAAAAACCCTTGAATTCCTTTCAAGGATTAACATATTTTTCGATACTTCCATTTCTCGACAGTTTTTGTCATTGTCCCAGTGCTCTGCCATGTTAAGTTCATTTCCACGATAGTTCTAACAAAGTTTGGAGGGTTGGCCAATGAACGAAGCTATGCAAAAAATGGAAACAGCTCTTCCAATATTGAAAAGCGATCTCATTTATGTTAACAATGTCCGCAAGGTACTAATAATCTTGTCAGCCTGATCCACACAAAACGAAAAACCACAAACTCCATTTAACGGACTTTATTAAGGAAATTGTTGCATACAAATAAATTAACTTAACAATCATTACAACTAAATTAATGAGCTCTGTGCCCATTGAGCCACCTCTGTTGGCAATGCCTGATACTTGTTAACTGCCTGAGCGATCTGTCCATAGGTAAGTGCCATCTTATGCATCTCGAACTCCTTTTGCACCTTGCATGCCGTCGAATTAAGTGGCATAATAAATTCCAAGTTTCTTAAATGTTCGAATGCTTTCAGGACCACAGCACGTTCAACGCCTTGCATTGTACTGCTGATCTTGGCGAATTTCATGAACCGCGAGAAAATTATCTCAAAATTGAATGGATCCCTGTCGTAGATCTCGGAATGGTGTTTCATGGCTATAATGAGGCACAGCTCCAGAACTGACAATCCACAGATCAGTTGAACTTTATCATCCGACTCATACGCTGTGCAGATTTGGGAAATACTCTCTGGCTTGATGGTTGGATGCGAATCGTTGATTTGAGTAACCACCTTGAAGAGGAATACTTTGAAGAACGCTTCACTCACATCAAAGTCGTAGATGTTCTGCAAGCAGGTGCGAACTGTATTATTGGTTGACAGTTCGTCGATGTGTTTATTCCAGGTGTCTGTGAACTTTTTCGAGAAGCTATACTTTGACGGGCTAAAGCGGTTTCGTAGGAAGCACAGCTCCGATAAGGTTTTGCTGTGTTTAATTGTGGGTATCGCATCGCATAGGGCTTTAAGCTCTTTCTCCGACGGCAGCCGGAGTAGAAGCTTGAAGAGATCGATTCTATCGTCAAAGTTATCGCTGCTGGGAAAGAGGAATATTTGCCGATGGGAGAATCTCGATTTAACGCGCTTCTCCAGAAGTTCGATGACATCCAGGCGACAGGTAATTCCCAAAACACATAAGGGAGCTTGCGCCGACTGTGACACATCGAACAAATTGTAAAGTAGCGTTTGATTGTGATGTGTGCAAAACAAGTCAAACTCTTCCAGGATGAATATCACACTTTTGGACTTTTTGTTTCCGGACTTCAGGCATGCAAGGAGAAAAGCCAAATTCTCAGCAAAGGAGCCGAACACCTTACCGTCTGTAGCATTTTCCAGATTCATCTGCACCGTCGCTGCTTTTAGAGCAAGCCTATCATCGGTATGAATTAGTCCGTTAAGATGTACAATTAGAGTGTTCTTCTGGAAGTCCTTTCTTGGTAATAGGGAATACAGCACGGAGTTCACCATCTGTTCGGAAACAATAAATGCGTGTATTTGCTTATAATGTGTAATATGTAGTAGTTACTGTTGTTTTTCCAGATCCTCTTGGCCCAATAAGGAGTAGGGAATTCGATTCACCGTGGTCAGCGGTTCGTTCGAGAAGATCATGAACGTTTTGCCATTCGGAATCGTGCCCATGGAAGTTCGTATTGTCTCTCTGAAGGCGTTCTTTGATGAACCGTCGTGCCAAGAGCACTTCACTAGTAGCTTCCGGCATTTTTAGGTAATTCAGTAAAGAAAATAATAAACAAACACTGAACTGAATACAGTAAAGCAAAGAAAAATCAAAATTGTTTACAAATTATAATCGAAACTGACATTTTAAGAACCCGCCAAAGTGTGATATACGTAGTGATGCCAAGTCTCGACAGTCTATCAGTGATTATTAAAGTAGTAGATTAGGATATTCACTCGTTTTACTGAGATTATTGTCAACAATAAACATACATACCTATTTGCAGTAGTTGTTATTTATGTGAAGATATCAACCGATAAAATTCGTCAAGTTTTTTAGACATTTTCGTATTAACTAACGCTAATGTTGATTGTATTCGTTGATCTCGTTACTGTAACCGCCAAACAAGCATAATCAAAGTGGGAGAAAAGAGAATATTGAATATTTACTTAATACTGATTTCATATTGCTCTTATTTGTTCTTTTATGAAGTGCTGGCTGCGTATGAGATCCTGTTTGTATACTATGCAAATCAGTGATATTATTTAGATGCAGGTATAAAACTAATACAGAAATTACGAGCCCGTTTTTGGTGATTTGTTTTCCCATAAGTATTCAAGACGACACTTTGTGCTTTCTTCTTATAATTTGACACTGACATTTAGTACAAATGGTTCTGTAACAAAGTTTTGGTC
Source organism: Cheilosia vernalis (assembly GCA_949126925.1). Classification (NCBI taxonomy): domain Eukaryota; kingdom Metazoa; phylum Arthropoda; class Insecta; order Diptera; family Syrphidae; genus Cheilosia; species Cheilosia vernalis. The sequence continues at coordinate 41,369,239 of OX421361.1, read as the reverse complement.
TTGGCAGAAAATTTCGCTTGTGATTGTGACGTTTCTCCACTTATTTTTCCGCTCACTAAACAAAAAACAAGAAATCATTACATTTGCTCAACAAACTCTTAACCTACGTAATTGCAAGTGATTGTATTTACCTACTCATAGATTTTCTGGCACATATATGCATCATACTTCGTTTATAATATTTTGAACATAAATAACTACGGAAATTTAATTTCCTTTTAAAAACAATTCTTCTACCTCAGTTACATACCTGTAAGGTCATATGGAAAAAAAAGTACAAGTGAGGAGGACGAGAATCTTAACTATCGCTATCTCACTCACCGGCATCCTCCTAATACTATTTGTAAGAAAGAGATCGCAATCATTCGATTGTGCAATGCGACACACAAACATTTGAAAAATCTACAAGCATCTCCTACCCCTATGTCTGACAATAAAAAAATATGTTCCCACCAAATGTCATTTCATTAGATTACTTTTTTTTCTCGACGTCTTCCAACTCAGACCAGGCACCGATTAGAAAATTTCTCGACAATCAGCCGACAGGTCAAGTGCTTCGTCTGCGTATTCATACCTTCCGGCAAAATAAATTCAGACTCCTTCAGTCAAGCCGCTGCAAAGCTTACTCATTTGTTTCCACTCTAATTAGTTCTTCATTCAAATCTTGTGAAAATGGTTGATCTATCGGGCTCCTCGGATCCATTCCAACAAAGCATTCCAAATGCCGTCTTCTACATCCCAGCTGTTATTGTCTTCGGTCTAGCGGGTGAGTACTTTCATAGTAGATTTGAATTCCAAATGCTTGGCCATCAGTTCTTGAATGTTCAGTCCAGCTCAGTCCTCTTCCTCAGCTGTTGTTTAAGTGGAATGCACCATAGATAGACTGTAGATTGTTGTTCCTGTCAATAACTTTTCAATTGGCCATTAGTATGTGATAATAAGTAATTGTTTTTTTTTTGTTTTCCTTATTTGTCTGTCTTATCTGAGTAGATAGTCTTTCTTGGCACCTGAAGTCATATAAAACTACATCTCACCAATCGCCTTCGTCGTCATCGTCCACATGGAACTTCTAAAGTTCCACGTTAACTTCGACGCCGCCGCTCTAGTGTTATCGGCCGATTATTTGTGATTTTCTTTGATAAACCATAGCTTGGATTGCAGGCAGGGCAAAATGCTTACGTTGTCAGAAGTTCTAAATTTAGGTGGAAATTTTAAAGAAAAAAGCAAAACGAAAGAAATGCGACCGGCCGTGGCCAAACGTCTTGTCCAGTTCCTTTTGGTTCGTCGTAGCGGTAGCTCCAATTTGTGTCTATTGTCTCGAGTGGTACTTGAAAGTGTATTTAACGTGTTTTGCGGTTGTGTTGTTGCTTACATTGGCTATTTCAGATTCTGTTCTACAAATTGTTAAAGACAGATTAGAACCAGTCGGTTGAAAAGGATAGTGAATCGATTGGAATTTAAAGGAAATTAAAAAAATAAAAAATAACGCAGCCGGTAGGATTCGAACCTACGCTCCCAGAGGGAATCTGATTTCGAGTCAGACGCCTTAACCACTCGGCCACGACTGCTGATAGCGAAACTCGGTCAAAAGTGTCCACTAGAATGGTTGTCCCAAAGTGTAACTCGATTAATTCAATCATTTCTCAATTCAATTGAAATCAAACGTAAACTGTTACTTAACAAACATTTTGCTTATCTGGCGCTGTTCTACTTATTTTCTGTGAATTCGTTTGCTTAATATTCCACGTAGCCGTACGCCGTCGACGTGTCTTGAGTCGATTGTGGTTTATTTTTATTTCGGTAATGATAACATTATGAATTATGGTTATTTTATTACTTTCGGTATCAGCGAGGTTTTCTTAAAGAAATCATTGGGAATACACAGAATTCGTTTGAAAATATACATTATTAGCTTGGCATTGTTGATGATGCATTCTGTAAGACTCTGGAGTAGAAAATGAACCCCAAACTGGGTCAAAATACTACCCCATTTCGAAATGTACCTATAGAATATTATATGTTTGATTGTAAATGTATATCTTAGGTGCCCTATGGTTTGAAATAAATAAGTTCAAATGAATGTCAATAGTGATAGGGAATAGCGCAGTCAATATCTTGTAAAAGTTCCAAGTTATTTTGACAAGGTGCCTATACTGGTGTTTTACTAACTAACAACCACACCCGCTGCCGATTTTGGAGAACTTCCAGCTCTAGTTCAAAGTTTCAGTTAGCATCTATCAATGTCACAGTTGCTGTATTAGTAGATACGCCCAATTAACAGCGCTGGAACTGCAAAAAATACCTTCAAAACATTAAAAACTATATAAAGATTTCATAAGACAAATATTTACCACTGATTGACAAATTGGTTAAAGTTCCTTTCATACCAAACATTCGCTGGTGCGCAAACTCTGTTAAGAAGACATTTTTTTTCAAATACATATCTGCGTCAAGTTGATTTTGGAAAGGTTCAATGCAGTAAATAACAAATTTGCCTAATGTCTTGAATATATAAATGTTTATTGAGATTAGTCCCTTATTTTGTTTTTTATATTCCGTTGATTATGCAATTGAGAGAATCCCAAATCAGACCACTTCTTTGGGTACGTCAGAGTGCGTCTTGTAACTCTCATCTTTAAATAACAATAATAATAAAAATAATAAAGAGGGCATAGTGAACTGCGACCTATTCTGCCCCTGCTAATACCTTGGAAAGGTTCGTGCCTTTTCCAGAGCACCCTCGCATCTTACTTACTTATGTTGGCTCAACTAGAGCGTGGTGCTCCTAGGCCTTGCTCAATATACCCCTCCAGCAGGCTCGATCTCTAGCCTGCCGTCTCCAATTTCGCACTCCAAGTTGTCGGAGGTCTCCCTCTACCTGGTCGCTCCATCGAAGATGAGGTCCACCTTGGCTTCTGACTCCCTCTGGTTTGGCGTTGAAGACTTTTCGCGCTGGAGCGTTGATGTCCATTCGCTCAACATGACCCAGCCATCTTAGTCGTTGAATTCGAATTTTCCTGGCTAAGCTTATGTCGTTGTACAGCACGTATAGTTCGTCGTTGTATCTTCTTCGCCAAAAGTTGTCTTCATTGTTTACGCAGACAGGACCATAAATCGTACGCAGAACTTTTCTCTCGAAGACTCCAAGTGCCTTTTCATCCGATTGGGACAGAGTCCATGCTTCTGCACCATATAGCAGGACCGGGATGATGAGTGTTCTTTACAGCGTCTCCTTGGTTCTTCTCGATAGGGCTCTATTCCTCAATTGCTTGTTCAGCCCAAAGAACCAGCGATTCGCAAGAGTTAGTCTGCGTTTGATTTCAGCGCTGATGTTGTTGCCTGAGCTTACAGCAGTGCCTAGATAGACAAATTCACTGACTACCTCGAAGTTATACCTATCAATGGTTACATTTTGACCAAGTCGGTGGTGGGATTGGACTTTTGTTGATGAAAGCATATACTTCGTCTTATCCTCGTTAATTTTCAGCCCCATTTTGCTTGCTGCTGACTCCATAGTAGTGAATGCACCGGTTACTGCTCGCTTCGTTCTTCCTATCACGTCAATGTCGTCTGCAAACCCAAGTAATTGTGTTGATTTATTGAAAATGGTGCCCGATGTACTGGCATGAGTGCTCCGTATTACATTTTCAAGCACAATGAACCCTTGCATCACAGTTCCATTAAGAACCGCGTTTGAGGGTTTGCTCTGTCTTTGCCTTGGCGAGAATGTCAACTTTAGGGCACTTCATCCAGTCCAGTTTCTCTTATGAATCTGAGAATGAATAGTGGGTCTATGGTTTGTATAACCTTATCTAGTAACCGGTACTTGCCCCGATGTTTAATCCTCTTGTGGGTTAGTGCTCTACAGGATTCCAGACTATGGTCTGGGGCTTCTGGTTCTTTAAGCCCACAGTGTCCCGCTAGGAGACCTGTTAGGATTCTTAGGTTGTTTTTGCCTAGGCCGATACATGCATTGAATCTTTTTAGGTTATCGTTCACTATAATTTTCTTAGCTTGCCTCAGGCCTTGGGTATTTTTAACTGCTACGTTTTTTTTTACATTTGTTAAACTCACCTCGTACTGTGTGTTCCCCTATGCCGCAGAATGGTTGAGGCTCAGGGCTCCGCCGCGCCCTGTCTTGCCATAGCATCCGCAGCCTCGTCTCTCTTAATGCCTGTGTGACAAGGTATCTGTATCGTAGCTCAGCGAAATTGTACGCACAAGAAGTATTACCCGACACAATCCGAGGAAAACAAATTTAAACCATCAGACAAATAAAAGACAAGACAATTATAGTGGAAAAATGTTATAAAAAACCACTTTTGTTTATTAATCTCATACAACCTTCTCGGTTGGTTCCTGCTGAAAGACTGACTTTCGTCATACAAATCTCAGAACCTTCTCGGTCTTTCGTTAAGTTTATATACATAGTTGCTTAATACATCGACTGCAGAATTGCAATACTCATGCAGTTCGATACAGTATCCAGCAGATGGTTACTCTGTTGTTCTTATCTAATTCGTTAAGCCTGTGCAGGCATTCCCATACAAGCTTAGATTCTATGATATAGACGTCAAGTGCCTTGATGGCAGCTTGACTATCACTGCTATATTACAGTTTTTTGTGGTTTTTCTTGAGGATGATTCGAACGCACCTATCTATGGCGCATATTTCAGCTTGGAAGATGCTGGTACATTTGCCCATTCGTTGTGTTTATTTCCTGGCCCAAACACTCCTGCACCAGTTCCTTCGTCCGTTCTTGATCCATCTGAATACCATTTTACAGTGTGCTGGTTCAGTCCGTAAATCGTGGATTCATTGCTCCAGTTTTTCTTATTGCTGAGCTTCGCTATGAAATCCTTCTCAAAATTGAATTTCCTGATGCTATCATCTCTGGGTATAGCTAGAAGTGGAAGTTTTCCAAACCATACAACATATTCTTTTGAACTGATTCACTTCTCCCTTCCGATTTCTTCTTTTGCCATCCGTGGGATTGTTTTATACGCCGTATCCTCCACCATGAGGTGTAGAGAAGTTAGCTCTAAGAGTACCTCCATGGCTGAAGTTGGGCATGTACGCATTGCTCCGGTAATGCATAGGCACGCCAATTTTTTAATTTCACTGTTGTTGTATCTAGACTGATTCGTTTCGCCCATGCTACATGCTATGATCCGTATGTGATCATAGGCCTCACAATTGCAATGTACATCCATCGCAGAATACTTGGACTACATCCCCACAAATTTCCTGCTAAGTTCTTGCATATCCTAAGAGCGCGTGTTGCCTTCTTTGATATCTCTTCCGTATGCTTACGCCAGATGAGTTTACCATCTAGGTATACTCATCTTTAGATGCTTCAGCATATAAAAGTTCTATCGGTTGAACTCAGATCCACTCTTTTGCGCTTGGTATTGGTACAGTTCATATTGCCGACGTCGTATCAGCTTCTTCAAGGCAACCACTTCATTGATGCTGTGCCTGATTATTTGAAAAGAGGTATAAGGAATTGGTAACAATAAACTACTCGATACAACAATAATTCTGTGCGTTGTCCGTAAAATAGTGTGTTTCAATGTTGCAATCGTTTTACGACTTCAGATATCCCCAAGGAAGGAAGTAGTATGAATCCAATTCGTGGGTCAGTGGACTGGACCTAATCGCAGAATAAACTTGGCACCGGTCACCTTATTGGAACCAAATGTCACCCGATAAAAACCATTCTGCGTTCCTCTGTAGCGCTCGCCATTTGTATACAAACGCTTGTCTACCTCGTTCCTCAGGAAACAGTAATGTTGAGCCGCTGAAGCCCTCCCCGAAATAAAAAACTAAAAACTTCTATAATATAAATTCAAATTTATAACAACAAAGATTAGGCAATAGCATCCAAACGCTAGGTATGTACACTGTGCAAGCCAACGCTTAAGCCTGGCTCTGTCTAATGCCATGTCAACTTCTGCAATTCGCAATTGCCGTGGTGTAGTTAGTGAAATAGCTAATTTCTTCCGCAAACATTCAAATGCAAATTTGACTTTCAAAAATGTCATTAAAAAACACGCACCAGAGCGCCGAAAAAGTCGACTTCTACGCCCTTGTGAAACGAGATTCTTTGAAAGCCATGACAGTATTGTTTCCTTTGTAGAGCTCTTCAAATGCATCTCAATGAGTCTTGAAGGAATAACGAGCACAACGTTGGGGATGTCTTCGAAAGCATCAACACTTTTCACAGCGATCCAAAAAAGTGTCTAAGTCTGATCGTATCATACAAAAATATTCAGTTTAACGCTGAACTTATCAGTTTTCCTACAGAACAAATCCTTCGATTTCGTTTCTATAATCGACAGCACAAAAGAAGTTCTGAATTCTTTTAAGAATATCAGAAAAAACTCCGACGATTTCTTCAGAGATGCGTTTCAATCCGCATCCCAACTTGCCGAGGACCTATTTGAGCTTCAAGAACTTCAGTGAAACAGACAATGCGTTCCAATCCAGAAACCTCTTCTACTGAATCCTATTTTAGAGTGTCTGTACTGATTATTTGCATAGATTCGTTAGTACGAAATCTTACGGACTGATTCATGGTCAACGAAGACGTTCTACCATCGTTTCAAGCTCTGTTCGCGGGTTACATGTTACATGTTACTTTGATAATGCAATTTCGTTGCCAGCTGTAAAAGCTGAGTACATTCTTTGGTGACAGAATCCTGGTTACGGCACTGGCCATGTAGGATCCTAGTCAACAATTGGATAAGACCTAAAGTATTATTCTTATGCCGAACGCCGAACGGCTGTACTCAGAAGCTTTAAATATTAGCTCGTACCGTAGCTACATCGTCCGCCTGTGTATTCCATAACGTAATTTATTATCAAACTCCGACGGACGCACAAACCTCGAGTCTATAATACATTCCGCAACACAAGTTGCTGACCATCCCTTGTAATTGGTTAATACGTAGTTAAAATTAGCATACACTTAATGAACCTACATAAAACTAAATCCAAAATTACACAAACAAAATTCCTTTGTTTAGTTGAATACCTTGCATGTTGTTACTAAGTCATTTGTATAGACATTAGACATTTGTTTATTCGTGCATGCTCCGTGTTACAACCAGAAAGGCAGGGGTTGAATTACCGCATCCGTGATCGAGTAATACGTGACTGAATTTGTTATCGTTTTGTTTGTAAAACCCAAAAAACTCAGTGACGTATGGCTAGCTTACGGCTGCGGTAAATCGGCGCCAGTACTTACCGATACCGCATGTGCAACAGTGATACAAGAAAAGAACAAAAGTTACCATATTTACAAAGCAAAGCAGCATATTTCCCTTAAACTCGGACACATTTTTCTTTTTTTCACGCTGATCACGCTCAAGGACATTCGAATTAATATAAACGTAAATGTAAATGTAAACAACAACAACAACAACAACAACAACAACAAAATCCGCACTGAAAAACTAAACTAACCGATCTTCAATTAAATTCAAACACACAATTCTCAATAAAAAAAACTTTCAAATTCAGCACCCGTAATCAAACACCAACAGCCGTATCATGGACGAACAAATCATCAGCGAGGAAACCATCCTTGATAAGACTATTGAGGTTGGTTCCGGTTTTAGTAGCTTGCCTGATATGTCGGGCAATTTCAAGATGCCCAGTGTCGAAGATGTAATGAAGTTGATTGATGGGATGCAGGATATTTCCGAGGAAGAGAAAGAAAGCCTCAAGTCGAATCTAATGTTCCCCGATGCGAATGCCGCCGAAAAGTATCGGCAACAGTTTGAGGCAGCTGCTCGTGCTGGACCCTCTTCGAATGACTATATTTTATTTTTGGCGATGCTGGGATTGATTGCTTTAGTTTTTGGTAAGATGTTAAATCCACAGAAAAAAAATGGCTAAGATAGTTGCTGTCATCATATTTCTTCTTTTAAACCAGACTGTTTGTGTTGGCTTTTCAGAGTTCCATCTGTAGGTTATAGATGTTTGCAAATTTTGTTAAAGTCAGTTTTTCTCCGCTTATTCGGAAAAGGAGTTTAACTTAACTTAAGATAGATAAGTTGTATTTTTTTTAGATTGGAAATCATGATATCAAGGGTGAGATGAACCAAGTGGGGCAACTGCAAAGAGCAGTCTCACGGCAAAAGGCCAGGGCACTCATTCCGTAACTCTGAGAACGATAATCGTTTCAGCGATAGTAGTCAACGATCTCGTTTCCAATTTGATTTCCGTAACTCTATCACTATCGTCTCGTCTATCGTTTATTTTATACAAATCGTGAGAGCATGTTTTTCAGAGACCCTCAAACTAGATGAAAATTCCAATCAAGCGTGCGTCGTTTAAAATGTCATAAATGAGTTTTTTGGCAAACAATTTTTGATGCCGGCAAACTTGAAAATAGCAAAGTGGAAAGAATTTAAATTTGTTCCTTAGTTCATTAATAATAAAAATAGAATCGAAAATATGTATTATTGATAGGTCAGCTTCATGGATGAGCATTCCCACTTGTCCAAAGCAGTCCAAAGGTTCCACTTCGTATAGGTACTTCGATTGCTGTACTATCATTATCAATATACGAGGGGAGTTCAATATAAACGCGGTATGGGGGGGGGGGGATACTCCAAAGATGTGAACAAAATATTTCGTGATTTTAGTAGCCCCGTTATTCAAGTGTTTTACTGTAAAATTGGCTGTGATTATAAGTTTGCTTTGTATTTTGCGTTGAACGAAGGTGAAATGGCTGGTGTCGCGATGATCACTAAAATTGAGAACCGCGCTGTGATAAAATTTCTTACTAAACAAGGAAAAAGTCAAAAAATTATTCACGAAGAGATGGTGGCTGTTTTTCGAGATTCTGTACCTTCGTCGTCAACTGTTCAAAAGTGATCAAGTTTATTTCAAAGGGGCAGGGAGAGCATTGAAGACGACCCTCGCTCAGGCTGCCCACTAACTGGCTGCACCGGAGAAAACATTACAAAAGTCGAGAAACTTGTACTTGAGGATGCCCGAGTAAAGGTTAAAACGATACCTTTGAAGATTAACCTTTCTATTGGTACCATACACACCATTCTTCATTACGGTATAAATCTTTCCAAAGTCAGTGCAATATGGGTGCCTCGAATGCTCACATCGCTCACAATGCTCCGGTGCACACGGCATGGATTTCTAAGGCTGTTGTACGGGATTGTGGTTTCGAAAAAATTCATGTAGACGCAAACACGAAAGAAAAACGCAATATATACTCTACTCAGTATGTCTTTAATGGACGGATTCAAGTTTACGACTGACTGTATAATCTGTATAATTCATATGTCATAAAGTAATTCATTTTCTACAAATACATTCCTCTCTCTCCAACCACTGCATCGCCTGTCACCCATACTACTACACCCCTTCTCGATGCATGAGGCCTAGTTTTTGGGCAAGACTTCGGAACGCCTGCTGCGGTAACGCCTTCGTGAGAATGTCTGCCTCCTGATTGTTGGTACTCACATAATGTAAAGTTACTTCGCCTACTTCTACCTTTTGTCTGATGAAGTGGTGTTTCACATCAATATGTTTGACCCTTTTGTTTTCCATATTTATTGCCATCTTAATGCAGCTCTGGTTGTCCTCCAAAATCGGAATGCTTTTCACTTCAATAAGCAAATCAGATAGTAGACCTCTCAACCACACACCTTCTTGCACAGCCAAAGCTAAAGCAACATATTCAGCTTCGGTTGTAGAACAAGCGACAACTTGCTGCTTCTTTGATGTCCAGCTTACTATGTTGCCAAAAACTTTGTATAAAAATCCGCTGGTAGACTTCCTATCGGTTTCGTCGGAAGCATAATCTGCATCGGCAAATCCCACCAGTGGCTTCGCATCTGGATTTTTGTTATAAACCAATTCGTAATCAATGGTCGCTTTCAGGTACCTCACCAATCTTTTAGCACTTTGCCAGTGTTCTACTCCTGGGGAATCTTGATAACGACTGAGCTGGGATATTGCAAAGCATACGTCTGGTCTGCTACACAACATCAAGTACATTACTTTCCCAATCAGCTCTCTATATGGCAACTTAACTTTTATGTTTGTATCCAATTTCTTTAAACGTGCTGACGGGTCCATGGGAGTGGAAACCCCATTACAATCGTTCATCTTTAGATATGTCAACAGATCATTGATTGCTTTCTTTTGTGACATGCGTTATTTCTTTTTATCGTGCGTTATTCCTATGCCAAGGAATTGTTCGAATACTGTTGCCTGTTTCATCTCAAATTCGTTTGTAAGTAATCTCTGTACTTCAGCATGTTGTTCTCCATTAGCGCTTATAAGCAAAAGATCGTCAACATATAAAACTATATACGTTACATACCCTTCGTGCTGTCTGACGTATACACAATAGTCATGGTGAGATCTTGAAAAACCAATTTTGACAACGGCATCATTGAACTTTCGATACCAGCAGAGCGGAGACTGCTTTAGTCCATATAACGCCTTTTGTAGTTTGCAGACCATACCAGGTTTTGTCTTCATGCCTTCAGGAACCGTCATATACACGGTCTCTTTCAGCTCGCCGTTCAAAAAGGCCGTCTTCACGTCCATTTGGCTTATTAAGTAGCCTTTGTGAATCGCCACTGAGATGACGGTACGTATAGCTGCTAGCCTTGCCACGGGAGCATACGTTTGCTCATAGTCGACGCCAAACTCTTGCTGACAACCTCTTGCCACAAGCCGAGCTCTGTACACGCATGGTTTGCCGTTTTTGTCAGTCTTTAACTTAAAGACCCACCTGCAGCTTATAACTTTCATGTCGGATGTCTTCACCACCATCTTGAACGTATTGTTTTTCTTCAATGACAGCAACTCATCAGCAATGGCAGCTTGCCATTTGTCACGATCTGGTCTCGCCTCAATTTCACTAAAGTTTGTAGGTTCATCTGAAACATTAAATTCGGACAGATTTAATTGTTCGAAATTAGTATTATAGGTTAACTTGCCTGGAGGTTTGCGCTCACGACAGCTAGGCCTTTGATTTACCAAATTTGTGTGCTGTCTGAGCGCTGTTGGAGTTTCTTCTTCACACGCAGACTCAAAATTTGAATCTACCGATACAGCATCGCCATCTTCCTCGAATCCCTCTAGCGGTGTCATGTCTTCAAACGAATCCGCTGATTGCTGATCATCTCTGCTTGGAGTTTTAAATAAGTCCCCTTCTGCAACTGTTGTCTCCATCCGTGTCATGTCTGCCGTTTTTCTGCTTGGGGTTTTAAATGAGTCCCCTTCTGCAACTGGTGTCTCATCTGCCGTCATATCTGTCATATCTACCGTTTCACTGCTTGGGGTTTTAAATGAGTCCCCTTCTGCAACTGATGTCTCCTTCCAGATTGTCAATGGGGTTTTAAATGTGTCCCCTCTGCAATCAGTTAGTCGATTAGAGTTGACACTTGATGGGAATTTTGACTCGTCAAATTTAACGTTACGAGCAATCACAATTTTTCGGTCCTTGGGATCCCACAATCGATATCCATTGATAGCGTAACCAACCATTACCATCTCCTTGCTTTTAGCGTCAAACTTCGACCGCTTCTGTTTTGGTAACAGCGAGTATGCTTGGCAGCCAAAAATTCTTAATTTCCCAACATCTGGTTTAACACCATACCATACCTCAGCTGGAGTTACATTTATTAAATTTTTCGTAGGGCATCGATTTATTAGATATGTTGCTGCTAACACGGCTTCTCCCCACATGTCTTTTCCCAATTCCGACTCAACGATCATGGCTCTAGCTCTTTCCACTACACTTCGGTTGAACCGCTCTGCAACACCATTCTGCTTCGGACAGTAACCAACGGTTGTCTCCAATTCTATCCCTTTTTCTGTATAGAAATTCCTTTGTTCATTTGATAAGTACTCTCTGCCTCTGTCGCACCTGAGATGCACTATATTGCAACCGAATTTTGCTGTCACATGGTTGTGGAAACTCTTGAAACACTCGAAAACATCCGATTTTTTTTTTATTAAGTAAACACAAGCGAAATGGCTGTAGTCGTCGATAAAGCTGACAAAATACCTCTGCCCGTCATACGTACATGGTGTAATTGGACCGCACACATCTGAATGGATTCTCTCAAGAATTTTTGTAGTAGCTGGTCTCTGTCGTGAGTAACGCAACTCCGTTTGTTTCCCTTTTGCACACGGAACACATGCCACATTTTCTTCACCAACCTCCAAGCCGGTTACCATCTTTTTATAGTTTAATTGTTTCAAGTGAGAGTTATTAACATGCCCTAGTCGTCGATGCCATACGTCACTGAGTTCACACACATTCGCTTGCACGTGTATTGGATGAATTTGCACTTCATACAAAGAATTTGACATCTCTCCAATGGCGATGGTATGGTTTTTTGACTTGATCAATGCAATTTTCTGGCGTCCAAAATTAATTTCGAGGCCCTTCTCTTGTAGCGCTTTTATTGAAAGCAGGTTAACTCTTAGCTCCTTAGCGTACAGCACACTATTGACATCGATATATTTTCTTTGTCCATTCACAAATGTGTATCCTTTAAACACTCCTATGTGAGTTGCTTTTAATTCACCGCCTTTTTCCGCAGTACTTATTATCAACGGCGTATTTAATTGTTCGACAGATGTTAAAATATCTAAGTTATTGGTCGCATGCCGTGTGCTCCCAGAGTCCAACACCCAAACACTTTTATTAACACTATTTGTCGCCATCATAAAAGCATACGCACTGCTGTCTTTTGAATATTTGGGATAGCCACCTCTTTTTTTATAATTGGATTTAGATCCCTTTTGTGGGCAATTAAAACTTTTGTGCCCCCTTTTTTTACACTTGAAGCATTCACCAGAGAAGGCCGCCGAAAACGCCGCATCGTGATTAACACCAACATCCACACTCTCTTTGTTAACTAGTTGTCTCATTTCCTCATTTAACAACCGGGACTTCGCATATTCAATGGTCAGGCCATCATCAGTCATATTTTCTAATGCCGTTATTAACGGCTGAAATTCTTCTGGAAATGTCTTGAACAAGTAATAAATTGTTTCGTTTGAACCCAACTTCGCGCCTGCTGCTGATAATTCCCGCACACACTCATCAAATCTGGTGAAATGCTTTTTCATATCACTACCGAGTTCGTATTTCATTTTATCCAATCGAGTCCGCAACATATTTTGCTTTGCCATGCTCGTCCCTGAAAAGGTCATGGTCAAAGCCTTCCACATGTCCATGGCGGTTGTTTTACTTTTTACATATTCAAGGTGATTGTCGTCGACCAGACAAATAATTAAGTTTTTTGCTTTCGCGTTTTTTTCGTTCCATTCATTTATCGCGGCCAGATTTTCCTGTGTTTGTTCAGGCTTAACCGTCGTAAGAACATTTAGCACATTTTGCGCCTCAAGAAAATTTTCAACGCGATACTTCCACGAGTCGAAATTTTTACCGTCAAAAGGTTTAATTTTCGCAAATACTAATTCCAAAGCCATTGTCTGGGCCCATAACCTGTAGACGCAAACACGAAAGAAAAACGCAATATATACTCTACTCAGTATGTCTTTAATGAACGGATTCAAGTTTACGACTGACTGTATAATCTGTATAATTCATATGTCATAAAGTAATTCATTTTCTACAAATACATTCCTCTCTCTCCAACCACTGCATCGCCTGTCACCCATACTACTACAATTCAACATCCAGCCTATGGTCCGGACCTTGCCCCTAGTGATTAATTTTTGTTCCCAGATTTAAAAAAAACCTTCGTGGTAAGCGATTTACCGATTATCAGGAGCTCAAAACTGCAATAAATGGACATTTTGGAGAGAAGGATGAAAACTATTTTTTTGAGGGTATAAAAAAGTTAATCTCAAGATGTAATAAATGCATTAATGTAAGTGTGGATTATATTGAAAACTAAAAATATTTTTAATTTAATTCGTGCTTTCCTTCGTGTCGATACCGCGAATATATTGAACTCCCCTCGTAAATGTTATGGAGGGCGGCACAAACATTTGCAAAAACTACTTTTCCATTTTCCAATTATAATTCCAAATAAACATGATTATTATGAAGACTTATGTAATTTAATGTTATAGTGAATTATTGATAAGTTTTGTACCTTTGTAAACACCAATACACTTTTCCACAATATTTTTTGCTTTTGCGTGAGGTTTATAACGGGTGATTTTTTAAGAGGTTTAGAACTTTTTTAAAAAAAAAAACACAAAAAATTCGAAAAAATGAATGAAATATTTATTTGAATCGATAGTTTGAACCTTGCAATTTAATGTTTAAAGATAATTTCATGCAAATGTTGACCGCGGCTGCGTCTCAGGTAGCCCATCCGCTGAGTCCAATTTTGGCATACTCTTTCACACATATCGGCCGGTATCTCACGAATGAATGCATGAATGTTGGCTTCCAGTGCGTCAATCGAAGCGGGCTTGTCCCTATACACATTAGCCTTGACATACCCCCACAAAAAATAATCTAATGGTGTCAAATCGCACGATCTAGGCGGCCAATTGACCGGCCCGAAACGTGAAATTAACTGTTCACCAAACTCGCCTCGCAATTGCGCCATTGTTTCGCGTGCTGTGTGGCATGTGGCACCGTCTTGTTGAAACCACATATCATGCAAGTCAAGAACTTCCATTTCGGGCAAAAAAAAGTTTGTTATCATCGCTCGGTAGCGTTCACCATTGACAGTAACGCTGCGATTCGCATCATCTTTGAAGAAATATGGCCCAATAATGCCGCCGGCCCATAAACCGCACCAAACAGTGGCTTTTTCGGGATGCATTGGTAGCTGTTGCAATGCTTCTGGCTGATCTTCACTCCAAATGCGGCAATTTTGCTTATTTACGTACCCATTCAACCAAAAATGAGCCTCATCGCTGAACACAATTTTTCGATAAAAAAGCGGATCCTCGGCCAGCACGAATTTTGATAGTAAAATTCAATAATTTGCAAGCGTTGTTCATTTGTAAGACGATCCACGAGGTTTGTTTGACGTGGCTAGCACTAGTGCCCACTAGTGCGCACTGAGAAGTGTCAGCTGATTTTCCCGCCTACCCAAAAACCTGCACAACCCTGAAAATTCGGCTATCATATCGAACGCAAAATATGCTGCCCTGAAGTCTGGCAGTTTTTGAATTTGAAAAATACTTATGTTTTGGTGAACGAAGTACGAAGATGATAACACTTTGTTCTGTTTACTGTTAAAAATGAGTGAACTCAATTCTGATCTTGTGCTTGCCATAATGCAAACAAGTTGATAAAACTGTTTGCAATATATGCGATGCACTAAAAAATGTAATCAGCTTTGATTCCCGATTTGTTTCATTCCATTTATCTTTAAAATAAGGTTTTAGTCCATAAACGATATTGTTTTCAAACATTTCCCCTTTGAATATCAAATTTATTGTATTTATCTTTATTACGATATTCAAATAAACGAATAACAGCAAGCGAAATGACAGCGCAACTCAGCACTGAGTTCTTGCCCCGACAAAATAACTGGGGTCAGTTCAGTGCACAACTAGGGCGCCCTAGAAGTCATGTCAAACACAGGTTTTCAGTACCAGGGCGAGTTCAGTGCTATATCGAACACATTATGGTTAACCCAGTGCGCACTAGTGCGCACTAGGGCCCACGTCAAACAAACCTACGGTTAAATTGCAAACCAAACTGAAGCTGTTTGACAGTGACACAAGGTACTAAACACACGTCAGCTGTCAAAACCAGTGTTGCCAAAACCAAACCAGCTAAAAAATCACCCGTTATATTTGCCAGCATTTGAAATGTATCTAGTCAAGTATTCTTCTTGAAATTCAATAAAAACTCTTCAGTGTTGTTTGCAAAACATACAAATCAATGCAAAACGATACCTCCATTAGGTATCGCTCAAATTGTATCGTCAGGGCGATAGCGTTTCGACGATTATTGATTTACGTGAAGCAAATGTTCAATTGTCAAAACGATATCGTCTGGCGATAATGGACATACGGAATGAGTGCCCAGGTCGAATTTACTTTTAATTTATACGAATAGCTGCTGAAATACATGATGCTCCAGTCTGATTTCCAATTATTTATCGAGTATTTGGACTAGAACAATAATATGCGCAAGACAAAGCATTTTCGAAAAAGAAAATGATGGGATCTACATGTCTGCTCATCAGACCTGTCGTATTTTCGTCGTTTGTAGGCTTTTTTTTCCCCTATTGGGGTAAGGAGAAATACTTTACTTATTCCCGTGTGTCCGGCTCTCTCCGCATGCTTACGGGGCATAAGGACTATTGCATTGTATTGTAAGTAATAGGCCTTGTACACTGCGACCAGAAGAGATCTATTGTGTTGGTCTTAACCCAGGGAGCTGTTGAGGCTCTTTATAAACCTCAGTACCCTTCTTGGTTCCATGTTTCCTATATCTGCAGGACTCAAAAACGCCCTTTGCATGTGGAAAGCTCTGCTCCTTGCCACAGCAGGGCATTCGCAGAGTATGTGTTCCGTTGACTTCTCCTCTTCTCCGCAGAGTCGACATTAGTCGTCGTCGGATAGTCCCATTTTTTTGAGATGGTATCTTAGTGGCCAGTGACCAGTAAGATAACCCGTTAGGATCTTCTTTGCTTAGCTCAAGTAACTTTTTTGTTTTACTACGAGCTGGGCTTATGAATACTTTTGCCTGCCTCTTTGAATTTTGTCCGTCAGTGTTCGGCAAGGTGATCGTCTCCCCATTTCCTGAATTTTGAGTGTACATAACTCAAAGGTAACCCGAAATAGGGCTTAGGACCAGTGAGCAGACGTGATGCGCCTCTTCTCGCCAGACAGTCCGCTCGTTCATTTCCTCCGAATCTCTCATGGCCGGGTATCCACGCAACGGTGACTGTGTTGTCCTTGGCCAGATCCTCGAGGAGATTGAAACATTCCCAAACTAGCTTAGATCGGATCGAATACGATCTCAGAGCCTTAAGATGTAGATGCGGGCACCTTTGGTGCGCCTTCGTAAGCATTCTCGGAAACATATCTCTATGGCGTGTACGTCCGCCTGAAAGTTGTCTGGTGATTTTCCCAGTGCTATGGCTCGCTGGAACCTAGGCCCATAGACCCCAGCACCGGTCGCATCATCTTCCATCTTTGAGCCGTCGGTGTACCAGATTTGTGATCCCGATGGTATTACGAATTGGTTGGTTCTCCAGGTATTTCTGTCATATATGATTATCTTGAATTTTCTGGAGAAGCGAAGCCTTTTAAGCATGGTGTCTGATACCTTGATCACAGGATCATCTTGAAGTATTTGTTGTACCCGACGGTGTCCTGTGAGGTTTCCTGCTTTAAGTTTTGATATATCAGGGAGCCTTAGGGTACTTCTTTACAGAAGTATGTAGAGGCAACAGGCTGAGCAATGAGCATTGCCCATATGCGTGCAGTTGGACAATTTTTCATTGCCCCCGTTATACAAACACATGCCAAGCGATATAATTATCTTGTTTAGTTTTTGTTGAGCTGTTAGTTGTTCGGCCACCATTATATCGCTGCATAGGTGATCATTGGTTTGATGATCGTGTTGTATGACCAATAGATCATTTTTAGTTTTAAGCCCCAGGCACATATAAATTGCCTTTTTCGCCTTCTTTGTGACTTGATCGAGTTGTGAATTCCAGGGGAGAGTCTTGTCTAGGATTACTCTTAGATATTTTACCTATCCTAAAACGTCGATGACTGCGTTATTCAGCTTGATCTATTTCAGTTCCAGTTTTCTCTTTCTTGAGAATGGTATCATGACTGTTTTTGAGGGATTTATGGTCAATCCTTTGTTCTGACACCATCTGTAGGTTAAACGGCCCTTTGCATACGGACTAACTCCTCCCAAACCTGTGATTTCTGGCACGCCCCCTCTCCTGGGACCGCTCTTCGCATTACTTCAAGGGGGCTGCAATCATACGCCCTTTCGGGCTCACGTGCTTTCCCCGTATTGTTCTTCTTCTCTCTTCTTTCTTCTGAAAATATCTTCCGCAAACTGGCAAATTTTTCCCCAATTCAAGTCGCTCGTCGGCATTTTTTCAACTGTGTTTTCTGGGTTGAAGGCACCAAAAAAAACGTGTGCTGTGCCTCGTCTATTGGAGAGTCGCCGTACTGGAAGGCTGGGCTATCCGTTTTGCCAATCTTATGACGAAAGGCGTTGAAATTTCCGTGTCCGGTGAGGAACTGGGTGACGAAGTAGTTGACCTCCCCGTGTTTCCGGTTGTTCCAGATACCTCACCGCTCGTACTGACTTCAAAGCCAATTTGGAAGTCGATTTGCGTGGGGATTCTCTTCTTCTTCAGAAGGACTATTTCAGTTTTCTATGTTGCCAAACTGGGACCGTGCTCATCCATCCGTGGGTTGTTCGTCGCATAACTTGGTTCAACTTTCTTTGCGCGTTTTCAGAGTCTCTTGCCATTAGGAAGGTGTCTTCGGGCATCTCCATCAGCAGTATGTCGTCATAGGAGATATTCCAGAGGTCTGGTCCCAGAATTGATCACTGTGCTGCTCCAGATGTTACTTCCTTCCTTCGTGGGCCTTCCGTGGTCTCGTAGATTAGCTAGATGTTCTTACAGTGGTGGCTTCCCTGTTGGGCGGTTTGGGCAGCCATCAACACTTCTTCAATAGCTCCGACCGTAGCGCGTCCTGCCTTTCTGCCAAGTCTCCTGCTCTTTGTACTGCGTCTGTGAGTTCAGCAACTTTTCCATGAGCTTCCCAGCAGTGTCCAACATTCTTATCTGCCTGTACGCAGATGGGGAATGTGGGTCTCCTTTTCCTTTGCTGATCAGTACCAGTCTTTGTTTTTTCTAGTTCTTTGGGAAGGCTCAAGACAACTGTGGTACATATTTGGCCTTACCAATAATCAACTTTAACCTTCACACTAAATATTTCCTAGGTCACAATATGCAATTTTGTATGGAAAATTTCGCCATTGTGAGTCCGAAAAACTTAACCTGGACTCTAAAAATGATTATTAGTAGCGCGGATTGAGCAGCAAGCTAGGGCATGTTTGGGCAATCATTTTTATTGCTTCCGCTTGAATTCCGTCTGGGCCGGGTGCTCTTCTGTTTTGCATTGTCTGCCCAGCTAATCTCAGCTCTTCTTCACTAAAGCCTGGAGTTTGCTGTCGTCGGGCTGGTGTGTTGCCGGGAGGCCTGACCGGATGAGTTGCCAAAAGAGTGTTTATCATGCTCTCCATCTTTGTCTTCGTTTATAGTATAGGGTACAGGCGGTGCCGATTGGGCTCCCAGTTTCCGCATTACTACCTTGTAGCCTAGCTCCTAGGGGTCGCTGTTTATGTCTCGGCGGAGATCCTCCCACTTACGTTTTTTGCTCGAAGGCCCTTGCTTTTGAAAGCCCTTTTGAGCTCCGAAAAGTGCTTCCTCTACCGCACAAATGCACTTAGCTTTACGCAAATGATTGCGGCAGAACTAGTCCCACTTGACGGGCAGATTTGTAAAAATAAAATTTATAAGCATTGGATTATCAAGTCTTTCTTTCATCTACTGTCTGCAGCTTTTATTTAAATAAAGAGAGGTCGAGAGGTTGTCTATTTTTTAAATAAACACACTTTAATATTTTTGTCAAAGAATCAAAAAGAGTAAAATAAAGCTTGCACCACAATTTGGATAGTTTCGTGAATAAGGTCTCAAATAGCTCAACGAATATGTCGTTGTTGACGACTGATTGCACGACTAAAGTTAAAGCGCGCAAAAGATTGATTGATGCGCGCCTTATGTTGCAAGCAGCGCCATCCTCATGCAACTAGAGCTTGTCCAGGTCAAATTTATAAGTTTCTTAGCCAACGACTGTTTCAAATTGCCACATAGTAAGATTTTTCTATTGTTGATGCAAATACGAATAAAATTACAAATCCGATGCAGAAGGAACGACTCTCGTGAGTCGTGAAAAAACCGAGGGAGGAGTACAACAAATCACCGGGTAAATTTTGACTTGACAACAAACTAGAGTTTTTTTTTTTTTCTTAACCCTAACAATAAACAAATTTAGTATTCTGTTGAACTGAAATGTGTCTCAATTTGAAATGAATAGAGTATGCGTTGGTTTAGCCGTAAGGTGCCTTCTCCTCTATGGTTCACAGTCAGCGTAATGGTCAATATGCCAGTGAGTCCCATCTGGACTGTTATTTAAATGGTAATTGTTCGTCAGGCATTGTAAGGTCAGTCATGCTTTCTCAACGTGCCGCACTTATCCTATAATCCACTTTCGTCAGGCATTTCATTCATTGCCCCCCCCTCTTATCATAAACATTAGAAATCTAATTTATTACCCTAAACACATTAAGAGCGCACTTCCTTAGCAACTAAACTGTTCAATGTATGAAAAAGTACCACGGTTTTGTTTATTCAATCACCAACATCAATTTCGATTGGAAATCATCTTGTAAACAAAAATCATCGTTTACACTTTCATAACATTGGCAATTCCATCGAACCCAATCGGTGATATGTTTCCATTATCGATTCTGATAAGCCAAACACATTCTAAACAATGGTACTCGACTGTACCACGTTTGCCCCTCGATTGAACAGCAGTTCATTCAAGTTTATATCTACCACCGATAAGATCGCTCTATTCTTTGAAATTCAGATAAAAATAATCCACCGAAGATTGCAACTAGTATTACAAGGACAATCATACGTATAACATGGCGTCCGCAGAGCTCCTCCATGCATCCGATGATGATATTTTAAATCGATTGCGTGAAACCGTTCAATTGGCTGCTACTAAAACCGGCGCCAATTCAAAGACCGTTGAAGCCATCATGCTCAGATTGGCAAATCTGAAAGCTAAATTCGAGACCCTCTCCGCGTCGGAGAAGACAGAATTTATTCAAAAAATGCAAAACTCATTCGACGACACGATATCTTCGATTGAGGCAAAACTATCGAAACAGGAACGAAACAACCAATTGCTCATGTACTCTATAATCGCTCTTATAGTTGTTCTTATTGGCTTTGGTTAGGCGCGAGCTTTATCTCTTCCCTGTGTAAGTTCTTCATATTAATGTGTTTTTTTCTTTTATCTTTTTTAGCTCTCTTCGGCTACAAACTCTACAAATCGCTAATGGCTAAGAAATTAAAGAAACAGGAGAAGCAGAAAAATAGCAAAAAATCCAAAAAAATTAAGCAGAAGTAAAGTGTTTGTGAAATGTTTCTTTTTTGCTTTTTTTGTTTAAATATTTACATTCCTTGTCTTCAACAAAAAACAACGCAACGCGCTGGTAGCTAAGTACTTTGTGATACAGACTAAAAGATTTAAAGTAAATAAAACATACAGATTATATTTAACAAAAAAAATCAAACGTAGTTGTTCAAACAAGTTTTAACATTTAATGTTCGTTTTGAAATTTTCGATAAATTTTCCATTGTGAAAGCAGTAATGTTTCAATAATTATTCTTATACTAGCTCAGCCAAAATATTTTACAAAACAAAATACATTTGTAACGAAAGATTTAAGTATATGTACTTTCAAAGAGGCAGTGAACGTAATGTGCATTTTTGTACTTTCTCATGAGAAGGTATAGTGTTCTTTTTTATTTGTAGGCTTATGTAGTAATGATGGTTTTTGTTCTTATCAAATAAACTGATTGAGTTTCTTTTTTGAAATAAAGTTTTAATAAAAACAAATTAAATGAAAGCCTTCGTCTCTGTTTTGTGATTGCATTTGTTGGTGGACTGTTAAGATGTGGTTTAGTTGAATGATGTGCACCTTATTGTCACATTCCAACGGAGCATTGGGCAAATTCAAAGGCAAAACCGACGTTGACTGCGAAAGTAGGGTTATGTTAGGGGAAAATGGGGCCGAACTACCGCATCAATGAGCTAGTTATACGTCAATGAATTTTGTGGACTGTGCAAGGAAAACAATAACAAATTCAGTCACGTATTAGTCGTTCACGGGTGCGGTAATTCAACCCCTGCCTCTGTATGCTCAATCGTAATGAATCAATCGGGAATCGGCTGCTATACAGAAATAATCACACAATCATGAAGTACAGAAATGAAAGTAATGCTTTACGTGAACACCTGCCTTGACGGCTTAATTTCACTGTGGGCATACCCACATTAGAGTCATGAGAAAGACGTTGACAATACGCCCCAGGCCAGTACAAGTACTGACTCTGGTGCAATTCTATGGCTGTTCGGTTAGGTAACAGTCAAACACAATTGGTATGAACGAGGCCCATCCAGACACCTCTTCGTTCTTAAAGAACGCAATTCGCCTCCGCATTCTGAATAATCCGCAGCCCCCACAAATCCAACCGCAATGATGGGGCTGCACCAAAATTGGTACAGGGGCTGACACCATCTCCCGTGGTACCATTACATAGCTAATGGTCGAGCTTTCGCAACCCGAAGGGCACTACCAATTTGGACTTCCATAACCCAATCCGAGGAAAGGTGGACCTCAATGTCAGGTGAATAGAGCATCTTAACTTCCATATTACTAGCAAAAGCGAGATAACTCACACCTATTTCATCTGGCACTGTTTAATTTGGTGAAGCCCCAATAAAGGCAGCACCAAATTGGGCTAGTGCCCCAATCATGAAGTACAGTGGTAAAGATACTTGGCAAAAAAATATCCCATCGAGTTCTAAATTTAAAGTTTCTGATGCTGCCGTTCGATCTATATTGTGTTATGCTGCACAAGTTTGGGGTATCTCTCGGTATGACGAGGAAGAAAAACTTTTAAGATATTTTTTAAAGAAAATCTCAGGCTTCCGGAAAACTTACTTACTTAAGGTGGGGCTACAGTCAGGGGTGGACCTGGGCCTCAACCAACAAGCGTCTCCAGCCAGCACGATCTTTGGCCAGGTGTCTCCAGTTTCGCACGCTAAGTTGGTTAAGGTTCCCTTTCACTTGCGTGCGCCACCTGAGTCGCTGTCTTCCTCTACTGCGCCGTCCCTCGGTTGTGGATTCGAAGATCTTCCGGGCCGAAGCATTCACTTCCATTCGTTCTACATGACCCAGCCACCGCAGTCTTTGGAACTTCACTCTTCTGGCTAGGTCTATGTCGCTGTACAGCCCGTACAGTTCGTAGTTGCATCTCCTCCTCCATTCACCGTCTATGCAGACGGGACCGAAAACACTCCAAATTATATTTTGCATCTAGAAACACGACTGCCTCCTCTGTACACATTTACAATAGGTTGCATATGGAGTATATATTAGGTTTGTTTGACGTGGCTAGCACTAGTGCCCACTAGTGCGCACTGAGAAGTATCAGCTGATTTTCCCGCCTACCCAAAAACCTGCACAACCCTGAAAATTCGGCTATCATATCGAACGCAAAATATGCTGCCCTGAAGTCTGGCAGTTTTTGAATTTGAAAAATACTTATGTTTTGGTGAACGAAGTACGAAGATGATAACACTTTGTTCTATTTGTTGTTAAAAATGAGTGAACTCAATTCTGATCTTGTGCTTGCCATAATGCAAACAAGTTGATAAAACTGTTTGCAATATATGCGATGCACTAAAAATGTAATCAGCTTTGATTCCAGATTTTTTTCATTCCATTTATCTTTAAAATAAGGTTTTATTCCATAAACGTTGTTGTTTTCAAACAATTCCCCTTTGATTTATTGTATTTATCTTTATTACGATATTCAAATAAACGAATAACAGCAAGCGAAATGACAGCGCAACTCAGCACTGAGTTCTTGCCCCGACAAAATAACTGGAGTCAGTTTAGTGCACAACTAGGGCGCCCTAGATGTCATGTCAAACACAGGTTTTCAGTACCAGGGCGAGTTCAGTGCTATATCGAACACATTACGGTTAACCTGGTGCGCACTAGTGCGCACTAGGGCCCACGTCAAACAAACCTATTGAAAGTAATGACGCTTCCCAGCCACCGCCTTCCGCATATAATGGCAAAACACGCAGTGCGTGGACAGCTTCAATTTTTCGAAGAATGGACCAGGTTGAGCGCCATAACATTCCGATAACGGAATATAATACAGAAGTGTGGAAAGGAAATAAACAGGAGCTATAAAGAAAAGTCGATGAATCTCATCGTGCGGAGTGTAAAGCCAGAGCACAGCAGAGTGAAACCAGGTTTACGTATTGAATACCCAACCATGATCTTATCGAGCTACTTACTTCCACGATCAAAATAGTGTAAAAATTATTTCAACAATTTTTAATGTCAGAGAGGAACTTCTTCGTTTAAATTATGTGCCACACAGATCGGACAGTCATTTAGAATGCAATCTATGTAATCTACGTGTGAAGGAAGACATTCAGCATTTCATCGGAGTTTGTCCTATACTAATGTGGTATTCGATTGGGCGCTCTCAGAGCACTTTTTTTGCTCTCAGAGCAATTTTTATGTTCGTTTGGTACAGGAAAAAGCAATCTTTTTCAGATTTCAGAGCACTTTTGCGAATCTAGATATTTTCTCAGATTTACCAATACAAGTGCGTTTGAGTTTGACAACTGATGGAGTTTGTTTACATTTTTATGGAATTTTTTCTCCATCAAAGAAAGGCGTTGCATCGGGTGAATCTATTTTTGTGAATTATTTATGTATAAATATTTAGAAACCAATCGGGACGGATATTTCTAATGTTTTAATACAAAATTTAAGTAGTGAATGGAAATCGCTTAGAAAAGTGTCCAAGACTACACATATTCAAATCGCACAAATATCAACACAAAAAAGAGCAAGAGACGTTTTTATGTTCGATTAGGCACACGAAATCTGAAATCTGAGGGCAAATCTGAAGAAGCCCAAACGAATACCACATAAGAAGTATTGGAAGAGTACATGGATAAATTTACACTTATGTGGTAATCGATTGGGCGCTCTCAGAGCACTTTTTTTGCTCTCAGAGCAATTTTTATGTTCGTTTGGTACAGGAAAAAGCAATCTTTTTCAGATTTCAGAGCACTTTTGCGAATCTAGATATTTTCTCAGATTTACCAATACAAGTGCGTTTGAGTTTGACAACTGATGGAGTTTGTTTACTTTTTTAGTGAATTTTTTCTCCAGCAAAGAAAGGCATACTGCATCGAGTGAATCTATTTTTGTAAATTATTTATATATAAATATTTAGATATCAATCGGGACAAATATTTCTAATGTTTTAATACAAAATTTAACCAGTGAATGGAAATCGCTTAGAAAAGTGTCGAAGACTACACATATTCAAATCACACGAATATCAACACAAAAAAGAGCAAGAGCAAGTTTTATGTTCGATTAGCCACACGAAATCTGGAATCTGAGGGCAAATCTGAAGAAGCCCAAACGAATACCACATAAGAAGTATTGGAAGAGTACATGGATAAATTTACACTTATGTGGTAATCGATTGGGCGCTCTCAGAGCACTTTTTTTGCTCTCAGAGCAATTTTTATGTTCGTTTGGTACAGGAAAAAGCAATCTTTTTCAGATTTCAGAGCACTTTTGCGAATCTAGATATTTTCTCAGATTTACCAATACAAGTGCGTTTGAGTTTGACAACTGATGGAGTTTGTTTACTTTTTTAGTGAATTTTTTCTCCAGCAAAGAAAGGCATACTGCATCGAGTGAATCTATTTTTGTGAATTATTTATGTATAAATATTTAGAAACCAATCGGGACGGATATTTCTAATGTTTTAATACAAAATTTAAGTAGTGAATGGAAATCGCTTAGAAAAGTGTCCAAGACTACACATATTCAAATCGCACAAATATCAACACAAAAAAGAGCAAGAGACGTTTTTATGTTCGATTAGGCACACGAAATCTGAAATCTGAGGGCAAATCTGAAGAAGCCCAAACGAATACCACATAAGAAGTATTGGAAGAGTACATGGATAAATTTACACTTATGTGGTAATCGATTGGGCGCTCTCAGAGCACTTTTTTTGCTCTCAGAGCAATTTTTATGTTCGTTTGGTACAGGAAAAAGCAATCTTTTTCAGATTTCAGAGCACTTTTGCGAATCTAGATATTTTCTCAGATTTACCAATACAAGTGCGTTTGAGTTTGACAACTGATGGAGTTTGTTTACTTTTTTAGTGAATTTTTTCTCCAGCAAAGAAAGGCATACTGCATCGAGTGAATCTATTTTTGTAAATTATTTATATATAAATATTTAGATATCAATCGGGACAAATATTTCTAATGTTTTAATACAAAATTTAACCAGTGAATGGAAATCGCTTAGAAAAGTGTCGAAGACTACACATATTCAAATCACACGAATATCAACACAAAAAAGAGCAAGAGCAAGTTTTATGTTCGATTAGCCACACGAAATCTGGAATCTGAGGGCAAATCTGAAGAAGCCCAAACGAATACCACATAACGGTAGATAAAAGGTTTGTTTGACGTGGGCCCTAGTGCGCACTGGGTTAACCCTAATGTGTTCGATATAGCACTGAACTCGCTCTGGTACTGAAAACCTGTGTTTGACATGACTTCTAGGGCGCCCTAGTTGTGCACTGAACTGACCCCAGTTATTTTGTCGGGGCAAGAACTCAGTGCTGAGTTGCGCTGTCATTTCGCTTGCTGTTATTCGTTTATTTGAATATCGTAATAAAGATAAATACAATAAATTTGATATTCAAAGGGGAATTGTTTGAAAACAATATCGTTTATGGACTAAAACCTTATTTTAAAGATAAATGGAATGAAACAAATCGGGAATCAAAGCTGATTACATTTTTTAGTGCATCGCATATATTGCAAACAGTTTTATCAACTTGTTTGCATTATGGCAAGCACAAGATCAGAATTGAGTTCACTCATTTTTAACAATAAACAGAACAAAGTGTTATCATCTTCGTACTTCGTTCACCAAAACATAAGTATTTTTCAAATTCAAAAACTGCCAGACTTCAGGGCAGCATATTTTGCGTTCGATATGATAGCCGAATTTTCAGGGTTGTGCAGGTTTTTGGGTAGGCGGGAAAATCAGCTGACACTTCTCAGTGCGCACTACTAGTGGGCACTAGTGCTAGCCACGTCAAACAAACCTAAAGTTGTTCTGTGCTTAAACGGTCAGGGTAGGAATGTACTTTTAATTTATGAAAGATCGGCTGTCAAATATCGAGAACAAATTGCAGACGAAGCATTTTAAGGCCCATTTTATTCACTCGAAGTTGAACAAAACTTGGCAGTTTTCCATATAAAAATCCCCAAGTTGTGTTCAACTTCGAGTGAATAAAATGGGCCTAAATGTAATCTTGTTTGTGTAAGCTCTAAAAGAATAACTATTAAAATTAAAATTGAATTCCAAACTATTTACTACGGCGATTACTACACACAACAGAAACAGCACCTAAAATCTTGGCTGCGGTATGTTTATAAGCGACAGTCTAAAGCAAAAAACTGCTACGAGTTATTACCTCAGCCAACCAATTTTTCAATTTGAAAGTAAACTTTAAATTAAATCGTCACCCAAACTGAACATTCTGCGATCTACCACTTAAGGTTCCAATAATTTAGATATTGAACTGGACAATTTGTATTCGGATCTTGTTATAGTCGAATATTTCGCATAACAAAACGCTTAACGTGAATGACGCTCTAAAAATATAACAGGTTGAGGCTAAGTTGTGTAAAAAAACAATATGAAGTAATTAGGAGTGTGGTGAATGAATTTACATAAATGTAGATTTATTCCCATGCTATGCAAAAGTTTTGAAAGCAAAACGATGTTGCTATCCGGATCCGGAAACAATCACCCCTATCGAGGTATCCGTTCGGAAAAACATCGGATACGAAAGTCAAATCTGATCGGAACTCAAATTGCTATCCAAGTATCCGTTTCGGAACAAAATAAATAGAGCATAAACGCGTTCATTTCACACTTAAATATTCCGCAGCAACTAGTTCTCGGAGAGCTTCGGAAAAAATGTGCCATGCAGATGTAGCGATTTCGTACAGATCGGAGAAAATTCCGTTCCGAACGGATACCTCGATAAATGATTCATTGGCTCAGGTAACTCTTCAAGGGCTTTTGAATCATACAGCATTAAAAGATTTTCAAGGAGATTCCTGTAATATAACGCTGATTGGAAAGTGGGGTTTTGATGGCAGCAGTGGACAATCAGAATACAAACAACGAATCACGGCTGAATTTAGTGATAGTGACATGTTCATAACATCTCATGTCCCCCTTTAACATTTTAAACAAGAAAATCCGGACGTACCCAACAAATTGTATGGCAGAATCCTCGCCCTGGATAAACCAGATACTATGTAGACCTGTGCGTTTCCAACTTACAAAGGAAACTGAAGAATTGAGCAGAGAAGGACAAAAATACATTCAAGATCAAATTGAGAAATTGTCGAGTACTATTGTTACTGCTTTTGATCATAATATATTTGTAAAACATGGTGGATGGAAAGGTGTGTAATGCCTTGACGCATACCTCATCACAGATCTGCTACATTTGTGGAGCCAAACCTATTGCCATGAACGATATTGAAAGTTCCTTGCAAAGAAACATAAATATCGAAAGTTTGGAGTTCGGTATATCACCATTACATGCGTGGATACCTTTTTCTTTAATTTTTTATTTATTAAGCATATAGACATGAATTCAAAAAATGGCGAACAGGCAAAATTGAAAAACTTCGTTACGAAAGCCAGAAAAAACGTATTCAAAAAGAGTTCAGGGAAAAAACTTGGTCTTATTCACCCCTATCGGGAATAATATGTCCCCTGGAATGTTTCCTATTCAGCAATCTTATTTACATTGCTGACAAGGGAAACACTTCCATCGGAACTTATTTGCGATAGCCCTAATTATTGACAAGCCTAAGCAAGGTGGGGGAAACTCAAATGATGGAAATGAGGCCCGGAGATTTTTCGCAAACCCTTCCCTTTCTTCTGAGATAACTGGAGTAAAAAAAGTCGTTAATAGAGAAATAAGAAGTTATATTAAAAATTTTGGCCTGTTGCTTTGCCATAAACGCCAATGCTTTTGAAAAGTATACATTGGAAACAGCCAAGGAAATTGTTAATGAATATCCATGGTATCATATGCCAGCTTCTGTACATAATGTACTTATTCATGGAGGGCAAATTGCCCATAGGGCCGTTAACTGGAGAAGCTTTTGAAGCTAAAAATAAGAAAGTAAGAATGTTTAGAGAAAAAAATACGTGGAAAATTTCAAGAGTTGCTACCAACACTGATTTGATAAATAGACTGTTCCTTTCTTCGGACCCACTCCTATCAAACGCTCGTGTTCTGGAAAAAAAAACTGAAAAATCAACTAGCTTAGTTATTTCTCAACATCGTGCATCTTCAAATACAAGTTTTTCGATAACTTTCACATTTTTTACGGTAGCCGCCGTGATTGGTCCACCTGGGCGGTGGTCATCTTCGTTACTTTCCCTGCCTCTTTTGAATTCCCTTGACCGCTTCTGTATACGGTAGATAACGAAGGAGCAGAGTCTTCATAAACGCCTACCATTTCTTTAGGGATAGTTTTTTTTAGATTTTCTTTGTTTAGTGAGGAATTTAATCACCGCACGATTTTCTTCAACATTGTCGCATCAGTCATTTTCAGATGATGTTGTTAGCTAATGATAATTTTAATTACCCACAATAATACCACATCACCCCGATACCGAGAATTCATTGAACAGCCCTGGTACTTTCGTTTCTTCTTTGTATGTAAGTAGGTACATTTTTATTTTCAACTTAAGCCAAGACAAACAAACCAACAATGTTCAATAATGTGCGCGAAACTGTATCAAAACCGTTTACATTCTAATTAACAACATCACAGTGATTCGAATCGTCAATCAAATCATTATCCTCTTCGATGCATTCAAGAACTATTTCCTCATCTGCATTTGATGCATCGTAAAAAATCATACCTCCTTCTTCATCGTCGAGTTCAAGGGGAGCACTGCCCGAGCTCTCGTCAACGATAACGTATTTCCTAGGCTTGATGTTTCGCACAGGTTGCGGCGGTTTTTGCCGCTTTCGCTTTACAGGCCGTGGGGATGCTCTTTTAACTATGCTTTCGGCTGCAATGACATGTCGGTTAAAAGAAACAGCATTTGCAATGGGCTGCTTTACTTACACTCCGGATGACTTTCACGCAAATGTGTATTAAGAATCCCCCTCGTAACAAAGCTCCTTTCGCAATCTTCAACTGGACAAGCAAACCTACAAAATTATTCAAAGCATTAACAATAAATGGAGTCATGCGTCATTTGTTTACGGTTTGACATCCGAATGTCTCAGCAGATGCAGTTTGAAACAAGTTTTCCGGGTGAACTCCTTGGAACATATGTCACATTTGAATGGCTTTTTAGAATCATGCAGCAGCAGGTGAGCATTGTATGACGCCTCGTAGCTTGTCGTGAAATCGCAGTGCGGGCATTTAAACTTGTGCTGGTCCGAGTGAGCCGCTCTCTCGTGGATCTTTAGGTCGCCCTTATTGTAGTAGCCCTTGTTGCATGTCGGACAGAAATACCGTTTCACATTGGCATGGACCATTCGTATGTGCGTTTCAAGGTTTCGTTTGTTTTTCGTGACTTTGCCGCATTGCTTACATTCCAGTTCGACGTGGTATTTGTCGATGTGATCCTTAAGCGCTTCTTCGGTGGGATATGTCGAATTGCAGGTGGGACACGTTTTACAATCTGCAAAAGGATCCTGTTAGTCTGGTGTGGCATAAGCGAACTCCTTACTTACTGTTGTTATGCTTTCTTGCGACATGAACCGCTAGGGACATTTGCGAACAGCAGATTTTCGGGCAAAATTGGCAAGGGAATTGATCGTTGTTGTCGTGGCCTCTTTGGTGGTTGTTCAAAAGCGTTTGCGTTCTGAATGTTTGATCGCAAATCTCACAACTAAACTTGGCATTGATACAATGCCGCAATTTGTGGGCGCTTAGTGATGGCCATGTTAGATACGTTTGGTTGCAGAGCTGAAAGCAAAGACACATTTAAGATTGCGCACATACGAAGACAAAATAACGATTGTGCAGAGATCTATACTGAGCAGCATCGTGGGTTCCATTATGTTACTTACGTTAAAATCACATACGTAGTGCCTGTTGATAGGGAACGTATTTTGTAATGGTTCAACATTATTGTGCGTAAGGATATGGGTTTTCAATTTCTTGAATTCTGAATAAGCAGTTTTACATATCCAGCAGGAGTAGCGTTTTTTCACGTGAATTTTGCGATGCATTTTCAAGTTCTCCACACTGCAATAGGCCTGTTCGCAGAATTCACAAGCAAACGCCACGGTCAAGCATTTTGTAGTGAGTTTTGCATCTGAACAGATCTTTTCGTCAATATGTTCCTAAAAAAGTAAAAATAAATAATCGTTACATGGAGCAAAGCTATTTCGACTGTACCTTTATTTTGCTCTTAGAAGCTGCAACAAGACCACACGTGGAACACTTGTAAACACTTTCCTCTGTTTCTTCGTTATGTATTAATTTCATGTGCCTGGCTAGGACATGCTTACTCGCTAGAGATTTTTTGCATACAGTGCATTGGTAGCAGTCTTGTTCGGTATGTTGCCTTTTCTGAAAATAAATACTTTAATAACAGCGATGCGAAGTCCAAGCGTCAGCGACTTACTATGTGATTCGTCAACATTTGCTTGTACAAATACGATCTGGTGCAATATTCGCAGTAGAAAGTGCGAACAGCGTCGTGCACTTTTATATGGTTATCGTACAATTCTTGCGTAGAACAAACTCGATCGCACCTGCGATATTGAAAATTCCGTCAATGGTTATTGAAGGACAATAATGTACTTACTTTTTGCATATCAGTTTGTCCTTCTTCTCGTGCGCGTACATTATGTGCTCGTAGAAATCGTTTTCATCGGAAAATAGAATGTCACAGATGAAGCAAGCTTTTGGTCTTCGTTTCTCTAGATGGAATTGCAAGTGAAAACGATATCTGTCGCATGATGAAGAAGTAGGTATATCAGCCATTAAAAAGACTCCAACTTGTTGCGAAGTTCTTACCTCTTATTTGAATTAAACTGCCTTGAGCATTCGAAACACTCCTGCAAGAGGCGATTGCCAGTGGTTGCCTTGTGGCACGAATGTTTATTGAACAGAGAAAAATTTGAAAATCTCTTATCACATTCAGGACAAATGCAATAAATGGTGATTCTTGGGAAAGAGAACGGAAATGGCCTACATATCGAATAGAAACAAAAGACTTTTCACTTACACCTCCAAATCGTAATGCTTCAACACAATGTGATGTGCTAGATCTTTAATTGAATGGAAACAATCCACATTGCATATAATGCACGGATACTGTTTGGAATCAGTTTCATGATTTGTCGCAATATGCATCATAACAGCTGTGTGACTCTTCAAGACTTCCTCGCATAACTACAAAAAATATTTGAATAGTGAATTATAGGTTGGGTAAGTTGGAAACTTTTGATTTTACCCTGCACACAGTGGTTTGATCAAAGTCGATTTCCTCCAGTTCACTTTTGATGGCCTTTTTACAATACTCTTGTGTGGTGATACCTTCCAATTCGTCCAGGGTTTGAATGTGACCAAGACTTACTTCAGTATCAAATTCGGAGAACTCTTCGTTGTTCTCAACTGCGACCAATTGATTTTTCATGTCTACTTCTTCGTACTCCTGGTGAGGCTCCAATGTATTTTCAACAGTTTCATCTTCATTTTCAAAATCAACTTCAGCTTCTTCAATAATGAGCTCCACTTCTTCTTTAAATTCCTGGGTCTCTTCTTCACCAGCATTACTAGTTCCGTTTGCAGCAGATTCCAGTTCTTGATTTCGCTGTGTTATATCGTACAGTTCAATTAGCTTATTGACACATTCTTCACAAAGAGCCTGCGATGTGCCGTCATCCTTCTCGATGTGAATTCCAAAGTGCTCGACGAGAAGCTTGTCCAGTTGCAATTCGATACCAGTTTCGTCGAAGATTAACTGGCAATCCTTATTTAAAGGGGCTTTACAGCGTAAGCACTCTATGGACATTGTTTGAATTGAACTGTAGTTATAATAGTAAGTTTATTAAAATAACCGTTTATATAAATAATTTACAAACTACTACAAATACTTCATACAAGATACAATCCTAACAAATTCACAAGCTCAGATACTAGAAACTTTATTCACACAGAAAGATAAATTGTTTAATTTGTTAACTTTGAATAAATAAACTTTCTTGGGACGAATTATGTTGAGTAAAATAAATCAATCAAATAATATTTACTTTTTAGCTGATATCTTTAATGCAAATGAAATTTAGTGAAAAATTCTCAATTTGTATGAAAAAATAATTTGACAGATCGAAACATTTCTCACATTTCCAAAGAAAGAGACTTCTACTACGTTCAGGCAAACAGCTGTCTATACCAGCGTTCATTGGTTTGCCATAGCACAATGTGAGTCCGATGGCTTGAAATTATTTCGTTGAACGCAAACGAAGAATATTTTGTATACCTAAATGGGTTGTGCATGATTGAATAGAATTGGTTGGTGTGCAGGTGCCATAGACTTATTTCATTTAAACTGCTAGTAGGCAGGGAATATTATTGGAAACTTTTTACAAGGAACAGAAATAAAATAGGTTTTATGAAAAATTAGAATTTTGTTTTTATCATAATATACCGTAGAAGCACTGCGTTTTTTGGATCATCTGATTAGGTTCAAGGCCAATGACGTATCGATGTAAACTTTTTTCCTTTTTTAATTGAAGTGTAATTTTTTTCGTCAAATGGGTCGTGGAATAAGCAAATTGAACGCCTTTGAAAAAGGCCAAATAATACCATGTTCCCACCAACATGATTTAGCTCATGTGATTTATAAATCACGAAAGGCGTCTCCACCGAACTTTACGTGTTTTAGTTTGACATCCAGGACAAAGAGTTTATCCCCTTCGGACCAGGTAGATTTTTATTTTAGTTTTTTTTGTGTTGTTCCCATACCTGCCACAAATAAAGCAATATATGAATTGTATGTACTTCATAAAAATACCAAAACTCAAGGAAACACAAAGAATATTGGATTTTAAATAATTTTTTTGACATTTTTTTTTTTTTTTTTTGTTTGTTGAATAAAATTGATTCGAATTGAACTGAATTGAAAGAATAACAGGTATCATCGATTGTATTTTGCGTGGATTTGCGATGACAGATACGTAAACAAAAATTAAACACGTATAAATCACGTAATTAGTAATCACGAAAATGTATGGTAAATCAAGTAATTTATGAGATGAATCAAGTGGATTTAGTTAAATCACGTTGGTGGGAACATGGTGTAAGGGTGTATTTCGAATTTGGCGAACAGCGCGAAAAAGCTTCCCGTTATGGAAGTAGGTAATTAATATGAAAGAATAGAAGACTTATCATCAGAACTGCTTCAAATTCTCAACGTTCTGCTGCCAAAATCAGGGAAAAACGCGGAGTTAATGCAAGTCTGGCACCTGTAAAGCGGATTATTCGTAGTGTCAGGTTTTGTTATGTAACGGTGTCTCAACATACACTTGAGGATTATCATGCATGACTCCAAATACGTCAGTTTTGTTTATTGACTTATCCATTCAACCAAAAGTGAGCTTCATCGCTAAACAAAATTCGATTATGAAAATAAGCGTAGTGCGCGATACGTATTTAATTCGAACAGGCATGATTTTCAAAATAAATTTGCACAATTTGGAAGCGTTGTTCAGGCGTTTGTCTATTCATGTTGAAATGCCAAACCAAACTAAAAATAAATCACTTGACAGCTGACGAAATGCCAGCCAGTTAAAATAGTGCTGACAACTTAAAGTTCTATAGCTACCTCTAAAAAAAAACACCCTTTACGTACAACGTATGATATATTGTATTTCCAAATATTTCATTTTGTGATTCATCTTATTCGGATAGTCCGAATCATTTACAAGACAATTTGAGTTTAACGAATGTTTTTGCTAATAGTTACGCGACAATTATTAATACGGCTGTCAATATTTAACAAACAAAAATAAAACTATTTTATATTGCTTCAATTGT
Organism: Cheilosia vernalis; assembly: GCA_949126925.1. Taxonomy (NCBI): domain Eukaryota; kingdom Metazoa; phylum Arthropoda; class Insecta; order Diptera; family Syrphidae; genus Cheilosia; species Cheilosia vernalis. Next base: position 41,334,211 of record OX421361.1, on the reverse strand, counting down.
CGGGGTAATAAATATACGACATAAAAGAACGTGGGAGGAAAAAATGCAAATTTACTCTGATTTACTCTTCTGTCATGTCGTCGCCTTGTGCAAAAGTGCAAAATAATCGTGCCAAGTCCTCACGTTCATTTATTCATCCGCTTCAGCATTGCAAAATAACGGTATGAGTTATTGACAATCTGCAAACAAAAATTCAAGCTATTACATATTCTCAGGCAAAATATAAACTTACTGAAGTAAAAGTAGTGTTTGACAAAGTATAACAATGATTTATGGATCTCACATGAACTGGATGCTGGAACCGTTGAATTGCGAGCATCATAAGCCTGCGATTTTGTCTGCTCCATGCTGTCCAGTCAGATGAGTACAATGAATGGGGCAGATTAAGACTTGACAGTGTGATTTCATTTGCAAAGTAACAGAAAAGGAAGATTTGGGAGAACATTGCCATTTGATATAAGAAGAATTTTATAAAATTGGAAAAGTCATCATCGTTAGATGTCTGTAAAAGGCAAGCGAAATAGTTTGCTCCAAAACCAAAGGCGATATTTGTATACTTACGAATGACAGTGAGTAGAAATTACAGCACAACGTCAACAGGGAACAAAATATCTGAATTGATATCGGCAAACTTATCAATGTCTCCAGCCTTTTAACAAATTCTATAACCTCTTCATGGTGGCGGATAGATTTCTTCAACTCGTTATTTATACTTAAGTCACTTGTGGCATTTTGTCCTATTCTTTGTAAGCGGTATTCCAAGATGTTAAGCTGTGTTCTGGCGTATACTAGAAACGACGTACACCAAGAATCATAAGCCACATTCATAAAGCAGAGTATGACAAGCGTACCATTCACAAAAGAATTCATTGCCAATAAACGCAGTCTAGTGTTGAGCTCAAAAGGACAGTAAACATTGAATACCACCTCAGCGGGATGATATATTATTTGCAGTAGGAACATGTATGTCATCGACCCTACCGACAAAAAACCGTAGCTGTATCGGACCCATCTGTTTATGGCAAAGCTGCGCTGAAAAATAACCTCTTCGGGGTTGTTTATAGGAGCAAAAATCTCTTTATGAAGCAGCGCAGCTTGTTGTTGATAGAGTGCCGAGTTCCGTTTGAGCGAATATTGCTTGAAAAGGGATGCCATCGTGGTTACCAAAATGAAGACAACGTTCACGATCTTATCCAAAATGGTAGGTTGGTTGAAAAATTCAATCCATAGAGCAAGGTTGCAGCCCCCAGTAAAACAGAAAATCACTCCGGAATAGAGGTAATAAGCCAGGATCTGTCTCTTTGAACTGCCTTCTGGCAGAGAGTAAACACCAATTGCTCGGAAAATGCACGTTTGATAGATGTAGAACTGCCGGAGCTGTTCATTGAAATCGGAATACATCTTTGATTCTACAGATGTCGAACTGTACTGCTTGGAGCTGGCGGAGCGAATTGCAATTTATACCCCAACCTTTCTAATGGGATAATTGCGAAGGAGGTTTAATTCCCAATATAAACATGGACGAAATTACATTAAGAATTATTAATAGGACATACGAAAGTTGAGGTAATCGTAATCGCAATGAAGGGCACCAACTCTTCGCGAAATTGCATGGAAGAGAAGAAGGTGGGTCTCAGTGAAAATATTTAATTATTCAATATACTACTTATTTGGAATGCATATTAGGGTGGTAAATTGTTTAAAAGGCCGGAGCAGATGTTGCTTTCCCTGATTTATGTTATGAAACATCATACCAGTCAATTAAAAATTTAAACTCTTAAAACCTTGCTATAAAAATAGACCAGCATTTTGCTATAGGTACACTAGGTATGTAGATTGATCGTTCATATATTTGAGTCCAGTCCAAATATAAAGAACGTAATGAGTATTGTTCAATGTTCATCTGTCAAGGCAGATCATTATGGAAAAGCATTCTTTTTTGACAGAACCAAATGAAGATAAGAGGTCTGTTCCTTTACTTTTAAATCTTACGAATTTTCACGAATTCTTACGAATTTTTACTCAATGCCGTTCCTTAACTCGAAAAATTCGTAAAAGAGAGCGTCGTAGAGAGAGCAAGATATTACCCCTCCACTGAGAATCTTACGAATTTTTAATCTACAAATTTCTTGGTGTAAGAAATTTGAAGGGCTGTCAGTCACCAAAAAATTAACAGCTGATTTGAAATTTCTTGTCATATTTGACATTCGTTTGAATTTGTTTTGATTTCTTGCGTTCTATTAAAATGGTATCAACAGGTGGCAAAATAAATATTGAATGTTCACCACGAATATTCCATCGTATTGAAAATATTCTTTACCACTGCAATTTATGGAATTATTTATCTGTCATTTTTCATAGTGTACTGGAAAAGCGTTCCCTAACTTTTTCGTAAGTGTCTCTCTCTGTGAGAGAATTTATCCCCACCACTGCCATTTTAATTGTCTTTTCCATTCTTACAACAAAAGTAAGGGAACAGACCTAAGCTGTTTTATACTTGTATATTGTTTTCCAGCTGTCTTTTCAACAAGTTTCACCTTTTATTAACAACTTTGCTTGGATTCCGTTTTTCCACGACTTCTTAGCAAAGACTATAGGTCTGTTCCTTTACTTTCAAATCTCACGAGTTTTTACTAATTCATACGAATTTTTACTCAATGCAGTTCTTTAACTCAAAAAATTCTTAAAAGAGAGTGTTGTCGAGACAGCAAGATATTACTGAGAATTTTACGAATTTTTACTCAACAAATTTCTTGGTGTAAATTGGAAAGGCTGTCAGTCATCTCATAATTAACAGCTGATTTGAAATTTGTTGGCTATTTGGCATAAATGAGTGCATTTGATTTGATTTTTTTTGCGTATTAAAATGGTATCAACAGGCGGGAAAATAAAATTTAATATTCTCCTCAAGATTCTTTTCAAAAAAGGCAACGAAATTCTTCCTCGCTGTAGTAAGCAGGAGTAACCTCCACCATGTTATTCTTAATGCAGTGTCGTTTTTTCCACTTCTCGAATGCTTGCAGTTCAATTAGTCAAACTCTTCCACAAACTCGGATTCATCAAGAAGATTACCTAATAGCAGATCACTTTCTTCGCTACTTAGATGATACTCGTTTAACTAATTTTATTAGTAAATTAGCAAGGCCTTCGAGTTTATCAGAAATGTTAACGACTTTTCGGACCACTTTTTTGAATATTTGAACTTATGTATTGGTCATTTTTCATACGTCGTTTTCCATTGGTTTTACTTGGGGATCCACTCATTCTGTAGTCCAATAGAACAAGAAAACTGCTTCTGATTGAAGTGCTGAACGTACACGAACGGACCTAATAATTCTTCCTAAATTATATCCATTTATTATTAATGTATTTCGTTGTTGGTTGGTTTTCACGAAACTTCGCCCATTTGTGTTGAAAGCAAACTTCTTAAAATGACGTAAAACAGCTGTGCGAGGTATATTGGTATTGTTAGAGTGTGTGTAGATCTGTGCCTTGATTTTGTGCGGTTTTTTCCGCAATGGCGGTGTCGGAAAGGGTTCACGTATAGGCGGATTCTATAAATGTGTGAGTGATGTCGCGAACTGACAACTTCCAATATTTCCCTGTTCTTATATGGCTTTGTTCCTGCAAATTCCAGGCGAGCTTTCCCACACGCGACCTTTTTAGGTAGCGAGAAGGATGTCGGATGAGAAGAAATGACAACAGCGTGACCGTTGTGCGACAATTTGGTACCTTTTTCGAGGACACTAATACAATTTTTTGTTCCTTTGTTCCTTTTTATTATTTGTAAAATACACATTTTTGGACTATTCGCATGAGAGCCAATGGCGAACGAACTGCGAACAAGCGAATTTTTTTACACTTCAATTACTTCAATCATTGTTTAATGTTAAATTCGATAGAATTTTTTCATTCGTGGGTTTGTGGATCCGCGAATGTCTTATGTAGGATTGTGAATAAAGTGTGACAGTTCGCCGCAAGAATTTTCAATTGCTGTAATAATTGTAAATTGAGCTATTTAATTCGATTGAGAGTCCGATTTTTTTTTAGATTAGACTTAAGATTAATTTAATTTAAGGCTTTGGTGGTAAATAAGTAGGTATTGGGGCGGTTGAGACTGGGAATTCTGTGCTAGAGCGAGAGGGAAGATATTAGAGCGAGAGGTAAGATATGGCCTTGGAGTGAGTGTGGTTGCTTTGGCTGAAGTATGTTATCTACATTGTTGTGTGTTTGAGGTGCCGGCCGGCCGCCGCTGGTGGTTGATAGTTTTTGTTATTGTTATCAGTTTTATGTGTTTTGAGAGTGAATTGCTTTGAGATGAGGTAATTATTGGTGTTCGTGTTATGTTTTGATGTTGGAGTTATGGGGTTGTTGTGAGTTGATCTTTGTATGGTTGGTGCCGCGACGGTTGTCGTAGTTGTGAGTTGTGCGGTATGTTATTGTTAGCAGTAGGTGGTGGTGTTGTTGTTGTTTGTGGCAGTGGATGGGTTAGCAGGTGTCGTTGCCGTGGTCATGGGTGTTAATGTAAAAGTAGGAATATTAAGATGGGATTGTTATAATTGGTAATCTTATTCATTGTATAAAAGAAGATAAGTAAATGAGGAGAGGTCATACATTAATAGCAGCGGCGTCTCGTGAATTACTTAGATGGGTGTGCAATTCTTGAAAATTATATGTTTTAAAGAAATACGGATTTATTTATTGTTTTCTTAATTAAAAAAAAAAAAATTAATGACTTTTTTTTATTATACTTATAAAAAAAACTCCCGCCATAACCCAAATTCCAACTCAGAATTTTTTCACTGCGCCACCTCTCGCGAACGTCTGACAAACATCCGAGAGTATAACTGTCTTGAAAGAGCTTCTCAATCGGCCGTTTGGAATCGGCATTAAATTGTAGATCCCTTTAATTCATTCCAAAATTTAAAAACTCACAAACGAATGGTTATGAGAAGCTAGGCCCATGGTCCCTACAGACCTGTTGCGCTCGTAGTTCTAGGAAACGAAACATTCCATCGAGCGTTGGCAAATCCTCAACTGATCGACGGTCCGACCATTGCACACGACTATCAGTATCGAGCATTTGTTCGAGTTGATAAAGCAGCATGTGTTCTGATACAGCCTCAGGGTTCAACAATAACTGCAACTGACGAAACGCGTTTCTAGCTGCATCAAGCATCTTTCTTATAGCATCACACGAAGGATTTTGAAGTGGTTTTAACGCTGACAACGTTTGCAAATGCGCACGGATAGTGTTGTATTCGTTACCATACTGCTTGCACATTTCTTCCCATAGCTGAATGTATGTATTCCCATCACCAATTGGCCAATTCTTGTAGATTTGTTCGGCTCTGCCTTGTAAAGCTCCCAAAAGATAACGCATTTTTTGTGCATTCGAGAACCTTGTTTGGTTGTGCACATCGGCCTCGAATATTGCACGGAAATTGGCCCAGTCAGTCTCCAGGCCGGAGAATTTAGTTATACGGGGCGGTTCTGACAGTTGAATCTGTATTGGTGCACCACCGTATGGTGCTGAAAATGTGGCTTCTCCTTGCAAGCCTAAATCAGCTGTAGGTAGCTGTCTTCGGAGTTTTAACTTATAGGATAAATACTCCTCTTCAGCTTCGGTCAAAAAAGCGCTGCACTCGATTAACTGCTCTTCTGAAAGCTGTTGTTGGTCCAGTAAAGGCAAGTCTGCTTCAAACCTTGCCCAAACCTCATCGATTCGACTGAGACGAGTCATAATCTCGTCAACCGACCACAGCGCTATTTTTTCATCAGTATGGCAGGCTAAAGCTCGCCTCAGAGTTTCACGATATAGCCGCATCGACTGTGGCACAGAGCTCATCATTGGTCGCGGTTGCATAGCTTGATTCATGCTTAGTTGAGAATTTTCGACTGGTCGGTGCTCAACTTCCTCTTCTTCCATTGCATACGCAGCATCAATTTCCGCTTGCTGTTTGCGTGAAATCTTTACAAACGCTCCTGGCACTCCTTCAAAAATAAAAGAAATTGCACTTGCAGTTAGCGAATTTGCTTCTTATTGTAATAGTAAAAGCCACAAATAAAATCCAAATTTCTTTGCGAACGCATTTTCGCTCAGATTTTTGTAATTTATTACAATATTAGCATTTAATTCGAAAGCTGTCAGCAGAACAACAAAACGAATATTGAAAAAGGCACGAATAAAATCCAAATACCCTCGCGAACGCATTTTCGCTCAGATTTTTGTGATTTATTACAATATTAGCATTTAATTCGAATGCTGTCAGCAGAACAACAAAACGAATATTGAAAAAGGCACGAATAAAATCCAAATACCTTCGCGAATGCATTTTCGCTCAGATCTTTGGAATTTATTTCACATTAGCACTTGAAATTTCTGCACGAACACATTTTCTCTTGAAATGTTAATTTCTTCTTAGATTTGTTCTTACCTGGCCCGCTTTGGCTAAATGCTTCGTCTCCGCTCTCGTTCGACCAGACTTCTTCGGCAAAGAGCTCTTCTGCTTTACTCATGTTGTTGTTTTCGTGCTTAGTAAAAAGAAAAGAACTTATCGATTTCTTCAGCTAATGGTTTTTAAGAAAAATCATCCCCACATTGTGTAAAAACAAAATTGTCGCTAATAACAAAAAAGGCTCGATGGACCATGTTCAATAGCCATTTCAGATTTGTGGACTGTATTTTTATTACCTGCTTATATTTGCTTCTGATTTCTTGATAATCCAATCCAATTTTGAAAAACAAATAAACTACTCCAGGCAAAAACAATATTGTAATTAATAGAATAAAAGGAACAAAAAGTATAACAAGAAAAAATAACGAAAACTTAAAAATAAAAATTAAATTGTAAAGTGAATTTGAGGACAGTGGATTTGAAGCTCCGTTTCTAAACTGTCTGCATCTAAGACTTATCGCGAGTCGGCGTTAACAATTATTATTATTATAAACAAAAACTCCATTTTTCAAATAAATAGAAAAAAAAACAAAAGCACCGCACGAAACTGCAGCCACTTTTACCACCTAAACGAAAAGCAAAATTCGTTCATTCATTCATCGACTGTCGTGCACTGCTTTTTTTTGCACGAGCGTCGATGTATTCCATGTATATTTGACTTATGACGCTTTACGGAAACAGAACAAAACAAAAGAAAATAATGAATATTCCGTGTGCACAGAAAACCGTCGCACGAGTTCACTACAAGTTCATCAAAGTAAAGCGACATTAGCAGGTACGGCGTGCGGGTGACGAATGACGATGGGGATGAATTCTTGTAGCTGAAGGAAGGTACATTATTATAGTTTGGAGTTGGATGAATTTATTTGATGAATACGTGCACAGCCAGATTTCGTGCGAGTTTATTGTTTTTCTCTTTGTTTCTCAACGATGAAGGAATTTTAAAAGAAAAATTAGGAAGGATGAATATGAGTATTATTATAGTAGGCTGTGTGATGGAGGTTTTATGGGATGTGTACGTGTAGTGTACATAATTGAGCACATCATATTTATGTATGTTATTATTATTTAAGTGTTTGATGAGTGATTTTTTTTGGTAAGAGCAGGGTGTGCAATGCACACCTTGCACACCCTGACGAGACGCCACTGATTAATAGTAATGTTGTATGAGAATAGAACACGGGAAGTTCATGTGAAAATATCAGGCGATAGTTCAGTTCATCGATCAAAGAGACATTTTAAGGAGCACTTAGTAAGGTTCAGATTGACAACGAAACCAATAAGAAGGGGTCTTCAAATATTATTGAATATACTTGCAAAAGCGAAATGTTTTGGTGCGAATCATAGAGAGAGAGAGAGAGAGAGAGAGAAGGTGATAATCTATGTAGTTGTGAAGTAGGATGGACGGAGATAAATTTCTCATACATACAATTTCATAGAACGACTTGTGAGCTTCATATGACTCCTGAAGATGGAAATAGTTGTTTAATTTTTCGCTTAAGTGTTGCAATGCTTTTGAACATGTTTCGACTTGATTTAATACAAATCTGATTATAATATCACATAGTTCGATGGGAACTGACAAAAATGGATTTCATGGCTTGTGTAACAGATGACGCAGTTTTTATTAATGATAACACGACGTCGAGTGAAATTTCTTCGAGCTGGTTTGTGTAATTCATTCACAACATTCCTCTTACTCATATTGCAATACAATGAATAAAAATCGCAAGAAATTTACATTAAGATAGGTTTATTTCATAATAATTCTTTTATATAATGACATTAATTTCTTAATTCTAATCAATCTGCTTTGTAATTTTTAAAAATACACAGAATTTTGAGATTGAAGCAATCATGTTTGCTAAAAGAATACATTGATTTGAATACACATCACCGTACATTGGCTAAAAATGTTTTTGAGAAGAATTTCTTTAAATTATTGAACAATGCTGTTTATGGTAAAACGATGGAAAATGTAGACAAAATAAAAGATATCAAAATAGTAACAAATTGGGAGAGTTGTGGAAAACGGTTAGGTGCCCGAGCTCTGACAGCCAAACCTAACTTTCACAGTTCTAAAAAATTTACGGACAACATGATTGCTATTGAAATGAGACGTGTTCATGTGACTTACAACAAACCAATTTATTTGGGTTTTACTGTTCTTGATTTATCAAAATGGAAGATGTATGATTTTCACTATGAATATATGAAACCAAAGTATGGTAGAAATATAACTTTAAATTACATGGATACTGATTCTTTCGTATATTCTATTAAAACCAAAAATTTCTATACCGATATACTGATGCACATTGATAACAATTTTGATACATCGGATTATCCATCTGATAATAGGTATAATATACCAAATAAAAACAAGAAGATAATTGGAATGATGAAAGATGAAATTAATGGTGAAATTATAAGAGAATTTGTCGGTCTTCGATCTAAAATGTATTCAATTACTACTGAAAATAGTAATCAAATTAAGAAAGCTAAAGGTGTTAAGAAAACTGTACTAGATGGTATGAATATAGATGATTACAGAGATTGTTTGTATAAAAGAAACTATTTTATGGAAATATGTACATAATTAGATCAAAGATTCATAATATATATATACACAATCTGTTAATAAACTTACACTTAGTTATATAGATGATAAAAGATATATAATGGAAAATGGTGTTAATACCCGTGCATGGGGGCACTACAGTTTAGAAAAATAAAGATGAAAAAAAAATTTTCTTTGATTTTTATTTAATGCACACTTTTATTTTAACTAAAAATTTCCATAGGTTTATTTCGTAATAATTCTTTTTTTATATAATGACATTAATTTCTTAATTCTAATCAATCTGCTTTCAAGCATATAACATGCGCAAGTATCTGGTCCATCTTGACAAAGATTTGTAGACCATGGACAGTTAATAAAATGACATCCATGAACAGATGTGGTGGAGGATACGTTTTGGAATTTCCTTAGGAAAATAATACACTCCATAAATTCAGCGAAATGTTCCTCGAGAAGAGTGTGTTGATTTGTTTTTAGAAACTTTAAAACCTCATCGAAGATCGTAGACGTATTTACTGCAGACATGATTTCAAGTCGAATTCCGAATGCGTACTAAATTGGTGAAAGCTAGTTGTTGGATGCCCTGCTAATAGGTTCACCACTATTTCTATACTTCTCGAAAATATCCAACATATACTTTGTAATCTTATCGAGTAGTTCATGAGTTTTTAAATTTTGTTCATCAGTGTATGATCGCAAAGCCGGATCCATTTTTTACAGTTTATCTTCGATGATTTATAGCTTTAGTGCATCATCATTTATACTTCTCAGTAAAAAATTATTGTAAAGGATAGAGGAAGAAATGATGATGGTGAACGTTGTGCAGAAAACGTATTTCCTATATAAAATTATGAAGCCGCCCTGTATGAAGTGCTCTGTTCGGAACTAATCTGTGCGTAGCTATTTCTATCACAGCTTATTTTATTAAATATTTTATTTGGCCAATCGTTGATAAAGCAACATCAAATTCTTATTTTGCTAATAATATCAACTTTGTTGTCAAACTGTGTTTAATATATGATATTCGATTCACGCAGCTCTTCCGCAATTGAGTTTATTTCATTCTGATGATTATTATTGCCAGCAGTTTGCGATGCAACTAAAAGTCTAAGTCTATCAACAAGTTCATTAGGATCAATCCAATGTACATAATCGATTGGGTTCTCAGAATATACCATATCATATGATTTACCAATTTTTTGGTGTGATTCTTCTTCTTCATTCATATCTTTGATTAAAGGTTTAATAATTGTCATATACTTTCGGCCACGATTGCCCTTTACTTGAGGATTAGTGTCATAGTTCTTCATATGTGCTCTAGATTTTTGTAGTATTTGACGATATTGTTTTAAATCATATTTACTATATTTAGACTTTCTAGGATTTTTCCTAAATACTAGTTCATATAGTCCACTTGTTGCAGGAAATATTTCATCATCAATTACAAAATCTTTTTGAGCATTAATTTGGAATTTTGATCTTCCCAACTTCGTAGAGTTTGTTCCCGCATCGAAATATGGACCATAGGCTTTATCACGATTCAAATCTGATGGCGATGGGAGGTTGACTGGTGTGCTTTGATTATAAACTTGTGAATTAGTGGGTGTTCTAAATGAATCATCTTCCTCTGCTTCTGGTTCTTCTTCTTCTGCTTCTGTTTCTTCGTCTTCTTCTTCTTCTTCTTCTTGTACTTCTTCTCTTTCTTCTTCTTCTTCTTCTTCTTCTTCTTCTTCTTCTTCTTCTTTTTCTTCAGCCAGACTTGAGTAGGGTAATGGTGACTCCTTTTCTATATCTGATTTAAACTCTAACTTTCTTCGTTTCAATGGTTTCATTATGTTTTCAATACTTTGAGTTTTGTTTGTTTTGTTTGTTTTGGCATTTTTCACAATCTCCTTTAAAGGTTCAACTATTGGTTTAAAAATATTTTCAAATTCGGTTTCCTTTGCAATTCTTCCAGTTTTGAGGGACATATATTTTCTCTTCAGGGATTTTTTAGTTTTTATGAGGTCTTTGAGTAAACTATCATCGATATTCATTATTGCATATGAAACAGGATTCATACAGGGCAGTTTTATTTCATACAGGGCTGTTTACAGGGCTGTTACAGGGCTGTTTCGGACTGTTTCGGGCTGTTACAGGGCTGTTTCGGACTGTTTCGGGCTGTTTCGGGCTGTTTACAGGGCTGTTTCGGGCTGTTTACAGGGCTGTTACAGGGCTGTTTCGGGCTGTTTCGGGCTGTTTCGGGCTGTTTACAGGGTTGTTTCATACAGGGAGTTTTTTTAATTTGTATCCTATTGATTGTAGATATTGTTTATTTGCTTTGGTAAGTCGTCTTGTTGTTGTTCTGTCGGACACTAATGGTGAGGTATTGATAGTCTTGTTATATGTTTCACCACTTTTATAGTTCAATGAACTGTTGTAGATAATCATTACTGAGGTTTTAGATGTAATCGTACTGTAATAGTTTCACCTCGAAAGTTTATGAGATTTATTTCTTGATCCAATAGTTTTAAGGTTATAGAACTTATCCTCTTCACGTTCATGGGTAAATAGATAACATTTTGCGGAACCTCTATTATTTTATAGCCGAACCGAGGTACATCTAGTCAGATAGCTGTCAGACTTAAGATGCCTCGTATATTAATGATGTGCTAGCTAAATAGTACAAAAAAGAAGCGAACCAAACAACCCAGAAATCAGCGAAAAACAAAAAACCATCTGAAAGATCAAAAATAAAAACAGCGAAAAATCAAAAAAACATCTGAAAGATCAAAAATAAAAACAGCAATCAATTTTTTTTTTTTATTTTTAAATTTATTTCAATCAACCCCTTTAGAATGGGGCTGATCTCTTCTATTTCTAGCTAAATAGTACAAAAAAGAAGCGAACCCAATAACCCAGAAATCAGCGAAAAATCAAAAAAACATCTGAAAGATCAAAAATAAAAACAGCAATCAATTTTTTTTTTTTTTTAATTTATTTCAATCAACCCCTTTAGAATGGGGCTGATCTCCTCGATTTCAAAATTATTCATTGAACTATAAAAGTGGTGAAACATATAACAAGACTATCAATACCTCACCATTAGTGTCCGACAGAACAACAACAAGACGACTTACCAAAGCAAATAAACAATATCTACAATCAATAGGATACAAATTAAAAAAACTCCCTGTATGAAACAACCCTGTAAACAGCCCGAAACAGCCCGAAACAGCCCGAAACAGCCCTGTAACAGCCCTGTAAACAGCCCGAAACAGCCCTGTAAACAGCCCGAAACAGCCCGAAACAGTCCGAAACAGCCCTGTAACAGCCCGAAACAGTCCGAAACAGCCCTGTAACAGCCCTGTAAACAGCCCTGTATGAAATAAAACTGCCCTGTATGAATCCTGTTTCATATGCAATAATGAATATCGATGATAGTTTACTCAAAGACCTCATAAAAACTAAAAAATCCCTGAAGAGAAAATATATGTCCCTCAAAACTGGAAGAATTGCAAAGGAAACCGAATTTGAAAATATTTTTAAACCAATAGTTGAACCTTTAAAGGAGATTGTGAAAAATGCCAAAACAAACAAAACAAACAAAACTCAAAGTATTGAAAACATAATGAAACCATTGAAACGAAGAAAGTTAGAGTTTAAATCAGATATAGAAAAGGAGTCACCATTACCCTACTCAAGTCTGGCTGAAGAAAAAGAAGAAGAAGAAGAAGAAGAAGAAGAAGAAGAAGAAGAAGAAAGAGAAGAAGTACAAGAAGAAGAAGAAGAAGAAGACGAAGAAACAGAAGCAGAAGAAGAAGAACCAGAAGCAGAGGAAGATGATTCATTTAGAACACCCACTAATTCACAAGTTTATAATCAAAGCACACCAGTCAACCTCCCATCGCCATCAGATTTGAATCGTGATAAAGCCTATGGTCCATATTTCGATGCGGGAACAAACTCTACGAAGTTGGGAAGATCAAAATTCCAAATTAATGCTCAAAAAGATTTTGTAATTGATGATGAAATATTTCCTGCAACAAGTGGACTATATGAACTAGTATTTAGGAAAAATCCTAGAAAGTCTAAATATAGTAAATATGATTTAAAACAATATCGTCAAATACTACAAAAATCTAGAGCACATATGAAGAACTATGACACTAATCCTCAAGTAAAGGGCAATCGTGGCCGAAAGTATATGACAATTATTAAACCTTTAATCAAAGATATGAATGAAGAAGAAGAATCACACCAAAAAATTGGTAAATCATATGATATGGTATATTCTGAGAACCCAATCGATTATGTACATTGGATTGATCCTAATGAACTTGTTGATAGACTTAGACTTTTAGTTGCATCGCAAACTGCTGGCAATAATAATCATCAGAATGAAATAAACTCAATTGCGGAAGAGCTGCGTGAATCGAATATCATATATTAAACACAGTTTGACAACAAAGTTGATATTATTAGCAAAATAAGAATTTGATGTTGCTTTATCAACGATTGGCCAAATAAAATATTTAATAAAATAAGCTGTGATAGAAATAGCTACGCACAGATTAGTTCCGAACAGAGCACTTCATACAGGGCGGCTTCATAATTTTATATAGGAAATACGTTTTCTGCACAACGTTCACCATCATCATTTCTTCCTCTATCCTTTACAATAATTTTTTACTGAGAAGTATAAATGATGATGCACTAAAGCTATAAATCATCGAAGATAAACTGTAAAAAATGGATCCGGCTTTGCGATCACGATCATACACTGATGAACAAAATTTAAAAACTCATGAACTACTCGATAAGATTACAAAGTATATGTTGGATATTTTCGAGAAGTATAGAAATAGTGGTGAACCTATTAGCAGGGCATCCAACAACTAGCTTTCACCAATTTAGTACGCATTCGGAATTCGACTTGAAATCATGTCTGCAGTAAATACGTCTACGATCTTCGATGAGGTTTTAAAGTTTCTAAAAACAAATCAACACACTCTTCTCGAGGAACATTTCGCTGAATTTATGGAGTGTATTATTTTCCTAAGGAAATTCCAAAACGTATCCTCCACCACATCTGTTCATGGATGTCATTTTATTAACTGTCCATGGTCTACAAATCTTTGTCAAGATGGACCAGATACTTGCGCATGTTATATGCTTGAAAGCAGATTGATTAGAATTAAGAAATTAATGTCATTATATAAAAAAAGAATTATTACGAAATAAACCTATGGAAATTTTTAGTTAAAATAAAAGTGTGCATTAAATAAAAATCAAAGAAAATTTTTTTTTCATCTTTATTTTTCTAAACTGTAGTGCCCCCATGCACGGGTATTAACACCATTTTCCATTATATATCTTTTATCATCTATATAACTAAGTGTAAGTTTATTAACAGATTGTGTATATATATATTATGAATCTTTGATCTAATTATGTACATATTTCCATAAAATAGTTTCTTTTATACAAACAATCTCTGTAATCATCTATATTCATACCATCTAGTACAGTTTTCTTAACACCTTTAGCTTTCTTAATTTGATTACTATTTTCAGTAGTAATTGAATACATTTTAGATCGAAGACCGACAAATTCTCTTATAATTTCACCATTAATTTCATCTTTCATCATTCCAATTATCTTCTTGTTTTTATTTGGTATATTATACCTATTATCAGATGGATAATCCGATGTATCAAAATTGTTATCAATGTGCATCAGTATATCGGTATAGAAATTTTTGGTTTTAATAGAATATACGAAAGAATCAGTATCCATGTAATTTAAAGTTATATTTCTACCATACTTTGGTTTCATATATTCATAGTGAAAATCATACATCTTCCATTTTGATAAATCAAGAACAGTAAAACCCAAATAAATTGGTTTGTTGTAAGTCACATGAACACGTCTCATTTCAATAGCAATCATGTTGTCCGTAAATTTTTTAGAACTGTGAAAGTTAGGTTTGGCTGTCAGAGCTCGGGCACCTAACCGTTTTCCACAACTCTCCCAATTTGTTACTATTTTGATATCTTTTATTTTGTCTACATTTTCCATCGTTTTACCATAAACAGCATTGTTCAATAATTTAAAGAAATTCTTCTCAAAAACATTTTTAGCCAATGTACGGTGATGTGTATTCAAATCAATGTATTCTTTTAGCAAACATGATTGCTTCAATCTCAAAATTCTGTGTATTTTTAAAAATTACAAAGCAGATTGATTAGAATTAAGAAATTAATGTCATTATATAAAAGAATTATTATGAAATAAACCTATCTTAATGTAAATTTCTTGCGATTTTTATTCATTGTATTGCAATATGAGTAAGAGGAATGTTGTGAATGAATTACACAAACCAGCTCGAAGAAATTTCACTCGACGTCGTGTTATCATTAATAAAAACTGCGTCATCTGTTACACAAGCCATGAAATCCATTTTTGTCAGTTCCCATCGAACTATGTGATATTATAATCAGATTTGTATTAAATCAAGTCGAAACATGTTCAAAAGCATTGCAACACTTAAGCGAAAAATTAAACAACTATTTCCATCTTCAGGAGTCATATGAAGCTCACAAGTCGTTCTATGAAATTGTATGTATGAGAAATTTATCTCCGTCCATCCTACTTCACAACTACATAGATTATCACCTTCTCTCTCTCTCTCTCTCTCTCTCTCTCTATGATTCGCACCAAAACATTTCGCTTTTGCAAGTATATTCAATAATATTTGAAGACCCCTTCTTATTGGTTTCGTTGTCAATCTGAACCTTACTAAGTGCTCCTTAAAATGTCTCTTTGATCGATGAACTGAACTATCGCCTGATATTTTCACATGAACTTCCCGTGTTCTATTCTCATACAACATTACTATTATATTAATGTATGACCTCTCCTCATTTACTTATCTTCTTTTATACAATGAATAAGATTACCAATTATAACAATCCCATCTTAATATTCCTACTTTTACATTAACACCCATGACCACGGCAACGACACCTGCTAACCCATCCACTGCCACAAACAACAACAACACCACCACCTACTGCTAACAATAACATACCGCACAACTCACAACTACGACAACCGTCGCGGCACCAACCATACAAAGATCAACTCACAACAACCCCATAACTCCAACATCAAAACATAACACGAACACCAATAATTACCTCATCTCAAAGCAATTCACTCTCAAAACACATAAAACTGATAACAATAACAAAAACTATCAACCACCAGCGGCGGCCGGCCGGCACCTCAAACACACAACAATGTAGATAACATACTTCAGCCAAAGCAACCACACTCACTCCAAGGCCATATCTTACCTCTCGCTCTAATATCTTCCCTCTCGCTCTAGCACAGAATTCCCAGTCTCAACCGCCCCAATACCTACTTAAATAGTATAGAAATCAATTTTCAATTCATAAATACAATTAAATTCATTTGTTCGCAATTCGCGCTCATGTGAATAGTACTTAAAAAAGTTTTCAAAAACTGTGATTTCAAAATGAATATGTTAAAAAAATAACGCGTAAATAGTGTAAATACTACAAAATACTAAATTTATGTAACAGCGTCAGAAAAAGGCACACTTTTCTTTCATCGCCCCTTTTATATGGACTTTTTAAAACTAAATTGAAGGAGATTTCAAAAGTAGATATTGATATAATTTATAAACAAAATTCAATTAATTTTTTATATATTTATAAATAAAAATCAAAGCTAAAAGGTTTTCATTTTAAAATTTGTCATTTGAAAACGAATTGCATCTAAAGTACTGTCTAGCTTACCCGCAGAACAACCTTAAAGACATCTAATTCTAATGTTATTTAGTTGTTTTGGGTTTATTTATAAAAGAAACGTTGTGAGAGAGTGATCTTTTTACAGTCTATATTGTATTGTGAAACTAAAACTAAAATTTATAACCTTTCTCTAACAGTCCGGGAGATTGTTGCGAAATTCTGAAAAGTAACAAATAAAAAAATGAAAAAAGTGTCATTTCTAAAGCTATTCTGCAATTTAAGAATTTTCGCACAATATTTAACAATTGTTGGCTCTCCTAACACTATAATCGTGTTCTGATACACAGCAGCGTTATATTTTATAGAAATTCATTTGGAAATCACTGCGTTTCTAAAATTTCCAAAGTGAATTTTCATACTAAAAAAAGGGAAAAAGTAGCACCAAATAGTATGAGGGTCCTCGAAAAAGTGCCAAATTATTGCACTACGGTCACGTTGGTCACAGCGCACGGCTCACTCACACACTCAAATCCGATTCGGAACGTTCCCTAGCGACATCGCCTCAAAAACCGCACAAAATCAAGGCGATGTCGCTAGGGAACGTTCCGAATCGGATTTGAGTGTGTGAGTGAGCCGTGCGCTGTGACCAACGTGACCGTAGTGCAATAATTTGGCACTTTTTCGAGGACCCTCATTACTATTTGTTGCTACTTTTTCCCTTTTTTTAGTATGAAAATTCACTTTGGGAATTTTAGAAACGCTGTGATTTCCAAATGAATTTCTATAAAATATAACGGTGCTGTCTATCAGAACACGATTGTAGTGTTAGGAGAGCCAACAATTGTTAAATATTGTGCGGAAATTCTTAAATTGCAGAGTAGCTTTAGAAATGACACTTTTTTCTTTCACCGCTCTTTTTTTTTGTTGCTTTTCACAATTTCGCAACGATCTCCCGGATTGTTAGAGAAAGGTTATAAATTTTGGTTTTAGTTTCACAATACAATATAGACTGTAAAAAGATCACTCTCTCACAACGTTTCTTTTATAAATAAACCCAAAACAACCAAATAACATTAGAATTAGATGTCTTTAAGGTTGTTCTGCGGGTAAGCTAGACAGTACTTTAGATGCAATTCGTTTTCAAATGACAAATTTCAAAATGAAAACCTTTTAGCTTTGATTTTTATTTATAAATATATAAAAAATTAATTGAATTTTGTTTATAAATTATATCAACTTATTTTTATATCTACTTTTAAGATCTCTTTCAATTTAGTTTTAAAAAGTCCATAAAATGGGGCGATGAAAGAAAAATGCGCCTTTTTCTGACGCTGTTACATAAATTTAGTATTTTCTCCCAATATTTAACAAGTATTAGCCGGCTTTGCACTATTTACGCGTTATTTTTTAAAGATATTCATTTTGAAATCACAGTTTTTGAAAACTTTTTTAAGTACTATTCACATGAGCGCGAATTGCGAACAAATGAATTTAATTGTATTTATGAATTGAAAATTGATTTTTATACTATTTACCATCAAAGCCTTATATTAAATTAATCTTAAGTCTAATCTAAAAAAAAATCGGACTCTCAATCGATTTAAATAGCTCAATTTACAATTATTACAGCAATTGAAAATTCTTGCAGC
Organism: Cheilosia vernalis; assembly: GCA_949126925.1. Taxonomy (NCBI): domain Eukaryota; kingdom Metazoa; phylum Arthropoda; class Insecta; order Diptera; family Syrphidae; genus Cheilosia; species Cheilosia vernalis. Next base: position 41,315,766 of record OX421361.1, on the reverse strand, counting down.
GATATTGTCACACTTTATTCACAATCCACATAAAACATTCGCGGATCCACAAACCCACGAATGAAAAAATTCTATCGCATTTAACATTAAACAATGATTGAAGTGATTGAAGTGTAAAAAAATTCGCTTGTTCGTAGTTCGTTCGCCATTGGCTCTCATGCTAATAGTCCTAAAATGTGAATTTTCCAAATAATAAAAAGGAACAAAGGAACAACAAATTGTATTAGTGTCTCGAAAAAGGTACCAAATTGTCGCACAACGGTCACGCTGTTGTCATTTCTTCTCATCCGACATCCTTCTCGCTACCTAAAAAGGTCGCGTGTGGGAAAGCTCGCCTGGAATTTGCAGGAACAAAGCGATATAAGAACAAGACAAATTGGAAGTTGTCAGTTCGCGACATCACTCACACATTTATAGAATCCGCCTATACGTGAACCCTTTCCGACACCGCCATTGCGGAAAAAACCGCACAAAATCAAGGCACAGGGCACTGAAAAAATATCGAGATCTGCAAAAAGTGCTCCGAATCGAAAAAATATTGATTTTTGGTCCCAATGGAAAACGACATTAGATTTCGTTTTTCCACGAGTTCTTAGCACAGACTAGGTTTGTTAGACGTGGGCCCTTTGCACTGGGTGTGAAAATTAGCTGATACTTCTCAGTGAGCACTAGTCGGCACTAGTGCTAGCCACGTCAAACAAACCTATTGAAATTTGTTATTGCATTTGACATTTGCGTGCAATTTTTTTCGATTTCTTTTAAAAGGCAATCCTGTCAGGGAGTGAATATGCTTGAATGATGGTCACATAAGAAGGTTACGGCGCTTTTGTTGTCTGGCCAGTAATACTGTAAGTCTCGATCTAGATCTGCAAAAAGTGATCCGAATCAAAAATTAAGTGCACGACTGGGTCGAACGAAACATTCTCTATACTAGACAAAAGAAAACAAAATTCTCTTTTGGATATTCATCTCATATGGCAGTTATATAAAATAACAATATAAGTTTTTAAAGGTTAAAGCTCTCAGTAACTGGCAATGTCGCAAGCGTCTACTGTACTATTTTATAAGGTCTTACTCCTCAGTTGATTTTTGAGTACAGGATAAGCGTACCTAGTAGCAGTTTCTGTTTTTGACCTAAGGATATGTTTTTAATTTTGATTGGAATATGATTTAAGTTTTCAATTATTGGAAGTATTGCTCGTGATAGACCGATATCTTTAGAAAGATTATGTAATAATTCAGGCGTTTGTGAATTTGCATTAGTAGCTATAAATTGAATATCCCGATGCTCGTGTGTGCGGTGCAAATGAAGTTTTTGTTTTTGTAAAACTATCCAGACATAACAGTTGCAAATATTGCAATGTTTATTTGGAAAAATACAACTGACTGTATGATATTGTTCCGGATTATAGAAATACTTCGTTTTTTGACATTTTATCGAAATCGAAGATGGGGTTTTCGAGATATGAGCAGTTTCTAAAATTAGCGTTTTCGGTGTTTCGAATTGAAAATTAAAGACACAATAGTTTTGAAAACATCAATTTGACTCTAAATTTGCATTTTGGTCAAAATCGTTATTGCCGTTTTAAGATAACTAGACAAAACTATATTTTTAAAAAATTACTCTTTTCATAAATCCATTGTACGATAATATAGAGAAAAACTGAGGTTGCTATTAAGTTATAAATGACCACATAACCTTAGAAATTAATTTTTGCTACAATCGTATAGACCGTTTTCGAGATATGTCAAAATTTCAAAAGTTCCGTTGTTGGAATTTTTAGCCAAAAACTGGGTACGCAATCATGGTAACATCACCTACTTAAGCTTAAATATCGATTTTGGTTGAAATCGTTAGAGCCGTTTTCGATAAAATCAAACTGGTACAAAAATGTTGTATGGGAAGTACCATTAATATTGAGGTTACATTGAAAAAAAAAACACCTCCCGAACTGTAAGCCCAAAAACTCCAAATCCGAGGTTGGAACGTAATCCGGGAAGCCGTTTAGACTGTAGGCCCGTGGAAGGACGGACAGATGGACAGACCGGACAGAATTTTGCGACCCACTTTTTTGAGTTCCTCTATCATCGTAATATCAGAATTGATTAAAATCTCGAGTTCGAAATTTTGTACGAAACCAATATCTTTCTCTTACTACGTAATGGAGAAAGTTAAAAATAAAAATTATTTTGTTGCATAATGGAGCATGAAAAGTAAATTCAATCAAGAAAAGATTGATTTTTTGTCCCAATTGAAAACGACAAAAAGGCCACCATTAAAAACACCCGCTAATTCAAAACGAGGATAAATAAAACAGCAATTCCACATTCTTTGTTATTTAAAAAAAAGATCATCATCTCAGTTTATTTGCTCCTTTGTTTCGCAGCCGAAGGAAAGACAATAAATTTGATATTAATCCGCATGCGATCTATCTATTATTAATCCTTCGTTTCTATCGTTCACAATCTTTATACAATTTTATAACTATTTCACTTAAATTGTTTGAAAATTATTATTTTTCTGTTAAATGTTCTTGTTTGATTTTGTTTCTTTTTTTATTCTCTTTGTACTGGCTACTATAAAAATACAGATATTCATTATATTTAATATCTAAACACATTTCTATAGTACATTCAAATTTTATATTTCGTGTAGGCTGTTGGTTTTTTGTTTTCGTTTTTCATTTTATAAATAAGGATTTTTTTGTTTATTTTAAAATTAGTTCATGTTCAATATATGTATCGCTTCTAGGCATCTACTCAAATAAATATATATAATATATGTACTTTATTATTATTATTATTTTTAAATATTTAATAAATACTAAATACTAGATAATTGTGTTTTTATTATATTTTGTTCTCCTGGTTTTGTTGTCGATACGGGTGTTGTTACTTTGTTACTCTTATTGCATAAGACAGTGGTGTTGCATGTTTCGTTTCCGGGACAGAAACCATTTTGTAATAGTACAAAAATCTGTATTCAACTTTTGGTTATAGGAAATTGCTTATTGTTTTGTTTTTAATTTATATTTCTAAAAGGAATTCAATACCTAAATATAATTTATTTTTAATTCTGTTTAAATGCGTTTTGCTATTTAATTTCTGTGTAAAGTTCTACAAAGTCTCTTGTTTATACACAATATTAGAAATAATATTTTTACTTCTCTCACTAAGCAGATTTTATTTATTTATTTTTTAAGTTGAGAAATTTACAGAGCAATCCTTTGTTTTGCATATGGAAGACCGCATTGTCGTCTTCTTGTTTTAGCAGTTTTATTTTTTTTTTCAACAAAAAACAGTTTAATATAATTTAATTATTTATCTTTCTTTTATATATAAATATTTTGCTTTATTGCTACAAAATTGAAATGTCCTGCATTTCGGTTTGTTTTACTAACAAAAATTTACATGCAACTTGCCGGGATGGATACAACTTTAATAATATACACAAATGGTTTTTTTTCGAATTTGTAGCGCAGGTTTCAAGAACTTAGTAACAAAATATAATCCCTAAAAATGTCAGACAAAAGCATGATTTGCTGGTGTTTTTAATTCAAGAAAAAACAAGAAGAAAATATAATTACAATACAATTATTATTCTTAAATTTAATGATTACTAGAGAAGAAGGAAGGAAATGGTGAAACATATTTATACTTGTATTAGATACAGAAAATTTCACAATGTTTGCTTAATTTAGTTTTGGGGGAGAAAAACTTATTTGTTTTTTATACAAAAATCTTAACAACAAAATGGGTTTCAATTGAATTTATACATTATTCACCACGGTTTAGACTTATTGTGAGGACAGTACTCGCCAATAGAGTTCGCTGTGACATGATCTGTCTAAATTGGTGCGTTTCCCTGCTATAGTGTTTTTAATTTGCTTATTAAGCGCGGTAGTTATCGATTATACTTTTTGTTGTCTTTGCGTTGGCAGTGTTTTCTGTTTGTTGTTAGATGTTTTGTTTTATTTTTTCTTATTAAAGATAATTTATTTGTTTTTCTTCATGTATATATATCACAATTAAGTCTTTTTCTTTATACAACAAAAAAAATCCTAAGAATCTTCTTTATGTACGAAGTTTAGTTTTAGATTAATGCTTATGGAGGAGAGCAAACATGTTGTTGTTGCTGTTGTTGTTTGCAGAAGTTATTAACTTGCATAGGAACGTCGGACTGGAACAGGAGGAGGTATTTTTGATTTTCGTATTGGCGATGATTGTTTACATGTTGGAATTCGACTTATTGGCGGTGTAGATGGTGACGAAGACGATGATGAAGATTTGTCGGTTTTGCTTTCCTGAAATTCAAAAAAGGAGCTTAGTTATATTAAGTGGAAGGCGTAAGGCGTATTGGAGAGGTAGGTCTGAATGTAGATGTTGCCAACAATACACACTGACAAGTAGGTCGGTCTGGATGCTGTATAAACATTAATTGTTGACTGACTAGCGGCACACTGGTGTAGCGCACGGTGGTGCAACTAAAAAAAGATTCTATAACTTTAAAAGGAGCTATTGCGCATGCGACCAGGCAAGATAAGAAACTGCGAGTGCTGAACCAGTGAGCTAGTATGGCAAAATCGCCATACCCGAAGTTGGATGACCATATTCTGTGTCGTTTTGAACGTCAAATTCATCGGTTATAGAACACAGGTAAGAAAAGACTTGAAGAGTCCACACACATAGTACTTTAGTATGACGAGAAGCTTACGAAAACGATCTTCAGATCTAATTACGTTGATTCAAAGTGAACTAAACTACTTTGAGCTGAGATCAGTAACTAAGCCAACCTTGCAAGCATAGCTAATTCAAACGAATTAAAATGAAATGAAAGTACCTTGGAGTCTTTAAGACCAAAGACGGGCTACAATATGAGCCTGCATAGGATTCACAGTGACTTCAGGGTAGTGAGGAAGAGCCGCGTTCAACGGTCGGACCGCAAATCATTTCGTTTCTATGGAATAAAAGGCGAATAACGCACCCACAATTACGCATAGTACTGGAGAGAGCTGACTTCCGATCGTTCTGGATAGAAAGAATAGACATAGACACCTGGAATGTTAGATACCCACCAGCACCACCCCAGTTGCATCCGAAACACCTGTAGGCAAGGCCCGGTATACACGACGCTCGTGTATATCGGGTCTTCTGCTAAATACTAACCTTTTTGGGAGATTCAAGCGAAGGCAATCGTTTCCAGCCGTTGCTTCGCCGCCACGATGGCCCACTGTTGAGTGTCGCTGTCGTTGGTATCGCAGTAGTCGACGTTGTTGTCGTCACAGCCACTACAGAAACGGGCGTCGAGTTTGTCGGCGTCGTCTCTTCACTTTTGACAACTTTTGTCGTCGTCTCCACCTCGGAGCGCTGTTTATTCCTTAAAATACATATTGGCTCCTCATAGCTACAACTGCTAACCAACTCGGGCAATTCCATTATGCACTTCGTATGCTCCTCCGATTCACTGGAGGAACAACTGGTGACTTGTGCTCGGCCAGCTTCGCTTGCTGTTGGACTTGGACCTCTGGTCCGACAATTTTCCGATGTAGTATCATCCTCATCGTCCGTTTCCGCATCCAGGTACGAGTACAAACTACGTGTACTCCCCGATGGGATATTGACCAACTTGTAAAAGTCCTTGGTAAAGTCTACACACGCTACTTCCTCATCCTCGGAATAGACAATCTGTAATTGAATCAATTAAATACCCGATAGCAAGTTACTCCTTCTGCTCAGATACTTACCGTTTGTTGCAGTAGCTTTGATATGCCCTCCGATTGTGATGCAATCATCGTGGAGTTGAGAAAATCACTCGTATTCCATATCCAGTCGTGTTCATGCTCACGTTCGTGTTCCTGATCGTTAACCTCATCGTCCAGGGTTATAACACCCAGCTCATCTTGTGACATGCTCCAGTCTTCCATTTCGGTGGAACACGGTTCGGCTGGCAGTAGCCACTGTTCGGGCTCCTCGGGCAAATCTTCCAGATGTCCATTCGATGGCTGCGGCTGACCACTGCTCATGGTACAGTAGCCTTCGTCCTTTCCCTTTGCCGGACTCGCTGAGAGGGCAGCGTTTTGTGCTTCCAACTCGTAGACACGACTTTTTAACACGGAAACTTCCTGCCGTAGGCTGTCCTCCAGTACGATGGCGTCAACAACTTTCCGCATTACATCGTCCAGGCAGTGTTCGTATTGGCGGATGCGGAGTGTTAGCGCTTTGTTCTCTTGTTGCATGTTATGGAGGAGTGTCTCTTGGCGTGCGAATCTTGCCTGCAAATGACAAAGAAATGCACAAATTGTTAGTTTTCAATAAAACGAATCATGATAGTTTGTCAAAGGTGTGAATTAACGAACATGTATGCATCAGCGATGCTGGGAGAACGGATCACATTACATTAGAATAATTGCTCCTAGGTGGCGCTCTTATTGTGAGTATTATAGATGTTTATGGTTGACGGACTTCTTGATTGATGTCTGGACAGTTTTAAGGCAGATTGATATTACTTCTAAAGCATGCGGCAACTCAGTCAATATTCGGTTAGGTAAGGCTAAAAAGGGTATGAGGAGCTTCCAAAGAGCAATAAGCTTTGCTTGAGAGCACAAAGTTCCCCTATCGACTTTTGCGCCGCCTGTCGGCCTGCTTCGAGTGTCACCGGATAAGAGGTCTTATAAAGTCATTATGTCGAAACGTGAATTGTGAGCCCAGCTTAAGATTTCATGGTGCACAGCCATAGGAGAAATCGACAGGAATCTAGGAAGTGATCTTCACTTTTTTATTTAAGCTAAGAATGCGCTCTGAGATCTTGCGGCTAGTTAATTGTTCTGTACTTAAATATTTGTAAGTTAAGGTCTTATGGACATTCAAGGCCATAAAGGACCGTCAACAACAGAGCATCTTGCCAAAATTAAAATGGTCAACCTTTGACAATACATGATTTGGCTAAAATAAAGATAAGAGTTCATAAAAACAGGATTCGCTACTGTACCCAAAAAGGGCAGACCTAGCTTATCCTGAATGTCCGATAGCGACAGCAAAATTGTTCATTGCAAGTCGTTAATTTGAATTAGATTAAAGGCGGGAGAGCCTACGAGGGGCTCTGGCACTGCGGCTACTTAGAGGGGCCTATTGTGCCTAAGCATGCGGAATTAGGAAGAGCATAGATTGTCAGCGCTGGCGACGCGTATTATATATTCTAGTTCGCATGGTAGCTTAAAACGATGCCTGACAAGATGCACTTCTGTCTAAAAATGTGTCAATAATGCAGAGGGGCCAAATAGCTCCTTTTGAGCCTCAAGACCCATGGCCCCCTCTTTTTCAAAACTTATCGAAATGTCCCCCTTTTTAGTTCAAGTATGATTTTATTTAATTATTTATTTAAAATTAAAGCAAAACAAATGGGAAAAAAGCCTTGTAAAAACATTTGAAGCCCTTAAGTGAAGAAGGGGTAAACCGACATTTTTAGGAAATTAAACTTTTTTCCAGCAATGAAGGGGTTATAATTTCGTGCAATCCACGTCTCTCTTAGCGCTCTAGTTTTCTATTTAGATCTATACGAATGTGGTATGAAGGTGGTAAACGCCATACAATTTTGAAAAATCTTTTTGGAAAAAGGTGTTAAAGTCACTTAACTCCTTTTAATACTGAAAAAGTGTTTTTATTTTCTGCTTAAAGGAGGTATATGCGCATAAAGGCCCTTTTATTTTTAATCAACAAAAAATGCATTTACATATAACTTAGACTGAATTAAAAGGTTATGCTCTTAAAAAATCATTTATATCTTTCCTGTATTTTGCCACTCGGGTACTAGTCTGAGTTGTTAATACAATCAAAGTTACAGTTCAAAAACTTTTTGCTCAAATATCTTGAGACTATGCAAATGTCACTTAACTCATTCATCATCTTAGGGCAAATTTTGTTTTTTGTTGTGAATATAAAACATTGGTTTTTTGTTATAAATAAATGTTTTTGCTGCTGTTTTTTGCTGTGTTGCTTATCATAAGTATTTTATTTGGGGGCCTTATTTTTGTCTCGGGCCTCTTTTCATTCACCTTTTTGAAATTTTTCAGAGCCAATGCTGCCGGGAAGGATAGGCCGGTCACACTGTCAGCGCTCAGAACCAAAAGTGTAGGCATTATTCAAAATGGGGAAATTTCCCATATAAATTTTCCCATTGCGACCTACAAAATATTTATTTAAATGTAATTATTAGTACAGGCCCCATTGCGTTTAAATACAAATGATAGATGAGTTTAATCCCTTCACAGTCCACAATTCGAACTGAAGTTAGGTGCCACAATCATGCTCATTTGATAAACAAACACGGATACTCACACGCAAATGGTTTTCGAGTAAATTAACTTATCCCGATCTCGTACTTGAATTATTTTTATGTAAGCCTCTCGATAATTTAAAGTAGGTACTTCATTGCACTCATTATTGTTATGTATTAAAGTGCTACAGGCACAACCCTAGATCCTAACACACACATTGGTAGTATAAGTAGTTTGTAAGTTATTATGTTTAAGTCAGTCAGTCATGTAAGAACTCTCTAAGAATAAACACTGAAAACTGCTCGCTCGTTTCTTGACTTGATTAACACGTACGTGAGGTACATAACATTTTGGCGACGAGGATGGTAGTGCGATACGCAATTATAATTACCATTAACTATTAACAGTTTCTCAAAAAAAAAAAAACCGCAAAACAACGCGAGTGGCTAAAAATCTTATACACATGTGCATTGTGCATATCATCTATATTAAACAGTTCAATTAGATTGGTGAACAATATTTATTCGGGCAATGAATGACGATAATAAAGACGTCATCAAAAATATGAGTGTCGGAAATTTTCGTGGAAATATTGATCCATTTATAATGGACAAAGATGACTTTGAACAGTATGCTGATCGTTTAAAACACATTTTTGTGTTAAACGGGATTGGTTCAAGTGCAAGCGAAGACAAGCAGAAAGTGTCAATTTTCGTGTCGTTTGTAGGAGCAGATCTATACAAAATCTTAAGAACTCTTATCACACCCAAATCTGAATGGGATTATACTTATGAAGAGTTAATCAAAATATTAAAGCAATATTTCAAACCCAAAGTTAACGTGAGAGCAGAGCGGTTTAAATTCATGTCTCGGAAGCTTATGGATGGTGAAAGTCTGCAAGATTTTATTGTGGAATTAAAATCACTTGCCGAAAATTGCGAGTATAAAACTTTTTTGGATCAGGCGCTATGCGATAAGTTCATTGGGTCGCAAAGAAATGTGGATATCCAACGGAGACTTTTGAATGAACCACTTGATAAATCATTCAATGAAATCTGCGAGGCTGCGCTTACAATGGAGTCGACTCAAAAAGATGTGAGGGACATTCAAGCATCCTTCCCATCCCTAAATCAGCAAGCAGATCAAAATTGGATTGGTCGCAGTAAGTTTCAAACGGGTTATGTCAACCATCGACGCAATTCTTCAAGGAGCAAAAGTCGTAATGAACAAGGTTATGGTACATCGACACGTGCAAGAAAGCCGAACGACAAAATCACATGTTTTCGATTTCAGCAGGAGGGTCACTACGCTTACGAATGCAGACAAAAGAAATTTAATAATAAAAATAGGTATCACAATAAAAATTTTAGAAAGGTAAATCATATCGATAATTCTGAACAATTGGCAAATTTAACCTTGGGTAACATTTCGGTAAATTCTATAAATTATGATTATATAGCTCCTCTTATTATATCTTTGCATGTCAATAATATTAAGATAAATATGGAAATTGATTCAGGTGCATGTTTCTCTGTTCTCCCAGAAAGTATGTATTTAAAATTGTTTAAAGGATGCACTCTTAAAACATTTGATAAAACTCTCAATCTCATTACAGGTGAAAGTGTTGTTGTTGTTGGGCAAATTGTTGTTGAGGTGAGTGGTTTGTGGAATGACAAAACGCATTGGCTGGATTTGGTAGTTGTTAGAACGGATAAAGTATTTACTCCTTTGCTAGGAAGAGATTGGTTGAACGTACTATTTCCGAGCTGGAAAGATAATTTCATGGTGAATGGGGTAGATTTATCTTTGGATAATATAAAGACTGAGATTGTTGCATCATTTCCGCAAGTGTTTAACAACGACTATTGTGGGATTATTAAAGATCATGTTGCTGAGATTGTGCTTGATCAGAATGCTTCCCCAATATTTCATAAGCCATACACAGTTCCATACGGGCTACGTGAAAAAGTGGAAAAGGAGTTGGAGCGTTTGGTAGGTGTAGGAATATTAAAACCTGTAAGGCATAGCGAGTGGGCCACACCGATTGTAGTTGTAGAAAAAAAAGATGGAGCGATACGTATTTGCATGGACTGCAAGGCTACAATAAACCGATATGTTCGGGCGGATCATTATCCGATACCTAGGATCGATGATATCTTAGGCAGTTTTCAAGGATGTTCTTCCTTTTGTATTTTGGATTTGGCAGGTGCGTTTCAACAGGTTGCGTTATCTGATCAATCGCAAAAGTACGTAACAATCAACACCGAAAAGGGTTTGTTCCAGTATACTAGACTCCCATTTGGAATAAAATGTGCCCCATCAATTTTTCAATACGTCATAGATAACATTTTGAAGGGCTTACGATATGTAAGGGGGTACATTGACGACATTATTATTGGTGGTAGGACACATGATGATTGTAAAGCTAATTTAGCGACAGTTCTGATGAGGTTTCGTGAATTAAATGTAAAGGTTCGTATTGACAAATGCCAATTCTACAAATCGTCGGTCGAGTACTTAGGGCATGAAATAAATGGTGATGGTATTCGCCCGAAGGCAAATATGATGAAGGCCATAGTGGACGCTCCTGCGCCGACAGACGTCACTTCATTAAAAGCATACTTAGGTTTGCTAAATTTTTATAGCAAATTCATACCAAATCTTTCGGCTAGATTGGCTCCTTTGTATGAGCTTTTAAGAAAAGGGAATAACCTTGAATGGAATCAAAATTGCGAGAAATTGTTTAAAGAGAGTAAGCAGTGGTTGTACCAAAACAACATGCTAGTGCACTACTCGCAAGATAAACCTTTAGGAATTGTATGTGACGCAAGTTCGTACGGTGTTGGCGGTGTTTTATTTCACGTCGAGAGTGATGGTGAAGAGCGTCCTATTATGTTTGTTTCGAGCACATTGTCGAATGCCGAGAAAAATTACTCTCAAATTGAGCGTGAAGCCCTCGCTGTAATTTTTAGTGTGAAACGCTTTCATAAATATATTTATGGACGTCAAATTGTCATTTATAGTGACCATAGGCCACTTGAAACTATTCTTGGTGAGAAAAAGAATAACGCCATTTCCGCTGCGAGACTGCAACGGTGGGCCTTAATACTTTCACAGTACGATTATAAAATCATTTATAGGAAAGGCAGTAACATGAAAAACGCCGATGCACTTTCACGTTTGCCAATTAATGAGCCTACTGAAGTGGCTAACACAATGGTTAATTTTTTTAATATAAGAGGAAATTTACCTTTAAATGCAAACGATATTGCGAAGGAAACATCCAAGGATAAAATCTTGAGCAAAGTAATTTCGTTTGTGCGTTTAAAGTGGCCAACAAATTTTCAGAGCAGTAGCTTACAAAAAATAAGTAACAGGAGAATGGAGTTTTCTATTTCTGATGAGGGTTGTTTGTTGTTAGGATATCGAGTAGTAATTCCAGATTCGATGAAAATCAGAATGCTTGAGCTATTACATGAAGGGCATCTAGGTGTTGTACGCATGAAGCAAATGGCCAGAAGTACAATGTGGTGGCTGCATTTGGATCGGGATATAGAGGAATATATTCGAACGTGTGATGCATGTCAACAGGAAAGTAAGTAAGAAGGCAGGTGTAACGCCCTTGACAACTTGGCCTAATACATCTTATCCTTTTGAGCGAGTACATATTGACTTTTTACATTTTAAAGGCAACACACTTTTCTTGCTAGTTGATACATATTCGCGTTGGATAGAGGCACATATTATGAAAAAAACAACAGCATCCAATGTTATAGCAGTGTTTAGAAAAATCTTCTGTGTTTTTGGTCTTCCAAAACAAATAGTTTCGGACAATGGCCCCCCTTTTGGTCAATCGAAATACAAAATTTTTGTAAAGCAAATAATATTATTTTAACTACAGCTCCACCGTATCATCCTCAATCGAACGGAAGCGCAGAAAGAGCCGTTCAAACATTGAAATCAAGTTTAAAAAAGTATTTTCTTGATAATAAGATTAAACATTTACCTATTGAAGTTCACCTAGATAATTTCTTATTCAAATACCGTAATGCCTTGTCAACTACCACAAACAATTCACCTGCTGCTTTGATTTTTAAATATAAACCTAGAACCCTTTTGGATTCTATAAAGCCAGCAATAAAAATAAAAAAACAAACTAAATTAGATAATTTTGATAACAAAAGGTTTAAACATAGAGAAGTAATAGAACAACAACACGTCAATAGACAAATGAAACACATAAAAAAAAATAATGGATTTGAGAAAAATCAAAATGTATGGTATCGCTGCAGCTATAACACTTACGTGCGATGGATACCAGCAGTTATTGTAAATAGAATTTCAAATGTGGTATATCTTGTAAGATTAAATGGCACAGTTCGAAAGGCTCATGGTCATCAATTGAGACCACGAATTCTGAGAAAAGTGTCATTTGATTCAAATAAGAGTTTGATTAACCCTAATAGTACAACTGAATTAGTACCTTTGAGTAAAACATTTAGGGAGAAAGAGGGAAGCAGCCCAGTAGAACAAATTGTGAATGTAGATAATAACCACCCAGTAGCACAAATTGTGAATGAAGATTGTAACCAAAATTTACCCATAGCTTTAAGTAAAGGTACAAGAACTGTTAAAAAACCAGATTGGTTTAAGCCAATAAATTAAACATCCTGGCATATATATAACCTTGTATCATCACTTTAATTATTTTACACACGAAATGAATTGAATTTATATACCTTAGAAGTAATACATAAGAGATAGCTATAAGTAAAAATATGAATGAAATATTAAATAAAAGTGGAAAGGAGTGTTATGTATTAAAGTGCTACAGGCACAACCCTAGATCCTAACACACACATTGGTAGTATAAGTAGTTTGTAAGTTATTATGTTTAAGTCAGTCAGTCATGTAAGAACTCTCTAAGAATAAACACTGAAAACTGCTCGCTCGTTTCTTGACTTGATTAACACGTACGTGAGGTACATAACAATTATAACTGATCCCTCACTTATCCAATCACCTTTTAACACAACAGAAGTCAAAGTATGTCATCACATCAGATATGAATTTCAAAACAAAGAGCCACCTCTCTAGCTGTTAGGTACGCGGCAAAACAAACAAAAACGACCGACTTCCTTTGTCCCATACCCTTCGGCCCATTGCTGGTTAAAACCATTTCTATCCCAACCGAAGTCGGAATGCTATATAACTTTTATACCGCAAGGCGCCACCAAAACACCTCGCACCCATCCACTCATGATTTTGAACTATTTAACAGAGCGACGCACGTGAATAGCCGACAGCACTTGTTACATCAATCGGTGTGTGGAGTGTGTTTGATTTTTGTCACCTGTCAAAAATGTCAAAGCCAGCGGACCATGTGTGACCGATCAAATCTCAGGTCGGTTGATTTTCGGCGACTGGACGGTCAATTGAATTCAGTTCTGTTTATTATTAAGTTTCAGACTGGGCGCTTGGAATGGTGGCGAACATCAAGTGGTGGCCAACACATTTCGGCTCCACAAAGAGGGCGACAGTGAACCGCTTCAAATGGCTCGTTGGAATAGTGGTCATTGTGTACATATATCTCTTTTATATTCACTGCTTGCGGTTTCCGTTCGACTCATGAATGGCAGGTTCTGTGTGATTTACTGTGGTGTTCGTCTACTTGATGAACTTTGGCAGGGGTGATGGAAATGCAAGTGCAGTCAATGTGGAGTGGAACCACGACTTGGGCAGTTAACTGCGGTTTATTAGTTTGGAATTTTTTTTTTGGTTTTGTCGGCGATTTTGGTGATTTGATAGGTTTGCTCTAAATCGATATTGTGCACAAAGGTAATCTTATTCGGTATCCTTAGAGTGACGCGACGTTGAGGTGTGACTTTATGACAAGACCTGAAGGCGGCAAAGTGGGTGTGGAGATTTTATTACTCTAATTACTCGCTGAGTGGCTGGGCGGAATAGAGTTATGACATGATGTATACTTATACTAAAACGTGTTTTGCTAATGTTGCAACTGGAAAATGGGGAAACAAAATGTATTATACCTCCAAGCCGGTGACTTAGATGGTCTGATCTCTGATTTGCGATCTTCAAGAGCGACAAATGGACTTAGGTTAGATTTTATTGTGTCCATCTAGCAAAATTCGCCTTTTTAAAACTTACTACATACTTTGGCTGCTGCAGTTAAATAAATTTGTTGTAGAAATGTTGAAAACGAGACTGAATTAATTGTCATAACCGACCCGACTGTTCATTTGCTGTTAATTCTGTTAACTTAACAGAGATATAGTTGAAGGTAGACTCCAAAACGGAATTAAGCAAATTATAGATTTATGATTAGTAAATTTTAATCATCTGGTGATTTGTGAATATAACAGCATTCATTGTTGAATGTACAGCAGGATTAGTTAATTACAGATAGTATGCGTATAAGCTACAGAATTTGATTGTAGTATTCACAACACTTTGCGGCGAAAATGGAATTTTTATCGTCAATTTCTTTCATTTTCACAGCTCTTTTTCCTCATAAAACTTTTTTAACTTTCTCCATTACCTAGTAATGGAAAGATATAGTTTACTTACAAAATTTCGAACTCGAGATGTTAATCAATTTTGACATTACGATGATAGAGGAACTAAAAAAAAGTGGGTCGCAAAATTCTGTCCGTCTTTCTGTTTATCTGTCCTTCCACAGGCCTACAGCCCAAACGACTGTCCGGATTTAGTTCAAACTTCGGATTTGGAGTTGTTGGGCTTACATTTCGGGACGTTTTTTTTTTTTCAAGGTAACTTCAATATTAATGGTACTTCCCATATAAAATGTTCGTACCAGTTTGATTTGATCGAAAACGGATCTAACGATTTCAATCAAAATTGATATTTAAGCTGAAGTAGTTGAGTCCACCATGACTGCATATCCAGTTTCCGGCTAAAAATTCGAAAACCGATACCTACCTACTTTTGAAATTGTCGATATATGTATATCTCGAAAACGGTCCACACGATTGTAACAAAAATTCATTTCTAAGGTAATGTGGTCAATTTTAACTTAATAGCGAACTCAGTTTTTCTCTATATTATCGTACAATGGATTTTTCAAAATAGCAATTTTTTTAAAACTTAGTTTTATTTAGTTCACGCGAAAACATCAATAACGATTTTGACCAAAATGCTAACTTAGAGTCAAATTGATGTTTTCAAAATTATTGTGTCCTTAATTTAAAATTCGAAGCACCGGTAACGTTAATTTTAAAAACTGCCCAAATCTCGTAAACCCCATCTTCGATTTCGATAAAAGTTTAAAACGAAGTAATGCTTACATCCCGAATAATGTCTTATAATCGGTTTTCAGCAATAGTATTTTTCAAACTAAACATCGCAAATATTTGGTAAATTGTTTTGCCTGACGGAAACTCCCAGAAACAGAAACTCCCACTACGTTTCCATCGGTATTTTCGGCTTATAACTTCTAATGCAAATTCAAAAACAAACCTCTTAAATCTTACATGTATATCTATGTAAAGATATCGGTCTAATACGAGCCCTACCTCCAATTATAAGACACCTTAAACCAGCGTTACTAAAATATTTCAGTCAAAAATTAATACCAGTACAAGGGTGTGTACTAAGCGTTCTACTTGTGTTGCTAAGTCATTAGTCCTTTTAAAGGTTTTCTGTCGGCATATGTTTGAAATTGGCATGTAATACCTACGCCTTTTTTTAAAAACTCCGCCAACCAATTCATTGCGGGGTATTAAATTAGCATCCGCACTAAGCCCGATCGCGATTGCAACAATCCTACAGAACTTATTGACAATTTAAATCGAAAAACCCCAGACCCAGACACCAGACCACTTACCCATCTAAATATTCGCCTTGCGCAAATAATACTTCTTCCCACTCTCGTTCAGCGCAAAACTGTTTTCAATTTCGTGCCAAATTCGAGTTGTGTTCGTGCGACCGATAACAAGCAAACAAACCCCCAAAACATAAAAATAAATTCCCATAACAAAATAGAAATCCATAAATATAAACTACATTTATGGTGTCATTGTTCGCAGCTGAATTTATAATCGACTTTACTACATGGCGCGAACGAAACCAATTATTCACCCTGCTTTTCTACCTATTGTTCAGGCGCACACTTATCGCCTGGATATTGGATTTTCCAGTTTGAGCTCGTTATACGAACGATTTTATTACCCAAACCCAAACCCACCGACCAATTTGAACAGTGCTACCGCAATCGAAATTGAAAAGGACCCTTTTCGGTATGGTATAGGAACCCGGTCCAATGTGCACCTAGGAGATAAAAATTCATAACACTAATAAACATGCGATCTCGTTCTCGCGTAAAAATCATAAAATAGAAAATTCAAATAAATTACACAAAATAAATAGCAACGAGAACAGTCGACGGTGCATGAGTCTATTTTGAACATTTTGATTTAGGGCATAAACACAGTACAATCGTGTCATGTCCGGTTATACGTTAACAGTACACTGTCGGTGGAAAGTCGAAGGACACTCTGTGGTATATTGGTATAGGTGATGGTCACGCAGATCATTCGGGGGATAGAAAGTTCAAGTTTTGCGTGTTATAGCCTTTTCACACCGAACCGGAAACCGTGTTTTCGTCGAAAACTCGTCGATGCATTTACCGACCACCAACTAGTTTTCGTTTGACGTTTCAATCAGATGTGAAAACTTCGGTGCAAACTTTTTTGGTCACAAATTTCGATCGCATTAATTAACAAAAAAAAAAAAAATGAATTTAGTGCTTTTTAAAATAATATTAGCCTATCAATTAATTGTGGAAAATGATTTTAAGTAGTGAGTTGT
This sequence comes from Cheilosia vernalis, assembly GCA_949126925.1. Taxonomy (NCBI): domain Eukaryota; kingdom Metazoa; phylum Arthropoda; class Insecta; order Diptera; family Syrphidae; genus Cheilosia; species Cheilosia vernalis. The sequence continues at coordinate 41,298,646 of OX421361.1, read as the reverse complement.
GACATTTGTTCGGTCAGCCATTGCAAAAGGTGTGTTTGTTTCAACAACCCAACGATTCGTGATGTTTTCGTGGAAAGCTACTCGTTTTGAAAACTGAAATATGTATGGGAAAACTTCGGTTTTTGTAGAAGTTTTCGGCTCGGTGTTAAAAGCCTATAAAACTTCTGTTTTCGAAGAAGTTTTCGAGCGTTTTCGCGAAAAATTGCCAAAGTTTTCTACCTTTGCACTTTTTGGAAGAAATTTTCGACTGACTTTAGTATACGATGATATGCAACTCTAAAGACCTAGCTCCTTGAAATCGATGTGATGAGTTTCATTTTAAGAATTAATAAAAGCATGTTACAAATCGAGTGCCATATTCGAACAGAATAAAATTATGTTTCTCAAATGTTAGCAATAGGTGCGGGACAGTCGACATTCTGGCCTGGTTAAAACTTTTCCAGCGACTGATCCAGTCTTTCCTCAGAAGTCGAACACTATAATCAATGAACGAATGATTTATATCCTTACTTGTACGTAAATTAACATATCCTACAAGTTTCTATATAAAATGTACCCAAACTGATTTTAACAAATTAACTTGGAATAAGGAAGACCAAAACTCCTTTCCAAATTACATGTACCTACGGTTTGCATAACTATGGCAGGTCAGATCCCCTTCATGTGTAACCCATTAAGCTTTGAAATATCGCGGGTTTTTTAGACTTACAGAACTCAGTACTTATGGCTGGGTCAAATAAAACGAAATTTTTTTCTTTAATTCTTTTTCACCTTTTGAAGTACACACATACATACAGTCTCTCAAGGCATCTAACTCAACCTCATGTGATCATATTTCAAGTAATATTTTGAAACACATATCTTTTCTTGTTTCTGATATTTTATGTTATATTTTCAATTCCAGTTGTGATGTTTCAGAATAAACACGGTCTTAAGTTGAAATCCAATTTATTGTTCACACCTTGACAATCGCTTAAAGACTAACTCGCAGCAGCGAGGTATTAACTAACTCATACTGACTAAATTACATGCTGTGTATGTGTGTATGTGTATATATTACACGCCATATAATGTACCTGACATGCTGAACATGTGTACACAATATACATGATCATGCCATTACACTACAATATCCCCCTTATATCTAAAACATATGTATTTACATTTTAATTTTGTTTCGTGTTCTTTTAGGGTATCTATCTTTTTGTTGAAACTTTGCCCAATCTTTCTTCCTGGTGGTGCTATTTTCTTTGTCTTGTATATGAACTTCAATATCTTTACTTAAATCTATAATATTTTCAGTTTGTACATTATTATTTTCACCTTCGTCTATTACAATATCTTCCGTATTCTGATAAGCAACGGAATTTTTAGAATCATCGTAGCAACCAATTTGAACCTTTTCTGTAGGATCGAATAAGGATGCTAGAGCTAGTGTATTATCATAGTCGTCGTTTTTTACTATAATTGATTTTAATTGATTAGCATTTTGTTTACTTAATATTTCGACTAAGTAATATTGCCTTCCTAAAATTTTTACAATACGGCCTTTAGCCCATGTTTGTTTTCCTGCAACAGAGTAATCCTTAGCAATAACAAAGTTTCCTACTTCAAACTTCTTTCCATTACATCCGTTATAATATTTCTTTTGCTTTGCCTGCATTAAATTCACTCTATCACTAACATTAGTCTTATAACATTTTTGAGGAAATTTGCTTTTAATTGGATTAGTAATATCAAACCTATTTCTTAAACTCCTATTAAACATTAACATAGCTGGAGACATTCCAGTAGTGCTGTGAACCGAGTTGCGATAGTCCAATAGAAATGCCTCAAGACATTGATTTAAACTAGCTAATGAATTTTTTGAATGCATAGATCTTTTTATTGCAAGTTTACAAATTTTAACACTATTTTCAGCTTGTCCATTAGTAGATGGATTACCAACCGGACTTGTTTTATGTATTATTTTATTTCTTGCTAAAAAGTTTTGAAATTCTTCGGATACGAATGTAGTTGCATTATCAGAAACTATGACCTTGGGTATACCAAAACGAGAAAATAAAGGACGCAAATTCTTTATAGTGTTGCTACTTGATATATTCTCCCCCATGTCGATACACTCAATCCACTTTGTGTAGGCGTCAGTGACCACTAAAAATTTTTTCCTAAACAAAGGTCCCATAAAATCTATATGTAACCTTTGCCACGGAGCCTCCGGCCAATTCCAACAAATCAAAGGGGCCTTCGATTGATTACTTTGATATTGCATACACTGCTCGCATGACTTCACCATCCTCTCAATATCTTCATCCATCGACGGCCACCAAAAATAGCTACGCCCTAAACTTTTTGACTTTACAATTCCCAAATGAGTTTCATGAATTTCACTGAGAACTAATTTCCTGAGACATTCCGGAACTATTAACCTATAGCCCCAAAAGATGCACTCATCCTCAATAGAAAGCTCGACCCTTCTATTAAAATATGGTCTAAGCTTCTCATCCTCACATCTTCGAGGCCAGCCTTCCCTTATATATTGCCTTATAGTCACCAACAATTTTTCATTATTAGTGGCATTTTTAATTTCTTCAAACGTCACTGCTACTATTCCAAATTCTTTTACGTAACTAATGCATATTTCATTCGAAATCAGTTTTTCACGCTCAGCAATATCTATCGGTGAACGAGACAAATAGTCGGCGATATTTCCTTTTGAATCAACGTGTTCTAATTCAAATTGATAGCCTGATAAAAATAGGGCATATCGCTGCAACCGATTTGCTGACATTGGTGGTATTCCTTTTTGTGAACCGAATATAGAAATAAGGGGCTTGTTATCCGAAACCAACGTAAATGTTCGACCAAAAAGGTATTGGTGAAACTTCTTAACGCCGAACATTATCGCCAATGCCTCCTTTTCAATTTGTGAGTATCTAGTCTCTACCTCCGATAACCGTTGAGAAGCAAACGATATAGGACGTTGAATCCCACTACTGTATTTGTGTACTAAAATTGCAGCCACTCCTTTCGGACCCGCATCAACTATTAGCTTGAGAGCTACGTTGGGATCATAGTGCGCCAATACTTGATTTGATGTTATTAACTTTTTTACTTGCCCAAAACATTCATCTTCCTCATTTCCCCAATGAAAACCTGTGTCTTTAGAAAGCAAATCATAGAGCTTCCCTGCTGCTGAAGCCAAATTAGGAATGAATTTTCTATAAAAATTAATAATACCTAAAAAGGATTGCAATTCGACAAGTGATTTTGGTGTTGGCAACTTGAGAATTGCATTTATGCGTTCGGGGTCCATATGAAGGCCTTTACTATCAATAACATGACCTAAATATTTCACTGACGTAACTAAAAATTCACATTTAGTCTTTGACACCTTAAGTCCTGCTTCTGCTATTCTTTTTAGAACTTCCTTTAGTATTATTAAATGCTCTTTTCGCGTTTTAGCACTGATTAACACGTCGTCCATGAATACTACAACCCCATTAATACCTGATAGCAACCGCTCAATAATTTTCTGAAATAACGCTGGGGCCGGTGCCAAACCATAAACCAATCGTGTGTATCTAAATAAACCTTTAGTTGTTGAAATTGTTGTAAAATTTCTCGAATCCTCTTCTAAAACTATTTGCTGGTATGCCATACTCAAATCTAATTTAGAAAACTCTTTTGCCCCGTGAACTTCTGCAAATAATTCCTCAACTGTGGGAAGCGAGTATTGATCAACACAGAGTTGGGGATTGAGGGTAACTTTAAAATCCCCACATATACGCACATCACCACTTTTCTTTAAAATGGGCACGATTGGTGTTCCCCATTCGGAATAGTCCACAGGTTCCAGTATGCCTAAGTCCACAAGTTTAACTATTTCGCGCTCTACTTTACTTTTAATTGCGAAAGGTAGCCTCCTAGGCTTGAAAAACCTTGGAATAGCTCCTTCCTTTAATTTAAGAGACACTTTATGTTTATTGAACGTTCCGAGTTTGTCATTGAATACAGATGGAAATGATTCCAATATCTCTACTAGTTCTTGATCTAAATATTCTATGGAATTCAGTCCTTCAAACCGAACATTAAATGCTTCCATAAAATCACGACCTAAGAGTGGAGGACCCCCATTATCAACTACGAATATATCAAGTAGCGCACTTTTGCTTTTATACCCAACCGTTACCTTAATTACTCCAATCGGTGATATTGCATTTCCACTGTAACTCTTAAACCGTTTAGCTGTTGATAAGATCTTGCATTTAGCCAAATATTCATTATATGCGGATAAAGAGATTGCCGAAACCGGAGAACCACTATCAAGCTCCATGCACATCGCAACTCCGTTCATTTTCACTTTGACAACAATTGGATTACTTTTTTCACCCTTACTAAAATATAATAAAGACAAATCATCATCACTATTGTTTAACATAAAATTAAAGGCATTTTGATCTTTGTTACCCGCTACTGAACTATACATCTTACACATTTTTTGTAAATGACCTTTCGTATTGCATTTCCTACATCTGTAGTTCTTAAACCGGCACTGGCTCTCCACATGATTTGTATACCCACACACTCTGCAATTTTCTTCTCGTTTTCCCTGCTGATGCTGATGCTGTTTCTGTTGCTGTTGTTGTTGCTTGAAACGATAAAGTTTCCACATCCTCCAAAAATAATTTATCTCTCGCCAAACATCTAGGTAGGCCCATGATGAATTTATCCCTTAAACACATTTCCAAATGACTTCCGAACTTGCAACATTTCGCCAATTCCCGCACACGTGCTGCCCATACAATCATTGTTTCATGCTCCTCTTTCGCTGCCATATAAAATTTGTTTCTCTCTGCGAATTCTGATACAGCTGGCTTAAAATGTGTTTGTAATGCTGTGATGCAAGTAGCATACGTTGTTGTTTCATCGCTAATCAACCTTGGTTGAATTAGACTCTCGAGCAGTCTGTACGAAGTAGAACACAATCCTCCAATTAAGTTGGCTTTTTGCTTTTTTTTGCGAATTGCGCACCATCGTCGATGTCATTAGCAATAAAATATTGTTCCAACCGCACTTTAAACATCATCCAGTCGTCTTCATCGTGGTTGAAGGTTGGTACTTTAGATGTATTCACCATTTCTCGATGTTCTTGTACGAAATCCTCGTCGCCACTGTGATGTTTCAGAATAAACACGGTCTTAAGTTGAAATCCAATTTATTGTTCACACCTTGACAATCGCTTAAAGACTAACTCGCAGCAGCGAGGTATTAACTAACTCATACTGACTAAATTACATGCTGTGTATGTGTGTATGTGTATATATTACACGCCATATAATGTACCTGACATGCTGAACATGTGTACACAATATACATGATCATGCCATTACACTACACCAGTATTCAAAGAGGTATTTTCCCGGATTCACTAAAAACAGCTGTTGTAATTCCACTACATAAAAAAGGTGATTCTATGTCCTTAAACAACTACCGTCCAATATCGCTTTTATCGGCGTTTTCTAAAGTCTTTGAAAAGATGGTCAAATCAAGAATGGTGTCTTACTTAAATAAAACAAGCTTCTTCAGTGATTTGCAGTTTGGCTTTCGAAGTGGCAAATCCACTGAAGATGCCTTGTTAAAGTTGTGTGGAGAATTATATAGTAGTCTAAATGTTTCCGATATTCCTGCTACTCTCTTCATTGACATCACTAAGGCTTTTGACATGGTAGACCATAATTTATTGCTTAAAAAACTTTATAGTTGTGGTTTCAGAGGTTTTATTCATGACTGGTTTACTTCTTATCTAGATAATCGTAGTCAGAGAGTAATGATTCGAAATTGTCTGAGTCCAAAGGTTTCCATCAATACAGGTGTTCCACAAGGATCTGTTTTGGGTCCTATTCTGTTTTTAATCTATGTTAATTCGCTTTTCATTCAACCTTTCAAGGGCAAACCAACTGCCACTGCTTTGTCATATCAAGGTAGGTGCTATTTTGACTTATTTTTGGATATAAACTATGATTTAGAAATATTAAGGAGATGGTTCAAACTTCATAAGTTGGTCATTAGTAATAAAACGAAGTTCATGTTTTTTAATATAATGGGTAAAATCTGTGATGATATGCCCTTACATTACCATTCTCCGAATTGCAATCGATTTCGTTTAGTAAATCCTTGTTCACATCATATTAATGTACCTACTTTTGATTCAAATGAGTGTTGTAATGCTGACTGTTTTGAAATTGAACGCGTAGATAGCTTTAAGTACTTAGGTATTACTTTGGATTATAGGCTCAGTTGGAGAGAGCATACCTTGTCCTTAAAGCAGTATCTAAACAGTGTAGTCAGGCATATTTACCACCTTAATCAATACTGTAGTTTGCCTATTTTAAAGCTAGTATATAATGGTCTACTCAAATCTAAACTCCAGTATGGCATAGCTTGTTGGGGTGGTACACATTCCAGTAAAATAGAGCCTTTGCTAATCAAGCAAAAACATGCTGTCCGTATTATTTGCAGAGTAAACCGTCGAACTCCTAGTTTTGAGTTGTTTAGAAGTCTTGGATTTCTACCTCTCAGGCATTTATACTTTTTCAAGGTTTTAAAAATATTTTTTGAAATGTCCGGGTATAACTCTCCGCGAGTTTATGATAGCCGTAACCTACGAGTCAACACCAGAAATCTTGTCCTTGTACCTACAATAAATAAATCGCATTTTTCTTGTTTTTTTTTACTGCTACTGCACCCCGTTTGTTTAATAAAATGCCTTTAAGTCTAAGGTGCCAGCGAGTTAAGTCCATATTCCTTAAAAATGTGAAATATTGGCTTTTCTCCTTAAACTATGCTGCTATTGGTGAATTACTGAATCCATTAATTTGATTCTTTTTTAGCTACTGTTTAGTTATTGGTAAGCTTATTTATTTTTTTTTCCATTTTTCTAATTTTGAAATAATTGTACAAATTTCGACTTCTATTATTAATTATATTTTTTTTTTTTTTAGTTGAGTTTGTCACTTAATTTTATCGCACCCCCATCGATAAACTTAATTAAATTTTTTTTTCTTAGTATGAATCGTACATTCGACTCTTGTCAGTATCTGATAACAGAATGTACTCAACTATTTCATTTAAAAGCTTATAAACTGTTTTATTTTAAATATCTTTTTATTTTTAGTTTTGAATAATTGTTGTATAACTTTTAGTCTTTATCTTTCTTTTTAATGAAATAATGAAATAAATAAAAAAAAAAAAAAAAAAAAAAATCTGTAAATAAAATTCCCACTGTTTTTTGAGCATCTGGCGCCGAGTATTTCAAGTCTAAATTCAATTCGAAAGGACATCAGTGAGTACACTTACTCTTGCAATATATAATACTATGGAAATTGCCCGTGGAGACCACAAATAGTATGATTTTTTCATTTCCACGATGGCTGAGTGGCGAATGGACGCTTGTAGCGCCGAAACAAAATATTTTAATAAAAACGAGACAAATATAGTCATGACAAGGATATAGTAGATGGAAGAAGCGAAAGGACTCCGTGGCCTTTGATGCGAGAACGCAACGATGTGCTTTGCTCAGCGACATTTGAACTTATGAAATGGTAAGCAATCCTACATTTTATTGCATACTATCGTTCTTTTTTAGTATCAATTTGGACACATTGCAAGATATGAATAATTGCTCGTGGAGACTATGCTTATATATTTGATAAGTTACAAATTTCAAGGCAATGACATAAACTATCACAAGAATTTAATGATTGTGGGAGGGTGTGGCGCAGATACTGCTACCTGGTAAGTTTTCCGAAAGTTGTCTTCATCTTATAATCCATAATCCATAACAGTTGCCAAACAGACATTAAAATACGAGAAAGTTTAAAAAATACCTAGCGGGTTGTGAAATTTAACAAAAGCGACCAACAAAATTATACCTACAATTAGACGCCATCGGCTATAGGAATAACAACGCACAGACGAAACGCCGAACCTTCTTCTGCAGAACGACCTTGCACTGACTCCAATAAAATTTTGAAACTTGTTTGCAACTAAGTAAAGCCTTCATTTAGACAGAAATACTTTACACTCCAAAATTACTTTTTAAGTTCAAAGCCAAACGACCTATTTCTTGTCCGAATCATCTGATAAACTTCGTAATGACTGCGAAATTACTTCAATTCACGCTGAATTTTTAAGCCGAAAAATTGTTACAGCGTTTTTACATTCTTTACTTTCCCTTTGTTTAATTCTGTGGCTCCGTGCATGCAGCGACTTACACCTGAGTTTTTTTTGTCATCAAATAATTTCCTTACTTTAGAGCTGATGGAAACGTCAGCAAACCAGAAGTTGCGCATGGGTTCTGTTCGATTCACGTACAATGTGAATCGAACAGAGCCATGTAATACTGTAGTTAATAGAAAACGTTTTTCTTCAATGGAAAAAGTTCTTTTAGTTTGTAAGATTTAGAAAATCAAAAATTTTGAAATTTGACCATTTTGAGGTAAAAAGTTTAAGAGCTTAAGTCTTGAAAAAAAAAAAAATATATCTTGTAAGATGGCATCACTGCACCTAACTCCAATCCGCCATACCAATAATCATTTTTAGTGTTCAGACTAAATTTTTCGAACTCACAATGGCAAAATTTTCCATACAAAATTGTATATTGTGATCTAGAAAATATTTAGTGTGGAGGTTAGAAATGATTATTAGTAAGGCCCAATGTATTATAAAAAAAAATTAGCAGGCTTGCATAAAACTTGTACATTTATGGTTAGCCCGTTAAAATACAACTTGTTTAAAAAAATTAAAGCAAAAACGTTTTTTTTTCTGAAAGTACTTTCAATAAGAAATTCTGTTACAATTCAAGTTACCTACTTTTTACTTAATTGGTTGGTCCCGTTGCCTGACGAGGGAAAAAAAAAAAAAATAACGCAGTGAGCGCCTCGGGATGAATGATATTAAAGGAGCTCAAAACCAGCCTATGGAAATGAGAAATCTGAGCTTTTTCATTTAAAAAGTCCACCTTTCTATGGGTCGCTACTTTTGTAGGAGCTAATGAAATCTATTCCGAGAAAAGCTCAGTTTTCTATAATAGCAATTCTTAGAATCCTTAAGCCCAGTATCCTGCTCGTGCTAAATTTTATCTACAAAATTGTCTTTAAAGAAAAAATTTTACGAGTCAGGGTAGCAAAGCAGTATCCTGGGGTCAGATTCCGTAAGGCGAAAACGTTTTCTCGCGCACGAATGATTTGCTCTAAGTTGCAGAATTAAATAAAGTGGAGACTATAGCGACGCTAATATTTAGCGCGAGCCAGATACTAGGTTTAAGCAAGAATTGTATAGAGGATAAGAATGATTTCTTAGATTTTTAAACTCTGTTCAGAGCTACACCAAACACCATCAGTCAATAACATTGCGTTTTTAAAACCAAGAGCGAATAACTATAAAAAAGAAAATTATTACCTGCTTAAACTTCCTGGCCACAGTGTAACATTTAGTTTACGTACCTACCTACTTGTGCGGAAAAAAAAATAACCAAAACGTTAAAAAACCTTAACAGTTGTTGTTGAATGCGTTGCAAGTAAGAGAACAGCAGTTGTGCTCTTAGCCTTGTTTATATTTCTCATACTCCCATATGAATATGCAAATGGCAAGTGTGCAATAAAAATTAGATTTATGCGATAGCACAGCATAAATTGTAGAATTGTAAAAATAACTACATAATCATATGGGTTGCACTGTGTCTGTGGAAGAGGGAGAACAGCCGCCGACAGCTGACATAAAAGGTGCCAACAAGCCACCATACCGATAGCGAGTGTGGTGGTTGGTGGAGTATTAACTGCACAGCGCTACGGCAAAAGCTACAGTCCCGGCCGGCGGAAGAGAGGACAAAGGGGACATACACCAGTCGCTATACTCCTCTACTGTTACTGTTTGAACGCAATTGTTTTCTGCTTTTTTTTATGTTTTTTTATTTTTTTTATTTTTTCTAATTTAACGAAAGTAGCGTAATTGACATTTTATTAGGTTTTCAACAGCCCCACAGGTCTACAGCTATACGGCTCTTGCGTGTGTCCATTGAAACGGAAACGCTACCGCGATATGAGTGCCCGAGGGAAATTGTTTGCCTGATGTCTCAATGGAATGTCCCAACCAAATTGGGAGGTGATTAAAGTTCCATTAGATTGCATTTCGATTCGTGTAATAGTTATACATACGAGCACGTTACATTGTTGCATTTAAATGATGCAAAGTGGTTTAGGTAGTTTGAGTCTGGAATTTTACGAGCGGTCGCTATTATACTTTTATTTTCTCCGCCTGTAATTGTAATTGAATTGCCGTTGATAAGTTGCACTGCACATGCGCCAGATCATTGAACACTGTGAGAGATGGGGAAATCGATCCTTGTCATGAAACACGCATATTTCGAATACATTTACAACAATATAGGCTTAAATCAATCTACAACTGATAGTTAAGGCTTAAAAGTTTGCGCTTTACCATTGCTTTTGAATCAGAATTCTTGTGGTTTCTTATGCGTGGCAATAATTCGGTACCTCTGAATGGGGCAGTCAATTAAGTCTAATCTTTGTTTATAACGGTGGCAAACGATTTATTGGGGAGATACTTTTTAATTTGACTCGACCTCGTGCTTGATATTATTAATATGCTTTTCTTTTAGACAGATGATGTCGTAGTCTTGCCAAAAAACATTTCAAGCTAACTGAGCTAAATTCGTTCACCTCTACTGTAATTCATAAAATCTTGTGCGAATATTCGTCGGAAATTCGGGGAACATTCTGACAGAGAACAAAGGCAACAGTTCGACTAGAAAAATAAAAAGGGGTCATACATACATAGATTGCTTAACATCTAATTTCCATGTGATTTTTGACAATATGCGTTTTTTTCCTCTGTCAGACTATAGAGCACTGAAGACTCAAAAGAGGTCGAACACGTTGTTCACGGCATAGACCGAGCGATATGATTTTTTGCTGAAATTCAGTTGTCAAAATATTCTTTATTGTGATTTGTGAACAGTAGGTATTTCTTGTATTTTGATTGTTTGCCACACTTTTTCTTAGAATCTACTTATACTTTCTGTCATTTCCAACATTCGGGTCCTATTAAACAGTCTATGGTTGGTTAGCTGTCAAAACAGGCTGTGCTCTCGGACCCCAGACTATTCAGTAGGTTTATTTCTGAGCTCATAGAGTTCTCTGAACGAAAAAAGAAACACAAATTTAAAGTTTTGATGTGTCTGAACTAAAAGTGAAAGACAATTTTTTTTGACAGTTCAAGGTCTGTTTTCTAAAAGTCTTTTAACGGCGGCTTCTTTTTTGCTACAGTAAAACCCGGATAAGTGCCTCACCTTAAAAGCCCCATTTTGATAGGCACTTATGCGGGTTAGGCAGTTAGAAAAAAGATCCGCTTCGCAACAAAACAATTCTACATTGACAGTGACAGCTACCCAGTCAGTCAGATTATTACTTTTTTTATTTTTGATTTTTAAAGCATGAAACACAAGGAATCGAAAAAGAAAAAAAAAAAGCTTTTGTATTTTTACAGCTGATTTCAAAAATGTGTAGGTATGCTTGAAAGAATTTGTTCAGGTAAATTTCAATAAAATTATACAAAATAAAAGGCAATTAACCGGGAAAGGTAGTTAAGCGAAAGGTACAAGATGAGTTTTATATAAAAAAACCCTCAGAATTTTGGTTCTCAAAAAAAAAAAAAAGATATTTGTGCGGGTTAGGCACTTAAGCGAGCGGCACGTATCCGGGTTTTACTGTATATCTATAATTGATCAAAGTTTGTTGTACAATTTTGGATATGTAAGATTTAAGTGTCCACAGGTTAGTGATAAAATCTTGTCCAAAATATTTAAGACCTATTTAAAAAAAAATTGTCTCGTATACTAATAATAGTGGCAGACATTTAGTTCCCAAAGTAATTATTACTAATTTAGTTAACAGCAACTTGGAACTCCAATCTAACTATTTCCTAACTTAAAGTCAAATTTAAAGCTTTTTTTTTTGATTTCGACTAAGGTTGATATTTTTGTTAAAAGTCGTGTCTAATATTATTTATTGTTAAGGGGCATTAAGTGTAATTATGCGCTTTTTCAATTTAAAAAAATACTCTGTGAAGGTACCTTTTTCGGGACGATTGTATTTTGTAAATTTTTCCAAAGTCCATTGTAACCTAAAAGTTCCGACTGAACACGTTTTTCCACCCTGGCTCTTGCAGTTATGACTTGCATCTCTGACCAAGGTAGGCGATAGTCAAAACGTAATAATTATTATTGAAGAACCTGTGAGCTGTGACTTTCTTGCAGTTTAGTTTTATATTTTACGACTAAAGATGTCCAGTCAATTTGGTAAAGCGCTGATAGCTTTGATGCTGTTGTGCTCAAACTTCTACTACCTACACCTCAATCGTAAAAAGTCGTACTAGGCATATTTTATTTACATACCTACGTATGTCTTGTTTCTCATTACGACGTCTAGGGCTTCTACTAAGACTACGCGCCATTGACTAAGACTACGCGCCATTGTGCGTATGGTATCTGCCAGTGTGTCTTCTATCTGTCCAACTCTCCCCAGTCATCCACCGCCATGTTCGCTTCTCCTATTGTCTCTCGTGTGACCAGACGCTTGACAGGCGATCACACGTAGTGACACATTTAGGACAAGTGTTTACGTCATAATGCCGTCGGCATGTCAAAGTTCCCCACGAAAAATAACACCTTTAATCTTAGCTTTAAAGATCAGATTTCTTCAATTTCATCAATTTTTGACGACATCTCTTGCTTTGTTGGTCCTAAGTGGTATCGCTCGTGGCCTTGAATTGTAGTCTATGACGTAATCAATCACATACCCGTTCGAATCTCTTGCAAAACACCGACTTTCCTCTTTGTCAAAAGAACTTTGCTGTATTTCTTTCACTTCCACAGCCAACATATTTACACATCAACTTTTAATCAGCAAACTAATTATTATGACTGTACACCTACGAAAAATTCACAATGTATAAACTGTAGAACATTCAAATGAAGAAAATCCATCTTAACCGCCCCAGAAAATTGCAACGTCCTTGCTCTTATTTCTTTGTACACGCAGCAGACGTTCTGCTCTGCTTCACTGCCATCACAATGCACCGCTATAGGCTTTAAAATAGATAATGCTTGTTTGTGCAATATTTAGGTTTCGTTACATTTCTTCTTCTTTTTTTTCCACTGCAAAGTCAATCATCCGGCCTGCCACTGCCATACAGCTGAGGAAAAAAAGATGAAATTGAAAAAAAAAAACCGCATGCAACAATGCATACTTGATCAAAGGCAACTCTGTCTCTGTGGGTATTCCCATGTCAGCCCAGGAGCGATGGTTTATTTAGATAGTTTATCCAAACATGTCTACCGGGCAAACAAAACAAGCTTCAGTAAATAGAAACTCCCAAGTACGAGCATATATCGAGGTGTAAGAGGGTGTTGCTGTTGCACGACTAAAACGCGGCAAGTGCATGTATCCTCCCCAACTGTTTCACTGAGCAATTATTAAACTTTCGATAATTCGTTCGCATATCTTGATTCAGTGAAAACCAAAAGTCTTCATCATTCGTTATGGGTATTCGATATAGCATGCGACACACAACACTTGCAGCTTTCTTCTTCCAATCAAGTGCAGCAAAGTGTTGGTGATACGAAGCGAAGAGACACGAGTTCTTGGTGTGAGGGACCCGGGCAAATATTTGACATTATCTATGTGGAAACTTCGACATGGGTTTGTCGGTTTGTCAACACTGTGTTCCGTTGAATGAATAATCAAACATGTCGGTCGACGACGACGGTGATGGTGATTTATTTGGTTGCATATTTATGTGTGATCTGCTATAACTTGAAAGTGATTGCAGGAGATGGTCGGATATTTGACGAGTATTATATAGGTACCTAGATGAAGCGGTTAATGACATGGATAGTTGTATTGGAGTTTCAATGGGTTTTTGGAAGTCATTTCAGATTTTGGAGGAAGTTTTGCCTGGATAATGAAGGCCAATAGGACAACCATTGAAAATGTGATCAATACAAGGCTTTAGAAGTCCACAGACTCAGGGGTATCATCACCGGTCAACTTGAGGAACTAGTTTAGAAGTCCGCAGATTCAGAGGTACCATCATCGGACAACTTGAAGATCTGGTAGCCTTATCACCAGCAACGGCAAAAGACATCGCCGTTGCATCTCTGCGATCTCAGGGGACTACTATAAGAGCTGTCGATAAAGGTATTCACAATCAATTTCTATGACAGATTCTGCTAAGAAAGATCAGTGACAGCACTATCAGCGTTCGTATCTTCATAATGACTGTCTGCCTGTTTTTAAATCGTTGGCAATAGGTCCATAGCTTTGTAAACACGTCTTGTAGTTCTCCACCTCAAAACTCCTTCCAGTACTCTTTTCAAATTTAAACTTCAAATCTTGGCAACTTCATGTTAAACTCTGTCCATCTGGCAGTAACGTATCTAATCAGTTGCTTCTCGATCTAGAACAAGGAAGTGTACCACAAAAAACACCCACCCTAAAATATTTCTAAAGCACATAACTGCCTGCCTGCCTGCCTGCCTAATATATTGACACTTCCGTCTTTAGCATTTCTGAATAGTGGCAAGCCATTAAGTATGCCCACGGTTTCAATGACATTCCATTTGTTTACTCTTCCGTACACTTAAGAGCGCGCACTTTCGCAAAAGAATACACACTGCAACTTAATATTTATGAGGAAACTTCAATAACCGCGAATGACACAAGACGCCTCCAACACCTCCCATTCGATTATGGAAGACAAAACCTAGGAGCTCGAACCGTATATCTATACACTGCGGGCGATCGACTGACGAATTCCATTATTATTCTGTCAGCTGGTAATGTCCGTCCATACATCACATAGTCACACGTTCGGGGTAGAGCAATAACAGTAGGAACATAGGAACAGTCAGAACGAGAATAGCTCCCGGGGGTCAGATTGAATTAAGGACATGCATGTTTACGGGCCTCTTACATATTCCCCATTCCACACGGGCATATAGTCATCGTCATCACCATCATCGAAGTCAACTCAGAGACCCCGCATTTATTTACCTAGGTCATTAATTCACATTTATGGATCTTCCACCTCGCTCCGAAGATCCACCAAAACCAACTACTTCTTCTTCGGGTTCAACGCTGCCATTCAATTTTTAACAACGATATTGTAAGTCTGCCTCTTACCCATAAGGGGTAAAAAGTAGTTAACCCAGAGATTACACGTCCCGTAATGGAGGAGAGTTTTTTGTTTTGCAAATTACAAAGCACATGTGGTGGATGGTGGAGTGCTCTTGTGGAGTGTAATGGTGGAGTTTTTCAGTGGTGTCACAC
Source organism: Cheilosia vernalis (assembly GCA_949126925.1). Classification (NCBI taxonomy): domain Eukaryota; kingdom Metazoa; phylum Arthropoda; class Insecta; order Diptera; family Syrphidae; genus Cheilosia; species Cheilosia vernalis. Next base: position 41,283,236 of record OX421361.1, on the reverse strand, counting down.
CGTCCAATTAAATTGCAAAATGGGTATGGCAAAAAATGGGAGGTAGTAAAGGATTAATGTATTTACCTGGAGCACTTTATTCTCTCTACACGCTTGCACCGTTTTGCGGTCCTTCGATTTCATGGCGCGATTCATGCTGAAAAGATATAAAATGGGAAATCAGTTAGTTACTGTATTTATTTGATTTTAGGTAGATATACCATGTCGAGGACCTATAATTAGATTCGTTCGTGTATACTTTCAGCATAAAAAAATTAAAAACGTCAAATCCTACAGATCGAGAGAGAAATCTATCAATTTTGATAGAAGTACCTGATCGGTTTTCTTACAAAAAGCTTAAGAAATGTCATTTTGACATTTGACAAGGTGTAACGGAATTTTTTATAAGCTACATAAATACCTATTAAATTTAAAATTTAGAAGTACCTGATCGGTTTTCTTACAAAAAGCTTAAGAAATGTCATTTTGACATTTGACAAGGTGTAACGGAATTTTTTATAAGCTACATAAATACCTATTAAATTTAAAATTTTAATATGCTGATATGTTCTTCTCCCTCCGCCATCGTTGAAGACGAAGATAAATAGAGTTTTACTTGTCACACTTTTGAGCTGTCACTTAGTTGTCAGTTTTCATTCTTCATTTTCCAGTAAGTCGAAATTCGGCGAGTGGAAAATTACGAACAAATTATAATTCTCAATTTTCTTAGCAGAATTTGTAATAATTTTATGTTTGCAAAAAAGAAACCGAACGAACCTATTATAAAGTTGATAGCTAAAGACGTTTCCTTTAACGAGCTTACAGCAGGTTTGAAGAAGTTACGCATTTTCAAATGAAATAAAAAAACATACAAGTCACGTGAAGTATAAGTATGTGAAAAGTAAAAAAAATTATGTCTTCCCTAGGAGACATAAACCAATCTGGTTGTCACTGTCAGTGTTCGATTAAGGATTTCTAGGGGCAGTAAATAATAGAATAAAAGATATGCACATGAAGTCTATACAGATGGATCCAAAGTGACGGAAGGCACCCGACATCAATATTGCCTTACGCCTCCCAGACCACTGTAGAGTTTCGCAGGCTGAAATGATGGCTATCTTAGCCTGCAGACTTGCCTTGACTGCGATAGACGGGATAGCAATCGCCATCTACAGATAGTCAGGCAGCCATAAAAGCCCTGAATACACCAACAACCAGATCAAAGTTGGTAAAACAATGCCGGGAATCTCTTAACGAAACTGCGGACAGATATTCAGTTTTCAGTCACCCTGTGCTGGGTTCCAGGTCACAGTGACATTCCGGGCAACTGTCAAGCGGACGAACTAGCCAGAGAAGGAAACGGCATTCACTCATAAATACCTGCGTCACATCCAGACAAATCTTGCCGAAATTAGATGCTAAAAGGATTCAGAGACTTCTCTCTATAAGTAGAAACAGAATCAGCTCCGTAGTGGGTGCATTAACAGGACAGTGTTTGATAGGTAGGCACGCTCGCAGATTGGGAACACCCTACAATGATTTTTGCAGGAGCTGCATGGATGAGGAGGAAGAAGAAATCGTTCGTCGTCGACGTTGTACATGGCCAGCTCTTGCAAAGTTGGGAAAAACCAACTTAAGGGAACACTTCTTCGAGGACCTCAGTGACTTGTCTCGCACAGACATACGCTGTATTAACAAATTCATAACAAAGACCAAATGGCTTGAATGATCTTCAACAAATAATACTCAGCGTCAGCTGACCACTGCTGGCCGCACCACCATCTCTTAGACGGGCTGTTTTGTAAATTATAATAGAGGGGCAGACTGTTTAGGTCACCAATATCTAAATCAAACCGTCACTCGGTCAAACTCACCTTTTTTGACTAACTTGAAACACTCCGCAATTATGCGTAGCAAACAGGTCGATTGTTCCAATCAAAACTGCTACAATGCTTTTTGCAACATCCGCCCTATTTTGACAAGTTGCCAGAGGACAAAAGCGAGGGTCTGGCCGATACGGTCATTCCCTTGACCAACCTTATTAAGACTCTAGTAAGGTACATAACGTAAGGGCCGATCTATAATTATCATCGATGGCGTATATCGGTTCACGTCATTTCGACGAGATGTCGGAGGATTATAAGCGAGGATAAACTGCCCCCGATTCTCTCTACGAGACGTAGGAGGACAGTCGAAGACAAAAGTCACATGCACAAGACAGCAATAATGCCCACTAGCATGTCCCAGATAACACCCTGGCCAAGATTGTCAAACAGGTTGCAAGAAATCCGGCATTTGTCATCACGCTCTACCCATAAGACGGAGTAATATAGATGATTTCTTATGAGAGCTGCTATTTCTTCTGGATTTAAAGATTTAGTTACCTACATTTATTCGATAGTTTTAATGTCGTTATCCTTTTTTTTTATCCATCCTCAACATTAAAATCATTTTTTTCCGAGAAGATATTGCTTCTCTAATCTCGAGACGACAAAAATTCGTCAACCCATTTATCTTTAGATATCCCCACTGATTTGTGATAATGGCGCCTAAGCACCGCTTTAAGGTTTCTGCATAACCAAACAGCTTCCTTAGGATTCCACGCAAATCTAAATTCCAATGCACCGCACAGACTGCCGCCAACCACCCCGCCATATCCCCGCACTCAAAGGGCAGCTTGCCAACAATTGTAGAATTTGCATTCGCAAATGTTAAAATGTATACCCTCCCACCCATTAATCGGCCATCAGGCATAAACCCAAACTCCCACCAACCACGGCAAACGAACAGACGATGAACGAAGAAGGAAAGAAAAAAAAGACCACCACATCAATCACATGGTGTCTGTATATAGTGTAATTGCCGTAATTGTTAAATCCTCCGGTTCTCGCGCCGTTTTTCCATCCCTAATTGCCCGACCGGCTACACGACCCGATGCCAGGCCAAATATAGGTGCTGCTGCTGTCGGCTGCTGGCATGCAAAACTTCTTTAGGGCTGAATCCAATTTTCACTCACTCGCTCTGCGAGCAAACCGAACCCGACCAACTCCAACGACCCGAAAAAAAGGTGCCTTAAAGTACCACAGCCATGTAATTCCCTTCCAAAGCCACTTAAGCATTTTCCAGCTCGAGGGTGTATAATGGAACACATATAGGTACACTCGAGACGGGTTGGAGGCAGTTGGTGTTCTTCTTCCTTGGTCGTGACTAGAAAAGTTCTGCTTATCCGTGGAAATTTTCCGGCGTTTCGGTTTTTTTTCTTCTCCATATCCTCCCCCTCCAGTTAACAATGCCGCCAATTGAGTCGACGATACCGCATCAATTTAATTTTGCATTAACTTTTACTGTACCCACTGCAGTGGGTTAGTGTGGTGTTGGTGGTGTATGGGGACCGGTGTGGAAAGCATTTGCGATCTGGATTACAAGTTGGTCGGCCCGCACGGTTTGGCCGCATTGCAATGCTGTGAGGATGCACTTTGGCCATAAGTTAAACGCAGAGAGTCTCAATTATTTTACTGAATTGCAGAGTGCATAACAATTACTTTTAGAATTCGGAATGCATTTTCCGGGAGTTTTGTTTCTTGATTTTGCACTCCATTGCCGGGAATTGATGGACAAAAAAGGGTAATTGCGAGTTCGTTGCGCATAAACAAAGACGGAAAGCTGGGTGCGTTAGATGAGGTTTCAGTGAATAAAAGCGCATTAGCCTTTTAAGCTTGATTTTGAATTCAGGGAATGGCAAGAAGGACATTCGTTGATTTGTCGACGATTAAACAAGAGATTTATGGCTAGAGTAAGCTTATAGGGTTCGAAGGCGCTATTTGATGAAGAATGCTGTGGGTAACGAAGCTCCATTTTACCACGGAAACTGTTAGAAATGGTCATTGATTGTTCTTTTGGCATGTTACCTTTTCTTATCCGTGTTTGAATTTTTTGAAAAAAATTGTTGATAAGAATTTCTTTGAAAGTTGCACTTGTTCTGTTGCACCCTGTGTATTCCCCTTAGAGGATGCAGAAATTTGGGGCACAGCAGAATCTACCGTCTGGTTTCTGTACGAACTGAAGAACTGAAGAACTCAAGAAAACTCAATGTCTATACAGAACAATTTCTAAACAGCCACTAACCAAGATCTTTTTCCAAATAAACTTATTTTGCCTTATTTAACAATCTGTATACTTACTTTCCTAGTTGCTCCCTGAGATCCCTCTCAAAAGTCGGCGACCCGCATTGGCTCTGTAAAGAAAAAGAATAAAAACAAAGTCGTAATGAATGAACTTCAATAAAGAGAACAGACAAAAGAAAGGAAAGACATGTATTTAATGACATCCTAATAGGCCACGGATACATGCCGTATCATTTCAGATCGATCTCTGGGATCATTATCGTAACCACATCAATTCTCGATACTACCCTATTCATCACTGTACTACAGTGGTCCAAGCGACGAGAAAAAGTGGTCAAATTTGGCAGTTGCAATAGGTTAAAAAAAACGTACATACATGACGCTAATTACGGTCATAAATTTTACGTTAAACGTGGAATGTTCGATGGCAAAATGGTGACGAAGACAGAACACTATGACAGAAGAATGACAGAAACATATGTTCAAAAATGGCCGCACATGTGGCTGTTTTAAATAGCTACTAATTGACCCTTTAAATATGTGGCCCATTCTATTTCTTGAGCTATGTTATATTTAATAAGACTTCATCCAAAGGATAAATAAAATTCATAGGATAAATTCAATTTTCGGTACAACAAACTTTCAGTTTTGTCCACTGTAATGTGTACCTATACAGCTAAGATGTGCAACCGCTGTAAGTGAGACTAATTTAATGGGAGGGATGCTCTTGCAGACATAGACCGTGTATGGTGGTGGTACACATTTTTCACTCAAGCTTAATGTGAATTTTCGTGCCACCAAAGTGGTTTCGTAATCGAATCCGCCCTTATCCTTCTTACATTTCTTTCGTGGCGGATGCGCCCCCTATATGTTTTGTCAGTGCTGAATGACATTTTGAGGCATTTTTTTTTCTTCTGTTTTTGTTTGATGTAATAAATGATACAATTTGTTGCAGAGCACTGCGGCTATAAATCACATGACATCACATCAACACGAAGAACATGCTGTTTGCTCCTTTTGTTTTGAATGGGACACTTGAAGGAGAATAAAAGGAAAAGATCCAAAGCAATTGTTCGATGCAGTAAAATGGAGACACAAGAAGTTGTTGAACTTTGAATAGGCCACGGTGTATGTGTTTGTGTGTTGTATGCAATTCAGATTATAGGGCAGAGCACAATCGAGTGTGACAGTTGGCAAACGTACATAGAAAGGATATGCAAGCACCTCGGGAAATCTTGACATAATTCGAAACAGATTCTAAGTAAATCAGTAGGTAAGTCGAAGAGGGGTAGTAAATAGTTGAATCAGTAAATAACAATCAATAAAGGTTAGCAAATAAAAATTACATTAATTAATTAAGTATAAACTATATATAAAAAAGTAACAACAAGAGACTATATCAATTAGTTGAAAAGAGTATTTTTTTTTTGCTTTTCTGTGTACAACTCAAATTTTTCTTTATTTTTATTGTTTGTAGGAATTCGTTTTTCGAGACTTCCTTTTTTTCCCTCTTTTTTTTAACACCAAATCATTAGTTTTCCCTTAAATTGAAAAAATAATTTCCTTTTTCTAATTAAAGTAAAATATTCACTTGTTTTCATATGTAAAAAATATGTAACCGTTTTTAATAACTATCTTAAAGTAGGCATTTAACATAAGAATATACATAAAATGGTAACAACTATCCAGCGACTGTCCTGCTCTGCGGATGCTGTTTCTGCGTAACTGCCTTAGGTCCTAATCGATACTAGAAAGGCTCACAAACAGCGATGCCAGTTTTTTTTTTTGATGATTCCCTATTTTGGGGGAAATAGTTGAAAATTTTCCCCATTAAATATCCGTTTTTTTCCCCATTTCGATTCATGGAAGAAAAATAAAGATGAATTTTGAATATACTAAAAATTTGTTTTCTTTTAGGTACCTACTAAGACATCTTTTTTTAAGAAGTAATACAAAATTGATGTGAATTTAAAACATAAATAATGAATTCACTATACCTGCGTTGGCTTTAAAGTTAATATGCAGATAAAACAAAAACAAGTCTTTACCATTACCCTTACTATTACCCTTACAAACTACATAATTTTAGTGTGTCTGTAGTTCTCCAACAGCAACTCACTAATGAACAAAGACTCCCAACAACGTATAACCAATCCAATCCCCAATCGTAAACTGATGAATAGACCTGCGACAAAATAACATCACATCATTGACATCTTGTGTCATTTGTAGTGTTTTTAAAGATCGAAACAGTTGTGTCGCCAGTTTTCAAATTTGACAGACCAAAGCAATAGCGCTTTGCCCAAATTGTCTGGCAATAGGTGTGAAACTTAATCAGAAAATTGACACATATTCAAGCGCAGATTTGAAGCTAAGCTTAAGCTGACTCCGAGCAAGCGGCTTTACGTTCTGAATATTTCATAGGGGGCATATAAAAAAAAAAACAGACAAAATTGTCAACTGCTATTCTGTTTAGCTAACAAGTTTGACAAGAGGTCAGGTGTAAGTTTTTCTGAAGAAAGACAAAGAAATGTCAATAATTTTCTATTTTAATTTTCGAGTCCGACAAAAAGAGCGCCTCCCGTCTGAAAAACATCCGAAAGTATAACTACTGTCCTAAAAATACTCTCAAGTCAATTCCTCAGATTGTCTAAAAATTTTAGCCCAACCGATTCGGTGGCTTTCGAGATATAATTCGTTTAATGATGGTGCCACGCCCCTTTATCCAATTTTCACCAAACTATGCTTAAGTCCTTCTCAAGGCCCCAGACTACCTACTTGCCAAATTCCATTACGATGATTGGTTCAGAGGTTTGGTCGTAAAAAGTTAATAAGGCAGAGCTACTTATATATTTGTGTGATTGACAAGCAAGCAAAAATCAAATGTCATTCGAATTCTATGTATGGCAATCTCTTTCAGTATTCAAACAATAAAACTCTGAATGCAAACGAAATTCCACTCATTTAGCGAAATTTTCCCAATTCAATTGCAGTAACAACTCGAAATAAACATTATAGCAGTTAAATCCCAAAACAAAACAATTTTAATCAAATAAAACACTCAACCCTCATTTATAGGCGATCTAACACTAACGCATATCCAATTCATCCTCGCGTGCAATTCAATCACTCACACTCTTTTGGCCGTAATCAACTTTGAAATTCGAATCGTTAAACGATTCCAACAACCCTTTGATGTTTCAAAAACTCAATGAATCCTTAAATTCAATCCATTTGTGAGATGGCAATGTGCAACGAGCACGAGGATGAATGTGCCCCTGCCCATGTATGTATACAAACAAAAATAATTAACAGAAAAAAGGGAAAACCACCCTCGCACAGCATCCTATAGAACTTCGAACCCCTCCCACGTAGCCCAGCGACAGGACACAGGACTACCATTCGATACAATATTTTTGTAAACGGGTATATTCAAAGAGAAGACGCAAATCTATTATACACTCCCGCTTTTAGAGTGCATGTGTGCATTAATAAATTAGCCGCCGTACTTGAAAGTCGTGGGATGAGGAATGTAAAAAGGACGCGTACGCGGAATTTTGAGCGATTAACCCTCGATATGGCTGCTGTGCCGCTAAACAGTGAATGGAAATCCTTCATAAAGATTATGAAGATGATTATTATTGTTGTCGTGTTATTTAATTATTTATTCATTCAGAACGACGACTGCCAAAATAGGGGATAAAGTGGAATCCACATGGGATACGAAAGTCCTGAGGAACATCTGCAAGGAAGCGTGAAAACAACCCTCCAGCTGTTCTATTGTTACCGAAAAATCGTTTTCCTTTCCACTGGCGGGCGAGTCTGAGTAGTGGAGTGGAATTGAAAAATTAAGTTCGAAGGAAGTAGAAATTTCATTTATTTTTTCAACCATATTTCCAAAACAACCAGCAATCTGGAATGTGGCCTGGAATGCAATAAAGCTGTGTAGACTTGCATTTGAAGTGTCACCGCCAGTTGGGTTGCATTGAACTTGGCTGTCGGAAAATTTGTTTTACTAAAGGACTAAAACCTCCTCAAAGCTTACAATTCACGAGAAAAAAGATTCAATACAAACAACTACAAACGAAAACGAACTCTAACAAACATTGTTTTTGTGGAAAATTGCGGGTCTCGTGGCAGGTTTACATAGGCTTCAAATAAATCACTCAGCATGAGCTGCCAAAAAGCTACAAAGAGGACATTATTTGCTCGAGCTTTAAATGTTCATTCTAAATGCCTCATTAGTTTCAAGCCTGCCAAAAACACGCGACAATAAAGTCCCAACGCACATACACAAATCAACGCTGGCCATTGTTGGCCATTTCGCTCCTTGGAATTAACGCGAGGATTATTATTCATTAATTTTTCCTTCCAGCTGAATGCTGCTGCCTGCCTGCCCGGGAGATGTTGAATGACGCGTGTTAAATTTGTATGCCCGGTTGACATTTGAATAATGACAGAATGTCATCGGGGTGGAATAAAATGGCAGACAACAAAAAACAACAACACCCCATTACTTTGTGCGCTACAACAACAACTATGAATGTCGGCCATCGCCAACGAGGGAGTGCAGATAGATCCTTGAGTGATGCATTATTCTCAAGTGGTTATCCTCGTGCAGCAGTAAAACTATATCTTTTATGTACATACCGACATTCGAAGGATAGCTATACCCCTTCTCCGCGGATGACGAGTTTGGACATCTAATTCAATTTCCAAGTATAGCAACAAACCGCAAAGGATGCGAAATAGGGATGAAATTGGCATTTTTCTCACTGTCTGCAGGTTTTCTTTTTTTTTTTTCCCCCAGCTCCCCAAATGCGGATGCGGAAACTTTGATTAAGTAAGGTCCTTTCTTTGAAGAGGAAATAAGGAGATAAGTGTTTGCTTTCTATTTGGATAAACGTAATAATTGGAAATAGTGGTGTAGATAAATTTGCAGAGCTGAGAGAAATAGAGCATTTGGGGAATCATTCACAGATTTGCGATGAGATAAACATTTTTTTTTTAGTCTGTGCCAGTGAAGCGGGGGATTTTATGGGAAATATATTGGGATAGCTTTGTACTGCTTTTTCTTAAAGCTAAGAGGAAGACTGTTAAAGATGGTGAAATTTCAGGAAGATTTAATGCGAACTTTGTGTTTGAATTATCATTTGCAAGGACATTGGATGCACGATTTTTTATCAGTGCGAAGCCTCATTTGAAATGATTCTGACATACCTACATATACTTATACATACCATAGCATAACTGTCCTAAAAATCTCTAAATACAATTTTAAGTTCCTCGATTCGTAACAAACTCTCATGAAATGAAAGATTGTGGGACGCCAGATTTTTTTGCCAAAATTCCCCATTCCGTTTTTTCGCCCCTTTCTTCCCCATTTCAATTCATTGCAGAAAAATCGCATTTTCAATAGGTATAATAAAAATTTGTTTTATTTTATTAAGCCATTTTTTTAAAGAAGGTAATAAAAAATAGAAAAACTAATAATATTCAAAGTCTTTCAGCTTAAACTGAAAATAAGTTAAATTAAAAGCAAATATTGCAGGTAAGTTGAATAGATTTAATAGGCACCATAGGTATTTCATAAATAGCGCGGCAGGTTAAAAGTTAATTATAAATTTTGAAGGTATCTACATAAATAAAAAAAAAATATTTCAGGTACTTCAGTTATAAATTATATTAATTCAAGTTATTAAATATCGATAAATAGGGGATTAGCGTCATTGGACTGGTACATATATTTGTTGTGCAAAACCAAACATGTTTTGTCGATACAAACATCAACGCAACTTTTTGAAAAATTTTGCAGCATACATTTCGTCTGTAAAATTCCGCAAAGTGTTTCACTTTTGAGCTAAATCGCTTAGATTCTATAAACGCGGTGATGTTTTTATGTTCGGGAGATTTTTGAAAGTTAACTACACAAGTTTTATTTTTAAATTACGTAAATTTAATAAACAAGCATGGACTTCCGTTTTTCCCATTTCAAGAGCACTTTTCCCCATTTAGTGAAAAATTCCCCAAAATGGGGAAAAATCTCCACATCGCTGGTGGGACGATATAGCTAGTGTCATAAGCGGACATGTTGCAGCTGGGAAGCCTTTTGCTGCGTATGTTTCAATATCCCTGCTTCAGAAGTTTGCCGTATTCGTCCTCGATGCATTCACATTTGCTTTCTTAATATGTTCGCATTTAGTTCTTCCGCGTGATCTTCCCGCGAATCTTCTATCGAACTATATGATCAAAAACAGTAAAGGGATATGATGATGAGTCGCTAGCGTTACTTGTAGCTAAGACTTAATTTGAAAGTTTTATGTTTTTATTTTTCAGTCAATATTTAAGTAAGTTTCTTAATAGTGTCCCACTTACTTTGCAAATACATTGCTTTAACAAAAATTCACTTGAGTGATCAACAAACAGTCGCACGACCACACAGGAAAATACAAATTTTAGATGCGCATTTCGCTTATTTATTCTTCTTCTTTGAGCCCGCATAATACAAGCATTAACATTGTCATAATATAACATAGAGGTTATAATATTTATAATATTTGGTTTTATTCGCAAAATATGTATTTTAAATTTTTTTTTTTTTTGCATTAGTTTTGGCAATTCGCCGGCGATTCTTCCTACGACATTCAGAGCGATGTAAAATATTTTCAATGAACTATATACAGTTCTCCCCGGATATAAGCAAACTTCGTAGCAACAAGTAAGTAAGTGTTAGGATTCATAAACGCTATCCTATGCATTTAAAAGGTCCCCACTGTTCAAAATTTAATTGAAAGTCTGGCTATAAGCACTATAAGCCATGCGTATGTTCTTTTATCCGGGAGTATACTGTATTGCATGGGAATCTCTGAAGAACTCGCTGATGAACACAAATAATTATTAATAGAAAAGAAGGCAGGTATATTGTTTCTAATTTGTCGGCCTTTATTTTATAGGTCTGTGTACCCAGATGAAATATTTGAAAATCTTGTTTTTCCGAAATAAGAAATCAAGATTTTTCAAAATATAAAAAAAAGTATCGACCAAAAAATTATTGCTCACAAATCAATGTTATTGCTTTTTGGGATTTGGAACATATTTATTTATGAATTAGAATTTCATTGTTTATACCTAGCTATCCAGATCAAATCAATGCGCTTCATTAAAGCGCAACAAATCCTTTGAAAAGTTAAAATGTTAACTATTTCATTACTCAAACAATTAGGTATTTTTTTTTATTTAAACTTACAGCAGGAAATATCGTTTCAACATTTGCAGAGGAATGTGAAAGCAATAAAATATTGAAAACAAAATCTTTTTAGATTGAATATGTGAAGTTTATGTCCTCTGTTTTTACTCCCAAAACAGTTTTCCAAAAATATATCTCATTACATCAGTTGTTTCAAATAAAATGATTCAAATTCTACATAATAATAGAAAACGTTTTCCTTCTGTAGAAAAAATTGTTTTAATTTGTTAGATTTCGAAAATAAAAAATCTTGAAATTTGATGAATTTGAGGTAAAAAGTCTTGTACATATTTCAGAGCTCAAAAATCTGAAAAAAAAGAAGATATATCTTGTAATCTGGCATCACTGTGTGTAAGGTTAACTCTTTATTTCTTTCATAAATGTACTTACTTAATTTCAGCAGTTCTCTTTCAAAGACTTTCTTTATGTTAAATATTTCAAGAAAAAAAAAACACTGATTTTTTTTAAATATGCCAAACTAAGACTCATAGGAAACTGTAAAAAGATTACGACTTGAAAAGAAACATAAATAGAAAAGAAAAAATGAGGGGTTTATAAAACTTTATAAGAACCAACAAAATATATTAAGGTAGTCTAACTCTGTCTTATATTAAATAAAAGGTAGCCTAGTAAAAATCGCTGATTTAGTTACAAGTCGGTTAGATAATTGACTGCATGATTATAGTTATTGATAACAGGGCGAAAAAATAACTTCTTGCCTAAAAGAATTAACTGTCAGCCTTCAGTAGCGTAGTTGGAAATAGCTTTAATCCGCCCCACCAAAATACTACTTGTAAGCAAGTTCGTTGCCCTTCTAAAAACAACACATCAAAGAAAAAGAGAAGGGTTTTACGGGGCATATTTTCTTAGCGGCGTTTTGATATTCAAAACATAAAATAAATTCTATCACAACCCAGCTATTAGGAGGCAACTACAGTGATTACACATTTCGAAAGTAGCGTTTTATACGATGACCAATTTACCAATTGACAAGTTTGACCAAACAGCTTAAGTCATTCATCCATTTCCTGTGTTGGACTACTAAGCAAGGGGTCCCAGGTTCGATTTCCGAAAAACACAAATTACATCTTTAAGTTAAGTTTTGTCCACTGCGACACCTCTCGCGAACGTCTGACAAACATCGGAGAGTAAAATATATTATGTCATGAAAGATCTTCACAATTGGCCGTTTGGACTTCTGATATACCTACATAATTGTAGTAAAATTAAAAACACAAATGGCCTTACCAAAAAACGTTTTTAGTTTCGACTCAAAATTTTTGTATTTCACTTCACAGTGGCTCAATTTTCCATAGAAAATTCTCAATTGTGAGCTTCCGTAAATTTTAAGTTGAAACTAAATTATTATTTTTTGTTCGGCGCAAACAAGAAGCTAGGCCTAGGAAATGTCCCGCCTACTACTTGTTTTTTGTCTTTAGCAATGATATCGTTAAAAAAGCGACCTAAATTTTTGAAATATACTGACATACGAATATAATACCTTCGACATGACTCGTTGTTGCGAATCCGATGATTGGCATTCTACAACAACATGTAAGAGCAACGGTGCGGGGCATACATTTAATTATAAATATTATAGGCGTCATTTTGCCCAACCGAAAGCTAAAAAAATAAACGTCATCTGTAATAACGTAATCAATTAACACCTAATTACGCATCACCATAACATTGTGCTATTGCAAAAGTTTATGTTTCCGCAAAAGTTAATTTTTAATACTATTAGTTTTAAACAAAAATGTGGTTTCACTTCACTTGCTAGCCCAGCTTGGCATATAACTTTTAATTGGAAACTTCCATGAAACGATAAAAATGTCAATAAACTGACAGTTGAGTTGCACCCACTCTCACTTCTCACACAGTGCGAGTGGATTTTGAAATTCGAATTACAACCAATTGCGTCGAGCGAATCGAATTAATTAAGCGGTATTTTGTGACAAGATTAAATTAAATCCTCATTACAACAATGCACCATCGCGGAGTGAGACGAGTAGTGCAACACCTTCACCTGAAAGAGTAATCATCCACAACTCCGCAAAATTAAATTCCCAAAGCGTGTGGATCGGGCTCTTACCATTTTATTTTTTGTTTTATATTTGTTTAAATGAAATTCGAAATCCTGTGGCCGCAATTCACCTGCTCATCCCATATCGCACGTGGGGTGGTGGAGAATATTTATTTTTTAAAGTATCACAGGAATTTAATTTCACGCGCTCGTCGCCGAGGACGAGGACTCCGTTTGAGGGCGTCGGTTTTTCAAAGATCAATGTCATTCGAACCCTTAGGTTAAATATTCCCTCCGCAGTAAAACCACACACATTTTGTCCTCCTGGGGGCAAACAACAAACACACTCACTGAACCCAGATTTCCAGTTGGGGTTTCGGCACAATGAAAATGACAAAATTTGTTACGAATACTTGCGGTGTATGGAAAAAAGCGAAAGCTCAATACGGAAGAGCAGCGCGATGTGCCATAAAAAAACGCCGGCGGAAAACTGAATCAGGAAAACAACCCTTGGCGGTAAAAGAGCTAAAATACCGGAGAGTTTGCTTCCTCCCCACGAGTGTTGTTTGTTGTAGATTGTAGTATAGTTTCCATTCCACCCTTGGTTGTTCGTCGTGGAAATCGCATGCTTCGTTTGTCTAGGAAGTTTCTGCGCTGTGAATCTCGTTTGCAACATCCAACACGTGGTACTTTCCAGTCGAGAGGTTGATGGAAGCAGTGAATTAAGGATGAGATTGGTGTACGAGTACAGCTGGGTTCTGGGTGGTTACGTTTTTCTTACAGTGGCGGTGAGATATTTACATAGATTTTGTTGGTGCAGGCAGTTCGGACTCCGGAGGCATATTCCGTGCCCCACGGCTCGCAAAGATAAGGGTAGTAATGTTCACCGCGGGTTTAGGTGGTAGTAGTGGTTACGGGTTATATGCTGTCCGTTATTCAAGGTTGCTGCGGTGTGCTGCTCGAAAGAAGTCCAAGGCAAAAAAATAGAAAAATAATAATAAACCCTCGTGGTAGGAAAAAAAACTCGGATGTCATGCTAAATCATAATGAACAGCGATGGGAGGGTGGGCATTTGAGAGCGAACAAGAAGGACCCTTATGTCTCATAGAAGAAATGAAAAAAAAAAAAAAAAAAAACTGTTTAGAGGGTCATTTCGCATTTTGTTGGCATTGTACAATGAAATTCGTTTTGAGGGTTGAATAAAGGAGCGGACGTATATATGACGGTTCTGCTTAAATTTGCATGCTTTTCAGAAGTCCGCGAAAAGCCTGGCATTGAAAAGGGCATGTCTGTAGCACAGATGTTTGGACTTGTACACTCGCAAATGGTTGGAGGAAGTATGAAGCGGCTCTAACGTGTTCGTAGATTAGTTTGAAAAGGTTTCGACAAAGTTCCGACTTTAATAAAGGCACAAAAGCGGTCGAGTCTTATGGGGAAACATTGAGACAATCATCCATAACTTAAGACCGGATGAACGTGGCATGCTGAACAACGCCATCGACATAGGGTATAGTCACATGGAGAACACATCTTCCCTCACAGAAAAAGATTTATTTGGACGTGTGTTAAATACTTTACCAATGGGTGGAACATTTTGATGTAAGGAGTGTACACTTCAATATTTGTAAAGGCGACAAAAGTGACACCCATAAGTCTTAGGGTGCGAAAGCCATTAGGACGGAAGCTTTAATTCCAGCCCTGGGCTGTTAGATTTCATGGATGGAGTTGATAGGCACAGCCCTTAAAAGAGTCGGAGCTTCGGGTTCTTATAAACGACATGAGAAAGGCTCAATGGGGGGAACGGTGACCTCAATTGGAAAGCAAATTGAGAAAAGATGTTAACTTTTGGTATGAAAATAGTGAGTCCATTATGAACATTAGTTCTTCCCACATAGAGTTATTTATAAAAACACACGGTACAGTCGAAGTCGCTGATAGATTTCGTTATGGTAACGTCTTCAGTTAAAAGGATGGTTTCACGTGTTCCTGAAAAGCCCAAGGCAAGGATGGCACACAGTAGGCAGTTGCACGGCATACATCTTTAATTTTTGACACTACAAAACCTACGTATTACCAAATCAGAATGTTTGACAATACAAGGAAAGTAGCTATAAATGGTCCCATGCAAATCACGATTTTAAACAAAGTCGGTGACTCGGGTTCTTAGCCGCTGAAATAAATGACATTCATTCAATTTTATGGCTGCTACGTATATAGTCTTACACCAAAGCTCATAAAATGCCTATAGCTGCTATACTAAATCGTAGTTGAGGGCATCAAAGGGGCTTTATATATTTTCAAACCCCACAGCAGTAGAACTCGGTCTTCAGTCTTCTCTGCTATTAAGTAAGAAAGCCTTGTACTACCGGTGGCACAGTGTTTTTGTCACCTGTCAGTGGCGCTCGGCACACAAGCAATCACTTTAATCCGCACAGGATATGGTTAGCATCTAAAATCCCTGGTAACAGATCGAATTTTAAGGCGTAAGCTAGAGAGTCTACAAGCCGGATTTCGGGTTAAAATCTAGCTTCATTCTGGTGATATTGAGTCACTCATTTCTCGGCTAAAAGCAAAATACCTGTCCACCGAAGAATATATAGAGGGACCAACTGACTACAATCGAAATTGACTAAATGATCAGCAGATAAAATCAAGAGCGATGAAGTGCCGAGACACATCTTTTGCGTTTAGAGAAGTTCTGAACACAGACTTAACATCCAGCAGAACCGACCATCAGCGCACTTCTACTGACTGCACTACAAATTCGAAATGATCAGATTAGCCTCCAGTCGCCTTGAAAGGCCCACCCAAGAAAGAAATTGATCTGAGCTATCGGACCTATTTTTAAAGTCATAGGTGGAAGTTCAACGACAAATGCCTACATGTTTTCAAAAGTAAGATGGCCATAAATTAATATGTGCTGCTAGTCGTGAAATTCACGAAAATAAAAATGCAGGCCTCTGGCAAAAAGAGGGCGCCTCTTTATCGCGTCTATAGATAAAAATTACAGCCAAACCAGGAAGGGTGTGCAATCGATCAAGCAATTTGTTTTTCGATCTTATCGTTATCGCAGATGCAGACTCGTCATTTCTAAATTAATATAACCATTTCATTCAATGCACAATCATGCGTCGCCCCATTTCGCAAAACCAAACACCATGTAAACGTCCTCGGTCGATCCGCTCATGCTAACGACCATTTACATGCGTATGATGATAGCAGGAAGGCCGGTCCCTAAGTTCAGTTGAAATTCTGCCGAATTGTCAAACAAAACCACCACTCCAACAGACTTAACACACTCCTGGTATTTCCAGTGACTCGTGTTTGCTTCCCCCATTTGGAGTTAGATTCATCTTCCTGCCGCGCCTTCAACATGCGAAAAAAAAAATGTCCAACCCCACGAAATAATAGCACACAAATTTTCAAAACATTTCTTGTGAATCAAGCGACAAAAAAACTGATTTAAGGACGAATGCACACAAATTGTTGCGCTCCTTCCCCTGGATATACTGTTGTTGCTGTTTCTGTTGTCCTTGGCAGCGCAGTCGAACAGTGGTTTAAAACCTAAGCCACCCTCGCAAAAGGCAAGTCTTCCGAAGGACGTTTTGTAAACAATTCATCATTATCGCATATGGGCGCGTGTCGCCTCGAGGACGACGCAACCGTATTCTATACATAAACACCGTGTGCCGGGGATTAGTCAGTTAGTTTGATCAAGGGGTGTGGGCTGATGAAAGAAGTTGTACGCACTACCCAAAATACGGTGGTTATGTAAATTAGTATACCATCTCAATATATGCTGAAAAGGGTCGATGGGGTTCAAAGGACACCCACCCCACGCGGCCAACAAACGAACAGAAAAAAGAGAAAAAAACGTCAAATATGTTGTCGCTTGCTAATTTGAGATTTCCAAATGAAATCTCGCGATTAGCACGAATCCGCGCGCGTTCTCCTGCTGTGCGGCACCTCAATAATGCAAATTGATTCGTTTTCAAGTGGCTGGCTGTCACCGTCACAGAAGCTGCATACATTGCCGCCCTGTATTCCCCTAATGAAATGAGCACGTGCTCATTTCATATACGCCGTGGATTGAGTGTCTAGCCAGGGTGTGATTCCAGAAGCACGCAGTCTGCACAACGTGCCTGCAAATGAATCGCAAAGGATAATAACAAATTAATTTTGCATAAGATGAGTGCGCGAAGCAAGTCAAGAAGAGGTGCTTGTGTGCTGCAATGTTCTTTTTTTTCCACCCGTAGGTAGGTATATATGGTTGTGTTGCTGATCCCCAATTGAGGTGGCGTTTGGTTCGAATGAATGTCTCCCCAAGTGGCAGCAAGATGTTTCCTTTTTCTTTTTTTACTTCCCGACTTTTCCCTCTGGTTATGGTAATTAAACGTAGGCAACCCCAACCGCTGTTGCTTTGGCGGCAACTTGAGGGAAAAAAATATCAAAATTCCAAAGAGGAAATACCATCGAAAATGAAAGGATGTGCAGATCAAGGGGGAAAGACGCGTGTGCTAAAGAATTGAGAAAAGCTAATATTGCCGTGCACTGGTGCTCTCTCCAAGGATGAAAGAAAGGCATACACAAACAAAAGAGGGATCAAAGTCAACTGTAGTGGAATCTGCCACAGCTACTGTGATGAGGGAGGAAGACCCATTTCCTAGAGACACAAAAGGTGCGCAAAATAAAAGTCACCAGAGATGAAAAAAACTGGAATCACTTGTAATTATTGAAACAAACCGGAGAAGAGCGACTTGCGAGCTAATTGTTATGCAGAACAGGTGACTACCAGCAAAGTGGAAGTTTCAAGGAGTGATACTCTGTTATGGCAGGCATTCAGTGTTGGGGGAGGCAATCGGAAGCTGGATGGAAGCAAGCGACGGCAACGATTCGCACGGTGCACTAATCTAAAAAGCGATTTCCATCTCAAAACAAGGAAAATGGAAAAGAACAACCATTTTGGGATTGAATCCACTTTGTAGATTATCCAAAAGAGGAGAGGTAGGTACTCGTTTTTTTTTAAAAAGACGAAAAGGAAAGGGATTAGCTGATTTGTAATTTGACGAACAAAACGGGTCTCCGAAATGGGTACTTTGGACGGGAATTTGACGAGCGTTTGTCTATGGCGGTACTGTAGCCTACGAAAATATTAAATGAAATTTATGTGGGATTCTCTCCACCTCTAGCAAAAGAAAACGAACTCACTTTTGCGTCTTACACCATGTTCCCACCAAGGTGATTTAGCTCATGTGATTTATAAACGACGAAAGGCGTCTCCACCGAACTTTACGTGTTTTAATTTGACATCCAGGACAAACAGTTCATCCCCTTTGGACCGGTAGTTTTTTTAACTTTCTCCATTACGTAGTAAGAGAAAGATATTGGTTTCGTACAAAATTTCGAACTCGAGATTTTAATCAATTCTGATATTACGATGATAGAGGAACTCAAAAAAGTGGGTCACAAAATTCTGTCCGGTCTGTCCGTCTGTCCGTCCTTCCACGGGCCTACAGCCTAAACGGCTGCCCGGATTACGTTCAAACCTCGGTTTTGGAATTTCTGGGCTTACAGCTCGGGAGGTGCTTTTTTTTTTCAAGGTAACCTCAATATTAATGGTACTTCCCATACAAAATTTTCGTACCAGTTTGATTTGATCGAAAACGGCTCTAACGATTTCAACCAAAATTGATATTTAAGCTTAAGTAGGTGATGTTACCAGGACTGCGTACCCAGTTTTTGGCTAAAAATTCCAACAACGGAACTTTTGAAATTTTGACATATCTCGAAAACGGTCTATACGATTGTAGCAAAAATTAATTTCTAAGGCTATGTGGTCATTTATAACTTAATAGAAACCTCAGTTTTTCTCTATATTATCGTACAACGGATTTATGAAAAGAGTATTTTTTTAAAAATATAGTTTTGTCTAGTTAACTTAAAACGGCAATAACGATTTTGACCAAAATTCAAACTTAGAGTCAAATTGATGTTTTCAAAACTATTGTGTCCTTAATTTTCAATTCGAAGCGCCGAAAACGCTTATTTTAGAAACTGCTCATATCTCGAAAACCCCATCTTCGCTTTCGATAATATGTCAAAAACGAAGTATTTCTATAACCCGGAACAATATCATACAGTCAGTTGTATTTTTTCAAATAAACATTGCAATATTTGCAACTGTTATGTCTGAATAGTTTTACAAAAACATAAACTTCATTTGCACCGCACACACGAGCATCGGGATATTCAATTTATAGCTACTAATGCAAATTCGCAAAACGCCTGAATTATTACATAATCTTTCTAAAGATATCGGTCTATCACGAGCAATACTTCCAATAATTGAAAACTTAAATCATATTCCAATCAAAATTAAAAACATATCCTTAGGTAAAAAACAGAAACTGCTAGGTATACGCTTGTCCTGTACTCAAAAATCAAGTGAGGAGTAAGACCTTATAAAATAGTACACTAGGACTAGATGCTTCCGACATTGCCAGTTACTGAGAGCTTTAACCTTTAAAAACTTATATTGTTATTTTATATAACTGCCATATGAGATGAATATCCAAAAGAGAATTTTGTTTTCTTTTGTCTAGTATCGAGAAAGTTTCGTTCGACCCAGTCGTGCACTTTATTTTTTGTTGTTTTTGTTTTGTTCCCATACCTGCCACAAATAAAACAATTTATGAAACACGAAGAATATTGGGAAACACGAAGAATATTGGGAATTAAAATAATTTGTTTGACATTTGTTTTGTTTTTTTGTTGTTTGTTGAATAAAATTGAATTTAGGTAATTGAATTGGATTGAAACAATAACAGGTAATGTTCGATTTTATTTTGTGTGGATTTGTGATGACAGATACGTTATTAAAATTTAAACACGTATAAATCATGTAATTAGTAATCACGAAAATGTATGGTAAATCAAGTAATTTATGAGATGATTTACCTAAATCAAGTGGATTTAGCTAAATTACGTTGGTTGGAACATGGTATTAATTTACTATTTATTGAAACTACTTTCTTAACTTAACTTTCTTCGCGTATATTTGATGCGCTCTGCTTCAACTTTAACGTTTGGTGACAATTGAAGTGCCGTCTGTTCGTTGGTACAGTTGCTTGCTGTTCGTATACTCTATGTGTTAGTGGCGTTACTGCCACTCTGTGTTCTTCTATGTGTGTTATGTGCATTGTGTTGTTATGTTGGTTTTTCAGATTGGCGTGCAAACTCACAATTTCAAGGACGCTACCGATCTCGCTGATGGAAAATACTGGGAAACAAATGGAGGCACAATCCAAATATATCAGACGGTGAATCGAATAAATTGTTTTCACATTCGCTTTCAAACATTGCTTTAATTTTTTCGATGCACTCGGTACTAAGTGAAACTATCGTTGTGAATTCAACATTCCACACTGCGTTGCATGAAATTAGGTTCTCAATTTTCAAACACTCATTAAGAACATTCACTTGCGAATGAGAGTATGAAAAAAAAATATTCATTTGAAAATTTTTGAAGCTCGGTTTCACATTTTCGTGGAACGAGAATCGAAATCGCCGTGAAAGGGTGAAAAACATTTTCGTTTCACTTTTTCACAGAACGAGAATTGACCCCATGGGCTTTGCTGTATTACATCTAAAATCGTCAACTCAATAGAATTATTTCAAACTTTGTTCATTTGGGCTCATAACGCAACTTTTTGGTAAGGACCTATCCTTAAGGTCATGTCAAGCGAATGTAAATCAATTCTCCGGCATGTGAAGTCCAGCTCTGTTCCGAAGAAATTTTGGAGTTGAGCCATTTTCCGAGGCATTTTACACATGTTTGAGAATCCTCCATTTAGGAGAAAGAAGTTTTTTTTATGGATACGTTCACTTAGTGCATCTTTTAACCAGCTGTTGTTCTTGTGAGGGCGTTCAGTCGAGTAAATTCTGATTTCTTTATTAGGTTTTTTTTATTTTTGAACATTTTTTTAAGAAAGTGATTTCTAAGCTTTAAGACAAATGTGAGCCATTTCCCTTTAGCTCCAAGCATTCAGCCCAAGCTAAAATACTTGAGCCAAATTATCCAATTGGGTGATGGGTAGGTTCTGATGTCTCCGATTAGAACCCCCTGGTCAAGGACCGTGCTAAGCCGAGGCTGTAGACATGGGATACCTCGACTGTAGCGCGGTCTAAGAGGAAACAGATGTCGTAAAAAAGGATGTCATACCAACAAACTCAGTGATAGTCTATATCCCTGAAGGACTTTCGCATCTCGACCGTCTGCAATCTGCTCCCCGGCATCATCAAAAGCAAAGGTAAAACATTCTGTCATCAATCTGTGTAGATGATCAGTAGGTACATATCTCGTCGACTTCCGCTACGATGTGTTATCAGATCTGTTCAAAATCAGGTCTAAAATTACAAATTTCCCGTCCAAGCAATTTTTTTTTAAAACTGCAAAACCAACTTAAAACAAATTGTTGCCCGGAAAAAATCACCAATCTCGTTCAACGACTTTTTGGATTATTTTTGATTCTCAATGCTGCGACTTATGGGCTTGGCGAAGACATCAGCCTTTAGAGCCCCTCGTCCAGTCGAATCCACTTAATTCGAATACAGGTGACCTTGGGATTATGAGAAAATTTGTTCCCGTCGTATATAAACTTGCGTTAAAAATGTTGACAAGCCAATAGTGAAGTTAAGCCATATGCGAATTAGGCTTTCAAGATCGGTGGTACCTCACCCGCCTTCGATATCGTTATATTTCTAAAAGGACTTTAAACAAATATTAAATGGAAAACATCAAGATAGATGAATGAAGATGAAAACTTGGTTCAATCAAGTAATAGACTCCTCGCTGAACATATAACGCCAACTACAACGCGCATTGCATCTTAATTCCACCATTATGGCGATCACCGAACATTAACTGACGAAGTGAATTGAATCCTACCTAATCAGTTGGGACCCACACAGCTCCACAACCCGGTAAAGTATCAGAATCACTACGCCCCATTGCACCAATTACAACCATCATAATCTACCCCTCCGGTTTTCGAGACTGCAATAAATTTCCATGTGAGACCAAATTGACCGTAGCCCAATTTCTGGTCACGACTCATGCCCAACAGCCATTGCAAATGTTCGTTTCTCACAACATCCCTTTCGCCAGCACGATAATTGCCTCATAAACAGATTGTTTCACTTGCCCCACCCACCCAAATAGGGGGAGAACAAAAAAAAAAAAAAAAAAAGCATCTCCAACATTACAGAGAACTCATTACCACGGTTCTGCACCGTCATCCTTTACCCCACATCCTCTGTCATTAACCAAATCGTTTCACTCCCTATGTGTGTGTATGTTCATTTATTCACCCCCACCTCGGTATCCCCATTTACCTAATGGACTCTGTTTTCGCTGATACGCAATCGAAATTAAGGCTTTAACTCGCAAACCAAAAGAAAGGACCCCTGCACGCTGACCATAAAATATAAAAACAACAAGGACGACTCGACGATGAAAAACTGGCATTAAAATTAAGGTGACTGATTAAAATCGACCTCAGAACGGCCGTCTTCTTCCTTGATTAATTTCCGTCGTATCCCTGCGCGGAGAAGTGAAATACTGCCACCATGGACACCATGCATATCTTCCTGCATTTTGGAAAGTACATTTCCGTTGGGCTTACAGGTTACAGCTCTGCCATCATTATCGTAACCATGGGCACGCCATTCGTCCATATATACAGGCAGCACAGTCGGACAGGTGCGGAAGGACATTAATGCTAAGTCGTCTTACAAAAATTTGCCCACAGGGGGAGAGCCACCCCCAAAACCACCCTTAATAGCCACGCTGACTATGGCAATATTTAAGTCATTTTTAACTTACAAGCTGAGGGACGGAATATTAAGAACTTCGAAGGGTGACCGTGACAGGTAGCACCCCTAGACACTAGAAATACCAGGCGAAGGATAAACAATCCCCGTCAACCAAGGGAATTGCTATTCTTTTGAGTGACATTCTGCGAAACATTTCCCACCCGCACTTGTTCTCATTAAAATTGATTGGCAGCATGAGCCCCTCCTCCGCCAGGCTCATTAAAAGCCCATTTAAGAGACTCTCCATTTCGGTGGTGCAAACAAAATATAAATAAAACCGGAAATGGTGCTGAGTGCATGCGGAATTTTATCGAAAATATACTCCCCGCAGACCTGCGTTCATCTGCGGAAAGCTTAACCAAGAAAACCCGGCCAACGCAAAACCTCTCAGCCAAAAAGGACGATTTACGATTATGATCTGACCGAAAAATGCCGTCGTCATTTGAAGACCGTTTTCGGGTCTCCCTTTGGCAATAAAATACAAACATTTTCACGGACTCGGTTTTGAATGATTTAAGATGCGTCCGTAAGTGTGTACAGAGATTACCATAGGGGTTGAGGGGGCCAGAGAACAAACCCTGAAACGGTTGCAGATGCCGGACAATAGATCATGCCATTGACACTCTGTTGGGGAGGCTGTGCCCAGAACTGGGATTGTGATAATTTATTGGCCAGCAAAATGGATTTTTTTTTCTGCTGAAATTCGCATAAAATGTTTTTTTTTTTTAAGAACGGGAGTAAGGCAGACAACCAGAACCAGAAGATAATCCTTTGGTGGAGAGATTCTTTCCCAAACGGTGACTGCATTCGAATATCAATTCATGGGTCAGTGCTTTGAGAGATGAACTTTCTTGAAGAAATTTTTTTTTCTGCGCAGAATTTATGGGCTATTGTAAGCAATGAGGGAGCAACCTGTCAGATGGTGTCTTTGGAAGTTTCTTTCTGGACCGCTGGAGATAGGAATCGTTGGTGTCTTTTGAGCGCCGAACTTAAAAGGAAATCTGCTGGCGATAGATATAGTATTGTGTGCATTCTATTGGTTTCAGAGGGAACATGTGCTCCTGACATGTTGCTGTCTGCGAGCTGTATTCAGTTGAGGGGAAATTGATTGGTTCGCTGGTTTGGATTTTTTTTTATTTTTTTTTGTTCAGGTTTTCAAAATTCAAGCTGATGGAGGCTAGGTGTTGAATGCAAACTCTGTATAGTGGTAACCTGGGGTAGCCGTAGGGTCGTATAACTGTGTCAATTTTAAAGACGAACATTTTTTAATTTCAATTCGGGTTCGACTTGCTTAGCGAGTGTTGAAGACCACGACGAAAACGCGTAAATGCTGATATAGACTGCTGGATATGACTGGCTTATACTGAGACTTAAAAGGGTTAACATGAGTTTCTTTGAAAGAGGGATTGTGGATGAGTTAATCAGACCGAATCAACGGTGTCGTCGATATTCGGAATATAGCTTCTTGGTCATTACCCAGAGCTAAGGTCAGTACTAGGTTCATTCCGAGCTGTTGCTTATAAGTCCGTGAGAATGCAAATGGCTAGTGAGGTTGGGGGTTTTTTACATAACGTAGAGGGCTACCGACATCGGAATGTGCGACATATATTGACAAAGTGGGAGACTGAATTTTGCATTGGGAAATGAGATTTCGTTGCAACACAACAAGAAGCCTTGGATATGGATGATGTACGTATTGACAACCCGTGCAAATTTGAAAAAAAAAAAGACAAACGACGTTGGGACTCCGGACCTTTAACAGTCGCCGGCAGCCTCTGAACTTCAAAAGGCCTAGGATATGTTGCAATGACGACATAACGGCCACTTTTGGAAAGGGCAATCCCAAGAATGATGCAAATTTCAACCATTTACCAGTACAAATACCACGAGCAGCAAGGCCAGTTTTTATTTGGATTTGTAATTTGACGAAGGCTCAAGCAAATTGTGTTGCCTGGTCACAATCCTCAACAGCGCCAAATTTATACCCACCCACAGGAGAACGGTGGTGTATTGAAAGACCAAGATCGCTCTTGGCGGCCTTGACGCTGATATCTAGAGTATCTTTGGACCCATAAGCTCGCAAAGCACAGAACCTTAACAGATGGCGGAATAAAACCCTTTTCTTCCAAGAAAACTACTCCGACAATCTGCAGTAAACAAGAGGACTGCGGATCATGTATCCTTCAACTAAATTTATCAAGTTGTGATTCATGCAAGACATACCTTCAGTAACTTGGACGCCAGAAGTTCCAAGCGATTAGCATACAATTGGACAAGTGCTTCTAAGTGACCAATGCAAACATCTATCACATCGAAAGCATGTTGTAAATAGATTTCACGTCGCAAAGCATGATTCGAACGCAAAGAGGCGGTTAGAAATTTTGCAAATCCCCTGATCTCTATAGTTAGTGTCCTTCGTATCAGAAGTTCCGCCAGTGATGTGCTGGATCTCACTAGACCCCTCCCTTTATGGGATGCAACAACTGACAGATGCATTTACGAGGCCTTAAGCCATTTCTACTCCGCATCAGTCTCCTTTCATCAAGCATTAGTATGTCAGAGGAGTTGAGAAGTAGACTGCTGTAGTCATCCTCTGTCTTTAGTAAATACCCACACCCACCCCCAAATCTATATTATTAATTTATCCGCAATTGTGCAAAACTGGGTTTGAATGTTTCGGCCATCATTTGGGAATCTTAACATGACAGTCACAGATTGAACTTGTATGCAACAAACGCCTATAAGTTCAGGCTACTTTTCTTCCCCTCACTCAATTAGTATCACACTAAACCTAGATCTCAAGCTTAATTGTCTCTTTCAAGACAATAACCTAGCCCAACCTAACCTAAAGTCAGAACTGTTGAGACTGAGAAAGCTGCTTGTCGACTCTACAACGTGATAGCTTATACAAAAAAGTCACCAGTGGAATAGATTCTCACACTTCACAAATCTTGAACAAAATTCAGCAACTCAAGCTTGACGCACACCACAAAAATATCGACTTCTACGATCGGCGATAGCATCTGGAGGTGGCAAAGATGGCTCTGGCTTTTAACAAGCATACAACACACCATCGAAAAATGAATCGCAATCTAGTAAAGCGACACAAAGAGCTGAGATAAATCTTAAGGAATAATTTAAGACTTTGTCTACCTTGGTCGCAGTGGCTTAGTGGTTAGTGTGTTGGACTACTAAGCGAGGGGTCCAGGTTCGAATCCCGCAAAAACCCAAATTCCAACTCAGGGTTTTTTCACTGCGCCACCTCTCGCGAACGTCTGACAAACATCCGAGAGTATAACTGTCATGAAAGAGCTTCTCAATCGGCCCGTTTGGAACCGGCATAAAATTGTAGATCCCTTCCATTCGTTCCAAAAATTTAAAAAACTCACACAAAACGAATGGTTGCGAGAAGTCAGGCCCTGGGTCCCTACAGACCTGTTGCGCCAACTATTATTATTTATTATTATTACCTTGGCTTTAATTATAGGTCATAAAATGGCTTTCACGCTAGATAAGAATTGGTCATGTTAGTCGTTCTATCTTTGTTCTAAAAGGGCATGAAAGACGTAAGGCCCTCTAAAGCCCAAGAAGGTTTTTTACAAGACCCGACTTATTCCAGTCCTGCTGTGTGGTGCAGCATTATCAACTCTGTTACCTAGCAATTGAAGACGTATTTGGATGATTTAAGAATTAAGAAAAGCTTTAAGAAAAGGATTATTTGGGTGAATATCTACCCAGTATTTATCGATGGATTGCGGACAGAAATATTCAACATTAACCTGCTTAAATAGCTTCCAATAACACGGCTGAGGTTGCTAAGGATATATGCAGCTTGTGGTGAATACGACGAGGTTTTCAGTCCAGCCCAGAAGGACAATGTAGCAGATACGGAACGCACTTTAAGTAGACTGCACAGTTCAAAAAACTTGGGGTGAATAACTCGTGGCAAGCTAGCCGCAGCGACCAAGTTGCTATACCCCGCATTATCATCGACTTCTGGAACATATTAAGTCCTTCTTAAAGGTCGAACAGGAGCACCGTACCAAGGTACGACGTACCCGACACATTTAGACCATTATAATGTCCCTTGTGATACCACATGAATCTAAAATTCAAGCCGGACAGGTACAGAGGAGATGGACTATGGTTTCTTCCTCCTCCTCTTCAAGACAGCCTCTGCAAAAATTGTTTGAAAATACGCCAAGCCTTGTTGCATGCCTGCCTATGAGATAGTGTCCTGTGATGACACCTATTGTAGAACTATGGTATGCTTTCTATCAAAGGAGATCAAGTATCTAGACTCTAGAGTGTTCTAGATCCAGCTTTGGCCAAATCTGTTTTGTCGCTAGACATGTCGAGCCAGTTGTCCATACCTAAGATTTGTTCTATTGACAGCATCCAGCTTTATTATGAGTTTACAAGTAGCAATCGGAGAAGACACCACCACCAACACCGTCCACAATTTTCGAACCATCCGTGTAGAAATGGATCGATTCATCATCCAGGAATGCTCCCTCCTTCCAGAATGATCTATTGAGAATAGAGACCTTGAAGTTCTAATCGAACTGGTGTGGTATAGTCGATGTTTCCTGGAAGGTTCTTAAAATCGTTCAGGATAGCGGCATGGCCAGTTGTTTTGCTGATTTATTGTGAAGAAGATTTGAGGCGTACGGCTGCAGAAGCTGTCGTTTGCCTACTGAAGATGTTAATCTTAATGGGTGCCAGATGAAATAGGATGTCATGTGCATCAGAGGAGGTGATACGAAGGGCCCCGCCGATGCGCAAGCAAGATGTTCTTTGGACTTTGCGATTGATCACTTTGTCCAAAGCAGTCCACCAGACAACCACACCGTACGTGAGTATCGGTCTTACGAGGCTGTAAACCCCATTTGTTCCCTATGGCTTTTTTGCAAGAGAAAAGTGCCACAGAGGCCTTTTTAACTCTTTCTTGGATGTTAGCCATTCAGGTTAACTTTCTATCAAAAATAACGCCTTCTTTGAAATCGTCTTCTATGTCTAAAAATGCAACTACTGTATACGCCTTATGGCGGAAGGAATCTTCTATAGAGCGCGTTTGAGTGTTTAGAGCCGTTTCTACTGATTTTCCTCTAGAATAGGCATGTTGCGCCGTTGACAGAAGTTTTTTGTCAATCCTTTGACGTAAATGGATTTTAATCAGTCGTTCTAAAGTTTTTTGAAGAAATGATGAAAGACTAATAGGTCTGAGATATTTCGGACTTAATTGAGAACATTTGTCTGCTTTGGATATGAAAACCACTTTCACTTCTCTCCATAGCAATGGAATGTACACCAGTTAAAAACAGCTTCTTAGGATTATCATTAGCACTAGCAAGATGATATCCGAGGTGTTTTGTAGATCGGCTGGTATCGAAATAGCCCAACTATTTTAACCCTGAGCCACTGCACAAACATTATATTCAATTACAATAACAGTCTACTTTCATTATTAAGGCTATAACAGGTTACTGGGCACTCTTTCGCTGCGGACAAATATTTCAGTAAGACACGTTGAATTAAATGAAATCTACGAGTTCCAAGAATAAATCGCATCGCAAGATGGTAGAATCTTTTTGGAATATCGTTCGAACTCCCTCCGGACTAATATATATTTTTTTAAATACCTCATGTCAACAGCTTTAAACGATCAGCCCCCACTTGGGCACACAATTCACTTAAACAAGATACAAGTCCCGTCCAATGTGAATGTCCCATCAAGAAGCCATTTTTGTTAACGTTGAACTGCACCGAAAACTTACCCCTTGGCTGGTCCCAAAAGCTCTTCTCCTTTTTATCCACCAAAGATATTGTCACTCGTTCGGGCAGTTTATGTCATGAAACCGTCTTTTTCCAAAACCAAAAGGCCCTTTAAAGCCAACTTTGCCATTACTTACAGCAAAATGTCCGGAAGTAATGTTCCATCAAATTACAATGACTGCTGCGTTATGCGTGTGTAAAATGTCACATCCAAATACCCATCCCCAACACATCCGACATCGGACGAAAGTATCTATTTCATAGCGTTTATCTTTGTGTGACCTTATTCTGTATGAAAAGAGTATCGG
Source organism: Cheilosia vernalis (assembly GCA_949126925.1). Taxonomy (NCBI): domain Eukaryota; kingdom Metazoa; phylum Arthropoda; class Insecta; order Diptera; family Syrphidae; genus Cheilosia; species Cheilosia vernalis. The sequence continues at coordinate 41,253,908 of OX421361.1, read as the reverse complement.
ATTTTCTTTCTATAGCGTCAATCCCTTTGGGTGCTATACTGCCATTGTATCCTTTTGCCAAATCACAGCTGATATACTGACAAGGATGCCCCCACAAGGTCCAATTTCAAATAAATTTCACTTCAACGCGTGTATGAGGAGGAGAGTGCGGCCGAAAAACCCTTAACCACCCTTACGCGTGCGGTACAGTGGTTCCTCATCCTTCCGCAAAGCAACAAAAAATATGCACAAGATTTCAGACTTGCCTTGCTTATCCTGCTTAACACTGGCACTCTATATACCCGCACTTGTCTATTGGAATTCAATTCAATTACGCCAGAGGAAATGTACACGTTTGTTGTCGGACGGGCAGGATGATGTTCTGGGGGCGGTAGACACACACAGGCATCATACCATAAACAAAATCCATGTTATTTCTGTCTTGTTAATTTCCTGTGTCCCATATCGTAAAGGGAAAACTCCCAATCCCTTGTGGGGGTGAATACCGAATATACTATACATATTTATTCGGTTAAAAAATATATCCCAACTGACTGACTGACAATTATATCCTTTTTCCGGTTGGATAGCTGCAGGAATTCAAAGCTCCCCCAAACATCCATACTCGCTCGCTGATGAAGCCACACGTTTTGGCTCCTTTTTTTTCGTTCTGTTTTTCATCGAACCGCTTAAATCCATTAGAGGAGGGATGTTTTGTGAGCGCCATATCCAGAGGGTGGTTGCTATAGGCCGACATCGATCGTTAAATAGTTACGACGACGTCCCGTGTATATACAACCACCCACTAAATGTGTAATTGATATGAGAACGACTCATATAATGTAATGTAAGTGCTGCTCCAGAGGATGAGGCGTTTGCTGGATTTTTTTTTGCTTGGGCTTCGGAGTAATCCCTGCATAGAATTCGTGGGATTAACATGGCACCATGACAGCATGTGTGTTTGCAAAGGCCTAAGCTCACATCATTGCCAACAAACAAATAAACAAACCGACAGACAAAATCGGTTAAGAATTCCCTCCAACTTCCAGGAAATAAATTGCGTATATCTAAGTTCCGTATGCCTCTGTAATTCTTTTGACATGAATGAATTAATTCGTCTTCCGCACTGGACTGAGAGGCTTAGGCGAACGTTAGCAAATAAGTATACTAAGCATGAACACACTAATGGCTAACATGGACTTTTAACGCATTAAACGAAAGATAATGTATCTGGCAGAGTGGCCATACAGCCTTTATAAGTGGGGATGGGGCGAGATATATGCGCCCTCTGAGGAAGCTACTTACAAACAGGAAATTGAAAACCGCATGTAATATTTTAACAGCATATATGAGTCTTTTCTATCGTGGGCTAGGAAGAGGAGTCCTTCAGTTGATGGAATGCGCCCTGTTCTCTCCAATATGAAGTTGTTGTGGTTGAAGCAATTTCTCTGAATGTACATGTACATTTTGTGAATGTGGTTTTAAACTATCTTCCTTGCAGAGGGAGGTGGTTGACAGTCCTTTGGAAGAACGTTGGGCGGTGTAATTGGATTTTTGAAAATGGGAATTATTGTGTTAACCTACGTGACCATAATTTGAAAGGGCGCAACTTGCAAGGCATCTTGATAATTTAATGTCGAAATGGAGGGTGTTCTCGAGAATAGTTCAAAACGCGATGGCAATTGAGAGTAAGTGCGGCGAAGCTGTTTGTGGGGATTCAGTTCCTTGCCCTAAGGTGGGGGAAGAGGAAATGTTATATTGGAGTTGTTTTACTGGATCTTCTCCACCACTGGAAGGTTCAAGACTATGTACTTATCAGTAGATTCCATGCCCTCATACAGATCGCTTTAATAAGATTATAAAACCAAAGCTTGTAGGTGCACCGACAAAAAAACGAAGAATTGTCCGAAAGAAAGCTCGGTTTAAGAAAGAGACACGATGAAAGCAGTTGAAAGATTCAACGTCTCGATGTAATATTGGAAGCAATAGACCCATCAATAACCCGACGAAGGATTTTAATAAATGCAATCATGTAATTGATTTCCACCCAACAAAGCTCAATGAAGAAAGCCTTACTGATATTTTTTAAGAGTTTTCCATATAATTTTTACATGCAAAATCTTATAAAATAAAACAAGTAATAGAAAAACCTTGCTACTATTTGGCTTTAAGAAATTGATCTTATTAAAAAAAAACGTCACGAAGGAAATCTTCTCAAATCTATAACCTTTCTCTTTAAAATTTTAAACAGATATCACATTATTTGTAAGTGGCATTTTCACATCGCATGAGATAATAATATGAAAAGCTTTTTAATATTCTTGTCTGAGAAGACCAACTTATTAAAAGTTCTTGTCTAAAGGTTAGTATTCTTTAATCAATACGAGTTTCCTCTTCAAACTAAAAGTTTTTTTGTATTATATAAAAGTGTTAAGTGCATTTGTTTGTAACTAAGCAATTTACAGTTCCTGTGGATGAAGTAGCTAATGGATATGAACTGGTAAGTCCCATTTAATGCATTCAAAGTAAATATACAACGTACAACAATTTTGAAAGATAGATTTAAAAAATTTCATCCCGAGACAAGAATTTGACTTTTCAATAAATACGACAATTTTCTTCCAAAATGATGTTTTATTTTGAAGAGGAGACTAAAAATAAAAGGACTGTTAAAATGTTTGAAGAAAGGCATAATTTTAAGAGATAATATTTTGTATAAAAATAAATAGAAATATTATAAATATAATATTTTTTTAGATTGAAGACTGCATCTCACGTTGCTCCAGCTGCATTCGATACTTCAATTTATTCGCTTCCAGAACGGATACAAGGAACAAATAAGGCTGCTATTCTTTGATAGGAAGGAAAATCTGTAGTCAAGAATAGTCGTTTTGAGACCTGAAATTCTATATACAAAATTTTTATAAGATTTATTTTAAGATGTACACATATTTTCAATAAGATTTCCATTTATTTTTAGAGAGTTTTTCATAGAATTTCGACACGTTTTCCCTTAGGCTGCTAAGAGGTTTACGCATACTTTTCCATTAGTTTTCATATTGTTTTAAGATGCCGTCATAACAATATTGAATAAAATATCCTTTTAAAAGTATGTGGCTCTCTTATAGTAAATTCACCATAATTTTTATACGACTTTCTCAATTGTTTTAATAAGACTTTCTTCTTGGATGAAAACCATAGAGTAATCTTATAACTTTTCTTCTATATGTGGTTGTTTTCGGTCTGTGATGCAACATACTGTTAAAATAAGTACCTACCTATTTTTAAATTTTGATTAATTGTGACTTAAATGTTTAAGTATTTATTTAGTAGATGAGATAAATATATCAAACGACACAAGAGAAAGAAACGTCCTCAACTTAGACAGACACAAAGCCATACCTAGGTTAGGTTAGGTTAGGTTAGGTTAGGTTAGATGGATGTCTAGAAAGACACACTTAGACCAAATTCAAGAAAAATCCATACCTAACACCCTCGAGAAAACATTCAATATTCTAGGATATTTCTTAAAATGATGATGTTGGATCGAATTTGGGACTAGACCTTCAGTGCTGCCAGTGTTTTGTAGATCGAAAAAGTAGTTTGGATATTCCCAAAAAATTTTACAAAAAAAAAAAAAAAAAACAGAAAATCATTGTCTGCTGATGGTCTTAACAAGGCGAAGAGCTCCTTGTTTGTCGGCAAGCCAGCTTCACTGGAAGTGCTCACCAGGTATACGTGTGTGTAAAAATAAACTTTGCACTAATAACAAATTCCACAATCACAGAAATAGCACCAGCAAATTTTTGAATTTTTGTAGAACATTTATATTTGCAATAATAATAATGGGTCTTTCATAAAGGACTTTACAACTTTTTTAAAGAAAATGCAAACTACTTAATATATTTCAAGGAAAATATTATATTGGCTTGAAGGGGTATCAAAACATTTATGCATGGAATTCGACTTTGTTCATATGTCAACCACATTAACGTAAGCAACGGTCGATACGTTTTCGATGACTCGGGCGCACATTTCGATACAAACGCTTTTTCGCATTCAATTTTGGCTCTGAGCTCCTCTAACGTCGCCGGCCTGTTGGAAAAGAGAGACCAATGATTTAGCGTAGCCCAATACAAAAAGTCTAGAGGTGTTAAATCACAAGATCTCTGCGGCTAATAGACGGTGACGGGTCCGTTTCTCGAGATAACACGTTCACCGAACTGAGACTTCAATAACTCGATTGTTGCACCACCATGTATGGCTTGTGGCACTGTCTTGTTAGAACCACATATCACTGATGTCCAATTCATGCAATTGCTCGAAGAAATAACGTTCCAGTATGTCTCTGTGGCGAATACCATTGACTGTAAGGTGACAGTCTTTTTCATCTACCTATTGACGAGGGCGTGTAACCAAAAATGCGCTTCATCGCTGACAATTGAAAACTGTCGTTAAAGTTTAAGGAATTTCGGTAGTAAATTGTAATCATTCCAAACGTTGTTCCTACGTGTGCTTCACCATGATGAAAATGGTGATTTCACTGAATATTTTGAAATTGACAGTTGTAATCGGTTTAAGGGTGCGTTCGAAGTCATCAAGTCGCTAATGAAAGACAATTCATTAACTTGATTACCGGCTTTTAGGAAAGATATAACGATACGACGAAAATACGCCAGTTTAGTGCTGCCAATAACAATCAATTGGACATTTGGCTTTTACCGATACCTACGTCAAGAAGCGTATGTTCATGGGCGCCATCAGCCTTCAGTTGTATAATATAAAATGTATAGCTAGGTATCCTAAAAAAATCTTTTTTATTCCCCGGAGTGTTAGATGTAGTCTGGTTCATATTTTTTTGGTTTTTCTTTAGAGTCAGTTGTTTTTTTTTTTTTTAGATTAACTTTGTTGTATTATCTTTTAGCTCATTTCGAGTAAGAATATTCAATCAAAAATTGAGATTTTCCACATGTGGCAGCATTTACAGCATCTCTGAAAACATCATTAATCACACGAAGATGTTCAAAGACTTCTTTCTTCTTGATCAGCGTAACTTGTTGAAAATAAATAAGTTTGAGTACTTTCCTACAAGTTCGATATCAGAAAAAAACCCAAAATCCATCTGCAGTTTCTTTTTTACACTGCGGCACATCTCGCGAACGTCTGAAAAACATCCGAGAGTAGAACTGTCATAAAAGACCTTCTCATAGGCCGTTTGGACTCAGCATAAAATTGTATAGATCCCTTCCACTTGTTTTAAAAAATTAAAAACTCGTGAAAAAAAGAACGGTTTGATAAGCTAAGTCTTGGGTCCCTGCGAACCTTTTGCGCCAATTATTTTTTAACTTTCTCCATTACGTAGTAAGAGAAAGATATTGGTTTCGTACAAAATTTCGAACTCGAGATTTTAATCAATTCTGATATTACGATGATAGAGGAACTCAAAAAAGTGGGTCGCAAAATTCTGTCCGGTCTGTCCGTCTGTCCGTCTGTCCGTCCTTCCACGGGCCTACAGTCTAAACGGCTGCCCGGATTACATTCAAACCTCGGATTTGGAGTTTTTGGGCTTACAGTTCGGGAGGTGTTTTTTTTTTTCAATGTAACCTCAATATTAATGGTACTTCCCATACAACATTTTCGTACCAGTTTGATTTGATCGAAAACGGCTCTAACGATTTCAACCAAAATCGATATTTAAGCTTAAGTAAGTGAGGTTACCATGACTGCGTACCCAGTTTTTGGCTAAAAATTCGAGCAACGGAACTTTTGAAATTTCGACATATCTCGAAAACGGTCTATACGATTGTAGCAAAAATTAATTTCTAAGGCTATGTGGTCATATATAACTTATTAGCAACCTTAGTTTTTCTCTATATTATCGTACAATGGATTTATGAAAAGAGTAGGTAATTTTTTAAAAATATAGTTTTGTCTAGTTAACTTAAAACGGCAATAACGATTTTGACCAAAATGCAAACTTTTAGAGTCAAATTGATGTTTTCAAAACTATTGTGTCCTTAATTTTCAATTTGAAACACCGAAAACGCTAATTTTAGAAACTGCTCATATCTCGAAAATCCCATCTTCGATTTCGATAAAATGTCAAAAACGAAGTATTTCTATAATCCGGAACAATATCATACAGTCAGTTGTATTTTTCCAAATAAACATTGCAATATTTGCAACTGTTATGTCTGGATAATTTTACAAAAACAAAAACTTCATTTGCACCGCACACACGAGCATCGGGATATTCAATTTATAAATACTAATGCAAATTCACAAACGCCTGAATTATTACATAATCTTTCTAAAGATATCGGTCTATCACGAGCAATACTTCCAATAATTGAAACCTTAAATCATATTCCAATCAAAATTAAAAACATATCCTTAGGTTAAAAACAGAAACTGCTACTAGGTACGCTTGTCCTGTACTCAAAAATCCAGTGAGGAGTAAGACCTTATAAAATAGTAGGTACCTACAGTAGACGCTTGCGACATTGCCAGTTACTGAGAGCTTTAACATTTAAAAACTTACATTGTTATTTTATATAACTGCCATATGAGATAAATATCCAAAAGAGAATTTTGTTTTCTTTTGTCTAGTATCGAGAAAGTTTCGTTCGACCCAGTCGTGCACTTTATTTACTTTTAACAATCCTGTTAAGCTTGGTTCGTTATTATAATCAAAGTGAACGAAAGTTTGTGTTCTTCTGGGGCAACCCTATAAATCTAGCAGGTCAAACATCAGTCTGCATCAGTTCCGCATGTAGTAATCTCAACCATTATAAAACAGTAAGAAGTGCACAGTGCCCGACTTTCTTTCAGTTGAACCGCCTGTGGAAGTTCTACCACCGTATATAAATATACCTACACCAAAGATCAAATAATCCCCTTCACTTACAGAAACATGTTCATGCACTGCCGACCACCCAACTTTATCGCCGACGAATTTATTGAGACGTCAATATCTTGAAACTAACTTCATGTACAACCAGTCGATTCCATATCCACTCAGCGTAAACGAAGAAACCCTTTAAGTCTATCGCAGGCTGATTGCTCTTTCCCTCGGTGGGCTTACCGCCAAACATTCCCAACCATTAATGGATTCCGTCTGCCTAGACTTGAACATAAAAAAAAAACACCATCCATCGATTCTAATTAATACACCCATCGGTTAGCGCGGGTATCTCTCTCATTCACACACCCAATCTCTGGTATGCAGAGTGGCGATGGATTTTCTTGGCCCCCTTAGCACTTTCGACTCGTTAATTGCTGCCAAAGTAACGCAGCCAAACCTTAAGACGTCTTATCGAATTACCTGTCTGTGTCAAGACCATTATATAGCTCCATCTGCATGTCTGCCAATGCAAATGGGATTATCATCGACGAGCGCTGTTGGGCTGGGGGTATAAGCTCAAGGCAAGACCCAACAGGGACAATTGCATGTCGCCAATCGATCATTCTGTTTGTTGTTCCTTCAATACAGAGTACGGCTGCGAATACCATTCGTTCCATCGACCGAATTAACGATACAACAAAAACGCACATACTCGTAGTGCTCGTATGTACGTATAGGATATACAAAAAGCAAAGCGAAATAATTGAAAAAGTATGTGCAACTGCTGATAAAGACGTGCGATGATAACGCGGCGCACAAGAAGCGACAGCCCTAATAAAAATGCCAACCAACTAAAAAGTTAATTAACCTAAAAAAAACCAAATGCACTCTGCAACTGAACTTGGAAATAACAACAAAATTAAAAATAAATTAAACAACTTTAACACCAATCGCGAGCAGAGCAACAAAATCAAGAGAAAACAGAAAAAAAATAAAACTCTACTCACGTTGTTAACTTTTTCCTGCAGCCGAATGAGCGCCTCTTCAAGTTCGACAATCCGCTCTTCCAAGACCTCCTGCAGAGATAAGAAATTGCGTTTCGTTTGTATAAAAATGATTGCACATGTCATGAATGCCGATTGTAAGTATATATATGTATATGAGAGTGTGTGTTTGAATGGTATATATAAAAATAATAAAAAAGAGAACCAAAAGAGCGAATAAAAATTCAAATTAAATATAAATTAACTTAAATTGAGTACTAAATGGTGATGGCAGAGAAAGTTTTGTGAGAGCGATACGTACGGTGCAGTGGAGCGTGGAGCCTCATCAATAGGACGAATATGATGGTGAGTGGGTTTTTTTTTTGTTTTTTTAAGTTAATGGATAAGCCACGGTGCTGATAGGTGATGATGTTAAGCAATTATTTAAAAAAAAAAGCCGATTAGCTGTGAGTGGTAGAGGTGCATTAGCATGTAGAGAACTACTGTCGAAGGTCCATGCTGAATTATGGGACGTTGACATAAATATAGGGGACTTCTTCCTTTACTTAGTCTTTGCTGAAAATGCTAATAAAAATAGGGGGAGGATGGATATATAGGTAGGAAAGGTATATATAGTCGACCATAACATAAAGTTGATAGAGAAAAGGGATGTAGTTGTAACTCCTCTGTTTAGCAAAGGAACCCGCTAATACACCGTCTACTGGAACTTGAATCGTTATTAATTTGCTTTGAGTTTGTTGAGTACTTTCTAGTACTCTAAACATGAAAAAAATACAAATATTTTGCCAATTTTAGTGAAGCGTGCCATTTCTAAGCCACCCCTTCCATCAAATACGAGAGTTATAATATTGATTGCCAGACTTGGTCGCTGATTGAAACCACTCTGATACGTAGTTGTGGTTGTGCCAAGAAATCGTTGATACTCCGACGCATAGGGCACAGGTGTCCTCGAGTTCCTGAAGTTTTTTGCAAGAACTACATGCATTTAGCCTAACCGAGTGGAATTTTTGCTCGGTTAAAACATTTTTTTTTTTTTAAATCAACTAAGTCTCTGTAGAAAATAAAGGAGTATTTATTGTTGTAAACTAACGAGTTAAAAATGTTAAATCATACTGTTAAAAATAACACACTTTATCAGTTGGTATCAACCATGTTACTCTGTTGTTATTAGTTAGTTTGTTATTTACGACCGAGAAAATTTGGAGAGGAAATTGATAAATCGGTTATTTTTAATCCCCTAACTCTGTAGGAGCTTGTTACTTGCTTGTTTTTAATCGAAAGTTGATTGATTTTAAACAAGTGAATTTTCTGCCTGTACAATTTGTCGAATATTTGCCAGCTCTTTGCCAATAAAAATTTTAAAATATTTTTGAAATCAACAACTGCGCCCAATAGTTCTACCACATTTTACCATTCTAGTGTCAGTTATCCTTTTGCCTCTCTTTAGCCCCCGATCTTTTACATCTCAATAAAAAAAAAACCAAAGGTGCATTTTATTTCATGATTTGTGTAGTCATCATCATTTTTATTTCAAAGGTCAGTTTTCCAGCAAATGAAACGAATAGCAATTCGTTCGCTTTGAGTTCCCCATGAGTAGATGTCATTCGCCGGCGAGTTCATCTTAGAATCCCGGGCGATATAGAGTTTTCTGTATTTTTTTTTTTTTTTTGGGAAATTTTTTATGTTTTGCTTACGCGGTCGTTTATAAAAATAAAGATATTTTTTATTGTCTCTTTCAATTTTTAAATAAAATGCAACAACGTTCGCCATACATTCCTCTAGAAGAACGCATTCGGCCAGTGGACAACAATTACTTGGAGTTGTGTGTAATATAGTTACAAGTCATTTTAAAAATAGGTAGTTAATAATTTTGATTGTATATTAATAAAAGGCGATGCAGATCAACTTCAAATCAATCATCCATTTGTAAATTTATCGTAGTACGTACACCTACATACATAATACTGTTGGTATTCATACAGAATTCCGAACTTGAGGTGTTTATCAATTCTGACATTACGCTGATAGGGGAACTGAAAAAAGTTGGTCTCGCATTCACCTTATTAAAAAAAAACAAGCAACAGGTCCGAAGGGGCATTAAGCCTTGCTTCGCAAAAACTACTCGATTTTTGTAAGTTTTTATTTGCCAGGCGCTTTAAGTGAACTTCCCCATCACAGACTTTAAAATGCCATAATTTTTTTGGTCCATGCACTTAGCGAATGTTTTAACCAGCTATTGTTTTGATGACGGCGTTCAGTTGAGAAAATCCTCATAATCTTTATTTTCTAACAATTTTTTTGAAGAAAGTTATGCTTAATTTTTGAGACAGATGTAAACTAGTTTTCTTCGGCGCGGACCATTGACCCAAAGCTAGAATACTTGATCCCTTCAGCACAATGCTGTTTTCATTTGAAAGGGAATATTGGAGTTTAGTGTTGACATTTAATATTGTTTCTATTTCCCCCACATTTCGTTTAAAAAGCGGGATTCCTCTTTTCCCCTTTCATAAAATTTTTGATTGAAATTCCCCACAAATAGGTGGAATTCCCCACGAACAACACTGATACTGCCAATTGAGAAGCTCTTTCATGACAGTTATACTCTCGGTTGTTTGTCAGAAGTTCGCGGGAGGTGGCGCAGTGAAAAATCCTTAAGGTGTATATTGAATCAAACCTGTGACTCTCGTTTAGTAGTCCAACACGCTAACCACTGAGCCACTGCGCTTCTTATTCCACCCAAATAAAATGGACTTGGAAGCAGCTAAATTCTGAGCACCTGAAGATATACACAGCTCGTGTTGAAACCTTTTTGGTAGCTGGGTTAGTGACCATCGGCCTTGCCAATAACCAACTTTAGTAGGTATGGCAGTTTACGAAGAGACTCCACACTTTCCAAAATCCCTTTACCAATAAACAAATATAGTTGCCAGACATTAGCTAAATAAATCCACCCTTAATGTCATTTTGAAGATAAGTGTTGCCCAACCGTCCAAAATCGCGGTATTAAATTTCGTAATATAAGAGAAAATAATACGCTGTTGCAATTATAATACTATATTTGTTTATTTAGTAAATTGTAAATATTTTCTAATTTTATTCGTAGCAATACAATAATGCAAATGGTTTTTAAGTCTAACAAACAAAAATTTGAACAAATGTATGCAAAAAAATTTAAAAATATTCCATTTTTGTTTTATTTCTAAACACTTTAAGCATATATTTCTAAGTTTTTTTTCTCTGTTTTATCTTATTTAACCGCTAGTTTTTGCTCAGTACCTTATACGACTCTGGTAGATATTTTGCTGCTATTATTATTTCTATTTTCAAAAATATTCACTTGCTAACGATGCAATTGTGATGTTTAGACCACCAATAAGTTTTGATTTGCATCGTCAGCCTACGAATAAATGAAAGCATTCAAATAAACTGTGTTCCGTTTATTAAATAATTTGAAAAGGATTTTCCTACGACACAAATGCACTCATAAAACAAACGTGAATTAGTACTAAAAAACAATTTTAGCGTACTACAAAAAGTACTGAAAATTGTGTCCGATCAAACGATAGGGCACTACTGATCATATGCAAGATTTTTGATAGATCAGCGGATATTTTGTTCATTTCCTATTTCGTGTTTTTTTTGCTTTTAATAAGCCTCAAAAGGCTTTCGAAAGATATGTGTTGGGCAAATTTAATTGCAATTTATGTATTCCTTCTTTTAGAATAGAATCCTCGTTGTGAAAGAAACCATTGACCTTGTTTTTTACGAGGACAAATTATGAAATTTCAATTCTGCAATGACAACAAATGTAATAGATTCTAAGAAAGTTGTCGGTCTAGTAAATGTGGAGGTCTAATAGTTTATTGGTACCGTTTCACAAATGCTGTACATTTTTACTAAAGCTGACATCCAACTAGTTGTCGACATAAGTGATTGATTATTAGTAAGGCCGACTGCTAATAACCTCATTTTGCCGACACTCACTTTCAGTAAACGAGTACTAGGTGAAGAAATCTCATTTTGAGGCAACAAATCCAATAAGCCAGTCTCTACAGTTTCATCACTGTGAATTGTTTTATTCATCATTCGTTTACTCTGCATTGCTTTACACTCTTAGATAGAAGAAAATCGAGCTTTTGGAACTTTAGCAAGTACCTAGCTTATTGTTACTTTCTTTGTGATCTTCATTCGATTACTGTCATATTTGCAATTGCAACTGCTGCAAGTATCTATACATCCTGTTGCCATTGCATTCCTTGCGCAACTCCACGATAAAACGATAACTTCACATCCCATTTGCTAATCAACTGCAGAGTAATTTTTCAAAGCCCATATTAATGTGCAATCATTTCCAATTATCGATAACAAGATTGTCAAGCCTTGTGAATGTCTTCCCTTCTCGTATGGATTTCCTTTCAGCCCCATAATCAGCGTGTAAGATCACATCCTCGCTATGAAAAAATAATATACTTTCATAACATGCATTAATATGCATTATCCAAATTTGAACGGATATGAGAATAACCTATCACCCATAATAAGATGCATGCGGCTCAAAAGGGGCTTCTGCCCAACCTACCTGTGTGAAAGCAATTACCCGCGATTTCTCACTCCTCTAATCTCTCTCATACACACACGGCCTAGTGTTCTCTTCATATATTAATGAAGCAACATCCGCGCAGTGTAATTTCCGGATATTACATCCTAGCGCGCATCTATACACGTACAGTGAACAATGTACATCTACCATCTCTATGGTCTACGCCCATCCTACTGGCAGCGTATCGAGAACCGAAAACCGCACGTCATTGAGTAAGTGACGCAAGAACATGACTGCAATTATATCGAATTACAAATGTAATTTCCAGGTGTTATCATGGTATAGTTAAGCCCATTAAGGATGAGTTGCATCTTCTTGAGTGCGCGACTCTGACCGTGCTTCAGTCTAGCTCTTGTTACGTTGATCCAGTCAACCATGGATACTTTGTTTGCACTCGAGCTAGGTCTTCCCGCGTGCATGCATGCATGTGATGACTGTAATGTTGGGTAAGCCAAACTCGTATCTTGTAACTGTGCAATTGATCTGTAGTCGGGCAGTGCGTGTGATACAGTAGTTTGATCCCATAATAGGATTTTACTTCCTTCTTAAGTGGATGATGTATTTTGAGAATATAGCTACTGCAGTCAGTCAGACCGGTTAACTGGATTTAGATTTTTATTATGTTCTGGTAGTGGTGAATAAAAATACTATGGAGAAATGTGCCCAGGGGCTGGCACACTGCTTCCTCACCTTAGTGGGGACAATTGACAAACAGTCAGTCTCTGACATACCTATACGAGTAGTAATCTTCTTCTTTCTATTTTTTGTTTTTTTTTTCTATGTGACGTCTGACGTACATTTATTAACAAGAAACAAGTATTGCTGGAGATACTCAGATGAGCTCGCCAATGAACTAAAAACGAGCGTAGGGGAAATCTTCTACTATACATGGCCATGGAATCCCTTATTTCTGAGTATGTTTAGCAATTCATTTACTACGATGGACCATAGCAGGGCGACAGAACACCACTCTGAGGGTAACTTTTGAGTTTTAACAGAATCATATTAAGAATACCTATATTAACTTTTATATGCATTTTGGTCAAAATCGTTAGAGCGGTTTTTGTGAAATTTGCCAGACAAAACAGTACCAAATATTGCAATGTATAATTTGAAAAATACTATTGCGTAACTATTTAGTTGAAAACCGATATTGTTCGGGATGTAAGCATTGCTTCGTTTTTAAAGTTTAATCGAAATCAAAGATGGGGTTTTCGAGATATGAGCAGTTTTTAAAATTAGCGTTTTCACACAATAGTTTTGAAAACATCCATTTGAATCTAAGTTTGCATTTTGGTCAAAATTGTTATCGCCGTTCTCAGGTAAAGTGAAATTAAGTTTTAAATGACCAAATTAATTTTTGTTACAATCGTATAGACCGATTTCGATATATGTCGAAATTTCAAAAGTAGCGTTGTTTAAATTTTTAGCCAAAAACTGGGAACGCAGTCATGGTAACCTTACCTTCTTTAACTTAAATATCAATTTTGGTTGAAATCGTTAGAGCCGTTTTCGTTCAAATCAAACTAGTACGAAAATTTCATAGGGGAAGTACCATTCATATTGAGGTTACCTTGCAAAAAAAAAAAAAAAAATGCTCCCCCACTGTAATAAACGGGACTGTTTTTTTTTTTATGAAGAAAATTCTTTAAAATTTTTTCGTTAGGAAAATACGTTTTAATTAAATTTTTAAACATATCAGAGATTTATGATTTTTTCGTTTTCTTGAGCTTGTGCTTCGTTTTTCATTCAGAAAGCTCCGAAATTGTGGGCTTTTCCCCTCAATCAGGGATCACTGCCGATGCAATAGTTCGTGGCTGTTCATCACAAACTTGCACAATTGGCAACGCGACAATATGCATCATGTTCTGCTGACGGCTCGCAGCTAATTTGATCAGCGGAAATTCTTTTCGTCTCGGAGGTTGCTTTGGTTGCGACAATGCAACACTCTTTCTTTATCATCGAGCCTTCGAACGCCTGGACACGTGCCTCGGGCTGAGCAGTGGTGCCTACGACTAGCCCCTTAGTATTTCTTTAATATTCTTAATTAACCATTATATTTTCACTTTTGTTAAAGTTGGAGTTTGCTCTTATAATAATAAAGTTTATAATTATTGTAACTAGGAATCGAGTTGCATGCATTCTTTTTTATCTCCAATCGAGCGAAGACAACCAAAAGTTTAACAGATTAGGAGCCACATTTAATTTAATACTTCGCCAACGTTGGAACACAGAACCAGCCGGCGAATGCGGTTTCCTGGATGAATCTATAGAGCAATTAAAAATTAAAGTTTAAATTCAATAAAATCTAACAATTTATACAGAAAAACAAAGAAGAAGTTATGATGCATGTTTTCAACACCAACTGAACCATTTATCTTACTGTTCATTTACTCGCATAAATGATCATTCGCGTAGGTATTGGCGAATCGCTGGCAATTCTTCTAAGGCTTTAGCGCGTTGAGCTTACGAAAAGAAAGTGAGATGGATAAAATAACAAATTTGTGACTTTTGAGAGGTAATATTTAGGTCGGAAAAAAAAGTAGTGTAATAAGGGCGTTCTTTTCAAAAAGGATTCTAATACTAGGATTCTAGTACCTACTAAGTACTAATAATCATTTTTAGTATCCAGGCAAAATTTCTCGAGCTCACAATGGCGAAATTTTCCATGCAAAATTGCATATTGTGACCTAGGAAATAAAATGATTATTAGTAAGGCCCAATGTGAAGTTGAGTAGTGATATTTTTTCCCCGAAAGGGGAGTAGTTGAGGCATTGCATGGGAGCTGACAAAAGCTGTTAAAAAGTCTATTACCTAACAGATAGTTGTTCCTTTCCTCATATCAACATAGGCAACATAAAATAACAACACTTGCCTCTACGTTGAGTTGATAAAATCATACCAACGACAAGTATCCATTTCGCCCCCAAGACAATTAAATATCTCCTTTCAGGCCCTCCATATAATTCCACACAAGTCTTCCACGAATTCAAATATGAATACGTAAAAACTTTGCACTATCAAAGTGCCGGAGACTTTCCCTGAAGCACTTAAAAACTTACACATACTCAAGGAAGTAATTACGGCAGTAATTTCATTACCTCGCACTTGACTGCAAGCAGAGCAAATTGAACGATGCACATTGCAACGTGTAGCGGGTATCTTCTTCTTTCTCCAGTGAAAGGTGCAAATGTCGGCTTACTCCTTTACCATGTCAGAAGCACTTAAAATTCCACTAACCGCATCAATAAGTTTGCTTCTTTATTAAGCGAAAGGCAGTACAAAATTGTACTAAAAGTCAGAAGAAAACCTTATCACACTTCATCAACAACGTCGAGGAAGAAAGTCCTCCCAAAGCCCGAGAGAATTCTTCCGTCCATTAGCGAGCGCCTTTGTCCCAAGGAAGACCAAGTAAAAATGTCAAGTGCATTACGATCTCGCATGACATAACTTCACTTGTGAGTGCCGAATTAACGAATCATTTCCAATTATCGGCACCGAGTCCAGCTCTAAAAACAATTCACTTAGCAACCTGAAATCTGCTGAGCATTAGAGCGGGACTCGCATGTATGCCCATGCCCACTTGCCGACCCCTCGGGTTGGTTCAAAAGATTGCTCGCAAAGACAAATACAGAAGCCGGACATTCAAGAAAACGAACAACTGCACGGACAACATGTAACATTGTCCGAGAGAGCAGGCAGAACCCTCTCGACCATGTCAGATGGAGATTTATGCTACAACTCATGACGAGGAGAGGATGACGATGATGATGATCTACGTTTACATAGCCCCCGTGCACATAAGTCTTCCGTTTCAGTTGTTGCCTTTCATAAATGAAATCCGATTCGCAATCCGATTTATTCGTCTCCTTTCGGTGGAAAAGAAGACGACGCTGTTGGGGTCTTGTGGTGCCCCGAAAAGGAATTGTTGTTCTCCGTGTCGTCTTGGATTGGATTTCGTGTAAAATGTTGCGGTTACTTGGGCATGGGCACTCTGGTCGCGTGATGTGGTGTGCAGCGAGTGCACATCTATTAGGCTTCGGTTGGATGGGTTGGATGCGAATCAAGTTCACTGGATGCACTTGGTGTTTTGAGGTGATTTCATGATGCACGCGATACGTGCTTAGAGAGTGTGATGCTGAGTTAGGATTTGCGGTTGGCTGTTCGGTAGATCTAGATTATGGCGCACACACACCAAGATCAACTTATCCGTAAGGAGAGTGATTGATTGCGATATTTATGTTCTATATACGATAGAGGTTCGCATTGAGGACTCAATTTGAAGAATCACTCAGGCTTACTGTGCGCAATTGATGCGCGAACGCAGTCTGTGTTTTAAAGATGACATGCTTTGGCGGGCCTGTAGCGAGTACGAGCAGTGGATATGACAGAAAGATGGATGCAACCATGTGTTGCATAGGTGGTCCTTATAGTTAGTGGCATTCCAGAGTGCAATTCAGTCCAAGCCGTGGTAGTATCCAAGGGAGTTGAAGTTGCAGGTTTCAACTAAGGTATCCTTACATTGTAAGAAAGGTGCGAACGGAGCCGAAGTTTAAATTTGATTGTACCTAGTTATTACTGATGAAATGCCATATCTCAATAAAGAGGGAGCTCTCACAACCTTACAAGCTCAAAACAGGGTCTTTCAAGCACGTCTCTCCGTGATTAATTCAAACAACTTATGAAATAAGTCACCCTATCTACCTAACATGAAATTTGGTCCCAGGAAACGTTGCGGAGGTAATAGTTTGCAAGGAGTAGGTACATACTGTCCTTATTATTCCATCTAATGCCAATGAGCACCAGGTCCTACCAAAAGGAGTAACTACCGCTCTCGACCAACTTTCGTTTTCAGCACTAAATAAAGGGTTTACAGTATAACAATAAACTTTGTATTGCAAGGCGTTGCGGTCTTCTGGATCGCGGTCGCCAAACAGACTACAAAAGGTCTTCAGTTATATAAGGGGACAAATTATTGGACTCTGTTAAAAAAACACAATGCAGCCAAAGGTTCTTTGAACATTGCCCTGAAAGCCCACAAAACACTAGAAACTGGACTGAATTGGAAGTGCCTCTACCAAGTGTACCAACAAGTCCTCACTGTAAGCCTTCGCTAGAGAGAGATAAATACAAGTTGGATCTGTCACTTACTTAGTCTTTCTCTATACTGCGTTGTCCCCCGGCTTAGACTTGAAGACTTTACGGATCAAAGTATTTGTGTCCTTAGAGTTTTACATGTGCTAGTCATCTCAGACGACTGATGTGGAATTCTTTTATGGTCGATATCTTTGTACAGCTCTTATGGTTCTTCGCCTTCTAAGCTTATGAATCCACCGGGCATTTCACAAATGACCTTTCTCTGGAATCGGCCGAGGAAAGGTTTATTAGATTTAGAGAGAGCCCAAACTTTGGCGCCAAAGAAGGTCCGCGATGATCAAAGTCTTATGAAAGAAAAACTCGGCTTTTCGGAGATCAGTTTGAATAAATAAAGAAGGCAAGTCCGAGGTTTTGAGGACACTTTCTTGCGACCCTTCTATGTATGGTTACGTTGTGAGAGCGGATGGGAAGTGTACTACTTCGACAGGCTGACGGCTTAGCCCTAGCTCTTAGATTCATATTTTGTACTCTATGTTATACCGAAATGTGAATTGAAGTTACGTCCTTACTAACTACTTCAACCAGGAAGACTATTAAGCTCATTTCCAGTACACTTTCTTTCGTGCTAGCTCACCCAAAAAAAAACCTTATCTCACAAAGCCTTAAGGCAATTACCACGCCCAAGAGGACTCAACATTCGGCGCGCTACAAGCAGCTTTGAACCTTTACAGTGACCTATATCTGACGGAATAATATAATAACAGTCTCCTTATTGCTTATTACAAAGTGCTACTTGAAACTTAAACACCATAATCTATATACTGCGGTTGCATTAGTTTTCATAGGTACGGAAGTCGGGTATAAGCTCAAGGGCTCCAACCTGTAATCTTAAATAAACAGAACGATTGAAAACCGCTTAAGTTCTGCGAAATTATTGTCAGCCCCACAGCATGCATACTGCAAAAGGGTGGTAAATATAGGACCTTACCTTAACCGCAAAGAAGACGCTATTGGATCGAAGACAATCATTGTCAAACTCGTGTACTCGTCTGTACTTTCAAATTAAGTCAATGTTGTTATTTTCGAGAATCCGGAAGCCTCCTTGACTTCAATTCCGTCCCGTATTTATAGGTTGACAGCTACCCCTTCTCTCCTCACTGTAACAGCTTATTCATTCAAGAGCTTTTTCAATCCGTACACACACAAATAAATCGACGACGTCTCGTTTAATCGACAACATGGTGTATTTTTCTATTTTCCTCTTTGGAAAACAAGAGAAAAAAGGTTAACGTTACCAAACTAGTCGCCCGCCACGATTTTCCTATAAATCCTATTCCCAATGTATTGGGAAGCATAGCGTATAGGGAATTACAAATGGTTTGTCGAGGAACATGGAATACCCTATAAAAAATATATTTAAAGCAGGTATTTTAGATCTCAGCGTATATAACTTTTTTGAGGAATTGAATTCTTTTAAACCAGGTAGGTGTACATTTATTGCTATTACTCGTATGTCGTATAACGCCAGTTGGCAACATTTTTTTTTCAAAATAAGTAGTTTGTGACCTTAATCCTAAAGACTGTGATCCAGGGATCCCAGATTAAAGAAAATAAAAACAGTTTTTTAACACCAAAACGATATTTGTTCCCTTTAATAAAAATTCCTTTTTTACGCCCAAAAACAAAAACCCTTATTTAAGTTTTATTTTAACATTTTATGTGTTATTTAAATATTTTAGAATTTAGCAAACAAAAAAATAATAGAAATTGTATTTAAAAATATATAAATGTTCCTTAAAGTTTGTACATTGCACTATTGTGAAGTCTTAAGCAGTAATAATCTTTTTTATTTAAATAAATTTTGCGTGCACAAAATTCCAGCCAATGTGGAAGTAGTTTTTTTTTTTTTGTTCTATATAAAAATAGTGTATATATAGTCTTTTGAAGACCTTATTTAAATAAAATTTTAAATTTTTTTTTTCTATTTTTAGATTGTTCTCACCAAAAAAATCCCTTCCCCCTTTTTAACCCCTTTTGCTAGAAAAAAATTATAAAATTGGCAACTTTCCCCCCAATCTGGTATCACTGCTCTGATCCCACATTGGTTTTTTGTGAAAGTCAGC
The DNA here is from genome assembly GCA_949126925.1 of Cheilosia vernalis. Classification (NCBI taxonomy): domain Eukaryota; kingdom Metazoa; phylum Arthropoda; class Insecta; order Diptera; family Syrphidae; genus Cheilosia; species Cheilosia vernalis. The sequence goes on along the minus strand of OX421361.1, from coordinate 41,234,261 downwards.
TCTTATAGCGAATTTTCCGGATCCATTTGGAGCTGGGAGCTAACTAAAAGCCGACAGTGTGACCCTTCCTATAAGGCAGCACAATGGATACTTATAAAAAAAATACATCCTACAACTGTGGCAAATGATGAACAAGCTTTAACAAATGATCAGTAATATTGATTCAGAAATTCTCGTTCTATAGGCTATCAATCTAATAAAAGCGGTCTTAGATATAGCAGAAAAAAAAAAACTGGAGTGAGGGGGGAGAGACCTTCTAGCAGTAGCAACGTTTAACACTAGAAATATCTTCGAGGTACCATCCGGTTTGACTTGAGCATTAATGCTTAACCGTGGGAGTCACACAAGCATTGGAATTTGGACCTCTCGTAATGAATATAATCTACGACGGGGTTCTACAAATCAAACGCGCGCCGCAAGTTAAAAGTTAAAGTAAGTCAGTTTTTCAGTTCACTGTTTGCACACTAGGTGACACTAAAATGAAAAGAAAACTCTGAGATTTTTACATAAAATAAGATCCGCCACCTATGAATCAAAAATTTCCTTGAGTCTGGCCAAGAAAAAGCTGACCTTAGTTAGCCGAAAGACGACGAAATATGCAAATTTTTGGGGTAGAACATCAAATCCCTAAATCGAAGGAGGGATTACAAAATTATCGAAAACACGGTGAGCTTTAAAACGCCGTTCAGAGTGCTACCAATAAGGCATCACCGATGCATGCAACTATGTTGCTAAATTTCAGTCGTTTCGGACACATTGGAAGGATGCTGAAACCCATAGAGTGGTTAGTTAAATTCTTACACATGCGGCACCGATCTCGACTTATACCTTAGCCAACAGAAAGATTGCTCTGTTCAGTATTCAAGCTCAAGAAAATAATTGATTCCCAAACAATTTTGAACAAGGCAGCTTGCGGTACAGCCGGAATGGTAGAGTAAATGCAAAGAATTCAACTGAGCTGGTCATCTGGAGTGAAAAAGCAATAGAAAGGGCATTAGCTGTAAGATCCTTACACGCAAGTCTCGCCGTGGCGCGGAAGCTATCGAAAATATTTCCACCCAGAATTTTTCACAACACGAGTACCTCTCTCTTCCGACCTGCTGATGTACAATTTACAAGTTAACGCAACGAATCAATTTTTCGCATTTTTCCATTCCATCCTCTACAACAAATGCATTCAATATCTACATAAAACCAGCACCGCACATTACGCCAGCGATTTTATTCAATTATTGTCAGCACATCAGTTTCAACGCATTTTCAACATTTATAGATTATCAGCACTTTTCAACTGACCTAGTTTAAGATTATTTTCAAATGTAAGGTAGAGGTAAAACGATAAAAAAAGTGCCTAATAACAAAACGGAAAGGTTGCTTTATTTATACATAAATATAATAAGAAGTCAAGTGCCCCCCAAATAGCTTCTAATACACCAGTACCATGGTGGCTTAGGATCCAAACGGCAGTCCCCCGGGGAGAGTGTTAAACGGCCGCAGGGATGTGTCGTCGAATCAGAGATTAGTCCCCAGTCATTGCAACAAAACGAACACACCCTATGAGATATGTTATAAAAATATCCTTAAAATGTGAAACCATACACAATCATCCGACTCAAACTCAAAGCTTCATTGCAATTGCATCTACAGATACCCGTACTCTTTGCGGACGAAAATCCCCTCCCCCCTTCCTGTCACATTTAATTCTGGAAATGTCGCAGTGTACCTGGAGCTGGAACACCTAAATGCGCGATATATAGACAACGTTAACGCTAGTGAGATGGTGTTCACTTGAATGCCTTTTTTTTTTGTCAACGGATCCTTTTGCTTGCCCCCTCTTGGCTCCCGTCTCCTGATTCCAGTCTGTTGTTGGACTCTTTTTTGTTTCTGTCCCAAGCAAGCACTTTATCCAGATTTTTCTTTCATTTTCTACATTTTATTCTCATGAACGTCGTTGTACGTAGGTACCATGTGTAGGTACTTACCTGTCGGTTTTGTATTAGGATTTTTATTTGTAAACGCGCGTATGCAATCAGGAATTCTATATGGGTATCCATCTGGAAGTCGGCCGGGGACCCATAGTGCTATGCTGTTGGGCTATAACTATCCAAGAATCCTGCACCTGTCTGTTCATTATTCTCTCAACTTAACACACTCTGTGCACTGCTCACTGTCGTCATCGTTGTTGGTGTTGCATTGCCGTCGTTGTCGTCGTCTGTGTTAAGCTGAAACGGTGAGGATGTCGAGCTGATGATAATGGTGGCATTGGCATGGTGTGGAAGAACTGCATCCGCTTGATGACGAGTGGAAGACGTATGTAGGTATAGAGTTATACTCTGCGGGCAAATAAAAATATTCGCATAATAAATGATCAACTAACAACTGTTCTTGTGGGACTCCTTTCTTTTCTTCGCGGGTACTTTTTTTCTTTTTGTTGATTGTTGCTGGTTTCCATAAATGAACATTACTTGACGATGAGACAAAAGGGCGAAGTAAAAACTTGCAAACGCAATTGAATGAATGTTGTAATGCTGGTGGTATGAAGAACCATGGCGGATGCATTGCGTAAGATGCTTTCCAGCAAAGATGCTTTTGTGGAGTTTTTAATGGCAGCGGGGCGGTCCAAGCACTTTCGCATGGCGTCTGAACAATGCCAGCATTCATTTGTATTCGCATATGGCAAGGGAATCTTAATCCTTTTCTATTCTGTGATTGGATATTATGAGTGACCATGTCCTCATATCATCATCACTATCCAAAACACCTTTTGACCTTATTTTACTTTATAAATATAGTTTCCACAGCCAGTTGTGGGGGTCGGTTTGTTTTATTGAACATCTATTTCCGAAAAGCAAAGTGAAGAAGAGTGACTTGAGTGAGTGAAGTAAGTCTGCAAACATTTGTGATAAAGCGCAATAAGCTTATGAACATCTTGACGTTTTGTTTGATTCTGTTTCCTTTTAGTAGATAAAGTCCAGCTACAAGTAAATGGCACTGAAATCTAGGGGCAGTTATGACGATCTCGATGATATCGTTTTTCAAATGTTGATAAGTTATTTTCTGACCGCATTTGTTTCGAATTTTGTCAGTTTTCATTACATTTGTCTAGAATAACTTGGATGGAGCTCTCAAATATTTGCCCTTAGTTAGCTAGTTTTTGGACGTCTGAAATGTTACGTGATTAGGCTGCAGTTTGTAGAATTCCAGTAAATGTGAAATAAGAATATCTTCCAGAAACGTTTACATATATTTATCGTAGCGTATAGAATTTATCTGCATAAGCGTTGCTGTTTTTTTCAATGGCAAAAGTCTTACAAACATCCGAGAGCGGTTTGGACTCTTGTAGATTCCTTCCATTGTTCCCAAAAAAATTAAAAACTCCAACAAATCGAGTTTTTGCTGAAGCTAGACCTACTGTCTTTATACCTGCTGCGCCAACTAAATTTAATTTTTCTAGGTCACTAGATCTGGCGAGTATGGCAAAACGTCTACGTCTATGCACTTGGACCAACTCTATTTCTTATTCATATTAACGAACTTCTTGCGCCGTTGAGATACAGTACCTAGTATTTATATCTTCGCTGATGACAACACTTTTCCTCTTCTCCTTTTCAAACAATATGCCTGCGAATGCAACCCAAATAGATCTCTCAATGAAAATCTTGACAAAATATTAAAGTGGGAAAAAGAAAAGTTTGTCATATTCAATGCACAAAAGACTGAGTTGGACTCTTTTACAAAGAAAAATGCATCGACTGTGCAACAAGGACAAGGAATCCATTCCCCTTGTTGGGGACGTAACTATAGTCAATTCGGAACCTTCATGGCAAGACCACTTATTCAATACCAAGAGCAGCATCCTCAATGTGAAGTTACCCATATTTACGGTGACCATCCGTTGTTTATAATTGTTCAAGTCAAAATCTAATCGAACATAGCTTTCAGAAATTATTGCAGTGACAGCATTTAGATGTCGCTTTAATAGCATAGTAGGATAACTTTGTAGTCATCCGGAAACCACTCTTCCATATTCTGTAACTTATATTTTTCCTTCTTCTTGTTCCTGACCTCAACGAGTAAGCTCATAAAAGAACATATTTTTAAGTTTTTTTTTTTGTGTATAAAGTAACCCCCGTATTAATAAAAAAACGCTATCCGCTCTCTAACACGTGTTTTAGCTGGCAGACGGATAGTGAGAGTGACCCTATCCGTTTGCTAACTTTTCTTATTAATAAACATATTCCATCTACATTATTAGCTATTCGCTCTTTATCACCTAACGCACGGCAGCACTATACGGAATTGTGCTAAACATTCTAGTACATCTGTCATATTTCGTTTTTCAAGTGGTTGTTGCGCTCAGAAATTCACCGATTCTCTCTCAGATTCTCTCTTGTAGAATGTTCAGATGTCACGCGTCATTCGAATATTTATGTCTTGTCATTTGAAAATTATTTATGTTCCCAGGATATATTTTATTTTTAATTATCATTCGAAATGTGAACCCAAATTTATCTACACAAATTTGCAAACCTAATATAAACAAAAACCTTAACTTTTGGTATTCGTAACACCGAAAAGGATTCGAGATTTTTTAAAGTCCCTGACCCTCTCTGAGTTAAAAAGTTATCCGCTCTCTATACGCCGAATTCGGTGAGTTAAGTTATCCGCTCGTTTTTAAATGTCAGTGAAACCAAACACACGTTTATTAATAGGAATTTGAAGCTAACATGTGTGTTAGTGCTAACTCGCCGCTGTTAGTCGTTTATTAATACGGGGGTAAGAGTATAAATATTCATCAAAAGATAAAAGGAATTTCATATATAATTGGATAACTGAAAACTAAACGAAATTGAAAATGCCAGGTATGAATAACAGAAAGTATAAGTTACGCGGCTTTCTTATCACTACATAGGACAACCGCAAGGACATTTTTCCAAAACTCTTTTGACAAGTTAATTTGGGAAATCGCTACCTGGGGAAATGTCTCCATTTACAGTAGCTCTCTCCAAACATTTCGGGGCTTGTCGAAATGTAATAATTAAAATTTTTTCGAGAGAATTTTTTTCCTATTTAAGGTCATTTTTAAGAGAGAGAAGTATTTTCCTATTTAAGTATATTTTACTAGCTTGCAAAGTATGTACTATATTTAATTGAGGCGCAGAAGCAAACGTTGAAGAGTTTTCCTAAAATTTAAAACGAGTTTCGGAAGCACGTTTTGCTTGGAGTGCAAATACCCGCAAAATAGGTAGATATATGACTGGCTGCCCTCAAGTCACATCCAGCACTACTATTAATCATTTTGAGTGAGCAGGCTACATTTTTCAAATTCACTCAGGCAAACTCTTCTATTACAATTAATTCGGGGTGAGCCGATTTTCATGAATCTTTATTGTTTTGTTTGTATTGCTGTATTTCAGGTTTAGACGGAAAGAAAATTCCGGAAAATCGATTTATTCGCATTTTTCGCATTTTACAATAGGTGTCGTTGCGGTGGCAACATCTGACAGTACCTAGTCCTGCCATAAGTTCTGTTACACAATTTCCATCGCTTACTGCAAACAACTTCTTGCGGGAATAGAACCGTTAACTTTTTTTTCGGAACGCATGCATTGTGTAGTAAAGAAAACTAGCCAGTTTGGTTTCAGCTTGCGATCTGCTAACATGGAGTGGGGCGTTAAAGAAAATCGAATCGCGATAATTGCGTTGCATAAGTGCGGGAAGAGTGCTGGCCAAATTTTCGAGTTGCTAAAACCACTCGGCATATCGAGAAATTTCGTTTATCGGGCTATAAATCGTTTCTCCGAAATGTCCAGAGTCGATGACAGGCCAAGAAGTGGTCGCCCACGCGTCGTCCGTACAAGTGCGGTAGTGAAGGCAGTGCGTGAGCGAATTCGGAGAAATCCCCTTAGAAAGCAGAAAATAATGTCCAAGGATCAACCAGATCGATGTCAAGGTTGATTCGGGACGATCTCCATATGAAAGCCTATCGTCGGTCCACTGGTCATCTCTTAACTCCCCAACTGAAAAAAATTAGGCTGGAAAGATGCAAGAGACTTCTGCAGTGGCACGCGGCCAATGGCCATGAAAACATTTTGTTTACGGATGAACAAATTTTTACCGTTGAAGAAGTTTTCAATAAGCAAAATGACAAGATTTATGCCACTTCATCTAAGGAAGCGAAAAAAATTGTTCCTAGGGTTCAACGAGGCCATCATCCTGCGTACGTAATGGTTTGGTGGGGGGTGTCCCACCAAGGTGTCACATCCCTCCATTTCTGTAAAAAAGGCGTGAAAACTGGGGCAAAGGTCTATCAAGAGGACGTGCTAGAGGGTCTTGTTAAAGGCTTGACCAATACCCTTTTCAATGGAAACAGGTGGATCTTCCAGCAAGACTCTGCTCCAGCGCATAAAGCCAAAACCACGCAGGAGTGGCTCAGGCTCAACATTCCTGGCTTCATAGCAGCTGAAGATTGGCCCTCGGGGAGTCCAGATCTGAATCCACTGGATTATGGTTTGTGGTCAGAACTGGAAAACATGGCCTGCAAGACTCCCCACAGAAATTTGGAAAGCCTGAAAACAGCATTGACCAAAGCAGCGTCCGAGATATCCATGGATACCGTGCGTGCCTCGATAGCCCAATGGCCACTACGTTTGAAGGCTTGTGTGAAAGCAAACGGCGGCCATTTTGAATAAACCATTTTTTTTTCAAATAGCCAATAATGTGGGCTAATAAATAAAAAAAAAATTAATTCGATATGTTTACTAGTTTTTTTTCTATGGGACTTTGAAGTTGTAACAGAACTTATGGCAGGACTAGGTAGTTGATGTTGCGGGCAAAACGGACTTATGCCGGGCCCAGCTAGTTTTTCATGACAAATTACATATTGTAATGAACAAAGTAAACAAAATTTTAAGAATGATTATTGCTAATTAATTAGTGAGTCCTTTGTGGATCTCAGTACTCTCAAGCTAATTGTAGTTGTTGAAATGTTTGGCTTTACTGAGAAAAACGTTCATTAAAATATAAATATTTTTCGACCTAAAATCGGAAACGACAACGTCAACTTGTTGACACCCTAACCTAATAGTTCCGACTTTCTAAATTCCAAATGTTTAAGAATAGCTGAGGATGAATTCTATTTTCTCCGAAAATTTAATTAAAATATTCTTTCTTTTTCTTTCTAAATCTATCTAGGCTCAAAATGCACTTGCAGTGGATACTAATTCAATTCTTTCCACGTTGCCAGTTGCGATTTCCCATCGGTATATTAAATCGCTTTCATTTTCGCTCCATCGTATTGCAGTCGTTTTCCTTTCAGATTTCATTCTTTCAAATCAAATTGCACTCCAGACAAATCTCGAAAGAAGGAAAAAATCCATCAGAACATCAATGTATATAGTATATAAGTACGGAGAAGGTGCAACGGATTCTGTGGCTCATAAGGAAAAGAAATACAGGGCATGGGGCATAAAAAAAGAAACATATAAACATTGTTGGATGTTCAATGAACTATTCAATCTTTCTCTCTAAGACCAGTCGTCATCGTTCGCTTGCTGTACTCGCCGTAGTCGCTGTTGTGGCTGTCAACGTGGTTCTCTCGTTGTACGTGTGTACGACGCAGCACAAGGAGAAGTGGTTTATAGGCAGCTTCTTATGTTGCAACTGTATGTACACTACACCATCAATCGATGCAGATTCTTGTTCGTCGTTTCCGTGAAAAGAGATTTTCTTTTACTCTTTTCGTGATCAGATTTCGCATTTCTCAACAATGAAGGGAAATGCGGGAAAAATCAAACTCCATACGTTGTTGGACGTCTTGAGGATGTACATTAATCTCAGATTTTGATGGAACGAGTGAAATGTATATGGAGAGTTAATTTGAGTTTGAGTTCAGACTTTTTGTGTCCGGACATGGAAAGGAAAAATATTTATTTGCCAGTCTAACTAATTAATCTTTGGCACAGGAGTGTTTTTGACAAGCCTTCACAAAGGCATTATACTTGATGCAATGTCACTTAGTCACATCACTCAAAAAAATTGCTCCGCGCTACGTTCCTTTCACAATATGTGGCCACGATTAATCAAAAACTGACTCTTTTAGCTAATAAAAGATTAACCACCCTCCTGGGGTTAATCGGATTATCGATGCCAATTAACCTTGATGCCATTTCAGCGTTGCTTCACATCCATCCCAGATACAGGCAATTATACTCATAATTAAGAGCTATTGCAGAACAACAACTATCCGAACTTTTTTCATTGCAGCACGATAGACACAAAAAATTCGTACAAGCTTCCATCTTGACCCTCATATACGCGCGTACAATGGCCGGTAAATTGATACTCGTGAAGCCAATTCAAGTTCACACCATACAAAAATGATCGCCCGCTTTATTAGTTGTTTACGGTCTGAAACAGTTAAACTGAAATTTTCACAGCTGAGGAGGTTCGATTATAATACAAAAGCCATTAAAGTCGAATCTTGATTACGGCTGTCAATTTAGCAGTAAAACTTACACTCTGACGTCGAGAGCTGAAGATGTGGGGAGCAATACAAGCAATCCTATACCAAAACCCATGGCTGGGTGATAAAATGATAACCACCTTTTACAGTTAAGTTTGAGTTAAATGCAGGAACTAGACGCTGCTTTGGCCGTCATTAGCGGAAACACACAAGCGTGTATCAATTTTTGTTGGGAATAGGTTATTTGTTTTTAATTTTAAACTAAATTTAACGATTCTCGTTGGATAGTAAATTGTGCATCTTTATAGATCCCGCTGATTTATCGTTGGAACAATAAAAACGCTCAAATGTGTTTTCTTTGGGAAAGCGTGTTTATTTTGTAGCACATAATTCGGTTTTTATTTTTTTTATGACAGTATGGCATGGGGCGAAATTGTGTCACCTCGACAGGGTTTTACAGTTCAATCAGCTCGAACTTTCGAGACCCAAGTCTGTTTAGTCGCATGGAAAAAAAAACTAGAAAACAAAAATCATCTTTGGGAAATGAGTCTGCTAGGTTACTAGCACCCCATACGTATTGGAGCGAATTTACTTTTTAGTTAAGTATTCATAAATAAAAGAGGGAAATTATTTCCCACTCGAGGTGACATAAATCCAAACTGGCAATAGACGCTTTGTGAAAGTGCCATAGAGACAAATCGAGTCAAATTTTAGCATTTGGGTTTATGTCCCTTGGCCATATGTCGCGGCACCGTTTTTGGAATTGGACAAGCAGAGAAATTCCTCAGGATTTTCGATTCTGTTGCCTAATATTTGCTGCCTAGTTGGATAGTTTAAAACGGTTTTTCTTTTCGAAATGCTTTCCAAAATATAAGTCCATAACAGGTGTTTGACTCCCAACGCAGCATACGATTGAAGGATTCCTTTGGCTTTAGTTTAAAAAAATGCTGCAGTGTTAAACAGACTGAAGAATTTGTGAACACTAATAGTTTAGGATCCCAACTGGCGTTTTATAAAGGAAATTTCGTTGAATCCAATAACTGTAGGCAGTTATTCTGATTGCTTATTGCACTTCAGTAGACGAATGCCGTTTTCATAATATGGCCGCTAGGACCTTAAAATATATTTTTTTTTGGCTGAAGTCGTGGCCTATAAAGACTTCTTTCCCTATGCTGGTACTTATTCTAAAAGACGTACCATCTCTCCTCAGGCTTCTTAGTGGGAAAGTTCTAGCTCGGTCGAAGGAAGTAATAATCATAATTTTTGGCGCAACAGGTCCGTAGGGACCATAGGCCTAGCTTCTCGCAACCATTCGTTTTGTGTGAGATTTAATTTTTGGAACGAATGGAAGGGATCTACAATTTTATGCCGATTCCAAACGGCTAATTGAGAAGCTCTTTCATGACAGTTATACTCTCGGATGTTTGTCAGACGTTCGCGAGAGGTCGAAGAAAGTACTTTGTAGGAAATTCATCTTCCCAACTAATGTTTAGTTTGGGAGGGATAGCTCCATTTCACAGAACCTTTATACCATATCCAGGCACACACTTTATTTGTTCAGCAGCTCTTGATTATGAATACAATCTCGCCATCCTCGCAGTTAGATTTAAGAAAAAAACTCCAGATCACATACAGAGACCTTTGAACCTCGTAGACGACTGGTCTAACCATTGACCTTTGACTAGATAGACTAAAAAAACAAATAAGACGCAATACCTAGTCCTTAGCATATAGTTTATATAAGACATTACCCAAAAATATCTTGGACCTCTCACCTTAAAAGTGGCGCCCAATGTGGCGCCTTTACATTTTATGACTGCAAACTTTGGACAGTCAATCTAATTTGAGTAGATCTCTGAACAAAGTCAGCCAAAAAGGAATTCCGACCAATTTAAAAATTGTATTGAATTAGGAGCAAGTAATATGACTAGGAAGGATCGCATTTAAATTTACCCTCCAACGATTCTCATAGCGATTTTTTTTTGCTGTTTTCCTATCTTTCTCTTTTGTTTGTTGAATTCTATTATCTAAATCAAAAATGCCCGCGTAAACACGACAGTCTTGCCATTTGCCACCCCCGAAAACCAACAAACCTTTTTTTTCTTTGTATTTTTTGTAAATCCCCCTACAGGATCTGAATGCAGATTTCCGTTTTTTAACCTCTTCTCCCCCTAAATCCGGATTTGTGTAGCCCCATCTCTCCAAATACGTAATATCAATTGTTTTACGTTTTACTTGTTTTCTTTTAGTTTATATTCTCCTCCAAATCTCATCTGCCAGTAAAATGAAATTAAATTTGAGACAATAGGCTGCGGGATTGTTTGAATAAACATAAATTCTGCCAGGAAAAAAAAGACGCAAACAATAAGCGGACTTATTTTCGCATGAAGAAAAAACGCCGCAATAACAATATCAAGCAAATCTAGAAACTTTCCTCCTTCACAATCGCAGGACGAAACCGAAACTTGGCAAATTCAATTTCGAGAAAAGCTCATCAGAATATGAAGTGGGTACGCGGATAAACCAGACTACGACGTTAAGGTTCGTTCATGCGAAGCGGAAGTTAATGTTTTTGCGCGCGAATTCAATCTCACTTCTCGATTTGCCTTAGGTGTATGTACAGCGTACACACTGCACACTCTGTGTAGTGATGGTGTCTTGAATTCTGATTGACTGCTCCGAGTTGCGAGTATATCAACATAGCTACCACCAAACCAATGTGTCCTTGGGGACAAGGATGTGCTCTATCTGTATAACAACACACATTTTAGAGAATGATATCAATTTTTCAAGTTGTTTGTGCGGGACTTGAAATCGAATACGATTCGTTCGGTTATTGATTTTTTTTCCTGCGCTGAGATGATGTTCGATGTTGATAATTTGTTCGATGAGTTGGTAATGGTTTTGTTTCCCTTTTGATGAAAGTTTCGCTCTATAAAAAAAGTCCATTAAAGTGAATGGCCTTAATTGGAAAAGAGAAGTCGTTCGTTAGACCTTTATTTTAAGACGCAGTGTTGTGGACAAAAAGTTTTAGCTTTAATTTCTAAGGGTTGCTATAAAGTTTTTTTTTTTCTTTTGTAAGGGAATTATCAAGAAGTTTGGCAGGAGATTTGTTCAATTTTGATTGGAAAAAATTAAATACGATAAAACGGAACGTCAGCCGTAAATGCCAAAATGTATAAGTGACGGGGCCTTAAGCCGCAGAGTACTCTCGGAACAGCCTCGGACTGGATTGGTCTTACTGCCCGAGTGCACAGTCTTGTTAGAGTATACACGGAGCAAGTTAGCATCCGTAACAACTGACTGAGACGTTGGAGGTCTACAAACCTGAGATAACCCCATCAAAGCATGGGATATGATGGACCAAGTAAATTGAAAATACCAAAACTCTGACACTTACTACGGTCTTTGGATCAGAAAAAGCTAAGACTTACGGAAACTGAATCCTAAAATATGCCAAAACCTTTGGCATATGGGTTTCCATTTCCATTAATCATTCTCTTAAATATAGAAAAAACCGGAGACCAACCAATTACCAGGAAGCAATCAGAAATCGCAAAAACCCAAATTCCAACTCAGGGTTTTTTCACTGTGCCACGTCTCGCAATCGTCTGACAAACATCCGAGAGTATAACTGGCTTGAAAGAGCTTCTCAATCGGCCGTTTGGAATCGGCATAAAATTGTAGATCCCTTCCATTCGTTCCAAAAATTAAAAACTCACACAAAACGAATGGTTGCAAGAAGCTAGGCCCAGGGTCCCTACAGGCCAGTTGCTCCAACTATTATTATTATTATTGATCAGAAATGGCGCCTTTCGTCTGCTAAAAGCTTTTTTAATAGCAACGGTGCGAAAAAGACCAATAACAAGTTGACAACATTCACGAATCAAGCTAAAGACGTCGCAAAAACAAAATCTTTGCAAAAGGTCTTCCCCAAAATATTTAGAAAAACTCCTCGAAAACCGTTCCAGAAAAAAACTATAGAAATTTGAAAAAAAAAAACCTTAAAAACAGCACAATAAACTCCGAATAACTCTTAAAAATAGCTGAAAAACCACCCAAAAACGGCTTGTGCGTTTTGTAATCTTAAAAAAAGTTCCAATTGTGACCTCCCTATGCTACCAACTTCCCGAACAATTTCCAAACCCCAGTATGCATTGGTTTTTGTCGATTCCCGATACCCTTGGTTTTAAATCGACACCCTGTATATCTAAATCGATTTTGAGGTACCTAACCTTGTATGACCTTGTAGAAGAGCTGAAGAAGTCATATGCTGAAAACATTATCACCTACATTAGGGAAGTGGAAACTCTGCTAGCCTAAACTATTTTCCGGCATTCGGCACATTCGATCTTTTAGGTCGACGTGCCTCTTTATCACCTTGGCGAGTCAGAAGTTCAAAAAACAAAAAAAATTACCTTTTAGGACGAGCTGAACAGTAAAAATTCACACAACGCTTTTTACAACTTTTCAATGTGTCGCTAACGTCTACAACTGAAATGTAAGTCAAGCCAACGAATTTACATATATCGAGGTATAAAGTCAATTCCATTCCCGACAAAAGGAGTCAAATTTATTTAATGCATAGATATTAATGTATGGACTGGCGCATTTCGAAACCACTTATATGGGACAATCAAAGTTCTTTCTGTCTCTTATTCGCGGATTCGAGACATAAAAGGTGAACTGACAACCCTTTGTGTCTCGAAGCCGCATTTTGTCTTCGGGTACGATGCTACAGTTCTGCTAAAGTGCTTTTCAGTGTGACCTTTTGATCACTGATTCTGGTAGCCAAGCTTCATACCTAAGCCTCATAAGTAAGTGAATACCGAACTTAAGGGACAAGTTCTAAAAAATATCCCCGAAATTGACTTAATCATAGCTTCCAAGAATGTCTCAAGGAATCTTTCCGATGGGATATATAAAAATCATACCCAAAACTGGCAAGGGACGTAGTTTTGGTCGAAGAGCAGCCCTAAAAGAGGTACGCTAAAAGACAAGGAGTAGCATCATTGTAGCAAGACTACCATTCGCGACATCTTTTATACGGTTGTTCACGTGCCTCTAACTGAGCCCTATAAAATTTAAGTTCAGCTTTAGGCCTTGTCACTGGAGCAATCTATAACTTAAAAGCTAAATCATCTATAAATTTTCAAAAGCTCTCTAAGCGTCAGGGTGGCTGGAATAGAGTGAAAATACTCAAAAGAAAGCATAAAATGCGACTAAGCCTAAAGAACATCACAAATGATTCCACACTAGCCAAAGCGACTACTTTGGTTCACCGATTCGTAAACTTTACCCAAAACCAGGCTCATAGTTACTATCTTCAGGCTTGGGTGGCAGGCTGATAAAAATTCTATTTGAGTGTAGGGTAACACCAGGGCTCCAAACCAGAGGTACGCTTTTTAAAAGTGGCTGCTTCCATCTTAAAGCATTGCTTTGCAAGATGGCTTTTGAGATGGCTCTGACTCTTCCGTCAGCAAAAGTAACGAATAGCTCTCAAGGTGCTACAACTGCATCGCTTTAGGCTAAATAAACGCTTACTCTCTACTAATAGACCTGTCGTAATATTGAGTGTTGTTTTTGTCGGGTTGCTTTGAATATTTTCTAAGACATATCGGCCTAGGACAAAAGTAAAAGTACCAAGTGTGAAATTAAAGTTGTACAACACCATGCAGAGTCATTTTTCATTATCGTCATTAATAACACCTGATGTCAGTGACACCGTTTCCGGTTTTCATCCCATACAATAGATTTTCCCAAAACAATAAGAGATTTACTCATCTCAGTAACATGCCTCCTGCTGTTCGCGTGGATAACTTCAATTTGATTGATGAGTAATGAGCCATCACCTGCCGAACGGACGGATGAGTTCGTGCTATAATTACAAGAAAAATTGGAAACACATTTTTCCACCTCTCCAAATGTCTGGCTAAAAGATTGATTACCAATTTGGCAGAGCAGATTACAGAATAACAAAGATCTTTCCAAGGAGACGAAGGATTCCCGCACTACCCAAGAAATGCATGCCCAAATGGAAAACACGAAAATGCACGCGCGTTGTGAACCGTGACTCGAGATAACAACAGAACGGTCGGATTCAACTCTCCCTCTCTTTCTCTCTTTCGACGGTGTAATTTTCTGTCTAATTTTCCGCAGCGCGACGATGACTCCAATTAGTCTCACTAGGAATAGGAAAACCTATTCAACATCAGCCGCATGGATGTGTAGAGATCCAGGTCGTGCATTGGACATCATGCACGTAGACTGCGTTGGAGCATTTCGTTTTCTTCTTTTTCAAATGGCATTGTTTCTTAGATTTCGAATAAACAGCGGCATCTGTATACGAACACAAATTGGTTTTGAACTATCCAATGGCGGATAGATGTGGCCGCCCCACTGCATTAGATTAGGCCGGTTGTTTATTAACCTATCGGGCAAACTGGCGGGGATTAGTTCGCTCTCGACGTTTATATATTCTTGTAGAACCAATTCGTGAATGCATAAATTTTCTGCTCTGGCGGAAGATTAATTTTTTGTTTGCCGAGTTGTAAATTTAATAAATTTTCTTCAATTGACGGGATTTGGGTAATTTATTAAATTTCCAATTAGCACGAAAGTTGTTTAGTTACGATTAGCTGTCAATTTTTCAATGGACGTCATAAATTTTGTAAGTTGAGATTAAGTTCTGCCTGTTGGGTAAAAGCCGGCATATTTTATGGCCCAATCAAAAATAAACAAAGCCGTAAAATAGATGCGACACTCAATTTAGAAGGTTCATAAAATTTAGCGGAAACGGATTTGGATTTGAGTTTACAAGTTTATGAACTGCTATTGGCAGGGAATAGACACCGGCATTTATAGAACGCAAGAATGCACCGAGTTTCGGCATTGTTGTTTAGTTCTTACCGAGGGTCTTAGCCTTTCTCACAACCAGCTTGTTTTTCAATTTACACGTCAAAAATCGGGTGGGTTCAGAAATTTTAGATATATTTGAGGGGATCGACTTTGTTTATTTGAACCGCAGTTCGGACTTCATCTGTCGGGATTGTTGCTAATTAAGAAGAAGCAGAAGGTGCAACATTTTTTTGCCAGCAAAAAAAAAAAAAACAAAAAAACAAAACGTATCTCACTTCAGGGGTCTTTAAAGAAAATTTGGACTTTCACTAAGCTATACCAAACATCATGTAGTTTGCCTTAGTGGGTCTACAATTCGACGTTTTTCTTAGCAAGGCTACCTCAATATTAATGGCACTTCTAATATAAAATTTTCTTACCAAAATTTATATTCGAGCTTAAGTAGAGGTGATAATTGAATCGCGGTACTTTTGAAATTGGGACGTATTTCGAAAACGGTTAATACGATTGGAACAAAAACTCAGTTTTTCTCTATTATATCGTTTTGAAAAAGGCATTTTTTAAAAATTGATATTCTTTAGTTTACCCGAAAACGGCACTTACGATTTTCACCAAAATGCGTACTAAGAGTAAAATTGATGTTTCCGAAACTATTGCGTAGTTAATTTTCCATTTGATTCACCGAAAACTTTAGAAGCTACTTATATCTCGAAAACACCATTTTCGATTCCGATAAAACTTTAAAAACGAAATGATCCTTACATCCCGAACAATATCTAATATTAAGTTTTCAGCTAAGTAGTTAAGCAATAGTATTTTTCAAAAAGAACATTGCAATATTTGTTACTGCTTTGTCAGCACAGTTCTACAAAAACAGCTCTAACGATTTTAATCCAAAGACATAGTACAGGGTCATTCATTTCGTGGTTTCAAGTTGGTACCGCTGGCATTTGATAACACATCAAACTCAGCTGTCATTTGAAGTGTCATAATATTAGTTGAATTACAGTGTTTTTTTTCGTGGGATTTATCCCTTTCGATGTCTAAAAAACCTTCCGTGGGATGAAAAGCAAAGGCACGAAATCGTGGGATTTTTAGGAATCTAAGAAAACAACATTCAAACTATATAAACGTTTGCAGCAATTTCATCGAAACATCTACATTTTACCACAAAAAGTGTCTATAAAAAATTGTTAATGTAAATTGTCTTTCATGAACATTTTCTAGTACCAAAAATAGTCATAGTAGGTAATGTTAAAAATCTGCGATGTTAATACTAAAGGTTCATTTCATATAATTTGTTTTTCGTGTAATACAAACTTTTCTTAAAAAAATAGAATTTTTCCCAAAAAAGGATCGAGGGATTTTTAAGGGAATATAGGTACTGTGAAATGGGAAAAATGCCTACACTTCGTGGGATAAATGAAGAGAGAACCCTAACAACACTGGTTGAATATTCGGTAAAATTGTGAAGCGAGTGGAAGCGTTACTGATGTCGTAGGGCGTGTGAAAGTGAGAATCATCATAATGCAGTCAGTCGAAAATATTGCTTCTGCAAGTGCAAGTGTTGCTGATGATCCGAATTTATTGATTTATAAATTCGGAGCGATATTGTCGAATGATAACAATTTTTTTGTTTGACCGGCGATTGAAGATCATGGTTTCGACGATATGTGCTTAGAACAAGACGGGGCATCAAGAAACACAAGAAGACCAATTGTGGCTTTATTTCCTGATAAATTTCCTGGTCGCGTAATTTCACGTTTTGGCGACGTCAATTGGCCACCAAAATCATGCGATTTAAAACAGTTTGCTTTTTCTGTGGGGCTACACAAAAGACCGTGTTTACGCGAATAATCCCCGAACCCTAGACGCATTGAAAAACAACATTACTCAAGTTATGGCCGAGATGACGCCCGAAATATGCGAAAAAGTGGTTAAAAATTACCTTAAAAGAATCGCATGCTTCGAATCTTTCTGAGGCGGCCATTTGAATGATATTGTTTTTCACACTTAATGGCAAAGTCCAAACATTTTAATGGAATACAATTTTCATCAAAAATGTATCGATGTGTGTGTTTTATTTAGCTTTACTTTCGCAACCGAAGAATGAATGACCCTTTATTAGCGTTCCCGCAAAGATGTCAGCAAGGTCAGGACACCAAACTTGGTCCTGGATAAACCTTTTGCTTGCTGTGATTGACAGAAGCTAAATCGATGACAGCATTACTTCTAACAAGTGTAGCAAGGTCCAGTTAAGAACTAACTAGCAAAAACTTAGGACCTCCATCCTCCAACCTAAAAACAGCTGTTTGAATACCTAACCCGATCACTACGCACAGCAGAATAAATTCTCTAGAAAACATCTTTCCCTATCGTCGTCCTTATATCGGGAACAGTTGAACGGATTTTGATGGAGTTTTCAATTCCAAGATGCGATTTTTATTTTTATTAAAAAATTCGAGGTCTATGAGAATCTAATAAAAAAAATTGTATAAAGCTTTGAACGTTGGGAGTATCATTCAGTATAGCTATATAGACGTTGAATTCTTCCTACACAAAACTGACCAATCCGGTTGGGAGATATTATTTTTCTAACACAATTAGCAATCATTTAGTGGACGATTGGTGACATCATGTTTGACATGTTAGCGCTCATAGCAATGCATATGGGCCTTACTAATAATCATTTTTAACCTTCACACTAAATATTCCCTAGGTCACAATACACAATATTTTATATGGAAAATTTCGCCATTGTGAGCATGGACATTAAAAATGATTATTACTACCGCGGTGTATGAATTCTTATTTTTGCTGCTGACTTTTGGATAGACAATGTTGGTGCCTTCTGTTATAAAAGTATGGCTGTGTGTTTCCTATATAACTTAGATATTGACAGTTTTTATAAATTTGCAAAGTCGTACCGCATTCTCTTTCTTGGCTCAAAATATATGAGCTCCTCAAATCAGCTACTGTCGTACCTTAATTGCAAACTATTATGACGTTAAGATCTCACTGATCCCCGAAAAGAAAGCGAGTTACGGCCATAAAGCTCTACCCAACGACTGTATTTGACACTCAGCAGTTATTTCGCTTAATTAACGACCAAATAAACTATCCACAAACCACAAATATGCGACTAATAAAGCCAAATCCACGAACAATGAAAATCTACACTCGTTAGAGGTATATTCTCTCGCATCCGCGTTTGTGTCCATAAACAATATTTACGTGAAAGTGCCTCTAAACTCTGGCACATGTCAAAGAAACCAGATTTGGTCAAAAGCAAGATGCAACTGACAAGCCGATGGACTACTAAAATGTCAAAAAAATGTTCACACATCACACCACATGCGGAAGCTGAAATGCCACTGCGGCTTATCTTCGTCTCCCAGCCCACCTCACTCTCGCAAAACACTTGGCATACATTTCGAGTCTGGAAATACCACTCGTGAGATACGCATCTGTGGAACGTAAATGTGAACACTCGGCTAATTACCTTGTGATGATAATGACCAGTTTATCTAGTGAGGAGGTCGTTCGATTGCACGAAAAACACAGCTTAAACGGTCTTTAAGTGCTCCATCTCTCTGTCCAGTTAGCCAGCTTTCGTACTCATACTACGTCGGTCGGGCCATAAACCGAGCGTCCAACCTGGAAATGCACTCAAGCACACATAGGCAAATAATGTGGTCTTAGGATCTTCTGATATGGTGAATGCATCTATAAACGTGTGTACGCAGAGTGGGGAGGAATTTATGTTGACAGTAGCTGTCAGTGAACAATCGATACCACTTAGACGCAATTTAAAGTGTAATAAAGTGTAAACAACCCATCGACAATGGCTTGCGTAACTGCTGTGTGCTGCATTGCCGCTTGTCGTCGGCCGACGGACATTTGCCGTTGCGTGCAATCAAATGGATGCGAGGGAAGATCGTAAAATTTGAATTTCTGTCGCTGATCGTTAAACGTACGTAAGTTCGGCAAATTAACGATTACGCTTGATAGGTTTTTGTTTATTAGATACAAGAGCACACAATCGAGGGGTCGATTAATGGCGCAAATGAAAAGAGATAATTTATTACGGAAGAAGGGGAAGATGTAGTGTCAGCGACGAGTCGATTGACATGTTAGAAGTTGGCGGCAAACAGGTTTCAAACGAATTTTGTCTGTTTGGCAGAATCGAATGGTTTTTTTTCGTTTTTTTCTTAGTTTTTCTGTTGCCAATTTCGTCACAATAAACAAGACAACAACAGGTTTCCGAAGGCAATGACGTTAGATCACAGCTATTTAAGTTGCTACCGTCTAAATGCCGGTTTGGTTGAACTGTTGAAGTGATGGGACTCAGGGGTTTTGATAAGGCGTGTTTTTTTTTTATAAAGAAAGAGTTCCATTATGTCTCTTTGACTTAAAATGCGATTTCTTTAGCTCCCGAAATAAGAGTCTGAGACTGAAGGGAATAATCCCTATTGCTTGCCACGCTCGAAGGCATACATTACTCGTAGGAACATTTATCGGGGAACGGGGAGTCACGGTGAATACCCCTGGACTCTAGTAAACCTGGCGATATATTTAATTGCACCTGAAAACAACACGATGTTCTCTGTTGTTGTAGAAGGTAAGGGGGAAGATGAAACTAGAAACATGTGTGTCGTATATTGTCACTGGGGAAGCTTATTGTTACTAAATAGAGGGGACTGCCATTTTTCGATTCATAGCTATTGTGAGCGAACGGTTTCAGACTGAATGTTCCGAATAACACAAATTACACGTGGAAGTTTTTCGGCCCAAAAAATAAAAATTATGAGTGGCGCAAGATATCGGTTTGATGATGACGTCCCTATGCAGAGTCTTAACGGCTGAATTGAGAAGCTTTCTCGGATGTTCGTCAAATGTTTGATTTTTTAGTTTCCTGAATGTTTATATCCCATATCATCCATGAATTGTCCCCGATCTCGAAGGTTTCTGTAGGAGCTGACAAATTCTACACAAAAGTTTTCGGATTAGAAATCTTGGTACCTACTCATATTTAAAATGCTCCAAATTATTAGTTGGGACGATTTCACTATAGGTTTGTAAAACCTCTTTCTAGGCTTTCTGTTGAACCCTTAGGAAAGCTAATTAGCCATTGGGTGATGCTCTTGGTTTGACCTGCTATTTTTTTTCAGACTTCGATTGCTATTCAACTCATGTTTACAAAAATGTTTCGGATTAAAATCCCAGAAACGAGGAAAATTATCAAGATGTTTGTCTTTTTGTGGAAAGGAACCGACAATTTGAAGAAATTTTAAATGGACTGAGCTACACTTTTATGGAGTTCAATTGGGGAATGATTTTCTAAATGAGTTAATTCAAAGTAAGTCACTTCGGTTGAATATATGTATAAATGTAACAAGAGAAGAAATTGTAGAAATTTAATTTCAGGAATCTAGTGGAAGGACTTGCAGCAGAATGAAGGCGCTGTCGTACATCAAACGTGTCTGTCAATACCAACTTGTCGTTGATATTTGATATTTATCGATATGAAACGCTGTAGCTGTACATCAAGATGGACTTTTAATTAGTACAGGATATTATGTATTTTCTAAAAGAGATATTTAAAGATCGAATGTGGAGAAATAAAGTACGTTATCACTTTTTAGCGTAAAACACCAGGTATGTCACTTTAATGGCTGAATATCTACCACTAGCCGGACGCTAATTATTTTTAAAAATTCAATACAAATTTAAATCCAAAATGTTAGTTCCTGACCTAATAATGGCTAAATGTCAGGAGAAAAAAATCTGCCAAAGCTGCGAAAATGTACCGAAAAGTAGAGGAACGCCTTAAGCTATAAATGTGGCAAAAGTAGATTCTTCTCAGTCGGAAAAATTCAGATATTTAAAGATTAAAGTACAAATTCAAATTAACTGCTTTTGTATTACGTTTCCGTGGAAGATTTTGAAAGGATGATCTTTTCCCCGTTCCATCTATAATGTGATGTGATGTGTTGAATTTTAAAATACTAAAAAAAAACCTTATTTCAAAAAAGTAAGACGACCTTTTTACAACGTTATAAAAAATATTCGGTTTATTTGCCGTTCGTGTTAAAAACAATTATGAAGATTATTAGTTGACTCTAATTCTTTTTATACAGCAACAAACTTGACATGACGTTCGACATTTATGACTTAAGACTTAAAAGGCGTTTACATACAACGTTTAACAAAAAATATACCTATATTAATTATTGCATTTGAGTGAATTTCAAAATACAGGTATATTGTTTCGTTAAAAAAAACACTTAATAATAGTCTTTAAACGGAAGGGTTAGTTCTTCAAAAAATATAAAAGAATTTTTTTAAAAATTACACAATAATGGTTTGTTCCCACGTAAACTCTTTGGGGCGTTTCTGAACATTTTCTTCATTTCGTTAATATTTTAGCAAATTAAAATAGAAATTGGTAGACCAAGTTTTTTTTTTAAGCCATATTTTAAATGCAAATCTAATCAGATTGTATTGTATTTCAATATTTTGTGGGCTTATAAAAATAGCATTCGACTTGGGGTGAAAGTATTATATTTCAATATGCAGTTGATTTAATTCGAATACAAATTAATGTATTGAGGTTCTATAATTTTTCAATGTAAATAAGGGTTTTATTTAAATACTTTGGCATTGAAACCGATCTGTTTGTATTAAAATTTAATATTTCAGACATTTCAGACATTAGTTTACATAAAATCAATAAAACTTTTGTTTGTTGTTTAGTTTGAACACATGCAAAACATTGAATTTTATTACTTTCTCGGCGTTGTTATATAAACAACTCCGAAAACATTAAATTTATGTCAGGATTTTCAATCGTGCCCCCACAAGAATTTGTAAATAATATATTTAAACAAGTTTAGGAAACAAAGACTCATCTCCAAAAGGGGATTTTTGCAAATCGCTTTTGGCATTTGTACCTTTCCGTCGCTACTACTTAAAAGGGTAAAAACTTAGCCTAAAGTGCACTTGATACAAGGATGAAAAAACAGTGTGACCACATCCTTCACTTTAAAAAATACGTTCGTCATTAATCAACACTACAAAACCAAATCCACAATGCATGTTACCAAGCAACTGCCGCTTAAACTACCCCAAGCGTATCCAAAATGTGGTTAACCCATATCTAGCAAACACATGTATCCCATTCTAACGCACCGGAAAAAGTAACAAAATCTCCTCTTACCTTATCCTTTGTGACAGTTTCACATGACAACGGTTGGACAAGCGATACTTTTCCATCGGAAATTCGAATATAACTCGGTGGTGGTGCCACATCCTGAAGTTCCTCTTTTTCATCGTCCTCTGGCTTCATATCAAGAATTTGTCTGCAAAAGAAAAAGAGAATAATTATTAAAAGCGATTACAGATTAGCATTGAAAGAAACAGCACAAAAACAAGTAAAGCGCTCGCAAGCCTCCACAATATAGGTCAGTGTTTTATCGGTCTTAATCCCGAAAAACCCAACGACAGACAGACAAACTAAACGATTTCATTTCATATTCATTCTGCGATCTTCTTAGTGACGGTTTTAATTTTTTAATGACACGCTCATTCTCGTGCACAGGAAAAAACGTCAAGCAAAAGGCAAAACCTTGCAGTTTGCCATGTGAATGTGGTGAACTGAATGGAAAATGAGAGGCCGACCGTCGACAACGGATACGATGACGGAGTTGGCCCCGCAGGCGGAGGGGCACACTGCATCTGCACTCATGCAGGCAGGCTGTCTGCCAGTGCACAAAGTCAACCCAAGAAATAATATCAAATGAAAGTCGGTGAAAAGAAAGAAAAAGGAATTCGTATATATACAGCTCCTCGGTATAAAGGTAGACAGACGTTAATTTAAAGTCATCCAGATGGTGGAACGCCTACGTTCCTATATAATAATGTACCACTGGCCGACTGTGTATAAGCCACAGGATGAGATGAAAGATGAGGTGCAGATTATTCGTATACTGTGCAGATGCGGAGATGTGATTTTTCTTCGGGATGTTGTCATCATCGTCGTCGCCGGCAGTAGGTGCCTGCACTGTAACAACATACCCGGCCTACAGACGGCAGGAAACTGCAATGGAATGGAATGCATGAATGAAATTGAAAATTTTTGATTTTAATTGAGAATTTTGCTGTTGCTGGTGGCGGTTAAAATGTCTTCTTCTGTCTTTGATGACGAAAGAATGAGGAAATTCAAAATTTAATTACAGAGTTACGATAGTATGGAGAGACGTGACTTGATTGATGCGCAGATGGGTGGGGTCGGGCTATTTTAACTAACCATGGGTGTTTTTATTTGGGTATGGTCGCTATTTTGTGATTGTGAATCGAAATTTGAAGCACGCCGCTGTTCCTTTAAATTCGTAACGGGTTTTGTTTAATTCGGATCGGGTGTAACGACGATATGACATTACAGACAAACCGAAGAGTTGCAATTGCACATAAATGTATCTTTGGCTTTGTAATGCAATTGGATAGAAAGGCCTTGTCAAAAAAATCCAAATGAGATCCTCCTGAGATCCTATTTCATACGATACACTAAGAAAATCGTTGACGATATAATGCCTACGACCCCAAATTTGGTACAATAATTGATTCCCCTATTTAAAACATATTTTCGCTTATGAATATTAACAAATTTTACGTTCCGCACACGCGTGTGAATAAACATTTCTAAGCGCACATTACATGTGCGCAACTGAATGCAATTGATGGCAATGATATATAAGGTATTGGTGACTTTTTAGATGAATTTTGACTGAGCTATGATCAGTAGTAGTAAGTATATAAGATTGCCTAATGTTTGTTAGAAAGATCAGGATTTTGTGGGATAGGAGTCAGCTTACTAACAATGGTTCATAGGGATATTTTAAACAATTTCCTTATACAAGGTGAAAGAGCAAATTTCAAGGGACACATGCCTAAGAGTGCGCTTAGATGTTATAGTTTCCAAGCTTCGGATACCTACTAGACTACCCTCGGTTTCAAACCCCGGTTTCTGTTCAGCAAAACGTACTCAGCTTCGCCATTTTCCGTGGTAATTTGAATCGATCTTGTAAAGAAGAATATAACGAAGAACACTAGCACCAACACCTTTCAACTGGGCTTGCGCCACAGGGAGCACAATCGAACAAGTTTGATACTTGCGAATGCTTGGGAGTATTTGACATATCTGCACAGGTTTTCCACATTTGAAGAAGGATTACGACTGATGCCTTTTTCATATAGACGCAATAATCAGGCGAAATGAGTGTAATGTTATCTTTTGAAGGGCATTCGATGTCGTTACTAAATCTGTTGGGTTTCTGTGAACGGATGTAAATCGCCATTTTATAGTGGGCGATGGGTTTGTTTATTGAACGGGGTTTTTCGTCTCATCTCCGAATAGTGCACTCTCATCTTTTCGTCGAAGAACGTCTCGTATGTGGAGAGAGTGCTTTCGTTTTCAAAATTTTATTGATTTTTCTTAAACAAATTCTTTATTACAGTTTTTAAGGAAGAACATAATTGTTGACTGTTCCCATTGTCAAACCTAGAAATGTGCAATTATCAAGAGCAATGCGAAAATATCCAAAAGATTCTATCCATTTCGGCAACGGGTAAAGTAAGCATGCATTGCTTTCTATGCCTGCAATATAACATTTGGTAAAAGAGGGGGGCCTGCAATCAAAACCGACCCTCTGGATGTACTGAGCCGTCGTACGACCAATTCTTAGTTTGGTGGCCGGCTCCAAGAAAAGCTTACAACATAATCAAACTTAACAAAGTACAAGGAACGGCATGCATAGGCACCACAGATGGCCGGTTGAACAGGGAAACGAATTTAACAATCTACACAGATGGTTGAAAAATGGACTGTGGAGTAGGTCCAGGTGTTTTTTCTGAGTCTCTTCACATCGCAAAATCCTTTAGGCTACCTGATACCGCTATAGTGTGTTTCAAGCGGAATTACTAGCCATCCGCGAGGCATGTCGTCAAATCAAACTACACACAAACATAGTTCCGAGGCAAAAGATAGACATAAAATTTATTGATAGTCAAGCTGCCATCAAGGCTATCGCATCAGCCAATACAACTTCAAAATTAGTATTAGAGTGTCGTAAGAAGCTGGTCTCACTTGACCAGTGCAAGGTTACCCTGATTTGGGTTCCAGGTCATAGCAACGCTTACGGAAACGAACATACTGACGAGCTGGCCAGGCAAGGCTCAGCCCTTCACTTCTCACTTGCGGAATCGGTTCACATACCGCTCGGAGCAGTCAGAGCATATAGATCTCCCCAGAATTCCTATCGAATGCAAACCTCAGATGGAGGAGGCTGACGAACTGTGTCATATCCAGAAGGATGTGGCCAAACTACAGCACGGAAAAAACCATCTACCTCCTAAGTAAATCACATAAGGATATTGGCAGATTAACAGCGATAATCACAGGCCATTGGCCAATAGGGGAACACGCAGTTAGATTAGGCATCCCGCACATAATACACATTGCCGTAGCTGTAATGACGCAGCCGAAAAGAAAACACTCACATTTCGACAGCATTGGCTGGCGACCTAACGATAAGACATTTGATTTTCGAAGATAACACGGATTTTCGTTTGATCCTCGCAGATGGAATCTCTACGAGCTATCGAAAGACTTGTAGCTGTATGCAGTTAGGCTGGTATTAAGGTGCATGTAAACAAATTTTAGTAAAAAAAATAAATACATTTTACTTCTGTAGGTAGAGGTCTTCTCCATAAACAACAACAGTAGCAAATGGATGGTTAACATGAAGTTAAACCTTTTGTAAAGGGTATGCTTTCCTAGTGTGATTTCACCTCACTGGTTAAGAGAAGGATACCCACACCCAAAGGTCAAGGAGAAATGCGGCTAGATGAGGATTTATTTCCGAAACCGTGGTATCTTTTTTTGTTGTATATAAGCAAATCAAACAGTATTAGAAACCCCGATTATGGTAAACAGTCGTACTCCTCCTCATTAACCTCCTCTCCGATTCTTACAAGCTGACTTTATTGGATAAAATTCCATCGTTTTGACATCCCCAAGCAGAGATCAGAACTTAAAAAAAAGTTTTTGGTAAAACACTATTAAGATTACTTTGGACCTAATGATTATAGACACTTAAGGAATGCACAAGCTTTATAGGGACACACTTCGCGTTGTCAGCTTTATCAACCCTCTGCTGTTCAGTTCTCCGCAACAGACAGTTCTATTTCACCTCAACAATTAATCCCAATTTCTCCAGCCTTCCAAACAGAGATTTATTAATCGCAGTCCACCTTCTGGAATTCCTCTGTATGAGGCAACATTCCTTCGACACCTTACAAAATCTAAAAATAATTCGAGAAGTAAGTCAAACCAACTGCAAGCAAAACGGCTTATCTGCTACAGCCATTAATCATTGCGGTATCCGAAAAATCGCCTCCGTGCAATGGCAGCTGCATGTGAATGTAGTATGGAAAGGTCTCACATATACAATTCCGCCTGGACACAACCGCTAGGTTTCACACATTGTCCAGTGTCGTGTCCAGGCTAACCTCTCTCGATAACACCTGCGAGCTGCATACAAAATATGTCCTGGTCAAGACAAAAAAAAAAAAAACCAAACTGATAAATTTTCACTCAACTTCCACTGACAGATATTATCACCAAACCTGTCACGAACAACAAAATCCACATATCAGTGCAGCACGTCAACCTCTGTAATGCACGCATAAATCAACTTTAATCCGGTAATATACCGGAATGTCAAACAAAAGAAAACCCCAATCCAACTGCAACCTAAAAATCTGGTTCCGCAATTACAATTCTTTTATTTTTTGTGTGTTTTTGCGAAATCCATCCATCAGATGTACATTTGCTGACTCACAAATGAGACCGAGGATCGCAAGCAACTGCAGTGCGGCTGCGATGAACCATTTGGCTGTGGATCTGCGTGCGCGGCTCGAAAATAGTATATCAAAGGGAATAATGTCTTGCCCTTCGTCTTTGGTCTCTTTTGTGTGTCAATCAGTGGTTCGTTGTCGACCATCGCGCGGTGATGAGTAATAAATTGATCGCAGCGATCCACAATCTATAAAATAGATACATCAGAGCTCATGTTAGCCTCCCGGGTGTGTATAGTGTAACACGAACGCCTTGACCTTTTCAATTGGCGTTCATCACCCTCGAACGCGATTGAATGATAGATGCTTAGCTGCAGAGATAAAAACCAAACCCATTGTGGCTTGTTGGGAAATAAAACGAAATCGCATTGCAACGGCAAAAGTTGGGTCAGCATTTGCGTGAACCGGTTCGCCATCCAAGCTGCAGACTTGTGGTATCTACGACCGAGGCTTTGCCTTGTGTCTTTACAAATGAGACTACAGAGTACAGAGTGCGTAGGTGGTAATTGTAGACTTTTGTTTTGACATTTCGACTGGGTACATGGCGAAGAAACGCTGTTACGTTGATGTACAGCGGCCAAGAGTCAATTGCAAAACAAATTTCTGAATCTACCAACATGAGAGGTCTCCAGCTCCATGTAGTCTTGGTTTCTAATTAAAATATAGAGGTTCTGTGTATGAATGGCGATGTTTTAACGCCCAAACAGAGTTGGATTTTTCTAATCCATTTGTAGGACAGTTTGTGCAGCAAGAAGGTTACACATGAGTTTGTGCTCAGCACTTTCATTATATCTGTAGTTATGTCAACTGATTTATGGCGGTGGCTTCAGGACTTAATATTTAGGAAAGAACTCTTTTTGTTTTTAAATATGAAGGGATATAACCTGTGATGTATAGCAAACTTCCGGTGGAAATCAGGAGGCTCTTGTATAAACTAAAAAGTTAAATTGCGCCGAACTAATAACCAATTTTAGGTTCGACTTCTAGTAGATGAACAGACTTCATATCATTGGCTAGTCGTAGGACGAACTAGCGGATCATGTTACAACGGAGCTTTAAGAGCCCATGAGCCAAGGAGCTAATCTATGTCGCTCCAAATGAAAGCGGTTTATTTCTTGTCTTCAACAGGTCACACTGGATGGTTCCCGTAACTGGACACAATGGACCCAACTGATGGTCTAAGTGAAGCTGTGACAGACTGTCACAAGAGCATCCTTTTACCTACCTACCTACCTAGGTTCGACTTTAAATTTACGGAAGCTGACAATTGCACTGCGAACTACTAAGATTTAAAGTCGAAACTAAAAATATTTATCGTTGAGGCCCAAAATGTATAAGCTCGGATACAGAAAGGTGTAGAAGTCTCCCCTTACCAGAAACGATTTTCTATAAAAGTACAGTAACGAAAATATGTATGCGCACACCCTGAAATATCAACATTTCTTATCGCACACCGAATAAGTGTTCCTAATCCATCTTAATCGTTTATAAGGAAAAGTTTAAATGAAAAAAAAAAAAAAATGGTTTCATTCCTATGTATGAAAATATGTGTGCGCACATTAACCGAACCAAGTTTTCTGTATCGCACACCGAATATGCGCTAATAGCCCGTGATATTTGCCTCTTCATTTGTAACAGGGACATGTATGAACCGCCTTGCGCAAGACAATCAAATCGTGGAGTTGTTGGCGGCATTGTTTAATGCACAGATCAAAACAAAGCCAGCTGCGCTTAAGCGCACACCGACTAAGGTGCGTATGAATGATAGAGAAGTCAACGCATACAACCGAATAGCAAAAACTATTCAGTGTTTAATAATTATGCTTAAGAAAATATATCTCCGCACACAGGGATATATGCAATGTGCGCAAAAGCTTCAATGGAAATACACTAATATAAGAAAAATTAAAGTTTGGTGATCATTTTCATTGTAGGTACTTATGCTTTATGTGCGGAATACCTAAACAGAACTACTAATTCAGAAGAGTTTTATAGAACAAGCTATAGCAAGCACCTCCGGCACAATAGACCTTTTAGGTCGAAGTGTCTCTTTATCACCTTGGCGAGTCAGAAGTTTTTATGTTTTTTTATAGCAAGCACCTACTAAATAAAACAAAAATGGTTAATTCTTTAGGAAGTAGTAATTTCTAGTTCATGCGAATGGTTGGAGGAGTAATTCCATCAGCAGCTATCATCGCGTTTGGACAAAATCATACTCATGTGTAAAGAGTTATACCTTATTCATATGGATCGTTCGTATCGCACATGCAATCACATTATGTGCGCAACAAACATAAATTCTTTGAACGTGTCGCTCTTATCGCACTCATATTTCTAATCAGGCTTTACCACACTCTTGCGTTAACACTCATTCGCACGGATCATTCTTAATTCACGGATCATTCTTAGGCCAATGTGATAAAGAGACACTTCTTAATGAGCACACTCAAAGAAATGTGCGCTAAGCCATAGTTCCCTCTAATAAACCTTTCTCTGACCAGTTGCGATTTCAAAATAGTTAAAGGAAACCGCGCTGAGGAAATACAATTTTTTGATTTTGTCAAACAAAACTTTATATGTATGTGCGCTAAGGGTAAGGACCGATAAGAGATGGCAGGAAAGTGTGCGCTTACACAAGAAAACTTCACTGAAAGTTAAAGTTACTGAAATTCGTAAACTTTTCCCAACTAGACACAGACACATCACACAAAACGTAAGTCTACTTTTAGATTCACCTACTATAACACATATGCCAGTAATGCGGATTGAGTACTTAATAGATTTAGCTACTCAGACTGTCACTTTCAATAGTCGAACTCGTATGCCCGTCCCACGTGTGTATAGACACCAACTTGCCATACATGCTGTGTATTTCATTGAATTATATCGAACACCCATGGGAGATAGTGATTTTTCGGGAAGTAAATCAACCCATTTGGCCTGTCGGGTTGACTCCAATTCGAAGCAAAACTCTTCTAATCGAATTGTAAGTGGGTAGGAAATCTAAATGGCGTACGGATTTATTCCGCCAGCTAAACACAGTCATTCCAGGTTTTGCACGAAGCCATCGCTCCAGGCTCCGGTAGGTAACTAAAATACGAAGTGAGGCGAAAATTTGTTGCGACTTTTTGTCTTTGGAATTTATACGAATTCGACCTACGTGATCGGAATTGCATAGAGAGATACATCGCACACTCCACTGACAGTGGCATACTATTTTTGGAATACAACGGGGGACATGTTTGGGATTTTTCTTTTATTATCGATTCTCTTCGTCGAAACGTTTCGCAGAAGGATGTTGTGACTTGTGAGACCTTAGGCATTTCACACTTGTTGAATATAATTTTCGGCACACAAGAAAAAACGTACAGAAAACGTTCATCTCTGATTTCTTCGCAGCAGTCGGTCTACGGTCTGGGTTAGGAAGATCCACCAGCCACCACCACACATGTGTGATGATAATTTCCAGATGCTTTCAGTGGAATTCCATATACGATATAATACTAGTGGGGAGAAATTAATGGCGCGCCACACTCACACACAGCAAATTGGTATGGATATCGGTAGTGTGAAAAAGAGGAAATTAAAAAACAATTTAAGGGTTGGACCACCTGTTTTATGTCTGGAGGAGGATTTCTCCGGTTTCGAGCTTATTTCTGGATGCTGCTCACGTATCGAGGAGCGCCTCTTGACATGATATTATTGCAAAAGCTTTTGACATTAACAACAGTAATAAATTTTATTTTAATCTATTGTATGTGAGGCAATCGATAAATTATAATCTGGACACTGGAGAGGAGGTGAGTTGGAGAAAGAATTGGGTTCGGGTGCACCCAGCACACGTCGTTATACGTCTACATTGGGCTACTGACAAATTGGTCACTTGTTGTGAGTGGTATTGAATTCTTGCGATTTTATGGTGGACATTGCTTCAATATTCGTCTGACATGGTTTTCAGAAAAAAATAAAATTACTCATATGAGAAGGCCAGACGCGACATGAACAAATATTGGGGCGTGGTTCGAACATATGCCGAGGCTGTATTTAAAATAATCTCGAGAAAAGCAAGTTCATTAGAGACTCTACCTTAGGAATAAAGAGGCGAAGGCAAACAGTTAAGAACCACTTTTACTTCCTTAAGCAAAACATAAATTTGCTTAATTTTTTGTGCTCTGGGAAGATTGTGCACAGATGAAATCTAAAAAATCCTACTCTGCTTGGTGAAACCATAGAGCTCTCAAAAGAATTCAAATACCTAGGTCTAACTCTGATTGACGAAGAACTCACTTGGAATTGGAACTCTCACCTCACGGAAACCATAGACAAAGCTTCAATCATGAAACAAAATAGCCAGCTAGCCAGCACAAACAGAGTACATCTCATCTGGGTGCCAGGACACAGTGGACACGTTGGCAATGAAATAGCAGAAATACTTGCCTGAAAAGGATCAGCATCGACCTTCATGATGCCAAGACCATTCTGGGGAATACCCATTAGCACTGTACATTAAAACCTGGCTGAAAAAATAATACCAATCATTATTGAACCACCACTGAAGGTAACAGACAAGCCAAAATGTTCATGCCAATTATCTGCCTTACACGACCAAAACAACTCCTAAAGCTGAATAGGAGTCAGATTCGTATAGTCACAGGGTTCCTCACTGGACATTGTCAAGTCAAAAAAACACCTCATGACTATAGGAATAACACAAGATAATACTTGCAGACTATGCAATGAGCACATTGAGTCAGCAGAACACATACTGTGAATAGAAATCAGACTGCGTCAACACCATCTAGGAAAACATTACATTGAGGCAGAGGACATATCTGACAGCCCACTCAAAGATCTACTGGCATTCAGTTGGTCTGCGAACGCAAGCCTTACCATCGTTTAGTTCTCGAATTGTTGTCAATGAACACATAAGAGCAACATTTTTAGCCTTTTGCTGAAAAATTCTATTTAATCTTGACGAACGCAACTTTTTAGTCATCATCGTCAACATTAAATAATGTTTTGCTGCAAGTTCGTTGCTTAATATCGACAACAAAAGCTAGTAGGCCACTTTTTTGTCCCCCTTTTGGAAATTTTCAACGGCAACCCTTACCTGTGGTCGTCTTTCAACAGCATCAACAATAGGTAAGTTTTGGGAACCATATAGGTTTAAATATGACGAAGGGTCTCGGGCCTAGAATTCTATTTTTGGCACGAATGAAATGTGTCTGCAATTTGTCGATGAAATTGTTATTACCTACGCGGAAGGGATAAATGGAGAAGCTTTCTTTGGACAGCCCTACTATCGGATGCTTGCAAAAGATATCGTAGAGTTTCCCTCTAAAAGATTTTAGGTGTAATCTTGTATTTTTCGGACGTTGAGTCTGGAATCCCTCATACACTGGTGCAACCACCTATTTGAATCATTTAAACGGGGAGATCGATCTATGAGTACAATTGGCTCTTACTGACTCACTTCTGCTCGCCTTCAGGCTGTACCAAAGAGTCGCAGAGATCTAAGATAGCGCGTGCGAGTTCCACAAACCAGTTTGACGTCTATAGATTTGTAAGTGACGCCTTTGGATCTTCCAAATTTGTCGCCGAATCGATAAATTTTGGTCATGATCACGAACGGTGATAGTTTCGTCTTAATAGATGTTGTTTGTTCGTATAATTCACAATCGTTTTTAATTGCAAAAAATACTGGTAACTGATTGTGAGTCCCAGTAGTGGAAGTAATTGTTCTGGTGGAAAACTAATAGGTAAGCCAGCCAATGAGACTATGGGAGTATTTTTACATTTCAATCGGATAGGTATATAAACATATACACCGAGCCGTCTCACTTCTCATAGGCCGCTCATCTTATTTCACAGTCCCAATAGCAATTTTTCCAGGACTATGTCTTATTCACTTAAATACGAGTTACACCTCTGTCTTAACAGATATCAGTGCGAAGCTAATCATTATCACTAACTGAGCTTTGACTAGAGCTCCGATTTTATAATCACTTTGAAACCGTTGTTGTGGCATAGAAAAAAATGTATAATCTCAAAAAAGGACACACATTGGACTGCTGCTCAATATTTGGAAGAATGCCAAATTTTTAAACCTCGCATTTACACATTCACCCAAAGGCAACCTAAAGAGGCTATTCTTACCAAATCACCCCACACACCTCCCCGTCCCCAGTCCGCGTTTTATTTCAATCCCATTCAACAGTATAAAATACGTTTCCGTGTCTGTTTAAAATTCGTATAACTTTTCACTTCAATCTGCGTGACATTTTTCCAAACTGCGAATTTAATACATATCTTTTAATTACACTCCTCCTAACTGATATTTTTGATGGCAGAAAAAAAGGGTAAATGGCCTTTTGATTACATTGAGCTAAACTGGGGGTGGGACATGATTTGTCGGGATTGTTTTCCTTTTTTTTTAGCTTTTTTGTTCTCTCCCATTAAGCCGCGTTTCATTTTTATTATTTACGATTTCGTGCTGAATGAGGGTGTGCTCGAAAGGATTTTCTGTTTCCTTTTTTTCGTTCGGTTTGACTCAACTTTCTATTGAATTGAAAGAGTGTTGGGCATTTTCAAGTCCTTAGAAGTTAGTAACGTGAAGTTATGATTTTGTTAGTTGGATTTAAAAAGCAAACAAAGTGAAAGGACTGTAATTAAAAGGCATGTAATTAATTTTGACCTAAAGGGATTAAGTTTTGCTTTCCCATAATCAAAGGCAAGTTGGTAAGAAATTTTGCGAACAAAATGGAAGTGAGTTCAAGCTGTGCTGATAAGTGGACACCTTTGAGGGTCCGGTCCCAGGAGTAAGGAAAGTTGTAAGGGTTCCTGAATGGGAATATTTATAAGGCGGTACAAACTGTCACGATTGCTTTTGAAAACAAAAATTAACCAACAACCATTTCGCACAGCTAATGGAATGCTGATGTTATAGGGGTTCGAAAAAGCACTCGATCTATATGCTGCCCAGAATACGAAAACGCTCCTCTCGGCATTGCCTCATTATACCAACCGAGCTCAAGACGCATCCAATTAGTCCCAATAAGTAGAAAACTAATGTAATCGCCCACATATGTGGAATCACTTTCAAACGAAAGCCCATTGCAAGCGCCAACATGACATCATTTACCACGACGAAGGTACCACCTTTAGAAAAAGTATCCCTACCCCCAATAGGCCATCTAATTCACTTGTCATTTCTATGAGAGAACACGTTCATTGGAAAATTCATTAACAACCCATCTACGGAGTACACCCCAATTATCGGTACACTTGTCAACACTGTTCGACACTCCTTTTCAATTCGAACACTCAATTGAATTCATAATTAACTCATTCAAACGAATAGAAATCCAATGCCGGCCAGCACCTAATAAATTAATTTTCTTAAGAACGAAAGTAAATTTTACGATACGACAAAACAGAAAGTGCGGACGGACCCATGATCACAACTCAAACAAAATAACAAAACGTCAATCGTGCATAGCACGTTTTGCAACATGCCACAACTAATGATCGTTATTAATTGGCAATGGTTGACAATTATTTAAATTAACCCCCATGCGGCAGTATACAGTCAATTTACCCGTGTAGAAAACTACATAATTGCACGACGACAAAAAAAGAATGTTTAACATCACTAAGTGATCGTTTTACGGCCCGTATCAGTTGCCCGCGATCTGCCAGCCAATTAATTAGGGAATCGAATTCAAGTAGTGCGCTGGGTACACACTACACACATGCAGGATGCACATGCAGAATGTGCCACACCCCAGAAATGTGGATATAAACAAACCTCCTACTTTTTAAAACGATACTTGTACGTATTCAATTAGACCGACGCGACGGACAGACAGATCGATCGATCGTTTGCAGTAAGTGATCGATTGGGCGAGATCGCTCAATAAATTGGATATTTATTGCCCCCGCCGCCACATGGTGTGAGGCGAGATTAAATTAAGAAATTCTTAAAAGCGCACACACTCAGATAGACACGAAGGGACCGCACTGCATATATTTGTTGCGAAAACCACCCGCGATATGTTGCTTTTAAATATAAAAGCGCGGCGGACCTGTTTTTCTGTTCGCACCGCACCGCCTCTCCCTCTATGCTAAAACATGAAATCAGAAATAATTTATATGCCATGGGTCTTTACAGCTCGTCATGCAATGGTGAATAGTTGGAGGCATAAAACGAGCTATGCAATGCACCTGCAACGATTGTGGAATGGGGTTCCGAATCCGAACTCAACAAGACAGACAGACTCTTTATGCGGCCCACAGTTTGCAGCAACATGCGTTCCATTTACTCGGCCGCGCAGTTGCACGGTTTTTTTCTTCTTTTTGATTTTGTTTTTCTTGGATGCCGCGACGACGACCGACCGAGGCGAGGTCTTGTTCTTCTTTTTAGAGTGTGTGGTATTGCTGTGCCATTGACCACGCACTCGTTGTGTCATAACATTGATATGTGCTAGCTGTAGATACACGGAAAGAAAGGCGATATTTGTTCAAAGGGGAAGCGAAAATAAAGAAAAGCATGTAAAATAAAGAATTGTCTCTTACTGCTTTGCTATCGATGATGACGACAAAACAAGATGAAGAAAACCCTCAGAAAGCGTTTTATCGTATTCAACAACCTGTCGAATACGAATTTAGCAAATACAAGAACCTAAGCTCCGTCGTCTGCATTCAAGACACACCTGCGTCCATGGAGAGTGCCGGCCAACAATTGACATTCAAGGCGGCGCTGTAAGACCTATACCTACTCGAGTAGGATCCCGTTCTATTCGGTGGTTCAATCAAATCAACCTGTAATGGCGTTTATGGGCGCAGTGGCTTAGTGGTTAGTGTGTTGGACTACAAAGGGGGGGGGGGGTCCCAGGTTTGAATCCCGCAAAAACTCAAATTACAGCTCAGGGTTTTTTCACTGCGCCACCTCTCGCGAACGTCTGACAAACATCCGAGGGTATAACTGTCTTAAAAGAGCTTCTCAATCGGCCGCTTGGAATCGGCATACAATTGTACCCCCTTCCATTCGTTCCAAAAATTAAAACAACTCATAAAAAACTAATGGTTGCGAGAAGCTAGGCCAAGGGTCCCTACAGACCTTTTGCGCCAACTATTATTATTATAATGGCGTTTGAAGGAAACATGTCCCAGCTTAGGCTTAAACTGGTATTCTGCAAATATACAAAACCTTTTACAAAACCCCATTTAAATCCCTGAACTCGGATAAAAACTTCAAAAGTCGTATCAGACTCACAGAATCGGATACTCAACATACTGCAATGAATCGTGGGGCCGATACAAGCGATGAACTTGTCAAGCTTGGACCCTCACCAATAAGTCAAAAGCGAGCTACCTGCAAATTGAAGTTATTGCTGGGTGATCCCGCAAATCGATGATGGTAGGATTGCATAACATGCCCTGTCGTCAACTATTGGGTCAAATTTAGGTGCAAACTGATTGGGACTTTTAATATAACCCATCACAGCTTCGTTAGACTTAATGCTGAACCTTCCTTGCAAAGGCTTTTGTAAGAGCTGTAGAATTTAAAAGAAGGTGAGACCGTTTTTTCACTATTCTAAAGAAGAATGCTCCACCTCCACAGCTTTTTAATTGAGAATCTTTGCGGCTTGGCTATCACAAGACCAAATTGACTCCATAGCTTATATCAACCTTCCCGGATAGGTAAAGAAAAATTAAGTTTCCATTTTTATGCTTTACATACTCGTAAGTGCTTATGGAATGACATGTTCCGATGTTCGTAGCCCCTACCTACCTATCTACCAGCCTTATGTCGAGTAGTATTTGGGTCTTTAATCATTGCTAACTATAAGTTAGCTCTTTCACAAGGTAACGACTTTACAACTCTCTGAAAGTGGGCAGAAGTCGTCCATAACCTCTTACTTCGTTTTCAAGCAAAACTTTGCATAGTTTTAGATAGTTTTAATCGTGTGTAGCTTTACGTTCGTTTTTAAAGTTTAAAATGGGTAAGAGGAAAATTATATACACACTATGCTTTAAATCGATTTTGTCGACTTTTGCTTTAAAATATTCAAAATAGACTCAAATGTGGAGCAGTCCAACCAGTACTCAACTAACCATAGGTTTAAAACATTCATTGCACAACGCTGGAAACGTGAAATTGAGAACTGGAGGTGTGGAAGGTTCCCCATGGTCGGAACGGGCAGGTATGGCTGCCACTAGCAGTACTGATGCTAATAAAGCAGCTTTAAGGTTTCTCGAGCTACCGGTTCAGTCAGAAATCGCGGACTTCGCAGATAATCTAAAAACGGTAGCACTAGCGACACTGTCAAACCAGAAGTTGAGTATATCAAGACAAGGCAAATGAATCTGCGGCTATCATAGCTCGCTCTAAAGCGCGGAACGACGTAATAAGCTGGGCAGCTAGAGTAACCGTCTATGGTAAGTACCTGGCAATGAGGTTGCCGATTTCCAAGGAGCAACCAAGCCTTTTATATTTATAACTAGAACCAGACTCTGGAAGTAGGAAAACGCTCGTAAAGAGTTCTGAACACAGAGCTATACAATCCCTTAAAGCACACTTATTGAACTTTTGTTAAGAAGGGTGTTGTACGAGAGTTCCACCGATAGCATAAAAAGATTCATCAATCTTATTGCGTTTAACTGGTTCCCTAAAACAAG
Source organism: Cheilosia vernalis (assembly GCA_949126925.1). Taxonomy (NCBI): domain Eukaryota; kingdom Metazoa; phylum Arthropoda; class Insecta; order Diptera; family Syrphidae; genus Cheilosia; species Cheilosia vernalis. Next base: position 41,196,343 of record OX421361.1, on the reverse strand, counting down.
GCGCTGCAGATATCAGAATCCTATTTGCCTAAATACTTATTCCATATACCTAGGGGAAGTGATATATCATCCCTGTGGACCTCCTACTCATTCATAGATTCATAATATAAGCTTTTCTGTATGGTGTGGTCCAGGATGAATATTCTTGCCAAAGCAGAATACATAGACTCAAATATTTAGAATTCGGTAGAACGGGAGCAGCTATCTTCAAAGTAGAACAGGTTGAGCCTACCATCTAAGGAACTTGAATGCTTACCAGAGGGTCAGCTGAAAAAAAAGAAAAAAAAAAAGAATGGACTGTGATCAAGTAAAAGAAGTTGAAAACACATCAGGGGTGAGATTCTGCAATATGGAAACGTTCCATCGTTTTCGTTTCAGCGAAAGTTTGAAGCAAAACTTCGAAAACGAAAGGAAAATTAATTTGCGAAAGAAAATAGAGCGAAAACTATTTCATTGACGTTTTCGTTTTCTTTGCTTAATGTAACTCCAAAAACGAACGACATTTTCGTTTCATGCGAAAGGAATACCACGAATGCTATTTGTTTGACGTTTCTCATTAACTTTGGTTGTTTAATTAGTGGCACAACCACTTTTTATTTCACGAAAAATATGCTGGCAAATTACTTCTTAATAGCAAGCGATAGTGAGTGTAATTTTAAGAATAATCCGAGAAAATCTTATCTCTTCCCTGAGCATTACCTTGTGTACCCATTTTTTTGCTAGGAAGGGATAATTCTCTATCCACTTGATCACAATATTTTTGTGTTTTATTTGTGTTGTTGTTGACGTCCTATAAGAATGTAATTAACACAGTTGCTATGCCAGTTAATTATTAAAAAATTATACGTAATTTTTCCAATGTTCACCTTTTGTTAAGACCACAATATCAAAAAACGAAATATTTACATTCAAAGCGGTGAGCTATTTGCCGTCAAATGAACATATTTCATACATTCAGCTTCTCAAACTTAAATTTTTTTTGCCCAACCGTTTCTTGAACCCTTGCGAACGAGAAGAAGAAAACGAAAGCAGTAACATAAGGCAAAATTGGTTTCGTTTCTTTTTTTTACAGAATCCCACCTCTGGTGTTGGGGTGCCTCTGCGAACAAAATCTAAACAAAAGTGCGCCTCACAATGAGCGGACATTGCCTCGAGACACGGATGTATTGTACAGAAGTTAATACGGATGTTGACATGGATCAATGAGCTATCTTTTTTACATATACATATTACATACATTACACTGCAAAAAACGTCCATAATACTGGCCAGCAAAATATAAATACTAAAGGAGAAGGAACTAGATATTTGGCAAACAGGCCTCTTTCGCGGCTAAGGCGAGCAGTCGACGAATGGGAGAACTTTTGAGGAGATTCAGATTTCAGAGTATCAGTTACTAAAAGTAGATGTCTAGAAAGAGAAAAAAAGGCTTCTAGCCAAGTGACCGCGTTCGAAAAGGAAACAAACCTCTTTAAGGTATAAACAAGCAGTTGACCAAAAGCCCCATTGCTCTAAACCATTTTTCTGTCTTGTTAATCTGACTTTGACCAAGTATAAAGTTACTTTTGTAAGTTTAGCACATTTGGAGGTTAGCTTAGTCTTCGGTGAAGGCGTCCTTCGAAGCGCCTTTCGAGATCGCATAGAGGTGTAAAATTTAGGTTGCCCTTTCTAAATTTTCCAAACTTTTTCAACTGTAGAAGCTACCAACTGAACTTTGCGGTTTGATGACTCTGCATGACATTTGCTGACTATTGTCGGTCAACCTTATATTATACTGATAATAATGACACTTGGAGTGTAGTTTGTGACATTTGTGTAAATGACACTCCCTTCGCTTTTGCAGGAAAACCTTTCTTACGCCTCCGATAAGTATATCGGCTCATCAATGAGAAGCTCGACTTCGTCCGATTAGGTAAAGACAATCAGTTCTGAACACTTTTCGAAAAGAAAGTTTCGCTTTAAAAGTAAAAGACGAACAAAGTCCATGACCCGATACGTTGTTTTAATGAGCCAATCCTATATAGACAAAATATTAGGAAACGTCTACCACCCACAGTCATAGTCGCAGTCAGTAGCCCAGCATTTAAATTCAACAGTCAGCATTGCGTAGTAGGTAGCCTAAGTGAAATGACTCAATCCAGCATCAGCTTTCAGCTCGAACTACCTAACTGTATAGATAAATCGATGAGTGGCCAACTGCGGCAACGGGTGTGGGTGAACGCATTCACATCGAGACCTCACAACGAATCCGATCAGGGGCGAAGAAATAAATGTCCAATTCCCGCGACACCCACGATGGGTCGCATTTCCTCTGGGCTGCCATTCAAAACTGAATACTGTCAACAGAAATCCGCCTTAACCTATCCCAAACACGCTGGGCCCCTCTTCGCATCTTATCGCCCGATGCAAATATGTTCCCTTTTTTTTGTGTTTATTTGACTCTGCCCGCGCACTCACTTTGCGATGGATATCTCTATCTGTGCGGTTTGAATTTATCGCATGCAGGCTCATTCCCAGCTCGCCCACTTGCCATGGTGACGAAATGAGGCTGCGCGCGACACTCGCACCACATCACAAATGTAACATTCAATACGGTAGGAGTCAACGGCACCCAACACACACAGAGCAAACAAACATTCCTCCTCTCCTTGCCATTTAAGTGAGAATATTATGACAGATTGCCGATTAAATGACAGCAAAACGGGCAACGTTTCGCTTTTCGAAGCCGAGACCATCTCTCTGCCAGCTCTATCGGCCGTACATCAGCACTATTAATGGATTAATGTGACAATTCACTTCCCTTGATGGGCGCGCGAGGGATTGAATGACTATCGTCAACAGGCCAGGCGGACGGATGGACAGACTCAAGATCAAAGAGAGTCGCACATATAGTGTTTATGTTTGTATTGAGCGACTGGTCTTGGCTTGACGCGTATTTTTTTCTTCACGCAGATACTGATCTTATTTGCGACATCAATCAGTGTTGTGGAGTGAATCAGATTGCTGAGGTTTTGAGCTGGAGGCCCGGGCCTAGAACGACTGAACAATATTGGCGCTCGTGTGATGCCATGAGATTATACTTTTGAATTTGCATATAAATTCGCTCGCGCCCCCGAAAGTATTTTCCCTGGATGTTGTTGCGTTTGGGACGCGTAGGACAAACTGGATTGCAAAGTGAGTGACAGTGCTGCAGATACACGGGAACGGAGATTCGTTGTGTGCGGTGAGATGGAAACGATTGTGGTAATAGACAAAAATGCACTGGGAAAACTGTATTGGTTACTAAATATATCCAAAGGGGTTAACTTTCTTGGGATCCACATCTTTACATACAGTCTTTTACAAGGTTCTTATTTAGGGCATGGTTCCACATAATGGACAGATGAACTTCATTCCCAAAAGTTCACTTTTAGTATGAAAATTTGCAGAAACTAAGCTGTCCTTTGCTAAGAGTGGAATGCTAAAAGGACAGACGCAGAACTCAACAATATAAGAAAACAGAAGACTTTTAAAAAAGAAGACTTTTTCAAAAAAGACAGCACGGGAAATTAAATACCAGGAAATATTGACCGAATACTTTTTTAAAATTTCAATCAAAGCAATTCTGTTCAACTGATAAACAATTGTTGTAACATTAAATCAATTTTCAGATGAATAAAACGTTTATTAAAAAATACCCTGTCAGATTAACAAAACACGATTTTCAGTTTAACAAAACTGAAAAATCGATTTTTTACCATATTGAAATTTTTTCTTGTTGTACCTATTTAACAAAACTTTTTGTTTGTTATATCCACATAAACGGGACCAAAAGTCGCCTTTTGTGAAATTGACGAAACTTTTGTAAATGTTTATTAGAAAAACAAACTACAAATTATAAATAGGTTCTACAAATATTTTCTTGAAATTAACATTTTCTGTTTGTAGATTTGACATACATTTTGTGTAATATAATAATGTTTTGAATGGGGAAAAAATACGTTTTAAATAGTGCAATCCTTTCAGTGCAATGGTATTGACGGCGTCCATTATTATTTGACACGTGAAGTAATGTAGTTTGTTTAAAATTTCCCTCAAAAAGTGAGTTCAACAATAAAAAAAAAGATCCGCTTATGGATGACGATATAATTCTGTTCGAATTCCAATTTGGTGCTTAATATAATTGTTTAATATGCATTTTATTGTTTTAATAATTAAATAGGTAGATCAAATTTGACTCCAATGCTGTGTTCGCGATTATTCAAACGAAACTAAAAGACAAAACTTTAAATATTGAAGGAGATGACTACATCCACACAGTTGTCGGTGTTTACGGTATAGCGGATCCTTTTATTTTCAATTTAATGGCATTCGGTAATATTAGATACATCGTAAGAGTTTAAGCCTTTTAATTTTTTTAAATTTATATATGAATATTTTGATACTTTCTACCTTGTCCAGTAAAAATAAAGTAATGTAGTTTCCATAGTTCCTTTTTTTAATAAATCTAATTGAATTAACAAATTAAAATTACGAAACTGAGAACATAATAATTTTATATAACCACCTAATGTGCTTATAGACAACTGTAGTACTGACAGGTTATTTCTGTATTATCAACAATATTTACTGTTGATAGACAAATTCGATGGTTTTAACAACATAACAATTTATCAAATTGATAAATTTCTTTGCAAAATCAACAGCATTTTTGTAAATCTAACAAAATATTTTCATAAATAAACGATTTTTGTTACCGTGACAATTTTTTTTTTGTTATCAACATAAGCTTTGAGACAAGATAAAACTTATCAAAAGTTTGTCAACCTGATAGAAACATTTTGTTGGATGTACGAGTATATTGAAAAAATTAACCCGTAATTTTTATGAAATACCTAAACATATACAAAGGTGCTATTTTCAGTGAAGACGAGACATATATGTATAGAAGAAGATATTGACCACCACCTGAGGTACCTACACCAAATTTGCAAAGCTAATGTCCTGTAAGTCTTCAAAACGTCTTCATAAAATTGTCGGCATAAAATTGTGCTAAAAACACACACTTAACGAATGACTGTGAGAAGCTAGGTTTAGGCTCCTTACGGAACTGTTGCAGCAAATATATTATTTTTTAGAGAAGTTTTTTTTTTTTTTTTTTTTTGTATAATAAACACGCGCTAAAGAGGTCATAACTCTTATGGTGTAGTTTGAAGTACACAGCGCTTAGAGAATTAAATTTGAGTCGAGTATAAATGCTGCCTACACACCAAAGTCCACTTACTTGTTTAAAAGACTAGCTATTCCATTTTGTATGCATTTTAAATTAGTGAAATAGAGCTACTGATACATTTTTTTGCTTTTTATGTTTTCCCATTTGAGGACAGTGTTCTGTGAGATCAATGTAGGCTTCCCTTTATAGCTGCGTAGAAGCTATAACAGCAAGGGAGCCATAAGTAGGTATTAAAGGCGTTTTAAGAGACTATGCCAGCTGTGAGCTAAATAGATCTCTGAAGTGATTTCAAAGGCTGAGTGTCTTAAATAACTTCTATAAGAAACTATGATAGGAAAAGCTTTTAAAGAGCTGTTTCAATATAGGATTTACACCACTTTTAAAAAGCTATGCCAGCTTTCCATTTGGTTCACAGCGTCCCTATTGAGGTTCTTATAGAGCTCTGTATATGAATACTTAAAATTTTTTAGGAGGCAGTACCAGCTTCCGATATGTGCGCATAAGCTTTCTGATGACGTTAAAGCAGCTTTGTACATATATCTGTACCAAACGGCACGATGGCTAACAAAACTATTGATTCCGAAGCTCTGATAAGCAATTTTACAGCTGGTACCACAGCTTTGGTTATAGCAGATTCCAAGTTGGGTAGCAGTGAAAGTGTCTACTTAAAACATGTGCATTAATAGGGCTATCGTAGCTCTACAGTTTTCTAAGAAAGACAAACCTTTACAAACATATAGTTTAAAAAAGCTGCCAAGACCATTCCTTGCAAAACATTGAGGGTGGGTGATGCATTTTTGATAGAACTATGGATGCAAAAAGTGGGGGATCTGAGTCTCTTCCTTCGGAGTAAAATTAGAAGTAAAACTTTATAATGATTAAAGATTTCCAAGTCATGAAAGTTATGCAACTCATAATAATTAAAGGCTCTCAAGTTTATCAACATTTACCTTTGCTTGATTTGAAGGCTGCCCCAACAACGTACATAGCAGTGGCCATAGAGCCTTCGCTAATAGGGAGCCTGTCAAGTGTTTCGTTTATTATGAACCACAGAAAATAAGATCTACATGTTCAAAAAATATCTACACATATAAAAATAATAATAACAAACATACGAGTTTCTGCGATGTGCTTTAAAAAAATCTGCCCTGCGACAAACTGCTCAAAAAAAGCGCTGAATTAAACAAAAATTTATTTTTTTAAACTTAATACTGGGCCTGTTTATTGGTAACATTTTTAGTTTCGACTCTAAATTTTAGAAGTTCACGTGGAAATTTTGAGCTTCCGGCCCACTGAGTTTAGTTAATTTGCCAAAATTCTTCTTTTTTGAACTTATTAGTTATTGAACAAACGCTCTCAAAGTTAATTTGATGATTTGGCCACTTCATTTGATCACCAAAATCGTACTTATCAAGTCTGACAGACCTCGACACACTAAATATTTAACAGTACAACACCATCCACGAAAATTCAAGCCCCAAGATGTGCGCAAAAGTGACCAATATTTAAAAAAGTGCCACCCACCAGAATGGTATGGTGCAACATCAACTTCATACATTTTTATTAGAAGAGGAAACATCCAAGGCAGCTCGAAACGAAGGTCCAGAACCTCCATCAAAATATAGTGGGGTTAGCTAGATTTTGAAAAAAAAAAAAAATCTGTGCGTATCATAAGACAAGAGCTCATTTATCAAAATAAAAACAAGCAACTACAGACGAACTCATAATCCCAAATAAGGAGACGCCTTCCAATTGAGATTGTCGTCAATCTCGTAGCCCGCTTCCATGACAAAAATCATTAGAGAACAATCTTACGCCTAGGCTGTCTGAGATTATACGTTTCTTTTTTTTCCGTTTCTTGTAATTAAGGTAATGACTCCTACTCGGCCGTCAACATCAATCACAATTACATCATCAGCATTGCATGTCAGAAAGTTACCCAACCCACAGTGCTATCAATGGAATCGTTATCATTCCCTCCTCGGGAATCAAGACTTTTCGTGACCAAAGATATCAATTTTCATTCAACAAACGAACGCACACACACCCGCGAAAGTAACTGAACCACGGGGAAAGCATAAATATAACAGAAATCACCATCATCATCGTGATCAGATAAACTCATAATTAATCGACCCACAAGCGAGAGTGATTCAAATTAACTTGACTCTATATGTGTATTCCCAAAGCAAAGTTAAACCCTGGCGACGCGACGTGGCGCAACGTGTCCCAGCGCCATGTCTGGCAATCTAATCAAAGCCAATTTGTCCGACTGCGAGTTCAATCTCCGGATTGTTTTATTTTTCAAAATCTATAGGGGTGATGGACTTCCTGTGGTCAGCGAACCTTTTGACCGGCTTTTTGTTTTTTTTCGGAGTGAAAGCTTATGCAACATCCGTTGTGACGGAATTTTTGTCCACCCTCGTAAGGAGATCTCTGATGCAGAGTTATCGCAGATGGCTTTTATCGTTACGCGCAAATATTTGCTGCCAGAACAAGGGCGCTGTCGGGGGGAAACTTCTCGCACGACGTACTCGTCGCATAGTGAGTGTAAACAGAGTTCGTTATCTTTCCGATGAAGAAACCCTAAATTGGTTTCTTGTTAGCTTTGGTGTATCATATGTGAAACTAACAGAAGTGTGCTAGTTCTCATAGTTTCCTGCGAAGCATGCTTATTGTAAGCGTCGCTGTCGCATGCTTATCCAAGAGAACAGTTAGCGGGAGAGTTGCAACATAAAGTATGTAGTTGCACGCGCTTACAGTCATTGTCGCGTCTTTTGTTGACGTTTGGGAGATTTCGAAACGAGCTTTGAATATCCAAGTTGGTTGGTGGATCTGCGCCCTATTTAGGGGCCCTTTGTGGCAGTCATTGAATGTAATTATACCTACGGAAATGGAGCAGTCCATTCATTACATATGCAGGTGAGGTCGTCGCTTTATGGTGTTTTTTTCTTTGTCTGTTGAGAGGGCCCTCCATTAGCAGTTTCTATAGTCAAGTGCTACTTTGTATATGTCGTTTTGTTTATAAAGTGCTGTTGCGTTTATCATTCTGAAAGAATTGTGTGCTCGGTGGAAGTTTTTAGGCTAATAGCCCCAATTAACAATTAATGTCAATATAAAACTTAAAGCGGTTGGAGGCGCTATTGAATGAAATTTATGGGACTCATTCATGGGGACCCGTGTGCTCGTTTGATTAATTCATAAACGTGGTTGGCATGATTTTTTAATGACGAACTGGGATAGAGTTGCCAAGTCATGCTTGGGATGATGTTGTCCGGTCGCAGACTTGACAAGGGTAACCACACTTAAGCTTAAACAGATAAGTATTTACGTATTGTCAACATTTGCAGGTAGGCTCCGAAAAAAAAATATATTGAATGACTTGGCGAAGGTGAGCGGTTACAAAAAAAAATTATAAATCATGCTTTTACATTTTTGCACAGACCAGTGTCTTTCAGAATGTCTTTCACCTCCAAAACCAAACAAATATTTTTCTACAAACAAGTGACTGGAGGTGAGAAGCTAAGGGCTATAGTCTTAGGGTTCAATGAGTGTCAACACAGCTTACAACCTAAGGAGTGCAGGTGATTTCAGAATCCAAAGAGCGAGAACCATTATAGAGGACAACGAACAATAAACTATATTGGGCTTCAAAAATTTAATAACCTTCCATTAGAAATAAAAAATGAATCTAACTTGTTTGTATTTAAAAGAAAAATTAATGAATATGTAAGAAGAAATATAATAGATTAAGTAAAGATAATGAAAAACAGATAGTTTAAAAAACGATTATATTGTAATACATTGTACAACAAAATTTATATATGGACTTACTGCGGTATGTTTTTATTAATTTTCTTTATTTGCGATTGCTCAGACCTCGAGAAGATTAAAGTGGCAAACAAGCGCAGACGACATGAAGTATTTTTTATGCCCAGAAATTTAACTAAATATGTTATTTTCTATAACAAATAACATATTTGGTGTACGTTTTCTTCGAAATACCAATTTTTTGTTGTTTCATTTTTACTGCCGCTCTTACAGATAGATACCATAAAAGATGAACTGCTTTTTCTACACTGTTATCACAGTTAAAAGTCAAATTAAAAATGCACTTAAAATTTCAAGATGATGCAAAATTTAAATTTTAAAACAATTTATTGGCCGTAAGCTCTGGCAGCTAGTGCTGTTATTACTATTTTTGTAATGAACCTATTTACTGATAAATATATTTGTACTAACAAATTTTAATAGGTAGTACTTTTTTAACAGACTTTTTAATGATAAAATAAATTTGCTTTTGAATAAAATGAAAAGAAAGTCGACAAAACAAATTGACATTCAATTATAAATTTTTATTCTGTAAAAAGGATTTCAGTGATAATTTAAGATTATGAAAAGCGTGACTTATCTTTAGAAAAGCAGAAGAAGAAGAAGGTTACAGAAAACACAAATCTATTAGTTTGACGCTTTAGCTCGAAAACGTTTGACAAAATAGTGACGACCCTCAGCAAATTATCACAATGAGAATGTTGCATCGATGGAAGCGTAAATAAATAAGCCCGAAATCATAAATTTCATGGTCATGAGTTCAAGAAAGAATCGAACCGAATCGGATCTTCTGAATGAATTATCCAAATGCAATGAAACAAATAAAAATAATAACTAAAAGCTGCTACATTAAGTCATATTTAATGTCTGCGAAATCAATACGGGTTGGTAGGGTAGTTTTAACGTGACGCGGTTACAAACTCAAATTCACCAACATACAGACAAACAATTTTAAAATGTGCAGCGATAATGTTGGAAAAATACTGCAAAGTAGACATGATTGGCTATGTATGTTTTCAATAAACCTAGTAAGCCAAAATAGCTGAAATTTAGAGTCACAAAATAAATTGGGGATGTTAAAAAAATTATTTTAGCCATATATCATAAATAAAAAAATAAAGTAAACATCGTCTATTCGATTTGGCAAAATTTTGATTTTGCTCCTTTTTTTCTGTTGCCAAAGAGCATCAAATTTGTAAAGTACTTTTTGTGGAATCATTTCTCTGAATAAAATTGATGTATTACTATTTTACTTTTGTTTTTGTTGCCTTTTAAAAAATAAAATTCCGAATTTTTTGAATAATTTTGAAACAGGTTTAAATTTTTTTATTAGGTGTGTATGTGTCCAAACGCAACAATTAGAATTTATTTTGGTATTTTTTTAATTTTTCTATATGCACAAAAATATTAAATATTTTCAGAGCTAGGTAGGTACTTATCTTTTTTAATTTTATGTTTGTAATAAATAAATTTTAAGATGTTTCCTTAAGAGGTGCCGAAGGTTAATATGTCTGAAATTAGACATCAGACCAGTGATCCCAGATTGGGGGGAAAGTCGGCAATTTTGTCTATTTTTTCTAACAAAAGGGGCAATAAGGGGGAAAGGATTTTTTGGGGGGAGAACAATCTAAAAATGAAAAAGACATTTAAAATTTTATTTAAATATAGTCTTCGAAAGACTACACTATTTTTAAATAAAAAAACTTCTACTTCTACTTTGGCTGGGGTTTTGTACACAAAAAAAAAATTAAATTTAATTTAATTTACAAAAAAAAGATTATTAGGACTTTGTGGTAGAAAAAGGGTGCTTCACAATATTTATTTATTTTTTTATTTATTTATCTACAAGCTAAGGCTAACAGATTTTGGAAATAATATTGTAGAAATATTTTAAATAATAGATAAGATTTAACCTTTTTCCTGAACGTAGATTTGTGCCAACTAAGAATCAAAAATATTGATTCCCTGTCAAAGTTCCGACATTTGTCAATCGCTTGCATGTTTATTCAGATTTACTGTATCTTTCTCGTCGTAGACCAATTAAAATAACAAAATAAAAAAACACTCACACATGACAACGACTTGACAAACATCATACGCACCCCAGCACCATAAACGAGCAAAGTGTCAATTAAAGGACTCCCGATAAGTACCTGAGCGGAGGGTGTCTAAAATTATAGTCAAACATAAAAATAGTTTACATGCCGTTCCGCCAGCATCAAACAGTCTCTGCCGACAATATTATTGACATCCTCTGACGTCAGTAGGTACATAACACATTTCCACATCGCCCGTAATGACATGTCAATCAGCGCCACACACTCATTGAAGTTTTAGGGTAGACTATGTGCGCTTACCCATAGTTCACTGAACCTCATGCACCATGGTTCCTGTCAGAACCAAGTCAACATGAAAGGGAAATTTGTTTCGCTCTCCCTGGCACTGCCCAACTAGCTGAGTTGAAATTGAAGTTGAAGTTGAAGTCGAGTCGTTCCGCGTGACAGGAAATTATGGATTTTCGTAATATTCTCGATTTTGGTGGATGAAACTCACCTTCTGATGGTGGAGTTAATTTCATCCGTTTTCTTTGAATCTGCACAGGTAAGAGTGACGCACTCCTTTGCCAGGAATTCGCTGTACGGTGTTGTCAGAGATCTGTGAATGGTTTCACAGAGCGCCAGCAATAGTACGAGTACGAGTATTGCTCCCCAGAGGACGAGTGCCATAAATTGTTCTTCTGTCACTTTCGTTCTTTGATCTCGTTAACAAAGTGGAATTTCGTGTTGAAAGGTGGCTGAGGTTGGATAATGTGCGTCGTCGTCGCGCTGCATTGCTAGTGATGGTCCTTTTGCACTGTACAGCGGCGAGTAATTGAGGATTTTATGGCACGTCGCGTGTGTGGGATGAGCATTTATTTCTGGACTTTTGGGATTATGAAGGCGCATCTTAATCGAATTTGAGAACTGCTGTCGTTATGTTGGAAGACGCACGAGAGGCATTTCAAATCACAATTTCTGAGATCCCGGAAGCCATGCGGATGGGCACGGGGCAATGCGGTGGTGGTTTTTTGCGCACATAAACACCAGGAAATGAGTTAAATTACGAGTACGGTGTCGAGACTGTGCGAAGTGAAATATGGGTGAGTTATGTGCGAATTGTGAACAGAGGCTTGTTCAAAGTGATTTATAATTGCCGAGCGTTGAGTGGTTTGTGCTAATTTTTAGTTGGCGGTTGAGTTATGGCCAACTAACTAGGTGTATCATTAATACGAAGAGATTAATTATAAGGTGCAAGTGTGTGATTTGTTTTTACACAACCACCAAGTGGGCATGTGGTTATGAAATTGCATATCCTCATGGGTTGGGTGAGTTACACCTTGTGGACGTTGAAAGCTTGATTTTGTTTGCAATGAGTTACAAACATGAGTGGCGCCATTTACGGAAATAATGCTCAAGTGCACTTTTGTCGTTTTAAATTTAAGTTTCTTCGTTTCATTTGGCTGTCCTTAAAAGAGGTGAACAGCGGGTCAGAAAAGTGCGAATAAGTCATAGAGCGGACTAATGCTAACCCAAAGAGTTTTCTATTTCGATCCGGAGATGAGACCTCAGTAGAGAAAAATCTTGACTCATGTGGCCAACCTTTACCAACTTGGAGTGCCCAACTAGAGTTGCCAGTAAGCCAAAGACCGAACTATTGGGATTCTAGAGAAGCTTTTATTGATTGAACCATTCCTATCTCGGATCGTAGTACTGTTTGAGTGATTGATTCTGAAGGAACATTTTATTGTTGCCACTTGCCAACAAAATCAGCGATCAAAATTAGAAAAAGGTACCAAACTAAGTCCACTGAGGGACTAAGTTCCCACCTAGTGGGAAATAAAACCACTTTCGTGAAGTGGACTTAGTTCCCATGTAGGGTGGGGAATAAATTCCGAAAACTCAGAGTGGTTTTATTTCCCTTTAACGTGAAATTGGTGTTATTGCGCTTTCAAATTAGGAAATGCCTAACGAGGTAAAAGAAGTTTTGTTATTGGTTTTAAGTTTGCTCTCTTGGTTTAGACAAATATTCTGTTAGTATACCCTTGCGAGTGAAAATAAAAATATATCTGTAACTAAATTCAATAAAGGAAAATGTAAGGTAATTTTTTGGCTTTTATTTGTGTGTTTCTGGTACCCACTTGTGTACCTTCTTTATATGAAAAATATTGTAATTTGTTGACAAAGTTGAAAAATATTTGTTTTCTTTAAATTCGTAAATTGGAAGAAAAACAGAATTAGCAGAACTTATTTGTTTAAAATATTGCCTGTCAGAATTTTGTTAGACAGAACAGAAAAAAAACAGGATTTTGAAAAGCAGAATTTTTGTGTTAAAAGGCAGAATTTTGAAAGCAGAATTTCGACCCGCTCCCTAACGGTTTGTGGGGTCTCGTCGCCGATGATCAGTCTACATTGTGCAAATGTGTCCCTACATTATGTTTCTGTTGAATATTATGGCAGTTTATTTGATGTGTCGCTGCTTTAAGATTACATGTGGTTAACGCATCTTCAGTAAAAAGGTTTGCATTTTATGTGATTGCAGTGGGTTATTAAAGAGGAATTTTTCTGCAGAGGAAAAGGCAGCATTTATCTTCCGTTCGGAGGCTGGCGAAAAAAATAGTAAAATTGCACATGAGTTTTGTGTTTCGCACTCAACCGTATCCACCATATGGAAAAAATCGTCAAAAAACAAACAAAAATTGTTTTTTTTCCGAAACTCCAAAATAAAATAAAAATTAGTGTGATTTAATTTAATTTAAAAATAAAATGAATTGCTTTCGTTCGTAAATTTTTTCCTGAATATTTGTAGAAGGCAGTCGGATATAGCGACATCGGTCCCTTCACAGTCGTTATAACCGACTGTATTTACTTTCGCCTATTTATTTGTTTTTTCTGTTTTAAAAAATAAAAAAATTGATCTTGGAAGACACCGGAGTTCTTATCCGCTTAACGCTTAAACCAAAATGGAAATCAGCCGTAGTTTTCACCGATTTTTTTGTAGATGGAATAAATCTTCTTTCTAAAATGATCATGATGGTAAGAGACCGATTGTCAGGGCGTACGTCTGTGCAACCACAGAAAACCCATTTAATTTGTAGAGCATCACATGACCTATTTGTTCGAGTGGTAAAACTGATCCTCAGAAGGAATTTATCATAGGACAGACCATGGAAACTTCTCCTCATACAGATTGTTGCACAATAGACGACTTGAATGAATCTCAAAATAAATACAATTGACTACTTAAGTTCGGCCAGTCACTATTAGCTCATTGATAACTGTCAGACTGCTGTCCACTGACCACTCAATTGCATGAGATCGTACACTATCAAGCTTGAAAAGTCACAGTCAAGTCAGCCATGAAAGTGGCACAACAATGAGTGCATCTGCATAGCGCCTTGCGAGCGAGAGTGTTTTTCCTGAAGCAGACAGTTTCGGTGAAAAAGTATTCTCGCCACTTGAATTGATTATGCAAATGCTGTGTGTCTGTGCCTGTGTGTTTACAACACGATGCGCAGAGCATTAACAAAGAACGAATTAGTTGACTTGCATTTATTACTAGTTTTTTTTTGTGGCTCTTTCAAAGGCAATTAGGCGATCGTTTAGATTTAGATCACTGCGCAGTGGAATACGTAGAACATATTTATCAACGCCTACCAGATGTACGTGGGTATATTTGTTTGTACATCCCATGCTTCGTTTTGGGTGAATGTCAACAAGATTAATATTTTTTTTTTGGGTACGAAAATTATGATTTTGAGAATCTGAAAGGAAATGCAACCCAACAGCTGATTTACATAGCTCTCTTCAAGAATGGGCGTTGAATTGGTATTAGATTTGGATTTCTCTTTGGTCGTTAATTCAGATTTGTTGATTGGCCAGATTATACTTAACTATAGTCATTTGTTTAAAAGCATTGTTCGGCTTTTCTTCGGATAGTTTGATAGATGAAATCGACGGGATTGTAGATAATGTAGAACAGAACTAAAATTAGCATAAGAAGATAACTCTTTTTAGATGTGACGAAGAAATATTAGTGAGAAGAAGAGAGTTGGCTTCGCGGCGGCATTGGAAATCATCGTGTCATAGACGCGATTATATTCTACCTACGTATATAAATGCAGAAGACGCTTTGTAGGGAGGTAGTGCTTTAGAGGACACCTCTGAGTATGTTGCATTGTTGCCTTAGGGCGAATACTACAATGAGCCTTCGGTCTTTTGTTTTGCCTTATATATTACATTAGAAAAAAAAATATTTAATTTAGGACAAATTTAAAGTAGATAGCAAGGGAAAATCCATCGACAGAAACACTGTAAGAGTTTTGAGATTATGCACTATTCCGCATTCCAGAAAACATTTCAATGGTGCACCTACTCCATATGCAAGACCTTTCTGGGCTGTTGTCTGGTGGTTTCCTAAAAAAATATTTCACTGACAATCAAAGTGTCATACTGGGTTGTATCTTCTATTTTTATGGTTGGTATACTCTGGCAAGTCATTACCAAGAGTTTCGACTCTAAATTTTAGTAGTTCACAGTGGCTATATTTTCCATACAAATTTCGCTAATGTGAGCTTGCGTAAATTTGAAGTCGAGACTAAAATTTGTTATTAGTACTGCGCATTGCGTCTTACTTCTTTTAGTTTTGACATTAAATTTAAAAGAATGATTACAATTGCGAATTTTGTATGAAAAATATAGCCACTCTGAAAACAATGGGCTTACTAATAAACATGTCAACCTTTGTAGGTCACAATCGATAATTTTGTATGCACATCATTGTGATTTCGTAAAATTCATGGACACTAAAAATGATTATTAGTATCGAGCATTAAATTTAAAGTCGGGCATAAGACGGATTGCTAATATAGACGCATGCCTGAAAAAGATTCGCACAATTTAACTATAGAAGTTTCCATAATTTTGATGGAAGAACGTTGTGTCCTGCAATAGTTTTTGATGGCATATAAAGTAAGCCCAAGACACAGGGCCCTTCTAATAATCATTTTTAACCTTCACACTAAATATTTTCTAGGTCACAATATGCAATTTTGTATGGAAAATTTCGCCATTGTGAGTTCGAAAAATTTAGCCTGGACACTAAAAAGGATTATTAGTACCGCGGGCAGTCTTTAGTGTATTAGACAGAAACTGCGGCACTATTGCACCAGTTTGTTCCACTAGCCATGATGTTTAACAATTTTTTTTAAAAATCTCTAAGTTCTTGGCGTAACAATTCTTTCTTTTTTTGAGCGTATGATGTGGTAAATGTGGTAATATTCGGCCGAGGTATCCGTCGGAATGGAAAATTCGCCGATTTTATACGATTCTGTTCGGAGAATTTTTTTATTTATGTCAATTTGAGCTACACAAACTCTTTTAGACAACTTAAAACTAAATTATTTTAATACTTATATACTTAAAACTATTATTATAATATAGATTAATTAATTTCTCCGATTCAAAGTTGACATTAATTGATTTTTAAAAGATAAATGAACAATTATAAAAAACATCAATATTATCAATGACAGAATTTAAATCATTGCTACAACGTTTAATTGGTTCATTACTGCCGTAGTTTGTTCTATGAAAGTGAACATAAACATGAAATCTCATACGAATGATTCTAGTGGGAAAATACAAGTTTATCCGACTAAGTAAAATAGGGCATTCAATGTGGTAATTTATTATATCTCTTATAAAAATTCAACTAAAATAATTGCGTCTTTTTTTCAACAGTTTGCATATTAAACAGAAGGCATCTAGTTAAATAGGGTGGAGTTTCCATCTTCCCCACAAACCTGGTAAAACATTTTTGCACCCCTTTTTCTATTCTATTGGAGTGGTTTTGGTAATACGGATTCCAGATTATACTATCATAATCTAAGACCGATCTTACCAATGCAAAATATAGCGCATTCATTGCATAAGGATCAGAAAATTATTTTGTATTGCGCCTAATAAAACCTAGCAGCTTTATTTATAAACTCACCGTAGAGTCTGCTTATCTCTACGCACCCTCTAAAATGCCCTTACGCAGGAAAATATGATTTATAAAGATTTTTAACGGTTTCAGGGCAAAAAGGTAATAGATTTCTTGTTTGTAGACACAAACCTCGTTTAGTAAAATTACCGCGGAAAAATGTTTATAAAACACAATTTCAGAAAAGCCACGTAGAGGCTGCGTAAATCTTTACGCGATGTCTAACCAAACAACATCGTAGAGGCGTCGTAAGGGAATCTAATAAATACGGCTGTAGCATTCTAAATGCATTATTGACAACGTAGTCAATATGACATTCAAAAGCGAGACGTCAATCCAATATGATTCCCAGATCCCTTTTTACATGCACATTTTCTACCGCTACATTATTTATTTGATAATTAAAAGGTAGCAACAAGCAATCTTCCGCACTTTGAATAGAGTGAAATATTTTCAAGTCGTCAGCGAATAGAAGACAAGTAGAATTTCGAATGAAAGCTGGAATATCATTAACAAAAGGACGAAAAGTAGGGGACCAATGTGGCTTCCATGCCGAACACCCGATGCTACATAAATAGGCTCTGAAAGACAACCACCGATTTTAACGTGTTGAATTCGGTCTCATAGGTACGACGATATCCAGTTTAACATAGGGGGGTTCAAAACCAATACAATTGTTCCGACATTTTGTAACGCATATCGGCGAATTACGTTGAAGTGCAATGAAGTATCCTTTTTGTTAGATTTTTGACAGCTAGGTTCCGATATCCGCCGACAGAAATCGGTTATGGAATTTGTTTGCGATATCTTCCGACAACAATTAGTCGCGGAATTTATTTAAGATTTACAGTAAAGCGTTAAATAAATGTGAACAATAAAAAGAAAAGAAAAAACAATATACGAACGCATTTTTTGTATTTATTGCCTCAATTTGTTTTTCCAGTGCAAAATCTTTTCGCTTGAAGCACCAAACAATACGAGGATGTGAAATAAATTTTTCCGAAACGTATATCTCGAATGCGATTTGCGGTTCCGGCAGTGTATGCGCTGCGGAGAATTTTCCGTTCCGACGAATATCTCGCTAGGTCCGATTGCTGTTTTCAGATATTAAAATGTTGCTGCATAACTAATACTGACTTATCAAGCACTCCCCAAAACAGTTTATAATATAATACGCAACCAAGCCATCCATTTAATATAGTTATTGGTTTAAAAAAATGGAAAGAACGACCCCTATCACACTGTAGGGCACTTAGATAATTTGTTTTCAAATGACCACACGCTAATGATGTTATGACTGCTTTTATAATGAAGTGTCTCTTAAAATAGCTACACTCGTAGTCGAAATAGTGGCAACCCCAACATCCAACTATAGCTATAACGAAACAATAACTTCATCTGCAACACTTCACAAATAGTTAATTGCATATCGCTCGTATATTTTTCGCCTTATCGCTCACCGCCGCGCCACCGTGACTCTATACGAATACCTATGCAGTTAGCTATCTAAATAATTCACTTCAATTTAATTAGTTACGCACTATGGACTTTGAAATTTATCACCTCTCAATCTCACTTAGCTGGTGAATTCGAATGCAAATGTTCTGCATTTGAAAAACCACTTTTACAGCTGGTACTCTGGAATTAGTAACAATGGTGCCAGATTTGCATAATTCATTAAATGATAATGACACAATTTACACAGACGTGGTAATGCAATAAAATCGAATTAATTGAGTGTGTTGTCTTTGCATAAAATAGAATACAATTTTTTATCGGGTAAATAACAAGGTCCGGCGATTAGATTATGTCCAGCAGTTTTTAGTACACGCTGATATATTATATTAATTTTAAGTTTTTAGCAAGTGAATAATAAATAAACGGTCAGCAGGTTTCTAAAACTGGAAAAAATAAACCTTCCAAATTTATACTAATTAAATTCTCTTCAATCACTAGTTTGAAGTTCGAAGCATGACTTAATTAATGAGGCTAAGTTTAGACGGAAATCAACAGGTAATCTAATAAATATGAGTATAGTACGTACATAACTCTATATTTAAAGATAAAGAATGAAGTGTTAATTTAAGCACAAGTAAGCAACTACTGCTAAAAAAACTGGATATAGGCATAGCTAATTTTATTGCTACGGAAAGACTTTCGTAACTTGGAACTGGGTGGATGAAGAGTTATAAGATCGTGAAAAGTTATTGCTAGAGTTGTGAAAATAGAAAATCAAATGCACTTAAGTTTTCATCGGCTTGTATAGCTGTTGTCAGAAAGTCCCTTAACTTAAGTTTTAAAGTCAGGTTTTTTCTATAGCCCTCTTTACAAGACAGTATTTCTTACGGAACCATCACTTCTACTCACCACGTCCTTAGCTTGTAAGCACTACGGGGTATAACCTCGAATTTACTTGGAAATTTTACTAATTTCTACATCCACCTACCTACTTAGAGTAGCAATACTATAATGTCGTAGGGATTTCACTCTCAAACATCTTAAAATGATTCTTTTCAGAAGGTGAGTTTTTTTTTTATTTTTAATTTACAATCACAGAGATATGATATTAATAATCTTACTACTAAACAATTAATTTAGACGTATATTGAAATACTATTTTTTGGATATAATTTGAGGAAACAACGACAAAAAAAAAACTCAAATTCACAAGAAATAAAGTGAAAGACTGGTTCGAAAAAAACTTTCTCGATACTAGATAAAAGAAAACAAACAATATAATCTCATATGGCAGTTATATCAAATAACAATATAAGTTTTTAAAAGTTAAAGCTCTCAATAACAGGCTTATGCCGCAAGTTCTGGCTAGAGAGCTATAAGTGTCTACTGTACTATTTGATAGGGTCATACACCTCACAAGATTTTTGAGTACAGGACAATTGTACCTTGTAGGAGTTTCTGTTTTTGACCCAGGCAATAGGATATGTTTTTATTTCTGACTGGCATTTAAGCAATACTTCGTTTTTAAAGTTTTTTTTCGAAATCTAAGATAACATTTTTGAGATATGAGCAGTTTTTAAAATTAGCGACACAATAATTTTGAAAACATTCATTTGAATCTGAGTTTGCGTTTTGGTCAAAATCGTTATCGCCGTTTTCCGGTACACTGAAAAAAAAACTCAATTAAAAAAAAAACACTTTTCTTAAAAAATCCATTGTATCTACTTTGTACATTGCTATAAATGACCACATTACCTTAGAAATTCATTTTTGTTACAATCGTATCAACCGTTTTTGAGATATGTATGTCGAAATTTCAAAAGTACCGTTGTTCGAATTTTTAGCCAAAAACTGGGTACGCAGTCATGGTAACCTCACCTACTTAAGCTAAAAATCAGTTTTCAAATCCGAAGTTTGAACGAAAGACAGACCGGAAAGAATAAATCTATTTACAGATAAATAAATTACCTAACAAATAAATAAATAGGAAAAAACCCAAATGAATTTTGACCTTTATTTGTTGAAGCACTAAAAAGGTTCCTAATTTGATCTTCTATTGAATTTTGATACCGAAGATTTCCAACAATGCTCCACTTAATAAACTGCCATCAGAACGTTAATAGTGAGCTTGGACTTTAAGTCCGCTCAATTCCAAGTGCATGCAAACGAATTGTCGTATTTTATCTCAAAACTAAATTTTAAAAGCAGGAAATTATTTGTAAGATTTTTTACATCATAAATTTAAAATTCTAAGATTTTTCTGAATTTAATACAAGTCTGGAACAGAAACTCCTGTGTTGGCTTTGAATCATGGTGTCACATCTTGACATAAGTATCCAATAAACACACTTCTTAGAATTTGTGGATTTGAAAAAAGCTAAATATTTTAAAATTAAGGGACATATCACGCATTGGCTTTCAAACATACCTGGTGATCCTTCCACAGGTTTTCGCTAAAAATGCTGTACTTTGTGATTGTTTCTAGATAATGTCTTCGAATGTTTGATAGAGTTTAGGATGCGAGCGACAAAAGAGACATTTTTGATTTCAGTATGAGAATTTTTATAAAGTCTGTAACCGCTGACTAGGATTCCTTGGAACACGTTCTTAGAATCGAAGTAGTATTTACACTATACACCATTATTTGTAAAGGCACTTTGGCTAGGTGCAGCGGCTTTGTTGTTAGAAATTCACCGCCACTTCTGTGAATGTTTGTATAATTTGGACCGACTCTTTCCTACATAAAATATTCACTTCCGGGACGAACGCAATTCATATGGACGTCAGTCAGCTAGGCTTAAACTTGTCTCATATTCTACAGCAACCAATGTTGATTGTCTTCAATCTATACAGATAAGAGATGGTACTCTGTTTATGCTACAAAAAATAGCAACTGTCAGGAACCGCCAGCAACAAGGTGTGCAAGAACTGGGAAGCAGTTTCTAATTTCCTCTATGCATATTTTTTATAGATACATATCTTCGAACTACTGTTCTAAAAAGCTCAGTCTTAAGAAACCGATTTAGCAATAACATTCAGCTCAGGCACAAATCGAAAAAAAAAACTAACATCGTGGATACATGCTGCCGGCACAAAATGTATCAACCAATGAAACTAGCACTGATTATGGAGGTAGGTTTCATTGCACAAAGAGTGCCCCAGAGCCCAGAGACTGAAGAATATTGTAAGTCTTCCGCTCTACAGGCCCGGTCTCTTCGACATAAATTTCCCTGCCTTTGTTCACTTAAAAATCAAAACAAACTTCATAAATCCATTTAAAAAAAGAAAACCGTCCTCCTGTCAATATTAAATCAGCCTGACCTCCTTCTCCCGGTCCCAGTAGCAGATTTCGTTTTTACCCACATCGCTCCAATCTCTCTTGTCCTATTTATGAGTTTCCGACCCAAATTCAAAATTCATTAAGCCCAAGCAGCCACTCCTTGCATTTGCACAATTTTAAATTTTCCAAGCATTTAATGGGTCACATGCGCCCGAAAAATCAGCGAACCCAAATCTGATGCTATACTTTATCGCAACTGTCCTACAGAGCGCAAATATTCACGTGATCCTTAACCTTCCGCCAACCTCCATCACAAGTGGCAACAAAGTGTGTTAGCCTTTCTATCCCCCAGCCAAGAGAAAGAGACGTACTGCGACGGAATACCACCATGACCCCGGATAATGTTGTTGAGTGTGCGGGGGAGGTTGACAACATGCGAATCTCAGGAGGGTCTTGTATGTTTTATTTGCTTATTATAGCTCATAAATTCATACCATGGACACACGCACACGCATGTTTGCGAAACGCACTGACCGGAGATAAAGTACCACCACCACGCAACCACCTCTTTGTCGGATGTGATAAGGACTTCCAACACAACGGATGTCGTCGGTCGGTCGGTCGTTCGGCTGGACGCGGTTGCCAAAGCGGAAGCCCAACAAAGTATGATTCATTGATGGTTACATGTGACACACCGTCGTGTGTACATATACGTTTAATATGCTTAAATGTGTGTGCTCAGCCTAAGGCTGTAATTCAGTAGGGGATTTTGCAATTATCATGAAGTTGTGTCTCCCCCCCAGCGCCCATCAACAATTCTGTGAATTCCCCGGTTAATGTGAGTTGCGTGAGTTTGTCATTGCCACAGAGCCCCATATGGGACCAATGTCAGGGCTTTTTTCGGATATCCGTGGTTACTGGAGGGTGGATGTGCTTGTGTGGGTTGGCTGGCTAAATAAATCGATAAGCCGCTGGAACAGCACAACACTTTCTGTCGAGTGGGCGAGGTGTTTTTGTGCTGGCACCAAACTGCTCTAAGTATGATACATATTCACGTAATGGATACTAAGCCTAGTCGGTGGGGATCTATGGATCTATGCCATTGGTCCCAGTGGTGGATATTGATTGCGATATTTTCAAACTAAACATTATTATTTGCAATATGCAGTGAGATACAATATCTTACTTAGTAGTGCAAGCTTCACTAAATCAGTTGTGACGTTACTGAGGTACAAATAAAAATTAAGAACTAATAGCAAGATAATCTTAGTTAACATTTTAGGAATTCAATTTCAAATTCACAAATAAATAAAAAATAAAGTGGACGACTTTCTCGTTTATCAAAAGTTTGGTTGGATGTTTTTTTATTTTATTAGCAAGGTAGGCTAAAATCTGACAAGCGATGCTAGATAAAAGCAAAAAAATATAGGAAAAGGAAAAAATAATTAAAAAACTGATTTTTTTCGAATATTTTGTGAAAAACTTTGAATTTAAATCGTTTGAGCTGTTTTTGTAGAAAAGCATTAGCAAATATTGCAATATTTGGTTTGAAAAATACTAGTGCGTAACTATTTAGATGAACACTGATTTATTAGATATTGTTCGGGATATTATTTCGTTTTAAAAGTTTTATCGAAGTCGAAAATGGGGATTCCGAGATATGAACAGTTTCTAAAATTCAAATTGAAAATCAACGACGCAATAATTTTGCAAACATTAAGTTTACTCTACCTATACATTTTGGTGAAAATCGCTATTGCCGTTTTCGAGTAGCAACATTTTTAAAAAAATTACTTTAAAAAAAAAAAAGGTTTTGAACGATAATACGAAGAGAATCTTAAGTAAGAAATGACCACACCTCGCCTTAGAAATGAATTTTTGTTCCAATCGTATGGACGTTTCCGAGATATGGTAAAATTTCAAAAGTATCGTTATTCCATTTTTTTAGCGAAAAACTCACCTACTTAAGCTCAAATATCAATTTTGGTTGAAATCGTTGAAGTCGTTTTCGAGCAAATCAAACTGGTATGAACATTTTATATAGGAAGTACCTACCATTAATATTGAGGCTACCGTGCAAAAATAGCGGCCCCCTAACTGTATGCTGTAGGTTTAGGCCTCAGAAGCATACGGACCGACAGACAGACGGACAGAATTTCTAGACCCCCTTTTTTTAGTTCCTCT
The DNA here is from genome assembly GCA_949126925.1 of Cheilosia vernalis. NCBI lineage: Eukaryota > Metazoa > Arthropoda > Insecta > Diptera > Syrphidae > Cheilosia > Cheilosia vernalis. The sequence goes on along the minus strand of OX421361.1, from coordinate 41,172,356 downwards.
ATAATCGTAATTTGTCAGAAATGATTAACATTACGAATTTTGTACTAATACAATATCTTTCTCTAAATGGTACTAACAAGTGTTGCAACTTCCAAGTGTCATACTCCAATTACTGCAACCATTGTCAAACAAAATTTTCCTTGCAAAAACAATTACAACAAATCAACCACCGCTGATTTTATTCATTCAGAAAAAAAATTCCTGACAGATGGAAAAGTGAGGAAATGAAATATTTCAGTGGAATGATCTGTTTTTTTCGGCGCAGGGTCATAAGTCCACAGGCTAAAAGTCCACAATGGACTTTTGACCGAGGGGGAAGTAATCAATGTTTTTAAGTGGTCCTTGACTACAGATTTGCTACTAGTAATTGCATGCGAATTCGTTTGAACACACTGTCATACACTGAGATTCACCATGAATACGCACAGAAAAGTTCCTTGAATACACCTGATTACTTCCCCCTCGCTTTTGACCCATCTATCTGGGTTATAAGTCATACGGATAAATTGTGGACTTATAACCCACCCAGATGAGCCAAAAGTTCACAATAATTTGGGCCATAGGTTCACAATTTTAAAATGGAAGTAGGCCATAAGTCCACAATTATCCATATGACGAAAAGAGTTGTTTTAACAACTCAAAAAGTATGGGAATGTTTGATAGATGCCGTGAAATAAGACCAACTTCTAAAAATGTACCTTATTTCGCTCTTAAATAGTGTAATAAGGATAACTTCCAACAGTTGGTCTTATTTCACTCCCACAAAGTGCAATAACGCCAACAAAATTTGAGTAATAAGAAGAACCTTGCACCCACCCCGTAATCCATCAGTAAACCTAAACAGGGGGGTTGCAGGGGGGCAGCATGCCCCCCCTTACATAATTGATAGTTTGAAAGCGCAATCTTAAAATGATAACAGTTGGTCTTATTTCACTCCCGCAAAGTGCAATAACGCCGACAAAATTTGAGTAATAAGAAGAACCTTGCACCCACCCCGTAATGCATCAGTAAACCTAAGCAGGGGGGTTGCAGGGGCATGCCCCCCCATACAGAATTCATAGTTTGAAAGCGCAATCTTAAAATGATTGCAATGCTGGAGAAGTGTGTCTTGTGGGTTTTGGAGGCAAACACCGCAAATGAGGTCATTACTAGAATTTTTAGCTTCGTTTTCAAGCTCGTTGTCCTCTTCTTCACCTTCTTTATCCGTGAGCCATAAGACCACAATCAGTGAGTCAAAAATTCACAAGAATTTTGTGTGAACTTTTGGCTCACCTGGGTGGGTTAGAAGTCCACAATTGATTTGTGGACTTATAACCCACCTAAGTGGGTCAAAAGTCCATTGTGGAATTTTGGCCTGTGGACTTATGACCCTGCGCCTTTTTTTCTTGTTGTGGAATTGAGTAAGAAGTAGATTAGAAAAGTTTTTCGTACGGAAAAATTTATAAATTATTTTTCTGGAAAATTTAAAGATTATTTGTTTATTGTTTTTGGATAGACTAAGTTCATAATTAATAAACAACATTGAAATTTCTTCATATTAGGCACTAGTTGTTCTTTTGCTTTTTAAAACGAACAACTAGTGCCTAATATGAAGAAATTTTAAATTTTTTCGCAACGAAAATAGGTTTTAATAATATTTTTAAACAATTAACGTTTCACAGAGATTTCCTCCGATGAATCTATTACCCCCCCCCCCCCCCCCCCCCCTACAGATCGTCCAAAGCACCTTTAGTCTACAGCTCTGCTAGACAGTTATAATTGATAACTTACTTTCCCTACAGTAAACAACAGCCGTCTAAGGGAGGTATCGGATCAACTGCCACCAGTTTCCCACAGCTAATTACCAATCGACCCCCCAAAGCGCCTCTTCCCCCCGCTCAGCTTATCGGGGAGGCCAATTAAACTGTAATTCATCAAACCAATCGCCCATTTAAAATGGCTAGGCGCTTAACACAAGTTGATTAGCCAGATTCGCTATACAAACAGCACTCAACATTTCCATTGTGCCGCCCGATAAGATAATCTCTGCTCAGCTCAGAAATTATTACAAATTACATTTTCAGACGCGAACTCAATCGAGCAGTTGTACACATAATACCAAAACAATCAAATTCAGGTTACCCACGGTGCGTCGTTCTATGAATAGCTGAATGCGTTGCTATTTCTGCACACTCGGCACGTGACCCCCTTCCAAAATCCACTTCACATAGTTTTGTAACACTGCTTCGCACGTATGTATGCGTAATTGGATATTAATACGATATTTATTCTTCGTGTGTGCATGGCAACCCCCCGCGGAGCTATACTCCCTCTAGACCAGTGGTTCTTAACCTGTGGTCCGCGGACCATTGGTGGTCCATGGAAACATCCGAAGTGGTCCGCGAAGCCATCCGAAAAATATTAAATAAACTGGCTTTGTTCGTGCTCAGTAGTTGTATTGAAATGGGAAAAATGCGAATAAATCGATTTTCCGAAATCAAAACAAAAAATGAAAAAGCGGTTATCGAGTAATAATTCCACCTTGAGGTGAACTCAATGGAATACATCTTTTTTGCTATACGTTACTTAACTTTGTTTTCATCGACTTATCTATGAGAGGGGGTTCTCAGGTATTCTGATAATTAAAAACAAGCACCGAAATCGGTTGGTTGCCAGTGCCGACATGCGTTTGACTTTAAGTAAGCAAAGATCCAGAAGTTAGTAAAATATGCAGTCACAAAAATATATTTATTTCTATACCTAATAGGCTGGTTCTTTGAGCTTCGAACTCAAAAGCAAAGTAGGATTTTCAGCAACGCAATTGCAACAACTACTAACACTTCGAGGACTCACACGAGGTATTCCTTCCCAGCACAAGTCAATTGGGAGTAAATGTTGATTGTGAGCACCGGGGGGAAACCATTTTACGTTGCCACAATTGTATAAAATGGATCTGTTCGCAGAGTTTCTATATTCACAGTACATACTAAGCGTTGGCTGTGATTGGCGGAAATACATAACAACCAAACAACTAAATATTAGGGATACTAATAAAATATACAATAACTTCCTTTTTATTTAAGCAGCAACATTGTTTGAAACAAATTTGCCTTATTAATACCTGTTTAATATATTGATGTGTTTATCTTTGATATAAATTTGTTGTGCCATGACAGATCTACTACCTCAGATTTTATATTCTCCGCTGTTTTTTAAACCAAAAATATGATGAAGGATGACTATCCTTTTAATAAAAAAATGTTTTTCTTTGACTGAGGAAAAGGTAGATACTTCATAATATAATACTCATCCAATTATCACCATAATTATCTTTACATACGTCTTAAAGTCGTATTTATCACAAGAAAATGTTTTAACCTCACCTCTACCTTATATTTAAGGCTTCTTTTTGTGATCGACAAAGACTAAAATACAGCATTAAAAGTTTTGTTGCGGTCTTGGTAAAACAAAATAAATATTATCCACATAAAATATATATGTGCTAATCATAAGTCATTATCAAAATGGCTCACATTTTACAGGTGTTATCTATTGTCAAAGTAATACAGTCTACAAACAGAAATCTTTCCATGCAATTTCTTCAAAATTTAAAAAAAAATTATCGTTTAAAATTTACCGCAAATATATTGTTTTACTTGACGAACAACCCCGCGGTTGCTCTTGTTTCTAGTGATTTGTGATGTCAAGAAGTAAGTCAAATATGACAGGCTGCCAACATTCCAGCGTTGAAATCAGCTTTTTGAACAGCTGTTGGGACCAGCGCTGCCAAGTCATTTTGGCGTTTGAGCACCGTTTTCAAAATTTGTTTGTTTTTTAAATTGACCCTGTGCAAAAGTAGACAAAAAGGCGGCGTGCAGCGGCAGTGCCAAAAAAGCACTAAAATATTTTTTTAAGCACTGAAAAACGCCCAAGCGCTAAATCTACTTTTTGGCAATGAAATGAAATTTTGGGCACTAGATTTGACGCTGAAAGCACTGACTTGGCAACGCTGGCTGGGACCTAATGTAAAATTGTTTTAAAAAATAAAATTCTGTTGCGTTTGAACAATTGCATGTGTATTTTATTTATGGATGTAGCAACCTTATATTCATTTACTTTTACATTTACTATTTATTACCTCTAAAGTCTAAACAGTTGGTGGTCCATGGGAAGACAGAAATTTTGTCAAATGGTCCCTCATCAGTAAAAGGTTAAGAACCACTGCTCTAGACTATCCCAATCCCAACTAGAACTAGAGCTGAATGTTCTAAAAATATACGCAACCATCAGCAGCAGCAGCAGCGGTAGGTACACCCAAATGCGAGGAATTTGATAAATTAGCAATTTTAACTACATAATCAGGCAAATAACTCACCTCGGCCGATATAAATTAAACACAAACGCACACCGAAAATTTTCATATTTTATGGCTTTTATGGCAGTCATACGTGATTAGGAGTCGTTAAACGGCCGGAAAAAGTGTTGCCTGGAGAAAATGCACACCAGTAACAGTCTGGCTCTTATTGAGGGCCAAATAAACAGGAGCAGCGCGTTAAATTTATTGCCACGAAATGTTGTCGAGGAGTGTAGGTCGTCGTATGCAAAGCCGATGGCGAACACAAACAAGTAGTACACACAGGGTGCAGCGCTTGTGTTCGTTAATTAATTCGGTTTTTCACTTGAGCACCCGCCATGACACGTTGCGTGTATTTGCTCGTACGTAAATCGGTTACACTTAGGTACGATATTTAAATACCATGTTCTCATGACCTTCGTTGCGGTGTAGATCGTATAGAACAGCATAGCATTCTGTGGGTCGCACCTATATCTACGCTGTAGCCCCATTTAGCGCGTTGCACTGGGATTTTGTTAACAATTTTTTTAATTAATCTGACGTTCACACGCCGCACAGTGACAGCGCAGGCCAACACAAAAAATCGGGCAAATGTTTACCAGGTGTTTAATGACCACCAACATTATCTCTGCCAGTGTCGCTAATTAGTCAGCGCGATTGAGCGGAGCTCACACATGTATCTTTGGATCTAGTGCACTGTTGTTTTGTGCAGCAATTCAGGTCTGTCGTCTTTGGAAGAGAAAAACACTGGACACTGGTTCAAATGCAAAGAAAGGTATTGGCAGGGCTTATGATGTGAGATTTGAGTGGCTGATGAGAAAGTTTAAATGGTTTTATGATACAAATCGTTGGGTGTTGTATAAAATCGTAACTACATCTTGTAGAGCTCTCTTGTGCGAACGGTTAATGCCACATGGGCACATGGAAGCCAGGATCAGCGGTCGACGGGACTTGACTTGCTTGTACATAAACGCGAGCTTTGAAGACACGAACAGCGTCAATGACTGGCTGAAAAAGTCTTTTTAGAAGGACGACGAACTTCGGAAAAACGAAAAAAATTCCATTATCGGTTGTATCATAATCAGCTGTCAATTTTCATGACAGCATTTACCTAATACGTGTGGCCTTAGACATATCTGGAGCTGAACTCGGAAGAGATTTTTCGGGACAAGACAGGGAGCTGACCTTGTTCCTCAGCGGCTTAGAGATAAGGGGACAAAAGGTCGAAGGGTCTGATGTTGAATTTATAGGCTTGGCCTAGGCTAGCTAGCGTCCTACATGATCCTTTGTGCAACTACACTGAGAACTATTTTTTTTTTTTTTTTAATATAAACCCGAAAATTTGTTTCCTACACTAGTAACCAGCGTTGCCGTTGGGTCTCTTTGTTGAGCATCAAGACTCTTGGCCCCCACTTTCTTAAAAATTATCAAACATATGAAAAGTATTTCGTAATGAATGGTTTTTTTTTGTTATCAACTTCCAAAATTTTTGGGATATTTTTGAAGATTTTGATTTTATTCGTTTTTTTTTTTGGGGAAATATTTAATTAGATTAGATCCCTGAGATTTCCTGGATAGCTGTTGGTTCCATAACACTTAAAGACTTTGACAGCTGTGAGCTTCCTATCCCAATGAAGTAATTTTAAACGATATGTATTAACACCCTTATACATATCGTTTAAAGAGGCTATAAGATCCAACAATGTAGGTCATTTGTATGAGGTATTAGTAAACTTTTACTAAGCTGTGTCAGCTTCCCATTCGGGCTCACAACCTCTCAATGAGGTTCTAATAGCTCTGGTATGTGGGTACTAAAAACTTTTTAAGAGGCTGTGACAGCTTCCTATGAGTGCTCTGTGAAGATACCTCTAGGCTCTGCTACCAAACTTGGAAGTCTTCGAATACAATTTGTTGGTTTCCGTTAAATGTGCTGTACCCATGCAATAGAAAGCACTACGCCTTACCTTTGGTCAGAGCAACCAAGAAATTGGCAGTTGATGAAGGTACCTATACCTACATAAAACTTTGAGGTGGCGATAGTTGGGTTATCGACGCTCTAAAATTTTCTGAGTGAATTTGGATTCAATTTTAAGTAACATCCGTCCTCGAAGTGTAGATTACGGTCACTAGACTATACAAGCAGCTGAGCTTAGGGTCAAAACTTTGGTTTGGGTACGATAAAAAGAAGATTCTGACTGGTAAGTAGCGCGCAGTCTGCTTTAGGCGTTCTAACAGCTCAAAAATGGTTTGCAAAGTCCAATTATACATCTTTATAAAACGAATTCGGCAATAAAAGCCCGTACACAAGGTATGTCGGGAGACTAAGCAGGGGTATTGCTCACGACAGAACGAACTTCAAGCCTTTTCAAGCTACCAACACCAACAGTTGTATATTATTTTCCTCGATTCTGACGAAATTCTGAGTTGTTTTGATTTACCGCACTGTTTTAGAGGTGGCGGGATGTGGCTAAGCCTAAACCGAGGGCTGGCTCTTAAAACAGAAAAAGCCACAGCTCCGATTGAAGCAGTTCTTATTCCGGCGATTCAGGCACATTCAGAGGATTTCCAGACCTTGTATGAAATTGGAGTCTTCAGGGAGGCTGACCTCTACGGGGTATAGTCAGATCAAATTCGATAGCTCTGATCTATTTGGATTGGGATTGTCGACGATGACTGATGGAATGTCGAGAGTTATGGAGCTTCCTATACCCTGGACCCCTGTCGGTAAATACCTGCCTTCGAAGCTGTAACTTCAAACGAGTTGTCAAATATCAACGGAAAATTGGAACTTAAATATGAGCTCCTCCCTTAGGTATTTGTTCGATGATAGCTGGCTAAAGGGGGATTTGACAACCTAAAAAGCTTTTTAATGTTTCAGGCGACAATGCGAGAAAAACGACGCCAGCGCCTCTGTAAATTTTTGTAACTTGACCTGCGTGATGGGCCCATCCAATTACTGCTTCTCAGCTTACAAGTGATTATCAATCTTTACCAAGCGATAGCCGTCGCACCTCTGTATCGATTAAAGCAAAATATTTTCGAATTCCCAATAATTGTTGTAGATAACTTCTCCCAATGAACCCTTTAGCCACCTTCGGCTATCACAGTCCAGACAGCAACCGCCATCTCTTTACTCAAACAGTTCACCGAAATCGATCGCCTAGAACGATAAATCGATTTAAAACAATCTGAATTGGACCAAGCCCAAAGCTTATTTAACAACGAAATTATTTCATCGAGGTTAACCAAACAATTTTAAACTCTCGCTACCACATTAAGGCCAAGAGTGATTAATTTAAAATTGCCAGCCACCGCAATCGCATAGTTTATCGAATTCAACAACTCCACCTGAGCGCCAAATTTTTGGATCGATTCCAGAAACTCAATCAACCGAATCAAATTGGTGCACAATGCCACACGGACACAATCATTAGTCCGGAATAATTGGTAATACGATTTACCGGCCTCGTACACCTCCAGCCTCTGACCATGGACAGAGAAAGAGATGTAGACCATAATTGTCGGTCCCGAACAACAACATCCACTTTCCGTTCGACTACCGTTATCAATAAATAACAAGTCGGTACCACCCAAGTGCTTACCGGTAACTGGGTGCTGCTGCAGCCTCGTGTTCCCTCTACTGCCGGTTGGGCAATTCCATTGTTGTTTGTCGCAAAAACCAATTTGAATGTCAATTAAAGTTCCGCAAAGGAATGCACGGGACCATGGATTGTATATATATATAACAGTTGTTGAAACTCGAGTGGACATTGTTTTGATTTTGTCCACCGCTGATTGTAAGCGGACATGGTAGGTACAAGGACAACACGGAGCGTCCCTTCCGAGAAGCCACGTCAATGTAAACCGTACAAAAAAACAGACGTCCAACTCACAATCAAGTTGAAAAATTATTCTAAAAAGATGCAGACGCATTTCCACTTACGGTATCTGGACGACCATATCTGGGCGGGGGCCACCCACAAATCTGCAAGTCGCTGGGCACAGAATCGGTTTGCAAAATTTACATGCGCACTCCCATGTATTCCGAGAACGTGCAAAACGTACTCGTATCTCTGTCGAGTGCATTCGTAATGCATGGGGTTGAACGCTGTGTACTTTACTGTATCGCCGGATACAAAGGTATCTGGATGTCATATTAATGACTGGTTACGGGCTACCGGAATGTGTGACGTTGTCACTGATGGCGGCACGGCTCCTTGGGTGCGAGGAGAAGCTCTAATGTACTCTGGGCACGTGAATTGACTTCCCTTAGCTGTGCAAACAATTTGTGCTGCCACATGAAGCCAGGCGCGTTATGCAAGTCGGTTTTCATTTTGCAGACGTATAGGGCCGGTAAATTGAAGTGCCGCTGCGAGGTGAGTAATCCCACCTTCGGATGGCGCTGCTGCGTCGCGATTAACAAGTTTTTACCATGCCTTTGTTTGTTTTGACACGCAGCCGAGAGGGGTGGACTGAGCAGTGCTGTGCGGTGCGCCTCTGTCACCGGTCAAAACATGTGGAAGTTTCATTGTGTGATGTGAGCATTAAATGCCGACAGTGTCAATCGTAGAATAAGCGTCGCTGTCACTGTCGCTTGGAGGTCTGAACAGTGAGCAGGAAAAGTGTGAAAACGGGGAAATGAAAAACTTTTACTTGGTGTGAACTGTGAAGACCTACAAATGCTGGGTGGGTGTCGATGGTTTATTGCTTTGTTCTAAAAGGGGGCTTACACGTCTTATCAGTGGTGTACAGCCGCACTGTGGAGCTGGAAAATGTAAAACTTTATCGGCAGACATTAACGCACGGTCGTCATAGAGGGAAGTGATTTGCTTGTACAAACCGCTTGTGCTGATATCTGTTTATAAACGGCGCTGACACAATCTTACAAGGAGCCCAAGGCTTGCATAAAGTTGGTCTTGGCTAACGAGATAGTAACGAACATGTAATAAGCAGTATGATGTGGAATGTAGCTTTTTGTTGTATAGTTTGATGTAGAAGTAGCTTTTTATCTGGTAATTTTGTCAGAAGTGTAACCCTGTAACCGATGAAGAATGGGTGCACGGATGTAAGTACAGCACATATTGCTTACGTCTTGTTGATTGGGAAACTCTTTCCTTTGGCAATGGTGTTTCCAAATGTTAGATTTTTTTAGATTTTTGTTGTCAGAAATTGCACTCAAAAGTGTTTTTTGTAGGTGACCAGAATGATGTTTGGTGATTAACCGAAGAAGTTCTCGATTCCCTTTACAGCTTCCATGCTGTAAACTAATAGAAATATATTCACAACACCTACGTTTTGCTTTCTTCACAGTTTTTTATTGTTTCTCCGTCAGTATAACCTCTCGAATTTATAACACGTCTTACTCTTTTCGTTGATTACAAAGAAGTGAACTTATTCATATTGTCCGGCACCCCTACTACTGTTCGTTAACTCTTGCTCTTTTTTAAGTGTTGCCACAATGCATCAGTTGTATTTTGGGAACGAATAGGCCCAAACGGACTATAGGCATTATCAGAATCATATCAATCTTACGCAAACTTACTTTACTTATAAAGTAAGCGGAATCTAGAGCTGACAATTATGCCTAAACTATGTCAAGTCAAAGTTGCGGAACAATCTCTGCCTTCTCTGCCTGTGAAAAACCAACCGCAATCTATATTTACAAAAGATAATAAAGTCCGTGTGTGCGCACATAACTCGAGAACGAACAGTTTGATATTCACGATTTTGCGCTTGACGGTTTGATTTGGACCAAGGAAGGACATAGGCTACTTTTTGCCGCGAAAAAAAAACTTTGAGGGGATGAAAGAGGCTCTGGAAGTTTGTATGGGAAAATGCACTTTGAAAAAAAAAATATTTAAAATCTTATTATATTATCTTCTATATATCTACATACATATACTTATACATATATGTATATGCATATTGACGCTATTAGCTCGATAGCCACTGGAAAAATTCTCATGATTCTCAAAAGATACGCCGAGTAGCATACTTTTGGACCTGATAGGTGGCTATATTGTCGATCTCCGAAACAACTCAACCGATTTCAATGAAATTTTTTGGATGGCATGGTTGGTTCCAGTTTGAAAGATAGGATAGTTTTGGAAACTATAAAGGTGGCCGTTAACAATAGGTTAGGGGGGATAAGGAAACAGGTTGTGGCACCTCCCATTAAAAAAAGATTTTAACGCTTTTTTAAAGTTGTACAATTAAAATTATTAACGGACATTGGCAAAATAAAGTAGTTTGCGAAATGAAGTCGGCACTCGGAATACGGCTATTTTTTATTGTAAAGCTGAGGAAAACAAATTTTTAGCTTTTTTTGGATGCATACATTTTAGCATTTGTTTTCTGCAGTTTAGAATTTTACTTTTTGAAATTTTGACAACACTGCTTTGAACACACAGTTTCCCTGAGAGAAGGGATATTCAGGAAAATTTGCACTTCTCAAATGTTTATGGATGAAAATTTGAGTTCCGTATTTCGAGGTAGGCTGGTACATTTTTTTAGTAGAATCCCTTTTAATAAACTTCTTACGGAATAACGTTCATTTTAAAATGAACCAGCAGGTATATTTTACGAGTGTATATTATATTTTATTTTAACTACAAAGAAAAAAGATAAAGTCGGAAAAAAACATTAACAATTTCATTTGATGAAAAATTAGCCCAGGAGAAAGTATTTCCTTAATTAAATCGATACTGCACATGTAGTGACGTTTCAACTCCTTTTGGAAGGACTGTACCGCTTACTTTTCATGGCTAAATCAATACAAGTCAAAATTCTCTAAATATATTCAAAAAGACCCCGCTAGCCATTTTGTAAATTAAGTTCTTTAGAATTGTAGGAAACATAGGTACCCTTTAATTTCGTCAAGGGAAAACCGTCTTGAAAGTTCTCTTTCATTAAAGGCTGATGTATGATTCGTTTTCGACGCTTTTCCAAAGACACAATAACTTTACAAGTTTGTTCGGCAAACCAGAAAACGGCCCAACGACAAACGTACAGTTCTGCAAGGCTCTTCGAGCTAGAATGAAGCTGGACGATAAGCGTGGACATCATACAAGTCCCCGTAGTGTTGAACGAATACGAGTTGATTCTAGTCCTTGGAAGCAGAAAGCGATATAGCATACAATGGCTAGCGTGACGTGATTCCGTAAATTCCTACGATTTCATGCCAAGGCAAAATTAAAGATTCACAATGACATATGGTTTCTGATAGGTAGCAAAAAGAAACTCAACGACTTAACTTGGTTTCTGAACGTGGCTGCGAGAGCTTATACGTTCTGAGCGTTTCCCTAATTCTGATGACGACTGATTCGAATTTCTTTGACCAGCTTGATCTCCCTGCACAGTTATTCGCTGAAAAATCACTTTTTCTAAACCTCGTCAATGCCAACGGGCCCTCAGATGAATTTTACCTTCAAAACAACAAATGAATCATTTTTTTTTCTGCCTTCGCTAATGTACATACTTCTGTACCTTATATGGAATGGTGAGGTTCTTTATAGATAAAGCTCCTCAACTTACCTATAGCCTTACTACTAATTGCCTTCTTAGGTCACAGGCAATAAAATTGCAAGCTTAGGTCAGCAGGCTCAGGAATTCCGATATGTATGCCACTGTCTGATATGAAACGATCCATCAACATTCCTGCCCCAAAAACAAGATTTAGGTAGGTAATCCACTGAACTGGCACGCCAAAAACTTTTTCTTGTACTTCCGGTCATAATTGGAAAAATGTTTTACCCTCCATCGGCCAAAGAAAACTGACTTCTTTCGATGCCTCCTTTTCCATTGAGTTGGCAGCACTTCCAATTCCAGACCCCCATCGATTTACATGGTGTTACTGTCACGTACCATATACACCAACACTACGATTGGATAAACTTCACCCGCATGCAGATGGACCGCAAATGTACACCCATTATCCCTAATTAATCTGAAACTTCCCAATTAAATTCCAAATTGCTTGGGACAGCCAAAGCAAATTGAGTTCACTATTACAATTTGTATACATCGTCGCCCGTCCTCCTGCAGAAATTGCCGTTTCGATGCCAGAATTATCTCACAAATCCAATCCAAGGCTAAAATTACAAATCGCATACACACAATGAAATTTGTTATAATGTGGTTATTACATGCTCAGCTGCACAGACTCTATGTCAACAACATAGCCCCCTTCCACAGTCGCCCACAATGAATGCCAAATGAGATTTGTTCACATCATCCTCCCGTCGAGTCGTCGTCGGCCGCCGACACTCTCAAAACCATGCCGAAGATGTGTGAAAATTCTTCAGATTGTCATCTTCAAAAGCCGAGATATCACCACTAATTCCACTCCTAACTCGCTCGGGTGCCGCACCAAAGTGTCTACTCTATGCGCACTTTGGTTATCAGCCAGCGCCCCAATACCCCGCAACCTTCCCCCCAAAGGAAAACTATACATCCATGTGACACGACACAACACTACACAACCGAGTCGCAACATAATGCCGGCTAATTATAGCTTCAGATGGATATGCATAGAGCACAGATGTACACCCTGAATTGAAACAGGACATGAACCCGGTTGTAGCTTGTAGTTATAGCCTCAGAGCAGTCTGCCAGTCGGTCGCCCCTTTCTTCTCCTGATGGAGGAAACATTTTAATTACAAATTTAGTTTTATTGTTGTTGCTGCGTGTCATTGAGGAGATAGTTCTCCATCGCTCCCTCCTCAGGCCTGTTTATCGGCTGCCTCATCTTCATCTACGTGCGTAAACTGGGGCTTAAGAGGATTGCCGCCCGCCTATGCTTTATGACTGCCAAACGCTCGATGGGGCTACAGTAGCGCACCGCCATAATCCACATCCTCGATTCAATCGGCCAGCGACATTTATGACCGCACTTACATGCGAGTGTGGCTGAGAAACAGAAAGAGACAGCAAGAGTAAGAAACAACAGAAAAAAAAACTTTTATTGCTGCAATAAAACCCTCCGCATCCGAATAGTTCTGGTGAGGAAAATGTAATAAAATTTAGTTTTTTTTTTTTTTGTTTCCTATGTAGTTTCCGTGTACTTCCGTTTTAGTTGGAATTTCTGTTGGCACGTCATTCGAAACGGAACGGTAATGGTAAGCCCCCATCTGCACGAGAGAGAGAAAGTGCAAAACGTCAGATTAAAAGTGTCTGCGCCCGGCCAAGTGAGGTTAAGGAACTGTCTTTAGCTTCGCCGAACGGAAGTTCAGCGGCGGAAGGTGTGTGTGCGGGTGTCGTACTGTCTGCATAAGCCGCTTGGGGCGCTTAGACGCCTGCTTATTTCCCATAAGAATAACAAAGTGAGCAAATGAGCATTACGAACAAGTAGCTTTACCAATCTGAGCCAGTAGTGATTAACATTACTGCTGCGCTTAAAATTCCACAGATAGTGCAGCGCAGCGTTTGACTTGTGTTTCTTTTGTTCTAACAGTCGGATTACACGGCAAACGAAACGAAATCAGCCACAAAGGAAGCAGAGAGGAGAAAAAATAAATCAAAATAGTAATTATCTAGTATCGCTGTCAGTGACAGTGACGACAACGACTGAGAGAATGGAGAATGAATGCGCACACCGCGAACACCGTCACGTCGTATTCGTCGCGTGACTTGACGTTTAGAATATTAAAATAGTTTTCTGCATTCTAAAAGCCAGAGATACTCGTACCTACAGTGGATTGCGAAATAGTTCGCACGGCGATTGCAGAGTTTCGTTCAAGGTCTGGGTGAACTGAGCTACAGAACTACGGATAGATGTGGGATATTTTTAGACAGTTGTCCGTGAGGTTGTTGTTCACATTTTGCCTATAAAATGAGGAGCGATTAATTGATTCGATCAGCTCGTAGCGTTGCGTTGGCTTTCGAACCTCTAAATGGATTTACAGCTTCTTTTTGACACACGGGGAGGTTTTACAATCAAAACTGTGGATGATAAAATTGTATTAGCTCACGGCTTGGCTATGGGAATGAAGGGAAGCTTCGACCGGTTTTAAATACTAAAAACATCCAATGAGCGTGCCCATCAGTCTTGAAATGGCGAGTTTTATAAGGCCTTTTGCTTTAACACTCTACCCCGTCTGTAGAACTTAGACACAGGTGATGGTATTAGATAAACTGTTTCCGGTATACTGATGAGTACAATATTTTTGAACCAAGTAAGATATCTCCCTATCTCTCATGTAGAGGTTGCTTCTGATGACTTAACTAAGGGTTACTAAGGGATACTAAATATCGTTTTCGATATAGCTAACAACCTCCTTAGGCCATACTAACCTTCGGTCTTTGCCTGGCTTGTGCTTAAGCCTACAAAAGAAAATGCTATTCCATACAGGTGCCCTTGGAAAAAGAAATAGGCTAAAGCTTGAGGCTAACCTAAGGCCAAGCTTTAAATAGAGCACTGCTTCTTCAGTAATAGGCGATCAAATTTCGAAGGATTTTGTAGGCTTAAGCAAACGAGGCTTAAGCAACTCTTGAGTCAATGATGTCATTTTTTTTTTTTTTTTGCTTAATGTTTTCCCCCCCTGTCCACAAGAGATTTAAATCCCCCACTTAATTGCTTAGCATGAAGACAAATTGAGAAAAACTTCGGCCGGTACCTGCGTAACTCCAAGCACCAAAGATCTCTCCAAAGGTTAAACGGTTGGGCATTCGTCAATCCAAGTGGCGTCGCATTTAACGGCAAGTGCTTCAAGGATGCATTAGAAAGTCGATTCTAGTTTAAATTTCAGCCTCCAAAATAATACAGATGATACGAAACCGAAAAGCTGTTAGGGGTATAGTGATTGATGCGAAAAACTCCGAGCCGGATCAATCTTCGTTTTCTTAAGGTATGACAAGATCCACACAACTTTTGAAGGGGAATAATACAGTAATTTAAAATACTCAAGAGAACTGAGCGAAAAAGAATCTAAGGCCTTGGGGCTGTAGAACTAAAGCCTTGGGGCCACAAAAATCGTAAACGTAAAGATCAGGAATCTTAGGGGAAAGAGGCTTATTTAAGTTCTGAGTTTAGTTCTTGCAAAAGGGTTTCAAACTATTTTTAGGTAAAACTTTCTTTGATCTTTCTGCTTCTAGAGGCTGAGTAACAATCAAATCCGACCAAATTTAAAAACGATTATGTATGTACACATTAAAAGAAGCCGTCTTAACGAGTGAGAAAAAAACTAATGTGGGTGTTGCGAGAAGTGTTGTAAGAAATCTCTCTCCATTTATCCCACGAAGTGTAGTAATCTTTCACAGTACTTCAAAATCCCTCGATACTTTTTTTTGCTAAAAATTCGAATTTTTAAAGTAAAATTTTCGTTACACGGAAAAAAAATAATATAATAAATTAACCTTTAGTATTAAAATCGCAGATTGTTAAAATTGTTATGATTATTTTTGGTAAATCTAGTATATTATAATAATAGTTTTAAGTATATACATTAAAATAATAATAATAGCTCAAATTGACTTGAAATTAAATAAATAAATAAATAATTTTTGTATGGACACTTTTTGTGGTAAAATGTAGATGTTTTGATGAAATTGCTGCTAAAACTAATGAATACTAAAGTTAAAATAAAATAAACTAGCAAATTATGTTCACATTTATTAATTTTTCCGCGATCGGGAAAAGTTGTTCGTACGGAAAAATTAATAAATTCTTTTTCTAGAAAATTTAAAGATAATTTTCTAACTAGAGCCTTAGGTTTCCGTTTCAATCGGATCATGTTATAGGTAGTGGCAGACGTCTCCAATGGAACAACGAAAATGTTTAATATTTTCGTTGTTATTGCGTCTGACTCCAGTGTTACCGCCGCAGAATTCTAAAAAAATTTAAGAAAGAAGACCAGTGAGAAAAAAAAGGTGCCATTTCTGAAGCTTTTCTTTTGAACTCAAAACACAACAATAGTGTTGTGGGGCAACTGCAATAGATTTTAGAGGTTTTTATTTGGAAATAACAGAAATTTATGAAATTTTCGGAGCCCCTTTTTCAACCAAAAAAGGGCCAAAATAATTGCACATCGGTCATCCTGTCTGTCTTCTTGAAAGCTTAAGAGAAGGTTTCATTTCCAGTGAACGTGATTTTAATAATCAATCTTGCTGATGCTTTGCTTAGTTGCGTATGTTGGTTTTTCATTGTCTATTCGTATTTTTAAACAAAGTTGGAACAGTTGAAATAAATGTTTCGTTTTGGTTTGTGTTTTTAAATATTAACAAAAGACCCACCTTGGGTCTGTTGCTTTTAAATATCCCCAGCAAACTTGTATGTATTATCAACTTAATTTTCCCGCATAAAAGCGTCCGTTTAACCTCTCAACCAAAAACGTATTATGCCATAGAAAACATTTAGTGTGACATTTCAAACACTTAAAGTATGAAGGATATTTAGCAAATAAAACTTACTTTCGATTCCATCGCTTTCTCAGTACTCCAAGCATGGTTCACACTCACGAATAGTGAAACAGAAAATATAATCAAAATTACAACGAAAATAAAACAAAAAAAAATGATAATTCACAATGCGGCGTCTTCTTCATTCCATTCCAAGAATATTTGGACAGAGGGACAGATTGATTTTTTAACACCTTTCAACACTTCAACACTTTCAACACCACAATGAAGAAGAATGACGAAAGAACTCTTTTTCTTTTTTTTCTACTTTTACACGGAAATTTAAAAACGTTCCAACTAATAATAAAAAAAGAAAATAATAATAGATGCGCTTTATCTATCCCGCACTTCACTATTTTTTTCCTTTCCTCTTCTCTTTCTTTTTTTTTTCACTTACAACAAGATTAATGACTTTTTCTATAGAAAACAAAATATAAAAATCGTTCACTTTTGTTGTTTCTCGCGCACGTAATTAAATTTGTATTTTTAAAACTTTTTCGGTCACAGATTCATCATCCCGTCGCACTGTGAGACACAAGAAGTTGCAGTACCTTCAGACTGAAGTTTGCCGTTGTTTTTGATTACTTTCTTCTTCCGCTTTTCACACAGACAATCATCTGGCTTTGTGTAGTCTGCCGACTTTTCGTAAATACAGCCTGCAAGCGGTTAACTAAATTGCATCCAAAATGAGGCAAATTACTTTATGATGTTGCTAGACGACGATGTTGCTGGAGTTGGACAAATGTTGCTGAGGCGAGTGTTTCTGCTGCAGTGTCTTCTTCTGTATCGCTGTAACGAAAGAACAAAAGAGAGTTGGAAGAAAATTAAAATTTATTACATTTTTTATGGCATTTTGTTGTTTTTAGTTTATTTTGTGTGATTTTCACGACTTTTTTTTTCATTTTTGGGAGCCTCTTTGGGACAAGTTGAAGTAAATATTCTCCCGCAGACATAACAGAAAGATTTTCCTAAGAAAAACAAACAAAACCGGGAACAAGTCGTACATTCTAGGGCCATGTGGGGTATGAGTATGAACAGTTTTGCGAGCGACCCCAAAAGACTGTAAACAACGTTCTAATGTTAGCCCACTTGTGAATGAAACTCTGTATATGAGGCTGGTGTTGCGTGGGGTATGCGAGGGGAGGTCGACGGTCTACAGAGAGTTATGGTTTATGATTACGATGAATTAATGTGTGACGCGATGGCGTACACTTGTGCATGTGCACAAGTACACATCCATTATAATTTTGGAGAGTTTTCCTTTGCCCTCTGTTGTGTGTACTGTGTAAGTTTGTTTTCCTTTTGTGATGGCGCGCGGTTTCGTTTTGTGTGTGTGAGATGGAAAGGAGGGGCGGCCATGTCCATTGAAATGCAGAAGATACTTTAGGGCCGTGCAGTGGATGCTCGTATAGGTATTGTACAGACGCAGCACACAGTCATGTGTAAAGATGAAATCACGAAATCAGCCGGCCGCATCTGCGAAGGGTTGCTGTGTTTCTTGTGTTGTCTATTATGCCAAGAATGGGGAAAAAGACGTCTGATGGACTATTTTTCTTTTTTTGTTACGAAGTATTATACGTATACACGTACAGATGTCAAAATTCGTGGAAAAAGTGGTCTACGATACTTGAAGTTCTGGATAAAGTGATTTTTTTTTCTCTCTCTTCCACTGACAATGTAAAGGGAAAAACTTTAGAAGAAAAACATAATCTTATGATGATCTATTGGAGATAGCATTCCATTAGCTCGATAGCAGTTGAAAATGGAAATGCGTCTGGTTTGGCCTCTTTGCTGCATCACAAATGTTTACTTTAGAAATGTATCATAATTGCTGGAGGAAAATAAAGTGCTAGGTCTAAGAGCTGTTAAGAGGCCGCCGGAGTGCCAATCTGACATGAAATTGTTATGCAGATAATAGCAGAGGTCTGAAGTTTAAATTCTTTTCTTTAATGGGTGACGGGGGAGAAGAGGCACATGGATATTTTAAAGTTACGTGACTGAAACTCAGGCTTGTGATTATTTTTGTTTTTAAATTGCTGGTAAAGAATTGAACACAAATCACCATGCGGCATGGAAGAGTATTAACACTTTGACGTTGTAACTTTCATAGTCTATTAAAATAAATGGCTGTAAACGAGGAGAGCTCCAAATCTCTGAGGAGCTTAAATATGTGTTAACAACGAGACAAAAATGGCAGCAACATATAGTGCAGAGGACCAGAAGAGAACCTATGCCTATGAACCTTTTGTGGTTGAATTTTTAAATAAACACATTTATTTATTTAAAAATTCAAACACCGATTGGAAGCTGACTATCAGAGGAATATAGGCAAGGGCACCCACCCCAATAGCATCGCAACGTGTTTACCGAGTACTTATACTCAAAAACAGTCTTTAACTAATTCTACTTCTACGTCCTACAATAGATTTATTTGTACGAATAGCAGATATATCTGGAGGTTGCTTTGACTGAACTTAAGAAGGGCGTTCGAACTGAGAAGAGCTTCGACGGCCTTAGACGGATTTTTAGCTAGGACAATCTTCAAACCTACAACAATTTCCAAGCGCTGGTGATGTACCTACTGCAATTATTATGTGTCCATTATAAAGCTAGCATAAGACACGATTATAGAATCAGTGGTATGAGAATCATCCTTTTACTACCATAAATTAGGTAATACTTCGTCTTGACGCGTCCCAAGCGAGCCTGACAGCCGCTAACAAGGGTTCACCCATGCCGCCGAGCAAGCGAGGCTATAAGCGTCGGTCAAGTCTCTGTAGCACTATTACATGTTGGCTAGCCCAGTCCCTCCCAAGGATCCCCTACTCTAACCTAAACTTACCGACTTAGTATCTAGCTTAAAACTAAGGAGGATGCTACGTATAAGTAGCGCACCGACCGACCCTCACCTCTTCCTCAAGCCAGCAAAATTCGGTGAACTGTATCGACCCTGTCCCGATCCGAAATTGCGGTACTAAAACGGAGGAGCTCCTGAGCATTGGCGGCGTACCCGTCGTGGATGAGCCGCTTATCCCTCGCGCCGCGGTGGCTGTGGTACAATACCGGCACACCATCTTTTGTCTGGACCAACCCTTTCATGTCTACATGAAGAAATAGTTCAGGCGGAATAAAGCCAGACCGAAGCGTACTCTCGTGGTACATTAAATTGGGGTACTAAGCCCCTAAGATCAGGCTATTATCACTGGCCATCGCCCTTGCAACGTGCCTCCTATTCACCTTAATAAGGAAGTTGTCAATCCTATTTAGTCGAGCCCCATTGTATAGGGTCTTGTTGAGATAGAGACATATTCACGAGTTCTAAACACCCCTAGACAGGCCCTGAGACATTGGGCCTCAGCAATAAAGATTTTTAGTTTCGACTCTAAATTTAAGTAGTTTACAGTGGCTATATTTTCTATACTAATTTCGCAATTGTGAGCTTCCGTAAATTTAAAGTCGAGACTAAAAATGTTTATTGCTAAGGCCCATTGTCTTTCAAACATCAGAATCATTTCCATATAGGTCGGCGGTATATTGAACCACATGGGAGAGCCATAAGCGATGATACCCTTATAAGGGCCACGTAGCAAATGACCTTGACCCTGTAGTTAAATTGACTGCTGCATAACAGTCTTCTTGTCCGAGCGTAGGCCCCCTTAGCTCCAGCAAGACAAGCGTCTATATGTTTGTTAAAATACAGATGCTGGTCGAGCCAGATGCCAAGATACCTGACCACGTTTCTCACCGCCAACGACCGCCCTGCTGTCCAATAATTGTTACTTTTCTCCAGTTTTTTCTGTTATCCCCACAGATGCCCCGGCCAATGAAGTTCTGAACAGGATTGTTTCCGATTTTTGTAAATTGATTTTCAACTTCCAATCATAGTAATAGGTACATCTTAATTTGCTCGAAGTCACGCTGCAGAAGGATGCTGATTACCTCGATTTTTGGTCCTGACCTGTACGCCACTAAATCGTCTGCGTACGCTATAGCATGAGGGAACCCACCAGATCACTTGTGTAAATATTAAACAGGACCGGAGAATTCACTGCTCCCTGTTGTAAGCCGTTTTTAATTTCGAAAACCCTGTTCGAAGTCACGTTTGCCAGCTTTGACAACGAACTTCTTTCCCATAAGCATGTCATAAATCATATATAGCAAAGGTTTTTGAATGCCCAATCTGGTCAGCTTGTAGAAGAGCCCCTCCAACCATACGATATCGAAGGCCTTCTCAAAGTCGACCAGATAGGCACCCGTGCATTGCTTCTTACTTTTATTCCACTGAATGTCGGAGACCAGTTTCGACGCGGCATGAATAGTGCCATGCCCCGCTCTAGAGCCAAACTGGTTGTCCGGAATAATCTTATTTTCTTCAACCCATCTTAAAAGAGCTCTATTGACGACCTTCTTGAATACCTTGCTAACATTTGGGACCAAACTAATTGACCGCAGATTACTAGGGTTTGTCCCATCTTTATCCTTTTTCGGGATAGGAAAGAGCTTTTTCAAGGCTGTGATCAGTTTCGGTTACAGTTTGGCAATTCATCGCAATAAAAAACAGTCGTGGCTGTTGTTGTCGCATACCTGTAAAGTAAGTTCAAATTCTCAATTTATTTAAGAACATTTATTTATCTATTTTTTTTAGAAACGTTGCCAGTGTAGTAGTCAGTCGTGCACTTTACCGCGTTTTCGTTAAAAAATGTGGATCAGAATACATCGGATGAGAAGTAAAGTTTCCAAAAGATGGCTGTCATTCGGTGAGATTAGGTGAGAAAGAGATTTCCCGAACAGAACGAAGAAGACGCTTTACAAAGAACGCACCTTTTTATTAGAATCTCAAATGAATCGCAAACAAACTGCAACTACAACTAAAATGTTTCTCAAAAACAACGAAAAAGAGTGACTACCTTGCGGCTGTCGATCTATTTTTGGACCACTGACATCAATGCACGCCTTAGCAATGTGATGGCTGATGACATTAAAGATTACCTCAAGGGCAAAACTCTAAGTCGAAACTAAGCTGCCACCATGTTGGATGTCATGTGGATTTGTAATCTTGACGAGGTGTTATTGTCACTCCAATTTGACTACTTCCCGATGGGATTATCGCGATCTTATCGGTCGCCTACGGTGACCATATGCCTGCCTTGAATTGAATACTTTGTTATGGGACGAATAGGTAATTTGAACTCCAATTAAGTGGACGTGATTACCCAATATTGTGACACCGATTAAACGGCTTATAAATACAAAATCCAATTGCATGAGCTTGTCAACACTTGTAGGAAGTGTGCACACGTATATTGGACGGAAACCACTTCCACAACATGACACACATAGAGAAGTAGGTAGACTCCACTTCCATTTCCATTTCCACTCACTCGGCGACAATCCATCCGAAGGCAATTAAAGTCAGTAAACCATAACTCTGTGCACTAATCAAATCATATTTGCTCCAGTTAGGCCCATTCAACGATAAACAAAACAAATCCTCCTGCGATATAGCATTTCGCTCCCGACATCATCAAATCAACACAAATAACACCAACAAACTGGGTCAAACGAGTTCAGAGAATACATATTTCATTTTGTTTTAACAGTTTTAACAAAAAAAAAAAAAAAAAAAAAAAAAACATATTAGATTACAACTGGGACAATCCCTTTGAGTACACCAGCGGATACCCTACTATCCGGGAGAGGGTATGTAGATAACAGAAACGAGAAGACTGACACCAACGAAACAACGGCTGATTTGTGCGGTCGTGACAGTTATGAGATACACCAAAGTGACGATCATCGTCCCGAGAATCACTTAAAGTTGTACAGAAATCCGATAGCGCTGCTGGGGCACAACAATGTCTGACAATCGTGTAAATTGATCATCACCGTCATCATTCAATATGGGGTAGGTACGAGTGTGTTTCTTTGATTTACAGCAAGACATGATTTATCTTCTTCAGCTGCTTCGGACGGAGAAATCTCACTACGTAATGGACAGGAACGTCAATCTGATACTTGTCTTGGGTATCAAATTCGTGTGCTTATTGAAGTAAGTTCACACAACTCGGTGGCGTTAACATTTTCGTTTGACTACATCTATGCACAAGCGCGAGTTCGTTCTAGAGTTTCTGCAACCAGGCTAGGTGTGATTTCCCCGTGACATAATTCAAAATGTATTTATAAACTTATAAACTCCCCCTCCACCCATGTGTTGTACTTCAGCGCATTGACATTTCAATGTCAAAATCTGACATAGAACTAAATGGCATAAAATTTAAGAAATGGAAACACACATAAGTGTGTTTGTACACAAGAGAAAGATTCTTTGTGAGCTAAAAACAGAACAGGGGAGAGCGACTGACATTGAGCGGAAGTCTTGTGTAATAACAAATAACTATTAGGCGAATGCTAATGGCGAGAATGTCTGTCTGTCGGTACTGTCAAACATGGCAAATTCAAAGATAAGTTAGCCGAGGCCGGCGAATATCGTCTGGCGAACAAACTTGAACACAACCGGCCTCACTAATAAACAATTTTAGTTCTGACTTTAAATTTATTGCCCCTTAGAAATAGAAAGAAAAATAAAATACGATTCTAAAGTCCACTTTTGCTAGTGACCTCTAAATTCCACGCAGCATAAATAAATTTAACAAAAGTCAACTTCTGCTATTGACTCAATTTTATTGTTTCATCAGAGGCGAGCTTTAAGTTGTTGTTGATGTGAACTAAATAAACAGAAATTTTTATTATTTGTCTTTTGTCAGATAGAGCACCAAGCACGGGGAAATTCGGAAAAGTAAAAACTCTTGTGATTTGCCTTATTTGACGAATGGAACTTTAGAGATGATTTATAGTCAGCCGTGAATCCAATGTAACTGCTTCCTAACTTAGAGTCAAATTTGATGCTTTATTTCTTCTTGTTTAGACTTAGAGTTAATTTTTTGACAAAAGTCGTAGGTATAGAAAATGTATTAGCAATAACAAGGGCCATTGTGCTCAGATATTTTTCATAGAAATTTCGCAATTGTGGTCTTCAGTTGAAATGTCGAAACTTAAATTGGTTTTTAGTAAGGCGCACTATTTATTAGTTTGATTGAAATGATATAACAACGAAATTCCTTCCCACTTAGCTTATTTAAAATAATGTGCACGACTGGGTCGAACGAAACTTTCTCGCCGATCAACAGTTTGATTGGATGTTTTCTTATTTTACTATAGGTAGGTTAAGAAAACGGGTAGGTGGAGCAGGGAGAACTCTGCTGATGGGTAGGTAAGGATCTGAAAGCAATGATAGATAAAAGCAAGGGTTCATAAAATACAGCAAAAGGAACAGTGTTAAATAAAATTCACCCTTGAGTTATTCATCTGATATGGCAGTATATATTACCACATAACGATGTGAGTTTTTAAAAGTTGAAGCTCGCAGTAATAGGCAATTGTCTCATGTTTTCGTTAGAGAGCTATAAGCACCTACTGTACTACTTTATGCTCTTACAGTTTATACGATTTTTGAGTACAAGGCTTAGTGTAGTCGGAGTTTATTTTTTCTGATCTGCAAGGGCATGTTTTTAATTTTGACTGGGATATTTTAGTAACGCTGGTTTAAGGTGTCTATGATTGGATGTAGGGCTCGTATTAGACGGATATCTTTACATAAATATACATGTAGGATTTAAGACGCTTGTTTTTGAATTTGCACTAGAAGCTATAAGTCGAATATACCGATTGGAAACGTAGTGGGAGTTTCTGATTGTGTAAGGCAACAAGTGGTTAGAAATATTTTATTGCATATTCAATATTGTAATAGAAGAAGTGCGTAATATTGCCTAAAAATAAGTTTTTCGCCGCTGTTATTGCATTTTTAATGGAATTGCGGTATTGCGTTTTTAAGGGATGTATGAACACAGATCGGCTTTTGGGTAGTCATATTTGAGAAATAATTACAAAACTCGTTTATTCGATTTTTGGGAGAAAAACTAAGTATGGGATCTTAATTAGAGTTATTTTTTTATCATAAATATATATCTTGATCAAAATCGTTAGAGCGGTTTTGTAAAATTTGGAAGACAAAATAGTAGGTACCTACCAAATATTGCAATGTTTCATTTGAAAAATACTATTGCGTAACTATTTAGTTGAAAACCGATTATAATACATTGTTCGGGATGTAGGCATTACTTCATTTTTAAAGTTTTATCGAAATCGAAGATGGGGTTTTCGAGATATGAGCAGTTTTCAAAATTAGCGTTTTCGGTGCTTCGAATTAAAAATTGAGGACACTATAGTTTTGAAAATATCCATTTCACTCTAAGTTTGCATTTTGGTCAAAATCGTTACAGCCGTTTTCTGGTAAACTAAACAAGATTAATTTTTTAAAAAAAAATTTCGAATTCCAAAAATCCATTGTACCTACGATAATAAAGAGAAAAACTGAGTTTGCTAATACATTATAAATGACCTTATTATTTTAGGAATTAAATTTTGTTACAATCGTATAGACCGTTTTCGAGATATGTACGTTGTAGCGTACGAGGCGGGATTTGAGGGTGTTATTTCTTCCCTGGTAGCAGATAAATGGCACGCTTGCGGAAGGCCGGGCAAAAGCTCGTCGGATGGGGGGGTTCTTCCTGCTACTTTACCTCGCTACAAAATAAAAATTACCGTGCCTTGGTAGCTATATTTACTACCAATTGAAAAAAATCATCAGAACCGCTGAGATGTCCAAGTCCGGGATTATAACCACTGGGAGGGGGTTATTGTAAAAGAAAAAGTAAGAAAAGAAAGCAAAAAAAAGAAGAGAAGAGGTAAGCTAACACAAAAAAAAATATAGAAGCGAAAGTTATAAGAGAAGGATTGGAAGAGAAAAGAGATCAATAGAATAAGGTATGAAATGAAAATAAAGAGAAGAAGGTTGGTCCGATGGTGATGACCTCACGGCTGATCGGTGGGAGTGCATCCGATAAATCGCCGTGTCTTCGGCTATACCCGCCCTACTGCTGAATCTATGCAGCAGCTCCGTGGCTACCATACGCCGGTAAATAGTTTTAGTAGCCCCAAAAATGTCTATGTTACGCCAGGCCTACTTCACCGTTGCCTACCCATTACACCCCACATCGCACAATTAAGAATTAGCACATCGTGTCAATCAAATACATGAGCAAATTAAAGTAAGAACACATTGTTTATTCATAATTAGTTAAGATCTACAATAAAGAGATGCTAAATCCTCTCTTAAATTCCTTACGTCACTAACAGAGCGACGATGGGATTCAAGCATTTGGTTCGACTCAGCATTAGATTAGGGAATACTTAATTCGAAGGAAAGTGAATATAAATTTCCGTAGGAATATATATATATATGGCAATAAGAAATAATAATAATGTATGCTTCAGACCCCTTTATATATAAATTATAATGAATGTATATGGAAGTTATCGATATTGATTTGAGCCAATAGAAAAAAAGGTAAACTCAAATAAAGAATTTTAAGAAAAAGATGCCAAAGAAAATACAAAATTAAAGAGAAAAAAATATGACTTACGTAGTTTCTTTTTTTTTTGTTTTGTTTTTTTACGTTTTCCGGTTGTATATTGTTTGAAGTAGTGAAAAAAAGTGATGTATGATGTAATGCAAAACAGCTGACTCCTTTTGTGCGCACAATTGGGTGTCTGGTGTTTGATGAATGATGAAAATGATTTGATTTGATGTATATATGTATGTTATGCTGTATGGAAGGAATGTGATTAAAATGTATGTTTGTATGTTCTTTATGGCATTACCTGGGGTATGTGTGGGTCATTCTAAATTAAGTATTATATTGAAATAAGCAAAAAATAAAAAAAAAGACTAATACTAAACTAAAATTAACTTAAATTAGGGTCCTTCTCTTTTTCGTCCAAGCATGGATGGTATCTTGGATGGGGCTTTTCATCGACGAGATGGGATTGAGTGAAGAGCTGCGGGTCGGATCGGGAACGGGCACATGGACACCGCTGCGATTACTCTGCACACTCTCGTTTTCGGTCACTTTTCACTGATGAGATGTGCACTAGTGTTGTTAGCAGGTGATTTTCATCCGCTTATCAGCAGACCGATCAGGTGGCCAACGTGGCGGATGCCTGTTCAGCTAACTTTAGCCAGTTCGGGATATCCTGGCCCCGGACACGTTGTACTGGGACTCCGTCAACAATTATACAGCGATCACGGCGTTGCTCGATTGCGTTCGTCGGTTTCGGAGCTGGTCGACGTGTGCGGATCGCGTAATGTCTCGGACAGTAAGTATCCGGGGGTAAATGGGAGAATAGATGGTCCCTTGGCTAGGCGATTGATGCTTCTGACGCTTGCTTATGACTTTAGGGACGGTGGTCATATAAAGCTGAGCGGGCGTGGCTCTGGTGGTAAATTGGCGGCACCAGTGAATTTTAACCGTGGCACAGTGAAAGCTAAGGAAATCGTGTTTGTGCATCCATGTCGTCACGTCTGGTGGAATATCCTCGGTTTCTTGCGACTTTGCACATGCGGTTTCTACGGACGACACAAATCAGAGGCATTTCTCAAATGGGCCCCGAAGGAGAACAAAAAAAAAAAAAAGGCTTACCCTTAGAAGCTGATAAAAATAATTCGCAGGTTATATGCAGGTGTGTCCACACCCAATAGATCGCAACAAAAATGTTCTTAAAACAAGCTCTTGTGCGAGGATTTATTTTTCTTTAATTATTGTTTCTTCACCAAACTGTTTAACGAGGCAAACTAGCTGCTCTTAAGCCACGACTTGAGAAATTCCGAAAGAACGATCGCGCGTCCACCAGGGTGTATATATAGAGATTGGACTACTGTCAACCATAGGAGCTGACTCTCCAAAAATCTACACGTGGCGCTTTACTATTGATACAGCGGCGCTTCCTGTGGGAATGCGCCATATGTGTGCCGATAAAGTAGTTTGTCAGTTAGTTTTTAAAAAAAGAAAAATGTAAAGATAAAAAAAAATGAGGCTATTTTGGATCGAAGAAGTGTTACGCTACAACGTCGAAATTTCAAAAGTATCGAATAATTTTTAACCAAAAACTGGGTATGCAGTCATGGTAGCCTCACCAAGTTAAGCTTAAGAGTGGGTGTGCCTCAGCTATGAACTCTGAGCTCAAATGTCGACATGTATTAGTGCACAGAATTTCAAATTGTGACTACAGACACAGAGTCTGCAAAGTCAGAACTTGCTCAACGTTCACTGATACAAAATTCGCTGCACAAAAAATCAAAACAAATCAAAACAACAGAAAAACAAACAAAAGGACAAGCTGTCTGCCTACGCCGATGCAAACTCCGTCTGGAATAGACTGAAAATGTTAGTGTGTGTGATATCCAGTTTTCTTTTGCTTTGTTTGCGGGTCTGCGATGGGTTTCTTGTATGCTTGGTTAAACTTAGATTCTATGCGACACGCCCACCGACCCTAGCCAAGGGATGATACACTATTCATGGATGAATTTATTATTGTTCTTTTACCAAATTCTACACCAAGGGGTTGCACAATCT
This sequence comes from Cheilosia vernalis, assembly GCA_949126925.1. NCBI lineage: Eukaryota > Metazoa > Arthropoda > Insecta > Diptera > Syrphidae > Cheilosia > Cheilosia vernalis. Next base: position 41,144,099 of record OX421361.1, on the reverse strand, counting down.
TTCTTACCGCTAATATTAGGGGGCCTTTTCTTAAATTTTGACAAGCTGAAAGCTGTATCAATTTGTAACTGTACGTTTCGGCCTTTTTCAGTCAATCGAAGTGTATGGCTGTTAGTATTATGTATACTACTAAGGGGATACCTACACATAATAACACTACATAAATTTAATGATGTTGGTAATCTACACATTTATGGGAACTAAAAACGATACGTTGTTAAGAGTATTGTTATAACAACTGTGAACTTTATTATTGCAATTTAATTTAAGTCATGCTAATGCTAAGTACCTTAAGCACTTTTATTATCTACCGGTTTTTCATTAAGAATTGTTAACTACTTTTAAGCTTATGTGCTTTTAAACCCGACAGCTTACAGGAATAAGGTGCATTTTTTTTGACATCGGAAAGCCATAATGAGCATCTCCGCCAGCACAACGTAAAAGGAGATTCAAAAAACAAAAACAATCAAACAGTGCATTTTTCTAAAGCAGAAATTTATTTATGGACTTTGTTTTTTAGTTATGGGTTTGATACTTTTGTACTTTAATTTTGACATCGACGGAACGTCTTAATTTTTTTTTTTTTTAAATATTTCATTCTGCGTCAAAATGATTACAAGTAAACTGAACTTAGCTTATTTGAATTCTGCGATCTTCACTGAATTAAATTCCAATAAATTCGATTCCGTTGCACTCCAAGTAGCTTGTGAAACATTCACCTGGCAGTAGAAGTGATTGAGTACTACTTTCAATCATCCATCATGATTTATGACCCACTATAAATAACACGAACGATGTTCAAATACAAATAATTACAAAGTCTACCAAATCTCGTTAAAATGCAACACTTACTCTGCCTATTTCCTTCGACTAGCAATGCCAAAGAATTACTAATGAATAGCAAACCCCACTTGTCTATTAGCTGACTTGCCTATGTTCCACAGGTAAAGCTTCATTCACATCGACAGGCAATTTCGATTCCATTCAGGAAAAACACAATCACATTCCAACGGAGAAAAAAAAGAAGAAAAATGCGTTTAAATGTTTACTCTGCAAGTGCAATTGATATAGCCTCAAAGCCTCATTCAGCAAATCCGCTCATACGTCTCTGTTAAACCTCGCCAACATGAATGCAGAATACCAAAGTGACTACCTGGCAAAGCAGTCTAAAAACTACAAAACTCTGCGTTGGAATAACTTCAACTAAAAAAAAAAAAACTCCAAACAAAGCGAAATGTAAAGAATATTTTCCTGTTCCATGTCTTTTCCACTTCGCGCAGCAACCACCTTGCACAAAATATTGCATTCTGCACAGAAAAAAAAAAAAAACCAAACACGCAAGACCTCGGAAAGTCTACGAAACTTATGCAGGTACACGCGTCTCCGCGGACGGATGTGGCAACAACTGCAGCATACTAAATGACGAACAACAAAAAGCTTATGTAACATTCAACCAAAACAAGATACACAGAAATACCTACCAACGAAACCAGGTTAAGAGATTTGGTTTCAGGCTACGGATGGCATTAGCCAGGAAGTCGGGAACACCACACACGGACGCCCACTAGATGCACGACTTTTTCGGCTGAGACTGAGATACGTGCCGTGTTAGTGGTAATCGCTGCCGGATGAGATATGCGCGATGGCATTTTGGTGTTGAAAACTTCAGATTCGCCCAAGAGTGTGGCCCAGATTTGAACGGGGCTCCTCTGCAGTATACATTGACCAACCAGCAATTTTTTTTTTTGTCGCTGCAATTGCAAGGAAATTGGATGACCTGGATTCCTCTAGGCACCTCAGGCGATCATTTGTTTCCTCCTCTGCACATCATATATAGCATAGCACGTATGGGCCTGAGCATGAGCAACCCTCGCACTGCGGAATGTACTGTTTTGGACTATTTCTGTCGAAGATGCCAATTGAGAGCCATTAGCTGAAGGAGCATACAGCGCTCTAAAACAAATCTATTTTTACTCCCAGCACCTCTAAGTGTATGGTGTAGATACGCTAAGTGCTGATGCTGGCTCACACTTGAGGTTCGAACTCTCGGAAAGGAAGTCGGTGTGATTACCGCCCTGATTGTGCCACTTACGGTGCTGGTAAAAGGTCAAAAGCCAACAATGGATAGAGGTACTGATTGTAGCCAGAGCAAAATATTAAGTGCTGGGTTGGTGGCCCCCTTTTTGAACGCTAAGTGGAACTAATGTATCTCAAAGTAATTAACGACTTTAAACTAGTAAATGGCTGCGGTACGAAAATGTGAATTTTCCAAATGGCCTCTTATTGATTTATCCACCTGTGATGGCAACGGACAGAAGAGCAAACAACGAGAGAAACAGCGAAAGATGCGCTAAGTAAATTGGGTTAAATTTTCGAACTCTCTGCCAATTGACAGAATCGAAAAATGTTTACGAGAAATTAAAATTTAAGTGTGCGGCGCTTGTCGCTGTGGTAATTGAATTAGAAAATATTTATGCGGACATTTTGTTTGCGTATCTTTTGGCAGAGAACCATACCTCGCGCTTTGCGAAGTTATGCAATTTAATTTTGCAAAGTGATTGGGCGGCAGAATCGAAAAAGCTGTAGTTAGTTGGGGTCCATCTTGGCAGCAAGCAGCTTAGGGATTTGCGTTACTCCTCCAGAGGAATTATTTCCACGTGCAAGAGTTGTCGCAAGTGCATGTTACAGATAGAAGTTGGATGCAGAGTTGCCGGTGATAATTTAAAAAAAAAGCCGACTAAAAAGGGGCCCGACCCGAAAAAGAGGCCTCCACATAAAATACTAATATAGCAATAAAAGAAAAAAAAAGGAGAGATATTTATAAATAACACAAACAAAAAACAATAATTTATTCTTAACCAAAAACTTGTTTCCATTTTTTCACTCTTTTTCGTTTAATACAGAATAGAATCGTGCTTCAACTGCAAAAGGGGCCATTTTGATAGTTTCTAAAAAGTGGGGGCCAAGGGTCTTGAAGCTCAAAAACGAGCTTTTTGATATAGGTTGCCAAGTGCGGAATATGCCATTGGAACGTGAGTAACGACTTGCCAGCATAGTTTGTACTGATTTGGGAGTGTATCAGGAGGGTCATATGACACAGTTATACTTAGGACGCTCTACCGAAGAAGGAGTGGCTGTAAATTGTACGATCTAGCGTTAGTAGAATAGGTACCTAGAGTAAGTTATCTACGCTACGGAAGGCGACTTAGACCTATAGACCTATACAAACCAAAAAATTTGGTTTCGGGAATGTAAAGTTCTTTTTTGACCTCGAATCTTAGCACCTAACAGGAAAAAGATCATAAAATTGAAATATTTCGGCGTTTTTACTATCAGATTCCAGTTCCAGTACCACGCAACAACGTAAAAGAATTCCTTCTAGAGCTCAGCTATTTTATCAGAGACTAGCGCATATTCCACGTATTCCTATGATATCGACGGACTTGCCTATATCTTTCAAACGCTTGCAGTATCCGGTAGAAGTATCATTTGCCCTCACCATAAATAAGTCCCAGGGATAAACGGGTATCGACTTGAGAAAGGAGTGCTTTTCTCATGGGCAATTATATGCATGGAGCTATCTCGAGTGGGATCTCCCGAAAGCCGATATATTTTTTTACCTTGATGTGGTGATGCTTGAACTCGCCTTTATTATTTAAATTTACATGAATTACTTACTCCTATTTTAGTTTTTAATATTTTCTTTTCTTATTTATTTTATACATATTTAATTATTTTGTAGTTAACGCTACTGAAAAATTTACTCTTTCTACTAAAGAATACAAATTTGTTGTTTAAAAAATAATTTCTGTTAACATCTTTTTCCAAAACTACTTATATTTCAGGAAAAGGTTTTGAGGTACATTACTTCTAGGGTCAGCTAAAAGCATATGACTTTCTCCAGGGGAACACGACCTCAAATTAAACAAATAATGTAACTAATTAATTAGTTTTTGATTCATTTTTATATTACCTAGGTAGTAAAATACTCCGGCTAAGCCGGGCGGGTCTGCTAGTTAGGTACCATATCTATTATATATAAAAGAAAGTGTCCGAAGCGATGTTATCCCATAACTCGAGATTGGCCAAACCGATTTTGATGATTTATACTTTGTTGGGAAGGTATTTTCTCAGCACGGGTTTTAAAAGAAAAAAAATTTAAAAATGTCTTATTTTCACCACCCAGCGTGATACGACATGTTTTTTTTCGATTTTTTTGCTGTTTCAGCGTCCATATTGCACTTTGCGAATTCGTGTTTTGTTCGTTCGAATAACGTTTGCCGGCCATTGCGCATTACAGATTCGGATTTTTTCATTGCGATTTTGCGAGTTTTTATACATTAAAATTGATAATCTTATAAAGAAATTGGTGTAGTTCTGTTCGACTTAGAATGCATTTGACTGACTGCCTTTAAATACAAAAATCTTAGAAACTTCTTAATATATTTCGGTGCATTTTTCACAGGCCTAAATTCTAACGTTGAAGGTTTGTTTGAACAATCCTTCTAGTTTGGCAATATTCGCAAAAGTTTCACTAGGAAAAAGTTATAGACTTTTGCAATAGTTCCTTAAATATTTTAATATTTTTCCGGATTCAACCATCAACCTCATCTGTATATTTGACGAACAACAATTTCATCAAAGTATAAATTCCTACAAGATGGTTTCAAAAAGCAACATGAGTTGACATATTCATCGGGTATATTTATTTGACACTCACTTCGGAAGACCGAAATTACATGTTCGAAATTCCTACTTTTAAGTCGTACATAGAACTGGGTAAGATAATGTTGACAAAATAGTTGAAGATTTTTTTTGGAAAAAATATAAAAATCTGGGAGTTTTTCAGATTCATCTGGAAGCAAACATTTTGACAGGATTACATTGACTGGTGCTTTCAAAATCTGATCATGACCCTAGGTCCAAAGGGAGAATCTGGCATAAGACAGTTCAACCTACCTATAAAATAATCGGTGGTGTTATTTACCAAAAATTGAGGTTTCTCAATTTTTTTTTGCATGCATCGCTGGTTCAAAGTTCGGCTTCAAACTTCTCGTTGAAGTGAATGTGTCAACTTTTGTTATTTTTTCCATACACATTTCATTCAACTTTTGAGTCACTGAATGAGTCCAAATTTTACTGACTTGAATGCACGAATAGGCACAAATGAAAATATTTATCACATTGTGGCGGTTATCTACATCTGTTTCGAAGCGACTTATACTTGACACGTGTTTAACTTGTTTTTGTTATTCCTTTTGTTGTAAATGAGCCACATATCTAAGGGATTCTAATTAGTTACATGATACCCCGTTTCATTTACATTTTTTCATTCCGATTACCCATCTTTATAGAGCTGGTTGGTATTTTAAAGTGTAGCATCGAATAAATTAACCTAATCAGCTAACGCGAGATGTAAAATGACGGTTAACGTTAGTAAAAGCGGGTTTAATGGTGGTTCATAAGTAGGTATTGAAAAAACGAATCGACTTCTATATAACCAGATGTATGCCACTGAAACGTGTTATTGCTATCAACCCCTGTAAAAACATAAGCCGATTAAAAGTAATATTTAAAGTACATTGTAACTCATTCCAATCCCTGTCGCATCCATTGAACAGAGCTCACAAACTCCCATGACTTCCAGTAAACCACCGAATATTGACAAATCAAAAAAGTTCAGGAATCGACTGCGATTCCACCATTAAGTGCAAGTCTAGCTAGTAATATCACCACCGCCATTAAACATGTCTAGACGGGGTCCCGTTTGCCCTATTATTATCAAAGGATACGTGTGTGCAAAGAACAGTAGTGCCTGAGAAGCATATTCCCTTTTATATTTGCATTCAGGACATCGGGCAATTTTCTCTTTCACCATTGAAAGTAATACACTCCCTGAGTCCCTTATTTCTGCACATGTTAAGGTATGCATAACTCTACGAGTGCATGCATCATAGGTAGACTGTGTACTGTGTACTGTAGTACTGGTAGTACTGTGTGGATATTCGTCGAACTTTGATGGACGAGTTTATGCATTCCCTTTGAGTGAAAGTTTATACGTATATGTATGTATGAGGATACTTGACAGTTATGTGGGATTATGATTTAGTATGAAATGGCGGATTTGTTTTTCTTTTCTCTCTTCACGACAACTGTAATTGGATTAATTACTTCCTTTGGTTTATTTCTCTCCTTTGAGTGGATCCATTTGCTTTGGTGGTTCAGACTAATGAGACTAATTTCGTATGGAAAAGGACGATCTAAAGGGATATTATGATTTGAATCCTGAGTTTAATAAAAAGCGAGTACAGGGTGTAATCGATTGGGACGGGTCGAGGTTGGTGGCCAGTTTATTTAAGTGGCGTCTGTCTAATCTAGTGTTTTCTAGTCAATAACTTATGTCATCACCAGGGAAAATTACACAATGGATCAGGATGTGCAAATGATGTAGCTTTATTATCAAAATGAGTGTTCGTCAGTGCGAACTTTGCGTGCGTTTAGCTCTTCAAAGTCGATTCTACAACTTTTGATGACCAAATTCGAGGCATCAGGCTCGGTAAACGGGCGAGAAAATTGCAGTGCTCCGCGAAAGTGTACAGGAGGCAATCAGTGCACAAGAAGTCGGCCTTTCGCAGACTTGAACTTGGCAAATTTTGTGTCAACACTTGGGCTTACTTACCTACGCTCCGCAAAAAATCCGAATGACCCAGGAGCTCTAAGTTAATGACCATAGGCAAAGCCGTTTTTTCGATTACTTGCTTTCAGAGCAAATGGAAGAGACCCAAATTTTTGCCGAAAATCATCTTTTTTTGCCGATTTCGGGTGGTGCTGACTTCATTTGCTTGTACTTTTTGAAAATTACGTTTGTGAGCCAATCATAATCAGCGGCGACCGCTCCTAACCGAGTTATTTTGGGCCCCATTGATCTACATATGGAAAGGACAAAAATGTGGTTCCAGCAGAATGGGGCTATATGCCACACAGCAGATGCTACGATAGACATTCTGCATGAACGCTTTATAGGTATATGTTTTTCACTCCTAGAGGTGGTGTGAATTGGCCACCAAGATCCCTAGACTTTTTCCTGTGGGATATCCTGAAGTCCCAATAACCAAAAAGATGAAAAACCTTATCTTTGATCTCGTAAGCTATATTTCTAAATGAGATCTGTTAGCATTCATAGGAAGGCTTTGATCAACCTTTTCGAAATCGTTCTTGATGGAAAAAACATTCCCATAAATAGCCGTCGCCCATCCGTTGCACAAATGTTGATTTAAAAATAATTCCCCACTAATATAATGTCAAGCGGTCAATCAAATCTGAATTCTCAAACGTTGACTGAAAAAGTGAGAAACGTATATCTGCCCACAATTAAAGAAGAAAACCTGCCCCTTCTGACCTTTGCTAACCCGACCAACTCAATCCCTAAACAAAGCCCCCCAAAGTCCAATAAGCGAATGTCTCTTTCCTTAAATTACCGGCGGTGTCAACAATTTCCTTCCCCAATTAAAAAAACTTTCTTTAATTTAATTCAACGCCAAAAAAGTTCGCTCTTAAGCATTTCCAATTTGTTACTTAAAAAATATTCGTAACTTTCTTCAACTCGCCTGACTTTTCACAACCCAAGTATTATGTATACAAAACAAAATAACTCCATTGTCCCGCAACGTTATTTCTTCTGCCTTCCTCCTTGGAAATAGGATACACGCAACAAAAGAACAAAATTAAAAACCAGCAGCTCTAGTAAACTCATTTAAATACTAAATCCGCACACCCCTGGAATTATATTACAGACTTTGTCTGACAGTAGGCAAACCGCTCTCCGTATATATCCTGCACAGAGTGGGAGAGTAAACATCATGAATAATTAGGCAGTTAACGCAGAATTTACCTCCACCAAATACGAGCGTATATATACCGCGCGACACCCCTTAGGCAAATTGCGGGACACTTTTTCCCCAGAGGAGGACAAATAGGCCAAACGTTAGATCCTCCTCGCGCCCGAACCAGGACTCAGTTTAATTTTTTTCCTCTGCTGGGGAAAAATTAAATTGAATTTCTTCACAACACACTATACCGCTATTTAATTAAAGCGACACTTCATGAAAAAAAAATAAGCGGGAAAACTTCGACTGAATAAAGTTCGAGGGAAAACTTAAAGGTGCCGGCGAGGACCTGCAAAGGCCAACTTCCATTATCCATGCTACGCGATGTCTTGGCTAATTTAACAATTTCACATCACGCCAAACGACTGCGATGATGATGATGACGGAGCTATAAATCCGCACCCCGTATCAAATTGAAAATTCCGCCTCCGCCTCTTTAACACCCAACTGTTACCTATCTCGCGTCGACCCTCTTCCAAGCCAAACTATTTAGTCGGCTATGTACTGTGCCCATGCCTCAACCCTCCATCAAGTTGTGCGACGTCGCTATTGCTCTCCACCATCATTGTGATGATGATGATGATGGTGATGATGAACGCGGCGACGGCGACGGTTGTGTTTTAGATAAAAGCCGCGCATTCCTCTCACTTTGTATTTATGTGAAAAACTCATTTTCTGCAAAAAACTATAATTAGTACAGCAAGTCTCTACTCAATGTGGGTGATGACTGAGGACGAGGAGTATAGAAAGGTGGCCTATTCTCCACTCACACACAAGGACATTTAATGAATATTTACTGCATCAATGTCGGCATCTTTTCCTCATCCGTTTCTATGCATATCTGCTTGATATCTCAGGAAGGGGAATACGTGGTGAATCACCATCATCAGCCAGCAAATGACTGAAGCCACCCAGAAGAACGCACTCTATCATGCGTCTTTCGGGGGCCAAAAATAGCAGCCACACCGCAGCTATTGTTGCTAAAATTTGCCAGCTAATTAGTGCGTAAGCGTAAGCCCTACGAGCAGGTCGATGATTGAGCAGAAATAGAATTTTCATTACAAAGGAACGCGGTAATGAGAAATGCGTTCGGTTTCAAGTTTTGGCAATGGCGCCAATATTTTACAGGTTTAAGAAACATTTTTCAAATTATTCATTGAGGACATTAGAGTGGTACGAGTACTTGTGATTCACAATAGATAAATTGCACGTCAGTTGTGTGCGGAGAAATTTGGCGCCGCGAAGTGGCAAAGTGAGAAATGATACGCAAACAAAGTGCATTAGCTTTTGTGGGCCGCCGTAGGAGAGCAATTATGGGGTGCCTACAATTTAGATTCTCTTTTGAAAGTATTGAAAAGTACTAACAGTGAAGTTGATGTTCTGAAGACCGTGATGAAAAATAGTCCAAACTGGAATAGGATGATGAATTGATGAACCCGACAAATGGTTTTTCAAATGTGTAATTTGTGGAAATGGTTATTCCACTTTTTTTTTAAATATTGTAGGTAAGTTCCACGTTACCTCCTTTCTTGTATTTTTGAATAATTAATGTTTTCCAATAAATTTCCCTGAAGAAGGCAGTGATCCCTGCCGAAACGTCGAGAGAAACAATGAATTAACACATAGTTTCATTCACACGCCCATGACCAAAAAAGCCGACGAAGTAACCATTTCCACAAATTACACATAAACATCAAATTGGTCAAGAACTCTATCTACGATTTTTCAAATAGCTCAAGCACCGTAGTTGTGTATAAATGGCTTTGTTTGTTGAGTTCAGATTTGTTACAACTATAACCGAAAAGAAAAAACCTAGGACGGGACTTATTTTGATCGTCAAAATTTCAAAAACGACATCGTCTGGAGTCTTTAGACTAGACTGTCATTACCTTACGTGGTTTGAACCCAGGCACCATATAATAATTCTGTCTGAAATTCCAAGCTTACCAGCACAGAATCGGACCATCACTTACTGGAGGTAGCCAACATAAATATAATTTGAGGAGTTCTTATGGCTGCAATCGCTAAAAATTTGAATCAGCAGCCTTGCCGGAAACACATCCCCCAACCTATCAAGAAGTCGTTCATAGTGAGTTTCAAGAACCGAAGACCAGTGGCATTAGAAATAGCACAAATAATGTGTCGGGTTGTACTCGAATCCTTGTTTGTTACGGACAAGCTCATGCAGCAAACCAACACGCCTACTACACAACGACACAGTAGAGAATAGTGAAAGTGGCTTGTGAGCTCCACAAATTAAAAATAAAGTGCATGACTGGGTCGAACGAAACTTTTTTCAAAAATCCATTGTACGATTATATAGAGAAAATCTGATTTTGCTATTAAGTTATAAATGACTACATTACCTTAGAAATTAATTTTTGTTAAAATCGTATATAGACCGTTTTCGAGATATGTCGAAATTTCAAAAGTACCGTTGTTCGAATTTTTAGCCAAAAACTGGGTACGCAGTCATGGTAGCCTCACCTACTTAAGCTTAAATATTAATTTTGGTTGAAATCGTTAGAGCCGTTTTCGATCAAATCAAACTGGTACGAAAATTTTACATGCGGGAAGTACCAATTGAAGATAACCCTTGAAAAAAAAAACGCTACCAAACTGTAAGCCCAAAAACTCCAAATCCGAGGGTTGACCGTAATCTGACAAGCAGTTAAGGCTGTAGGCCTGTGGAATGACGGACAGACAGACGGACAGACGGACAGACGGCCAGATCGGACAGAATTTTGCGACCCACTTTTTTGATTTCCACTAGCTATCATCGTAATTTGTCAGAATTGATTAATATCTCGAGTTTGAAATTTTGTACGAAAACAATATCTTTCTCTTACTACGTAATGGAGAAAGTTAAAAATGGGAAACGCAGCTTATTCTGCGAAGTAAAAAGATATTTCAAAATTGAAATAGAAAAACAACTTCAGCATGTTGTAAAATCGCGAAGTGGACTGAAATTCCGCTGTCAGGCATAACAATTTGGACGTTGAAATGGAAGACTTTCGCCCACCGACCCAAAAAGAAATGGGGATAGCAATATCTAAACTCAAGTTCAAGCGGATAGATGGCCTGTAATTCGAAGTATTTAAGTCACTGGTGAAAAGCGTACACTAACTGATATCCAAGATTTTGTTGGTGGAAAAAATGCCTAAGAAAAATAACCTTAGTGCCGGTATTGCAGTCCCAAAGAGCTCAGGGGTTTTTGAACACAAGAGGTATTACTCTAATGAGCTCCTGGACATCAAGTCATTCCAGGCAATGAGAACGAGGACGAAGTATAGGAGGATAAATGCTTCGTCAAATGATTTAGAACATGCTTAATCCTTCTCTGAATATGCTCGTACAATGTCAAGGCGGGGAAAAAGTCACAAGAGATTCAGATGATCAGATGGACCACCATCGTCTTGGCCACTTCGTTCTATGACCATCATTCTGCGAAGGCACTGCCGAGGGACTTAAGAAATGAAACAAAGTCTCTTTCTACTCTCGTAGCAATCTTAAAGGGCGTATTAAACAACATGAGAAAACTTCGACTAACAGAAGAAGAGCCTAATCTAACAAGTCTATAACCGACTTAATATTCAAACTGTGGTAGATCATAGGAAAAACAAAAGAACGATGCAGATCGATATCGACCACAAGACAGAATTTAAGGTCGATGTGTCAACAAATTTTAGAGGCACGCACATTTTTGGTATGACTCTCAAAATGACGACGAAGACCGCCTGCTGCTGTTTTAAGGTCAAAAACAATCTCATAAAAAAATGAGAGATAAACCATAGCGGTAAACAAATGATGAGACAGAAATCATATTAAGTTACGTAACCAAACCAATAAAATTCAATCCCATCAAGAGGACCTTTAATGCCAAAAAATAACTTAGATAAGGTAGATAGACTGGGGTTTCTATATTTAAATTTACGCACAGCGGTTTTCTGACTACATACTTCGGATATGGTTGATCCTTAAATTCTATTGAATAAACTTTATAGCACTGGGTTCAGTGGTTTAGTGCACAACTGGTATTTTGAAGAAAGACACCACCGAATTCACCTTGAGAGGGCTCTTAAGTAGTTATTTTTTAATTTGTATTTGAGAGCCGCAAGGGACGGTATTTAGTCCAATTTTGTTCCTGTAAACTCCATTTGTGTTCAAAGGTTTCGCAAAGGCGATCCTATGACTTTCACTTTTTTCAAATGAGTACTTCTGTGAGTCAGTATAGTAAAAATGCAAGCAGATCTTAGGACAATGGTTCGTCAAACTTGAGCTTTTATTGAGGGAAAACCTCAGTAGTTTAAAGTCCACTGAATGTGATATTCCCTTGCAGTTGAACAACTGGGCTACTTGTTTACACTTGTGATCAAAATAAATTACAACGTGAATATTCCGTGTAGCGTCAACTGTTTTCAAATAAAACCGGTTAATAGGGTCGGCATTCTGTAAGGGCAAAACGTACGTTTTCGTGTACATGATCGACTAACTTCTGCAAATAATTGGTCCACAAGAAAACTTTTTAACGTTTTAACCTTACAAAATCTGACTCCAAATTTACATTTTTAAGAGTCTTTATTGACAAAGATATGAATTGGAATACATGCAACAGAACTAAAAAGGCAAAACTACACTTTTACATTATTTTTAAAAATAATAGAGTCTTGTTCAAAATATATTAGGGGTCGTAACTTCTAAGTTTTCAATATTGTTTGGCAATTACAAAGGGACCCACAATAGCCCACTTGAACCCATTATCTCAGCCCAGTATTTTTTAGAACTGTTTGCAATAAAAATAAGCAAAATTTGGCCACTGCTTCAGTTTCAGTTAGGTGTTTTGCCTTTAAAACGCCTATAAGTCCATAAAGGTACTCAAAAGGTACCCATTATCCCTCTCTCTAGAGTTGGTGGTGGAAGGCCTAGAAATAGTTGAGCATCCTACTTCCGCCACCCAACTTGTGATAGGTAGGTTGACTACAATGTTTGTATAAGCAACTGTAGGAAGAAAACTGAGATACCAGTAATATGGTTTATTAGAAATGTTTTATTAGAAACTGGAACTCAACATCAATCGAAAGCTGTATTTAATGTCATGCGATTATGAGGCCACTATTTCAGAATAGTAGATATCGGGTTATATTAACATAGTTTAGTTGCAGTGTGTTACAAGAATTTTGGTTCTATAAAGATTACCTACACAATTAAGACAGTCTACAAGGTCTATGTGGAAAAATGATAAATAGCTAACAGTCTTAAAGATAACTTTAAAATTGTGTAACCTGGGTAGGGGTACCCACTCAAACTTGAATGAAATTACTTAGTTACATCATTTTTATTTTTACACACAAAACGCGTTTATTAGTACCAAGAAAACTGGCACGTAGAGCAACACTGAAAACAGTTCCTTCCCGCGATCTTATCAGACTTTGTGCGTTGTTAACCTCTTTTATTTCCTACTCTCAGCTCCTCAACATTCACTCACAAGCAGGCCTCAATAGCAATAATTGTACAAACAGTCTCATAATTTATACCCCAAATGGATATAAATTAAGCAAACTACATTCGGCGCACATATATAGACAGCGGCCAAACCGACAGCAAACTATACCAACCTAAGCCAACCCTGAGCTGGCATTTTGGTATAAATGGAAAGTATCTAGTCATGTTATCTTTTGGCACGCATGCATAAATCTCCTACCATTATGATTATGAACGCGTATCGTAAATTTACTTTTCAGTACACGGCGTTGATGGTCGGGTCGAGTATGATATACAAAGAGAGACCCACCCCATATTCGTACACACATCACCATGAGCCTGGTTAAATTTTGAATAATTTTCGACTCTTTTTCGACTGTTTTTCGGTTCGGGACAAGGACGTGTTGTTACAACCTTGCCCGGGTATACACTATAGATACCCGCATTTGATGGGCACACGGGATACAATATTATAGCCTCTTCCCCGAATTCGCAGGGTGTGTTGTTTATGGGTGGTTTCTGTCGCATTTTTGTGCGACGACAACAACGATGGAACTGGGAACAATATTCCCTATACTGATGGCTGGCAGTTGGGCTTTATTGGCTTTCGCCGTTCATAAATTTCATCCATTCCATTCAGTACAGTTGGGAAGAGAGGATAATGTCTGTGTTTGTTGGTGTTTGCGAGCGGGCTTCATTGTCGCATGTACGAGAATGAGCTACGGTATGGCATACTTGTGAATGGAAATCACAGGCCAAATGGCATTTTCTGGGATGGTAGATGGCTGTAATGTGTAGCGGATGACGGTTTTGTGGTATGGCTGCTAAATATAAAGACATTCGGCAATCAAAAATCAATTTTGCGTTGCCGCAATGGCAATTTCGCGTTTCTTGTGGTCGTGAGGACGCGCACACAAACAAAAAGGTTGTTCTGTTTCTTTATTTGGGTCAATTGTAGGTTACAGTTTGTATGTTAAGTAGGGAACAGAGCGAGGGCCCGGCCTAATGGCTCATTAAAGGAAATTTACGAACGAGTATGCCAAGTTTTGGCGGAGCTCTTTCGGATATCCACCTACATTCCGGTGTAAGTAGGCTTTTCGGTATGAAAAATGAACCGAACGTGATTGATACTACGAGTGAGTTGTTGAAAGTCGGAGACGAGAAGAAGAATTTGGGGATGGGGTCTGTGTGGTACTTTCCATCCGACTGTCATTTACTTTCGAGATGCTTTCTCTGCACAACGGGACAGATTGGTGGTCATAATTCTTCCGTCTGAAGCTGGCAATTACAAAACGAACTTGGCTTTTCCCGGGACTGTTAGAAAGACCGCCTGATGCCGTTGGAATTAAGCATGTGGATTTATTAAATTAGAGTTAAGACAAAACCAATGATTAAACTGGAGCAGGGAAATCAACCTGTAAGTGGTTAATAACTTGTTTTTACGCACCTTAGCAATACGTCAAGTTGTTCAAGTTAATGATCTTTAATTCTTAAGTGGGGCTTAGAAAATAGCCGCATATCTCCTCGAGCAATATTTTTGTGTCTTTGAAGAAGCGGCGAGCCGGCTTAAGCAAACTATTAGTACGTCAAAGCGGGGTACGGATATAGAATTACCGATAATGACCTTCACCGGGGATTGTTGCAGTGAAAACTGAATGAAGGGACCAACGTTTTTGTACCTGTTCTTTATCATGTACGATTGGTTACAATTGGTTACAAATACCGAAGATATAGAGGTATTGGTGACAGGTAAATACTCCCAGGAGCTGTAAATGACACTTTATAGTAATGACCAGAATTGAGGAGTGTATAGAACCGACAGAACGCAAAACAGACCTAAAAGGTAAATTGTTCAATTCAAAAGGTTTCAAATACCTCGGCGTATATAGGCGTAAAGACTGAACTTACAAGGCCGAACATAAGAACTATGTTTTTGATAAGCTCCTACAATCAGAAAAAAAAAGCTGGCACTCCCAGATATATAAACTAAGTATATACATTAAATATACCATAAGTGTAGATTTGTCTTCATTTTGCAGATTTTCAACCTAGCAAATCTCCAGAAATCTGTGCTTTAAAATTTGGCTGCATTCGTAATAAAATAATATTTTGTTAATGCAACATTGTTTGCATACTAGCTTTTCGATGTACAAGGTGGGCCAAAAGAGATCACCCTATTGGAAGATGATCTTATTTTTGCAAATGGCCGCCAATGTCAAATCTATTTTGACATTTGTGGACTAGACAGATGTATAATACAAGTGAACAAGCCATGGAGCGATACACTCCCCAAGAACGCGGAATAATCGTGTCTATCGATTTTTCGACGTAAACAAGAAAAACTATCGCTTCTGGGGCACGATTAACCATTACCCCCGCTCAAAGTTACTGCTTTTACATTCCTTAGCAAATGTTGAAACGATATAAGTTAAAATAAAACAAAAATTCCTAATCGTTTGAGTAGTGAAACAGTTGAAATTTTAATCTTTTCAAAGGATTTGTTGCGCTTTAACGAAGCGCATTGGTTTGATCTTAATACCTAGGTATAAGCAATGTAATTCTAAGTCATAAATAAATATGTTCCAAATTCCAAAAAGCAATAACATTTTTTGTGAGCAATAATTTTTTCATCGATACTTATGAAAGTATAATATAGTTTACCTACTATTTTGACAAAAAAAATAAATTTAAGTTTTATTTAAAGCACCTCAAAATTCTTTTTATATTTTGAAAAATCTTGAAAAAAAAAAAAAAAGATTTTTTATTTCAGAAAATCAAGATTTTCAAATTGTTCATCTGAGAACACTGGGAGTACAATACGTTTTGAGTTTTTGACTTAGTGTAACTCTCTTCGGCCTTCGACTCTCTTTCGTTGGTATCGGTACTCGTACTCGGTATTCGGTACGGTAACAGTGTCGCGAGTCGCGACTTCAATGTTTTTTTCCCATCTCAAAAGTGCACAACGCGCCTAAACAAGTTTACACTTCAAGAACATATTAATGCCACTTTATTATTCTTACGCTAAATGACTTGCTTATTGAAAACTTAAAAACGAGTTCTTCTTAATAAAAAAAAAATAGTAAAAGCAAGAACTTTTTTATGAGTGTAAGGCATTTTAGCGCTTTCAAATTAGGGCTAAAAGGCCAAGAAGTAGCAGAAAATGAATATCTATAAATTGTCTGCACTTGTAGTACATTTCTATAGGATTGTCCCAAACAAAGCAGCTTACGTTATTGCAAGTGTGATCCCTTCAAGATACAGCAGTGCGCCCCCGATAAAAGCACTAATAGAAATTTGTGCAGTTGCTTTTATTTAGTTTGTTGCAATAATCGAGTCAAAAACCTGTAGGTAGGTGCCAGAAATGAGACAAAAACTTTAACAACCCAGAATATTAAAAAGAACGTCTCTTGCACTGGTAAACAGACCAAAACTGATAATTTAAATCATAATAAAAATTAAAAAAATAAGAAAGTTTATTTGTTTTAAAAACAAATTTAAATTTTTTTTATTATGTCTTTTAAGAGGCAGAATTATTTTCCATAGCTGACTCTCGTATGTTTCGCAAATCTAATTTTGCTCAGTGAAGCATCATTTAACTTCAGCCCATTGAAGGAAAATGTTGAGTGCTTGAACAAATAGCGAACGAAATAATTCTTCATGAAACAATAGTTGCTTTCATCGAGTCACCGTTTTTTGAAGAGTTGCAATTACTGAGTCATCGATAATTAGATTTAAGGTGTTGCACGTATCGAGGAGTTGCAATCGAGGTCACACTATAGCTGAATAAACAAATTCAATATGGTCGCAGGATCAACTTCAGAAAAATGTATTTTTTGATAGAATATTTCCCTCCAACGAAAGACGCCTCTACCCATAGCCAACTCCCCGATTTGGTTTAAAAGACATTTATTAGATTGGATGAAAAAACATTATATTGTTGATTTTTCTAGTTGGAAACGACATAGCCACCTGTTCTTTATAATTCTTATGTCTTTTCGCAATCTAGGCGTTCTTAAGGGACGAAAAGCGGCGCCGAACGAATACGAACACTTCCTGAACACAGAAAGGCTGGAAAAGTGCTTTGGCAAAAGCTGCGCAAATTATGTGTATGCAGTGCGTTTCAATTGCTGTACCGCTAACACAAAATCATAATTGTCTGTGGCCTAACAATGCAACAACCTTAAATTCTACTCCCTAAACCGAAAAAGTTGTTATCGAAGTTCTGCATTCGTTTAAATCGAATGCAATAGGTTTGGGTGAAATGAATCCTAAATTTGTAAAGCTTCTACTTACTTTCCTCCTCAAATACGTCACTCAGATCTTGTGATTACCTTTCATTTTTTGTTCTTTAGTGACCAACAAACATATAAATAAATAAATAAACATACTTCAGTCGCAAAAAAACCGGATTAACCCTGAATATAGACAAATCGCAATATTGCCGTTCGTATCTAAAGAATCTGAGAAGACAATCCTCAAATAGATGAAAGCGCATCTTACTCATAGCAACAGCAACCTTTTGAGTCCCACTAAAAGAAGTTCTTACACTGCACAGGCTTAAGTTTTTGATTTTGTTGGACTTCTCTCTAAAGCATTTCTCTGTCAAAAAACGTTTCGACGAATTGGGTTTTCGCAACTCTCACCAATGTGTGGCTGTAGGAAAAATATTTAGCAATTCCAATAATCATTTTCAGTGTCCAGGCTAAATTTTTCGATCACAATGGCGAAATTTTCCAAAAAAAAGGCGTATTGTGATTTTCAGAATAATAAGTCTGAAGATTAAAAGAAGTGGTACTCGTCGGAGTAGGACAGGTTTCTTTTCTCGGCTCCATATTATTTTCAATTTAAGTGAATGAGCTGTCAGAATCTATAAAAATTCCTACTGTCAACATGCTTGCCGACGATGTTGAGTTATTCGTGTGCTGCCCGTTGGATATTTAGTATTGCGATTCACAAGATATAAAGGTCATTCTGCAGTGTGCTCTTAAAAACAACTTGTTTCTGATTCCTTCCTTGCATATTTAAGCATTAATTACATACGTCCACCTTTTTGCTAGTCTTGTTTAAACAGTCAACAATAAGGTTAAAAAATTTGGACAATCTCCAATTACAAAGACCTGCGATCTCAAATCTCGATGGATTCCTATGGAAAAAAGGTCCCTTCTATACGCGAGATCCCCTGGAAGACTACAAGTGATTTTTGCGAACAGGGACAGTCCCCTAATATACCTAAGTTAACAGCAAACTGATTCCAACTAATCGCCAACAAGTGAACTCCCAACTTGTCAGATCAAATGTATAGACGGACTTTCAACTTCTTGCATCCGATTGGCACTTCCATAAATCATTTCCTTTAATTAAATTCAAATACCCAGTTGACCCAATATTGATTCTACCCTCTCACCATGACAAGGCCGTGGATTTAGTAGATTCCATCTTTATTACCTCCTTCACCCCATTGCCTCTAATTGAATTTAGGTCGTCGCCACCCTGGCCCCATGTATTCCAAGTTCCAACCAAATATGCTCCACTTTTCCATGATCCAACAGTGCCACTACTTACTTGGCTACTCCATCAACACATCCGGATTTGTTGACACTGACTCAATCAATCAGCATATCCAGAGCCATCAGCAGAAGCACACACGGTCGCACTGAGCGCCTATATATTACTTGAAGATAGAAAGTTGCACGATATCACTAAGCCAACTGAATTAGATTCAATTAAACGATTCTGATAGCATAACACGTCCATTCCGGCTCTGGCCTTATCACTCGCAATGGATACGCCAATAAACGATGAATTAAGTGAATATAGGCGTTCAATAGACCCAGCTACCCACTCTGAGCCTTTCGCGTTCACATCACGAGCACGACACCGACACCAGATTCGAACCGTCATGATGCCGATGGATACATGCCGTGGATATTGACCAACCAACATTTCTATCGTCGTTTTTAATTTGCGCTGCACGCTCTCAATCCATTGACGTTCAATCAATTATAATTCGCAGTAATTGATTGCAAACAAACATTAATCAATGAGAAACTTAATTTTGCATCCATGGGGGGATACACCAGAGAGGGAAAGATAGAGATACACATGCTCCACATCATACTCGATACGAGTGCGCACTGGGGCATAGTGATGGTCCACAGTGTTTGCTCATGGGTAAAGTACCGCGCCGCCACCTTGAAGAAGGCATCTTTGATACTCCAGCAAATCTGGGACGGATGCGCCTCTCTCTTGTGTAGTCTATGTGATGTTGTATGTTGATGGTGATGGTTCTCTCGGTTGACTTGAATTTAATTTCATGAAATTGCATCATGTGTAACGAGTGCTGTGCAGAGAAGGGGCTCCAGCTCCGATGGTATGCTGAGTTAGATTTATGCATATGAGCATGAGCAAGCGAAATCATTTTAATTACATTGAGCGCATCAAATATTGATGAATCTTGAGAGGCTGCTGCATAATTTGTGCATGGTAGGTGAGGTTATAACCCCTTAAGGCCTGCTCGTCGAACACTTGGGGTGTTTTTGTGGGAAAAGTGGTAGTTTTCGGATGCAGCCGCAAGGAAATAGAAAACTGGGAGGAGCAGTTAGTGCAGAGATTTCTCCTAGCAGAAGGGAATTCAACTTGTAATTTGGAGCACAGTAAGTGGAGAGAGTCGAGAGTGTGCCTGTTAAACTGAAGGCCAGATCGCAGTCGATAATGGATAGGAACTATTGGAGTGCATACTGGGGGCCTAGTTTCACGGCTGACCTGATGGTAAATTGTTTTTGAATGCGAACTGTGATTGGGTCTGTCGAACACAAATTACAGCAGCTCATAGTCGTCTAATGAATATGAGACCAATATGACTGGCAGAGGATCTAGCAACAAAAATGTTACCCTTACCCAAGGCAGTAAACTGAAGTGGAAAAAGGTTTTTTTTTTCATACGAATGGAACGGTGTGGAGGTATGATTTTTCATGGGGCAGGGCCGGCGCTTCAGAAGCACCTACACCTAAGTGAGGTTCAGAGTTTCTATGACTGGAAATATGGTGACGAGGCACAGTTTGGTGTTAAACCGAGCTGCAACTAATTAATAAAATTCAATAAAGTCAATTTAGGATTTACAGCTTGTGTAGTTCTTCATTGAAGTCTCCTCCAAGACCCAGTGCAAACGGGACTGTATGATCAGAATTTTCCTGGCGAAATGTTCAAGGAGGTAGGCTTTGTTTATCGGATTTTGACAGAGCCCATGCTTAATATTTGTAGAATAGTACTGAGATTTTAGAGGTCTTATAATGAAACTCTTTTGAGGGTTTCTATATCAGCCCAAGGCAGAAGTTCTTATTACTAAGGTTTTGAATAGGTAAGTTGAATTTTTGACTGATTTATAGCAAAGTCTAGGTACCAAAGCCATGGTAGGTATGTACTTGCTCCAGTTTCTAACATAATTTTCTTCATTCAGCTATTTTGGATATCGGCATTCGAAGGTAACTTGCGGTAAAGTGTATATATCTCGACCGTAAATCAGAAGGTTTAAAGGTTCGGATAATCGCAGTGCTGGAAGTGTGCCTGGAATTGATAGCAAAGTTTTTTGATCCAGATCCGCACGGAGCCATGTGCCCTTATGAGCCCTTATAAAGACGTGGAAACTCCGCGCTTGCTATAGTCAATGACCCCACTTCGTCTGCAACAAGGTTAATAACCTTTAGTTTGTAGCCCGGACGTGTTGTTGTGTAGGCTAACTTACCTAACTAGCCGATGATGACCTTTCGTTTTGGCATATTAAAAGCGCCTAATACGATTTTAATGACATCTTTAGGAATATGCTTATAGGTCTGGTAGAGGAACTATTCTTGGTAACGGTGATCTTTTTCGCTGTGAATCGAATTGCCGAAATTCCAGAACATCTTGCCAGAAATATTCTTCAAGGGATCAA
The DNA here is from genome assembly GCA_949126925.1 of Cheilosia vernalis. Classification (NCBI taxonomy): domain Eukaryota; kingdom Metazoa; phylum Arthropoda; class Insecta; order Diptera; family Syrphidae; genus Cheilosia; species Cheilosia vernalis. The sequence goes on along the minus strand of OX421361.1, from coordinate 41,122,802 downwards.
ACCAAATATTTTCTCTGTTGACATCTGTCAGTCACTTAAACTTTTTTTGTAGGAATTTTACCCGTAGTCAAAAATTTACAATTTTCATTCAAAAAGTTTCACTGCAAATGATCTCGTCCCAATTTGTTTATCCAGCCACTTGTTGCAGATTGCAGTATGCTTCTCACTCACTTGATCACTTACCTACATAACGGCCACACCGCCATTTTTAGTTTACCAATAATGAATATTATGTAAATTTTTTCAAATCACAATTCGTGACGCCTTTTTAAGTGCATTTTGGCAAAAGCCGTGTAAAACACTGTTAAAGGCGATTATAGGGTTACTAGATTCGAGATTGCGAAAGGTGGACTTTATACATTTTTTATTGGAACAATTTTGACAATGGTGGTCAACAAATTTTAACGAACATTAAAATGATCTTCGTTAAATTAAAATTAGTTACATTTTGAACAACAAAATAATTTTTGACACGAAATTGGGGACATTGTTCCTCTTACGTAAGTATGGTAGGTAGGTGGTTAGGTACATGATGGGCACATAAAATATTCGGCTAACTTCTGGCTTAGAACCGAGACCTGACATTGTCAATTTAGATGAATATTTTCTTGGATAGGACTTTTTTTTTAAACTGTTTGAAAATAATCAAAATATTTGCGAAGGAACGATGCGTTCTCAAATTCATAAAATCGGGGGTCAAATCGCGTCGTCCGTAATGTAAAATGAACTTAGTTCCGTGAATGCATAGCTCGTTCACGGAAGTGGCTATTCGACCCCTGATCTCAGTGCGGATCTGATTCAGACGTCGTAAAGGTGAGTGCTTTTAGAAGTACGTTGAAATTTTTCGTAGACCCAGTTACTCACCTATACCTTATTGCTTCAAAAGACACAACTCTGCCGAGCGTCCGACTATTTTCTGATTGTATTAAATTAATAGCCTTACAAATGCTTCGGTTACGTCATCATTAAAGGTCCCTCAAATTAGTGTTGGTTTTGATTATATGAAGCCGTTTGGTGTGACCGTGCTCGACTGAATTTAGAAAGGACAACAAAAACAGTTCACAAAGTACATATTTAGATACCTACCACTCATAAAGAAAAAATTGTTGGCGCAACAGGTCCTATCCTACTGCTAGCTAACAATTGAGAAGCTGACTTTTATGATAGTTATATCCTCGGATGTTTTTCTGTATTTTTATTAACTAAAATTAACTATACAACTTTGAACCTCTTTAAAAAATTTGGCGAAAAGTTATACCTAGACTAAAGTACCTATAGTTATAGATACTTTAACAGCACGGTTCTGCCGTTATGAACCCTCACAAGTCCCAAGCTCTTGTGAGTTTTGTTGTGATTCGATACCTTTTTCCGAATTCTACGATAATCCTCTTCACAACACTCACAAAAATTTACTTCAGCATGGTGACTTCAAAATTGGTACATCATTTTCCACAAAAGTCAGAAATCGTACACGAAGCTAGTAAAAATATATAATTTAACATTTTTGGGCTAAATACGCGAAATATTAACACAGAAATGTTTTAGAACGGAAGGATAAACATTATAAAAGACATTTGTCACAAATCAAATTCCCCACCTTCTTCAGTTTTTTTTATACAAGTACATAATATTATGTATTTTTCCCGAAATGGTTATTAAATGAAGCATAAAAAATCATGTTCAGTTCAGGTCATAAAGTGTGTGGAAATAGGGAACCAGCACCGCCAAATGCAATAGATTAGATTAGATTGTCATTTGTCACTTGTAAACTATTTGTCACTTATGAGTAGTTTTGACTTTTGTGACCTGCTCCATAGGAGTGAGGTTTGCCAGAATTGGGCGGTAAAATTATTATGTCCTTTATTTCTTAGTAGGACTCTCAACTATCTCCCATCTGTAAAAATAAAAAAGTTTTATATTTTTTTGAATATTTAGGAATGTTTTCCAAGGACATTAATATTTTCGAAAATTTAGGGATTTTTTAAAAATGTTGGGCTTTTAGAAAAAAAAAAAAAAAATCTAAAAGCAAAACAAACGCCTTTAAAAATACTGATAATGAAGAGTGTCACACTTTCTAGAGATAAAATGGCTGACCGAACAAATGTCACAACTCACAAATTAAAATCATTTTCCACAATTAATTGCTGGGCTAATATTATTTTGAAGTGCACTAAATTTATTTTGTTTGTTAATTGATGCCGTCGAAATTTGTAACCAAAAAAGTTTGCACCGAAGTTTAACGACTAGTGTCTCACAGCTGATTGAAACGTCAAACGAAAACTAGTTGGTGGTCTGGACGGTGTGAATGCATCGACGAGTTTTCGAAGAAAACACGGTTTTCGGCTTGGTGTAAAAAGCCTATTACAATATCTGCGTTCGAAGAAAACATGTCGTTAAAAATGTAAGTAGGTACCTACCAACAACATCGCGCCGACCACGAATTTGTACGACTTACTTACAATGATAAAGTGCATGCATATAAAAAAAATTGTTTTAATGATTTTTGATTCACTAAACGCCTATAAAAAGTAACCAAATCTAAAACAATCCTGGAACACAAAATGTTCCCTCTAATTTAGTAAAGAAGTCCATGTCGATCCAGAAGCTTGCTGAACTCGATCTCCCTACCTATACTACACAAGAGCCGACAGAATCAATTTAAAGGCCGTCCATCTAAATTAAACGCAGTAGGGAAGCAACTCAGCACTGTGTCTCGTAATAAATCCAAAGATTTGCCAACCCATCTTCACACCGGCATTGCTAAACAAAAACATTATCAAACCGTCTGTCTGTAGGTCGGTAGGTAGGTATACCTACGTAAACACACACAAAAAAAAAAAAAAACAAACGCACAAATTCCCATTTCCGAAAAGCCACAACCCTACGAGACCATTTGTCTAAATTAACCTCGGGAATAGAAGGATCCACTAACCGTGATGACATGACATCCATGAAATTTATAGGTACCTTTCTGTTTTTTTTTTTTTATATTTTCATTTTATCTAATTCCATTTGGAGATACCCCGAGGAGACGGAGACAAACACAAAAAAAAATAAAGGTGTAGCTATTTCAAATGTCATGGCCACATTCGCCAATCGAACGCTTTTTAGGCGAAACGCGAAACAGGTAGAAGCAGGTAACAGAGAGGGACCCATACTCGTCTGTCATATAAATTGGACACTTGATCTCCAAAGTTCAACCCAAATGTCATTAAATTATACAGAAGTCAACACTGTTTACAACAACAACAAAATACATACGTCAACTGATAACGGCTATGATTCTGTTGATATCTCCATTGATTAACTGGAACTGCTGCTAATAGTGGTTAGTGGAGTGGTTGTAGTTGTTGTCGTCGACTTCTGATAAACATGTGGCGCCGACTACTGTCAAATTACACACGAAAACGGAATTCGCTTTAAATTCGTAATTAGACACCAAATTCACTTTAATTCATTTCAATTGAATGCACCCTCGCACTGTTTGGGGTGTGTTTCGCTTTCGCCTCGGTTTTGCACAACATACACTGGGCAAACACTGCCAAACTTATAACAGCACAAAACACTGGTAATCCATTGCAACGAGAACAGAATGAATAGAGCTGGCACCTGGCTGGTGTACCGGAAGTTTGACAGACAGAAAATCTCCGTAATAGGTACGATGCACAGAACAAAGAAAACCGAAAAACAAAACAAGAGAAACCGAAGAAACTTAAAAAAATCTATCCCGACAAATTGCCAAAAAAAGAAACACTGCACTAAAATGGCGATGAAATTATTTTTACGAATTACTTGACTTGACACAACACCGATGCAACGTCGTCTTTAGGTGACCGCTCACGTTTTCATACTGAACGGCGCCGCTTGCTTTGGTGAAGCAAAACCACACTACACACAAGAAAATGATGAACGAAGCACCGGTTTAGTTTAATTTAATCGAAATCAGCTGTCGCTGTTTAAACGGAAACGGAACAGAGCAGAGAGCACAGCTCTTCTATTCAATATCGTTCAATTTCAATTGAAAACAGAACTGCTTAAGAGAAGCGCATGAATCGCTCTTAGCTAGTGAACGAGGTGAATGAACACGAACAGTGATAGTGAACTTTATTTAACAGAACAGAAGACAGAGCAGAGCAGCCAGACACAGGCACACGCAGCACGCACACTCGGTATCGGTAGCAGTGATACCAGATCGAGGGATTTATCCCTTTTTGTGGGATTTTTTTATTTAAAATAAGCTAAAAGGGTCAAAGGGATTTTTGAAACCTCATAGTACAAAAAAAGGGGATTTTACTTTTTGGTCAATTTTTGTTCCTAAAATGCTAGTACCACTCCACTGAGAATAAAACAATTATTAGTCCTCCTACGATCACATTAAATATTTTCTTTCTTAGAAAAATGTCATTCAAAATATTTGAATGCATTCATTTTCTGCTGCGGCAAAACAGAGATCGTGCAACACAGTGTGCGGTTCAAACTTTAGTCCAACCGAGATTAAGTTATTTGCATACCAATAATTCAAATAATTCATAAGGTATTTATTTTACGTTAGTAGGTTTTTCAGAACTCAAATACAACAACTATAGCTAGTTTCGAAGTGTTAAATATAGAGTAGTTGATGTAATGAGTTGGAAAACCTACTAACGTAAAATAAATACCTTATGAATTAATTGAATTATTGGTATGCAAAAATTTCGTGCTGAAAATTCTACTTTACTTTGCTTTGCTGAGGTCGAAGCTCAAAATAAACACGATTATTGGAACTTCTTAATAATAAAAAAAAGTCTAAATTTAATGAAATACATGTTTTTTTTTTTAATTTAATATAAATGTGGGATTTTTGAAATTTTGGCGAGGGATAAAAGGGATTTTTTTGGGTATGGCCGTGGGATAACCTGCTTCTAAAGTCTGGTATCACTGATCGGTAGAGCTGGAAGAGCGACATCGAGCAGACAACAAAGCGGCGCGTTAACAGTGGTATGCTCTGTGTGCGGTTTGGATGACTGTTATCAAGGGGTTTGCTTCATCTTCAGTCGATTTTCCTTTTCAATGGAATGGAAATGATTTGAGGTACGATTGAGGGTGCACTAGTGCAGATGCCGTTATTATTATCTGTTCCTCGTTATTTTGTGTTGTTCTCCCCCAGCACACATGGAAGAGTTCAAGTCGATGGTGGATTAAAGTGAAAGTACTTTCAACCCGTTGCAAACAGAGGTAGGTCGTAGGTTGTGACGGAGGAGGACAGCACGACTTTATAAATAAAAGAGTGAAATCGATTCTTCTTTATCCATTCAATGGAACTGTTTTATCGGAGCGATGGGGGACAATATTTCAAAAATATTTTGACGTCTTGAAAATGTTCATCTGGAGCACCTAATGTGTCAAAAACCATTTAAACCTATAGTGGGCCTAAAAAGTGAACGGAGGATTTTCAAAATTTAATTTATTCTGATTTTTTTTACTGTTCCACAGGGTGGACCTTAAATTTTTCGGTCTATTTCGAAAATGAAGAAGAAGAAGATCTGAAGTCCAATGAGGCTGCTGAACCGGACGGCTATTACCGAGCTTTTCAAGCCCGCGAAAGATGGCTTGGTGGAGAGCAGACACCTACCTACTCGTCTCCAAGATTTGGCCAGAGGAAAGTATGCCTTATGAATGGAGCCTCAGCACTCTTTGCCTGATCCACAACAAAGGAGACCCTCTAACCACTGTTGCCACTTTAGCGATTTTTTCGCTATTTCTAGCGTATTTTTAAAGCTCTCAGCGATTTTTAATAAAATGTTGTCGCTAAAAAAAATTTTTTTTAAAACTTCACATTATTTTTTTGATATCTTGAATTTATTGCCTGTTTTTTTAATTCAGTATTTAATTTGATTAATAATTTAATAATTAACAATTTATTTTAAAAATAAACACATATTTTTATGAACTTACATGCAAATTGACATTTTAGCGATTTCTAGCGGATTTTCGCAATTCAGAAACGTTACATTTCTAGCGGATTTTAGGTTATGGTCTAGCGACAATTTTTTTTTCCTCAGCGGCAACACTGCCTCTAACCTGCGCCAACTAGAGAAACATCAGTCTCCATAAAATCACATACAAGGTCCTGTCTGCCGTACTGTGTGAACGCCTAAAACCATTTGTCGAAGTGATTAGTTACTAGCTGTACGGTTTTATGCCCGGCAAGCCAACAACCTGGAAAAACCCGTGCAGTCCAAATCGATACCCCGCCCCCACTTGTTTAAAAAATTAAATGTCGAATATGAGAGCATTTAAGAGACGAGCTATATAGAGCCAATTCAGGTTTTGCCATCCCTGGTAAACTCCTCAGATTGTGCAAAATGACGACGTAGAACGCTCGCTGCTCCATAAAGTTCGGAAACAATTTCAGCGTGACCTGTGGGGTTAAAAAGGGCTTTATGCTTTTCACACCAAGCCGAAAACCGGGTTTTCGCCAAAACACACGAAAACTTCATCGAAAACCGAAGTTTTCCCATACATATTTCAGTTTTCAAAACGAGTCGCTTAAACTCGTTTACCACGAAAACGACTTCCAATCGTTGGGTTGCTGAAAAAAACATACATACCTTTTGCAATATTCAGCAAAATGGCTGACTGAACAAAAATGTCACAACTCCCCACTTAAAATCGTTTTCCACAATTAATTGATGAGCTAATAATATTTTGAAATGCACTAAATTCATTTTGTTTGTTAATTAATGCGACCGAGATTTGTAACCGCAAAAGTTTGCACCGAAGTTTAACGACTAGTGTCTCACAGCTGATCTAAAGTAAATATTTAATTCTAGCTACCTATGTTCTAAGTGCTAGAAATTTAAGCAACATGTTGGCCTCATGAACTATGCTTAAATTTCTAGCACTCAGAACATAGCTATACTTAAATATTTACTTTGGACCTACAGTGTGTGTTGTACAAGGTGGACCAAAAGAAGTCGTCCGATGTTGTTTGGCTCTCATTTTTTTTCTAAATGAAAAACTTCGATTCTGTTTATCTTAACCTTTAGAATTTTATTGGTCAAGTCGAGAAGATGATGGGCGCCGATCTTGCGGGCCAGCGAAAATCGCCAAAACGAGACCCGGGAACGCGGCCTTCAGAATATCGGTTGTGGCTCGCGCAGTGTATGCCGTAGCTCCGTCCTGGTTGGAACCACATGCCCTCCAGTCCTAATTCGTCCAATAGCGGCAGAAAAAATTCGGTTAACATGGCCTTATAGCACGCACCGTCCACTGTTGTCGTTTGATGACTCCTCCAGCCTGAACAGGGCACCATGCAACGCTGAGGTGGAGAGAAATGGCCGTTAAAGCGAGCCTATTAGCTCACTTATGGCCAATGAGGTTAGATGAGCAACGTATGTAATTAAATATGAAAGTCTTCAACGAAGTCTCGATTCAAATTTATCCCTTTACATTTTAGAGATGTGTTTGAATTGAATGTCATCTGGTATTCATTCCTTATCCCGACTCCTTATCAAGCGTACCTACATTGTGACTATATACTCTTTAGCAACTATGAACACGATTTAATTACTACCTTCACTTCTGATTCCCAATTATCTACTACTGTAGAAACCCCTACTCGACTCGAAGACACCCATCCCTTACCACCAGCGAGACTACGCAGCTCCTTGTCTCCAACAAAGCCGTGTCATTCATAGTAAACAATTGGCCACTCGCATAAGGCACTGCCAATTAATGTGGCCAAGCGTATTGCTCCGCAAGTTAAGAGACCGGCAGTACAGTCGAATAAACTTTCAGAAGCATTAAATCGAGGGACATTCTCCAGAGTCGTTGCGGTTTGGGGGCCCAGATTCCTTCACTATCAAGCGACAATAATGAAAAAGCGATTATCATTAAATAAACTAATCAGATGGAGTCAACGAAGAGGCCATCGCACCGCCAGCAGTCTGTTCTGTTTAAGGCCTAGTTGGAGTACAGAAACTCGGACTCGTATTCGTTTTCGTATGTCGTGACAAAATGTCAGCGCAAATGTGCGGAGAGCAAGTTTGGACTTAATCAATTGGACAGACGGAAGGCAATTTGAATAATTGCCTTAAATGCCTGCTGGTTGTAACTTGGTTGAGCACTGAGGGTGCGGGGAGACGGAGAACTATCCACGAGTAACCATAACCAGTAACGGCGTTTACTTGTCGCGGAGCTGCTTCGATTAATTTATGCGAGTGTTGTCGAGGCAACTGAACGTCCAGGGATGAGAGGGCGGTTAATCAATTTGCTGTGTGATTTGATTGTCGTCTTGTTATTCGCTGCTTTATCATCTTTGACTTGTGACCGAAGATTCATCTGTGATTGGGCGTGATGTAAAGTGGCGCCAATTTTTTTATGTAACTGGTGGGGTTTTCGGCGTTTCCCAGCTGACTTGTTTAATCCATTTGCGAAAATAAGCCGGAGACGGTTGGTAGTTCGAAGACATGCTGGCGCTTAATTTTGTTATAACCCTAATTATATTAATTAATCTGAGAGCATGGTTTGGGTAGGGGGTACTTCTTTCAAACTTGGAAGCGTTTAGAAAGCCCGTTCTATGTGATATGAAATCGAGTAGTGATACCTACTTCAAATATAAAAAAAAATATTTTTAATTTTAATGGCAATTGTTGTTCTCAATTATTTTAATTATTTTGCAAGCAAATTGTTGTTGCCAACAATTTTGAAATTTTTTTTTTAAATACCTACACCTAATAAGTTTGCTTATGTTTACTATGTCACATTAAGTAGCTTTTTGAAATGGAGTAGATACTTCGATTTGTTTGATGGTGTTTGAATCATTTTTGTTTGCCAAATATTTTCAGGATCCTTGCATTTGTATGAGTGAGTAAGTTGCAATTTTTGAAATGACGATGATGATATAGGCAACACAAGAGTTGTTGAGCGTTTTGAGATTTTACGCGCATAACTCGAGACAGGATGGTTAGTTTTTAAAGATTTTGAGCTTGATGGTTTCAATTGGGCCCTATGAATGCCATAGGCTACTTCATGTCTCGAAAACAAAACTTTGACAGGATGATATAGGGGATGAAAGTTTGTGTGGAATTCGGCGATTCCAAGACAAATTTGATCATGCCGCCAGTGAGGACAAACGTTTCACGCCGCAGAAAATCAGGACGAACAGTCAGATCGGAATATTAACAATCGAGAGAATATGTCGGAACTCCTGGGCAGTATTTTTATGATTACCCCTGGTTAAAATGTATGTTTAGTAAAATTAACTATCAAAGTTTATTTAAATCTTATTTTTTACTTACATTTTGAATTGCGTCTTTTTGTTTTTACTATTTCACATTGAACGACCTATAAGTATTATGTCGATTTGAAATCATTTGGAAATCGGCAAAATCTAATTGTGGAACACAACAATTTCACTTCGTTCGATTTCGAAAAATTTTAAAGCGTATAATCGATTACAGTGAGATGTAGATTTCCATTTCATTTCGAGTGAAAGTGAAATGTGGAACCTATAGCTGTTAAGCATATTTTTGTTTTATTCTTCCTCCCATATTAATAAAATGCTTGTTACTTAATCAGTTATTTATAAGTTATCGCACACGTAGGGGAGACCGGGGCTAGTTGACCACAGGGGAAAGTCGACTCACTGCCATTTATTTTAAAGAGAAGAAATGAATTGCATTTCAATTCCTGTTTTTACATTCAATACCGATACCTCTTTAGCCTCTCTTTGTGTCTCGTGGCGAGTAGGTACATGTCATTGAAGAAATATTAAGGAAAAACGATTTTTTGCTACCGTAAGTAACCTTTTGATATTTTGTGTTTTTGCTTCTAAAAATCTTGTTATCTGCCAGATGGTCGGGCGGGGTTAGTTGACTCATTTTCTTTTGGGGATTTAAAGGAAATGAGGACTTATAAAAGGAAAACAGCAAGAGGAGATACTCAGCAAAGCGTGATGGAACGAGCCTGTAGACTTGTTTTGATGGAAGGCCTCAGTATTAGGTCAGTTTCAAAAGAAGAGGCAATTCCGTACAAAACCCTGCAAAGGTATGTATACGAAAGATCCAAAAGAAAAAGGACGAAAATCCTAGTAGTGCCTAATATTGAAAACATTGTTCCTATTTGGTGATACTTCTTCGTTAAGTAAATACAGAATTCATTTATGTTATTACAAAAAAAAATAAAAAAATAAGTGAATCTTAATCTTTAAATTTTTTGTAAGAATTCAGTTTCGCGCGGCGGCGTGGGTCAACTTACCCCATAACGTAAGTCAACTTACCTCGGTACCGGGGTTAGTTGACACAATCGAGGTGCTCTTCTAAAATTAACCCTCTACTGCATACAAAGCCATATATGGATTTACATTTTCCAGAGTCGATTGGAAGAACTACACGATAATTACGGGAAAGACACCGTTATTGAGTGAGTTTGATAACGTTTGTGGATGTGTACAGTGGTTTCTTCTTTTTTACACAACCCAATTGATTTTCACTGTCACGTTCTACATTCCAATGCGCGCATCGTCAGGAAATAACAAAAAAATAAAAAACATTTTATTTTCTATTGTTGATGGTTGCAATATGGAGATATTAATTCTTTTTTGCAATATTACATATTTGTAAGTAAAATGCTTGAATTTGTTTCCAAGTTATATATGTGCAGTTCATGGTACAATGTGTTTTCTGAAATGTCCATATATGGCTTCATTCATTCATTCGTTCACTGAAATATTATACCGATTATTATACTGACAAACATTTTTTTTTTTAAAGAAGTTGGTACATTTTTTTTTTATTTTTTTTTTAATCCTTTAATTTTTTAAAATGAAAACAAAAAAATAATAAATTTTCTTGTTTTCTCCACTGAATCATAATGCATGCAGTAGAGGGTTAAGAAAATATTGTCCTCATGTTGTTTTCTTTAATTGCATAACTTTGTTTAGAAAGAACAAAGGATGCTTTTGTCAATGATATCTGAACTATCTTTATGTCAGCCTTAGTTCAAGAGAAAAAGAAAATAAATGCAAATTTTAGTCAACTAGCCCCGGTCTCCCCTACCCATGTCTGAGTAATGACATGTTAAAGGCTGTGAGGTCAGACAAAAAAAATATTATTTTGGGGAAAACACTGACAAAATATAGTCGTGCCAATAAGCGATCCCTTTAACCTCTAATGTTCTCCAAGTCTGACGAAACATTTAAAAAAAAGTGAAAACCGATACGATCACCAACTTGAAGTTTGTTGTGTTGCTGTTCTTATGAAAAGTTATCTTTTACAAAATTAAATAAAAAAATATGTCCTCAATATAGGTAGTATACCTACCTATTACATTTCCTTTTACTTAATAAAGGTATATAGGATTGACATGAGAAGAATTTATGACAGCGCTTTCCCTTCCATATTACTAAAAATCATGAATTATGCGATGAGATCGCACATCCCATTGAAAAAATGCTACAAACTGTAGCTGCCAACAGTAGGAGCTGCGCACAATGGACAGCCAAACAAAAAAATAAAACACATCATCCATCACCATAGCCATCGCGACTGAAACCATCCATTGCATGTCCTCTCGACCTATCGTTCGATTCAATATTTCATCCGAAATCCTTTTTTGGAACCTAAAAAAGAGAAAACAAACATCTACAACCAACATGCATGCACTTTTAGTAATTTAATTAAATTGTCTGGCATAGAGTTGGCTTTTCAGAAAAGAATAACATAAAAATACAAAATAAATCCCATCCTCGCAATGCATAGGTAGTCGTCCTATTGTAACTACAACGAACAATAAATATCCTGTCTGCTGCTAGCTGCTACGCAACAATGCGAAGAAGAAATTGCATTTTGCATATTAAAGTAACACATACAGAAAGTCAAACTCGCTTCCAACAAAAAGGATTATATTTTATATACCTCTACACTCGACAAAGAAACGAGAAAATATGGAAAGACGATGCAAACGGCAGGCTCTGCTTCTTCGCCGACGTCTTCATCCTGATATTCAGTTTCGCAAGCATAAAGTGGAAACGAACTTTCAACTTTCACGAGTAAATTTTCTGCACCCGCATACCACACACACACATTCCCAACAATAAGCAGTCATCTTTGCTTATTTGATTTGCCAAACCAAGTATGTGCAGCCACCCTATACCCACACTTGGAGGATTTTACTGCGACTCTAAATTGTAAAGTAAGAACAACAATTCGGAGGTTGTTTACGTTACCAACACCATGTAGACGTTGGCGGTATAACGTAGAAGGGAGTCCAAACCCAATAATAGAAAAGTTATTTCAAGTCTTTCTTCGCCCCTCACTCCCTATTGTTGATACCTTAATTGGCCTCCGTCCTTTAACTTGTAGCTACGGCTAGTTTTGCTAGGTTAAATTTAAAGTTGAACTCTTTAGATCTCGTTCCCACCCGTGTCACAGAGCGTATCTTGCCCACCCTACTTACCTAGTTAGACGTCTCTCTCCTCATTGACAGCTCACAATCCTTTGCGATAATAGTTCAACCCCCAAACATCAATTAACCCTCTGAAACATTTTGCCAATACAACACAGATGCTCTTCAAATATAAATGCAAATTATAATCATATGAGTCAACGCGCACTCCTATCTTGTGTTTGACAAACTTTCCGTTTCTTCAAGGATACACAACGTAATCTATCAACCTGAACCTACTCACACATCGCAGAAATTCACGTATTGTCGCCTCAAGCACCCCTGTCTACATGGCACGTCCAGATCGTAAATTTATCGCTGACAGTTTAATCCGCTTCACACTGGGCCCGCCAATTACCAAAACGCTCACAAGTGTAAACAGATCAGAAATTGTTTCCCACCCCGCAGCCAAGAACACCGAGTCATCGGTTGTGCATACAATCCAAGGGATGTCGCCGACAGTGTTAGCACACCATAAGAGACCATCATTAATCCTTGAAAGTCGGTTCCAGGAAACTAGCACGTATCATCAAAAAACACACAGAGCCTCATGTCAGACGCACCACCTTGCATGTTCTATGCGGTGCAGCGTGCAGCTCCCAACTCCATCGAAAACTAAACGATGGCAGCTGCTCTCGTTTTAATGACTAATTACTGCCATTAAAATGTCTGGGCGGTCTCGGAACTGAATACAACTGTCAATGGCAGTACTGTGTCCTTGTCACATGAATTGCATCGACAGGGGTAGCATCGCCGCACAGTGACAACTGTAAAGGGTTGTTAATCAGACAGTTGTTATTCCTTGTTCTTCTCGGGGGGAATGACACCTCTGCAAACGGCTCTAGTGGGGAAATGATCTATCATCGAATCCATCTGTCAAACTAGTTGCTGTCAAAGAATAAAACGAAACTATACAACAGTTGCGCTTGTGGCTTTGCCGCTGCTCCTGCTGGTGTGTGTTTGATTGAATAAAGTAACCACAAAGTGCACAAAAACACCACTCACCCTTGACATTGCCCTCTGTCAGTTTGCACATTTATATCCGAAGCGTGGAGCATTGGCCATTTATTTAATGTCCACCCTCTGAAAGGACAGATAACGGTGGTCGTACATTGTCACATCAATGATTGTTCATCCTCCTTCGAATCCATTCTGGAACTAGGAACATGCTGCGAGCTGCGACACAGGGAATTGCTAACGATATGTGTGTGTGCGAAACTTTGATCGACGTTATCGTTGTTGTGTCAGCGAATATTTTGCATTATAGGCTATGGCTGTAGGTGGAGGCTGGAGGACCCCTGGACAAACTCGACGGTAATGTCCGTGGGCGGGAAGTACAATGTGTGACCACAATGAGGTGAAAACGAAATCATAACGGAGTGTCACACCCAATCTGATGGTTTTCTGTCAACCATGAATAATAAATGCAGAAAACTACAAAAATTGACGTTGCACACTGACAGGTCACCCCAGCAGCAGCAGTTGACATGAATGTAATCCATGTGGTTTTATGATTTCGAGTTGTGATTGTGATGTGACGGCTGATGGGATTTGGTGTTGGAGCAATGCCCAGCTGTCGATTGCTAGTACACAATGTGCGTGTGATATTGTTTATTCGGGAGCATGACCGGGGGTAACCTCAGAAGTTGAATGTTTATTTTCGTCGGGAAAACATTGACACACCGCCACCGACATCCGACACCACAATCCACAACCACCCCACCCGAGGGGGAAGTAATCAATAGTTTTGAGTAGTCCTTGACTACAGATTTTCTACTTGTGATTGCATGCGAATTCGTTTGAATACACTGTGATACACTGTGATTCACCATGAATACGCACAGAAAAGTTCCTTGAATACACCTGATTACTTCCCCCTCGACCCCACCACAAGTACACAATTCCAAGTATAACTAAAAACTAAGAGATCGAAGTCAATTCAACACAAGATTCTCTTCAATAAAATTGACGCTCTCTTGAAGCAATGGTTATTGTTTCATTCAACCACGGAGCCTGCGCACTAAGCAACAAGTCAGTTCCTTCAAACTCATACGTCAAATCAATCTACCACTCTACCAGTTGCCAGAGTGCTAGGCCCAGCGGCTAGCTGCCACCTGCCACAGCCTGTGGGCCGTGGCCTGTGCCTGTGACTTAATAAGATGAGAGGATTGGTATTTGGGAACAAAGATGCACGACTAAGCACAATGCACAACACTATTTCTTCAAGATGCAACTCCCAAAGGAGACCCAGAAGGCCAGAAGCCAGCAACCAGATACCAGAGAGCCAGACACCAGAGTCCCAGATCCGAGTTTCATGTACCACACTTCGGATAAAGTTGGTTTTAACTTTTAACGCACCCAACACCGAAACGAAATGGCATTGAAACAACACAATAACAGAGAATAGAGATGCTGCAAAATTGTACCTATGTTCATTCTGGTTTCGGCTGTTGTTTTTGTTAACGAACACATATGATCTGAAGGAAATCCTCAATCAATCCACGTCCCTTCACTAGCTGTGTATCTAGCAAATGAAATGAAAGACATGGGACAATAGACTGAATGCAGTCAATAAAACCGGGAAGCAAAGCGGGCGAAGGTATATCGGGTTCGATTTATTCATGACGATGTGAAGATTGATTTATGAGTGACTAGAGTAGTCATGAGCCCCATCTGTTGACACAAACCTGTAGTTTGCTTGCATAAAATTGCTGCCAGTGCGCTAGAAGTCAACTCATTAACGTGCGCCTTAGGATTGCAGCGTTGGACACTGTTGCTGGATGAAATGCTTTCCTTGTCGACTTTGACAGTCTGTATGATTTACACAATATCCGGTAAAGTGATGAATGGAAACGAAACACAATAACAAAATTCAATGGGAATGCAGCTTACGTAGGTGGCTCGAAAATATCAGTTGGAGGTGAATGTGCCATGTTGATTATCTAAAAGAACGTGGTGTGTCAAGATAAATATTGTTTTTTTTTTTGCATTGAACGCCATTCGGACACGCAGAAAAAACACTTATTTAAAATCAACCAACTTTCGGTTAAGAACTGTCAAGTAGGTAATACTGCCAATATAGCTCCTACAGGATTTGTGGATTTAAAATAACAAAGTTTTAGGAAACTCAACCGATTTATCAATTAATACCCCCCACATTTTCTAGATCGTAAAATGCAAAATAAAACTTGCTGCAACATCGGAAGTATACCATAATGACAAGCTGTCAAGCGTTTGCCACGCGTTCTACTTTTTTCTATCTTTAAGATTGCAGTTGGGTGGGAGATCCTTGGCAGAATTTGTATTTGAAAATGCGAATATGTATTGAAGTAAAATTGAGATTATGAAGCAAGCATTGGATAAACATTTACTATCATTACAGGATTTTTTTAACAACATAAAATTTAGTTAAGGTGGGTAGATAATAGCTAATTAAGCCTTTTTAGGAGTTCAAATTTCTTGCGAAAATTCGAGATCTTCTTGGTTGATAGCTAGGTATACTGATAAAATGTGCTCTTTTTTTTCAGCATACATTTAATCTTCTTATTTCGGTTGTTTAAATCAACAACAATTTTGGCTGCAGAGTTTTCTGTATCGGCTTCAACAATCTCCACCAGTTCTAAAGACCGAGATAAAGTTAAGAAGAATTTTGAAGAATCCAACATAAAAATAAAAAAAAAAAAATCGAGCTGTCGTGGGACGGCCGAAAGAAGCGAATCATTGGACGTAAAGTATTGGCCCGTGTTACGTGGCGGCCTATTTAAAATTCATTTTAATTTTTCATAGTGCCAGTTAGTTTAGATTACTCTCTCTGTTCCTCTTTCGCTCTCTACACACATATATTTAAGAATTTTTCGACTTTTCTTTTTTCCTAAACCATCCCTGAATCAAGATGAACAACACAAAACAAAAATCATCCAAATCGGTGGAGCCGTTCAATTCATTTTAATTTTTCATAGTGCCAGTTAGTTTAGATTACTCTCTCTGTTCCTCTTTCGCTTTCTACACACATATATTTAAGAATTTTTCGACTTTTCTTTTTTCCTAAACCATCCCTGAATCAAGACGAACAACACAAAACAAAAATCATCCAAATCGGTGGAGCCGTTCTAGAGTTTTCATCTTCCAAGTGCGCCATGGAGGGGGAAGTTAACGCTACGGTGACGATTTTTTTCGGTTTACTCCCCATCTTTTTGAATAATTTATATGCGTGACCCACCGACCGTCCGTAAAAAAGCTATATTCGCTTCAAAAAGGTTGTCCACTTTTTAATAGAGAACAAAAAAAGGAAAATCGGCTATTACGAAACACCGAATATTGCGAACAAATTCTCCAGTCCCATCGAGCTCGTTATAACCGATTTTGACTGTCTATGTCGTTAGACAAATTCAGGATCTTTTTCAGACTGTATCGTGTGATGCAGTTGAGTTTGGACATAGCGATTTCAAAAGATTCCACACATTTACCGACTTTCGGTAAGGAGATGTGGCGTCATGTAAAATATCAGGCCCGTATACCATTGCCCTAGGTTCTCACAAAAATTCGATTGTGTGAGTTCTTAGTTTAGGGATTAATTAATTCAGAAGCGCTTTCGAGACAGTTGAACCATCGAATATTTGTCAGAAGTTCGCAAGAGGTGGCGCAGTGGAAGCAAAACGGAATTTGTGTTTTCCTCGGATCGAACCAGAGACGCCTCGCTCAGTCCAATACACTAACCGCTGAACCACTGCGTACATGCCGCATGCGGTTAGGTAACCTTTTTAATTTCGAAACTGATTCTAGTACTTCGCAGGACCGGAGTCAAAAGACATTGCCCGGTACTAATAAAAATGTTTAGTGTCCCGGCTTGATTTTTCGAGCACACATTGACGAAATTTTTCTTCTAAAATTACCTTTTTTAACCAACAAAAATAGTTAGTGCCAACGTCAAGGTTAAAAATGATTATTAGCAGGGTCGATTATCTTTTCATTTCGAATAAGCCGCCGGTTCACAAGCTTTTGCCTCGATTTTAGAAGATCCAATATCAACATATGGACGCATCAGTGGCTTAGTGGTTAGTGTGTTGAACCACTTAGCGAGGGGTCCCAGGTTCGAATCCCGCGAAAAACCCAAATTCAAACTCAGGGTTTTTTCACTGCGACACCTCTTGTGAACGTCTGAGAAAGATCCAAAAGTACCTACCTATAACTATTTTGAAAGAGCTTCTCAATCGGCCGTTTGGAATCGGCATAAAATTGTAGATCCCTTCCATTCGTTTGAAAAATGAAAAACTCACACAAAACGAATGGCTGCGAGAAGCTAGGCCCAGGGTCCTATACAGCCTGGTGCGCCAACCGTTTTTTTTTTTTATTTTTTTTTAATATCAACAAATAGTGCTTCCCCATGTGCATATGCAACGTCTCTTCTCTAAATTTGAGCCCAAAACCAATTTTTGCACTGCATAGCATAGTGCGATGGGACTGCCTCAACTTTAAGTCAACCTTAAGCCTAATGCTGGTTCAGCGACCCGTGTTGCATCAACCTCGGCTTGATGCCCATTTGCCGGTGGAAAACATCTTCGACTGTATGATACCCACACCTGCATCTGCAACTAATTACCTCAACCACCTCGGATACACTTTTCGCAAGACGAATTCTTCATCAATCATTTTTGTGTAATTAGCACAGCAAGCCAGCAAGTCATCTCTGGGTATCATCCAATTGCTGCTCCAAGGCAGCAAACATTTGCACAATTGGCAAACAAGTCATTAGCTTCGGGAAATGTTGGTGGGCTTCAGCGGCAACGTCGCCTCCTCTGGCCGGACATGAAATAATTTCAACGTTCACCTGCCACCAGTATCTCGTGTTGGAGGAGGATGAACGATTTAATTAAAGGTTCCACCTTGTGTCGTTTGCTGCCTTGCCCCGTTCGGTCGATATTGAACCAGTTGACGCTGCTGCGACTTTTCAGCGGCTTTATCAAAGCCATATGTCATGATGCCTCATGCCACATGCCACAGAGCCATGCCGTACCCGCCACTGGCTGCCTGGTGGATTCATTAAGACTTTTTTCCCCTTGACGGTGGCTCTTGCTCTGGGTCGCCTTCGTCCAGGGTACCCATCTCTGTAATTAGTGTCCAGCAAGTCTGGAATCGTTGTTATCCCACCCGATGTTTGCTCTCGCTTAACGGTCTAATATGTCGTAATTTCTTTTCGGTTTCTTGGTTTTATTTTTTTATGACTTCTAATCTAGAAGTCAGGCCGCCGACTGACAGAAACACGGTTTGGGAGGCGGTAGCATGTCTGTCCGTGGCACTCGCAACAGGAAACCGTCGATGAACATTGAACAAGCCCGCTAAGTGATGTAGAATTGTCGCAGTCATAGACTCCGTAATATACCTACCTGTGAGTGGGAAACGGGAAAATCCAAGACGAAACATGAGCAGAATAATAGTTTCAGATATTTCCCAGGAGGACTGTGTGCTGCATTTAATGCCATTAGGAGGGGGAAGGAATTTACGTCGGTTTGTGCTTCCTTCTGGCACTGTACACTGTTGCTCCTTGTGGATGTGTTTGCTTCGCATGGAGACATTGAACTTGACTTTCACTTAACCGGTAATGGCGTTGGATGGGTAGGGTGGGTACAGGGACGCCCGCCGCTCCGACATGGGACGTGCAGTTGTTCACCTGTTAGGTGGGTTCTCTACCTTTTTCATCGAGCTATATGCATTCACCTCAAGTGGGCTAGGATACTCGTATATCAAGCGACTTAGTGTTGAAGTGTGCTTTCGCAGACATAATGGAGATGGGTAATGACGATTCAACGTCGGTCTTAATTTAGTTCGTTGTCAGTTAAAATATACTCCAAGTGTTCTTGCTAACGTAAGGTATGTGGACTTTTTTTTTGAAGAACAGACAATTATGGATTCAGCAATGAGAAAGGTTCAGTCGTTCAGCTAGGAAGTAAATAGAAAGAAAATTTAGCCACAGTGTTTGGTCTGCTGGGCTACTGAGCGAAGGGTCCTAGGTTCGATCACCGGAAAAACACAGATGAGAAACGTTCGAAAAATATTCGAGAGAAATGCTGTCTTCTCAATTCAGTCGTTCTCGGCTTAAAACTGTAGGTCCCTTAAATTCGTTCCGAAAATGAAAACTCACTCAAAAACGAATTCAATTGTGAGAGAGTCAGCCTAGGGTACCTTACCAGCTGAGCGAACTATTAAGTTTCAGCTTTGGAATTTTTGTTTTTGAATAAATACCGACGTACTCGTATCATAAGGAATTGAAAACCATCGTTTTAACATTTTTTTGTGACACATTGAAGGTTAGATAAGGTTAGGTTAGACGTTAGAGGAACAGTTTGCAATACATATATTTTCACCCAGAAGTCATTGTGTCCCATTACCGCGATACAGTACATAACAGGACATGCAACTAACAAAATCATTCGAAACTGTTGATGAATCTTCTTAGATCTAATAGAGGTGTCGTTTCTAGATCATTAAAGCCTTCGAAGAACCGTGCTAGTAAACAAGAGTAGCTGCGTTCTTGGATAGCGGCGCAACAGATTATTTTTCATCTTCGTCTCTGCAACTTCCGCAAGGGTCATTTGTAAAGACGCCAATTCGTTCACCCATTTTCCCAATGATGCAGTGTTCGGTTATTGTCCCAACGAGCACTCGGAATTAAGCTACGAGCTATGGTGCAACCGTAAGTGTTGTTCCTTTAGCTAATAATAATTAGTCAGCTAATAATTAGGCGATGTCCATTTCAGTGCCACACAAATTATGTCCAACCCAGCAAAGCAGTATTCAGTGTTGTGTTGACTTACAACCTTTCGGCCTTCCAATAATCAACTTTAGTCTGGCAGTGTACACAAAGACTCCACACCTTCCAAAATCCCTTTACCAATAAACATATCGTCGGCTGAATGCTATCTTGTTCTAAAGGCCATTTTTTACGAAATTGAGTTAGGTATGCAGTCTTCATAATTTTGGGATGCTCTTTCGTTTGGCGCAAACCATTTTGTTCTATCTCTTTTAGTTTTCAAGCTACAGAGAACTGTTTTGTTCAATTGGAGACTTTTTTAACGATTTGCCACGTCATTTTTGTTCAATAAACCTCTTTTCATCTTTTTAAGGTTCCGTACCCAAAGGGAAAAAACGTAACCTTATTAGTTTCGCTCGGATGTCTCTCCGTCTGTCTGTCTGTCTGTCTGTCCGAACCCACTAAGCCCATTTTGTTACCAGGTCTATCTCAAGAACCGATTGACATAGGAGGCTAAAATTTACACACAACATCCGGTATAACCTCTAGTTAAACGACAAATACCAATGGAAGGAATACATCGATTGGTTTTGGATTAATTAGTAATCTGGTGAAAAAAATATTTTCATTCGCCCAAAAAAACGGTTTATTACTTGATTCACAAAAAAATACATAAATTCCTTTTTTGTAGATCATGTTCTTATCTATATGAGTGCTGAATACTATGTTTTGCCGAAAAGTTAATAGTTTACAAGATATTTTCAAAAAAGTTAATTTTACCATGTAAAATACGTTGCTCTCATTTATGTTCTAATCTACTACGCAGTTGTGCACAATTGACCCCATCAAAGACACCAGGGCTGTCGCTTCATAATTTCGTTGGGGAGTATAATACATTTTTTGGGGAGTACAGAACAAAATAAAAGTAATATATTTTTTGTCAATAGTTTTTCAATTGGGACAGGTCGCATACAGAATGGAAAATTGGCGTGGGTTGGGTACTAGGTAATAATTAGAAAATGAGATTCATCTGCGAGTAATTTTTGAGAGTAAAAATATTAAGTAATTAAATTAAACTAAATTGTGATGAATTCATGAAGAGGGGAAAGATTGAATGATATAGATTTCAAATAATATCTGATGTGTTGGACTTTAGCCAAATACGGAACCTTCGGTGCGCGAGTGACACTCGCACTTGGCCGGTTTTTTATTTGTATTATATTGAACAATTTCTGGTACGTTTTTAAAAAAAGATTTTATAATTTCTTTCTTGTTCGATATCCACTATTTTGGATGTTTTGTTCAATAAGCGTATGTACTTCCTTCATTTCTATTTTGTTTAGTATCCAATTAACTTTCATTCTCTTTTGTTCAATATCAAACGAGATCACCGTTGTTGCATTTGATTTCCGTATAGTTCTCATTCAGTCCTGATCTTTAGGTGGGTAAGAACGTAAGTTCCATAGGTACCGCTGTGCATTGTGATAAAGATCGAATGGCAATGCCAGAATATCGTTAACTGTAGGGTAAAATGTTAATGTTGGGAAAGCCATGTTTTTATCTCGGGCATTAGGTCCTATAGCCATACTTAAAACGAAACTGTAAAAATGCTCGTTTGCTTTTTTATACCACTTAATCCTAATTGTTGAACCCAATTTGGTCTTAAAATGTTGCTTATGAACTACAAAGTTAGTTTATCAAAAAAAAATTACCATGCACGCACTTGTAGTATTCTGTCGCACGATTATTTAGTCGCAGAAAAATAGAACATACTGTTTTAACGTCAATACACACATATACACCAAATAATCGCTACGGCAAAAAAATCGTTCTAAAAATGGATCTTGCTGCATTTTTTTAATCGCTGAGGGTATTTATTTGCATATGTGTGCATTTTTTTTCACTGCGCCCCCTTTTCG
The DNA here is from genome assembly GCA_949126925.1 of Cheilosia vernalis. Classification (NCBI taxonomy): domain Eukaryota; kingdom Metazoa; phylum Arthropoda; class Insecta; order Diptera; family Syrphidae; genus Cheilosia; species Cheilosia vernalis. Next base: position 41,100,710 of record OX421361.1, on the reverse strand, counting down.
CGAACGCCTGACAAACATCCGAGAGTATAATTGTCTTGGAAGAGCTTCTCAATGGGCCGTTTGGAATCGGCATAAAATTGTAGATTCCCTCCATTCGTTCCAAAAAGAATGAAAAACTCACACAAAACGAATGGTTGCGAGAAGCTAGGCACAGGGTCCCTACAGACCTGTTGCGCCAACTATTATTATCATTATATTAATACGTGAACATCCGAGCTTTCCGTACGCTCTTTTGGTATTTAAAATGAAATGAGGAGAATGAAACTTATGTTATTTGAAAGGTGCTGTGCCATAGATGTGCACAAACACAAAATCGTGGGTATATGTCGCCATTAAGACTGGTAAAATTAAGTTATGAATTCCCCATACAAAACAGGTAATAAAAGGATTTTGGTGACAATCAATTTGTCGCCGTTAAGTTTCCATAGTAACGAATGTATTAAGTCATCTTAGATTAGAACCTTTTGGAGAGAATCATTTACGCATAAAGGTGTGCAATTTAACTGCCCCTAAAATTAAGCAATAATTGTAAGAAATTTATTTAGGGGAATTATTTATTATTTGTCGCCACCATATTACCATAGTAACGAACCTATTTAAATATAAATCATCTTAGATAAGAGTTTGTTTCCGATGGAGCAGCTCATTTACGTATTTGGTAACGTTCTCCATTACGTAGTAAGAGAAAGACATTATTTTTGTACAAAATTTCGAACTCGAGATATTAATCAATTTTGATATTACGATGATAGAGGAACTCAAAAAAGTGGATCGCAAAATTCTGTCCGGTCTGTTCGTCTGTCTGTCTGTCCGTCCTTCCACAGGCTTACAGCCTAAACGGCTTCCCGGATTATGTTCAAACTTCGGATTTGGAGTTTTTGGGCTTGGAGCGTTTTCTTTTTTTTGCAAGTTAACCTCAATATTAATGGTACTTCCTATATACAATTTTCGTACCAGTTTGATTTGATCGAAAACGGCTCCAACGATTTCAACCAAAATTGATATTTAACCTTAAGTGGGTGAGGTTACCATGACTGTGTACCCAGTTTTGGGCTGAAATTTCGAACAATGGTACTTTTGAAATTTCGACATATCTCGAAAACGGTCTCTATGTCCATATGGATACCCTAAACGAGAAAGTTTCGTGCGACCCAGTCGTGCACTTTATTTCGATATATTATAGATGTCGTTCTTTTCGTTTCGTTTATAAAAAACATAAATAAATAACGAGAATAATGTAGTACGTTTTTTAGTAAATATAATTATAAAAGGTATGGTCGATTTTCAACCACAATGGATACTAGTTATTATTATTATGTGTGCATTCATGTATAAAACAATTGGTCTCATATTTTGCGACTAAATTAGAAAACTAAATAGAAAAACCGCAAGTGTGCGCATACCAACATCTTGTTGCGAAAACGATTTTTTAATCGCAACGATTTAAATCGCAAGTGTGTGTATATTGCTTGAAGTTGATATGGGTTATTTATTTTGGCGATAATCGCGTCGCTCTAAAAATGGAAAAAATTGCGGGATAATAAACGCTACGATTTGTAGATGTTGAGTGCGCTCATTCACATTGAAATGTGTGTGTTACATTTTTTGCGACTAATCAGTCGTGCGATTTAAATCGCATGTGCGCTCCTAGCCTTAGATAAATAAGTCCTCCCTGTCATTTTGCAGAGAAGACTTGCCCAACCGTCTAAAATCACGGTAGTAAATATCGTAATAGGAGTTGTTGTTCAGCCTGAGCATTTACAATAGATTAATTTTAGTATACATTTTAGCATACATTGTAAATGTTTTTAATGGTTTTCCTTTTAAATAGGTTGCAAGCAACGAATAGATGCTTACTAGAAAATAGATTTTATATTTTGGAATATTTCCAAGATTTTCTTGACAGTCGTCGCAAAGAGAATAAAATACATATCTGCCTACTGAAATTCGGACGGCTTGTTCCTTTTTTCTCAGTATCTTAGGCTGCAACCAAATCCTTTTAAAACTCTTTGCAAAAGGAGTTTGTTTACCGAGAATGAGGATCTCTTATGAAACAATGGTTGGTGTGAAAAGGTTCACTTCGCGGAAAATGTAGTTATAGAAATAGAATCAGTGTGTATTTTAACACGCGAAATAACAAACTTTTTAACTTCTGGAGGAGTAACAGGTAGTTCGAGAAAATGTGTGAATTCGTAAAAGAGGAAACATGACAGCTTTCGTGCATACCTAATAGTGTGCGCTTTATATTTTTCAGGGAAAATTTAAACTGTTGTCGGTTTCCTGTATTGTAGGTATTATAAAAAAAAAGCTTTTGATAGATATCTGTTGGGCAAATTTAATTACAAAATATGTGTTCCCTTTTTCTAGAATAAAATCCTCGTTTGAAAGAGACCATTATCCTTTTTTTTTCACAAAAACTAATTATGAAATTTTAATTCTGCAATGACAACAAATGTAATAGATTCTAAGAAAGTTGTCGCACTAGTAAATGTGGAGGTCTAATTGTTTATTGGTACCGTTTCACAAATGCTGTACATTTTTACTAAAGCTGACATTCAACTAATTGTCGACATTAGAGCTTGATTATTCGTATCGCCGTTTGAGTTTACAAGATTGGCGTCCATCGCTTTGAGTGCTGCTTGGTTGTTCACGCAAATAGGAACTTCCATTGCTGGGCGTCTAATCGCTAAGACAGTTTGAGCCGCTTTCTTAACCGCGTAGATCTCTGCCTGGCAAACGCTGCAGTGATTTGCCAGTCAGTATATGTCCGTTCTCCGTTCCATTCTTTATCTTTGAGCCTTCTCTGAAGATGAGTATACCTTTTATGGCAGTACTTGAGGAGAGGCAGTCCTGCCTGTTAACCAGGCTTTAAATTACTCTTCGAAGTCATATTTTGGTTTCATGCCTCATGCGGTCTGTGAGTGGCATAAGCCATCTCTGATCGAAGATAGCATGTGACCGATTTATTCCTGCTTCCAGATTTGGTTCACTATTAGTCTGGTGGCACCTTTAGCTATCACGTTCTTAGTATAAAGCTCGATGGGGTGTAGGTTCAGCAGCGTTTCTAGACCTAGTTGTAATGTAGATTTTAAGTGAACCCGTTATACCTCTGTAGCCTCTGTACCTTTTTCAAATGAGGTAGGATTTAGTGTTAACAGCCCCTCACCAAACGACCGAAACCTGGATCAGTGTTGGTCTTACCACAGTTGTGTACATCCAGTGCACGATGTTCAGTAGTAAGCCCGACTTCTTCCCGAAAGCATTTATGCTGACGTAAAAAGCCTTTAGTCCCTTTTTTTTCCCCGTATTCCGTTTTCAGTTTAGTTAGATGGAGTTGAATATGATACCCAGGTATTTGGCTTCGGGGGAGAGATGTGGACGAATTTCCTTAAAATTTGGTGTCTCCCACGTTTTTAACTTATATCTTCTAGTGAACAGGATTAGTTCGGTCTCACTTTGAATCTCCTCACTGAATCCACTTGTATTTATTTGAAAAGCTAAGGGCTTAACATTTATTTCTTATATCATCGCAATCGGACGACCCATTCCGATTTATGAACAGTGATTCTCATTGGTTAACTCTTGTGATGGTGGAAATTGTATTTCGCATAGTTTTCATACGTTTGTTGCTTTCTTTACATACGTGTCGACTGTCAGAGTGGGTAAGAGGGAAAATGGCATCGGTCCATATTTCAGTGGTCTGCGCATTCGAAATCGCAGTCGCAGTTACAAAAAAAACTTATTTATTTTTATAAATAGGTAATATACAATTGAAAGCAGAGTTACTCGACAATTAGTTATGAGAAGGTTTCCTTGAAATCCCTTCATTAGTTCCTGAGTTTATCCCGGACATGGGAGAAGTTGCGTCTCTCTGTTCTAATACAGATGTGTGGTTTCCCACTAGAAACAACAAACATATGGTCAGCTCTACACTACTGAGTCATTCATCTCGCATGCATCTTTCTTTTAATGGTGCTTAGCTAAGCGACCCACATGAGCAAAAATAAAAAAAACGCTTCCTGAATATCTTCCCCTTGATGTGTGCTAATCGTGCATGGCAAAGTGAAAAACCAAAACAAGCGCAATCGCGATTTAAATGTCGATGGCAGACACAAAATTTAAATTGTGAACTGGACCACTCCTGGTTGCCATAATCCGCTTGCTCTTCTGTAGCGCTTCTATTGCGCCTTGTGCCTTGTGGTCGCACATAAGCCACCGTTTTCCGAGAAATATTCTCCGAAACGGACGAGACGAAATCAAAACACAATACAATACCCACCCTTTGTGTCAGCCTCAGCAGATTCAATGGAACTGTTCTCCTATTCAACACGGAACTGGAAAAATGCTGGACACCGCACATACACAACATCAGACAGCCGACTAGTGAGGAGGAGTAATATGCCTTGCTGCGAGCGTGACGTGACCATGGACCCCGTCATACGATAGGCATAGGATAGAGGAAAATAATAATTAAGACCGGAGAAGAAGTCGTAATGCTGCTGGGGCGCATTAGCGTTCTTAATGGGGTGAGAATTGATTCCCTTTGATGGACTTGCTTGCACACGACGTACGCAGAGGAAGAAGGCGGCCGGCGTGTTCCCGGAGCCAGGCGGTCGTGCCAAAGATGGTACTGCACATTCGTGATATTCATCTATCGGTGTATCTACGACATGAAGTGGTTAATTGATTTCGTGGGAGCTCGATGTGCGACTATTTTTGGAAATGCGCATGCATGAGTTGTGTTTCTTTAGTTGTCCCTTCTCCCCTATCTATACCGCTCATTGTTATTCCGTGTGTGCCTGTGCACATCTAACGCATACTTATGTTGAGTGAGGTCAAGTATACCACCGAAGTATGTAGGTGGCGTGGATTGTGATTGTTGGCAGCTCTATAATTGAATCCGAAAATGTTATTAATAAATTTGTTTGTTTTTGTGACTGTGAAGTTGTCTCCGGAGACAGAGAATCCCCTGTGCGACGGTCATGGTCAAGTGGTGTGCGGGAAGAAGGAGAATAAATATTTGTGTTATGGTTCCATGCCCTCGACTAATTATTTCAGATAAAACGAGACCATCTGCATGTGTGGAAAAAGGGATTACAATTACACTATAATGGGCTTGATTGATGGGGGAGATACCAAAGTGTGTGCGACAGAGGAATGTTTGGAATGTCTTGTATAGGCACTCATTTGTGAGCGACCCTCGAATTGTAACGAGAGACAAAGTGAAACTGATAACACATCGGCTGAATTGGAATGACAGGGTTTTTCTCATCATCCCTAGCTAAAGACTGCATGAACATATTGGATACATAAATCGTTACTGCTTTTGTAGTTTAACTTCGGAGGGACAATGGTATTCATTTGGTAGGCCGGCTTAGCCCTTTGCGAGACTTTACGGAGTGGAAGGAATTCTTCAATAGACTACTTCGTTTATTGGTGAAAGGTGGTTGCATATGGTGGCAGCAAGTTCCTTCTATTATGCGGTTCAAAGAAAGAGTCAAGCACCGCTCGCGTGCTGCGTGCTTCACAATTAGTTGATGACCTCAAATAAAAGGAAGTATGCACCGATCGGCACATTCGATCGATACACCAACACCGGGAAACTGATTCCAGGAGATTGGCGACCGAGAGCAATAGTTCCTGATGCAACGACGTATCCGCTGCAAAGAGAAGCGCATCCAGCCCCTTCACCCCAGCGCTAGACAGATGTGAAATAAGAGTTCACGGCGAACTTCACCGTCGAAGGCGATTTGGAGTGGCAGTATCTATATATTTTATTATTTTGTTATCTTATTCAGTCGCTTGTGCAAGTGCTTTCATTAAAATTCTCTCTTCACTGAATACAAACTTTGTTCTCTTTTTTTTTAAATAACCACGACGAAATTAAGAACGAAAAAGAAACGAATTAATTTTTTTATGGAAGAAAATGATACACATTATAAAGCGACCTAATCTTCTGTCTTAGTCAGACAAACCAGCAATTTCAACATCTTCTTCCTCTCCAATGTCGCTTGTGTACTGCCACAATCGGACTCCTGCGAATCATCAGGAAGTCCTTTGGATCCTGATTACGATTATCTTCGTCCTCGACGATAAGTTGCGAATTAACCACCTCAGCCATTTTTGTTCTACACCAAAAATTAAATAGAAACACAAAAAACTAGTGCGCGTTCCAAATTCTTCGAAACTTCAAAAATATCAAGCCCGTATGCTGGAAAATGTGTTGTTTGCTGATGAGCCTACTTAAGCTCGTCAGCATATATCATACGAGTCAGCATACCCCGAAAATTTGTCCGAATATTAGCATACAGTCCCAAAGGGGTATTACACGATATGTTCAGGTCGGCAATGTACATATATGCTGACTAGCCAACAAACGCCTTTTAGCATACATATGATGACAGAAATTTCGCTATTACCTACACGATATGTTGTGTTTGGGACATATTTTTCATCATACGTATGCCGATTCAACATATCGTCTAATAGTAGCTTTAGTAGCAAACTCAGTTTTTCTCTATATTTATCGTATCGTACAATGGATTTTTGAAAACAGATTTTTTTTTTAAATTTAGTTTGGTTGAGTTTACCTGAAAACGGCAGTAACGATTTTGACCAAAATGCAAACTAAGAGTCAAATTGGTGTTTTTAAAATTATTGTATAGTTAATTTTCAATTCGAAGCCCCGAAAACGCTAATTTTAAAAGTGCTCATATGTGTCTCGAAAACACCATCTTCGATTTCGATAAAACTTACATTGCGAACAATATCTTGCCAGTTGTCATCGGTTTTCAGCTAACTAGTTAAGCAATACCTAGTATTTTTTCAAACTAAACATTGCAATACATATTTTATAGGGGAAGATCATGTACCTTGGTCTGGATTTCAGTTTTTTGCCTATATTTTAGGTAACATTTTTTCATTAGTTTTTTTTTTGTTTTTTTAGTTATTACCTGATGATAATGCGAAACTACCAAAAGGATATTTCTTACCATTTCAAAGAAAACGTATCTTTTATATGCTAGACTTAAACGGTCCAAGGTACCTACAAGACGTGATTGTACCTTGGTCCATAGAGTATTGTACCTTGGACCGAAAATATTATTGAAGGTTTTTCTATAGTTTGAAGGTGAAAACTTTATTTTCTTTCAATAAATAGTAAAAATGGTACCATTCCTATTTTTTTTTTTTTTTTTCAAGAAAGCAGCAAGAAAACAAACCATTGTCTTAAAGTTTGTGTGCTTGACAACATTTTTTTTTTATTTCAAATAATAGTTTTGAATAAAAAATACTCTCGTTAACAAAAAAAAAAACCTAACAAAGGACTTTAATATTATTTAAAAACCAATTTTGTTAAAAAAAAATCTAATAACGTGTAACTCTGACCGGACCAAGGTACAAGCGCTATGATAGGTCCAAGGTAGGTACACGAACACCACTTTAACCAAAAAATAATAATTTTGACATAGTATTTAAAGCACATGCGTACAGCAATTTGTTCCTACCAAAAGATAATCAAAAGGTATACTTACCGAAATCGATAAAAGTTTTGGAAAATAGACCCAAAATTAAGCATTAGGTACACAACTTCAGAAAATAGATACAAAAAATGCTTTGTTTATTTTTTTTTGCCGACTAGTACAGCTGTATAATTTAAAAAAGAACTGAGAAGAGAAATGAACAGAAGAGCAACATTTCACAGAAGAACCGGTTTTTGCGTGGTTTGTACTTTTCTGAAAATTGGCACTCGGACCAAGGTACAATCGGACCAAGATACCATCGGACCAAGGTACACGACCTTCCCCTACTGTTTTGCTTGAATAATTTTACGAAAACCACTCTAACGATTTTGAACAAAATACATATTGAAGATAACGTAAGTACCTATTCTAAATAAGATTCCGTACTTAGTTTTTCTCAAAAAATTCAAAGACGTAATTTTTTTTAATTATTTCTCAAAAAATACTACAGAAATCACGATCTATGTATTTTCACATATCTACGGTATATTTTTGTATTAGTCTTAGTGCATAATAGCTACGCAAAACTTATTTTTAGCAAAGACAACATACTTCTTCTTTTTTCAAGGCTATTGAATATGCATCTTAAAATAATGCCAACCATTTGGGGCTTACACAATCTGAAAATCAAACTTCATTTGCAACCCACACGCGACACGCATCGTGATATTTTATTTGTAACTCCTATAGGAAGCCGCGAAGGACTTCAGGCCAATTAGTCTAACCTCCTTTGTTCTGAAAACTCTAGAACGTGTCCTAGACATCCACATGCGAGGCTTTCTAGTAGAATCATCGCTATCCAAATCACAGCACGCCTATCTCAAGGGGAGATCTACGGAAACGGCTCTCCACGAAGTAGTGCGGACAATTGAAAAATCCTTACACTATAAAGAATACACCCTAGCCTCCTTTCTAGACATAGAGGGAGCCTTTAACAATGTACACACTGAAGCAATTCTGGAATCTCTGAGTGAGATGGGCATAGAGGAATTTATTAGTCAATGGATAGTCTCTATGCTAAGAACAAGAACCATTCAGGCAACACTAGGTAACAGCCACTTAACCAGATTTGCCCATAGAGGAACGCCACAGGGCGGCGTAATATCTCCCCTACTTTGGCTAATGGTTATAAACAAAATTCTTGCAAAACTTGACAGGGAACGGGTCAAAGTTGTCGCGTATGCGGATGACGTGGCGATACTAGTGTCAGGGAAGTTTCCCTCCGTGATTAGTGAAATTATGGAGGCCGCTCTAGAAAAGGTAAACACCTGGGCTGCAAGCTGCGGCCTCGGCGTCAACCCGAGCAAAACTGAACTGATGCTGTTCACCACAAAAACCAAAATACCCGATTTTACCCTCCCCCGTCTAAATGGTCAACCACTCACACTATCCTCCAGCGCTAAGTATCTGGGCATAATGCTTGATAGTAAACTTAACTGGAAACAAAACATTGAACACAGAGTAAGGAAGGCGAGCGTTGCCTTCTACGCCTGCAGCAAAACCTTTGGAAAGAAGTGGGGACTTCAACCAAAGATGACCTTATGGATGTACACAGCTGTTGTGCGTCCCATTCTCACCTATGGTTCACTCGTATGGTGGCCCGCGTTGAGTAAGGGCTATAACCTTACAAAACTAAAAAGACTGCAAAGAACAGCCAGTATAGGCACTACGGGTGCAATGAGGTCGGCCCCAACGGATGCTCTTACTGTGCTCCTGCATCTTTTACCTCTCGATCTGCACACCAAAGATACTGCACTATGCAGCGCCATACGACTCAGGGAGTCTGGGTGCTGGAGTGCAAGGCCGTATGGCCACAGCAATATCCTGGACTCGTTACCAAATGGCACGGTCACGTTTCCAACCGACTACATCACACCACAACTTAATTTTAAGAAAGGCTTCCAGGTAAGTTTCCCGTCCAGAGCTCAGTGGAAGGGAAACGAAGTAGTGCAGGGTTTCGACACGGTCATATACACTGACGGATCTAAGATGAACTGTGGTGTGGGGGCCGGGGTCTACTCAGAATCACCAAATATATCAGAATCATACCGTTTGCCGGACTTTGCCAGCGTTTTCCAGGCGGAATTACTGGCTATCCGAGAAGCCTGCGTGCATCTAGGGCGTAACACTACTCACAAACAAAACATCGCTATCCTTATAGATAGCCAAGCCGCCATCAAAGCCATAAATTCGGCTACCATATCCTCTAAACTAGTGCTGGAGTGCCGGAACGAGCTTGCCCGTCTGGGTGAACGTTTCAATGTCACACTTCTCTGGGTACCAGGGCATAGTGACATAATAGGCAACGAGCGGGCAGATGAGCTGGCCAGAAGGGGGTCAGCTCTGCACAGCTCACTCGCGGCAAGTGTCCACGTCCCACTAGGAGTGGTCAAAGGACAAATTCATTCATATTTCCTGCAGAAAGCCAAATTCCAATGGGAGGGGTTGACAAACTGCGTCATTTCAAGGAAGATATGGCCCATATACGATCAGAACAGAACAAGGAACCTGCTAAACAGAACCCGCCCAGATATCGCCAGAATTACGGCAATAATCACGGGGCATTGGCCAATTGGAGACCATGCGGCCAAGCTCGGGATCCCACACAACACTCACTGCCGCAGTTGCGGGAATACACATGAGAAAGAAACTCTCCTCCATTTTCTCTGCAAATGTCCGGCACTAGCGAGAGCCAGACTGCGCACACTGAACCAACCTTTTTTCGACAACCTTAGCGACATTTCGGGTATAGGGATATCAGACATAATACGGTTCCTCAACTCCACAGGCTGGATATAGGCACCGAATGCTTCTCACCCTTAACAAACATCACAAACTAGGTAACACGAGTCGTGGTAACAAAAAGGCACATCACAGTGCTACTTGGGTTCCAAGCGGGACCGCCACTTCTACCTACCTACCTACCTATAGGATATCTGTCTATTACGAGCAATACTTCCAATCGTTGGTAACTATAATCATATTCTAGTCAAAATGAAAAACATATCCAAGTAGGTCAAAAACAGAAAATCCTATACTAGGGTCGCTTGTCCTGTACTCAAAAATCTTGTGAGGTGAGATAAAAGAGATAAATGTCCAAAAGATTTTGTTTTCTTTTATCATGTATCGAGAAAGTTTCGTTCGACCCATTCGTGCACTTTATTTTTTAACACTTTACTGGACTTATGAGTGAGTTATGACCCAAAATGTTTTCCATATTTTGAACCTTCTTTGGATTTCAATAACTTTTTGTTTGATAGCTTATGTCCAGCTATCCAGAAGTTTAAAAAAAGAAAAACATATTTCGTAAGCATCCCAAAGCCAAATTGCCAAGTGATGCCACTCACCATCAATTAAAACGATGATAAATAACAGTTCCATCCAAGCTATCAAAACATTTCAGGAGGTTTGAGTCGATGGGTAGATTTTATTTTGCTAGATCTCACATTTTAACTTAAGTAGAATACTACTTCTTTTCGGATCTTTTGGGATGCCAAGAGGTCAAACTGTTTTTTTTGGGACTAATAACACTGATAGCAAATTGTTTTTCTTAACTCTTAAAAATGTCGGTTCAATACCGACGATTTTGAATGCAGTAAATATTAAGTTGAGCAACGGCTTCCCCAGATTAGTCGCTTAGCACTTTTGCAGAGTACAAAAAGGTTCATTCCATCTGCGTAGCTAATCCTCTATACAAGTAGAGTGCCGCCTACATCCTGTACATGATTGTTGCTATCATTCTTTTAGCTGAGAATTTCTTTGAAATTTGTAATCTTTACTTTGATCTTCTTGCTGCATTTTGTCACTCTTTTCGTTAGATAGTCAAAGGTTCAACCATAGAATCATGTGGCGACGATTTGGTATACGAAATTTTCACATGAAACCTTCCTGTTAAACATAAAGCTATGACAATTCAGTGTTTAGGAAATGAGACTGCGGATTGCTTCAATATTCAATACTGACCACACTTTCGATGGACTACAACTTTCTTATTTCCCTAGTTTCGATATCATTTGGAGATCGGTCAAAAGCAGCAATTTAGAAACATTTTCACTTCTTAAAACCAACTAGGAGGACACCTCCCGAAAGTGTTACAAATAAAAATGAGCCTGCAATCGAAAGCAACAATCAGTTTTCTTCGTCATAATCTTTTTATTTTGTCAGCGTTGTCGACACATGGCACAGATACAATCTAACGCCACGCGTCGACACTCAACCGATTAGTTCAGAATTTCAAAAAGAGTTACATCAAAGACATCACAGCGCACCCGACACCGACCGACCGACCGACATGGTGTGCGAAATGCGAATTTCCTTTCATCGCACAGGGATAGGGATCATCTGAAGAGAATTTCTGCAGCGCTCAACTATATCCAGAGAGTGAAAAACGAGGACACACGACACTGACGCCCCACACACGCGTGAAGATTTAATTTGCGAAATGACATTTCACTCCAGCTGTCATTGAGCGTGCTACCCTGTTCATAGGATTGAACTCACACCATCGTTTTTTTTTTTCCTGGAGGATACTAAAGTGCGCTACACTAAGCTCCGAGTGTACAAATAGTTTTAGTTTCTGTTGTTTCTACATCTTTCGCAGATCGTGACTGGAATTAATTCGTCGAGTATGCGATAGCTGCACACATAATTGGTGTGAATAAACGCTTAAAAAAAACGGTGCCACATCCGCAGTGCGCTATGAATATGTATAACTTACTTAATAGCGCACTTACCTCTAGATAGGCCTTTCCTCCGCCATTATTTACATAATTTTGTTGTTTCCATTTGTTGTTTTCCGTCAGACATCACAGTCAGACGTCAGAGCCAGAGCGTTCGCAAATGCAATTGAATGTGCAAATTGCGGTGACCAATTATGCACAAATCACCACACAAGTGTCGCGTTTACTACTATGGTCTTTGGGTTAAAAGTAAGTCTCCCAAGCTTGAAACTTGGAAGGCTTTGGGTCTCGGATTTCGTATATAGTTAATTCCACATTTTATGGGCCGCTGCAGCGTGCACCGGTGATTCTCGTTGACCGAATCGCCTTTGATCCAACATTAACGAGGTATAGGTACCTATACCTACATTTGGCATCTTTTGCAGTGCTGCGAGTATCTGTACGTTCACTCGCACACAAGATGTGACCTCATCCTCAATTTCGCCAGTCTGGTGGAGGGTTTTTATGTACACTGCTAAGTATTTAAGTGGTGCTAATGTCGTCCGCATGCATATTAGCTGCCAATCGTGAGCGTGAGCCATGCCAGCGTCTGCTGTTCATCAATATGGATTTGTTATTTGCACACAACACTTGTGTCGCTCTTCCCGTTGCGAAATTGCAATACTTAACGACTTTGACAAATATTTGTTGCTAACAATTATATATGGGTAAACTTATTCAAGACGAATTTCATAAGTATGTGGTGGCGGATTCGAATTTCCTCGGCCACTTTAATTGTTGCGGACGCTTGGATGTGGTAGGTTTCTTGACGCGCATCTAGGCTTATGTAAGGTTTATTGTCCTGCACGACTCATGGCTTGGCTCTCATGCATTTCATGACTCGAATGAAAGTTATCATCCTAAAACCAATCGCAAATCATCTTTACAAATGACTTTTGCAGAAGTTGCAGAGACAAAGAGGAAATAGAATCTGTGGCACATCTCCTGTGTCGCTGCCTAGCTATCCCAGAACACGGCTACTCTTGTTTAACAGCACGGCTCTTCGAAGGCTTGGAAGGTCTAACAACGACACCTCTATTAGATCTAAGAAGATTCATCAACAGATCCGAATGCTTTCGTTAGTTGCATGTCCTACCATGTTCCATCTCAGGGTAATCCAATTTGGCCTCAATGGCTTCTGGGTGAAAATTGCATATATTGCCAGCTGTTCTCTATCCTAACCTAACTAAATTATGACGAGTTCGTCGTCCTCGTCTCTGGCAGAGATTTTTTAATGGAAACGCGCTTTGAAAGTCGTTCCTTTTGATGGCGCCAGCGAGAGCTTATTGAGGCTACAACTTTCATTTTGATCAAAATCGTTATCGCCGTTTTCAGGTAAACTGAAAAAAACTAAATTAAAAAATAAAATACTTTTTTCAAAAATCCATTGTACGATAAAATAGAGAAAAACTGAGTTTTCTATTAAGTTATAAATGACCACATTACCTCAGAAATACATTTTTGTTACAACGTTTTCGAGAGATGCATGTCGAAATTTCAAAATTACCGTTGTTCGAATTTTTAGCCAAAAACTGGGTACGCAGTCCTGGTAACCTCACGTACTTAAGCTTAAATATCAATTTTGGTTGAAATCGTTGGAGCCGTTTTCGATCAAATCAAACTGGTACGAACATTTTATATGGGAAGTACCTACCATTAATATTGAGGTTACCTTGCAAAAAAAAAATAAACACCTACCGAACTGTAAGCCCAAAAACTCCAAATCCGAGGTTTGAACGTAATCCGGGAAGCCGTTTAGGCTGTAGGCCTGTGGAAGGACGGACAGACAGACAGACGGACAGACCGGACCCACTTTTTTGAGTTCCTCTATCATCGTAATATCAGAATTGATGAATATCTCGAGTTCGAATTTGGCACGAAAACAATTATCTTTCTCTTACTACGTAATGGAGAAAGAAAAATTGTATAAACATGTATTGTCACCCCACAACAATAATTAGTCACTTCTCACTTGTTTTGTAAATTTGTTTAAATTAACACTTTTTTTAACCCTTTTTTAAGTGGAATTTAACACTATTCAAATGCGATCTGCTTTTTAAGCAGAATAAAAAATGTTACTAACTGTTCTCTATTGTATAAAAGTACAAAACTAGGTATTAAAAGAATTGTTAGGTATTTGTCTATGAAACAGAATAAAGAATTAAAAAAAAAAAATATAAACGCGCAAAGGAATGAGGATGTTACAAGTTACCTCTGCCAATCTTCAGATAAACTTGACAGTTTGCTGTAAAAGCTTCGCAATTGGTAAACATCCCTCACTCAGCATTTTTTCAAACAGGATGTGCTATAATATTTGCTTTCTGCTACCTCTAATTTCCTAAGAGGCGAATATACTGATATCCATGATTTTATGACAGAAAGATGTATTTCTCTCTATTCATTGTCATTGTCACTCCCTCCTTTCATGGGAATTGTACCTTCCACATTCGTGGCATCTACCAAGAGTAAGAACTTGTCAACTTATGATTAGCACCCTGCATTCACACGGAAAGAAAATCTACCAGTGGCAGACATTGTCCCAGAACAATAGCGTCTGGGACTGTGATAAACTAAAATGCTATTGCGGTTCTTGATACAATCGACGAACTACACTATACCGCAAATGCACAGAGAAGTCTTCGCCGTTCTAATGGAATCGAGTTTTGTTTACACCTGAGTGGTCTTCGTTTGCGGTTACATAGGTCCTCCTCATACTACGACTACCTTTACCCTAGCAGAAGGATGAGTTGGGGTCTGGCGTGGGAAGATTTTTTTTTTTTGTTTTTTTTTTGCAACGTCAAACAATGAACTGCCATGCATCGGTACATCTGCCCAGGTTTTCTCATGCGACACGCTCTATTTATGCACTACGAAGCCACTTAAGTGGAACCCTGCATCGCTAACAGGTTGATGGTGATGTTGCTGCTTGCTATTACTATACCCTATCAAAAGAGTGGTACCACTTCCATTGAACCGGCAGTGTAAATTCGATTCTTATCGGTTTCAGCTTTTTGCTATTCTAAGAGAATTCTTACTTACAGTAGGTACTAGTTGTCGCAATCGTGAAACGCTGTGAAGAGATATTCTTCAAACGGAAACAATTGTTAGGCAGCGAAATGTTTTATTGTTGCAGCAATGGATTTTGAAAGAGTTTCCATCACAAGTTCGTGAGGGCGGAAAAATCAAACGATTTGTGTTGGCTTTTCACAAATAAATTCACCCCTCTGCTCCACCCATTGTTGTGAAATATTTTCGTATATACGTTATTTGGAATAATGTCATGCTGAGGATGTGTCAGACAGACCACAATGTTGGTTTGTTATACTGATGGGAAAAGTCGTAAATTGTTTAAATCGACTGAAGTCTTGTATCCTATTCACACCGAGCCGAAAACCGGGTTTTCGTGAACACAATCGAAAGCAGAAGTTTTCCCCCTACATAATTTAGTTTTCAAAACGAGTCGTTTAAAATCGTCTCCACGAAAACACACATTTTGAAATATTCAGCAAATTCAGCAGATCAGCTGACCGAACAAATGTCACAGATCACAACTTAAAATAACTTTCCACACTTAATTGATGGGCTAAATATTATTTTTAGATGCTAAGAACTATTTTTATTTGTTAGTTAATGCGATCGAGATTCGTAATCAAAATAGCTTACACAGAAGTTTAACTACTAGTGTCTCACAGCTGATTGAAACGTCAAACGAAAACTAGTTGGTGTTCGATGTGAATGCATCAACCAGTTTTCGAGGAAAACGCGGTTTCGGCTCGGTGTGAATAGGGTATGAAACTCCACACGATCTTAACAATTTACGACCTTTTCCCTTAAGTAGCGAACTAACATTGTGGTTTGTCTGATACATCCTCAGCATGACAAATCGCAGCCTCCTGAATGACTTGAGCTTTGCGATGATATTTATTCAAATATTGGCCTTTTCAAGCCTATGCCTATGCCTGCATTGCTACTTCCTTAGACGTTGCTGAAACGTATAATAAAAGTAGAAGCCTAACGATGGACGATATCGGTTTTTTGAGAGACGGCATGAATGCCCTTGATGTCTGAAAGACGTTCGGGAGTACGCCTTTAGTCCGCCCGTATCCTGGGTAACTGTCTTATAAAAAACTGTGTTCGTAAAAAGCCTGTAGTCTATAGCCCTGTTTGAAGCTTAAAAAAACAAGCCGTATGAAAGCCTACATGAGGACGTAGAGACGACCAGATTTCCCGGGCCTTGGTAATGTCATCAGAGATATTATTCGCCTCAGTCCGCAGTGCGTGGTCTGCGAGACCATATATACCTAATACCTTCCCGAGCTTATGGTTCAACTGTTTAATGGAGACGAGTTTTGCCCTGTTTATGTATGTGCTCCTTGCATCTTAATACTTTTATCGAGCATGAGTAGAGAGAGCCCCTTAGATAAAGAAGTTTCTTACCTAACATCACTCGGCGGTCTTTAGCTAAATCTTCGTTCTCGTAGACCGAAAGTCCATTTCTAGTGGATCTGTATTCATGGACCAAGGACCACAAAGTCCTTGTGGATATCCTGCAGAACGTATGGAACGTAGACATTCAATCTATTCACGGAATTTACAAGAGAGTTAGGAGTAAATAGCATGTACCACAGCAGTTGAGACGGCATATAATATCGCCTGCCTTAACATGACGGCCATAGGAAGCAACCTAAACAATTTAAAGTAATTTTTTTTTGTATGGTCTACAATCCCACGTCTCATATACATCATGCTGTATAAAGCAGAGGCACAGATGCAGTCAAAATGTCGAAGACGCACTCCAAAAATTAGATTCGGAACAAGCTTAAATTTTAGCGAAGGATTTAGCCGAATTAGAGATATATAAATATATGCCAGTAGGCCAGAAGGACCCTTTCAGAGTTAGTAGGAACTTGGTTATAGGTACCCTGGCCCATCACAACTGATATACGGATATACTCTTCATCGTGCAGATTTGAAGCCATCAAAAGAGCCTTATCGGTTACCACTGCCAATGCGGAATACAAGATATGACATAAATTTCTAAACTTAGATCAAGCTCAACCTGGAAAGGTGGGCTAATATGTAATCCCATCGTTATCTGGTTAACAGGGAAACGATTTTTCGACAAAAGACTGAGAGTATCAGCTTCCATCTCAGTAGAGCCACCGTCAGATTTTTTAAGTGACTTAGGTATGATTGGTTTTTCAAGAACCTTTCTCAACCTCCTGCAACCTACAGATTTCGGATAGAGCATCGAGCTTTCCACAAAAACAGACGAATTAGCTTGCTATATAATTTTTTGTTTGGAATGGATAAGGTTCCACCGTTCCAGTACTCATTCGAATTCGTCTTGTGGAAGTTAAGGCTCCGTCGCTATAGTTTTGGGTTCCACTGGGGAACATGTTTTTTGAAGTTATTACTTCTGTAGGCGCGTTGGGCACTTTTAGATGGGAAGAAATTAATGAATTCGCGTTACCTTGAAAACTACACAGCGTCATCGTCACCGAGAAACCGACACCCGATAGGTGGCGCTGTTGTCCATTTTCTGAGAAACTCAACCGATCTCAATGAAACTTTGTTTGTGTGCATGGTTGTATGCAGCTAGAAAGATAGGATAGTTTTGGACCCGATAGGTGGCGCTGTTGTCGACTTTTTTGTTCGCTGTTTTTACTCCCAAAACAGTTTTAAATATTTCCTGCGCAATAAATATTTCCTGACGATTCGAAAAATACACACGTAATTGTTCAAGTAATAACTTCTGCGTCGGCACTCCCGGAGTGCCTGACGTTTTTTTTTATAGGCGGTTTTTACAAAAAGACAGGTTTTGAGCAGCACATTCTTCTGATTCGTTCCGAGTTTATAACTACTTTTGACATTCTTGTCTATAGCTCATTCTCTAAAGTATACAGTCAGTATTTCGCGGATTCCTACTCTGCAAAGCGGTTTTATACCGACAGAGACTTTCGCTAGAGATCTTCTTGAAGTACCGGTTAAATAGCCTCCATCCGATCACCTCCTATTTTCCTGTCTCTCAACAAGGATTGACCAAACCATGCCAGATTATAGTTAATAGTCTAGATCTATATGACAGGTGAGACATATGTGACTATACATCTGCGATCTGTCATTAAAAATCGTCACCCGCAATAGTATTGCCGACACAATCAAAACCAGCCTCCAATCCCAACCAAGATAAATGACTTCGAAAAAAAAATCCTGTGTGTGTTATTTACCTATCTCGATTGCCATTATTGCATGCGATACACAAAGGAGGCGAAGAAAAACAAAATCCGGTATTGTTATGCAATATTAAGTCTGATCCGCGGTTGCATGCATGGCTCCATTCATTTCCATATGCTCTGTCTGCCAAGCCGGGGAGTTAATGAAGCTGCCGAAGTTAAATTGATGACAACGCTGCCATAATGACGAACAACAACAATGACGGGCGACGATGACGGAAGATCTCATCTGTGGTTGAACGACTGACTGAATGTGGTCAGCCAGCAGTTCGTCGACATAATAATGTTATATCTTCCTTGGCTCGCACCTATACATACGGTTGAGGTATGAGATGGATCATTAAAATTTAACGACAAGAAAGCCGCGATTTGACGTAATGTCCCATTGAATGGTTCACTTGGCACATAAACCCTTCTGATGGTGGAGTTTCCTTGTTTTTCCTTCTGCGGGTGTCGGGCATAATCACATTTCAATGTAATTAGCTTAGGTGCAAACTGAGCTGTTTCATGGTGTGAAGCGATTCGGTGGTGTTTCTTTGAACAATAACGCTGGCTTGGAGCTTGCGGTCGGCTCGATTTCGTGAGACAGATAATCGTTGTACATAATTCGGATGATTGCTTATTAGAGGTAGATATTAGTGAGTGGAGACGGTAGTATATTGCGAGTGAGATGGGAAGACCAGAAGCAATATGAATGAGTGAGCCGGGTAATTAAAGGTGCTGCTTTTGAAAAATTCTGTCTTCGCAATTAAACTTAGCTTTTCAAATTTAAAACATTTAAAATATTTAGCTTATTTAGATTTTTTCCAACAAACAAATATAAACAACAAAAAATAAAAAGTTGGTATTAAAAAATATTTTAATTTAACATTTTATAAAAAAAAAATCAAAATTAAAAAAATACCTAACTTAAATTTGTTTAACTTAAATTTGTATAAAAAAAAAATTAATATTAAAATCAAAATTTATATAGGAAAAAAATATATTTATTACAAAAAAATAAATAAAAATAAATGAAATTTAATTGAACAACAAATAAAAATCGAGGAAAGTTGAGTTAAATATTAAAAACACAAAATTTATAAAAAAAAAAATTATAAAAAGAAAATGATCTTACACCTCTCCCTAACAAACTTCTGGAAAAAAATTAAAAAAAATATATTCATGGGCTACTACTGCGAACCTTATGACCATCTTCCTCCAGTCAACATTCATAGGTCAAAGCAGCAATAGCCCTGTTTTTAACAACGAATAGAGGACACTATACAGAGACTTCTCACTTTAAACCAATCTCCACACTTCGCCTCCTTTCAGCTTTCCCACGTCCAATGACAGTTTCACTCGCCTACACCAAACACCGCATCCATAAAATTCAATTCGCTGCCAACTCTACTTGTTGACAGGCACTGTTACTCGTAAAAGCCAACAGACATTAAAAACCAAAATTGATGTCCATGTAACAGATATAACACCATAATTGCCGTTCTGTTCCATTTAGCGGATAAAATTTACGTTGTCAAACCACCTGTCACATTCAATTCCAACAGCATCATCCTGGGATGCTGAAGAAAAGCAGTTCCCTCCCAACATTAACGAAAAATATATTCAACGGAGACGGGCGATAAACTCCAACGATAAGGGCAACAAATTGGCCATAATTTCACGAGACGCGCGCATCCGCAGCACACTGTCACGACCCAGTAAATACAGCGATAAACATCTGTCTTCGCTGTCATCTCGCCTGCACCGGGATAACCATGTTTTTGGCTTGTTCCAACTCGTTCCCCGCCGACAGCCAGCAATGAAGTAATCATTCCCAACGCGATTTGGGTCAAAAGGATTCTTCATCACATGCTTGAAAAGCAGGTCAGCGCAGATTTTCTGCCATGGGAAGGCTGACATTCCATTCCGTTGACCTCTTCCGCCATGTGGCACCGACCGAGACTCTGATTGTTATTCAATTTTTATATAATCACGATGTTGTAGGAATTTCCCGTTACAATAGGAAGGCAATACATCAATTTCCTTCAGACCATCATCATCCGACGCCCTACATGATGCCTAGACAACATAGAGCATCACTGCAAGGCGTATACAATGGGAAAAGATTACCGTGGACCGGTGCATTGCCGTAAAATTACTCCGCATTTATCGTCAATCGGATCTTTTGACGGAACAACATGGTGATACATGGTTATGATAATGCCGCATGGACATGGCTTCTCTATGTGGCACACAAATGAACGATTCACCAGCGTCCGTCCGTCATCATCAATCATCTCTATGAAATCCACCAGGAGATGGACTTTCTTCTTCGTTCGTGCGGCCATGAGTAGAATCGCGAAACCAGAATTCGATCGGTGGCAGGAGAATTTATGCAGAACCATTTGAGCGAGCGATGGCGAGCTATGAGCTCGAGGGTTACCACCATGCTCCATGCATCATGTGTATTATGACAATCAGTGTAATGATCTGCGGTGATCATGAATCAAGATGGGAGCTTGAAATTGCCTCGATCGATGGGTTTGTCATGTGTGCTGGTATGCGCGAGTGGTGTATAAGTAGCCAGTTGATTATAGGCTTTCGTTTTTGAATTATTATTCCAATAGATATATAGATGAGTGCGTAGAAAAGCGGAACAAGGCGCCACCGATGAAAGTTGTAATGCCGGTAGTGTGGAGCAACTTGAAGTGTCTTCTGTGGCCTGGGAGTCTTTATAGAAATCTGTTTCCGAACCTGAAGCAGGTATAGAACTTTCATTTGTGATCGATTTTTGTATTTGATGATTTGCTAAAGTTCGGTTTCGGTTTCGTTCATGCTGATGGGGTGGAGGTATCCATAAATATATACATATTTGAAAGAAACAGTTATGGAAAATCCGGATTTCGTTCGAGCCGATCTTGCGCGTTTGCAATACCTTTCTTGATGAAGGCAATGCAGACTGCATCGATTTTAAAAATACTTCCAGCGGCATACAGTAAAGAGAAGGTCGAAGGTCTCTAAAAACGTTGGCTACACGCAGAAATTTTAGCCTCAACCGAGTGGAATTTTTGCTCGGTTAAAAAAATGTGTTAAAATCAACTAAGTCTCTGTAGAAAATAAACGAGTATTTGTTGTCGAAAACTATTAAGTTTAAAAGGTTAAATCATACTGTCAAAAATAACACACTTTATCAGTTGGTATCCACCATGTTACTCTGTTGTTATTAGTTAGTTTGTTATTTGCGACCGAGAAAATTTGGAGAGAAAATTGATAAATCGGTTATTTTTAACCGAGTTTCGTTAAACAAGTTGACTCGTTTATTTTTAATCCACTTACTCTGTATGAGCTATATTAACAGTATTACTTGGTTGTTTTTGACCGAAAGTTGATTGATTTTAAATAAGTGAATTTTCTGCGTGTAGGTACTTGCATTGTTCTAAAAGGTCGCTACCCAAAGTCTTGTGGTAGCAAAAATACTTTGCAAAAAAATGGTTATTCAATTTTTCGAGCAGGCTTACAAGGGCGAAAAATAAATACCTGAGCCTCATTTTTAATAGAAAGTTAACCTGGAAGCTTGGATGTTAATCCAAGAAAGAGTTAGAAAAGCCACTGTTGCACTTTTCTCTTGCAAAAAAGCCTTAGGAAACAAATGGGTTTTACAGCCTCGTATCACTCACTGGCTATACGTCTCCGGTGGTCTGGTGGACTGCTTTGGACAAAGCGATCAATCGCGATAAGCTAAGCAAAGTTCAAAGAACGGCTTGCTTGTGCATTGGCGGTGCTCTTCGTACTACCCCCTCTGCTGCACTTGACATCCTGTTTCATCTGGCACCCATTGACATCTTCAGCAGGCAAACGGCAGTTTCTGCAGCCGTACGCCTCAAAGCTACCTCACAATGGTCCAGTAAAACAACTGGCCATGCCGCTATCCTGAACGTTTTTAAGAACCTTTCAGGAAATATCGATTAGGTACACCACACCCGAACTACAGTTCGATAAGAATTTCCACGTCTCCATTCCTACTACATCATTCTGGGAGGAGGGAGCATTCCTGGAGGATGAATCGATCCACTTCTTCACAGATGGTTCGAAGACTGTGGATGATGTTGGTGGTGGTGTTTTCACCGACAGACTAAATCTTAATCTCTCCTTCCGTCTTCCTGATCACTGTAGCGTTTTTCAGGCGGAAATAATGGCGATAAAAGAACCGTTCAATATTCACCTCTGCTGGGTGCCGGGGCACAGGGAAATCCCACGTAACTGTAAGGCTGATGAACTCGCCAAACACGGAACTACACTACCTATGCTTCCATTTACGAATTCCATAGGTATTGCGATCGCTACTTGTAAGCTCATAATAAAGCTGGATGCTATCAATAGAACAAATCTTAGGTGAAAAACCGGCTCGACATGTCTAGCGACAAAGCAGATCTGACCAAAGCTGGATCTAAAACGTTCTATATACTTGATCTCCTTGGATAGGAAGCACATCAGTGCTAAAACTCCATTTTGGAGCGTTCCACTATAATGATCTGAACGATCTAAAAAACACAGACATTCTTAATCTCTTTCGCTTCATCAGAAGCTCCAATAGGTTCAACGAGTAGGAAGAATTGAATTTAAGATTCATGTGGTATCAAAAGGGACCTCATAATGGTCCAAGTGAGTCGGCTTGCCGACAGCCACTTCAACCTAACCTAACCTAACCTTGGTTGAAGGCCCATAGCCTTTTAATATTTAAGCAACATTTTCTGTGTTGAAGATTATAAAGGGGATTTTGCAGTCGAATTTTAAGGATTTTCACAACTGTCTTTAATTTTGTATTCTTTTCTGCTAAAAATAAAAACCAGGCTTGTATTCTGGGCGATTAGGAATTTATGTGGGTTAATTTGAACGCAATATTTAAATCAATTTTGTCAAGCCTACTATAGAAGCTCTAAAGCTTAGATCTAATAATTTCGAAAGAGTCGAGAATCGGCAATAAACGCATCGGTTCCTTCAAAAAAAACCACATCAAAACCTCCGTCAAAGCCAAAAGAAAAAGTGAATGCAAGAGGTTAATGAAAACTGTTTTAGAACTGCTTCGAAAACCGTGAATAAAGTCATTTTAACAATAAAATAAGCTGTGGCCATTATGCAGTCATTGCTTGCGTTTTAAGTGGCCACTGACAATCAAGAAAGACGTAGGTATACTCTAGAACAATATATGTATAGGAAAAGAATATGTACATAACTTGAACTCATCATTCTATAAAGCTCCTATTTGCTTACTAATATTCGATATCATACCCATTGTATATACTTTGACTCAATTGAACAACAATTGCAGAATGCAACTCATTTCTGTCGGACTACCGAAACCGCGAACGGCGTACCTACACATCGCTCCATTATTTGCGCAGCGAAGCCCTAACGAACCGATAAAATTCAATTAAGGACCGGATGCCAGCCAAGCCCTAACCTATTCTGCTCACGTATACGTGAATCTCAGTTAACTCAGCAACCGAAACCAAAAACTTTGACTAAGGCGATTAAAACTTTGGCCATTCACAAAATTTCAAGTGTAGCCGGGATATGCTCTTATTCGAACTCCTTGGCCACAAAGGCGTGTCTCCCTCACCCGCCCACATGAACATATCAACTGCAGTGGCAATGTCATCCCAATGATATATATCCGACATAATCTTTGGTAGGTCCTTAAATACACGTCTTGGCATTGTTCGGCTGCCGGCTACTTTAAGGACCAACCCTTCCGCCTTGTTTGTGAACATGAGCGTGCATATCATACAAATCGTGAGGAAATAAAATAAAAGAAAACGAGACACCGCAGCTCGTACTCCTTAGATGGCCAACACAAAGATTTACTTGCTCCGTCTGATCCCGTTGAGGCGAAAACGTTGGTCTTGGTCCTTTTTCTGTGTTTTTGCATCCATCCATTATTTTGGACACTGCGCTCTCCCGAAAGGGACATTGAATGAGTGCTTTATGCCCTTGTGTATGTATCTAAAAATGGAAATCTATATGACGGGACTGCAGGGAACAGGGAACGGAGTGGAAGACTCGCCAAAGACGAGCAAGACTTTCGCCTGCTTAGGCGAAGGCATTGAACTTGACTTCCCCTAGAATAATAATGGAGTGTAATGTCCTTATGCGCCAGCGTGCTGTGTCGGTGGCAGCAACAGGAATCTCGCTTCCAGACAAAGGATGCTACTGATATCCTTATCCTGTCGGTAGGAATACAAATTCATTCGAAATACCTCTCCCGAATATGTCGTCGTGTCGCTCTGACGTCGGTGTCGTGCTTTCGTGCTGATGTTTGTCCTTTCGGTTTCTGTTCTTTCTTTTGGTCCTTGGGTGCGACGTTTTGTCTGGTAAGTTTTGCAAAATGAGAAGTCTGAATGTCAGCACGTGTAATAAGGATAAGGAGCATTCTCTACTCTCATGACATTCAGGCGAGAGAGACGCAAAGACAAAGGTAGTTGTTGTCCTTGAAAAAAGCTCTCATTCAACATAAAGTGCCTGTTTTTCTAATGACAGTAATTTTCTTTGATTGCCGTCTTCCTTTCGTTTTGCTTCAATGCACGCTTTTGTCTGTTTTTTTGTTGTTGTTTTGAATGAGAAAAACGACAATACTCTTATGGCTGGCAGAAGTAGGTTCGATGACTGTCTGATCTATGTCCTTATGCAGGGGAATCATTTCAGTGCAGGTTGACTTCAAGAGGGAAGTGTGTGCTTTGTTCAGTTTGTCAATTTGGAAATCGAATTGAATTTGTTTTGGAGGGGATGCTTCTTTAGACAAGAAGATGACTGACTATTGAAAGCAGTTAGGAAAAGAGGTTACTTTGCAGATAGAAATACGGTTTTGGACGTTCTTTAACAAGAAAATATATGATTGGGGGCAAATGAAGTATTGCGAATACTATTAGAATTTCAAGCGAAAGATGTTGAACTTCGTCTGCTGAGCAATCAACTTAAAAGTTTCATTTTTGCGGGGTAACACATTAGCAGACTTGTTGCCGAATCGGATAGCAAGTTGGGAAGACATCTAAACATCAAAGTTTATCTACAACTCTTATGATTATAAATTATAAGAATGAACGCAGGACCGAAACAAAGGTCTCAGTTACAGACATACATCAAACGAAAAAAGTAGAAATTTTCATTACCTTTTTCTGATATTTCGTCACATTTGATAAATGTTTTTAAACATTTTTTTAACCTAGCGTGGCAAACGAACGTCTTGAACTCTCTGATAGAATAGATAAGCTGTCTGTCTAATGGAAAATCACCATCATTTCACAGCATTGATACCAATTTGAAATTTAAGACAAAGATATGTTCCACATCACTAGAAGGGAGCTGAAATTATAGTTATAAGTATCGAAAAAAAGGAGAACCTCTCAGAAGTCACCTTATATATACATGTTATAGGCTAATCTCATTTTTTCCAGTATTATCTAGACTTTGTGAGGAATTGCTTCTTAAAAGGCTATAGATAAAGTCATAGAACAGAGATTAAAAAATCTTTATTCCAACTCATCAGTTGGGGGTTGGGGGTGTCTCAACCAGATACAATACTGAGACCACCAACTTCGGCCGATATCACATTACTTTGCCTACAAGCTATATTTTTTATGGAGATAGTCACGATTTGGTGCGCTGGTTGAAATTCCTATTGAAAAATGTCAGGAAACTTAAGAAATTTCGGCTCACCAACATACTCTCTAGAAATATTGTCCGCACTTCCGCGTTGTACTAACCAAACAAATTATTTTATTCGCCTTTTAAAAATATGTAATAACTAACCAATAGTAATGTTAAACTGTGGTATTCCCGAACTGTATCACATTCCCCCATGGTTGGCATCATGTTAGTATGTTGTTGCGTGTCACATCACGGATTTTAAATTGACATAACACCAATAGGAATACAAATGACGAATTTGAGAAAAAAAAAAAAATTAAGCGGCCAGCGGCCCCGTTCGTTCGGGTACTTTTTTGCAAACGTAAAATTATTTAAAATTTGCTAAGAAAGTGTGCAAACGCGACCTCGTACTGAGAAAATATAAGATAATGAAAGAGAAATCCATTTCCCCTCTTTTCATTTTTTCGTAATTTTCTACTCGCTGAATTTCGACTTACCGAAAAATGGAAACTGCCAACTAAGTGAGAGCTCAACAGTTTTTCAAGTAAAACTATTTATTTTCGTCTTCAACGACGTCAGAGGAACAAGTTATAACAGAATGTTCTCCTAGAACATATCAGCGCATTCAAATGGAAAGTTTAATAGGTATTTAGTTTGTAAAAAATGAAATTCCAATTTATTTTGTAGATACTGCATTTTACGATTACGCCAAAATGACATTTTTTAAACTTTTTGTAAGAAAACCGATCAGGTACTTCTCTTGAAATTGAGAGAATTCTCTCTCGATTTTAGAGATTTGACATTTTTCATTTTTCTATGCTGAAAGTACACGAACGGACCTATAATCTTCGTAGGTATATAAGAACTAAACCTCACGATCTTATAGTCTGATAAAAATACTTATGAGAACCAGCGTTACCACTTCAAAAAAAAAAAGCGAAGTAGATTTGATCCGAAAAGTGAAGTGAATCATAGTTTTAATGATATATTGAATTCCATATTAGTTTTATGTATAACATGTAAAAAAAACGTTACGATCTACACTTATCGTTTTGGTTGGCAAGATTACATCAGTTAATTTTATGATATCACTTTTTTTTATCAAATACAACTACTAGTTGACTTTTATATAATTTCAATTAGTTAGAAGTGTTTATACATATAACAAAATTAAAATTAAAACATAAATATGTATATATAAGAAGTCTTGAGCTTTCGGCATGTGAGTAAGTCTAAAAATTCTTTGAAAATGTGTAACCTACAAGAGTCAGTGTAAAAAACTGTATTAAACTAGTTAAAAAAGAGCTTTAACAAAGTGTCAAAAACGCTTCAATAATCCAAAATATGTTCGAAAAATCATTCAAAAACGAGTCAAAAAAAAAAAAATTCAAAATACATTACAAATGCTGTTGAAAAACGCCTCAAGAAACATGTTAAAAAAAGTTTTTTTTTTTCACGACGACAACCTCTAAATTGTTGGTTTGACTTTTTTCGTTGTACGTCAAGTCCCAAGAAGTTGATGCAGGCTATCGCCTGACTTTGGATCATTTGGAGCACGCATTCGTCAATCTATCGCCATATACTTACATCAGAAAACATTACAAACATTGGAAAGATAGGGCGCGCCTGAGAAGAGGACATTTGAACAATATTATTACACAGCCCGCATAAAAGCGACCTCATTGTTTTATCCAAAACAGGTCCAATAAAATCCTTTTAAGCCTTAAAATGATGAAGCATATTTGGGTAAGGACCATAAAAACAAAAATAAAAATATGGTCACAACTCTGTGAAAATTCCCTTCGCCTAATATCGTTCCGTGATCCGGACTTATATCGATTACCTATTGATCAACTGGAGCTCTGGTAGCCAGCTGGTTAGTGACGCTTTTTTATTTTTTTATTTTTGGCTTAAGTCAGCGTCCCAGAAAATATCAAATAGCTTACCTGCCATTTTTGCAACATCTCCCGAATAGCTTGCAACATACCTACATCTAAATTCTAACTAAAAGTTGCTTAGTCCCTATACAACCTACTTTCGGAAGTAGAAAACAAGTTAGGGTTGCATGCACCTTTTCTTAAAAAAATGGAATACTTAAGCACCCATCTTCGTAGATCGCGACTTTGATATGAAAGCAACTCAACCAATCTACCGCTACCCCAACAACTTTCTTAACCTCTTTCTTCAAACCTGAATTTCAAAAGAGCTGATTCATCACCTGTAAAAAAAACCTTATTCTTACATGTGAACCGACATGCGACATGAAAATGCGTTTTCTCTAGAAAGAGCGTGTAAATGTATTCCCCATGTCAAACTAGAGAGACTCCAAGTGAATTTTCTTGTAATAAGCTAATCTTTAGGTGCATCACTTGCCAGCGTACGACTCTTCTCAGCTACTTTACCCATACCTTGGGATTCCCATCATGTACACAATTCCGTTTCTCACAACAGTTCATTTGTAATTCACTTACACGGCAATTACACCTCAAATGACTCTGTCGCTCCTCTGAACAATGACACGGGCCTACAGTTGCATGCGCACCTGTTACTCCACTTCAGCCCGAACCAAGCAGCATGTGCTTTAAACACGACTTGCAGCTGAATGCAAAAAGGAACATCATTAAAACTTGCCAACGAAGTGTATCATTTTTTTGCATTATTTATTCAAATGCAACAATTCAACGGGCACTTAGCCGAGTGCGCTGACGGACTGAGGTGTGCCCTCGTTAAGCGTTGGATACGTACCTATTGTTGCCCCCTCTGCAATCACCTACCAGACTGACATTCAATGAGCGCAGCGAATAACTTTAACGGATGCAGTTTTGTTCCGCATCAAAACTCGCGCATACGTTTATTTGAATGCCGATGCATAAAATGCTGGCCCTAAATCCACCATAAAGCGTCGCTGCTGCAGGGCTTTGGCAAGGTGTCCCGCATTTGGGGCGAATAATCGCTCATGCACGGTTGAGCATTTGATTGTCCGTCTGTTAGTGTGCCTAATGGCGATCACATATGTCACACGTCCACATATCCGGTCTTTTCAAGGCACATCGTTCACAGGCCTTTAGAATATCCTTTTGCCACACCAATTTGAATTGGATATGTGATAACACCCTAGAGCGTCCTACTTTCAGTGTGTGTGCTCTAAAGGATATTATATAATCCCATTTCAGCACAGTATGTATTTTGAAAAGAGGAATGAGTGCTGCTAGGCGAACAATGCGAATGTTCTTCCTGATAACAGTAGTTTTATAAAACAATAGAACTCTATAGTTGTGCGTGTGTGATAATGGAGAACGATGTCATCATTAGCTAAGCCATAAACTAAGTATTAAATAGACCGTCAGCTCCGCCCACTTAAGAGAATTTGCCTACAAGCTGTTTTCCGTGTTACTATGTGCGAAAGTATGTGTGCCATGTTAAAGTCCATAAGACGCACGCATACGCTGGCACATAGCAACCTGACAGATGACTGACACTTCATTCTGTGGTGACATTGGGAAAAATTCAAATAATTCAAATAATTTGCAGTTATCGGGACGTGTTAACAAAACGGAGGGTCTGGTGTGGTGAATTTAGTACCTACATACATTTCATTAAAACGAATATATCAGGCCTTTTTTTTTGAGCTTCGCTCAGCAAAGCAAAGTAAATTAGGATTTTCTTTTTCAGCACACAATTACAACAACTGCGTTAGACTTGACACTTCGAGACTCGTAATAGTTGTTGTAATTGCGTCCTGAAAATCCTACTTTACGTTGCTTTGTTGAGATCGAAGCTAAAGAAACCACGGATATTATTACGATTTTCTTATTTTACCTAGATAAATTACGGGATGTTTACATTGTGGTTGCAAACAATGGAAATATTTACCATTTGCAAAAATGTAATAAAATCAGTATACCTATCTACAAATAATTATTTAGAATTTTATTAAATATTTATATATTGTAGTTTCGATTTTGACTAACAGTTTAAAGAAAATTAATTCATAAATAATTGATTTTCATCTACATATTGGTTGGTCATCACAATTTAAAAAAAAAAATATTTGATGTCCTATTATTTTGTTGAGGGCTGTTAACGTTGCAACCTTATTATTTTGATTGTTTTCATTAATTACGTTAATTTGAAATTCGTTTGTTTATTAAATTGTTGCAAACTTTGTTAAAAATATAATTTTTTCCCCCCTTTTTGTTTTCGGTTATTACACGGTTACTTCATGAAAATATTATAACTCATAAATTATACCCAATCAGAAATGTTCATATCTCTCCTCAGAACCCCAGCACATTTTATGTCTTAATATTCCTTAGTTCTTCGCTTTGAATCCGTTGCCTTTTTTCTGTCGACATTCGCGGGCAAAATAACATTTCGCCAAAAAAAAAAAACAAACGAAAACAAACACAATTATATTTGTGAAAACAAAAATGTTTTATTTTATTTCCACGAATGAATATTTCTACCATTCTGCAAAACACGTTTTCGTGGTGAAATAAAACAAACAATCTTAACTGTGGGAACGCAGCCATCAGCTGATCGAAATACACTAAACTCAGTCAGTGTTCTTAGCATTCTCTCTTTATTTTTCCCACGAAGCGAGGGCATTTTTCCCTTTTCGCCGTACTCAAATACCCTCGATTTGCTTATGAAAAAATATTTCTTCTAAAAGTAAAGCTGGTATTATTCGGAAAGAAATTCACATTAAATTAACCTTGAGTATAAAAATCGCAGTTTGTTAACATTATAATGGTTAATACTTGGTACTAGAAATCTTTTGCTAAAAGACGAATCTCTTTTTATAGGCATTAAGTGTGTTCCATTGTAGTTCGAATGTTTTTTAGTCAGATTCATGATACTTAAACCATTTTGATGCTTTATTTTTGTTTTGTACGAATCGTTTTTTCGGGCAACAAAATGTCCACAAAAGGTAGAAATTCCACGATGTAGGATGACTGCTGAGTGTCAGTATTTCATTATACCCCGATGCATAAAATGCTGGCCCTAAATCCACCATAAAGCGTCGCTGCTGCAGGGCTTTGGCAAGGTGTCCCGCATTTGGGGCGAATAATCGCTCATGCACGGTTGAGCATTTGATTGTCCGTCTGTTAGTGTGCCTAATGGCGATCACATATGTCACACGTCCACATATCCGGTCTTTTCAAGGCACATCGTTCACAGGCCTTTAGAATATCCTTTTGCCACACCAATTTGAATTGGATATGTGATAACACCCTAGAGCGTCCTACTTTCAGTGTGTGTGCTCTAAAGGATATTATATAATCCCATTTCAGCACAGTATGTATTTTGAAAAGAGGAATGAGTGCTGCTAGGCGAACAATGCGAATGTTCTTCCTGATAACAGTAGTTTTATAAAACAATAGAACTCTATAGTTGTGCGTGTGTGATAATGGAGAACGATGTCATCATTAGCTAAGCCATAAACTAAGTATTAAATAGACCGTCAGCTCCGCCCACTTAAGAGAATTTGCCTACAAGCTGTTTTCCGTGTTACTATGTGCGAAAGTATGTGTGCCATGTTAAAGTCCATAAGACGCACGCATACGCTGGCACATAGCAACCTGACAGATGACTGACACTTCATTCTGTGGTGACATTGGGAAAAATTCAAATAATTCAAATAATTTGCAGTTATCGGGACGTGTTAACAAAACGGAGGGTCTGGTGTGGTGAATTTAGTACCTACATACATTTCATTAAAACGAATATATCAGGCCTTTTTTTTTGAGCTTCGCTCAGCAAAGCAAAGTAAATTAGGATTTTCTTTTTCAGCACACAATTACAACAACTGCGTTAGACTTGACACTTCGAGACTCGTAATAGTTGTTGTAATTGCGTCCTGAAAATCCTACTTTACGTTGCTTTGTTGAGATCGAAGCTAAAGAAACCACGGATATTATTACGATTTTCTTATTTTACCTAGATAAATTACGGGATGTTTACATTGTGGTTGCAAACAATGGAAATATTTACCATTTGCAAAAATGTAATAAAATCAGTATACCTATCTACAAATAATTATTTAGAATTTTATTAAATATTTATATATTGTAGTTTCGATTTTGACTAACAGTTTAAAGAAAATTAATTCATAAATAATTGATTTTCATCTACATATTGGTTGGTCATCACAATTTAAAAAAAAAAATATTTGATGTCCTATTATTTTGTTGAGGGCTGTTAACGTTGCAACCTTATTATTTTGATTGTTTTCATTAATTACGTTAATTTGAAATTCGTTTGTTTATTAAATTGTTGCAAACTTTGTTAAAAATATAATTTTTTCCCCCCTTTTTGTTTTCGGTTATTACACGGTTACTTCATGAAAATATTATAACTCATAAATTATACCCAATCAGAAATGTTCATATCTCTCCTCAGAACCCCAGCACATTTTATGTCTTAATATTCCTTAGTTCTTCGCTTTGAATCCGTTGCCTTTTTTCTGTCGACATTCGCGGGCAAAATAACATTTCGCCAAAAAAAAAAAACAAACGAAAACAAACACAATTATATTTGTGAAAACAAAAATGTTTTATTTTATTTCCACGAATGAATATTTCTACCATTCTGCAAAACACGTTTTCGTGGTGAAATAAAACAAACAATCTTAACTGTGGGAACGCAGCCATCAGCTGATCGAAATACACTAAACTCAGTCAGTGTTCTTAGCATTCTCTCTTTATTTTTCCCACGAAGCGAGGGCATTTTTCCCTTTTCGCCGTACTCAAATACCCTCGATTTGCTTATGAAAAAATATTTCTTCTAAAAGTAAAGCTGGTATTATTCGGAAAGAAATTCACATTAAATTAACCTTGAGTATAAAAATCGCAGTTTGTTAACATTATAATGGTTAATACTTGGTACTAGAAATCTTTTGCTAAAAGACGAATCTCTTTTTATAGGCATTAAGTGTGTTCCATTGTAGTTCGAATGTTTTTTAGTCAGATTCATGATACTTAAACCATTTTGATGCTTTATTTTTGTTTTGTACGAATCGTTTTTTCGGGCAACAAAATGTCCACAAAAGGTAGAAATTCCACGATGTAGGATGACTGCTGAGTGTCAGTATTTCATTATACCCCCTCCATTCGCTTTTTTTTTTTGTTTTGTTGCCTCACACGTATTCACCGATACGAAATTTAAGAGAGAATTTTTCTTTCAAAATTTGCGGGGGGAATCGGGTGGGTGCGCGGGAGCTGACCGTCTATTTAATGCTTAGTTTATGAGCTAAGCTAACTGGGTGAAATTAGGAGCTTGCCTTGTTGCTGAAAGGAAATTACATTTTTCGACTTTGTTTGTGCTTTGGGAATATTTTTGCGTTTATTTTCCTTTCAATTGTTTTGGGACTACTGTGAATAGCATCATTTACGAATAGCAGCATTTACGATTAATATTGGAATTGAATACCGTTCCGGCATCTGGGTGACTGAACAGAATCGAGTTGATGAAGATAAGTTCTCGTGTGCTTTATTTTAAAGTGGAAACTCTCCCTGTAAAAACTTTTTTTAGTGTAAGTTACTGGAACAAAAATATATGACTGATGTCTCAAGTCATAGGGGAAAGTGGTCACCCTTCGTACACTTTTTGAATTTTTATTATTTAGCTAAAAATTAACTCACCTTTATATATAGTTAATGCATTAATATGTTCTATATATATCGTAGCTTATAACAAAAAAGTATGAAACCATTATGTCAAAGATTTACAGAGTTATAGAAAATATTCTAGGATTCGATTTTTGTACGAATGCACCCCACCTGTGGGGTACTTTCGTACAGCAGATGGGGTACTTTCGTACGACATGGGGAAGACTCATACAGGGTATTTAAAAAGTTTATTTAACTTGCTAATTTTTATAAACAGCAAAAAAAAACTTATTAAATATCAAAATAACTAAATAATATTCAAATTGACTTAAAGTTCACTTAAAATCTTATTCCCATTTCGCTGGATACTTTAAATTCAATGCTTTTGCGTATTCACTGAGAATACTATATGGGTACCAAACCAGAAAATTTCTTTCCTATACCCAATGTTGCTATAAGTGCAGATTTGTCTGCGTTTTGCAGATTTCCAACCGAGCTGCAGACTTTTAACAATCAGATTTCTAAATAAATCTGCACTTCTGATTTTGTCTGCATTTAAAACAATATACTTTGGTCTTTAAAAAAACATGTCAATATTTTTTTACACTTGCTTTCCCTGTATGCTGTCATTTTCCTATTCAACTCTTTTTTTTTGTATTGTTATCTACTATATAAAAATAAGTCGGGTTTTCCTTCCTGACGATATAACTCCAGAACGGCTCAACCGATTTGATTGATTTTTATTTTGTTTTGTTCGTCTTAGTTCAGGGATGGTTTATGAAAAAAGAAAAGTCGGAAAATTCTCAACAGTTGGCGTTGTAGGCACATATTTCGTTTTTCATGGGGAAATGCACTTTGAAAAAAATATAAACTGGATAGAAATCGAGTAGTTTCAAATACAAAAAAAAAATATTTTAAATTTTAAAAGCAATATTGTTGTTTTCAATTATTTTAATGATTTTCCAAGCAAATTGTTGTTGTCAAAAATTTTGAAATTTATTTTTTAATATACGATATAGCTAGCTACCTAATAAGTTTGTTTATGTTTACTATGTTACATTAAGTAACTTTTTGAAATGAAGTAGATACTTTGATTTGTTTGTATCCATCATTTTTGTTTGGGAAGTACATATTTTCAATATCCTTGCATTTGAATAGGTGGGTAAGTTCAAATGGAGGGGTGATTGAGATGACGAGGACAATGATGACAGGCAACAGGAGTTGCTGAGCGTTTTGAGTGTTCACGAAGGGGTTGTTACGAAAAATGAATGAGTAACAATCATGGTACTATGCTCATTCGTGAGTAGGGTTATGGGGAGGACAGCTCAAAGCTACCATAACACCTTCGGTACCGGTGTGGAGAGTGAAGGGAGAAGGCTTACCAACCAAGTTGATAGGTGTGGTTAGTTCTCTTCTAGGCTGTTAAAGTTACAAATATTTCTTTTAGAGTTAGTGTTTATTGATGGCGAATAAAGTGCGCAGTTGGGCATGATATCACCTAATCGTCCAATACACGATGCATTCAACCACGAATTGCAAAGAGAACAACAAAACAATACGATACTGCAGCAATAGCCGAAGCAGTTCGTAAAAATGTTCTGCAATTGAATCGACAACAAATGATTGCGTATGACTCTTTTATGGAAGCTGTGAACAAAAGAACTGGTAGCATTTACTTTCTGCTCCCGGAGGTACTGCCAAAACGTTCTTAATTTCATTGCTTTTGGCACGGATTTGATCGCAGCATGAGTTGCCCTGGCATTGGCTTCATCTGGAATAACAGCAACTTTGTTAGAAGGCTACCGAACTGCACATTCAGCATTGATATTGCCACTGAACATGCAAATCAACCAGACACATTCTTGAAAAATCGAAGAAAAAATGCGAAGATTTTACAATGATGCAAATTGATCGATTGGGTCGAATGTACGATGGCCCCACAAAAGGTCAATGGTGGCGGTGGACAGGACGTTGAAAGATCTTCGTGTCAATCAAAACATTTTTTGAATAGCCATGGTTGTATTATCCGGTGATTTTCGGGAGACTCTTCCAGTTATTCCCACGATCAATTGCAGCTGACGAACTAAATGCGTGCTTGAAAGCATCAAATTTGTGGCTTCATGTCAAGACACTCCGATTGACGTGATCAAACTGCAGATGTTTTTTCGAAGCAATTGTTGGACATTGGTAATGAAAAGATTGCAGTTGATATCTCGACCGGACTTTTCACTTTGCCCACTGATTTCTGCCACATGACCGATTCTAAGGAAGAGCTCATTCGAAGTGTTTTTCCGGGCATACCGCAGAATATAGAGGAGAAGATGTGTTGATTCCACGCATCCCGATGATTCCAACGGACTTACCATTCGAATTCAAAAGACTGCAATTTTTTACTACAAATCTTTGCATTGAATGTTAATATCATCTATTTTACAGGAAAATAAAAGGCATTGAATTAATTTGAATTACAAACAAAATTTATTTAATCACCAAACTAAGTTTAAATCGAAAAAAAAAGCTTCAAATAGATAAAAATTAGGTGGTACGAAGTTCACCAGGTCAGCCAACACCAGATGAACCGCATCAATTTCTGCAAATATATTTCATTTCGTCGATGGTGGATCAGCTGAATGTGCGGTGCAATATACAGGGAACACAACAGTTAAAGAGACGAATTATTGAACAGTTGCAAGCAATTTTTCATTTAGAAAATCATTGTTTTTCACATGGGCAGCTATACGTTGCGTATTCACGAGTTGGGAAACCATCCGCTTTATTTGTGTTAACGTCAGACCAAAAAACAAAAAAATGTGGTTTACCAAAGAGCACTTCAACGAAACGGATAATTTGCGGACACGTATAACGCTTCGATTCAGTATTTACTTTGGATTCACTTTCATTTTTTACTTAGAGAAGTTCAACTAAATTACACTTCATTTTTGTAATCGTGATGTGAAATGAAATAAATACAAGAAAAAAATAATAATTTTTCTTCATCTTTTAATCCTCAAACGAAATGTTACAAAAAACGAAGCCATCTGGTGGCGAAACGGAGTTCGTCGGGTTTGCTAGTTTAAATAAAAAAAAACATTGTGAAGTAATATCTTTCCATAGAAGTCTGCATTTCAGATTTATTTTTTGTCATAACTGCAGATTTATCCAAATATTTTTATGGCAACACTGCCTATACCCCTAACTTGGCAAACTTAACCATATCTTGGATGTCCATAGTTACCATACCATAGCTCTTTAAGGCGCGATTGTTAACAAACTTAATTTGGGTAGGGTGTGAACATCGTTGATCAATGTCCTGTTAGCTGTTACCCGTTAATAATGCTATGCTTGTTTACAAGAGCCTTTTATCTACTACGTTACCTAGTCGTATGACAGCTCTTTGCTGTGCAGTTCTGCTTAGGGTAAGGTTGTTCTGGCTTGTAGAGTAAGTGAGAACTGAGTCGTTTCTAGGTATAACAACTGATATGAAGCTATGACAGCTCTGTGATGGACTAACGAATCCTCTTTCTTCGTTTCTACTGCTATTAGTGCCGAAGAAGTCGTGCTGTTGCTGTAGAGACGTGTTATTAATTTGACCAGGTAAGAGTTTTAATTTTTTTTAAACTGGTCTAAATCTTTTTATGCATTTTAGAAAAAAACGATAGGTACCTATTCATTCATTTCGAATTTTATTTTTATATTTTTTATATTGCCTAGATAACTGTAAAGGCTACAACAGATAAAGACATTGCCATTTCTAATAAACCATATAGAATGCGTAAAACAAGTTTTAAAGAGGTCTATATAATTTTGTTTCATTAAAATCGATATTATTGATCTTTTGCTTGTAATTTTCGTAAATAAAATTT
The DNA here is from genome assembly GCA_949126925.1 of Cheilosia vernalis. Taxonomy (NCBI): domain Eukaryota; kingdom Metazoa; phylum Arthropoda; class Insecta; order Diptera; family Syrphidae; genus Cheilosia; species Cheilosia vernalis. The sequence continues at coordinate 41,063,137 of OX421361.1, read as the reverse complement.
GAAGGGGAGCATTCGTACGCGTACGAATGTGCCCCCTGTATTACTGTCCGAATGTACCCCAGGCTATGCACAAAATAAAAATTACAGTTTTTAATAAATTAAAATTTAGTAGGGAAATATTAGTAATTTAAAAACAAAATAAACATTGTAAACATAAATTCGTCATCCCTATTTTGCAAGAAACGTAAAAAACTTACTCGCAATGCGATCGCGAACTTCGGTAAAAAAAATTACTCACAGCGCTCGAAAACACGTTACGCTTGTCAGCTATCATACCTTTTACCCGACTGTCCCGAAGTTCGTTGAGCGAAATGCTACCTGGTATGTCTATGCACACGAGCAAACACGTGTTTTAGCGAAGCTTAGTTTTTCTTATATACTTACTGTACGATTGTGCCCCACGTACGAAGGGTGACCACTTTCCCCTAAGCTTCAATCTAATAATAGGATGGAAATTTTTTTATGTCGTACCGATTGTAACGTTATTTCAAAGCAAAATTGTTTCACACATGGCTCAAAAGAAAGGTGAATTTCCATAGGTTATTTCGCACACTCTTAACTTTAACAAAAAATGAACAGAAATAAAAATGCGTCGAACACAAAAGTTGTGCCTAGTTTAGTTTTTTCACAAAAAGGGCACTTCATCGTTCTGGGTACCTACTCTAAAGTTGAGATTTTAGCAGATATTATCGTAGCCTTGTGGATATACATATTCTAGAGCCGTCACCATACCTATACCGTGTGAAAATTCGCTCATCTAGCGGAACTAAATTATTAGCGCTTCCAAGTTAATCTTTTATGTATTTTTTTTGTAGGATTTATTCATAAATGGCCAAATTTTTAAAGAATAGAGTTCTGAAAAAAACACGATTTCTGCACTTAGGATGACCCATTTAAGATAATTTATATAGCTTCCAAAATATGTTTTTTAATTATTGCAATCATTTATTAAAATTAAATATAAAATAAATTGATTCAGTAAAGCATCATTCACATTTTTTTTTTTTTTTTTGTCAAAAACCGACTCTAGAAGAATTTTTCCAGGACTGAACTATTTTTCAGAAATCGTTGACTGCTCTTTATTATACACTAATGCGGCAGGATAAATGCAAATTTCCTGGAAAGATTCAACATTTGATGAGTCCTTACGTTGCAAATAAGGTCTGGAACACTCTGACCGAGCAAAATAATACGGAGCCAAACTCGAAGAGTTGTAGTCAAAGGTTTTCTGTCACTGCAAGGAAAATGGCATTTCTGTTCCTAATCTTAAACTCATTCTGGAGTAGGTAGGTGTATTGTTACATTCAGTCTGGGATTCGAAAAGATAAAATACTATTCTGTTAAAATTTTCTAATATATCACTTTTATTACACTTTTGTGGATTATTCTAGTAATTCACTTTTTAAGGACCAAATAATATCACTAAAAACAATTGTTAATCGATACAAACCAATCACTTAATTCGCTGTATTACTTTACACTATTTATGTATCTTCACAACCGATTACTATTTCGAACTTTACCAATTACTGTCTAAAAATGAACTGTACATCCCTTATCTCAAATCTCCCTTTTATACCCGCTCCGCCATCTATAGAGAACTTTCTAGTGTATTCCAAACATTCTGATTCTAGAATTAGCTCAGTTGGAGACTTACTTACACTTATTCGACAAACTCAAGAATCCAATTGGAAGTGAAACTGGTTTGGAGACTAACGGATTGTTTTCACTTTACCATTTTAGGCTCCACGCTTTATTCCACACCAGACACCACAATATATTCTGTCTGCCAGGAAATTCAGCTCCAGTTGAGAGTTTCCTCTCATGAACAATACTTGAAGAGATGACAGAGGTCAAATGCATGTAACAACTATGAGAAGTATCAACCTTTGCAAATTGAACATAAGACTTTCATGAAGAAATAAAAAATAACAAGAAATTCGTCAGAAAGGTACCTACATTCCAAGGATAAGCATCCACAGCAACAGCAATCAATGGATCAGGATGATGACTAATAATCTAATAATTACCTGCTATGCTGCTAATCTCTAATCTAGATTAGAATAAATAGAAACACATTTCCAACTTAAAAATTTTTTTTTAGGTGGTGTGTCCCGGTTATAGGTAGTCGCTGAAAAAATTGGCAAACCTAGTAATACCTCGTGCTCTTCCCATTGTCCTTCCATTCGCTGTTTATAATTTTACTAGTGAATCTCCTATTAGTGGCCTTGGAATAGCTATCCGCCCTACAACTGTCTAGTATGTTTTAAGGATCTTTTACTATCATTCAGTGTAACGTGTGCGGCTTGAGTCAATCAAATTGAGCAACATATTCTCCGAAGGTTCCCTACTTATCAGCAAGGTTCGTCAGTTTCACCAAAACGTTAACTGAATTTTCTATTAGTATAGGTACTCTTTGGTAGAAATCAAAATGTTTTTTTTTTGCCTAATTTTTCTCTTTAAAAACAGTCCTAAATTAACACACGAAACTAGGCATCTCCCAGGAGCCACGTCGTACTGCCTCATAAAACCATTCTTGTCACTGGCCCTCTTTCTGTCCACTAGAAACCGACAATAATGATAATGACCTTCGGTGAAAAAAATTGATCCAACATAGTATTCCCTTTAAACGATTTTACTGAGACTACACAATGAAAACGGCAACAAAGGAAGCCCCAACACGACAAACCAATTTGCTCCAAGAGCTATTCGCAGCTGCAACATGAACTCTTTAATCTGTTCACTTATATCAGCAGTCGTCCGAATTGTGTGTCCAGTGTCAACCAATCAAATTGGTATCCTAAATTGAAATGTATCCTCTTCCATTTGTTGCGTCTTTGCCAAGTTTGCAGACGATTTCTTTATTTTTATCGATGAGTCCACTCAGAAGGAGGCGAGCAGCATCTACCTATATACCTACTAATGGCGATTGCGAACAAAGAAAACCAATCCTCTTCTCCTTTGCTGGGAAAGAGAATTAATTTAAACTTTTCCTCCTCATTTTGGCACACAGCAGAGCATAAAAAAGAATAAGCAAACTTTTCCAATTTACGCTGCGAACGGAATGATCATCCCTTTCGACTTACGATTTAATGATGTCTGCCAGTGTAAAGTGAGAATCATCCAATTCCATTAGAAGGAAATGTATTAGGTATATCTTTTCATTCTTTGGTGAAAATGATGTCAGCTGGAGTGTTTACTGTGCAGTACACTCTCTCACGTTAGGAAGTCTCCGCACGCACCTGCCATAATGTGGCAACATTTTACGGCTCGTCCTCCAATGGAGCGGGAGGATAATTTCAATTTGGTCACGACCCATTCTATGGCGCTTTGCATTGCCCATAAGGGATCGACATCTTACTCTCGAATGGAGTGAATAGGTTGTGTTGTGGGTGACACTTATTCTTATGAGGAAAGTGGCACTTTCATCGAGAAGGATGATGGTAATTTGAGGCATATTTTCAGCTTAGCCCTGCCGGATACTGCGCCATTACCCGATCTGGACTCTTATTTATTGATCTCAAGTTGCCTATGGAGGGTCCGCTAAAGCTGAGTATATGAAGCGAAATGTTATTTTTAGTAGGAGAAGAGGAGGAAATGTGGATTTGTATGATTTTATAGTACCTCGGTATCGGTAGACATTTTAAAATGGCACCCAAGTCCTATTAAGTATAAAGAATCAAAGCGGGGCCCCCAAGCTTCAAGAGAAACGAAACAATGTTCTGGTACACATATTAGAGACTTTTGACCGTATAGTGCTGTATAGTTAAAGAGCGTATTGTTTACAAGAAACCGAACTACCTGACTAACTCATGTCCATTGCAATTTTGATCTCAGAGTAAGGTTGAAGTGGCTGTCGGCTAGCCGACACATACTAAAACCATTATAAGGTCCCTTGTGATACTAAATCTCAGAGTAATCCACGGCTCTAAATCGAAAGCCACCCTATAGAAAATATTACATTTACTTCACGCATTAGCTTTAGAGTATGGTTATGACTTACGATTATAAGCCAATATAAAGTTGTGTCACAGTGGTTAATATATATACCTCCGTTACCTATCGCGAACGTCTGAAGGGCCAACCCATGAAATCCATTGCATCCGTGCGTCGCGTCGACGGATTGTCATATTTGACGGAACGAGCTGTCCCATAAAATCCATCGCACACGGTGACATGCAGTGTTTAAGTACTCTATGCTTATTTGTCCCAAGAAACGTGGTAATTTTTCCCTTTCCAACATACTCAAATTCCCTTTTAAATAATTAACTTGATAGGCACTTTTTTTGTGAAAAAATTGATTTTAAAAGTAAAATTTATATTATACGCAAAGATAATCACATTAAATAACCTCTGGTATAAAAACCGCAGTTTGCTAATATTATAAGGAATACTTTTTGGTACTAGAACATTTTGGTATTCAAAAATATTGCTAGAAGGTGATTTTAATAAGCTCTTTTTTATGTATCATGAAAGACAAAAATGTACATAAGCAATTTTTTATAGACACTTTTTTGTGGTAAAATATAGATTTTTTAATGAAATTGATACTAAAACTTATAGTTTGAATGTTTCTTTGTTAGATTCCTAAAAATCCCACGATTTCGTGCTGATTCCCTTTATCCTCCGGAAGGCATTTTAGACATTGAAAATCCCACAAAAAGGGATAAATCCCACGATATTATTAGTATTTTATGTTGTAGCCAATTCTTCCGGCTCGGGCTCCTTTTTAGTCCTTTCTCAGCGGCAACGCTGCTACGAGGCAATTTTTCAAAATACAGCAAATGTGGCTGTGTTTTGGTCCAAATCTGCTACTGCCACTATACAGGGAATCGAAAAAGCGTGTCTCGCAATTCTGTCTTTCATAATCTTAAAATGTACTTGGAAGGTAGAAGGACGTTGAATTTAACAAGCTGTGTACTTGGTTTTTTCGTAAAACCTCCGTAACAGTTCTTGAAGATAGAGCAAAAGTGTCTTAGCCCAAATCTGTTTTTTTAATAAGTTGCATTAACGTACAAATTATTTAATATTGTTTTAATTCGATTTGAACAAATTACTTGTCGGGAAATGATAGCAAATTATGTTTGTTGTAGCAAATGCAGCACATAAATTTATACAACAAACATAATTTGCTATCATTTCATTTTGCCACTCAATTTAGGATGGAGGTGGAAATGTTACATACCTTTTGAAATATAAACAAATTCTTCAAGTCTTAGCTTTTTTTAATACACAAAATGAAAGAGCAAAACTTGATTTCATGATCTCCCGGCTTTTAGATACTTTCTGACTCCACTGCCTTATTTTTTAAACCCATGGGTCACGTACCCGCTACTTATTTAAACAAACCACTCTGGAAACGAATAGATTCTTCAAACTGACTTTTTATGGTGAAAGGAATACGTATTTGAACAAATTCTTTCAACGCTTTCAAAGGAATTCGTTTCTAAATAACACAACGCCAATTTTTGGACAGTATCTCTGAATTTAAATCATTTCCCTAAAATTAATGTATTCCCACAAACGGACCACCCTGGCTGGAATAATATTTCTCGCATGTCCGACGAACGAACTTATCGGCTGTTCGTTTCCGACTTTAAATCATTTCTCGGTTCCAAGGGGAGACTTATGAAACCCAAATGAAATGAAATTTCTCACTTCACTGGACATCGACTTGCTGTCCGAGAACAGTGCTTACATGGGCATTCGAAAATCGCAATTTCGCATTCACCTCTTATCCCGGAATCAAATAATTTACCCCTCCCTCCCAGTCAGCGTTGATGCGTGTGCAAGAGAAAAACCCATCGAGTGAGGATGAACATGACCTGGTAGGGTGTTTCTTAGAAGATTTGTATGGACTCTTTTCATTCTGTAAATTTTCTTTGTGCTTCAATCAAAGTCCTTGCCTGGCATTTATATACGTCTATTCAAGGAGCCGTAAAACATAGAAAACCCCAAGTGAAGATGGAAACTTTCATTTCGTTTCTTCCGAGGAAAAATTAAGATAAATGTAATCTCATACAAAGCCAGCGTTTTAGGGTGTGAGAGGGGTGCGGTTGTCAGCCTATAGAATGCGATAGAGCTCCGTACATTTTCTCGTTTATTAAATTTGAATAATTATTCCGCTTCTCTGAGCTTAATTCAATAACAGTAGTTATAAAAGAGAGTGGTAAAAATATCGGGGAAAAGCTGAAACACAGTTCTAACTTTAATATTATTTTTCGCAGAGTTGGGCGGCTATTTCACAATTCTTAAAATTCAAATTGAGGGATGCTACTTACTCATATGTGCGGGTATTCGAAAATGTAACCGAATTGAATATTTGGGGTGCAAATGCAAATGGAAATGCATTAAGATTTGGGAACATGTGATTTTTGTAGCTGCAGAATTAGGTTACTCTTTTTCCGATAGAATTTAATTGCTTGCCCATCTCCGTAAATTATTTACCAGATTTCATATTCGTCTCTGAAATATGGATCTATGAAAATGAAATGACCAACTATTATATTCCCAATTTTAAATTAAAAGTTAATTGCAATGATTCTTATTCAGCTGGTGGAGTGTCGGTCTTTTATAGGAAGTGCTGATGTAATTTGCTTAAATTTTCAGTTATCTGGGGGTTCATTTTTGTTTTGTAGGCGTGTACAAATTGCATCTAGATACAACTAATGCTTTTGTTAATGAGTTCTCAGGGTTCTTGGATCCACAAAGTTCCAAAAATCAAATTCTCTTAGGAGATTTTAATTTGGATCTTTTTTCGAATGCACCTGAAGTTGATAACTTTCTGTCGGTCTTAGCTTCTTTTGGCTTTAGCTCTTTGGCGAACCACCAACCTACCTCAGGAACTTCTTGATTGGACCATAATATGTTTATAAGACTCCATAGGAACAACGATATTCATTTCAAAACAGAAGAACACGATCTCGAAATAACTGATCACTGCTTAACCTCGATTCGGATTGAAAGTGTTGTTACTAGAAATACGCAATCCTACGCTGATACATTTAATAAAATAGATTTTTCTGCACTTAGAATTTTTGGGATGGAGTTTATAGTTTTAGTGCTTGCTTTTCAACACTTTTCTGAAGAAGCTTTAATTCCATATTTCAACCTGTATAGCCATACCTTAAATAGAAGTAATAAAAATTTAAAGAGATTGAAATTTGGATGACCTTATCACTGTTTTAGAAAGTTGATTTAAAGAACAAACTTAGTGCTAAAGTAATGAAGCAACCTCAGAAAGTTAGACTTAAAAGATAAAAATTTAGCGTTGCAGGGATAATTATTTTTAAAATAAACTTGCTAAAAATATCGGTAACTCGAAAAAGGAATGGGATGTTGTTAATGAAAACTTAAAACTCAAGCCCAAAACTGAAACTTCTGTTAAGTCATAAATAGTTACTATAAACATCTGTTACCTATTCATTAAATTATTTTGGCGAACTCTAAATAGTTATATAATCACCCTGTTAATATGAAGCTTAACCATGAATTGTCAAATTTCAAATGTTTCCTATAACCCCTTCCGGGTGTCAAATTGTTCTTCTTTTTTTTCTCTCTTTTTGTAACAAGGCCAAGCTGTAACGCCGTGCAAATAAAATCAAGGAATATCTTCTTTATCTTAAAGAAAAATATTTTATTTTTGACAATTAAAAACGGAGAACCAAAAACGCTTGCTGTTCTCCCAGCAACTTCTATATAAAATGGTAGCACTCTAGTTAACGACCCTTTGCAAATTGCTAATTTGTTCAATCACTATTTTTCCAACATAACTCGTGACATCAATGTAACTCCTTATTCGAGTACTTGCCAGTTTTCTGAGATTATAATCCATGATCGTTTTAACACCTATAGCTTTTTCTTTGAAGATTTGTTCTCACATAAGGATCTGTTTATGATTGGTTTGCATCTTACATAAAAGACCTCAAACAAATGGTTAAGGTTCGGGATGTTTTAAGTTCGGAAAAATGTATAAACATAGGCGTTCCCCAAGGTTCTGTTTTTAGTTTTTGTGAATTCAATTTTCATTCAACGTTTTATGTACAAAATAACACTTTTGCTAATGACTTAATGACTGCTTTATCATACTCCGAAAAAAATATTTTAGTTCATTTATTTAATAAAGACTTGGAAGATACAATTATGTTCTAATGGTTGCTTTAACATTGAACGTGTTGACAAATTTAGGTACTTAAATAACGTTTTAAGACAGACTTATCATCTCAGGCTTCTTTGTAGTCAGCGTTTTTAAAAACTATTTTATAATGATTTATTTAAATGTCACTCTAATAAAACCCAACCTACGCTTACTAAACAAAAGCATGCTATTCGTATTTTATGCAGAGTTAGCCGTAGAACTCACCGCTTTGCTTTGTGTTATTCAGAAACCTCGATGAACTCTCACTTAAGAATCTATATTTTTATAAAGTTTTGAAAACATTTTTCGAACATTCCGTTCCGGGTATAATAACAGGGATGGTTAGATGAAGTTACATAAATAAGTAGCCGATAGATGGCGTTAATAGTATCGCCACACAATCATTACTCTTTTTCATTTAATTATGAGGAAATAATTAACTACTAAATGTAATAAAGAGTAGTTTTCCAATGAGAGGTGTTATTGTGAATGATCCGCTATTTCGGTAGCTGTCACTTTTGAAGCTTTTATTCTTTAACATTATTTGACAAGTAGAAACTACGCCATTACTGAAAATGGAACGATACACGCTTCAACAACGCATTATAATTATTTAAATTCACTACAAAACTGGTGAAAATCTTGCAGTCACATTTCGCAAAACTAAAGCATTTTTTGGTCGTCGTGAACCAACTTGTTGGACCGCAATACAGAAATTGGTGGAAAAATTCGAGCTGTTGGGACAAGCTAGTGATGTGAAGAATAAAACCCGTGCACGTCGCTCAAGAACAACTGAGACTATTGCGGTTTACGGTTCGGCGGGGTCATTGGACCTTACTTTTTCGAAAATGAGGTTGGATCAACAGTTACGGTGAATGGATTGCGCTATCGAGAGATGATTAATGATTTTTTATGGTCGGAGTTGGATGGTATTGATCTGGACAACGTTTACTTTCAACAAGACGGCGCTACGTGCCACACAATCAACGAAACCATTGATCTTTTACGTGAAAAGTTTCCAGACCGTGTTATCTCTCGAAGAGGTGGTCACAATTGGCCACCGAGATTTAACACCTTGCGACTTCTTCCTTTGGGGCCACGTGAAAGATAAGGTCTACCTCTATGCCAACAGCCCAGCGTCGATTCAAGACATAGGGCAGCCACTTTGCGATTTGGTTATGGAAAATTTCATGAAAAGGATATGGTCCTGTATGCGTGCTCGTGGTTGACGTGGCTTCATTGTGAAATAAACATCCGATCATTTATCTCAAAAAATGCCATTTTTCTTTGAATACCAAAATAACACCTGTTATTGGAAAACCCTTCAGTTTGATTTTTTAATAATTTATAATTTTTTGTAAGTTATTTTTTCTTTTTTAATTTTTCTTCTTCTTTGGATTGCACAATATTGTAACAACTATAATTCTGCATAGATCCTCATCAATATACACTGATTTAGATAATCATTTCTTGTCTTTTGAGAATTAAATGTTCCTAACAATTTAAATGAACTTTAAGGCACGTTTCGTTATTTTTTTGTTAGTATTAGCCTTAAGTTCTAACATGAAAAAAAGTTAAATAATAATGAATAGTACGTAATAAAAGTAGATTGGATACTCTCTACAGTAGGACTCAATATAGCAGATGTTCTGAGCTCCTTCGGCATGAACACATCAATTTTTGTTCTACGCAAAACCGTCTCAAGCCATTCTACACATAGCTACGCCACTGTTTACTAAACAACTAAACACCTAATAATCATGAAAATACGTTCCCTTATACCATGTTCCCACCAACGTGATTTAGCTAAATCCACTTGATTTAGCTAAATCATCCCATAAATTACGTGATTTACCATACATTTTCGTGATTACTAATTACGTGATTTAGACGTGTTTAATTTTTAATTACGTATCTGTCATCGCAAATCCACACAAAATAAAATCGAACATACCTGTTATTACTTCAGCACTTTATTCAGCAAACAAAAAAAAATGAACAAAAAAACAAAACTGTCAAAAAAATTATTTTGCAATTCAATAGTTTTCTAATTTTCTCGGTTTTTCGGCGAGTTTATAATATTTTTAAAAAATTGAATGCGATCAAAAATTGTTTTAATTCTTGAGGTATGGGATCAAAACCAAAACAACAAAAAAAAAAAAGGACTGTATGGACCGAAGTGGACGAACTGTTCCTCCTGGAGCTTTGGGAAGAAAAGTTCCAGGAATTGCGGGGAAGCAGGAAAAATAATCACGTTTACAAGGAAATGGCGAATTCCTTTCAAAGCAGGAATTGTTTGTTTTCCCCCGATGAGATCCGTGTTAAAATTCATAACATTACCAGTAGATACAGGTACGTCCCTTTTTGGCAAATTTTTTGTATGCGATATTCATATTTATTGTATCGTACTTCTAGAAAGGAAAAACAGCTAATCGGTCCATCGGGAGGTTCGCCGTCGGAATGGAAGCTGTACCACAGAGTGCATGCCATCCTTGGGCAGTTGAGGATTCATAACCTGGAGGTTATAGTTGAAGACAGCATTTTAACAGGTAAACAAAAACAAGTGATTTGATAGATACACATATTAGTGCAAATTGTCATTTTTTATTTTTATATCTAGATTACAGTTCAACTGAAGTTTCGTTGTCGGACATTCCACCACCATCACTTCGCATGTCGCCCACGTCTTCAGCCTCTGACATATGGGAATCACTTGATGATCCAGAGACGCCTGTTGCATCCACTTCGAGAGCTGCAATGATACGGAAGAGGAAATCTATTAATCCTCATGCAGCTGAGTTCCGTGCATCGGAAAAACGTATAAGAAATCAAATAAAGGAAATTGAAAAGTCGGATCAGGAACTGATCCAAATAGAGAGAGAGCGGAATGAAATTCTGGAAAGATTTGTTAGGTCCTCTGATAAGTTTCAAAAAGATTTAATTGAAGTTTTGAAAAAAAAAATAAAAAGAAACAAAAGTTGAATGAAAAAAATGTGTTCTTACCCAAGTATCTTGTTATCGCATTTCGGATATTAACTGCTGTTGGATTGTTGTCGCTGATAGTTGATGTATGTTCCGGCTGCTCTCTGAGTCTCATCGTGGTTCCATCTACATTCTGCATCCATTGAATATTAATGTCGTCGTTGTGAACGTTTAAAAAGTTGTGAAGTACCTACACAACAAGACTTTATTATTAAGGAAGTGTTGTCAATGTGGTTTTCCAATCCTTTCCCAATTCTTCGAAACCTCGCCTTCAAATGACCAAAGGCGTTTTCTACCACCCTTCTACATTTGGATAGGGCGTAGTTAAAGTTTTTGTGTTCTGCCGGTGCAACAGCATTAAACGGATATGGCTTCATTACTCTATCCGAATATCTAAAAGCAGAATCTCCAGTCAACAAAACTGGAACGTCTACACCACATATTCTTTTTGCCATCCTTTGAAGAATGGGATTTTGGTGTTGCAACTTCAGAGATGAATTTTCAAAAATTTGTGAATCGTTGCATCGTCCTGGACTACCGACATTGATGTATAGAAATCTGTATCTGGATTTGATAAATCATAATGAAAATCGTATTTTAATAACATAATGCAGTACTTACCGATAATCAACTGCAGCGAATAGTACAGTAGAATACCAACCCTTATAGTTATAGTAATCTACAGCGTCTTCTGATCTGGGACTTACCTCGATATGACAGCCATCTTAAAAATCATTGGAATAACATTATTATTAGCTTCATTTTAGTATTCCATTTTACTTACCGATAGCTCCGAAGCACTGAGGGAAGCCCAACTTGTTGAACCCATTAACATTTTCTTCTATCGTTTCTTCAGTAAGTGGGTAAGCAGTTATATACTTTGGACGCAGCACATTCCATACTTCCTGGCAAAAGCTTTTCAAAATGGTGCAAACTGTTGCTTTTCCTACTCCGAAAAGATTTGCAATGCTTCGGTACTCAGCTGAAGATCCAACAGCGTACACTGCGATTGCAACCCTTTTTCTCAAGGGAATTGCCCTACGGTAATTCGTATCTTGTTTTTCCATCCCTCTCAGTTCATGGCATAATATGTTAAAATTTGCCAGGGACATACGGAAATTTTCTTTGAAAAATGCATCATCATTTTCCGGTACATCTTTTTCCCAGAAAGATCTTGAGCGTATCTGCAAATAACGCCTTCAGGCTCGTAAGTTCATTACGTGCAAATTTAAACTACACTCACCTTAGTCCAGACTCTTATCGGTTTTTTGCATGCAAGCATTTTGTGCGATATGACCAAGTGATTATGTAGGAGATCCATTAGTTTGAGAATTTTTTTTTGTGTTTGTTGCGGAGAACATTTCTTCTAGCGGAAATTGCAGATAGTAAAATGCTAAAATCATTTTTGGTTTTTTCCTGATTGATGGAAATGATTTCCAAAGCCTTTAAACTCATTTTAACTTTTAGTTTATTGTAAATAATTTTCTTTTTGCACTTTTGTAGCTACTTTATTGGAAGTTGGACACCTAATGTCAAAGTTGACGTAAACGTCAAACTAAAACACGAAAAGTTCGGTGGAGACGCCTTTCGTGATTTATAAATCACATGAGCTAAATCACGTTGGTGGGAACATGGTATTACACTATCCAGTTTTCACCATTATCAGAAGGTGCGGGGTACTTGCCAAATTGGTCTTGGCTCTACTGGCCCATAACTCGAATTACGGTCTCTCGCAAACATCGTCGACTTTTTGGCTTTCTTTCTGTTCTCTGACACATTTCATTTCAGTTGGACTAACGTCTGACCGCGCTATTTTTTGCACTGTCAAAAGAGCCAATGATTTATTTTTTTATTTTTTTTTTTGCTGTTGGAGTTTCTAAGCTTGATAGCATCACCTCGCACTGTACACTGTATGCTAAAAGATAATAGAACTGCCAGGCCTTCTATAACTCCTGGTTAAGATACTAACAAAAACAAAGTACTAAACAAACTCTTATCTGCTTCCTAAATTTTATTCCAATACCCTGGATTAAATAATCAAGTGTGGCTCTCTATAGAATCAAGTCTTTGCGTAGACTACCTCTGCATACCGATTTACATTGGAGGCTTTCCATGGCGACGTGGTGGCTTACAATTCTTAAAGAACTCCCGGTTGCTGTTGCATGCCTCGTCGTTCTTCCATGCGCTTGATGGGCAATCATTCATTGTTTCTACTTCCACGCAGTGGAAGAGCATAGCCGAGCACGGTTTACACATTTTGCCCTCCATATCTGGTGGTGGCGATGGTGGGGGGTTGTTCTCCATCATGGCACGCATTTCCTTAGCTAAGGTCCGAATTGCACATGAAAATCTACCTGGAGCTTCCAATAGACAAAGCTTACCTTGTTCAGCACACTTTGTGAAAGCATTTTGTAGAACTAAAATGAAGTCGGAACTTGCACTAAAAACGGTAGGCAGGTAGCTCTTCAATTTCTCCTCATCGATATCTTCGCCATTCATAATTCCAGTCTCATTCAGCGCACATTCCATGTAGCACTAAGAAGAACCAGAGAAGTAATAAAAATACCAATAAGTTAGCAGACAAATGCTTACTGTTGGTGGCCGATTTCCTGGACCACCACGACCACGCCCTCCTGGACCTCCCGGACCTCTCGGGCCACCACCAAAACCACCTGTCGGCGGCTCAACGTTATCGTCCAAATGTGTCTTACACGTTTCTACGATATCCTTCCTAATCAAGCTGTCGTGCGGGCAGCATTGCTTCATGTCCTGTCAAAGTGACTGCCTTCATAAATATTTCAAGCAACATACCCCTTCCCAGTAGGTACTTACAGTTTTTTCGGGACGATTGTTGCAGTCAATTGCACTGACACTGGCGGCCTTAAACAAATAATACAAACAAATACACTTTATTAGTTTTAAAACACCAACCAAATCACAAGTGATTCTCTTCCCCTACCAAACCAGTCGCGATCAGCAAATTAAGTAGTCCAAAGCGATTCATAATAATTTAATCCAGATACGCTGAGCTGTAAACTTGAACTAATATTATGGAGATTTTGCGATTCGATTTATACTTATTCGTATGAAAGTAATTAAATAAAATTTCTCATGCATCAGTGCGGATGTTGCTCGTGTTTAATTGACAATGAATTAAATATCAAAATGGTCGACAGTATTTTTAAAAAAAGCGAAATTTACTTTTTGCTTATTTCGGGGATAAACATTTTCAAATGTGATTATTACAATTGTTTCTTTTTTTCGACTGCCGGGTCACCTGTGGTATCAAAATAACAATGGACATGTAAAATGTGCTTTGTTCGGTTAATTTCGTTCAATTATTTTGTTGAATGTGTACCTACATTTGACACCACTTAAATTGGTGCGATATGCGAGCGGTAAATGTTGTTAACAAAAAATGTGGCTGATGCTGATACTGCTGCTATTGATAAGCCAACAAGGAAGTTGAAAGAAACACTCATTAGTAATGCCCAAGTCCATATAGCAGTTTTGAATACTTCTGACTTAAACCTGAATGAATAAGTAACTGGCACTGGCACAATAAATTTATACAGGAAGTTGCAGAATTAAGAAGCTTTCGCTGGTCATTTTTACTTTAGGATGTTTTGCAATGTGGTGGCAGTAGGTGAACCAAGGAAAAACAAACTCTCATGCGTAAATAGAGTTTTTCCATGAGTACTGCAATTGATACTGCTCGTTTACTAAAACCAATGAGGCACTGACCTACTGCGCGCACAAAAATGCAGATCTTTCACTTTTGTTTGAGGGTCAAAAAGGACGACAACTGATTTTCCTATAGTTTTTGAGACTTCAGCGGTAGGCACTTAGTGCCTATATTTAAAAGTAAGCCCCATGAAATTTTTATTTGTTTTTTATTAACTTTTCTAACGTCAGTTAATCGTAGTGTTTATTATAATATTATTTATACTGTTGCAACAGTAACAGTAGCGCAACCAACACTTTATAAAATGTATTACCTGGGTTTTTATCTGTCAATCAGGAGCCGAATCCCCGCATCTGCGAGCCATACGTCAATAAATTTTGTGGATTTTTAAGCAGAGCAATAACAAATTGAGTCACGTATTACTCGTTTACGGATGCCGTAATTCAACCCCTGTTCTTAGTATTTACACGATTTGCCCTTTGTTGAGTGTACACTGTACAAATGTATCAGAAAATAAAGTTGCACAGATATGTACAATCCACTCGAGAAAGTTACAATTTACCAAACATGTTTTTGCTTCAAAAGTTGCACAGTTACAATCCTTTTTTAAGACCCGTTTGCTGATACTACTCATAGCGATTTAAGTTCCACTTAAAATATTATGTGACACTTTATGACATAGAAAAAGTAGCCCATAAGGTATTTAAGTTGAACTTAAATCGCTATGAGTAGCATCAGCAAGCGGATTTAAAAGATACAATATGCCAAATCATAAAATACTAAAACATAAGCTACATGCAAAACATTACTAAAATGCTTTTGAGGAAGACCTCCTTACGAAGGAAAAATGTAAATTCAGTAACGTATCACTTGCAAAATGTTCATTAATGCAACTCTTGGCATCACTTTAAACGTAAAGTGTTGATTCGCCGGTAAAAAAAATAAGAAGAGTGTCAGAAGAGAAAGAAAAGTAAGGGTGAGCGGCGCATTCTTAAATGATTTTGGAGTACATCGTCTGGATATTATTCTAGAATTTTGAAATAGTCTAAATTTTATGAATTTTCCCTTCTAAATCTGCTTATTAAAGTCAGTATACGCGTTTTGACCGCTTTCTTCTACTTCACACATAATAACCCCTATCGGGAATAATATTTCCCCCGGAATGTTTCCTATTTAGCAATCTTATTTATGTACATTGCTGACAAGGGATTGCTGATTCACACAAAGTGTTTATTTCTATAGAATATTTTTCGCCAAATCATGTTATTCAGGTAACACTTTTTTTCTTGATGATAAAATTTCCAGAATTGATAGCGTATTAATAGCCCACTTTGAACATTTAAAATCATAAAAAAATGGACCAATTTTAATGTTTTGGACAGAGGTTACCCTCATTAAAATTTAATGTGGTGATTTTATGTTTAAGAACTAGTAACTCAATTCATACTTTCAATACCACATTCTTTGGCTTGCATGGAAAGAATTTATCCATATCCGAATTTATGCAGAAATCGACTTTAGTTGAAAAATGATTTATTTAAGAAATGACGCAGGTCATCATTTTAAAATAAAAAAATGTTCTTTTATAAAAAACTCACAAACAAAAGTGATATTGATCAAGGCGAACTATTATGAGCAAAAATCCTTATTATTATTTTGTCCCAATGCCATTTTTGTTTATTATTATTTTTGTATTATGGTCATATCGATATCATATGGTAGGTATGTCACCAACAAGGCTTTCCAAATATCGATTTGTTTTATTTCAAGGCCAAGGAGGGAAAATATTTTTTTTTTTTAAATCATGAGCTTATTGAACATGTTGTAAAAATCATATGCGCAAAGTTAACTTACTATTCACAACTACGAATTTCCACAACGACAAAGTTCCACTTGAATCCTAAAAGTTACAAATTCAACTTGTGAAAAGTACAATCTGAAAAAAACATTTTCCATTACTGGTACACAGGCGTGTGGTACATTCAGTTTTGCTATAATAAGTCGGGTAGACAATTAGAGAGCAAAATGATTGCATTATGTCGATAAGGCGACGAGATTTTAATTATTTAAAACAATAAGCTTGACTAATAACTATTTTTAACCTGCCACTTGAATATTGTAGGTCCCAATAGATAATTGTGAAACAACCTATAGAAAGTTTCGCCATAGTGACTTTAGAATTCAACCACACGAAAAGTGGGCATATTACCTATCGCGCTAAATATGTATTTGATTTTTTAAACCCTGGCATATTGTCGGCTGCGGAATTTTTGAGTATTTCCAGCCAGCGTTAACATTTTCAGAAAGAGTCCGATAGTAATACGACTGAATATTTTTATAAAGGGTCCAGAAAGAGTCTCGACTTAAAAAAAAGAGTCCCATTTTGATCTTTCTTAATGCGCTCTCAAAAAACTTCGACCTTCGACCCTCAATATTATTTAAGAAAAAAAAAAAACGCCATTATTTATATATATTACAAATTCGGGTAAAGAAGGTTCGTTAAAATAAATTAAGTTATAAATAGTAAAATCAGTTAATTTAAAGCAAATAAATCAATTAGCAATCTATCTATTCTTAGTAATATTATGAACTTATAATTTTAATTTAACTTGTAGACAATCATCTTTTAAAATAAAGCAAAATAAATAAATGAGACTAAAAATAAATATTAAATAGGTAATATTTTCAGGTAACACAAAAAATATATAAATATCTGAGGTAGTAGTTATTAGGATTTTCGTTCCTGTATCTACTGCCGAATTAAATTCGAGTCAGGAACCCAGTGTTCTAGTTTTAGTTGAGCGCCGAAAACATTGACTGACATGATTCTACCTTAAGTCGGTTGGTATAGGTTTATTTTTGGTCAAAGCCAATTTTGAAAATAGCCTCGTTCCTCGTTCCTCGTTCTCGTTCCCAATGAATAGGTTTTCTTGCACAAAGCCATTGACAAAATGCATGAAGTTATCCAAATACAAGTAAATTTTTAGGTACCTAAATAAATTTTACAAAATGACTCTATCAATGGAGCATAATTTGATGATTCAAGTTACAAAAAAAGAGTCTGATTTCACTGAAAGATGAGTCCGTGCGTTCAAGAAAGAGTCAAAAGGAAGCTAAAGCGTCCCAAAGGTAACCCTGTTTCCAGTTATTAAGGCATATCCATCGTAGAGTTTTCGTTTATTTTCATTTTGATGTTTAAATGGAATAATACAAGCTGTGCCTGAGGGATTATGCCGACTTTTTGTTCACGGAAAAGAATTGACTACCTCGGGTTCACACTTTCACAGACAATGTTCTCTGCCCGTATATGGCATTCCTTTGATGCACGAGTGTTGGATGATTATTTACCGAATCGGAATTTGGACACCAAGCATTGAGGAGTCGATTTTGTAGAACAATCGCGTCTGACGCAAAGTTTGCACTCACAAACAATTATCATTTCATCATTTTTTGGTAGTGCTGCTCAATCTTGTAACTTCCGAAGGTGATTTGGCATCAGTGAATTTATACTAAACACCAGATTAGAACGACGCCACCAAAACAAAATGCCTGCCAACACAAACAATGACTCCTTAAATTAGTCAGTTTTTAAAAATGACCCAGGTCTGCAACAGCAAATCTGCAGTGTTTAAATGTTGTCTAGGAAAATCTTATTTTATTGCAGTCGTATAGTGAAATAATCTGGAAGCAAAACACCAACTTGGTGGACTATTTCCTTTTATATCTCTCAAGACCAGCTACCGAACTTTGGCCATTTTAGTAACTTAAGGCAGAAGCTGTATCTTCTATAATAACTTAAACATTACTACAAAAGGGAGAATTAAGACCGCATAGACAAGGTTGATCAGTTCCACCACCTTGTCACATAATATCTAATTGCAACACTGAAACACAGCAACTCCTCGCACGACAGCAACTTTTTTACTTAGTTTTTAGTGTGTTGGACTACTAAGCCCGAGGTCCTAAGGTTTTTACTTAGTTTTTAGTGTGTTGGACTACTAAGCCCGAGGTCCTAAGGTTTGACTCCCAAAACTTAGTAGAAAAACGAAAAAGAATTGACAGCAGGAAACTGTCAAACTGACAACTAGTTTTTGGCTGCGTTCCACGGGAATGCAACATTATCTTTAAATTTATTTGCCCAAATATAGAAAATCAAATCAATTAATAAACAATTTTTTTTTAAGTTTTACACAAAGCTCTGTTTGATTTCGGCTTTTCATTAGAAACTCATCCTGTTATGAGATTCAAGTTCATTGCAATATTTTGAATTTGAATGTGCAAAATGAGAGTTATAAGCCTGAAGAGCTCATCGGTTTTGTTATGAAGTAATTAATATTTATTTATTCAATACTTTGTTAATTTATTTTCGTTTACGATTTTAAAAATAAAATATTTTTAATTCACATTTTTGTACGAAAAATAGTATTCAATACAATTGACTCCATTTCAGTACGATCTTAAAACAGTTTTCAGCAAAATTCGAAAATTACATTTTTAAATCCCTGACTTGGACTCGGCATAAAATTGCCTGCCATTCGTCTCAAAAATGAATTTCACACAAAACCAATGGTTATGAGAAGCTACCCTATTGTCCTGTTGAGGCAAATATTTATTTATTTATTTTTTATCAAAAAAGTTTTCACCGAAATGTATGTAAACTTTTAAAAATAAAATAAATTAAAAAAAATAAAAATTTCCATCAGATCCCGTTTTGTCACCTGTCAACTTTATTAAATAAAATAAAAGTAGCTATTTCATTCTTTATACGTTCACATTTCCACAAGTTTTAATAAAATTAGTAACGCCAATCAATTTCCATAATAGTGGTGACCGCCTCAAAGTCTCCCACTGGACGGTAGTAGAAAATCCACAAGTCTGTCGAAAATACTAAGCACTCCCCGGCTTTCAGGACCAACTCCACTTCCAAGCAAATCTTCTCACATGGCGCTTTCGGTATTAAATGGATACCAATCTGGCCACTTAACTGCTGAACGAATACGAGTCCCTGTACATAGAGCTCCCTTTGGGTGGCTCTGTAGTTGTTTGACATCAGCACCCAACTAGAGTAGAACGGCTCGAAGTGAAGCGGATAGTAATACGGTCTGCGGATGAACTTCCTCGATGCCTTCACTGCCCGAAACTGGCAATTTCGAAACTGAAGAAACCATTCGTCCTCAACTGCACTTTCAGCGATCTTAGCAAGGGCCGATCCGATTGAAAAGAACTTCTTCAGCAGCAAATTTGTTTCCACATCGCAAGGATTGCTGTTGAGAAATTCCTCTTTACTCTTCAGCATTCCATCAAGAACTCCTTCCAGAGACTGACTTGGATGGGAATCGCTTACAACGACAGGAAGACCTTTCTCAAGGTAGTTCTGTTCAATCATGGAGTAACTCACATTGCTTAGGCTTGAAACAAGATCTACAAATTTTAACAATTTTATAAAAAAAAGGACCTCTATAAGTGTTTGCGATTGCTCACCAAATTTCTCACATAACGCACAGTCCGCTTCATCCGTGTCATATCTTCCCAGACTTGTTGTTTCCTTCCGCAGCGAATTCGTATACACCAAACATTTGGCATTGTGCAAAGGAGCCCAGTTCCAAATTGGTAGCAACTCAATTAACAACAATCTGCCGACTGCACTCGACGTCCATGCAACCGCTTCCACATTGCTGCACAGCCACCAAGTAACAGCAACCGCGCACACGACCAAGCAAACTCTTTTCCAAAATCGCCAACGCCAGGCGGATGCAAGTGGCTTGCAAATTTCCCGCAACTCACTTGAGGTGAACTTTTGTTTTTCACAAAAATTTAGAAAATCTTCAAAATCCTTCTCGAGTTCGTTTTTAGTCGAAGGCATTACACCGAACTTGACAACTTGTTGAGGGCAACTACTGTAGTCAACTGAGAAATTTATCGAAAGACAGTCGATGGCGATGAGGACATGCGCTCGGATCCAGTTCGTGCGTAACTGGTAACCACTGATAAGCGGAAAACCTAATTTTCTATCACATTAGCTGTGAAAAGGAAATGCTTCGATATAAATTGGTACCATCTGAGGCTGTTGGGTGGGAGGACGACGACAACAAAGGCATGTACAGTGCAAGTAATCGGAAATGAAGTAGGTTAACAATATGCAGATAGATATTGGCTTAAAGCTAGGGGCTTTAAAAGAAAAATCCAAATGACCGGACATAGAATTAAGGGGTACGAGGCACTTCATTAAACGGAAAAAAAAACTCTTGCAAAAATGGCGGCACCCTCAACCTTCAAATATCACTATCAATACCAAAACTGTCAACAGGCTAATATTCAAAATCCCAATTGAAGTATTTCTTGCATCATTCCAGTCTGTGCAATTGAAACGTATAATTTCCACTTCCCCTATACCCGTATACCGCATTACGAAAATCATATTACACTTCTAGTGTACAATTCGATATCCTGCAACCTAGTGCTAGCACGGGATGCGTGGTGGGTTCTGCATGAGGCTATGCCGGCTGGGTTTTGTGGCTTCGTTGACCGACTGCCATTCGTACCACACAGTCGAATTAGATCATGTTCAGTGATTGTGTGTCGGCGGTCGGCCGGACCGGTAATCAAATCGTAATTATCCATAATTTGCATAATTGAAAGCGAGCGGGCAAATCTTCATGCAAAAAAATGTGAATACCACCAGAAAATCACGTATATACGATGACGATCCGAAGTCAAAGCACTGCAGTATTAGCCATTCTAATTGCCCCGATACACAGTTTGCGTGGACTAGTGGGATGTGGATGCAGATGTCGATGTCGATGGATGCAGGATGACGGCAATTTCGTGTTGGGGCAATAATTCGCTCACAAATAACTGGATCTGTGATGTATGCCTTTGAGGCTGCCAATCGAATGCTGGCGATACACAGCTGGAATATTCATACGATTAACGCACATGTGTAATATATTTTGTGGTGAATATTTCTTGTTATTTGTTTTCCACACATTATTAGGTACCTACAGTAAACAATTCCAAACAAAAATTCAATGTAAAGTAGTTTGTTTCGTTGCAGCGGCGGACACGCATAGCGAGCAGCCGGTATTAGATATTGTTAGTTGTTTTACCTTGTTAGCGGAAGCTAAAATTTCGACGTAGGCCCAGTGTGTCAATTTTATGAACAAGAAATTATGCAGTATTAAAAAAGGGCAAACAAATATACATTAAGGAATTTAGTGGATTTATTACATAACAATCAATATAGGTCGTCTTAATTCGCGAACACTGAATATGACAGTAGAAATTATAATCTTAGGTTGAAATTGACGCACAACTTTTATTATAAGTTAATCGAATTTCGCAGAAATTTTACTTTTTCCCTTTTCCAAACGAGACGGTTTCTAATCATCGAAAAATCTCGGAAATGTAAATTTCCCACCAGTTACCAACACCCGGACCTGGGCTTAAACTATTATTTATTTTTTTATTTAATTAGATCTACGAAATAATAATGTCAACAGATGGAGGAAAATAATTACAAATAAAAAACTTTACAATATAATTATTGTCTTTAATTTAAAAGAACTAGTTCCTTAAATCTAGATCTAGCCAATACTAAATAAAGCTGTGCATAACCTACAATAAAACGTAACTGGCTCATTGGCCCCATATCAAGAGGAGCGATTAACTTTAAATAACAGAGATCTGGAGAACCCTTTGGGGGGCATTATAAACAAATTAATGAAAGTTATTTAGTATTATTAAATTTTTAAGTATTTTGTTTCTTGTAAATCAACTACTCAGCTTATTACTACTTTAAAATATATATTATATCTTACTGTGTAAGCCTACAAATATTTACTTAAAGTAAAATAAAAAATATCTAAATTACCACAGTCGATAGACGAATAGAGTAAATCTCAGACGACCATAACACATCCCAAGAGCAAACATTTCCAACGGTAAGAGTAATTGACATTGTCGTTTAAAAAGAAACGGCGCTATTCAAATCGCAAAAAGTTTTTACTAACTTTTTCGATTCTGTTAAAATTTTTCGCTGAAAACGGGTTCCAAACAGCACTACAATATTCAAAACCAGGTAGAACCATACTTATATAAAATACCTTTAGGGTATAGGGGTCCTTGAAGTCCGATGAACTTGTTTTCAGAAATCCTGAGGCAGATTTCGCTTTTGACATTATTTTAGTAACAAGGAGATCAGCTTGGTCTCCAAGGCCATACTCGGGGATAAAAACACCATTCAAAAAAATCATCTAAATCTCTCAAGAATATAAAACAATCCCTGAGGTTGGAAAGTGATGTAAAAGCACTTATATCATCCGCATAAAGACAAGAACAAAAATCTACAATTCTTGGCAAGTCATTAATAAAATTATCAAAAAGGATTGGTCCAAGATGGCCACCTTCCGCGACACCAGACGCAACGTTAATTTCATCTGAGCATAAATTTTCCGATGGAAACAAATTGTTTTCTACGATTTAGACCACGAAAGTAATGGACCGAAAAAAAACATAACACTCAAGTTTTTTCGAAAGGGCAAGATAGTTTATTCTACTAAAGGCTTTCACGAAAACAGTATACACTACATGCACCTGTTTATGAGTTTCATTTGAATATAAGCAATAATTAGTAGACTGAACTATGTAAGAGCATAGTTAGAGCGACCCTTTCAAAAAACCATGTGGAGAATCACTTATAAAGCTTTTTAAAATTAAAACCATTCGTTTCATTCACTAGAAGGTCCAAACGTTTAGGAATAATAGAGAGTTAAGAAACAGGGTCTATAAATAATGCGAGATTTGGTGATTTTTATATGGAATACTCCCCGAGTTGTGTTCAACTTCGAGTGAATAAAATGGGCTTTACTGCTCTTATAGACGGGAGTTATAAGTCAATGCTTCCATGGATCAATAAAAGTGCCAGTAGCCAAATACTGATTAAAGATAGAGAGTAGGGGGAAACTGAGAGAATCAGCGAAAGATTTTAAGACCACGGGGTAAAAACTCAATAAATCAAGATTTTTACTGACTTTCAAATGAATGAGTGCCACCAATATTTCTGATCTTTTAAATACACTATGCCACTCTCCAACAATGAGTTTAATCCATACCAAGTCGCATGCAAACTTTTCTGAGGTCAATTTTATACAGGGCGCATCTATTTATAGTCAGTGGCGGACAGGCCCTGCAACCCAGCCAGCGCTTTCTAACCGAATGAAGGGGGATCTGGCATCCATAGTAAAGTGGTCAAACCAAAACCAGCTGCAATCAAATCCTGATAAAACAAAGGGCTTACCAGTTGGAAGGCACCAACAGGATCTTACAGAATTTCCACCCATTTTGTTAAATGGATCCCAAGTTGAAATGGTGTCCAAGATTAATCTAGGAATAATATTTATCCACATAAATAGCATAGTCCCAAAAATATACGGTTCGCTGCGAAGTCTTTCCACTAGTAGGTACTTCTTACCAGTGGAGTTTAAAACAAGGCTGGTAAAATCATTAATTATGCCCATTCTAGATATCTTACATCTAGTCTTCGACCATTAATTTTAAAATAAATACTTATGTACTATCTGTACTACTTTAAGAAATTATTCTCAATGTACAGCGATCAAATTAAATGAATAAAATATAAGGTCATCCTCTATTCTATGCGATGTCACTGTGAAGTACAACAGCCTTGATTTTCATGCGCTCTATTTGACCCAAATGTATTTCCTCCAACTTCTAAGAACACCTTTTGGTGTTAAGCTCGGCTGGAGATCATACGCCGAACTTTTTGTTCGACGAGTAGGTCTTAATCCGTCTTAAGCTTGTCCGATGATGTCAAATTTGAGTTCGGGGACATGATTGCTGAATCAATCAAAAATTCAGCCAAACCGTCATTCAAATCTATCATGTGCTAGTCGAAGCTTTTGCGGAAGAAGGCATCTACATAACTTGGGTTGCGTCAGTATTTACGCCTTGAGTATTACCAGATTCTACCCGGAGTGTTTGAGCAAGACACTTTTCTTTGCACATTCACCTACCAGTGATGCCAACCCGAAACGAAGTTGTTACCTATGCCGAAGCCCGACAAAAAATTATGCCTTTTTGGTAAAACAGATAAAAATTGCATATCTTAAAACCAACTGAAACTTACCTGGCAAGGTTATGAAAATTTGTTAACAGAATAGGTCGATCAAAAGGTAATGGGTAGATCTATCTTTTTTCATTTCTGTAATCCAATTTTTTGGTTTGGTGAGTAAAAGTCAAGTAGAGAAGTAGAAAATAACCATGACGCACACTAGTTGTACATTAAAATAAGTGATGCGACTTTGACCAAAGAATGTACCCGATTCACCAGATTAAAAATGTATTTGTTTTTAATTTTCCTCATGCATCGGAATGCATTTATGCCTTAGTTGGCATCACTGACTACCACCCCCGTCCGCACAATTAAAAATACATGCGCACTATTTAAATTTTTTAATCAGTCGAAATTAAGAAATAGGTACACAAAAGGAATAATTTTAATAAATATCAAAGTAAAAAAAAATTGTAGGTATATAATGAAAGTAACAATAAATAGCATTGTTTAATAACTCTGTTCTGTCTTCACGTGAATACGTGTGAGCAACAAAGAAGCATGTTGCGAATGGCCGACGGCGAATCATTTTGCTTTTATGAGCATCGCGGTGTTTAATTGTTTTGTGTTTCGTTTTGAATTTGTTTAATTTTTGTATAGGTGTTGATTAAACTGAATAAAATAGTAAAATAAATATTAGAGAATACCGAATTATTGCATTAAAGTCCAATTAATAGAAATGAGCAGGTGTGTGAGACTTTATGAATTTTTCTGGAAAACAACTTGTAGGCAGCCGCCTTTCCACTTTCCACTGGGAAGTTATATATCTCTGTATTCTAGTATCTTTGGTCCTAGTCCTATCATAGAAAGAGATCACGTAGTATGACGATGTCTGGACGAACCGCACAAAAATTCCCAATCCAATGTTAGGACACTAAAGTAAAAGTGACAAAATCCTGCATACAACAAATGACCTACGAAGTACGTAGTCTCCCAACCAGCACAGACAGAGCTAATTTTTTTTTTATGTATCTATCTAAGATCGACATAGAAAAGCATAATGCCCAAAACACATGTGCAGAAATTCTGTACGCAGCGCAGAGTGCAGTGCTGCAAGTAAAACAGATGTGCAGAAAATTGTTCGACATCCATTGCATAGGCTAATATGGCAACTGTCTTTCGCCGACTAAGCAGCTGATGTGTTTACAACCAAAACAAAAACAAACACAACCAGCAGTGTCAAAAGCCGATGATGCCAAATACTTGATATTGCAATTTATTTTCTTTTGTGTTGTGGTATGTTTGAATTTTGCAGCAAATTTAGAAATAGAGACATGTTGCAGTACTGCAGTGAGTGCAGAATTTACGTGTGTCTATAACCATATCAACGTGTGTATTCTAATCTTGCTGCGCAGTGAGTTCTGCACATGTGTTTTGGGCATAAGGCTGTAAATATTTCCAAACATTGTCAATATTGATATTATTTCTCGTCAAAGTTTCGCATAATCCCAAAGAGGAAGTCATTGCCGCCCTTCGGTCTCGCACCATAATTTTGTACTACTTTGGAAGCATATCTACCTATTTCCACATGTACTCACTTCCGCTTTGCGATAAAACTTTAAATACCCTCAGTAGGAGACATAAAATGTTCCAATCTCACAACATAAAACATTAACTAGCGCAAAGTATACTTAAACCAAAAACCCACCAAAAAGTCCAACAAAAACTATGTACCTAGTGGGTGTAGGTAGAAGTCCTTGTCCCGCATTATGGCGTATCGAAAACTTAATCCCCCAAACTACATCCTTCTGTGAATTTATGTTTCAATCAATTTTATCCTCCCCACCAGCATACACCAAAAGCATTCATAATAGTATACAACTGATTTCGAATACTTACTAGAACATAGTTATGTGTGCACATGTATAAGTGTTTTGCTCCAATTTTTGGTTCATTTTATCCGCCTCCTGTCTGTCTGGCGCCATTCATGTTTTTCCATGAAAATCCAAGAAGTTCCAGCATTCGAGCGGAGACAAGAAAATAATATAAAAAAAAAAAAAAAAAACTATCCGAGGTGATGGTAAGGGCTCCCGCCAGTTGGGCTGGCTAAGGACTGCATCCAATTTTCAACTTTAAACGTCTACACATTTTTGTTGGTCGCTTTGGACAATTTTTTTTTTGCCTGGCTGTTTTGCCCAGTTTATTTATGGCCATCAGGAAGTAACGGAAAAAAATAAAACAAGGAACTGCCATGTTTTTACTTTATCCGTTGGCAGATTTCCGCTCGAAAACAATGTTTGTCAAAGTGGCCCTGGATCGATTGCGATGGGGTTGAGCTTAGGGTGCGATGGCCAACTATATCGCCCGCACGAAATGTGGGACACTAGGTCAATGGTAGATTCACGTCACATCAGCAGTCGCTACTGTGCTTTATGCTTTTATCTGGTGATTGCCTTCGCCGTTTGCGTGTTATTTGCGGAATCAATCTTTTTGAGGGAATTAATAGGTATAGTGAAAGATGAAGATTGAGGATTATGGAAACGTTGAATTTTGATGGTATAGGATCTAGGTATTCCTTTAGTGTGTGTTTTTTTTTTGTGGCGCTGGGTAGAACGCAGAAGAACTGCAATTAAGGGCGACCGAGAGACATGGAGAGTTCGTGGCATTTTATTTACTTCATTTTAAGAGGGAACAAAATGCAGGGCACGGGGGCATGTGGGTGTTAATTAGGTAATGATATTGACATAGGTAATATTTTCAATTATTGATTACTCGGGGGCGAGAGTACAACATGCAATAATATTGTCAGTTCTGCTGTTAAGGTAGGTATGATAGTAATACATTTTCAAAGTACCTAATTAGGTTATTATTGAAAAAGTAAATTTCATAAAATAATAAATAAGCCTTAGTGCAACTAGTGTGATGACGAATAAATAAACCAGTGATAGTACCACTATCAAGGCAATATATTGAATTATGTACGACTTACAAGGGACAGTGGATTTCAACTTTTAAGCTATCATTTTACTGACAGTGATATGTGAGTCGCTCTCATGAATTGTTAATAAGTTTCTTCTACCTCCTAGCGGTGCAGTAAATTTGGTTATAGATAAACTATGTTTTCTATATTTTAATAACGGGTATGTACATATCTCAAAAATGGTTCCCGAAAAACGACTGTAGCCAATAATTTTTATAACCAGAACAACAAATTTTTTAATGCAAATTAAAACGTTTTCAAATATTGCCAATTTGAGCTCTGTTGGACTTAAATTTGACAGAAAAATTGCCAATGCTTATTTAATAAATTAATGCAACGCCTAAAAGTGTGTCATGTGCCAAACGCTGAGCATATTATGGTCCAGCAATATCTACCACTTAAAAATTATTGCTGCTTTTAAGCGCGATACGTTTTTGACGATAAACGAGTTCTATTGAAGACAAAAACCCATATAAAACTTTTGCTTCATTTTAAGGAGCATTCGACAAGATCTTTGGTAGGACCCCCAGCTTTGCTTGAATGCGGTAATCTGTGGGTTAAATTTTTACATGACGAATCAACTTCGAACACTGTCTTCCGAGGGGTCTTCAATTGCCGATGTTTTATTGCCATTAACCAGAGGCGTCGAATCGCATGATCTTGGCAGTTGAATGAAGTTAGCTTTTCGTGAGATAAGATACTAAAATGCAGTATAGTCCACCACGGATATAAGAAAAACTCATATAAGAAAAAAATCGCTTAAAGAATCGCCCTTCAGTTGTCGGCAAAGTTGCTGTCAGCGTTCCTTGAATATTATCCGCTAAATTTGAAATTATTCGTTACATATGTGAATATTATGAATAAGTGTACTTTTCCTTAAAATACTTATGAAAAATCAACAATGTAGAAGGAAAATAAACACATTTGGACCAATATTTCTTCAGTTATTCAAGAAAATCGGAAAATACGCAAACATGTTTGTCCTAACATGTTTGTAGTGGGTATATAAAACATTTCATTAAGATAGTTTTACAAAAAAAAAATTCAATCATCAAAATATTATAATAATAATAATACTAATAAAACTAACCAAAACAATTTTCGTAATACATTCACCAGTTCACCCCCTTCCCCAACTACTGCGTAAGTGCGTATTGAATTCTTCTTCGACAGCGAACAATTTCACACACAAATACTACGGCACTTACAGCAACTGCCGCATGAGTATGAGTATAGGGGCGGCAGTTGGTTTGCCTGTGCGATAGGCCAATGGAATATTTTTAGTGCGGATTTGATGATATCTTTTGAGCATTTCTCGTCGAAGGAAAGGACTACACTACACAGAGGAATGATTTATAGCTTAAATGAATCAAAGATGAAGTATGCATAGCAATTTTTTGTTAGTACTAAATCCGATAAGCTGTTGAGGAGTTAGAATCGTGCATTTTACATGGAATGGGGTAACATTTAATTTAGACCTTTTATGCAAAGCAAGTATAGTGAAGGATGTAACTATGCTGGAGAGTGTTCTGTTCGAAAATCTGATGGTTTAATTACGGCTAATATGCTTTCCACACCAAGCCCAAACCCGCGTTTTCCTCGAAAACTCGTCGATGCATTCACACCGACCACCAACTAGTTTTCGTTTGATGACGTTTCAATTCAATAATATGGGAAAACTTCTGTTTTCGATGAAGTTTTCGTGAGTTTTGGCGAAAACCCGGTTTTGGGCTCGGTGTGAAAAGCATATTAGGGTTGGTTCTAGTGACATCACAGTACAAATAATTGAAAATCTAAAATGAAGAAATTTAGAGGGATCTTGGGTCAAAGGCGGGATCTTGGATCTGGAATCCCTAATGTTGAGGACTGTTTGGCCTTCCACCCCAACCACGAAGATAGACTGGCCATTAGTTTTAGATGTCTACCCTTATGAAGAAATTTATATCATCTCTATGGGGTATTTAAATAAAATTTAAGCCACCATATTTCAAAGACAAAATTTTCAAACCATAATTAGGTATGTAGACAAATATGGTTTTGATTGTAATATACAAATTCTCAATTTAATAAAAAAAATAAAGAGAAATATAGTAACTACATATTTAAATTATAATTTTAAAAGTATTCAAATTGATTATTTTATGAATGTGAATATTCGTATAATAATAAAAAAGTACAATTATCTAGGTACCTTCTGATTCTTTTTTTTTTTTTTTTTGTATGTCCGTGCTCACGAAATCATGATTAAGTTTTAGAGGAATGCTAATACCAACACGAACAAATTTTAAGAACAAACAAAAATAACAATATAATTAACAAAACTTTGACTTGATTATTTGGTTTGGAACTGATTAGAAAATTACATTAGGTAGGTATTTGGTTATGTTTGGATATTTCTTTTTTTGTTGTTGTTGATTGCTTCCCTGTGGCAAACAAGGAAAAACAGCATAAGTAATTTTTAGCCACTTTTCAGGAGCGCAGGATAAAGGTTTACCTAGCATATGGGGGAAGACGTAACATTCATTTAATTGTATCGTAGGTCGACTTATGCTCTTTTTCCTTTTTGCCACAGAATGTATAAATATATATTATATCTTCTTCCTTTGTTGTCATCAGTCTTGTCAAATTATAAATATGAAGCCAGGCAATTTTTGATTAGAGAACAACTGATTGAGTACAAGAAACAAAAAAAGCAAAAAAAAATGTCACTACCAAAGAAAATAAATAAAAACGTTAATTCTTTATCTTGAACCTTTATTGGCACAATTCTTCAGCCAACTTTTCTTAATTCTAGATTCTGAATTTACTTTTTTTATAGACAATTTTTTTTAAAAGGTGATTGCAACCAGTTGGTAGGTAGTATGATTCGAATGACAAATAATTTTCCTTTTGGATTGTACCTATTTTTATAGGGAAAAAATAAAACTAACTAGAATTGTTTTTGCGAAAGTATTTAGAATTACCAAAGTTTTTTTGTTATTCAAATAGAACCAAAATGGATGAATAGAAAATAGAAACATGTTAATCGTTACAAGGAACAGTTTTTAATACGTTTTAACTTTCTCTGAGAAATGCAGATCATAACAGCGAAAATGGTTGGTATGGATTGCCTGAGCAAGGATTTGTTAAAAATGAGGTTATAAGCTTTTTTTGTTGAGCATGAATGTTGCAATGAATTAAATAAACACTTAGAGCCGCCAAATCACAGTAGCAATCTTTTCGCTGGAGCTCCACATAGGTGACATTCGTGGAGTTGACATTTGAGATGAGCTCATATACGTTGAACAGATGTTTGTTTGTTTCGGCTGTTCCCAGAAGGCGGATGGACTTATTAAAAATTAAGTTGAGACGTGATGTGAACTTGAGCACTAATCCGCCCAAGGAAGAGATAAAATATATCCAGCTTGGTAAATACCCAATACGATAATTTTAAAAGTCATAACCATCACTTGTCGGGTGACCTTACCTTGTAGATCGCTTACACAGTTTTCAAGCAGCAGCTGGGAAATGGTCTTTCCTTCAATGACTTAGCACAACATTTAAAGAGTTGGTTTAATCAAATTTCAAACTCACATCTCAAACTTTTCTGCAGTTTTTTTTTTAACCTCTTCTCTAAGACACGAGTAAAGTGTGTGTCGTGTCGTGTTCAGGCAAAAATGTTTATAAAATTTGTTTGCATTTGAAAATGTATTTTCTAAACAAATTACCTACTTCCAACACGTTATTGAAAGGTAAGTGTGCCACACCCACACAGTGAGGAAGACCCAAAACCAAATCATATTCAAATTTTTACCAACGTCTTTGAATCGCATATTGGTATCTACTTCTTGATAATAGCAAACTCAAAATACATTGAATAGGTCAATCTGGAAATTGCTTACCCTTGAGCACTCAATCCAACCTACGTTATCACCGCAATAAATTACAAACCGCACACCTCGTTCAGTTTTTTGCAATGCGGTCGCACTTCCAGTTTCCAGTAGAGTCTACATAATATTATGGTGCAATACAAGAACAAAGTAAAGCGACGTAGTGTGCGGCCATCGCCTACATTCTACAAGGCGTTGTCGATATTCGACTTCTTTATTCCTATACACCATTATGCTGGTTCTGCTTTAGACCCGTGATATTAAATCGCGCCTTTGGATATCTTCCCCCGCACATGTACATCTAGTTCTAGAGACTTCTTTTATCTGCGCACACCGTGGTGCTATAACTTGCTTGCCTCTCAGAATGCATTTGCATGTCGACCCTTTATCAGTCGAAGAAATAAGATTATTACAAACGTTCTCTCACAGTCATAGGGCTTGCATTCCGGGCAAAATTTACGAGCTTAGAGCTGCTAAGTGCGTCTGGATGAAATAAATTCAATAGCAGTAGTGCAGACTCGTAGACTGTTTATCTAATTTACTGCGGTTTAAGGGAGTATATGTGCATTGTGCAGGCTTGCGATGGTTATGTGAGTATATTGTGATGCGTGACGTTACTTTTTATCAAATTTTTGTGCAATAATAAAGTCAGCAAAGTCGTCGGAATGGGCGTTGAGATAAAGGAAGTTATGAGCACATTGAACTTGAAGCAAGTATTAATATGGAAGGATATGCACAATGCACATTGTATCTGATGGGGGTTTCGTGTATATTTATGCAAAAGGAATTTAAAGAAAGGAGGATACACAGCATTGGACATGGGCTATAAGGGTCCTGATCATCAAAAAGATGGTAGGGTAGGGCGGGGCTAGTTGGGCCACGGGGCAAGTAGGCCCACTCGAATAACTCAGAAACTAAAAGTCCTACATGACAACGATGACACACAATCGAAGTGTTTGACATACGGCCACAAGCCAAACTAGTTGAAATTGCATTTTTACTTTCAAAGGGGCGCGTCGTTTAAAATTTGTATTTTTAAGTGTAAAAACTAAACAAAAAAAATTATTTCTTTTCTTTCTTTTTTTGTGAAGCGGTGCAAATATCAGAATAAGGTAAACATTTTTCATGTGTCCCGTTATTGTATTTTATTTTTTCGAGTGTGGAATTGAAGTGTTTGGTGTAGTTGTTTGTTTGTGAAACAAAATGTTCAACAAAGTCAGTGCGGGGTAAGTTGGACCGCCAGTGGTGAGGAAGAAAAACATCTTGATTGGTTTTGTCTTATGTGTATGGAAGCATATTCAAAAAGTTTACCTGGGGAGGAGTGGGTGCAGTGTCACACTTGCGGAAAGTGGGCCCATTCAAAATGTTCCAAAATATGCCAAGGAAGCATCTTTATTTGCATAAATTGCAGTAACGATTATACGATTCATAATCTATAAAATAATATTTTTATTCTTATCTAAATTTATTTTATAGAACGTCATAAAGCGGTTTTTTATTTTCGTTTTTTGAAGTTTATGTTGTGTTTTTTCATTAAGTTTTCATTTTAAATACATTTTAGAAAGAAATTATAGCGTTTTCGTATGTTGTAAAAATTACTTTTCAGTTTTTTAGGTTTCGGACCAACTTACCCCACTCACTGGTCCAACTTGCCCCGCTGGTGAGGTAAGTTGGACCACTTGGACTTGGTGTATTTGAGTCAAAATAATTATTTAACTGTAAGATAAATTGTTTTTTTGTTAATAACATTAAAAAGTCGAAATTTCAATGTATCTATTTACTTTAGTTTCATAGCTTAATTATGAACAGATTGGAAGTTGTGAAGCGTCAAAAAAAAAGTGGTCCAACTAGCCCCGCCCTACCCTACGTAGCACATACAATAAATACAATAGAATAAAGGTGGCAGCTGGCAGGTCTCACAATAGGCCCAGCAACTCAAAGCCGGTTTAAAGGTGGCGAAACGTTCAAATGTAAATAATTCGTGCCCACCAAAACCTTACAACTTTTTAGGCTTACAGAATCTGACCCCTGTCTTATAGGTAGGTATACAACTCTATGATTAGTTAATTTAGCATCCCAGACGAATTTTGTTTTCTTTGATAAGATATGATATTGGACGACTCCCGCTTCCTCATAAAAGTCGACCAGAAATCCACCAAATCGTTCATTTTATAAAGCTACTTAGGCTCTCGGATCTTAATTTTTTTCTGGAATTCTAAAAGGCTTATTCGAAAGACGTAAATAAAAGTAGAACAGACAAACGTTTGCCGTACCGTAAGATCTTCAAAGCTTCTCAGTCTTGCACGGATCGAACACTGAGTAACCAACTATAGATTTGTGGTAATATCATTTTGTGCTAATCTACCTACTACTTTTAAGCTGGGATTGAATAGGTCTACGCATTTTTATTGCTACGATTTTGACTCATATAGTCGCATCTTTTAAAGAGAGACAGCGACGATGGACCTAAAAAGGTTGACAACATCCCGAGCTTGTCTAAGTTCCTGCAGTCACTCCCTGTCAAAAGAGCATCGAGCAATTATAATGAGGTTTTTGATTCAGGTTAAATACGATACTAAAATAAGGAAAAAGCTATTACCTACCATCGGCGTAGTAGGAATGCCATGGACTCTATTGAAATAACCGTCAAACTGCGGTCCAATACAAATGACAAAAATCGTTAAAAAAAATTATAAGTCCAACAAACAAAGCTTCAAGAACAAACAGTCTATTTTTCTGATAACTCGTCTCATTTATAGAACTCTTCACAACTCTTCAACAACCAGCATTACCACACCTTCTTCCCAACAAAGACAACATTTTTTCAGTTCCTTCCGACGTCCAATCGCTGCTAACAGACTCGCGCCAATAAAAAACGCAATAGGTATTTCTTAAATGTATTTTTTCGCCCATAATTTACGACTTTCGAGTTCCAAAAGGCGAATGCTTACGTAAAATGTTTTCTATTTTAATGTCGTCAGAGTTTCTTTTCATGGAAACAAATTTATTTCCTTAAGAATGCCCTTTACAAGCCGAAGAACCCAACATCCGTCCCATTTTCAATTCCAATAAATTCCATTGAATAACTCGTTCAAAGCTATAGGTACGTACATGCTACATGCACGGTCAAAAAAGTACAACCTGCAACAAGATTCCACACTCCATTGAACGGTCATTCACTTTTGGTTACCAAATAATTTCCAATAGCCTCTACAGAGGCCGAGGCAACCAAACATAGGCGTATGGATATACCCGAAGTGGCGAGACTAGTGCACCCGGGGATCTTGGCGCAGAGTCGCCGTGTCGTCTCCCTTTCGGTGATGTATGTTCTGGGAGTTTCATCGTAAAATATCTGCATGCTAGTGGCTGTGGGAATAAAAGGCTATCGAACTAGTGACAAAAGCACCATGTTGCTGGAGAAGGCCGAAAATATTCCTGGATCAATTCCAAATGTGTCGCATAATAACTCCATTCATTCAATAGTTCTTTTTCGTTTTGCTTTTATTTAAAGGATACATACCATCGACATCCACCATCGTCGCCAGTGGCCAAGTGTCGTCCTCTGGGGTTCATTGTCGTTGTCCGTGCAGGCGACCTGAATGTCGTTCCATGTGGAAGCACTTTAATCCACATTCAAAGAAAGTTTGCTTCAGAATTCTTGCGGAGAGCATAAGGAAAGGAAGTGCCTAATAACATTATTTATTGAATTTTTCACTCGAGATTATTGAGAAGATTCTTGGCAAGCGAAATCAATTTGATTTCGCATGCAAAGTAGACACTGGAGATTTGGTTATTTATGCTTGCGCTGCGAATTTTATATTAAGATGTCAATCGTCTCGTTGTTAATACAAACCATACTGAGATCCCCTACGTCGTTACTTGCATATAGGTGCATGCTATATTTCAACTTAGTTACTACGATTAGGTTAGCTCACCGCACATTCGCACCAAATATATGCGACTTCCGCTATGGGTTTTAATACATTTTTTGGACTCAGGCTTAGCCATATTTTGGACGCAGTTTTAAGTGATAAGGTTTCCAATGCATTTTTCACGTGTTTTATATTGCTGTTTTGATGTGATTTTGTTTCTAAAGTATTTCTTAACAGCTTTTGTTTACCGCTTTTAAAGTGTTTTTATGGAGCTTTTGTTTTTAAATTTATTTGTGATACCTACGGTTTTTGATAGGCTCTTAAAATGCTGTTATCGCTTTTTCTTGCGTGTTTTTAATGCATATTTTTTAAATAATTTCTAATGCGTTT
Source organism: Cheilosia vernalis (assembly GCA_949126925.1). NCBI lineage: Eukaryota > Metazoa > Arthropoda > Insecta > Diptera > Syrphidae > Cheilosia > Cheilosia vernalis. The sequence goes on along the minus strand of OX421361.1, from coordinate 41,027,153 downwards.
CGATGGGCACTTGGTATTTTTTTGCTCTGCGAAATAAGGCCCCAGAAAAAAATGAAATAAGGCCCCAACAAATTATACAGGAAACAACAACAACGATTTTTAATAAAATTTGGGATGTTATTTCCTTTTTTGAGGCCTTTTTTCCTAATGAAAATTGGGGTCTTATTTCATTATGAAATAACGATTTTTTGTACCAAATTTTTATTATTTCTTAATGTTATAGATAGCTTATTTTACTAAAAATCAAAATTTTAAATTTTTTACAAATTTGTTTCTAAGTATTTACGTTATTTTCCATTTTAATGAATAAAAACACGAGAACATGTTACGAAGAAATGTTGCAATGTATTAAAGAAAATTTCGATATGGAGCCTTCAACAGTAGTAACTGATTGTGAGGAAGACATGAGGAAAGCCATCCGATGGTTTATTTAATTAAAAATACTTATATAAAGATTGTAGATTTATATCTAGGAAGACAATGAAATGCATTGAAATATATACAAAATTGGGGTGTTATTTCATTCCGAATTCGGGGCCTTATTGCATTTTCTCTTTTGGGGTCTTATTTCATTAGGGCCTTCTTTCCTATAGCTGTATATTTTTTGTCCCTTGAGTGCGTTTTTCAATCAGTCTTTCGATATATTCTTATAGTAATTTTTACAACATTTGCTTAGGGTTCTTAACTTAAATTAATTTGCACAAAAAAGACACTGAGAACGTGTCCAAAAACGCATAAAAAACAGTGAAAAAAAACCCTCCAAAAACGGGTCGGAAGATGTAAAAGAATCACGCAACAAAACGAGTCGAAAAGAACGCATTAGAAATAATTCCAAAAACTGGTCAAAAAGCACATAAAAAAACACCGAGTTTAGAGCACATTTTGGGATCAGAGTTTGTCCAGTTTTTACGTAGACTATTGTTTTATTTAAAAGTTCTTTAGATTTCAAAATAACTTTTTATTTCAAATGTTGGAAGCGCTTCAGGAAACTAAAATAATCTTAAATGTCAATTTTAATTTTTTTTATTAACTAGTAGGTAATTATAAAAAAGTATGAATAGTTTAACAAAAGTAGCTATTTAACATTTTTTTTTTTTTTTTATCCGAGGGTAGGTGAAAATCTTCCAAAGACACTATGAGAATAGCAAGCGCGTTCTCATAGTAGTGTCATATTTTTACTGACTAAAAACACCCTTCTAAAGATTGTTAGATACTGCAACTAAGATATAACTTATCAAGCAATTTTTCTATCATTAAATAAAAACTTTTGACAGGTTACTTTCCAATGAAAGATCCTGCGTGTTCCGCAAATTAAACGCGGTTAATCTTATCTTGCCAAGTCGAACGGTTTCGTTCTTTGTAGTCGGCGCAATAAATTGCTCTCGTCCAAGATTTGTCGGACTGTATTGTTGATATGTCCGATTAGTCGGTTTCTATGCTTTCTCGCGAAGCTTCTAGTTTCAGCTTCGATTGTTGGAATTCCGAGATCCCTATGGATATCGTCGTTTCTAATATACCTACCATGGTGCTTGTACAATTTCTCTAAGAACTTTATTTAGAAAAGTTTGTAGAATGTTGGCATTTATTTTCTTAGTACAACCCTAGAGTTGTATACCGTAGGTCCACACCGGCTTTAGCACTTGCTTGTATAAAAGCAGTTTGTTCTCAGTACTGAGCTGGGAATATTTTCCGAGTAACCAGTACATTTCTCTATATTTGATATTTAACATAACAAAGTAAAGAACTATTTTATTAAAGTATATTTAATCGCCTGGCCTTCTTTGCTGCAAATATATTAATTACTTGCATTGATTTTATTTTTTATTTGTATTTGTATTTATTAATTCATCTTGTTAGGCACAAAATATAAAATGTGATAAGATGAGTTCGAAGAAGTTATTAATAAGTAGAACAATAATTATAAGCGATTCAGATTATATACAATTGAAAAACCAATAATGGAATATAATAATCGTAATAATTAATATTATGCGAAAACGGAAAAAAATAATGAAGCGTTCTTCAAAACAAAAAATAAACCATATTGTAAGACCCAACAAAATTTGTGTATTCGTAAAACTCTTGTAGTTGCGGCCTTGCAACCAACCTATAAGTTCAATATCTACCTGTCCTCTCACTGTACTTGATTTCACTACAACTCCTTGAACTAAAGTTTGTTGCCAATGCCCTTTTTGGCCCACATAAACCATCCAGTCATTCCACTCTGCAAACTAGGCTCGCATTTGCTTCAGAGTGCATTCGTTCAGAAGAACGATGCCCCATAAATTGGCTAATCTCCCCCATTACTTTGGTCGGAGAAGGCTGGAATTGTCTCCCCCTTCACACAGTGGAAACAGAAACAGCTCACTGGGCTTTTTACATCGTGTGGGCGCCTATTCCACCATCACCCATCCGCAGGAAGCGGACTCCTCGTACACCGAGGACAATGTCAAGGAGTTCATTCCACCCGCAAGCTCATGGACTACACCAAAATGCTGACGATATGTATATTTCTTGCGCCTCTTTATTTAATGTTTAAATTTTTTTTTTTTTTTTTTTTTTGTTATTATCACCCCCCACAATGAGGAAGCACAGAGACGAATGCCTGACGCGTGTATTTAGGAGCCACATAGCAAACAAACAATCAACGGCGTATCCTAGCATGATCCTGGTGGTTGCGTTTAATGAACACGTTGTTGTGTTCGTAATGAACATTCCGCGCGCTCATCATTATTGCTTCTGCAGATCTACAGCCAGGGATTAGGGATTACTGTGCCATTTGGGTGTGTTTTATTCAAGAGGTGCCATGCAGAGCACGAACGAGCACACCGACCTAATGCAGGCCTCGTCGCCGCGGAAGGAACTCTTGTCGAGTGCTTTATGGGGTATTTAAATTTTCCGCGCAAGAAAGTTGCACAAGTAGGGAGTTTCCGTTAAGTCCTCGCTGAATCTTTTATTAATATTGTTATTACTTACTTACCCACTCCGAGTCGAAGGGTTGGGGAAGACACTCGTGCGCTGGTATAGAAAATCGTCATTTTGTCAGTTGTCAGTTGTTCTGAAGGAGAATTTTGATGACGAGAAGCATTTCGATAAGTTTTCGCTATAATCGTTAAGAAGAATTGGGACACTTTTGATGAGAGGAATCTGCTTAAGAGTATATTGCAAAATATTGCTGAAGCGGGCGAATTTAGCTTCGTGAATATTGCTATTAAGTGAACTTCTTTGCAACCGCTGTCGGGGATGGATGTCTTATCTTCGGAATGGCTGTTTTTTTTTTTTTTTGCTTCATTTGGGGGCAAGTATGAATAAGACTCAGCGCATTTTTCAAATCAGTTCGTCAACGTAGTTTGTGTTCAGTGTAAGAGATGATTAACCGTTGTTGAGGGTAAACAACTACTGTAGCGAAGAAGAATTACGACAGGCAACAGTATAGCAACAATCATGAGAATCATATACTAGGTTAAAAAAAAGCAAGACACTACTGGGTCAAACGAAACTTTCTGGTTCATCAAAACTTTAGATATTTTTTTTATTTTATTAGGTAGGTACATAGGTAAAAAAACTAAAAACCGCTTTGGTGTTATTCATCTGATACGGTATAGTAAATTATATCTATCATATTTAACAATGTTAGTTTTTGTAAGTTTAAGCTCTTAGTCACAGGCAATTGTCGCAAGTTTTGGTTAGAGAGTTATAAGCGTCTTCTGTACTATTTACAAGCTCCTTACACTTTAGAAGATTTTTGAGTACAAAGGATAAGCGTCTTTTTGAACAGAATAGATTGGTGACTGTGGCTTAAGTCGTCAATCTTTGGCGGTAGGGTGACGGTGGTTTAAGTTGTCAAAGATTGACAGTAGGGTTCGTCATAGATCAAAATCTTTACATTTATTTTCCTTTTGAACTTGCAGTAGGAGTTATTTATTGAAAATATCCCGATAAACGAGTGTTGGTTTGCAAATGAAGTAGTGCAGCCTATATCTTAATATTTTTGGTACAATCGCGTGGAGGAAGGTTATTGAGAAGCAATGCATCGGGATAACGGAGTCCTTAACGGATCACACCCACACTATCAATTGCTTAACCATTTATATAAAAACTGAGTAATAAATATTGTTCGGGATGTAACTATAAGCATTACTTGGTTTTTAAAGGGTTATCGAAATCGAAAGTGGGGCTTTCAAGATATGATGACTTTTTAAAGTTTATGTTTCCGGTGATTCGAATTGAAAATTAAGGTCAAAGTTATTTTTGAAGCATTCATTTTAGTGTAAGCGTACGTTGTGGTGAAAATCGTTAGTGCCTTTTTCCGGTAAACTAAGGAAAAGCTCTATTAAAAAAATGTCCTATTCAAAAATACATTTACAGGGTAATTCATTTCGTGGTTTCAAGTTGTTAGTGCTCGCATTTTACATCTGTCAAACTCAGCTGTCATTTAAAGGGTCATAATATTAGTTGAATTGTTTGCCATTTATGATAATGGATGCAATCGAACAACGTTAAATTTATTAAAACTTAGGTACTCCATAAGTAGTGATTCAAACGTAGGCACTTTTTGCGCATTACGGATTATGGTCGTCATAATCGACCGACTACGCAAGCAATCGGTAAAACTGTAAAATTTAAAAAGAGCGTTACTGATGTCGTAAGGCCCGTGCATCATCGTAATGCACTCTCAGTCGAAAATTCTGCTGCAAGTGCAAGTTTTGCTGATGATCCGAATTCAACGATTTTTCAATTCGGAGCGATATGGTCGAATGATAACCAATTTTTTTTCCGTCGATTGAAGGTCATGACTTGGACGAGATGTGGTTTCAACAAGACGAGACAACAAGCCACATGACACCACCAATTATGGCTTAATTGCGTGAGAAGTTTCCTAGTGGCGCAATTTCACGTTTTGGCGACGTCAATTGGAGTAAAAGATTATGCGATTTAACACCATTAGATATTTGTGCTTACGCGAATAATCGCCGAACTATAGACGCCTTAAAAAATAAAATTACTCAAGTCATGGCCGAAAAAATGGTTAAGAATTACGTCATCGCATACTAATCTTCCCTAGGAGGCCATTTGAATGATATTATTGTATATAATAATAAGTTACACTTAATAAGTCTTTATAATGAAATTAAATTTTCATCAAAAACGTATCGCTGTGTAGGTAACCTATGTTTTATTTAGCTTTACTTTCAGAACCTAAAAATTAATGACCCTTTACGAAAATTATACAGAAAAACTGAGTTTGCAAAAAAATTAGAAATCACCATAAATTACCTTGAATTTTGTTACAATCGTTTGGACAACCCTACAACACCAAACCACTGCATTGCTCGCCTGGGCTCTAATCGCGTAAGCACAAAACGATCGAACGACATCGTCTCGACGATACTTCAACTTCGTGTAACAACTAAACAACGATAATCGTCCTAACGATTGGACGATCATCGTTTTTTGTTGCTTCACGTTACTAATTCAAGCGTCAAATACCCTCGTCGAAACGATTCGATTGAACGACAGCTATTTTGCAATCGCTTCATCGTTTTTGGTCCATATTTTCAGTTTTGAATAGGGAATTTTAGTTTTGGAGAAAAGTATAGCAAAATATTTAAAGGAAAACACACTTATGTTCTCTTTGGAGGTGACTCGCTCTTATCCGAGTTGTGAAAGAATGAAATCCTTGCAAAAAAAGAAATGGGTTGAGTTTTGTTTTGTATTTTTTGTCTTGCAACTGAAGCAATAAAAATTCTCATCTGTTCCAAAATATGCAAGAAATTTATTGGCGTTTTGATACAAATCTATATTTCGAAAAACAATAATTATTCTGCCCTACCACACCTGTGCACACTTTAGCATATTCCATTGGGCTATGGTTGGTTCCTACACACTTGTGGCTATCTGCGTATACGCGTACACTTTCACTTAACATTGCACTTGCCTTATTCCTTACTACCTCTCCATCTGCATTAAATGCCTAAATCCATGTCAATCAATAAAAAAACACAGAAAAATAAACAAATTCAAGAAAAAAAACTATTTCCATACATTTTTTTTGATTTTTTAGCTGTCAGAGTTTGTTTACAGTCATGTTCAAACTGTTCAAAATGAAAACGATGAACGATTCGATTGAACGATCCGACGATGATGTTATATGAAGCAAACTAAAAACGATATCGTTGTGTTCAATCGTTTCGACGACTATCGTTTCAAAAGTTACGCGATTAGAGCCCTGGTAATACCGTGGTATACCCTGAGCCTGACAAACATGTGTATCGTCTCCATAAGATGATGTCTTTACCATAACTGTGTAGCACTGGCATTAGGTAAGCAAATTTAAAAAAAAAATTGAGTGTATGAAAATAATGTTACTTTCCTATTTATGTTCAAAGGTATGAAAGTGGTCAATATTTGGGAAGTTGACAGCAGTGTTTTATATCGTGGGAACTATAAATTTTTGCTGCAAAAAATTGCGCATGAAAATTGTCTTTTATGAACATTTTCGAGTACCACAAAAAATAGTCTTAGTAAGCTTGGGGGTATGTACCTACTGTACCTACATCGTAGTGTTATGTCGTTTTCCATTGGGCAAAAAGAAGCGTCCGGGAGAGTCCGGAATCGAAAAAATCACTTCTGAAACCGTTCCATTGGCACAAAAAAGACTCTTCTGGTGATTCTGAGGAGAGAATTTCGCTTCTGGATCTGAAGTCAGAATCCACTCAAGAAGCACTCACACCAGTGTAGTTTGTGTATTTTATACAAGTCAACTGACGGCTGCCGTAGATTATTTTTTGGCATTTCACCAATACTCTTGTGGATTCAATCAGAAGCAGTTTTCTTGTTCCATTGGACTACAGAATGAGTGGATCCCCGAGTGAAACCAATGGAAAACGACATTATTGACTTATTGTACGAAATAATTCACTCTGCATTTTGAGTAGATTTTTTTTTATCAACTAAAAAATAAACTTTGTGCGATTGAGCTCCATTCTTCACTCTCAGTGCAATGGTATAAAGCTCTGTAGGTATTGTTTCAATTATTCAAAAAATAAAAAGCTTTATCACAGGTTAAGACCAGGGGCTCCCAAACTTTTTTATACCGCGACTCCCTTTGCAGGTTGTAATTTTTTTCGACGCCCTTGGGCACTAAAAGTGCGGAACACAGTCGCCCCCACTTAGGTCCCACTCCAAAAAGTGACGTTCCCGACCAATCTAGTTAGTTTTTGCATTCAGGTTTAGTTTTGTTCAGACCAATTTAGTCGACTTAACTTTTGTTCTGACAGCTGCTGTGAAAAAATAAAAATAAAGTGATAGAAATGTCGACCCCGGGGCGTCGGGACGCACAGTTAGGGAGCTCCTGGGTTAAGACTTAAGAGGGAAGTTCTTCGTAGAACTTTGTTCTTGTGCCATCTATGGGATATTCTATAAAAAGTTCTGTACACCAACCGCAATAGGTTACTAATAATAATCATTCAGTGTCCAGGGTAGATTCCACAAGCTCACAATGTTGAAAACTTTCTTATAAAATTATTACCCATTGTGACCTACAAAATATTGAGTAGGTCAGAATTCACAAAAATCCGCGTGATTCCTGGTAAATAATTTGCTAAAAAGACGACCATTTTTGATTTTTTTTTTTTGTTGTATGTAGGTACCTACGACTTAAACAAAAATCCTATTGCAGCCAAAGTAAAGTATGTGCAACAAGCAATCTCACTTCGTCCGAGTCGGTCTGAAAGTCTGCATGTGTCTGATTAATAGTGTTAGTTAGGAAACTCAGTTCTGCTTCTTTGTATTAATTTGGGACGATTGTTAGTTGTTAAGAAAAAGTACTACTCGGTAGGTTAGGAAGAAGTAAAGTAAAGTAATTTATTTGACACATTTGTAGGTTGACAATTAGAGAGCGTTAACATGTGCATTATTATGAGAGTGTGTTCAAAAATAGTTTTCATTCTCAACACCTTCCCTGAAGAACTATTCTTGAATTCAAAAAGTTTATAAATTCGTAATTCATATTTAAAATTCATTAGCAAATGTATAAGAAAAAATAAAAGATATATAGGATAAGATAGAAAGCAAAAAAATCATTTTAAATTAAGACCTTCCGCAAGAGATTTATGTTTAGTCGCAGTCACGCCTTTTGTCAGGAAATCTGCTAACATCTGATCTGTTGGAAGATAATTCAGCTTAACTTCGGATCTTTCCATTTTTTCGCGGATAAACTTAGCTTTGATGTCCACATGCTTTGTCCTCGGCGAATAGGAATTATTCGAGCCTATGTGAATAGCACTTTTATTGTCACAGTAAAGTACCAACGTTTTTGGCGAATCTGGAGATAGCTCGAATTCCAAGCGCTTCAGCCAAGTAGACTCCTGAATTGCTGCAACGACAGACATTATCTCAGCTTCGGTTGATGATAGCGCCACAGTTCGCTGGCGTTTTGTAGCCCATGATATAGCTCCAGATTGAAAGGTAAATACGTAGCCTGTAGTAGAGCGTCTACTATCTAAATCACCTGCCCAGTCTGCATCACAGTAACCAGTCATATCGGACGCTTCCTCATAATAGACAATGCCTTTATCTATGGTTCCCTTTAGGTACCTCATCACACGTTTAACAGCTACCCAGTGAGCCTTTCCTGGATTGGTTCCAAACCGACTGAGCAAATTAACGGCGTAGGAAATGTCGGGGCGCGTGATTTCTGCGGCAAACAGCAAACACCCTATTGCTTGCATATAAGGTACATCCTTCATTTCTTGTTTTTCAATGTCATCTTTGGGACACATATCTGTCGACAGCTTTTGATTTTGATCAACCGGAGTGGAGATTGAGTTGCACTCGTCCATGTTGAAGCGTCTCAATATGTCTGAAATATATTGGGATTGATCAATTCTTATAGATGACTTACTTCGTGTTATGCGTATGCCTAAGATCGAAGTCGCCTCGCCCATGTCCTTCATTTTAAAGTTTTTCGACAACTCTTCCTTCAAATGAACCACGAGGTCGATCGTATTGGAGAAGATCAAAACGTCATCAACGTAAATAGCTATGAATAGCATTTCCGTTCCAGAGAGTCGATAGTATATGCACTGATCTACATCGCTGCGCTTCAAGCCCATGTTGATTAAAACTTGATTGAGCTTCTCATTCCAGACTCGACTGGATTGTTTGAGCCCATAAAGAGATTTTTGCAGCTTACACACGCGTTCAGATCCATCATCAAAATAGTTTGGCTGAGTCATATAAATATCCTCTTTAAGCTCAGCATTCAAGAAGGCGGTAACAGCATCCATTTGGTGCACAAGGAGATTGTGCCTGGCCGCAAGTGCAATCAAAAAACGAATTGAAGTATACCTTACGACCGGTGCAAAAGTTTCGTTAAAATCGATTCCCTTTTCCTGAAGAAAACCTCTAACAACCAACCTTGCCTTTCGCCGAATGGGTTTTCCTTCAGTATCAAATTTAGTTTTGAACACCCATTTGGAACTAATGGCCTTTTTATCAGTCGGTAACGAAGTCAAAATCCAGGTTTTGTTTGAGAGCAGCGCATCAAACTCTTCTTCCATCGCCTTTCTCCACAAATTTGCATCGGAACCAGAGAGTGCTTCCTTGGGAGTTGAAGGATCACTAAGCAATTGACCAGTTGCACAGAAGTTGTAGTTTGGTCTTGGCATGGCCACAATTCGCTCAGAACGCCGAACAATTTCTTCATTTTCTAGGCTAGAAATATTCTCATCTGGAACATAGGTATCGTCGTCCACATTATTGTCGCTGTCTGTAAACTCGCTTGTAGTAGAGGCTTGGAGATTGGGTGGAGATTCTATGGCTTCACATTTCACACCAGCAGTTGGCAATTCTACTAACTTTTCTTCCCCTGAATTGACAATGGTGTTCTCTTCTTCGTCCCAGAAGTCAACTGTGGGAGATACAAAAGCATTAGTATTATTATTGTCAGTGCTATTTACCTTCATTTCAGACTCCATGAAAATGACATCCCGACTTGTTATAATTTTGTTTGTCAGAGGATGAAAGAGTCGATAAGCCTTCGAATCCGTGCTGTATCCTAGGAAAATGCATTCCATTGATTTGGGTTGCAGTTTTGCTCTTTTTTCTTTGGGAATGTGCGCCATGGCTTTGCAGCCAAAAATACAAAGAGTTCCCAAATCAGGTTTTCGGCCAGACCAAATTTCCTCTGGAGAACATTCATTGCCCCTACATGGTATGCGATTCAACAAGAAAGCTGCCGTAACAGCCGCTTCTGCCCAGAATTTGTTATCCAGCCCGGAATCTAGTAGCATACAGCGTATTCGTTCAACAATAGTACGGTTGATACGCTCCGCAACTCCGTTTTGTTCGGGTGTATACACAACAGTTTTTTGGTGCATAATTCCATTTTTTTCTAAGTAGCTTTGAAAATTCTTCCCAGTGTACTCAGTGCCATTATCGGAACGAAGAACTTTTATTTTTTTCGAGCACTGATTTTCAACAAGGCACTTGAATTTCACAAATTCGGTGAATACATCAGATTTATGCTGGATAGGCACTACGAACACTTTTCGGGTAAAATCGTCGACAAATGTTACAAGATATCTCGCTCCAGAAAAGGATTTAGATCTCAGCGGTCCTATTACGTCAGAGTGGACTAGATCTAAAACACCCTCTGCACGCTTTCCAATATCTTTGAAAGGTGCTCTGGTCGTCTGCTTACCTTTTATGCACACAATACATTTTTCATTGTGTCCCGCAGTAAATTTTATGCCCAATGAGGATTTCATTACTTTAGTAAGATTTTGAGCACAAATATGACCCAATCTTCGATGCCATATATTGTATGAATTGGCCACTGACAGTGCCTTCTCAAATTTTGATGGAACTTGCACGGAGTCACAATTCAGACGGTACAAATCGTTTACTACATTTGCAGTTGCAATTAAACTACGTTCCTTGTCATAAATTTTACATGTGTCATGCTCAAAAATCACTTTATTGCCATTTTTCGTCATTTGGCGAACTGAAAGTAAATTAGCACAAAGGTCAGGCAAGTATTCAACGTCTTTTAAAACGGCATTGAAATTCACGTTTTTGTTGTTAAGGGCTAATTTTATATCACCAGAGCACTTTACAGAAATTGTGTTTTTATTTGCAACGACGACTTCTTTATTTGCGGCAGGTTTTCTTTTATTAAATAATAAGTGTTCCTCCTTCGTCATATGAGCAGTAGCCCCCGAATCGACAAACCAATCTGAAGAGCTGTTATTGTTGACTAACAGAGAAGCAAATAAAACCTTATCTCTTGTACTCTTATCGTTGCAGTTGTTCGGTTTTTTGTTTTTGTTTGGGCAAGATTTGCTAAAATGCCCAACTTGCTTGCACGTGTGACAACGAAATTTGTGTGTAGGCGCTTTCTTCTTTGTGTAGAGTGCACTATCTGTAGTTTTGTTATCAAATTTTACATCTTGAAGAAGCAAATTCTTCACCACGTCAAGTGTTAGCTTCTTTTTGGAATTTTCCACTGCTAATACCAGTGCGCGAAATTCATCAGGCAGTCCCGCTAGCATAAGAGATGCTGTCAATTCGTCATCAATATTTAAGCCAGCGTTTTGTACTTTGAGTGATGTGAGAACCATTGTGTTTATATACTCTTGCATTGATTCGCAGTCGGTTAACTTAAGTTGTACCAATTGCTTTAGCAATTCCACTTTTCGCGTCAAACCACTGTCGTCATATGCTATAACCAGAGCATCCCATGCCTCTTTTGCTGTTTTACATGTGGCGATGTGTGCAAAGTTACTTGGTTCAATCATTAAGGTTATTTCAGCTAATGCACGCTCGTTCGAATCCTTGTCTTTATCAGTCGCTGTCTCAGATAATCCTGCTTCGATTACTTTCCAACAGTTCTTTATAACCAGGTATGATTTCGCATGGCGTTTCCAAATGTCGAAATTTTCACGACCACGTAGTTTTTCGAATGGAAATGAAATTGTTTGCGAAGCCATTTCTTACCAATTGGAAATAAATCGACAAAAAACGATGAAATCGCGAGCTTTAATTTAGCAAAACTAGCTTTACTTTATAGAAAACATATCAAGTTAAGCGACTCTACATTTATTTAATTAAAAAGTTATTTGAAATTAAATATTCTAGTGACTTAAAGGCCCATAACCTGTTAAGAAAAAAGTACTACTCGGTAGGTTAGGAAGAAGTAAAGTAAAGTAATTTATTTGACACATTTGTAGGTTGACAATTAGAGAGCGTTAACATGTGCATTATTATGAGAGTGTGTTCAAAAATAGTTTTCATTCTCAACATTAGTGAATCGTGTACTCGTGTCCCGACTTTGGGTCAAGTCAAATATCCGGGTTTCCTGATGATTTTTTTTTGTTGATTTACAAAATTTGTCGAGATAAGATGAATAGCCGCACCACACACTCTTCCCCTACCCTGAAGTAGGATGATGTCTGGACTGAAAGCGACGAAAGCACCATCGGCATAAGCTTTCAAAGGGTGGGTGTATTTGATAGAATCGACACTTCTCATCCTATAATCAAAACTTTCCAGTGGCGAGTCAATAAATCATTTCATAGAATCATTTTTTTATAGGATTTTTGGGAGTTACTGCTATACAGGTTGTTTAGACTTCATAGTTTTCTAAAGAAATGTCTTTAAAATTCACTTGCAGTTCCTTTTTCGTTGAAATAAGGGGAGAAGCTACAGAAATCTGTCAATTAGGGATTCAAACTAACGGATGATTTTTTAGCTGGTTTGGTTTTGGCAACACTGGTTTTGACAGCTGACGTGTGTTTAGTACCTTGTGTCACTGTCAAACAGCTTCAGTTTGGTTTGCAATTTAACCATGGATCGTCTTACAAATGAACAACGCTTGCAAATTATTGAATTTTACTATCAAAATTCGTGCTCGGTTCGAAATGTTCATTTTCGCTTTTTTATCGAAAAATTGTGTTCAGCGATGAGGCTCATTTTTGGTTGAATGGGTACGTAAATAAGCAAAATTGCCGTATTTGGAGTGAAGATCAGCCAGAAGCATTGCAACAGCTACCAATGCATCCCGAAAAAGCCACTTTTTGGTGCGGTTTATGGGCCGGCGGCATTATTGGGCCATATTTCTTCAAAGATGATGCGAAACGCAGCGTTACTGTCAATGGTGAACGCTACCGAGCGATGATAACAAACTTTTTTTTGCCCGAAATGGAAGTTCTTGACTTGCATGATATGTGGTTTCAACAAGACGGTGCCACATGCCACACAGCACGCGAAACAATGGCGCAATTGCGAGGCGAGTTTGGTGAACAGTTAATTTCACGTTTCGGGCCGGTCAATTGGCCGCCTAGATCGTGCGATTTGACACCATTAGATTATTTTTTGTGGGGGTATGTCAAGGCTAATGTGTATAGGGACAAGCCCGCTTCGATTGACGCACTGGAAGCCAACATCCATGCATTCATTCGTGAGATACCGGCCGATATGTGTGAAAGAGTATGCCAAAATTGGACTCAGCGGATGGGCTACCTGAGACGCAGCCGCGGTCAACATTTGCATGAAATTATCTTTAAACATTAAATTGCAAGGTTCAAACTATCGATTCAAATAAATATTTCATTAATTTTTTCGAATTTTTTGTGTTTTTTTTTTTTAAAGTTCTAAACCTCTTAAAAAATCACCCGTTATTATAATGGTGAATTCTTATACATTTATATCTTCATTTCACCATTAAGCTTGGTACGGACCTGTTTCAGAAAAAAAAATCACATACAAAAGTGACAACGAAATCGTGAGCGAAAAAAATCGCTATCTTTTTCGTTTTGCAGTACGCTGCTACTGCGAAATAATGGCGAAAAATGGGTAATTTTAATAGATTTCTCAATGAAATTCCCCACTCTCGTTTCGCACACATTAGGTCTGTTCTGTTCCCTGACGATAATGCATTTGAATACATTAGTCAAACTTCATTCCCCTACCCAAAAGTTGGGTAAAAGTGAATGAAGTTTGACTAATATAGTCGAATATTTTAGAATAAGTTAAGGAACAGACCTAATGTGTGCGAAACGAGAGTGGGAAATTGCATTGAGCTCCGCCATCACAAATCTAGCCACTGGATTCCATTTGTTGAAGTTTATTTTGTTAGTATTTTTAAATGTACAAACAGTAAATTATCTTCATGATATAATACATAGAAAGTCAAATAGATACCTACTTAAAACATTGTCCAAAAATTTCGACACGGAACCAGGATTCAGTCTCATGATTTAAAGTTCACAGTTGATATGGTCAAATTCCGTTGTCTACCGTCTCTAAACTTATCCACTCACCTTCTGCTGTGCACAGGAAATTAAAAACTGAAAAATATCAGAATGCATAGAGTTGGTTTAGTTATTCACCTCCTTCTTCTCATTTCATATCTATTCCAATCTCAAGATACGACTTTTTTAACCATTGAAAATAAACGGTGGATATTTTCGGCTTTCATATATGCTTTATTTGCTGTTATTTGTGCTCCCTATATGTATGTTAGATATTCATATTAGGGAAAAAAATTCTGATCTTCATCTTATTTAAAAAAAGTCCAGTCGTTCATTTCTTCTTCATTTAACCACAATTTTAAGATTAACAAAATATCATGCGCTTTGGATATATTTAAATGCAATTGTGGTAAGAGGTAGCACTTAAATTTACGAACATCCAATATCGTTATCCTTTTCAAATAACTTCGTCCTTTTATTAGAGTCGACGTCACAAAATGCGTATATTAAAGGCCTACAAAGTCCACCAATAAACTAATAATGACTATGCTACACAACATCATTTTTCATCATTTCTTATCGGTACCTATATGGACGTTTCTTAACTACAGTTTGATTACTTTTATATGTTCCTGGAGGCGCCTAAATTAAACTTTCATAAATGGTACCACCATCCGTGAATCCCTTCAGCCAAGATGAGATGATTAGAACCGATAGCTTGAATCGGAAGACAAATTTAATCGCTTTATTGCAACCGACAGAGAAGGACAAATAATAGAAATTCCGTGAAATTAATTAGTAATCGCTGACTTCCTGGAACCCCCCCTAAACGCAACGGACCCAGAATCCAAATGAGGTTATCTGCTGGCGATGGCATCTGCCGCCCTTGTTCTCAGTATAAAGTGCTGCCCTGCGGTGGTGGCAATATCGAATGCAAATAATTAGTAACTGATAGTTGACCTCGTTTTAAGGGTAATCAAGCTGAACAGGAAACGGATACCACTCAAACTCACTCGCTTGCAAAAGATTTCAACATTTTCCCAATAAATCATTAATGCATGGAAATTGCGCCGAGATTTGTGTGCTCAACTCGTTTGCATTGTGTAGTCCTGCAGATGTTTGATAACCAAAGCTGAGTGAGATTGAAGTTTTTTTTTTTTTGTTTAGGAATGAGCGCAAAAAGAGCATGCATGCATCGATGTACGTATTGTATTCTTTCTTATTTAAATAATTTGCGAGGGAGAGAAGTTGGTAAAATTTTATTGCAAAAGTTAAGCAAGAGTTCTGCCTATACATGTTTACGGTGTGCATTTAAATGATGGCGTCGCATTTGCATACGTAACTACACCTATGTATGCATGGGTTAACAGCTTTCCGGATTGATAGCTAATTCAGGAAATGAGTATATTTTTCAATCAAACGGTGATTAGCATGGGAAGCATATTATTGTCTTATCAAAGACTGATTGAATAATTCCTATTATAGTTGGAAATTGGAGCGATTAAGGACGTAAGAATCCCTAATTTGTATACGATTTATTTAATATATAGAGAGCAAGTTATCTACTGAGACAATATTCGTGCAGGTGTTGACATTCTGTTAACGAACAAGGACAACTAGCATCTCATTAGGCTTGTTAGTAAAAAAGTTGCTGATACAGGAGTAGCTTGAGCCACTAACCACTGCTTTTCATTCGTTAAACCTAGAACACTAATCCTCGCTGTTCACAAGCTTTTTTTTTGCATTTTTCTCAGAATATGCTACTCCCATCAGATTTTATCTCCTTGCCAACTCAATTGGGAATCAGAATCGGTCGATAGTGGACGTTTGTAAAACGTCAGTGTTTAGTTTCGCTGTTATTGAGTTCGGTGTCGCCTGAGAGGCGAGCATTAGCGTAAGGTAAGTTTTTTTCAAGTCTTTAATTTTACTTTTTTGTAGTATATTTCTATTATTTACATGGAATTAAATTAAGAAAATGGAATTTTTTAAAGATGGATTCCAATGGAAATCAGAATAATTTGGAAATCCAAGATTTCGATTCTGATATGATAGTTGGACTGACTCCTTGTATTTAGCTGATACTGACGAATAGTTGGCTAAGATAGATGTAGATCTTAGAGCATCAACATCTCATTCTTCGGGTGTACAAAGAAATAAGTTCCCGAAAAAGGCTAATTTTTAAATTAACGTCGAGGCTCCAATTATTGTGATACATCTCTGCTTTCGTTTTTGTTATGAAAGCGTTTTTATTTATTTATTGGTTTTTGAAAATTTTTTATGCAATTTTTAAGATATTCATTATTTTTTTTTGTGGAGTCGTCACTTACATATTTCAAAAGCTCTAAAATATATTTCTTAATTTCATTATTAAAATTCTAATAAACCTTCAAAATTAGTGTTTTTTCAACAACAAAATAAAAGATTAGTAGGTATTCTAGGGTTAATTATTGTGCGCACTGACTGTGGTATTTCTCGTTCTATTTCAGTTTTGAGTTTATCAAAGGCCTTACAATAAATATTTTGTAGGTCGCAATGGGAAATTGTCAGTTCGTAAAATTTTCTTGGACATTAAACATGATTATACCTATTAGTATCGCACAAAGACTTGTCGGACTACCGCCAAGTAAATGTTCCTGTATAGCCCTAAAAGTTCTTCTTCAATTCTTCATCTCCACACTTCATCTCAATAAACTAGACCAACTATCACACGAAAAATCTTTCTCTCAAAGCGTCCCAAGAGGTTTCCATCAGTTATCCAAGCTTCTGCATTAAAAAGCAGGTCCAGATTGATTTAGGTTTTGCATAATAGGCCCATAGTTCTATGAACTCGGCATTTACTTCTTAGTTTACCTTTTTAGGACGTAAAAACGGCGATTGGCAGTAGATATTATGATTCTTTGGGTTGATCTCTGCCGAAGTTTGTTTTGCGAGATCTACATCGAAGTTCTAGTATATTTGTATACCGTCGATGCTGTGTGTATCCTTCCTCGATCGCAGGTTACAGTTATATCGCTTCGTCATCGTAAATAGACCGATATTCACAGCCTCAGTTTCGACATTTGTTAACTGATAGCTCTCGGCTAGCGACTTCTTCCCTATGTTTATATCAAAAGCGAAATATGTCCAAACACTTCCATTTTGCATAATAAGTAAGTTGTTGAACGGACATCAAAATCATAGCTTTACGTACGTAAGGTGATTATCAAATTGACAATTCGCTTATCAAAAGAAGCGTTTGTGTGTCAAATCCGATTTTTCTGACATATACATAAGTGGAAACGATCCTTATTTTGTTGTTTATTAGCTTGAGACCTTAAAAAAACAAACATTCTCGGAATGACAGCATCGGCAAGGAAGTGACATTTAAAACTCTAAGTGCTGCCAAAAATCAATAATTTTTTCGTGATCGCTTTACGCAGAGCAAAGAAGAGTTGATATTCAAAAACTACAATTAAAAAAGCGACAAACAACTATCACCTTAGCCGATTCCAGTCCTACTCAGCAAGCTAATAAAAACATCTTTTAGTTTATTAGGTAGTTAAATATACAATTTAAACTCTACGTGTCATTGTAATTTCGTAAAAATTAATTTAATACTTTTGGAGTAGGTATAAGTTGATACAAAAAGTTCCGACTTCAGTTACATGCACACAACACCCAATGGACAAATCTAGACATCAAATGTGAATTATTTGCATCATTGAGTAATATAAACCCAGACTTCTAAAGGCAACTTTATTAAAAGCATCTACTCGTATTTTCATAGTGTCAACCGCACTTGTTTGAATAAATCTCGGGAACAAAATTTTGGGTGAAACAAATTCTTCTCCTGATGTAGGTACTCCAAGTTAGCCTAAAGTTTAGGACCCTTCACATAATTTTAAGGAAATGCAACAAAGCACTTAAAAAAATTCTCCAAATAAAAGTGTACCACAAAGTCTAACACAACAATAATATTTGCAAGGCGAAAGAGGCCTTCTTAAAGTCTCCCCTCTCCACTAGCTATATTATGCTGATATCAAAACCGACGTCTCCATTTCGTTCTGTTGTCCCTAAAATATTTAAGAATATTCGCACCTACTTCTATGTTGGTAAGGATGCGCTGTTGAAAATTGTTAAATAAAATTTAATTAGAAAGCACTATCAAATGTAGTATGGCTAGAACCGTCAAAGTTATTCCGCAATGCACACTTTTACATTATATGATGTTTCGTTTTTGCAGTCGGATATGTTGACACACTTTGAAGAACCGGAGCAGCTCCATAAGAGTGTCGTTCACTCCCCAGTGTAATGGAAAACTTTTTAATTGGCAAAAAGGAAATGAGGTTTGCATCCACTTTGATGAGTGCAACACACAGGGTGACAAAAATACACACTGCTGTTAAGAATACGAACGTGACATGTACGAGTAGGTATGTCTTATTGGGTTAGGAACTTCATCTACAGCGTATGCACAATGTACAAATAGGTACCTACCTGCATGAATCACTTAACTTGTTGCGGTGGAGCAGATGGAGAATAGGAGCTAAAATGCCTTGCAGTTGTTTTGTTTTTAAGTATAATTTTTATTGGAGTTTTGTTCCAATTGTTAAGTGGTAGGTACTCTGAAACAGGGCTCTAATCGCGTAAGCACAAAACGATCGAACGACATCGTCTCGACGATACTTCAACTTCGTGTAACAACCAAACAACGATAATCGTCCTAACGATTGGACGATCATCGTTTTTTGTTGCTTCACGTTACTAATTCAAGCGTCAAATACCCTCGTCGAAACGATTCGATTGAACGACAGCTATTTTGCAATCGCTTCATCGTTTTTGGTCCATATTTTCAGTTTTGAATAGGGAATTTTAGTTTTGGAGAAAAGTATAGCAAAATATTTAAAGGAAAACACACTTATGTTCTCTTTGGAGGTGACTCGCTCTTATCCGAGTTGTGAAAGAATGAAATCCTTGCAAAAAAAAAAAGAAATGGGTTGAGTTTTGTTTTGTATTTTTTGTCTTGCAACTGGATCTTAAGCAATAAAAATTCTCATATCTGTTCCAAAAAAATGTAAGAAATTTATTGGCGTTTTGATTGTAAATAAATAAATACAAATCTATATTTCGAAAAACAATAATTCTTCTGGCCTACCACACCTGTGCACACTTTAGCATATTCCATTGGGCTATGGTTGGTTCCTACACACTTTTGGCTATCTGCGTATACGCGTACACTTTCACTTCACATTTCACTTGCCTTATTCCTTACTACCTCTCCATCTGCATTAAATGCCTAAATCCATGTCAATCAATAAAAAAACACAGAAAAATAAACAAATTCAAGAAAAAAAACTATTTCCATACATTTTTTTTGATTTTTTAGCTGTCAGAGTTTGTTTACAGTCATGTTCAAACTGTTCAAAATGAAAACGATGAACGATTCGATTGAACGATCCGACGATGATGTTATATGAAGCAAACTAAAAACGATATCGTTGTGTTCAATCGTTTCGACGACTATCGTTTCAAAAGTTACGCGATGAGAGCCCAGGACTCGGCAATGTATCCGTAGAATAGCGGAAAGTTTGCGAGTTGAGTTGATTGGTTTCGTCATGTGCAACATGAAACGCAAGTCAGGGATGATCCCTTGGAAGCAGATAACTCATGAAATTACATGATTTACATAGGGAAAGGGGTTCAATCACGGTTGCCACTTGAAAATAAAGTCTTTGTCCAAAATTGGAAATACAAATTACCAACCAAAGAAATTTAAGTCCGAAAAATTTGTAAACACAGAACAAAGAAATACGCTTTAGGTTGCATAAAAATTAAATTCAATGTGACCAAGAGTAAAAATTATGACCAAATTTGGGCACAAGTCACCAATGTGGCAACAGTGGGATCAATTTATTTTGAACTTTGAGAGGTAGCTACCTACGATGGGTGATTGGCAAGAACAAGCTTTTGAAGAAAAATATATATGTTAATAGCTTAGTATCATCTGTTTTTTTTCTCTCCTTGCATGTCAACAGAAATTGTATAAATATGTCCCAACTTAGCAAAAGTACTAACAAATATGAACTTTTTATGAGCTTAGGCGCAAATTCATTTGACCTCTGAAACGAAGTCAGAATACTTTAAGGAAAAACTCCAATAGCATTTCTTGATGACGAGTTGTGGAATGTACTTCGCATTTCGAAGATGATTATAAAATATTCGCTCCATTCCTGTTCTGCTTTTAAAGTAAGACCGCTCCTTCTGCGTCAAAATACAACTGGTTATAGTCTGAACTATATCCATTTTCAGGGTCCGCAGTTTTAAACTGTTAACTGTTAATATGTGATTTTGATTTTTCCTTGCAGCGAGTATAAATTATATCTGTCCTTTGTCCCCATCGCTCTGTTTTCAGAACAGAGCAAATTTTGTTCATGCTAAACGACACTTTGACATGCTATCCAGAAAATTGTGTGCTCCTTATTCTCTTGCTTCCTCCTATAATATTCATCATATCATAAAATTGGAATACTTTAACTGGCAGACAGTTTGCCACGCTGTCCGCAATGCGGCTACCTCGAGGCAACACACTATTCATCTGAAACTAGGCCGACAACTATTAAAAGTAGAAAGACAGCAACTCTCACTAAGTCCATCATCGCAGCAGGAAATGGGCTTCTCAAATAGAGCTACACCACTTCTCCAGGGGGAAGTTATGCAAAATACACACTCGCGCACACACAGTGAGGTTGGTAACAAATCAGAGAATGCAATGCCCCAGCTAAGCAATAACATGAAAAATTCAAATCCATTCAAATGGGCGCACCACACCACCATCACCCAACCGCACAGGTATATGCAGTACCTCCTCCACAGTTGGTCACGTGAATGAAAAAAAAAAATCATGAAAATCTAATCAAATCACATGCATGTATGGGGTGAGTTAGATTGAGGAATTGCATGTGGCACGCGGGTCCTGCTGCCGCTACATTCCATCGGCGAACGGATTGAATTAGAGTTAGTGGCGCGAATAAGACCACCTACTCAACCATATGACTTTGGGTGAAAAAAAAGAAATCACGGTACAAAATATCTATCCCTTCGTTAGAGAGCGTGATAAATTGCCACCTTCCGGTTTTAGCCATTTACATGGTCCGCAGCCAGCGGCAGGAAAATGTCAGCTCTGAATGGCCGCAGGTTATACGAAACGGTTTGATTTTTATTCGAGTTTCAACTTGATTGCCGGCGGAAGGGAATGCAATTATTATTAGTTCGTCCTTTTAGTTTGGCGATTTATTTGCCTGCTAAGTCAGAATTTTCGTGACTAAATTTTCGGATATATAACGGCTAACAGCATTGCATGAAGTGATTAAGTGGAACCAAAGAAGAGTGCGGCTACGTGGTTTCGTAAAACGATAGGAAACCCTTTGTCAACTGGATGTGACAGACTTTCAAGGGAATTTACTTCGAGTGGGTAACTTTTAAATAACAATGGGAACTTGCATGTTGCATACCCATATGTTGGAAACGCTTGCAGTCCATTTTTGAAGATATCCATTTGAAGTATAGATAATAGAGACGGACATAATTATAGATTCAGGAAAAAATATACTGCATTTTTGGTTATTTTAGTCCTTGTATTTTTACAATCCTTTAATAGTGTATGTCATAAACAAAAGCTTGAAAGCCTAGTTCCTTCGAGAACTCAAGAATGTTTGACATCTTTAATCTGAGAGGACCTTCGCCAAGAATACGGATTCGGAGAACTAAGGCATGAATTTGACATTAGAAACAGGATTGGATCTCCCTTAGTGTATATACACTCAGATGGGTCAAAACCAGAGAACGGAACTTTATTAGAATAACTTATTCTAATCTTTAGCTTGGGCTTCCAACCAGCACTAAACCCATTTAAATAGAATCTTGTTAATGCAGACTGTGTAAGGAAATGCGCCTCGGCGCTGAGTAGTCCATCACATTGTATAGGTACTACTTTGTTTGGTTCCGACAGATATCGTTACGAAAGGGAATAAGTCAGGAAATAAGCTTGTCGGAGGCAGTTTTGAATTGTAGCAACTAGGTTGGCAGATTTGAACTTTCAGTTTTTAGTACAGCTTAATCCTTTATGTGATATTATGCGGTTGGCATGTTTTTGTTTTGGTATTAAACGGATTGGTTGCATCATTGGAAACATGGTTAAAAGTACAAAAACTTATGCAAATAATTAGGTAATAATAAGCAAGTTGAATCATTGGGCTATGTCTTATACGACTGTTCAAAATTGGTCGAAAAATAAGTTTAAAGGCTGCAGAAAACGCATTTAAGCTCATTTAAAATCGCTTCCAAATCGAATCAAAAACTTGTCAAAAACGCCTTAAAAAATGAGTCGAAAAACGCCTTCAAATTCGTACCCGAAATGGTGCAATAGCACATCCAAAATTCCTCTTATACACTTATAAGAGCAGTTCAAATCAGATTAAAAGTTGGATCCGAAATGCGTTCAAAAATTTCGTTCCAAAATTTAGTTAAAAACCAGTAAAAAATGTAATTCCTTAATGAGTCGAAAAAGATTTCAAGAACGCGTCTAAAAATAAAAACACCTTAACAAAAAATGCATCCAAAATCGCCTCCAAAATGCGTCAAAAAATCGTCCAGAACACAGAATCGCATCCAGAACAGTTTTCAAATATGCTACTACAGTAAAAAATGTAATTCCTTAATTAGTCGAAAAAGATTTCAAGAACGGGTCAAAAAACACCTTCAAGAACGATTTGAAAACCTCGTCAAAAAACGATTTAAAAAGGCGTCAAAAAATGCATCCAAAAGAGCCTCCAAAATGCGTCAAAAAATCGGAGAAAAACGACTTAAAAAACAATTCCAAAAGCGCGTCCGAAAACAAATCCAGAACACAGAATCGCTCCCAGAACCGCCTTCAAATATGCTTCTAAAATAGTGTCCAAAATCCGTCAAAAAATGCGTTCCAGAATTGAGTCAATAACGTCGAAAAATGTTTTCCAAATGTCTTCCAAATATCTCGAACAAGATTTCAAGAATGCGTCAAAAAACACATTCAAAAACGATTGCAAAAGCTCGTCAAAAAAGTTTCGAAAACCAATTTGAAAAACGCCTTAAGAAATGTATCCAAAAATTATATCCGAAATACTCTATAAAACCCATCAAAATATGTCAACAAAAAACTAAGTCATACCTGGCATCATCGAAGCTGGACTTGCAATGCTTCACCCTACAGATTGATTGCAGGACCTTCATTTAACTACCTATATTTGTATAGATACATATTTAACTGTATAATACTGTATTGATACAAATATTAAAAGACCCATGGTTTAAATAAATTTTGAGCAAAAATCCTACCTTAATGCCAAGTTATGAACTTCACAAGTCCTAACCAATACAGTTCATGAGTAACATCTCAATGATTTAGGTATATTTGAGTTGAAATTTCAGTAGCTTGAACACTTCTCGAGAATATTAACCATTGAAAATAACGCCATTTGCAAAACACACCAACTTGGTGGTAGTATCCGCTTAATTTTCGAACAAATGGCTATAGTAGACTATGGCTTCTTCCACCCCCAACTGAACTAAAAATTCAACGAAAAACCTCTCCAATAAATCACCCCTCGCAACAACGCAAAGTTCTCGGTCTATTACCGATTTGCATGCCTCGTTGATGATCGTTTCGTGTAGGTAAGTATGTGCTTTCTCGAGCAGCTACTATGAGTATTTTCCAAGAAGGTAAACAGCCTATTTTCCGCCACACTTAATTCAAAAACAATCCTCCGGAAAACAGTCACTACAGCGTGTACAATGTACACACAGCGTAACAGGTAGCTCCTGCCGTCTATTGGTTTATGTGGAAAAAGTTTCACTTTGCCAACCGCAGAACGTCAGCCAAATCAAACAAACAAACGGGAAAACTATCTCTGGAACGTGGCCAACAAAAATAGCACATCTTCAAAACCACACCATACGAAGTGCAGTAACTTTTATTTATGTGCAATCGACTCATAAAGGCAACTACTGTAGCATGACAAATCTATTCCCCAAGCGGAACTGTGTACGGCTCATTATGATGTAAGGAGTTATCGCTTTCCGCAGAACACTTCGCGCTCAGTCAAGTTCCCTACAAATGGATGGACCTATTCTCAACAACTCAACTATGCTTTCAGCTTCTTCGGATACATTTGCATATTGCATCCAGTGGTCCTTGCACCCAGCACCCACAAACTTTGACACTGTTAACACGTTTGCCAAGATTATCCTTTGCTGTGCATAATGTATTCGTTTTACGGGCTTATTTATTCATCGGAAATTTTCGAGTATTATGCAGTTAACCTAACAGCCTCTTTGTTTATTTATTAGTTTGAGGGTGGAGTGCTATGAATTTGCGTACAATTTGTTTTTTTTTTACACCTTCGCCGAAAGCATGAATTTTGTATACCCAAAATATAAGCATTTAAGCAAACGCTTTGAGAGTCTTCGTGAAATTGTAATTGAAAAAATGCAGCCATTCATTCTCAATATCGGTTCGTCCCTCGGACGCCCATTCTAAATCAGTAGATATCAAGGGGAATGCTCCTAATGGACTAGGTCTAATCATGTCAACTTATAATCTAGCCGTTCAAATCTTGGACCTAGAAAAAAGTTCATCATTCTTTTGATATGAGAGACTGAAACCAATGCCCCTTAAGTTATAAAAGTTTGGCTTTCAAGCTAGCAAACAAAGATTGTAGGAACTGTAGTCAAGTCGTCCCTGGAGGAGCGCAGTTCCGTACTCGTAGAATCCTCTGTTGCCCCTGAAGGTCATAGTTGATTAGGCTTGGGGCTATTCCAGACCTATCTACACATGTTTTCTTGACTTGTACATACGTTTACGGTCGGGTCCCCAGAGGTTGATAATGCAGCGGTATCAGACAATCCGCTGTATTTGAAAAAGTTGCGGACCTAAATCAATACCTTTCACCTTGTACGTTGGACCTCATTAGCGCCAGCGGTGAGATTTTGTTTGTTACAGTGCAGCCGTACCTACTGCCGTACCTACGTACCTGCTGATAGTTTGGTTATCCTTGAGTTGGTCCGGACTGAACTTAAGCTCACACTTCAGAGGCTTGAAGCCTTCCGATTTAAAGCTGCTATAAGTTTGACCTTGAAGTAAGTATAGTCTCCAGATCGAATATTCGACATGCTGTGGATGTAAGTTGAAGGTAAATCACTTGACTAGTTCCGGAGTTTTGATTCTTAGCCGAGCCGTTTTTGGCTGCGTTTTTCAAAGCGTTTTTGAAGCACTTTTCGGGGTGTTTACTGACCAATTTTGCGATGTGATATTTGGGTCGTTTTTTGAAGTGTTTCTTAGGGTGCGACCTAGCCATTTCTGAATACTTTATATTGAATTAGATGTAGCCCTGCGGCTTCGCTAGCTAATGTTAAAACTGTGTTCATACCCTCGGAAAATTAGGATATAGGTATTATCACTAATAGCTGTTCGTTTTAGTGAATAGCTCGGCTCTACGTAGCTCCATGCATTGCTTTTACTTTATATGAATGGTTTCGTATTTTCAGTATTTCAGTAGTTGAACGACCACTAAAATGTGGAAGTACTTTAAAAGCCCTCGGAAGTAGCAATATTGCATCACGAAGGTCTTCTTAAGACTCTTTGTGGCGGTTGTAAAACCGTCCTACTTCTACTTATGCTGCACAGCATCGCAAGCTGTAAGGTTTAATAAACGTTTTTAAACTACTTGGATTGTTTTTCCTCCTTCAGTCCGCTAAAGCAATCTTGTGCTGTTTTTATTCAGCTGTTTTTGACTTATGGACTATGCTACGCCCCGTATACAGCACCGCCCATGTTTTGTAAAGTTGTTGGAATCCAACGAACATTGTTCTGTTGGCAGCTTGTTGCGTTAAATTTTACCGCAACAAGGTCTGCTCTCAGGTCCCTTCTTTTCCTACCCTTGGTCCCTCTTTTCTTGGTTTCGTACTCGAGGTCCTGGGATGTGGATGGGCATCCGAGGCCCCCATCAGCCTTCGGACCACCTCCTTGGAGCCTAAGGTACAACCAGCCAGGTACTCGAAAGTGACAGGTCGGTCACAAGCCATCAGACAGGCGATCTGAATGGCAAGGAATGGAAGTTCCGGTTGCGTAGCCCTTCGGACGGAAGGGAGACTCGCAACCGTCGATTGAGGGCGAGCGGGGGTCGGATGGTGAGCCTGGAAGGTCGTCAGGAGACTCCCACCGACCCAAAAGCACCAATGTACCGACAGGAGGTCGGTACAGACGAAAGAGTGGGGGGAGGACGATCCCCTTAGCCAACACTCCACCGAGGGATCACCAGACAAAAACTATGTCTGCTCAAAGGGTGTGGCGGACAGCCAACATAAAACACCCCAACGACTGTCACACAGTAACTAGTGACAAAAGCACTATGTTCGATGGGTGGAGAGACGACGATCTCTCTCACAAATCACCCCGCCGCTGGAGCACCGGAGGAGCAGCAGAGGAGTGCAGGCGGACGGCCAACGAAAACAGGCACTCTTCATACAAAAGAACTACCAGCACCACGGTAGAGAGTTTCGTTCGATGGGCATAGGGAAGACGATCCCTAAGTTGATGCCCCGACGAGGGAGCAACGGAGGAGCAGCAGAGAGTGTGGGCGGACGGCCACAGAAAACGCACTCCCATCATAGAACCCGCACAGAAAGTGCGTGACAAAACGAACACGAACACCATAACACCATCACTAAAACACAACAAGAAGCATCGTATGGTAGACGATCACAACAGCACAAACGAAACGAATCAAGGCGACAATAACACTAAACACGAATGTTGCAACGCAAATAATGGCCGAGAGCCCACCCTAAATTCCAAAATTTTGTAAGGAATGGCCTGCTATCTGCAAGTCTCATCCCCCAAATCTGCGCGAAAGTCCACCGAAATAGTTTAGAGTACTCGCGGAAATTTTGTAAACAAATACCTGATGGATTCCTTGCCGGGTATTTGGGGTTGATTGAGGCTTCCCTAGTTGAGGGAAAGGTCCAGAGTCCGATGTCCGGGTGGGGGAGTAGTGGCGTCCACCAGCATCCTTTTTTCTGTATTTTTTTGTTTAAATTAACTTTGTTTTAATTCGTGGGGAAAAATGCCGGTTGCAAATTCCTCCACGAGTTACTCTGTTGTTTTGTTTTCTATGACAGATGGTCATAGAAAACTTATTAAAAGAAGGCTAACTCTCGAAAGAAGAGAAGAGAGTTCGAAGTCGGCCGGCTAATCCCAAATGTACTGGAAGGATCCTCCCAAGGCGAATTCCAGTACATAGAGAGAGGAATGATTGGAAAGTATGAGAGGACTAGCGGGTTACGGCAGCGCATTGGTGTCGCATTACAGTGACCGTTTAGCCCGTTTAGTATGTTTGAATGTGGTGGTTAATGGCCGTGGGAGGCATTGCTGAATGCCATCTTAAGATCCCACCGTTGGGGTCTAATACCAGCGAATGTATGAGAGAGTGTGTGTGAGGAAGCCGAGCGACTTCGAACAAAGCGAGAGCCCTGGAAGTCACTTCTTGGCTGACCAGCAAAAGATTAAGTTTGGAAGTTTTTTTTGATAGAGATTTTTTGATTTGGCGTTGCGGAAAAGCAACTTTTTGAGACAAAATTAATCAGTAAACCGTGGAGGTTTTTTTTGAGTTTTTGGTTTAGTAGAGTAATTTTGTGGAGTGAATTCCAACAAGGACAAGCGGAAGGAAGGATCCTGCAGAGTGGACAGGGCATAGGACGGAGAGTGAAGGTGAAGGTTGTCAGAAGGACAACGGCAACAATTTTGAAGTGGGCAAGGAACCCAACAGAAAAGATAAGTACAGTGAAAATCGTTTGGTTTGGGTTTTTTTTGTGAAGTGAGATTTCGGTAGACTTTCGTTCCGTAAATTCCCGAAAAAGCGGGACTCGCGACCTGTTAGTTTTTTCATTTTTTTTGTTTAAATTTTCGAGACAACGCGATAGCGGGCCACGCCAACGGTCCAACCATCTATACACATATATATATATATTCACTTTGGTGTTGCGTCGCCACCAACAATTTCTTCTTCGGGGCTTTTTCTACCCCGCCAATAAAAGACCGCGCTCCAACGGAGCTTTTATAACGTTTAAAACTTTTGTTTCCTTTTTTGGTTTTGCTTATTTCAGGTTTCGTCATTTGCCGAAAATTACGTGGCGCCCATTTTTTTTTCTTTTTTTCTCAACACATATAATTTTGGCAAAAATAAACCCAATAAGTGCATAGTGCGCTTAACATCAGTGAACCCACCCCTTCTCGCTGAGCAAACCGAACGTAGCCCTTTCACTGGCTACGGTTGCAAAAATTGTTCGCGATCTCTCGTTGCCGATCTCTGGCAATTGTCATTATTCATTATCGACTTTCCTATCGGGCAGTGGCGACTGCATTTTTGTTTTTGATTTCGTTTTGTTTCGCCAAATAAAGTTAATTAGTAGTTTGATCGCGAAAATAGTATTGTAAATAATTTTGCAACATTTGGCACCCGACGTGGGGCAATTTTAATATCGTTTGAGAGTGTTTTGAAAGGAATTTGTGTGACACAATTCCAACCCCAATTGAAGTTTTGTCTTTAGGGAAGTGTTTTGTGTTTCTTTTGTTAGTTCTTTTTACTTTGGCTATTTATTTTCTAGGTGTGCAAGTGAAATATATGGTGGTGGATTTAATCCAAGTGGTAGCAGCACAAGTCGCTGAAAGTCCCTGGAGTTTGATTTTGGAACTACCTACATAACCAAAAGGAAAAGCAGAGTAAGATTTCCCACAGTGGAAATACCCAAGTAGGTGGTTTTGTTTTCGTTCTTTTCAATTCAATTTTGTATTGTGGTTGAATCTTATAATTTTGAACATACGTACTTATATACTCATACATATAGTTTTTTTTCTGTTCTCATTTACCATATATCATATATCATATTTTTGCCGTTTTCTAATTCGGAATTATTTCGTGTTTACATATAGATATAGGTACCGGTGGTTCATAAGCCAGTGGTACTCTATATACATAAAACAGGGTTACCGTCTGTCATTTTTTTTTCTTGTTTGTTGATTTTTACTTTTAATTTATTTCGGTTTTAATTTTTTTTCGGTTTTGATTTTTGATTTGTTTTTTTCTTTACCCACCCCATTCGAGGAAGTTGGTAGAGTTGCCATAACTTTATATTTTTATATTTTTATTGGTTTTTGCTATCTGGGTTGTTTGTTTTAATTCATTTTTCGTTGACTTCTCGCTCTGATTTGTGTGACGTGTTGGAGTTGCTAACACTACTTTTTGGTTTCGATTTCCTTTTAACAAGTGGTTAATTTGTTTTAATTTTTTTGTTGATAAATATCGAGAAAACTTGTCTTTTATTCTACCTTATTGATTTTATTTCGAGTTATCAATATGGAGATAAATAGGTTGTCGAGGGACGAATTAGTTTACGAGATTGAGCGCAGAGGGTTGTCGGTTGGCGACGTCGACCCAATGCGAAAATCGCTTAGGGCAGCTAGGGCAATGGAGAGACGTGGTTCCGTCGTGGAAGCGGACACGTATCCATTTAGTTTTGAACAGGATAGGGAAGCGGTTGAGAAAAAGATTGCGGAAATTAGAGCGCTTGCAGTGGGCCGGCCTGAACAGGGGTCCTCAGAATTCAAAAAGATTCTGACCAAAATAGATTGGGCTACAAGCAGGATAGGGAGGTCTCGTGCTATTACTGAAGACGAGATGGCGTTAAAGAAGGAGTTAAAGACCGAGTTGGTCAACATCCTCGGGGAGTTAGAGGATAGCGACGAGGAAGAGAGTGATTGCGAGGATAACGCAACCACTAGCGTCAAACAAGTTGTACAACAACATCAACAACAACAACAACATCTACAACAACAACAACAACATCTACAACAACATATTCAAAGGCCAGTAGAGCCTCGACGGGTAGAACCGTCTACGTCAGCATCGGGTTTGGGTATTAACCCGAACACCTTTGCTGACGAACGAGTATATATCCACTCGGAGAAGCCTGAAAACCTCTCCAAGTGGAATATTTCTTTTACGGGTGAACGATGCGGGGCATCAGTCAACTCTTTCTTGGAGAGAGTTGAGGAACTTAGAGAAGCTAGGGGGATCAGTGAATCCCAATTGTTTAGGTCGTCGGTGGATTTATTTACTGGGAAGGCGCTTCTGTGGTTTAGGGCGATTAGGCGGACTGTTTCCTCGTGGCCAGAGTTGGTGAGGGAATTGAAACTGGAGTTTCTCCCTCCCAACTACGATGATCTTCTGTTAGAAGAGATTCGACGTCGTACCCAAGGGAAGGATGAATCAATTGGGGTCTACGTCGCAACGATGCAGAATATGTTCGGCAGACTTTCCGATCCTCTGACGGAGAGAAGGAAGCTGTCGATCCTGCAAAGGAATCTAGCGCCATTTTACCAGACGCAACTTGGACTCGCAGAGCCCGGGTGCGTCAGTGATCTGGTCGCTCTGGGAAGAAAGCTGGAGACAGTGCGAGCAAATGTGGAAACATTTGCTCCACCTCCAACAACTCGGGGTAGGCATCTCCTGGAACCGGATTTGGCCTACATTGGTTCGGAGGAACCAAGGGTTTCGGTTGTCGTTACAGACAACCAACAGCGTCGATCACCTCGACCAATGAGGTGTTTCAATTGCGATAGTGAAGGGCATTTCGCTAATCGTTGTTCCGCTCCTAGGCGTTATTATGGTTGTGGTGCAGTAGGGACGTCGCGTAAGGATTGTCGGCGCTGTTCGGGAAACGCGCAACGGTCTCTTGGGTCAGCAGGACAAGAGCGCCGTCGCAATTAGAGAGGTCGCCTGCTGGTGACCAGTTAGGGATTTCTCAAATTCATTTAGGCTTTACTTTGGAGGCAAACGGGGAGGATAGGCGACCATACTTAGGAGTTTCAATTTATGGAATTAGGTTTTTAGGACTGTTGGATTCGGGCGCTTCACGCACAATCATTTGTAGGGACGGGTGGAATATTTTGAAAGATTTAGGGCTAGTGTTAGGTAGAGGCAACATAAAATCGGTTGCATTAGCAGATGGAGCAGGGATAGAAGTTTTAGGGGTGGTATCTTTACCAATTGTGGTGCAGGAGAGGACGGTGTTGTTAGAGTGTTTGGTGATACCAGCTCTACCACACGTTATGATCTTAGGTGCAGATTTTTGGGCACTGACGGGAGTGGTCCCGGATTTGAGATCAGGCGTGTGGAATTTTTCGAGTCAACAGATGGTTGGCTCAATTTCTGCAATAAGGGAGAAGTCCGAGTTGGACGTGGCCGAGGTCAGGCAACTCGAAATTTTGGTAGACAAAATCTTCGAAGTTATGCCAGAGGGCTTAGGGTGCACACAATTGGTGGAGCATAAGATTAGGACGTCGGCAGAACCAATTAAACAAAGATATTATCCGGTTTCACCGGCAATGCAGGGACACATTGATAAGGAGCTAAAGGAGATGCTGGATGCGGGAGTTATTGAGAAATCAAGCAGTCCGTGGGCATCTCCAATAGTGCTTATTCGAAAGAAGGATGGTTCATTTAGGTTCTGCGTCGACTATAGGAAGCTTAATAAAGTTACAGATAGGGATGCTTATCCACTTCCGTACATTTCAACGACCCTAGATAAGCTTCGAGATGCGAAGTTTTTAACATCGTTAGACATAAAGTCGGCCTACTGGCAGATCCCGATGGAGGAGGGATCGCGCCCACTCACAGCCTTTACGGTTCCGAATAGAGGCCTATTCCAGTTCAAGCGAATGCCATTCGGCTTGCATAACGCGCCCGCGACGTGGCAACGATTTATCGACAGCGTTTTGGGTGCCGATTTGGAGCCACACGTATTCGTGTACTTAGACGATATCATCATCGTCACAAATTCTTTCAAACAACATCTTGAGATACTGGAAGAGGTCTTTAAGCGTTTGTGTGAGGCGGGGTTAAAAGTTAGTCGGGAAAAATGTAACTTTTGTAGGCCCTCTTTAAAATTCCTAGGTTACGTCGTTGATAGGAACGGATTACACGTTGATCCGGAAAAGGTGGAAAGCATGGTTAGGATTCCGGCACCGAAGAATGTGAAGGAAGTTAGGAGCTTTATAGGGACAATTTCGTGGTACAGACGTTTTGTACCAAATTTCGCCACTTTAGTTAGGCCTTTAACAGATTTGTTAAAGAAAAGTAGGAAGTTCGTATGGTCGAAAGAATGTGAGGAAAGTTTTAGGAAGGCGAAAGAATGTCTAATCACGGCACCGATCTTGACATGCCCGGATTTTCAGCGACCTTTTGTCGTGCAAATGGATGCATCAGATTTTGGTATCGGGGCCGTACTATCTCAGGAGTTCGAGGAAGGAGAGAAAGTAATTTGCTATTTAAGTAGGTCTCTCAATAGGTGTGAGAGAAACTACTCGACGACTGAAAAGGAATGCTTGGCTGTGCTGTGGGCAGTTGAGAAGTTGCGCCCGTATATCGAAGGTGTTCGGTTTACGGTCGTGACAGACCACTACTCGCTTGTATGGCTGAGTAATCTTAAGGATCCGTCGGGTAGGTTAGCGCGCTGGGCAGTTAGGCTTCAGCAATTTGACTTTGAAATCATTCATCGCAAGGGGAAGGAACATGTCGTCCCGGATATGTTGTCGCGAGGAGTTCCGGTTGTTGCCGAGATCTCGGATGCGGATTTGGACCCTTGGGTGGTGAAGATGATTTCGGCGGTTGAGTTGAACCCGTTAGCATACCCAGCGTGGAGAGTGGAAAATGGGCGGCTTTTCAAGTTCGTGAAAGCCAGCCACATTGTAGTTCACGAGGATAATAACGAGTGGAAATTAGTTGTAGGGAAATCAGGTAGATTAGGGATTTTAAGAGACTGCCATGACAGTCCGTTAGCTGGACATATGGGTGTCCGGAAAACCTTTGCTAGAGTAGGAGGCAAATATTATTGGCCTAAAATGAGACAGGATATAACTAGGTACGTTAGGAATTGTAAAGTTTGCCAACAAGTTAAGCCGGTGAATGAGAAACCCGCTGGTCTAATGAGGGAACGTGTAGGGGTTTCGAAGCCTTGGGAAATGATTTGCGTAGATTTGGTAGGACCTCTTCCCAAGTCCAGTAGGGGGTTCGTTTATATTTTAACTGTCGTCGACTATTTTACCAAATTTCCCCTGTTATTCGCGTTGAGATCTGCCACCGCAAAGGCAGTATGTAAGGAGTTGGAGGACAATGTCTTTCTTTTATTTGGCGTTCCATCAGCGGTCGTATGTGACAACGGCCCGCAGTTCCGTAGTAAGGAACTGAAAGCGCTTTGCCAGGCGTACGCGTCACAATTAAGATATACAGCACATTATCATCCACAGGCTAATCCTGCGGAAAGGATTAATCAAATTATAAAGACAACGCTGAGAGCGTATGTCTCGGAAAATCACCGAAGTTGGGACTCGCAGTTGGCGAAAGTAGCGTGCGCGATACGCACGGCCCAACACGACGTTTTAGGGATTTCGCCATATTATGCGAATTTTGGTAGGGACATGATAACTTGTGGTCGAGAGGTAGCTCCTACAAGTTATCACGTCGGAAATAGGGAAGCAGCTCCGGGTAGTGCGGAGGCAGCTTCGACAAGTAGGGACTTAGCTTTAGAAGATAGGGATTTAGCTGTAGAAGATAGAGATTTAGATGTAGGAGATAGAAATGTAGATAGGGCCCAGATAGAACATCGATTTAGGGAGCTTAGGTTAGATATAGGTAGAAAGTTAGCGGCGGCCGCCAAGAAGTCCGCGAAAGTCTACAACCTCCGACGGCGAGATACCCAATATCTCCCGAACGAGTTAGTATGGCGCAGAAATTTCGCGTTATCAGATGCCGCTAATTATTATGCCGCAAAGTTGGCTCCCAAATTCGTCGGTCCCTTCAGGATAAGTAAGCGGGTGTCACCTTGGACATACACGCTAACGGATGAGAACGGTAAAGACCGTGGAACATGGCACGTGAAGGATCTTAAGCCTCATCACGATGCCGATTAGTCTAGAAGTCCCAATAGAGTAGCGTTAGTTTGTTTTTGTTTTTGGATTTTGTTTTGTTTGAGATCTAGACGGGCAGTTTTGGCCAATGGTGGGAATGTCTCTCCTTTGTTGTAATGTCAACCTATGCCTTGGAAAATGATTTGGGTTTCTTCGAAAACCAAGCTCATTTCCCAGGAGGTGAGGGTGGGGTTTGTTGCGTTAAATTTTACCGCAACAAGGTCTGCTCTCAGGTCCCTTCTTTTCCTACCCTTGGTCCCTCTTTTCTTGGTTTCGTACTCGAGGTCCTGGGATGTGGATGGGCATCCGAGGCCCCCATCAGCCTTCGGACCACCTCCTTGGAGCCTAAGGTACAACCAGCCAGGTACTCGAAAGTGACAGGTCGGTCACAAGCCATCAGACAGGCGATCTGAATGGCAAGGAATGGAAGTTCCGGTTGCGTAGCCCTTCGGACGGAAGGGAGACTCGCAACCGTCGATTGAGGGCGAGCGGGGGTCGGATGGTGAGCCTGGAAGGTCGTCAGGAGACTCCCACCGACCCAAAAGCACCAATGTACCGACAGGAGGTCGGTACAGACGAAAGAGTGGGGGGAGGACGATCCCCTTAGCCAACACTCCACCGAGGGATCACCAGACAAAAACTATGTCTGCTCAAAGGGTGTGGCGGACAGCCAACATAAAACACCCCAACGACTGTCACACAGTAACTAGTGACAAAAGCACTATGTTCGATGGGTGGAGAGACGACGATCTCTCTCACAAATCACCCCGCCGCTGGAGCACCGGAGGAGCAGCAGAGGAGTGCAGGCGGACGGCCAACGAAAACAGGCACTCTTCATACAAAAGAACTACCAGCACCACGGTAGAGAGTTTCGTTCGATGGGCATAGGGAAGACGATCCCTAAGTTGATGCCCCGACGAGGGAGCAACGGAGGAGCAGCAGAGAGTGTGGGCGGACGGCCACAGAAAACGCACTCCCATCATAGAACCCGCACAGAAAGTGCGTGACAAAACGAACACGAACACCATAACACCATCACTAAAACACAACAAGAAGCATCGTATGGTAGACGATCACAACAGCACAAACGAAACGAATCAAGGCGACAATAACACTAAACACGAATGTTGCAACGCAAATAATGGCCGAGAGCCCACCCTAAATTCCAAAATTTTGTAAGGAATGGCCTGCTATCTGCAAGTCTCATCCCCCAAATCTGCGCGAAAGTCCACCGAAATAGTTTAGAGTACTCGCGGAAATTTTGTAAACAAATACCTGATGGATTCCTTGCCGGGTATTTGGGGTTGATTGAGGCTTCCCTAGTTGAGGGAAAGGTCCAGAGTCCGATGTCCGGGTGGGGGAGTAGTGGCGTCCACCAGCATCCTTTTTTCTGTATTTTTTTGTTTAAATTAACTTTGTTTTAATTCGTGGGGAAAAATGCCGGTTGCAAATTCCTCCACGAGTTACTCTGTTGTTTTGTTTTCTATGACAGATGGTCATAGAAAACTTATTAAAAGAAGGCTAACTCTCGAAAGAAGAGAAGAGAGTTCGAAGTCGGCCGGCTAATCCCAAATGTACTGGAAGGATCCTCCCAAGGCGAATTCCAGTACATAGAGAGAGGAATGATTGGAAAGTATGAGAGGACTAGCGGGTTACGGCAGCGCATTGGTGTCGCATTACAGTGACCGTTTAGCCCGTTTAGTATGTTTGAATGTGGTGGTTAATGGCCGTGGGAGGCATTGCTGAATGCCATCTTAAGATCCCACCGTTGGGGTCTAATACCAGCGAATGTATGAGAGAGTGTGTGTGAGGAAGCCGAGCGACTTCGAACAAAGCGAGAGCCCTGGAAGTCACTTCTTGGCTGACCAGCAAAAGATTAAGTTTGGAAGTTTTTTTTGATAGAGATTTTTTGATTTGGCGTTGCGGAAAAGCAACTTTTTGAGACAAAATTAATCAGTAAACCGTGGAGGTTTTTTTTGAGTTTTTGGTTTAGTAGAGTAATTTTGTGGAGTGAATTCCAACAAGGACAAGCGGAAGGAAGGATCCTGCAGAGTGGACAGGGCATAGGACGGAGAGTGAAGGTGAAGGTTGTCAGAAGGACAACGGCAACAATTTTGAAGTGGGCAAGGAACCCAACAGAAAAGATAAGTACAGTGAAAATCGTTTGGTTTGGGTTTTTTTTGTGAAGTGAGATTTCGGTAGACTTTCGTTCCGTAAATTCCCGAAAAAGCGGGACTCGCGACCTGTTAGTTTTTTCATTTTTTTTGTTTAAATTTTCGAGACAACGCGATAGCGGGCCACGCCAACGGTCCAACCATCTATACACATATATATATATATTCACTTTGGTGTTGCGTCGCCACCAACAATTTCTTCTTCGGGGCTTTTTCTACCCCGCCAATAAAAGACCGCGCTCCAACGGAGCTTTTATAACGTTTAAAACTTTTGTTTCCTTTTTTGGTTTTGCTTATTTCAGGTTTCGTAATTTGCCGAAAATTACGTGGCGCCCATTTTTTTTTCTTTTTTTCTCAACACATATAATTTTGGCAAAAATAAACCCAATAAGTGCATAGTGCGCTTAACATCAGTGAACCCACCCCTTCTCGCTGAGCAAACCGAACGTAGCCCTTTCACTGGCTACGGTTGCAAAAATTGTTCGCGATCTCTCGTTGCCGATCTCTGGCAATTGTCATTATTCATTATCGACTTTCCTATCGGGCAGTGGCGACTGCATTTTTGTTTTTGATTTCGTTTTGTTTCGCCAAATAAAGTTAATTAGTAGTTTGATCGCGAAAATAGTATTGTAAATAATTTTGCAACAAGCTTTAACTATGTACCACATAATCGTGGGTTGAATGATTTTTTTGATGTGTAAGAACCGCCACGCCTTGTTTATTCCATACCGCCCACATTTTGAAGTCTGCCTTGCATAGTCAATGTAAAAATATATCCATAAGAACAATTTTAGAAACTATTTCTGCAACAGTTGCCAAGATGTAACGTCTTTTTTGTTGTATACTAAGATTAGCTTCTATTGTATGGGAGGTGACACGCCCCTAATCCGAAACCGCTCTTATAGTGATTGGAACAGTTTCAGAGTAGGTACTTACAGATGTTGGACGGTTCATGCATATGAGGGTGTACTAAAATTCTGGGAATGTATCGAAGACAAACCAGAACTGTTGCATTCACTTTTGAAGAATATAATAGACTTTTCACACCGAGCCCAAAACCGGGTTTTCGCGAATGCTCTCGAAAACTTCCACGAGAACAGAAGTTTTCCCATACATACATACTTCAGTTTTCAAAACGATTCGTTTGCACTCGTTTTCCACGAAAACGCCAAGAGAACGATTTCGAATCGTTGGGTTGTTGGAACAAACACACCTTTTGCAAATTTAGCAAAATGGCTGACCGAACAAATGTCACAACTTACAAATTAAAATCAATTTCCACAATTAATTGATGGGCTTATATTGTTTTTAAATGCACTAAATTCATTTTGTTTATTAATGAATGCGATCGATATTTGTAACCACCAAATTTTGCACCGAAGTTTAACGACTAGTGTCTCACAGCTGATTGAAACGTCAAACGAAAACTAGTTGCTGTGAATGCGACGAAAACACGGTTTTTAATTCGGTGTGAAAAGCCTATAAGAAACAAGAAAGGAATAAAGGACGATGAAGATATGATTTGACTACAAGTTTAGGGGGAAAGCGGGAGACTTGAGCCACTTTTTGTTAGATCGTTAATAAAAATTTGTTTATCAATCACAGCCACCTGTTAAATGGATTTTTTTATAGCTACATTTATCTATTTTAAGAACGGTCTCTTATACTTATAATAAACGCAAGAAATTTTTGGCAAATGCCAAATGTTTGAAAACAGATTTTCGGCTCAAGTCTCCCGCACCACCGGGAGACTTGAACACCCCTTCGGGGAGAGTTGAACATACTCAAATCCTACGAGAAAAACAATAAAACGAATAATTTATCCACTTCCAATGTGATTATAATTTATTTTTATTGTTTTAGTGGTTTAGGTACTTTAGTTTCTTAACATATATAAAGTAAAAAAAGGTAAACAAAAACTTAACTTCAGAAACATAACGAAAATAAATCAATAACTTAAATAACCTACTACAAGGTTTATTTCTTGGAGTTTTTTTAATTAAATTATTTGTTTTATTATTAAAGTTAAATACAAGGCTTTAAAACACTTATACAACATTTAATCAGAGCAAATGGAGATTTTAGCCACTGATCAACTCCCCCTTCAGAAACTGTCTCAAGTCTCCCGTTCACATTTTTTAACAAATTTATGTTCATAATTTTTGTTATATACAAACTAGAATGGTATCATACTAATATTTACAATGTAGAATATCAATATTGTTAGGTAACATCAAATTGATTTATTTACCGCTTTACAGGTCAATTTTATAGAGCAAAAAGAAAAAATATTTTTTTTCACTATTGGCACTGCAAAACACCTTTTCTCTTCTACCAACCAGAGACAGCTGATGATTTAGAATTCTTTTTGTGTGCAATTAGCTCGTCACTGTCTGCATCGCATACACTTACACTTGTTAGATTTCAATGGAATTTGAGCAAATTATTGAGAGTGGCTCAAGTCTCCCATATGTTCAAGTCTCCCGCTTTCCCCCTACACTAAATTAAGAGTTCAATTTGCAATAATCCCCATTGAGTAAGTATTTGAATGCAATTTACAAAATTTTAAACTCAATTTGCGACGAAATGCACTTTACCTCGAATAACCCATTTTATGTTCTATCTCTATCGAGTTTAAAAAAGAACCCGCATACATTTTCCATACAGGTAGTTGTGTCTATGCTCTCACAAAAAAAGGCCATCGCACATTGCCATGCATTGAACCTTATCTGACTGTCAATGACAAATACCACAAGGGACGCGCTGCATTTGCAATCTTTTTGTTGCACGAATTCGAAAAACAGCAACAAGGAAGTCACTGCGATATGACTCTGCGATAGTGGCAATGAAACTCCCGCTGATATCTGTGCCTATTGTTTAGTTGACTTCACACAAACACATTACACACATACACAAAGTATTGGACAAAATATCACAACTCTATGTATGTCCTGCAGTCGATTTTTTCAACTTCTATCATTGAAAGGACTCTCTTACAGCACGTAACATGACATGCACTTGGCAATTGGCCAACTCCTTTCTCCAAATCAATGAAATTAGGTAAACGAAAGTTCCTTTCAGGTCGAAATGCAAGCACAGTTCGAGTGGCGCTGAGGGTCTGTGAAGGATTTCGATTCGGCGACCTACACCTATATGTGTTTTCATTTGCCAACGTCTCCATTCTGAGCGAAAACTTTGAATCCAATTTAAACTTTTCGAATGAATTAATTTTAATCAAAATATTCGTGGAATTGTGTGCAATATGCGCTGCTGCTTCAATTCGGGTGTGTTTTGTCCGGGCTTAGCTGCAAGGAAGTACCTATACTTGTATCAGGAGGTTGGTGCTGTTGTGGTGGTGGTCGGTTAGTGGTTACAATGGCAATGGCAATGGCATTGAAAAACACTCAGTAATGATTTGCATTTACAATGCTTGGTATATCTACGTACGAAGCAGCATTGAAAGCTGGGTTATATGGAAAAGTGAAGAGGGAAATGAGACCTTTAATCGAAAGTAGGGTATGCACCCATACGAATGTGAGTAAGTGGAAGTGTGCACTTCTTCACAGCGGAGGGGTGTTTTAGTTTTTGGAAGTAGGCAAAAAGAAGTTTGCAACTAGAATATGAGCTCAAAGTTGAGGAAGACAGAAGGCCAGCAAACGGACTAGATGTCGTGTCGGTCTACCAAGAAAATTATAATCGGTTATATATTTATCTGGCTTGATATCTGATAAACCGATTTCCATTTTTAACTCAAAACTTTAGAGCTGAATTTGGTTTTCGATGGCGAACTAGGGTGTATAAACAGTTAAACTGAATAAGCCATAAGCTTGTAAAGATAGCTTGGAAGGAAGATCATCACAGCCTGTCACTTATATTCAGGCGAACTTGGAAAGAGAAATGTTCTAACAAACCAACGGCTTAACAGTAAAGTACCATTGCAAAAAAAATTACACCATTTAGTTCAAGTCAGACCTTTCAAACATCAAAATCAAGCAGGTTATTGACTAACATACCATTTAATAATAATAATAATAATTTTTGGCGCAACAGGTCCGTAGGGACCCTAGGCCTAGCTTCTCACAACCATTCGTTTTGTGTGAGATCTGAGATTTCATTTTTGGAACGAATGGAAGGGATCCACAAATTTGTGCCGATTCCAAACGGCTAATTGAGAAACTCTTTCAAGACAGTTATACTCTCGGATGTTTGTCAGACGTTCGCGAGAGATGGCGCAGTGGAAAAACCCTTGAGTTGGAATTTGGGTTTTTGCGGGATTCGAACCTGGACCCCTCGCTTAGTAGTCCAACACACTAACCACTAAGCTACTGCGCCTACCAGCCTCATTGGTATTGGTTTTCAACATCATTGTAGCGCAAAGTGGACGTTTATCTATTACAGATAAGTATTGCGAAGTATTTTTCGACATATGGTTCAATATGCCCAACCCAATCTGTAGTTCCTGCAAATTAATGCGTAGTCAAAATGAAAGCATGTATTTTCGATGTGCGTTACATAGCTACACGCTTTACTGTAATGGTGTACATGGGGTCGGCTCTAAGGGAATCCATATAGCTTTTATCGTACGCCCCCAACCCTTAGCCACCATACGGATGTAATTTTATTCAACTACACTTGACTTTGAAAATGTCCTTCTTAAATAAAAAACAGTTCCGCTCCATCGGACCTATTTTGAAGATTTATCTGTGTTAATAACATCATTCAATTGACCTCCCCCCACATGGC
Source organism: Cheilosia vernalis (assembly GCA_949126925.1). Classification (NCBI taxonomy): domain Eukaryota; kingdom Metazoa; phylum Arthropoda; class Insecta; order Diptera; family Syrphidae; genus Cheilosia; species Cheilosia vernalis. The sequence continues at coordinate 40,985,946 of OX421361.1, read as the reverse complement.
CGCCGCTGTATATGTCTGATATGGCATAAGGACGGCTCCAAAGACGCCATCAGCAATAAAAACAAAAGGCCTTCAGTGCTTTATGAGTTTTTGATTCAATCGTTTATTTCCGTTATTACTTTACTTTACTAATCCCTGTGTAATAAATCTTAATTTTGTCCTCGATCTTGATGGCGCACAGCAATCATGGAGAAACTTTTCATTTTTGGCATTTTATTTATTCCACTTTGTCACTTTGGCACGTTGAAACTTTTCCTGTTGTCAACTTTACTTTGAGGCACGTATACATAATGATGACGTATTTAGATCTGGATTTTCTTCTTTTCAATGTATGCGGATTTTCGGTTAAACCTTTCTTTTCGCATCGGTTCTTTGCTTACTCATAAATCGTATATACCTATTCTGTTCTGCGGTAGTCCTTGAGGTTGGTACATTCAGTTTGGTTGACGCACAAGTACCTACTTATTTACTTTATGCATTGGGCTGGCAGCGCGTGTGGTAGGCTGCTTTCAAGGATTAACGTTGATGTTTATGACAGATTGACAGGATTTTGAGGGATAATAATGAGAATTGTAGATTCCAAAGCTCCATACAATTTGGGTCTCGTGTACGAGATTAAATTTTATCTATTTGTTTTTTTCGATAAAAGTAAGCTTTATGGGTATTTTCGGTATTAGTTCGAAGGCGTCATCAGGTCAATTAAGTGACTACAGGAATCGTGGCGATTTGAAGGATACCTACATTTGATAGAAGAGAAGTAGTTATATAATAATGGGTATGATTAATCGATCGAAACAATGGCAGTCATTCTTAAAGTCAGGTCTCCCAACCTATCAGATTCACCTTAGGATTTAGCACAACTTGCTCACAACTGATAGGTTGTATTGATAATGTACAACCTTGGCTTCACCTTCTACAATATATCATTAAGTCTAATTTGACTGATCTGACAATTTTCCAAAGATCATCAACCTCATCCTCAATATCGATCCTTTACCCTTAACGGCTATTATGGGCCGGAGTCCCATTTTAAGTTTTTTAGTTAAATTAATAGGTATATGTGAAAGAATCTATATTTTTTCAAGATTTAGTAACTTAACAGTTATGACTTTACAATCTAATTTTAATAGCAGCGAGCTAATCCACAAAAAGCCTACCAACTCATGTAGTCACGCAGGGCCAGAACCGACTGCTGGAAGAATTCCACTCTGCCACAAGAGTTTCAGAATCTTAATATTTTGTACGCTCAGACAGTTTTTAACTTTACAATTTACGAGCTTGCATCACATGAGGCCAGATGCTATGTTTGGGATGAAACTATTGCAAAGAAGGATTCTTTAGAGGTGTCCAACTGCCTTAACAAATTTATTGAAGTTCATGCGTCAAGAGGGGTACGAAACTTTCACTTCTGGTCAGATAACTGTGGAGGACAAAATACAGTGGGTGATCAAATTATTACGGCCACTAGAAAAAATATGATTTTTTTAAAAGTAACCTCAAATAACTTATATGTTTTTATTTTTCAGTCTTTATTTATTTTTACATATTGGAAACGATATATAAACATAGAAAAGACTTATGTTTATTAGAAAAATGCCACAGAAAAAATTAAAAAAAATATTTTGCTACCCCTCCTTCTGCGGAATAGTTTCATTGCCTTTCTTACAATACGAGTAAATATTTGTAATATTTTCCCTCTTGTGACATACTTCAATTAAGCGTTATTTAACTGTGGCTTGTTTGTAACTTTTTCTTTGTCTATTTCTCTTATCATTAGCCGCCAAAGATTTTCTATTGGGTAAGGAACTGGGGAGATTCAAGGCCATTCGAGGACCTCCACATAATGTTCCACCAAAAATGGAGTTACTCTTTCTAGAATAGGGTGAAGAGTGATGCATTAATACATAACTGCTTGGAAACCATTCCTAAACTTGTGGCAATAATATCTTCGTTGCATTAAATTCTCAAAATAAGTATTTTTTTAAAAGGTGGCCGTAATAATTTGATCACCCACTGTAAGAACAAAGTTGTATTCGGATTCTTTTTGTATGGGCTTCAAAAAATTATAATATAAACATCACTCATAGATTTCTGGAGAAAGGTCACACACAAAACGAAGGAGACAGTGTACACGCCATGATCGAAAAATGTCAAAAATTCAAAGCGATCTACACACCAATAGAATGGTATTCCATTATACGAAACGCAAAAACCAAAAAACCCTTTTACGCAGGACGATTTTCGAGATTTTAAAACTTTCACTAACTTGATGAACTGGACAAAAAATACACAAAACGAAAAAATACCTTGCAGCAAAATCCGTGAGGTAAATTTTAATGCTGAAAGACCATATCAAATGGATTACAAAGAATTATTCGAAAATGAATATAAAACAATTATTTTATACATTGATAAGAAAACAAAAAATAAAAACAGATCCAAAAAGCTTCTACGAGAAGTATTTTATGCCGCCTACGAGGATCCTCTTGCAGTTTCGGCGGAGAAATATATGGATTTGGTTTGGCTTTGCGATCAAAACCTCGTTCCCAACCCATATCAGAATTTCTACAGAGCATTAAAATGCATTTCCCGTGTTCCAGTGCCATCTGACTCTGAAGAAGACGAATAAATTATAAGCTATTTTTTATCTTCGAAATAAAAGTTATTTTGAAAAATTTCATTTGGTTGTTTTTATACTAACTAAAATTTCTAAAAATAGGTAAGTTACAAAACATACAATACTAAGTTACACATTAGTCAGTTAGTATAGTTTTTGAACTGATATGTTCGGTGTTATATAGAACTAACATCACATAGTATATTGAAATGTCCCAGTTATGCTGTAAGTATAAGACTAACTCAAATTAAACATATAATTGCCAGGAGAAGGTTTTTACAAAAGAACATTTTTATGACAAATAAATATCATAATACGGGTTAATGTTGTTATATGGCTATGTCTATTCATACGGTGCGACTGTGTCTCCTCTTTCTAGGGATGTGCATTGTGCATTGTGCAAAGTTGTTTATTGCTTATATAACAATTACAATGTAATGCGAGGCTTACATTAATTACCGCATGGGACAAGGCCTATATTATTTAAATGAATGCATTGTCAAATGCGACAATCGCTCTATGGGATGACATTGAAATTTCAACCCAAGGCGCTGTTGTTATTACACACACAAGCTCTATAAGAACAGTTTGGCAAACAAGAGCGAAGTATACTTGCATTTTTGAAATGTACAATGTACATAGTTTGCATTTACGTCCGTCGCTTGAAAAAAACTTAGATTTGGACATAAGCTTTTCATAATCGAAACGAATCACAAGGGACTGCATTAATAATCCAGCTGCTGACAAAGTTTCCTGTTGTCACAGAGAACAAGTCAGCATTCTTAATGTGGACATAAAGGGAGTTAAGAATAAATGTAAACTTCTGTTCACAGAAGAGTCAACAACAATTTACAACATGCTGCGTTGCTGGGAAATAACTTCTCGGGCAATAACTTTACCTCGAGTGGGGAATAATTTAAATTTTTTGAGTGAACTTATTTCCCACTGAAGGTAGAGAATAAACTTCACCAGAATTTGATAATTTTTCGATTCAAACTGTAAAACAATTCGAAGTTTTATTATAAGGATTTTAGTATAATTTTGTTAACATTATAAATGATAAATAGTAAAAAGTAAAACCGCGCGATATGTCGAATATGAATTGGGGGTCACTGTTGTTGGTTTGGGTAGATAACAATCAATACCTAAATTGCGTTATTGATTTCAAGGTTGGGACCTAACATTCCTTCAAATATCGAGTCTGTGAATTCCAATTTGGGTGTGCACTTCGGGCGCCTTGGTCTAAAGGTCGCAATGTATTAAAGATCATATTGTCGAATGCAATTTCAGGTCTGCCACTGAAGACTTTGATGTGTGGTTCCAATAGGACATAGGGTAAGCACTGGATTTTTACCGCTGGTATGCTTCTGCCCATTGCTTGAAAGAAATCCACTGTCGCTTAAACTAGAGATTTGAATCATTAGATCTGCTGTCTATCCTTTTTGTAGGTAGGCCCCTCCTTTAAAAACCAACAACAACATCCATAAAATTATGGTCGAAAACTTTCTCACTAATCGATGTTTACGGAAACTGCCGGTAAACAAATATATACATACAGGTCAATTTGTCATCTACAAGTATGTGTACTTAATGGGATGCCTGCAGCCAACACTTGACTTGCATCATCTTCAACAGAAAACAAAGGCTTTTCGAGTTTACCGCCTACCAGAATTAACGACCTTCCTACAGAAACCTTAACTTATATATTAAAAAAAATAATTCACACATTATTTTTTTTTTTTTCTTTTGTTGTTACACAAAATTGTTTGTATTACTCAGCCTTTTGTAAGCTTCTAGGGCAAAGCGTTTATTGAGGCTTAGAAATAAGTGAAGCGTAGGCTGTTCCAAGAAAGCTAAAATCAAGCACCCCTCCAATGTTTCTCTCCACCACTTCGCTTAATGTTCGCTTAATTTTGACAGTAAAAAAAAACCGTGTTGGCAAAGCTGATTGACTTGCTCTGTTAAGAAATTAAATTAACAACTACGAATTTCTTTCTGTTGAACTAACCATTCTCCATAGGTACTTTTAATTTGCTTTCGTTTGAAATTTTGTTGCTAATACCGATATTTTCTCTGATCTGTCAAAATCTATGTGGGAAAATTTATTTTGCACTGGGGACGTTCGGATTCCTAAGTTTAGTAAGTCTGACAGCTGTCTGACTATAGATTCGTTTCAGTTTTAATTGGGCCAGAGTGGTCACGTGTATCGTTTCTGCAGTTGACGTTTATAGGGGGGAAAGCCGACAAATCTAGTCAAGAAAATCCTGCTTACTCCTGCATACCCATTTGAAATTTTTTCATAGAGTCAAATTTAAAATAAACACAGTCGCACAGTAGAATTCTGTTAAAAAGGTGTCGTTTCTAAGATTACTCTGGAAATTTAGAACTTTCGCACGATATTGAGCAACACTTAATTCGCATAAGACTATAATAGTGTTGTGATAGGCAACCGTGTTACATTTAAAATTTACCTACTTGTTTGAAAATAACAGTTTTTTAATTGGCCTTTTCCATATAAAAAAATAGCAAAATCAAATAAAGGTAACGCTGACCGCGAGAATACAAAAACAATTCAAGTTCCTTAGTCAACGCGTTCGGATTCATAGTCCCGACCAATCTAGTTGACGTCTTACATAAACTAGGTATTCTGAATGCTAAGTCCACTTTTGTCAGCCTTTTTAATGAAAAAACAACAATTCTAATTTTAAAAGTGTTTTTCAATTCGTCACGCCACTGCACAATATAATGGAAATTTTTGCCATTGTGACTGTGAGCTCAAAAAATTTAGCCTGGACACTAAAAATGATTATTAGTACCGCGGTATGTGTTTAGCGTTCCTTAAGTTTTTATTACTTTTCAAACTTGCTACACATTTCAATTCTTGTTAGGGCGGTCAAAGCTAATTTTGTTTCAAAGTCTATCTTATCTTACACCATTCGTCACCCTTTTCGAAAATTCATCATCATACTCAACTGACAGCTGATTTTTTTCTGCTCCATAGACTGTAGATACAAAACATGGACCAACAGTCTCATACACTTCACCCAACTTGACGATAAGAGGAGAACAAGTCTTCGTCTCAAAACTGTTCGCATTTACTGGCGATAAGTACTTTTCGCTTCGATGAGGCTATTGTAGTTGACGGAGACAAGTTGGCGCGATTAAGTCGTTTCAAAAAAAAATATAAGCACCGCGTTGCTTAACGAAAACAAATACTTAAAGCGAATATACACAAATTGCGCAATAATAAAATGGTACGTGGAAAAAAATAAAACAACATCCTCATCAGTGTCGGCAATCGAAAATCAAAAGGGACCCTATATTTGTCAATAATTCTGAAACGTAAATCCAACATTTTTGTTGATATTAAATTTTCTTCCACACTGTGACTATTTTTTACCCTATCTGTACCCTAAACCAGTAACCTCGCCTCTTCAAGGAAAATATTCACGTAGAACAAGGATTTGCGTACATAATAATAATATCGAATCAATCATCTGTTAAATCATATTCTCCCCAATCGCAGTGAATCCTGGAAAATACATTCATGAATGATTCGTAAATACTTTTCGATCGATTGCTTGTATAATATTGTAAACAAATGCAATAATGTTCTATACGCCTGCGAATCGGGGTCATTGGGGCAGATTGAAGTGGATTTATTTTGTTCGTCTTTTGGAAGAAAAACAAGAGGGAACTTTTTTGTTTTTATTTTTCTAATACCGGAAAATTTGCCTCTTATCAGTGTTCGACGGGTAGGTACATGTACTTGCGGTTATCTGAGTCGGAGCCATATTTAAGAGCGATGTGTTGGGGTGTATCTTTTTAGAACATGTGTTGTAAATTTGTGTTAAAAAACGTTTGGTCGGTAGACTGTAAAAATTGAAAAGAATTGCGTACATCATTTAAGTCGAGATTTTCTTACAGACATTTGCTTTGAAGTTATTACGATACAAGATGTGTTGGTTTTGCGTTCGTAAGCGTCGCTGAATTTTGTGGATTTGACATGCAAAACAATAACAAATGCTTTTGAAGTATGAGACAGTAAACCAGATTGGTACGAGATTCCCCTCAAGACCAATTTATTAGGTAGTAGACAAAATAAATCCTTCAACCGGTCTGAATTCACTGTTCCTAAAAAAACAGAGATCGACAATCCGAGCTGGGGAGACTTGCACGACGTGACTGTGGCTGAAAGCAAAGGCCTTGAGAATATTCTCGGGGTCAAAAATTCAGACTACGATCAGTGTGTCGAACTATTAACGCAGCCACTCAAGTCATAATGGGCTTTACCAATGAAAAAAACAAAAAAACAAGTGGGTCCTCTGAAACGCCTCACATGTGTTCCTCTGACAATTGAGGTCGCTTTCGAAGAGTTCCTGCTAAAAAGAAACATGAATAAAATCGTATACCTATTCATATTCGCCTCAAACAAAGATCCAAAAGTTTCAGGGTAGACGCATTTTTGAATTTCTTGGAGCGATTTCCAATGACTGGGGGCTTTGCCTCTTCACAAGCTGGTGAGATATACAGTGAACAAAATTACCACCGGAATATTTCCCATTTTTTTAAAATAGGTATCGCCAAGCTCATATCGTCTACAAACTACAAGTCGAACACAACGTGAATTGCTTTCATACAGTGGTGACACCCTCATTCATTCAAGATGTGACCGTAAGCTCGAGCTGCAGGGTGAGACCGACCTGGTGTACATATGCGCAGCTTAAATTGGCTAGGGATTTTTTACCAATCTTTAGTTATCCCAATATTGCTATAGCATTGGCATAAGCTTATTGAGCACATGCTCTTGTAAATTTCGAGTTGATAAAAACACCTCAATCCCTCTCCTTATAGATAACCGACAGTATGACCTTAATTTGGAGCTTTCACCTCCTGCTGTTGTGCGCACTGGCTGCAGCCAATTCCACAAACTCGATCACACCAACACAAGTGGCGCCAAAAATCGACTACGAATCCAGAGCCCTAGAGCTGGTTGAAAACTCCAACATCCGAATGCAGGCACATTGGCTGAAACTTCGTGATATTTTCCTCATGTCGAACCGCAAATTTAACCAGGTCAACCTTGCGCCCCTTATGAATGACATAAATGCCAGCTATCGTCAATTTACCAGCGAATTGGCTTACAATTTGAGCGTGATTCCTCTGGCGGAAATATCGAACAACATCCTCAGGAGACAGGTGCAAATTCTCGGCAAGCTGCAACTGTCCGGACTGGAGGACGACGACTACGAGAAGGCAATGAATATACTCAGAACTATGAAGGGTTTCGGGACCAGTAAACTGGTGTGTCACTATCACAGCAACGATTGCAGTACATTTGTCTCACAGATACCACAAATTCACGATCTCGTGTCGAAGTCACGCAACCTCGACGAGTTGGAGTACTATTGGACGTCGTGGCGCAAGGAGTTCGGAGATTTGGCGAGGGTTTCGTTCATAGAGTACGCGTACCTTTTTGGAAAGGCAGCCGCCCTTAATGGTAAGTTTGAAGGTGTTTTCTTTTCGAGGGGGTAAGTTGGGAACTGTTTCTTGCATTTAGGGCATGTTACGCCGTCGAAGACCTGGTATCTGGGCTATGAGGAGGACAACTTCCTGAAGGAGCTCGAAGACACCCTTTGGGAGATAAAGCCCCTGTACAAGGAAATGCATGCCTTCATGAGGCATGCGTTGCGAGAGAAATACGGCATTGAATTTATGAGTGTAGACGGTTTGATCCCGCAGCATTTGATGGAACAGGTGCTGCAGCATGCGTGGAAGGCCAGAAGTGTATTCAGTCCACCCTATCCGGACAGAAAGTTGCCAGACATAAAGCATAAGATGGACTCTGCCGTGTTTACGCCGCTCAAGATCAATGAGCTGTCAGCGCAGTTTTTCGAGTCACTGGGGCTAAATCACCTGTCATCGTAGGTTGAATTTTTCTTGATATGCATTTAACCCGATTACCATTCACATTTACACAGCAACTTCTGGAATAAGTATTCCCGTAAAATGTCAGACGAAGAAGCCGGTGCCGACTGCAAGGCGAGCGTGTTTTACTTTCCGCCCGATGTCGCTCTTCGCTACTGCCCCAAAGTGGATTTCAAGAAGTTTCTGCAAATGCACGGTCACATGAGTGAGCTCCAATACAATCTGTACAAAACGCATATGCCCTTTGGTCTCGATCGCGAAGCCTGTCCCGGCTTCAGCAACGCCATTGGTGAGGCAGCCATTGTTGCGGCAGGCAGTCCGAGACATCTGGAGAAAATCGGATTGATAGAGAACTACACTCTGGACAACGAACTAACCATGAATCGGCTATTCCGACTAGTACGACATTTGTTGCTCTATCTATGTTTTTTATGGAACCTCACAGTTGCTTCCTTTCTAGGGCGTCCACACGCTGATATCCCTGCCCATGTACTTTGCCAACGAGAAATTCATTGTCGACTCAATAGACTCCCGCATTCATCCGAACGAATTGAATTGTGCATACTGGAAGATTCAGGCGAAGTATGTCGGTGTAGTGCCACCGAGCAAAAGATCCGAATCGCACTTCGATCCGAGTTACAGTCTCTACAAGGGATTGGATACGAAAAGGCCCAACACTGTGTAAGTATCCCAGGTCAGTGTTAATTTCACGCTTAATTTTCTTTCAATTAGAAAACTGGTTTCCGAAATTCTTGGCTATCAGCTGTACAAAGCACTCTGCCTAACTTCAAAGCAGTACATTAAGAACGATCCAAATTTTCCCCTGCACAACTGTGACTTTCACGGACAGGCGAAGGCTGGGGAGCACATAAAGTGAGTATCGATTGATGTCGGGGTCGGATTCGTCAACTGTCAATTTGCATTGAATTCCGACACAGGAACCTGATGAAACTGGGTTCAACGAAACACTGGCGTGACGCAATGGAAATGGTTACGATGGAGAGGAAATTAAATGGCAAAGCCATCATGGAGTATTACGATCCCTTGTATAAATGGCTCAAGGAGGAGAACAGGCGGAACAAAGTGCCAGTCGGCTGGGATCCGAATACAAGGAGTGAGTTTCTTGCAAATCGATTGTTTTTCCATTCATTGATGTTTTTATTGTTTGTGTTTTTGTCGATTTCAGTGTGCCAAAGTGAGACTTGATTTGGAAACTTAGTTCAAAAAGGACCTAAATTTCGGGCTCTAAAGAAGTAAATTCTTAGATAATTTACTAAATAAACTACTTATTGATGAATTACTCGTATGTGGATTGTTTTCTTTTATACAATGGGCGAGTTTGATATAGGTACAAGCCTGCGTATTTCATTTTAATTGTCTTACATAACTAAAAATCGGTAATAAAAACAGATAATAAATAGTCTAGTTTTGTTAGTACCCTATCCTGAAAAATTGTGCGTTAATTCGAGAGTACGCAAGCCCATATCGAAGTACAAACTTAGTGAAACCAGTGTACCTAGGAACTTTTTTCCTTTTTCCTTTTTTTTGTCTATTTTCTATAAATCAAAATCTGTTAGGTTCAAATCGAACTCAATTGATTTAAATGTATTGCCATGGCCATTCTCATTAAAAATTACGTAAAACGTGAAAATTAGAAAAATAACGAGTAGGTACCTAATGACGCAGTATTGTCACTAAAAAAATTGAATCCGGTCAAATCTGACCGAATGACCGATTTCTATTTTTGTAAATTAGGTCATCTCATAAGTTAAAATAAGAATTTTTGACCAGAAGTTTGGTCAAAAATAAAATATACTAATATTTTTACTAAAAAAAGAAAACAAAAATTAACTAATATTATACTAGATGTATAGTTTATTTATTTTTTCAAACAAATCTTCACAATAAACTGGTTTCTGTATGAAACTGTGAGCATGTTCCTTAAGTATGGCCAAGTTTCATTCAAATTATAGGAATATCTCTAGGTATAGGTTTAATAAGAGAATAATCGGCCCTAGCGTGGTATCCGTCGGAACGGAAAATTCTCTGATTTTATACGATTCGGAGGATTTTTGCTGCGAGGTATTCTTATTCTTCGGAACAAACTGTTCGGAGAATTGTTCCGACATTTTGCAACGCATACCTATCGGCGAATTACGTTGAAGTGCGATGAAGTGAATTTTTTTGTTAAATTTTTGACAGCTAGGCTCCGATATCCTCCGAGAGAAATTGGTTGCGGAATTTGTTTAATATATCCTCCGAGTACAATGAGTCGCGAAATTTATTCACGATTTGCAGTAAATGTTAAATAAATAAATTAATAACAAACAATATAGCAACGCATTCGTTCGTATTTATTGCCTAAATTTGTGTTTCCACTGCAAAATCTAGCGAAAAAATCGTTTAGACCGGATTTCAAAATTTTATCCGGTCAAAGTGAAGAGATTTCGGTGAGATATGAATATGACCGAAATCCGGTCAGAATGACAGGACTGGTAATGAGTAAAAAGCAGTTCCTCCCTTGGCTCCAAACGGATGAGAGAACTTTAAACGGTAAGCGGCAAGTATGTCAATAAATATGTCAAAATTAACAAGAAACAAATTCGAAATCCGTCTCAAAAGTCAATTGCGCACAAAAAAGTTGTGGAAATTAGGAATTTAAATAGAAAATCGACGAATCACTTGAAATATCTATTGTTTCATTTTTGACCTTAGAAGATGTCAAAAGTGTTAGTAGTAGTCCGACCCCGAAGTCTTATTAGACACACATTCTTTGGAACTCTCGGAGAGAGTTAAAAATTTTTTGAGTTTGACAAATGAGCTTGTCTCATTAAGACGTGCTGAAATCCTTGATATTCCTCATCGGACGTAAAAACTTCTCTGATCGCAGCTACAATGGAGCAATTTCAAATATCAAAAAAAATTTCCCTCAAGAGGGTCTATGTCTAATTGTATATATAGCTATCATGTGCGGCAAGTGTGCCAAAACCCACAATAAAAGCGCCAGTTCAACGCGGTACGTGCTGGTCTGTGTGTCTCTTGAAAAAAGTATACGAACAAAAATCTCGTGAAAGTAACACTCGAATTTGGGTGCTTAGAAAATTTTGCCCGCCTGAAGACCCACACCTACATTCGAATCTATTTCCTTTTGGGACTTTTACTCTTTCTAATGATTTCGCACTCATCCGCTGGGTTTGGCGCGGGAGTGGCGTGTGGCGGCCACCCTCAATAAATAAATGTGTCCAAGAAAGTGCAGATCACTCCCAAGATCTGAATAGATAAAGACAGCTTTAATAGTTTATTAGTACCTACCTACAATGACAAATGGCGCCAAAAGTACCTTGGATCAAACCATATTGTACTAGAACAATGTGCACTCAGTCTAATAAGTAGCAAGTCCTGTCAATGGTTTTTATTTGTAATGAAAAATATAAAAACATATCTAAACTATCAAATCATTATCTACCTACAACAAATTAACAAAATGTTATATTAATTGCTGACAATTTTATTTTGTTGGGGCCACGAATCCAGATTAGTAAATCTGACAGCTGGGCTGACTCGATGTGTCTTCAGTTTTTATTGCCCTAGACCGGTCACATGAACGGCTTTTGCAGTAGTTGATGTGTGTAAAGGGCTGACGAAGGTCAGGTCAGGTTGATGTGGCTGTCGGCAGAAATAGGTGAATAAGTGCACCTTGGATCGCGTTATAGAAAACTGAAAGTGTTGAACGAAGGTCATTTTTATTGAACGAATTGAATGAATACGTAGTACATTTTATATAGAGTAGGTACATTCATTGGTGGATAATCTCAAGAGAGAGAAACTGCCATTGACGTCGATTGAATTGAGGTTAAGCGCATTTAAAACAGCTCAGTAACAAAATACAAAACATGGCGTCTGCTAATAGTTAGTGACAAAATATGTATGCAGAAACTCACACATGGAAATTGAGGTGGTTCTCTTTACACTTCAAACACTTGATTAATTAAAAAAAAAATGGCTCCTCTAACCATCCCATTACGTATTTGTGAGTCTACCTTGGCTCAATCATTAGACTGAACTATCAATACAAAAATTGTTTCATTGAAGATTAAAGCAACAAATTCAGCATCAAGGATGATGATTCCTGCACACACGTAATTCGATATAAAGCCATTGCAATTCGACCTAAATATGAATAGAATATCTTATGGACACTAGCTAGGATGAGAAACACAAATCCCTAATCCTTACCACACGCCAATTAAGACTATTACCATATTGTTGATATACGAATAACGCAACAAATTAAAGTTCATCAACTAATAATATTCATTGTGACAATTTCAAAACCGCACATTTATGGCAGCAATTATATGTCACTCATTCAGCTTCATTAAATTTTTATACCAAATTACACACACATCAACCCAACCAGGGGTTGAATTAAAGCACCCGTGATCGAGTAGTATAGTATACGCGACCGAATTTGTTCTTGCGAAATTCAGTGACGTATTGCTGGCTGACGGATGCGGTAATCCGACACCAGGTCAGGCACATATTGTACCACCGATACTCTGGATTTTTTTGTTTAACCAGTTTGACAAACCACACTCCACGCCACACAATCTCGCAACAAGGAGCGGGAGCGGTAGAAAACCAATCATTAAATCCGACCCGCTACAAGCAAAATACAGATTTACAGATCAACATCATAAGCGGCGCTAAATGTAAACAGTGGTCGGGAGTAGCTTTTAAAATGTGACATGTGCTTGAAAACCAAAATACCGTCACACGGCACAGCTTGTGTAAGGAGTATGCGCATACCTAGTCCTTTTGCTTTGGCACAGAAGCTTGGAAATCCCGGAAAAAAGTCGGGAAATTATTATTTCCTGTTACCCGAAGATGGGGAAATAAGACTGTTTATGAAAATGGTCAAGGGAAATATTAAAATGTTCACGCAAACTGCTAGCAAAATGTTATCCATCCAATATAAGACGCACTGCAAAGATTGGGGTAAAAAGTCGGCTGTAGCTCTAAGGTGAATAAGTGTAATAGAATAGGTACTGTGTGAATAGGGAAATATTGCTGTTCTCCTCGTTGATGGATTTTTAAGCATATGCTAATGGTTTCCGTGGAAATCTCCTCTAAATCTCTTGGATTGAAATCGTGGACTTTTTGCGGATAAATTAACACTTAGTCCTTGCACATGAGCGTGCACCGCCATTTCAAAACTGAGAAATATGCTCGACTTGGCAACTCCCCAGCATACGAGGAGATACACTCACTAAAAAAAATCTAATAATCGCCCAACAGAAAGTCACGTGCCTCACATCGCATAAAATTAAAGCACAACTTGATTGCCACCACGACCACACATTTTCAATCGCCGAATCAGTAGTAGTGCACTAAGCAGTAGAAGACGCCGCTATAAATATCAATCAGTTTAGTGATAATCGGTTCGGTCAGGAGTGTGAACTGTGAAATCATCGCTCATCGAAAAAAAGCTACGCAGAAGTACACAAACATTCCACATTATTTAATCGCGGTCAAAACGAAAGTCAGCCATCACAACCTGATGATTATATTAATCTTAATCCAAAAAGTAATTCCTAGTGTAAACAAAAGAGAGCAAATTAAAAACTAACACTTAATTTAACCTACCCTAAATTTTCCTAGCTACAACCATGGGTCCCTAAAAGTTAAACAGGGTACCCATTAGAGCTTATAAAAATGTTTAATAATCACTCTAGAAAAAAATTGAGTCGGGTTATTTACATAAAGTGACATTTACACTCTAAAATTAAAGATTGTAAACCTACGAAGAAATAAATACAGTGAGTCAGCTAGCTTCAACTACATTTTTTTTTTGACACACACACAATAATAAAGGCGGCCGTGAAATTTTAGTTTGGCTTGCAAAATTTAAACAGTTTACTTCTGCGTTACGTAAATGAGCTCTAGGTGGTCACACTAGGCAAACCAAAGATTTCAGTTCATATCAATATCTTGAGCGTGCCCGGTGGCAAATAATTTTTTTTTGCGAACGGAAAGCGAAGGAAAAACCGAGGGTGGTGAAAATCTTCCAAAGACACTATGAGAATAGCAAGCGCGTTCTCATAGTAGTGTCAGATTTTTACTGACTAAAAACACCACCCTTCTAAAGATTGTTAGATACTGGATACTGAAACTAAGATATAACTTATCACGCAATTTTTCTATCATTAAATAACATATTTTGACAGGTTACCTTCCAATGTAAGATCCTGCGTGTTCCGCAAATTAAACGCGGTTAATTTTATCTTGCCAAGTCGAACGGTTTCGTTCTTTGTAGTCGGCGCAATAAATTGCTCTCGTCCAAGATTTGTCGGGCTGTATTGTTGATATGTCCAATTAGTCGGTTTCTATGCTTTCTCTTGAAGCTTCTAGTTTCACCTTCGATTATTGGAATTCCGAGATCCCTATGGATATCGTTGATTCTAATATACCTACCATGGTGCTTGAAGAATTTCTCGAAGCAATTTATTTTGAAAAATTTGTAGAATATTTGTTTTCTTGGTACAACCCCAAAGTTGTATACCGTAGGTCCACACCGGCTTTAGCACCTGCTTGTATAAAAGCAGTTTGTTCTCAGTACTAGGCTGGGAATATTTTTCGAGTAATAATTGTTTTTTAACAAGTTTTTTGTTGAAAGGTAGCTTGCAGATTTCAGTTTTTGTAAATATGTAACTTCATCCAGATGATGTTGGAAGCGGTACACACTTTCCACGCGTAGGCGAATTTCACTGCCGATATTTTCTTTCTACTCCATACGAGGCTATGATTTCTTCATCAATAAGGCACACCTGCTCTTCGACACTGTAAGGACTGTTTAGTATTTGGGACTTTTTTGTTTATCACTGTTTCTACACATGTTCTAAGGTTTGCTGTGCGGAATCTATGAACAAAATTTTTAAAAAAATTTCTGCGTAAATAAAAGTCATTTCAATTGAGCTCTTTTACCAGCTGAGTTTTAAAAGCACACAATTTTAAGTATTTCTTTAAAATTTCATGAAAAATTGTCAACTCTTTTCCTTACTGAAACTTTTAAATTTCTGATGCGCGAGACTTATGATACGGTCCATATATTTTCGGTGGCCCATGCTGATTCAAAGAGCTCTTGCTGAGGCGTACATTCAGAGCTGGAGAAGTCTGGCATATCTTCTGAGCCCGTTAACGAATTTGATTTATATTTGTACAACTACTTGCTTAAGTGGCTCCCGACCAGAGGAGCATCTCTGCCTGAGATACTGCAGCCCTCCATCCTCTGCTATACAGGGCAGTTATCCAGACCACGAGTTTTGACATCCATGCCGGCTAACACCAGCCGAAGTGAAACAAATAGAAAAAGGAACCAGTGCATAGGAAAGAAGTCTCTTTTGTTCGATCCTCATTTCCCATAAGAGTGGATGAAGAAAACTAAGACTCCCACCCGGCGAGCGTTGCGAAACTTGAGTCCTTCATCATTTCGTAGTATTTGTCTTAGAAATGCTACCTTTTTGAGATAATTGTTACCCCAATTTTTAAACGTTCTAAAAAATCTCAACGTCAATATGACGTATGTATATCTATAGTCATTCCTTGAAAAATACATGGTACGTAGTATTTTGTAGTGGGGTAGGTTGAAAAGCTAGTCAGACGTTCTATGACCCAATCAAGATGTAAGCACAAAGGCCCATTGATAATTTCTGGAATGGTGGTCGGAGTATGTTCAGGTACGTCGTATATATCCCATGAACTATGCTCCCTAGAATGCTTGACAAACTGCACTAATCGCATGAATTTGTGCATCAATTTCACACAATCCAACATACCAAATACCAACTGTCGCCAAATAACACAGCAAAATTTCCCAAAACAAATACGCTTACCCCGCACAATTTCCCATTTTCCTCGTTTACAGTCGGAAATATTTCCTCCATCATTCGGCGCAGAAGTAATTTCTCCATCGCACCTTAGAACCGTTTCGGCTTTATGCTATTCCAACAGATTGCGCTCGCATCGCAAGTCGCCACTATCCTGTGATGGGAAAAATTGGGAAATTTACACCTAGACGAAGGATTACGTCAATCCTACCAAATATTGGTTTTAGTAGCCGACTAACTTTTCGCATGGACTCAAGTCTCTGTAGACTCGCACGGTTCTAAAGGATACATACAGTATATATCTACACACATCTCTCTTTCTCTCACACACACACCTACATAAGTGTACATACAAATTAATTTAAATAATTAAACAAAAAAAAAATCGCTTTCTTTTATCATTTAAATCGAATTATTACATTTACATAAATTAAGTTCAAGTGTAATTTTGTTACAAAAGAAAAATATTTTAAAACAGTGACAGTGCAAAAAAAGAGCACTATTTCTACTTCCAGTTTAATGTTTTCAACACCAATAACTACATTCGAATTAAAGTTAAAATAAATTCGTTTGAAAAGCGAAAGACAAAACGGTCCTGCTCATTTGAAATGGTGGAGTACATGAAATGTTCATATGTATCCGATGAATAAATCGGTCACAACTCACAACGTTTCGTCGGTAGTATAGTGTTGTCGCGTTTCTCGTTCGTCCGTTTTTTTTTTTTTGTGGGTCATAAAATGACACGATATCGTGAACAACAATGTCGGGTCAATGCGGTAGTCGGACGGCGCGCAACAATCTGCATAGCTCCTAACCATCGGTTGTGTAAATAAATAAAAACTGTTTCAAAACTAATCAACCATCTCCCGGGAAGGATTTTTGCCAAGTGTCGTTGTCTTTGTCGTTGTCGTTGTTCGCGGCTCTATAAGCCGGAAGTGTTTCCCATACTTTTCCAATCTCAAAGTGTACCTACTCACTGCTAGGTGAAGAAGCCCACGCAGAGACACTATTCGTGCAGGGCAAATCTTCTGCTTGCATTTTTAATTTTATTTTCTGTGCCAGTGTGAGTAAAGCTCAATCACCCCAGAAAAGGAATTAATATTTAAAAAAGGATATCATCTCACTTCCCATTTATATTTTTCCTTTCATTAAGCACCGCACCATACCAGCCTCTGTTGTGTGATTTTTATCCAGGGCATTCATAGTCAAAGCCTGTACCTGCATCGCGTTTTTAAAACCACCAACACTACCACCCAAGACAGAAAGGCAAAGGATAATAAAAATGCATCAACACCGTGGTGGCGGTGGACGACGACGGTGTAGTAGCAGTAGGAAAAGTTTCACTAAGGATGCAGGGTGGCCCAGCAACAGTGGCGATGGTAATAGCAACAGTGGCACCACGACCATTACCTCGTCATTCTCTAGGAGCAGGAGTTGTACCACCTCCATCATAACCAACAGCAAATAAAAAAATACCGTATTATACATCATGCGCGAAATGTTCTGCTTAACATGTAAATAAGGTTGCTTAAACAAAATTATATATAAAAAAAAAAGAAAAGAAATAAAGAAAATGTTCAGCGCATAAAAGGGAACAAAAAAAAAAAAGAGAAAAACCTCGTCCTGTCGTGTAAGTGTTGTTTCTGTGTTTCGCTTGCTCATTTTCGGATTATCCTGTCGGGAGTGTTTCGTGTTTGTCGTGTAAATTATTTTTACATTTTCCCCTTCTCTATAGTTAAGCTAAAAGCTAAACAAATTAAATTAAAAGTAACTTCTAATGTTTATCTCTAATAATAAAGTAATTGGATCTCGTTATAGTGTTTAAAGAACATCGTATACATACAATATTATTGTTAATAATAAATGTAAAGGAAATTGTTCTTCAACGTTTTTTCGCTGTTAATACGATCTTCCGCTTATTAGTAATATATATAAAATTTAAGCTTGTTAAATTAATAGTTAAATACGCGAATAGTTAAAAGTAGTGATTTCAACTAGAATAAATTTGAAAAAGTTACGGTTCCATTGTGAAACTTCGTTGTGTTTGTTTTTAAATGAAAGTTTATATTACGAAATTGTATATATTTCCTACTAATAAATAAATCAATATAAGCGCGTTTTGTTAATAGTGCAATTAAATATTTATCTTTAAATGTTAAAATAATAAAATAATAAGACATCAATTGGATAGTTTCAAGTGGATTACCAACTACAACGAGTGCTTTGAAAAGTAAGTTAAATTTGTATTTACCTACCTAACTTATTAAACAAAATTCTAAGGTGTGTTGCTGTGGTATTTTCCAAGAATTTGTTTGACAAAATTTAACCTAAAACGAATGCCTTTGCTGCGAATTGGATATTTCTCATGTGCATAGTCTTTTATTGACACAATAACCGAAATAGTCGACCTTTTCTAGAATCCGCAAAAAATGTCTTTGTAATTTTTTTACAACCAGTAAAAATAAATCACATAGAACTCTCTTACATTTTGAAATATTTTAGGAATTAATTAATGTTTTTAAATTTTTGCCCCGTTCCGTAAACGTATCTGCCAATTAGGGTTCCAGGAATTATATTAACATCACTTATGTCGTAAGAAAATTCGTCAATTTCTCAAAGTGAACAATGAAGGAATTGGAGATAGGAGAGAATATTTATGTAGGTATAAACAAAATTGGCAAAAATTTCCTAACAAAACTGAACTGGGGCTTCTGCCAATTTTAAGCGATAAACGTTGTTAATTCGTGATTTTCCTAGTTCTCTAAAAAATAGTTATGATATGAATTAATTTATATTTAACATTAAAAGATAGTTAGACTTGTAACATGTGGATCTCTATGCACAGGATTTAAAAAAAAAAGTGGTTTATGACAATTTCAACATGTTGCGAAGTTTACATGTGTAGATTGTTTTTTTTTTTTATATCTTCTGATTTTAATATATTTTGTTTGATTGATAATGCATACCTATACCTACCTATAATTTTTTTTAAACTAGATTTTCGAAATATCATTTATTTGTTCAGCTCTGCGTCGCGTTATTTTTGATGATTAAAATTGTTCTGGTAACTACCTATTTTATTAGTTAATCCCTTGGAAAATTTATGATTCCAAGCACAGTGTTTGTTTTTCAGAATATTTTACAAACCTATTTATTTTGTTAAAAAAAATTCAAACAAAGCTTTGCTTTGCGAAAAAACTTAATGATAATATTTATCTCGTGAAATTTAAGGCATATTTGCAGTTACTTCTATCAACCAAATCTTGGAAAGATTTAAATTTGTAGATAGAACTCCAATAACTGTGTTTCCATTCTTTCTTCTTTTTTTTTACTTCGTCCAATAAGGTCCCGATGTTAGTTAGGCATGCTAATAGATTTAAAATTTGTCTCGGAATGTTATCCTTGCGATGAAAAGAAAAACGTGTTCGTTATATTTACTTAAACGCTAAGTTTCTGACTTCAGGTTTGATTTTATAAATAAAATTTTAAATTAACCTAAAACAGGTATAAAAAATCAGTTTGGTATTTAATAATTCACACGACTGAATTAAATGCTGAATTTTTTAATCGCAACTATTTGAAACAAATTAAAATTTAATTTTGTTTTTCGCCGGTAATTGAAAATTTGTAATTCGGCCGATAATGACCCGTTTATAGTTGGTTTTGTTTATGTTTAGTTCAGCGAAATTATCTTCGAATAAAGCTCAGTTTGTGTAGCCCAACTATTTTTTATCTGCAGAACCAGAAGTCAAAAATAAGAATTCCCGACACGAATTTCTCCTCAACATGCAACTGCTAATGCTCAGGATATTTTGGCATCAATACAACTCCCGAAGCACGTATTGCTATAATTAGAAAACCTTAAGAACATCATTGACAGAGAAAATGTCGAATAATTATATGCATTAATTAAAAAGACCCTTTGAAGTGTAAATTTAGTTACAAAAATAAAATGATGTAAGACTCGGAATAACAAAATCTAGCGCTTAATTGCAAACAGCAAAACAGATTAAAAAATGTAACAAAACATTTAAATATGCAAAACAATTGTAGTCTCTCATTTTAAACGATATATGAATTGTACACGGCTGTGAACTTATAAGTCCTGTTTAAATGTGTTTCCTAAGAAATGTTGTGTTATGAAAGATTTTTGTTAGTTACCTAATGTATATTTGGTTGTTCGTCCTTAAGCAAAGATTCTACTTTTTCCGACTAGAACTTTGTACCTGCAAGCTTAAGGTTTACGTGTTTTGGGTTTGGGAATACCTACCTGAGAATTTTTTAGCCTTATTGTTTTATGTTACGACCGTTTTCTAGAATTTAATTATGGGCAAACAGTTGTAATTTGCTCTATGAAAGTTATTTCCTAAATTGTTTCGAGTAATATGCGAACCGTCACTTTTGACAGAGTTTTTTTTTTGTCTGACTTACGCTCTAACCAAACTAATAAATTCATTTCTTAGAACCTGCGTTTATTTATTACAAATCCAAGATTTTTGCAACAACCATATTGACATTTTTAAACAACTTTTTTTTAATCTTTGTCAACTACCCAGTGCTTCGCATAAAATTGTAATGATCAATCCAACAAAAATTAAGACAAATTACTTGCAATTTAAGTTTCACTATTTCTACGATAATTTCTAATATTTGTAAAGTTATCATCTACATTACAAAAAAAAAACTTATGCTGAACGATAAAGATATGTAAAACTCTGTCTACGCTCCACTAACTGAACGAACATGGACTTACAAGTAAACGTTGTTTTTAAAGTAATTATTTTCTGCGGAAAAGAAATTCAAACAGAAAATTCAATTATTAACTATTATCAGAACTTCTTCTTCTTTCGCGAAAATTCGGTTAATAATATAATTTAACAAAATTTTAATATTTTTTGTCTTTGAAGCGTTTTTTATCCAAAATTGTGTTACCTATAATAATGTTGATATTTAAAAACCATGTGCCGCAGTCTTTACAATGGTCGTATAATCGAAACTTACGATTATATTTAATAGTTATACTCCAAGAATAAAAACAAGAAATTAACACTTTCTTCTGAAGACTTTTGTACGCTTTTAAATAAAGTAATATTAAGCGGTGTAGGTCTTAAATATCTAGGTTTATTTTACTAACAAAAAAGTCTTTGCTGAGTTTCTGAAACACAGAATTTAATATTTAATAAAAAAAAATGGTAATTTTTCTCACAGTCGAGTTTTTGACAAAATAAGCTAAAAAATATATATTAAGGGGATTCTGTTCCCTTTAGTTCAAAAATAGTTTGAAATAGGTTACCGAGTGCAACTTCAAACACAAACATATACTACCACGTTGAACATCCAGTCGACAGATTTTTATAAAATATTAAAGAACATTTCTTATATTGTTTTTGAGAATGTTCTTTGGGTCAATTTGAAAAATTTAATAGTGACGCAAATTTCAGATATACGAAGTCTTCCTCTTTTTTTTATAACTAATTCCCCTCAAAATATACATTGCTGGGTTTTATTTAAGACTTGCAAATAATTGTTGCAGATTTTTCAAATGTGTGTCTTGACATTACGCTGTACTAATAATCATATTTAAATTTTCGAACTCACAATTACAACAGTTTTCTTACAAAATTAACCATTGCGACCTACAAAGTTTTTATTGTGAAGGCTAAAAATGATTATTAGTAACTCCCAATATGTCTAATAAAAAAATTAATTTAAAAACCAAAAAACCCGACTGGCTGTAAAAAAAGATTTAAAACAATTAAAATAAAATATGCGCAGCCTCCGACTGCCAATTAGTTATACTTGAAAGTGTCTTGTTTTAGTCTTTTTAAATCTTTTTTACGTCAGTCGGGTTTTTTTGTTTTTTAAATTCAATTAGTCCTCGCCTCCCTACATTAAGCGCTAATTGTATTCATCTGCACTTGCTGCACTGTCTTATCGACAGTCACTTTTCACTATGAGACCTTACTGTCGTATACGCCTTTCTAACATAACCTAACCTAACTTTATTAATATAGATACCCACCACCTAAAACGACTTGAAAAAGGCGCCTAATCTTAAAAACATACCCTGGCAGTTCTTAATAGTACAACTTTAGTTAGTGAAAAAATTGACAAATCGTTCTTAGAACTTCTTCATTATTTTGTTGATTAAAAAGCAATTTGTGTCGACAATTCTAACACTCACACATAGGTATAGGGGACATGTACGAAGCCTGTTGAACGCTTTAGGCTAGCGTTGTGTTCCGACAGAAGTTTAATTTGTGTTCCCTTGTTTTGGGAAGTTTTGTAGTCCAACCATTTCCGCACTGCCATCGTCAGCTATTTTAATACACTCCTCCCTGCAATGGTAGCGCACACAATCTCAGTTTACTTTATTTTTAGTGTAGAGCAAATATCGCATGGAAATGAAGCTCTAGCCCACATGAATCGTCCTTGGTGTAATTGTGTTCCACATGTGTATACAATGTGTACACCATCTGTATCTATATACTGTGTGGGGGTGCACGCAAGGATGTACCTAAACGTGTTTGCATATCTTATGCAAAATAAAGCTCATGACATTGCACGGGGGAAAAATAAATCTCCACTTCACATGTTCACCGCAAATCCTCTCCAAAAACTGTACTCTTGTTCCGTCGACTGTGGTGTACTGGTAGCAAAAATGTGGTCAACAGACGGAATAAATTTATTCAATCTCTTCTGGCCTCTGTTGCCGTTCCGGAAAAGATTGAAACCAGAAAATAAAAGCCAAAAACAACCACAAAAAATCTATTTTCCTAAATCTAAAGATGAATATTTAAGTTGATTCATTCCAAGAGGCTTTAGCTATTTCCGAATTCCGACCTTTTCCAACATGAGCATAATATGATTCTCTCATAATACCCCTATACGAAAACAAATGCAAAACAAAAACGTTCTCCGAACTTGCCAGAAACTCCCCGTTCTATAACCGAATGTACGGGAAGACACACAAGTCAGGGAAGCAAATTGAAACCAGGAAACACAATGAGCTCCTTGGATACCCGCAAGCCACAGCCATCGATCAAATGCTCCTATTGATTTCCTTGTTCGTCACTCGCAGTAACGTGCGTCTCCCTACACATGATTTAGATATCAAACCCTTCTGTTGATTTATTAATCGATACCATTTGACACGGATAAGGACTTAGGTAGTGCACACAATCGGCTTTAGTTTGTTGGGGTAAAAGTAAAACATGATTTGTGACTTTGTGAGTGGGCGACAAGCACATTGTGCCCATGGGAGAGGTTCCGACAATGGCTTTGTCCTCGCTGGAATTACTTATTCAGACGGTGACACGCAGTGATGAAATTTTGTTATGTGGCGGTTTTGGCGTGCGGCTGCCTTGCCCCTGTTCGCTGTTTTTTTTTTGTTGTTTTAGAGCTATACCTTCTGCGGGGTAGAAGGGTTTTCTTTGGCCTTAACAAAAAAATTCGTAGATAGGATATGAATAGTTGGTGGTCATTAATCAAGGATTGATCGATAGAAGGTACTTTAAATTTATAGATTTATTACTGGGCATTAGTCGGGTAAGATGGTGATGGCCTGTTTAAAGGACATTTAGTGGACAATTGAATCATTTGCACCGTAGTGAACAACGAGTAGGGATAAGGCAACTGAATCGATGGGTGTATGCATTAGTTACTTACATTGAAGAAGGTCTTAGAGAATTAATTAGTTTCTTAAGTGGATCGTTTGGCGTGTTAAGATGAATTCGAGCAAATATTCAAAGCGATCGGAGAAATAAATGCTTTTTGGTGACGTCCTTTCAAATCGAAGTATTTGCTTGGTACTACATTGACGAAAAGGTACCTACTTCTTCTTACAGGCAAAAAAGGAAATGAACTGAAATTTCCTTGGAAAGTGAAATGAAATAGATGGTCACGTAGCTGACCTCTTGCGGTAAGGAGGGTGGTAAGAAACGTACTATTTAGGGTTACGATACGCACACATGATATGGCAAAAGGAGCTCGGCGGTATGGCCTAAAATGACAAATGAGGGAGCCCTTTGAAAGCAAGCTGGGCAACCTACTTCTGCTACCTACCTCAAAACAACTGTTGTTGCGTGCAGAACTCATAATTTAGGAATGATATCTTCTTTTTGGCCCACTTCGACATTTCGTGTGATGGGCCTATTTTATTTATATACCCATGAGGTTTCAGAGTTGCAATATCAAGTTCAAAAATGACATTCCAATCTATTCAGATGGCTCAGTAGCTTCAGAAGGAACGGGTTTGGACAAATTCCTTGCGGATGCAGGCAGTACCTTCGAATCGGAAATTTTGTGGCAAATGTTTTATTAAATTACAAAAAACAATTGCAAAATGTGAACTTGTGTAATTTTGATTCACAACTAAATATTTGTTTAACAAATTACAAAAACGCATAATTTCTTAGCAAAAATAAAAATTTGCTGTAGATTTTTCTTGCATTCGATTTGTGTTTGACTTATTACAATTAACAAATAAAAAGATGCATCTTAAATTGAAGAGAATAACAAAGAAATTTAATATGAGAATATTTTTTGAAAGTTTATATCCACAGCATAAAATTGAAGGCATGGAATAATATATATTTTAAGCTCTCTATCGTTTTTAGACGAGATGCGTGTCAAAATTTAGAGCAAGAATATTACTAAAATCCTTCAAAATATAAGCGTGGAAAAATAAATAAACTGCGATCGAAAAATCGCATTCTAGAAAAAACTTGACTGAAATATTGGCAATGTAGCCAATCTAAGAAATGGTCCAAAACGCTTTCTAAATAAAATATTTGTTGTTCTTCAAATGTTTTTTTTTTTTAATTTTGTAAGAAACTGCCAAAAAATTATAAAGTCGCAAAAAAAGAATACAGCTTAAGGCACTAAGGCCCGTTTGCTGATACTACTCATAGCGATTTAAGTTCTACTTAAATACCTTATGGGCTGCTTTTTCCTTGTCATAAACTGTCACATAAGATTTTAAGTGGAACTTAAATCGCTATGAGTAGTATCAGAAAACAGGTCTAAGTGACAAAAAACAGAAACAGGAACAGAACGTTTTTTCGTTCTGCTGTAAATTCTGGTTCTGTTTAAACAAATCCATAAAAACATGGCTGCTGCCTATTCTATCAAACTGTGTTTCGTTTTGTTTGATTACATTTTAGGTTTGACTTCAACGAAAAAATGGAACAGTTTCACAAAATGGTAGTAAGCTGCTAGATCAAGGAACCCGGTACAAACTGCACAGATATCGATTACATCAGTGTTGATATGTTTTCGTATCAAAAAAACAACGCCTTCGAACAGTACCATAATGGTATTACATTGCAAAACAATTTGTTAGTAGAATAAATAAATTTCTAAACGAAAAGAATCTTTGAATTACATGTCAACTTAAGCTTGCGAAATATTCGCAGGTTCTCAATACAGTTCCTGAATTAATTTTCGTGTATGAGAACTAAAACTTTTCAGAATTCGAAATCACCAAAAATAGTTTTTGACAATTTTTTCAACTGACGCTTTCTTTCTTTAAGGGCTACTTAAAGTTTTCAGCGTTGTTTTCAAGCCTTTTTTGGCTTGACTAGAATTGTGACTGGATTGTTATTTAAGGGGCTATCTCTCACAACTTCGGCCACAGAAGGATAGCTATTGGATATGTCTAAGGACATAAAGGGTGGGTGGCCCTTACTCGCCATTAACATCTGGCGTGTTTCGAGGTCATGATGAACCTCTACCTCCAAGATACTACGGAAGGACAAGTTGCGCTTATGATAAGAGTAACTAGATTAGATTTAAGTATAAGTAGGTATAGTTTAGGGTCTATTTTATTCCTTTTAGGTAACTATAGAAATAGATTAGGCTAAATAGGTTTGCTCCGCGGTGTCTCTTCCGTTTTTTTTTCGGGGTATTGGCAGACGTTCTTTCGACCTTTTTCCTTCCTACACTATTAGTCTAAGAGCCAGCTTAAATCTGACAACACATATTTTACGGTGGCTGAAATTTTGTCAAGCAAGACTGCTTTACCCACTAAACAAGCTATGGGTACTAGCTAGGCCCTGTCGCGGTAGGTTTAGGGTCCCTCAGATGGGACAGGTGTCAAAATTATGTCAATTTTTAAAGTATTTTACGGCTGCTGCCATTTTAGTATGTCATAATATACCTCTACCAGAACTGAAAAATAACAATGGCTGCCAATTTTAGAGGTTGTAACATCACGGCAGCCACTTTTCAAAATTAAAAAAAAAAAAAAAAAAATATTAAAGTATTTTACGATTTCTTAAATTTATATAATGTTATTTAATTAACTATTTTAAGCATTATATTAAACATGGCTGCCATTTTTCCGGGCTGCAAATATCCGGCTGACAGCGAAGGTTTCGTCATAAGATTAGAAGCAGGCATTTTTGAAAAGTAAAATCGATATTTCTCTATTTGTTAACAACATAATATATAATTTTTGTATATGAGAGATTAAGCTAACGGAACTTTAAAGAAAAATTGTAAACAGATGAGTAAAGAATATGCGGAAATAAATCGGGTTATTACATTAGAAGCAGTGAACAAAAAAAAAAATCAACGTCTTTTGTAAAGTAAATATTTTTTTTTTGGTTTAAACGGTATATAACTAGTATAAAGTAATTGTTCTTGATTGAGTGTTCATAAAAATTAGCAAGAAAAAACGTTTAACAGTGGAGGAAAGGGCAAGAATAGATGTTTATTGCTCTAATGGTCATTCATGCTGTGCTATAGCCTGAAAAATAAAGCGATGTGATCATTGTGTCTGCAATTACTTAAAAAAACCCGTCGTCTTATACAAAAAAATATAAAGGAAATACTTCTTCCGACTTAACACCTCGCGAAACGCGAAGTATCCTTAGAATAGCGTCAAATTCAGCTTTTTCGGCAGCTAAAATTAGGGAGAAAGCTAATGTTAAGGCCAGCTTATCCACCGTTACCCACCCAATTCGCCGTGCTAAACACTTAAAGCGCCTTAAACTTAAAAAAAAAACACCGCTTAATGACGCAAGGAAGAAACAACGCTTGTGTTTCGCGAAAGATCATATGAGCTGGGATGTGCAAAATGGAATGGGCACAAATGATTGGCGGAAGGTTATTTTTTCCGACGAAAAAAAAAATGGAACCTAGATGGGCCGGATGGTTATAGGTAATTATTATTTCCATGGCCTAAGGGAAGAGGAGCGGTTTTTAAACCGTCTTCATAGCAGAGAAGGAGGCGTTATGGTCTGGAGCTCAATTTCATTTTACGGAGCTATAGTTTAAGATACCAAAATGACGGGAAACAACTACAAAGCTTTGGTGGAATTAGTATTCCCAAAAATTGACAAGCTTTTTGGACCAATTTGATGGATTTTTCAGCAGGGCAACGCTCCCATGCAAACGGCCCGCGTGGTAAAATCCTTTATTGCGAGCCAAATGCGTCCACTTGCTCCCTTGGCCACCGTATTCCCCGGACCTTAACATAATAGAAAATGTATGGGGCTGGCTTACACGTAAGGTATATGAGGGAGGGAAGCAATATGATGACAAGGAAGCGCTAATTCATGCTATTAAATTGGCCTGGAATGAGATTTCACTGGACTACTTCGAGTCGCTGTATAAAACCTCAAAAGACAGAATTTTTGAAGTTATTCTAAAGGCTCATTATTAAACATCTAATAAAAGCTTATATGAATAACAAAATATAAATAACTGCATTTTATTTTCATTTATATGGGGTGGTTCTAATGTAATAACCCGATTTATTTCCGCATATTCTTTACTCAGTTTACAATTTGTCTTCAAAGTTCTGTTAGCTTAATCTCTCATATACAAAAATTGTATATGCTGTTGTTAACAAAACAATCTCTCATTTACCTTAACCGTTTTTTCGAATCCATCATGTAACGGGAGAAATATGACTTTACTTTTCAAAAATGCCTGCTTCTAATCTTATGACTTGGCAGTGTATGCACGGGCTGCAGTTAAGGTTTCGCTGTCAGCCGGATATTTGCAACCCGGAAAAATGGCAGCCATGTTTAATATAATGCTTAAAATAGTTAATTAAATAACATTATATAAATGTAAGAAATCGTAAAATACTTTAATATTTTTTTTTTTTTTTTTTTTAATTTTGAAAAGTGGCTGCCGTGATGTTACAACCTCTAAAATTGGCAGCCATTGTTATTTTTCAGTTCTGGTAGAGGTATATTATGACAGACTAAAATGGCAGCAGCCGTAAAATACTTTAAAAATTGACATAATTTTGACACCTGTCCCACCTGAGGGACCCTAAACCTACCGCGACCGGGCCTAGCTAGTACCTATAGCTTGTTTAGTGGGTAAAGCAGTCTCGCTTGACAAAATTTCAGCCACCGTAAAATATGTGTTGTCAGATTTAAGCTGGCTCTTAGACTATATCTTTCATTTTAATGGTCCGTTTGTCAGTCCGAGGTCAAAGTCGAGCAACTTTCTCTTTCTTTTCTTCTCCTATTTTTACTTGGCATGCAATAAAATGTTTGTTGAGCAGGTGGTATGTGGTGAGGTTGGCAAGAGCACACTCCATCCGACGAGCTGAGCCGAGCAACCACTAGCATGCCGCACCTACCTCACGGTGACGGCTTACAAAAATTTTAAAAACCTCAATGTTCTATTTCGAAGCATCGATATGTGTTTTTCTGTCTTGTCATTTATTACAATTAGCTCGTGTGGAGCTTTTGCTGTGATGTTTCTGTTTTGTCACACTCTGTAGGCGATACTAATAATTATAAATTAAGTGTCACAGGCCAAGTTAAATTTTACGAACTCACAATGGCGAACTTTGCAATATAAAATTACCCATTGCGACCTACAAAATATTTAGTGTGAAGGTTAAAAATGGTTATAGGTAATTATTATATTTAAAAATTTGAATGTATAAGACTTCTAAATTGACTTAGAATTGTATTGAGTCAGTTTGTCGCTCTATTACCTCGCGTTGAATAACTTGTTTAGTCGGTGCGTTTTGAGCCTTTAGGTGAGACCAAATTTTAATTGAAAAGTCAGTGCTTTCGGTTTGATATTTTTACAGGAGCTAAGCAATACAACACAGACAATGTGGGACCAGCCCCTTTTGTGATAAATATTTCCACTTACTATAATTTATAAATAAAACCCCAGATGCTGCTTAAAATTTACAAGCTCATGTCCCATCGAAGGTTTTTGCCCTTCACTTCTTTTTCTTTTCTTTTTTTTTAAATCGGAGCTGCAATTGAAATAAATAGTTTTTTTAATTTTTTTCTTCGCCTTTTGTCAAATGAAATCTGTTCCGATTTTAATTTAGCTCACCCTGTGGACTGAATGGCGCAGAAAGAAGAGTGATAGCGCAAAATACCTACTCGAAGAGGTATTAACTTAAAACTGTTTCCAGCCTTATTGCATTTATTTAAGTTCTTTTGTAATATAGAAACTATAGACCTTCAGTCCCAGGGCTTACAATTATCGGACGGACCCCGTGCTCCCTCCAACCTATGTTTTAATATAATTATGTCCTCGCACCTCTCCCTAATACTGTGCCATAAACAATTGGACTTTTATGTGACCTGTCAAGTGTGAGTAACGCGCTTAATAATGGCTATCCTTCCACACATGAATGATACAATAATTTTAATGACATCGTGTTCGCTATTGCCTCATCGCCTCTGATCATCGGCTTTGTTCTCCACTTGTTTCGCCAAAGTCCATTAGTATTACATACACTGAAAGTGACACATCTGTCCCAGAGACAACTATTTTTTATTGCTCATGCTCATATAACGAAATAGACATGTTTACGTGCCAACACATTCATGGTCCATTAATAATTATTTTAAATGATATCCGAAATTACGGGACATAACCCCGAACCTTTAGAGCCCATAATTCGCAATGTCATTCAAAGGGATTCACTTTCATCCTGGAAAACACTTCGATGGAAGCACTTAAGCATATCCCGGAGTAATAACCAAAGTACCAGTAGTTTCACGATTCGGTCACGAAAAGTTCATCACCCACCCTCGGTAATAAAAGATGCCTCAGAGGTGTGTGCACCAGATATACGCAGATCCTTCGTCGTTAGCTAACAGAGCGATAGGGTGGGACACACAGAGTATGGGCCATCTTAAAGCAAAACAGGGGATAAGCCGATTGACAACGCCCGCAGCATATCAAAACGAGACTCTTTACGAATTCCATAGCACACACAAACTTACCCACGACGCAACGCAACGTATAAGGAAAGCACAAAATCGTAAATGAGTCTGAAGTGGGATACTACGTGTAGCATAATATTACCACCCTTACAGAGATACAGACAATCAGACCAAAGGCGACCCGACAGCAGAAAGGTGTCCTTTCCATGGAAAATGTATAAAATCATAGAGAAACTGAAATTTTCCTTGAACTCTGAGTCTCAGTTCCACCGTAACCGTACCACCGTGCGTCTCCGCTTGTTTGACGAGGTAGGGCCCCGCACTCTTAGCCAGGCCGAGTGATATCACAAGCAAGGTTCTTGGTGGCTCTTATAAATGCCTGGATGAGGGAAGAAAAATATAATCCACATCATTTTATATTCCTTCGAATGTGTTTCTGTTCGACCGAATGGGTTGTGGATATAATGTACTCAAAGAATGCGCAACCAAGCAAAATAACATTCAGCTCTTTGTCTCGTTTTGCTCTGTCAAACGAAAATCGTCTTTGGCCCTCTTTCTTCTGGGCTGGATCTAATTCATTCGTTTATTCTTATGTGGATTTTTGTGCCAACAAAAAACAAACAGCGAATAGACAGGGGTTAGCTTCACTCAAGGATTATTAAGCAAACCTTGACGCCTTCCATCGTACACCTACACAAACTGTCAACATCGGAGACGAAAATCAGGACATGCTTTGGTACTTGTGCAACTTTCTCCACTTGGGTTTTATCTTTTGCCATCAATCGCATTAATTATTAAGAAACAGAAACGTTTGTTCTCTTTCTGCGGATGTGTGTGGGACTGCGCGGGTGTTCGTATACGTGCCCCAAATTCGTTTTGCCCGCCTTTCAGACTCCTATTTGGCCAAAATTTACGACCTTAATTTTGGCAGCTGTGTATAGAGATACGTATAGCAACTGTTGCTTTCGTCGCACTCGACATACGGGTCTTAATAACAAGAGCGGGGATTATCCTTAATACCCAATTGGGACTCGCTCTCGAGTTAATATAATATTCAAGAAACAATGTAAGGTAAATGAGCTGCGGCTTGAATATATTAATCAGGAGCGAATTTAATTGCTCTTTCTTGCGGAGGTGGATAGTGCTACATGTTGTGTCAGATGAGAGCGATAGGATACTTGATTCGGTAAACTACACCCACTCGTTGTTCTGACGTAGTTAAGCTTCAAACAAAGGGCGGGGGAATGATTGGCAGGGATTTTAATGTGACAGTCGAATGAATCGGCGCGTAGAGTGGATATTGGATAAGAGAAAAAGTATCCTGGGGGACCACAGGACATGACATTACACGTACAAATTAATCACTGGTCAAATATTGAATGTCGGACGTTAAGTCCGAAGACGGTTTTACTATCAATTATCTGTCAAGCATATGACAGTTTGTGGATCCCTTAACGGCTCAAAAACTAATCGACCGATTTGTCGGATCTTCCAGTCTGTTACTACTTATTCGTGCTGGCAATTTTCAAAATATGTTCGAAGGACGTTGGTTGTATATTTGTAAACAGAAAAATTCGCTTTGAGTTAGAAATAAAAATTACTAGAAACTGTCATTTTGACAATATTCGGCAAGGCCGAAGAGGCATCTAAAATCGGAATCTTGGATTTTACGTCGAATAAATGAAAATGTTGGCGCACTTTGACAGGACTGTGAGGGATTTTGCTTCAACTAATAAGCTATGGATACACGTTTTTGCCTAGAGTATAATTGTCCTGTAAAGGCTTCTCAGCTCAACCGGCTTCATATACTAAAAATAAGAACTCACTCAAGGGAATGTCGATGTTAAGTTAGGCACCTCTTGCGAGAATTAAATTTGTTCTCTTTATTCAAATTAATTGCCACTTACAGTTCGATTTTAGGCTCGACAAAGTTGCAAACAACTTAGACGACCCACATGGGACTATTCATCGGCAGGAGTTCCATGTGGTACTGACCGATAGAGCCGCTGGTCCAACTTTTTGTGTGGCGTTCTGAAATCAAATGTTGGACACCAGCAACCAGATGAGACGGCGCATCTGGTTACTGGTGTCCGACTAATGAATAACGATTGATATTATTCTGAAGCAGAAAGTCCACGAATCGCGCCCTCTTGAATAGACCCGATCAGGTGCTTATACAATTGGTTTGTATATTGACGTACAGGTTGTCTCGAAATCTCCACAAATAAAATAAATCTATGTTTGCATGTGGATTTTTACCCGACTGTACACAGGGAAAGTTATGTGTTTCGCGCGTATTATATGTATTATATGTAGCCCAAACCGGCTTGACCGATTTTAAAGAGTGGGGTGTCATTAAATTGGTATTCTTCCCCGGAGTGTCATAGGCTAAACAAATAAATATAAAAAAAAACAATTGTCGCACAAATGTCAAGATATGCAATACATTGAACTGTGAAATAAATTACTTTCTAATGTATTCACAATTGCGGTCTTGTGGAGTATCTGCATTTAGTCATGAATTAATTAATTTTAAATTAAATATTTTTTTTATTACATAAGCATATCGAACACTACATTTGCGATCGACATGAAATAGAAGGGCTTTAAAGATTTTGGTAAAGTGCTCCAGCCACACTCCTAAAACGCTGACAAATATATTTTTTTTTGTAAATATATAGCTATACATTTTACACATTCCATAAAATTTTTAATGGTTTTATGGAAATTTAACTTTGTACATATTTTTAATCATTTGAAAAGAAATTCTAGTTTGCGTCCTACTTACCTACTAATAAGAAATTTTAAACTTTAAATCTTACGGAAGCTCACAATTGCGGAATTTGTATGAAAATATATTTTCTCCAAAAACTTATTAAAATAACAAAGTTAATTTTAAAAAAAAAACCGACTGACTGTAAAAAGATTTAAAAATATTAAAACAAGACACTTTCAAGTATAACTAATTGGCAGTCGGAGGCTGCGCATAATTTTTGTCAGATTGTGCAAGTAGTCTTACAAAGCCGGTTATATTCACTGCAGATTTTTGCAACAATTGTTGTGGCCAAAAGAAATAAGTTATATTGGCGTTGATGGTGATGGCCTCAAAAACGTAATTTTCAAAAAAGTACTGACGAATGACGCTGCCAGCCCAAATCCCGCAACAACTTCTAACCTTTTGTGGATTCATAGCCACCTGGCGAACCTCGTGTGGCTTGGAGTCATCATCACAAATGCCCCTCGTCGCTAGAGATGACTTTTCAGGTAAAATTTAGGTCACCTTCCCAAAGGTTTATCAATTTTACAGTGCCGCTTAATCGAGTTACTTGCCATGGTGATTTGGGTGATTCGGCATCAGCGACTGAACACTAGATTTGACAGACGCGATCAAACAAAAAAACATGGCCGCCATACAGACTGCCAACCGATGATCGCCCCGTCCCAATTGATAAACCCTTTATATACTCGTCTTGAGTGCGGTGAATTTATGGAGTTACAACTAACAAGTCGCCCATAAGGTTCCTGCTGACAGATGTCAGCTTTTGTGCAAATATTAATCTCAGCCTTAGAGCGGCTACCTCCAATCTCAATAGATCCACTTGGCTGGCTTCTCCGGTGTTTCGCGCAAAATTAAATTTTAAATTTCGACTGCAATCTGCCTCCCCTTTCCATTCGCTTCCGCACAGTCAATTGCCTGTTTTCGGGAGTGTATAAGAGATAACCTCCGTTTGGCATGAGCTTACAGGAAACGAAGGTACTGACAAATGGTTGTCGCTTAAGAAGTGCGAAAACCAAGTTCTTATTTGGATATAAAGAGGCCTAGCCTAGGTGACCGGCACTGTGCTCATACATTCTTAAATAGACGTATATCCGACTGCCTTCATTATAGTAAAAGCTTTTCAATTTGAAATCTCCCTTAGAACGCTTCCCACCACCCCAGTCCAAATACCGTTGGAATGGAGATATTATGCAAATTACTCTCCCATCCGTCGAAGAACATGTGAGCAAAATCCAAACAAATGTATCTCATTACACCCCATGTCTCACCATTACTGTTCCCATCGCACCAGCTCCCGCAACGATTTGTGGGGAAGGTACAATCTCATCATTTCCTCCCACGGGAAATAGCCATACATCCGCTCATGCATTGTGAATCAACTTTCGATCACCTGGATTCCATCATCGGAACGATTACCCCCTAGAGTCGGAGAGCCAAAAAAAAATCGACTATCATCAATTTTCCATCCAAAGGAATCCAATCACGCACACTCATATTTTGCGCTCACATTCGGTTCAGTTCAGACACAGTGAAAAAACAAATACTAACAGGAAAGCATGAGAACAAAAACTGCCTCCAATGCCAACCACATTCTTAATTCAATTGCAGGCAACGGCAACAGGAGCAGGAGCTCCGCTTCGGTCTTAATGTGTGAGTGACAGCGAAGCAGCAGCGTTGCAGGAAATCGATAGCGGTGGTGTGGCGGACATAATTGGAATGCGAATCCATTAAAAATTAATAAGCCAGAAAAAACTGTAACGTCCAGCGCAATTGAAAGGCGAACATCATGGCCATGGCTGTCGCTGTGGTGGTGGTCCTCTTTGCTCTGCAATAAAACTTTCACCACGGAGAAAGTGTAAGGAAGGTGATTCGGTTACTTCCGACAGGGAACAAACGAAGAAATAAAAAACGAACAATAAAAAAATTGCCATACAATGGAGGAAGGCGTTCTTTCTCTCCTAGCGGTCGCCCGCATTAAATTCCTGTTTAGCGGGATGTACCTACTTTTCTTTGAGCTCTGAGGTGTCCGGGCGAAACTAATCGATAGGAGGGTTGCCCTCACCACCCGTCACCGAGTGTTGGGTTGGCCCATTTGGCGGCGCTACAACAAAGTGCTCGCACTATTATCCCTGTTTCCAGTCCCCCCACAGCCACAGGTGGAGGATAAGTCAATAATGCAATTAATGTTGTGTTCTTTCCCTCTTGGTACGGCTCGGTTCGGCTCGGGCATTCTCTTCCACGAGTACGAGCAGGACCTGTGGTCGCAGTTGGTTGTCGTCATTATGGTGCGCGATATGATTGTAATGGCGGCCATTGTGGCATAGGAATGCATGTGAGGCGAGGACATCGTTAGGTGATAGTTTTTAATTAGTCCTCCACAATGTATCGCAATGCAGTTTTTTCGGAATAAAATTAAATGGAATATGTTCAACTAAACAGGGGTAGCAACTATGGCTACGAGCCTGAATGTGAAATAATAATGGATCAGATGTAGCTGTTCACTTCACGAGTATGGATTTTGGCAGCGACTCTAAAATTTAATTGCTAAACGTATATAGCCAAGGGAAGGTCGCTGAAATGTCGGTTGTTCGAGTGAACAAATCTAGAGCGGGTTTAAGGGCTGCTGTGCTTGTCCTGAGGACAGGGCATCGAGTGTACCACGCTGTGAAACATCGCCCTGTATAATGAGGCATGCGGTTCGCATGTAGTTTTTCGATTTTGTAGCTTATCCTGTACACAGTTGGTGGGATTTTGAATTCACTAGAGCGGCGCGGGTACAAATTCTATTATTTTCTCTAAAAACCGCGTGCAAACTCGTATGTGTGGTTAACGCGTTGTCCTGCATTAGTAAAATTTGATTTCACAGCCAAAAACAAGATAGTAGTTGTGCTAGGTTGAGGATTGGAATTTCATGGCAGTGTTGAAGGTTCCCACTGACGGTCGTTGGCTGAATATGAATTGTTGGAACCTGTCAACTCGTATGTTACCAACGAGTGAGGAGATATTTGTGCCATATACCCAAGCAAGAGAAAAGAGTTATCATCTGGCGAGGCTACAAACTTCTTGGTGGCATCTCTTGAAATTGTGGAATATCGGTCAATACAGGTAACAATGGGGTTGCTTACAAACATTTCTCCGTTCCATTGTAAAATCGTCCAAAGTTCTGTATCAAATGTATTTATTTTTGAAGTGATTACTTCTTTAGACGCGTCGGGCACTTTTGAGATGGGAAGAAACCAATGAATTTGTCTTGCAAACAAATTTTGACGAAAAGAACCCTTAGGCCCGATTCGAGATTTTCTTTGATACATTGCAACATTTCTTCGTAACATGTTCTAGTTTTTTATTCATAAAAATGAAAAATAGCGGTAATACCTAGAAAGAAATTTGTAAACATTTTTAAATTTGGTTTTTTAGTAAAATAAACTATCTATAACATTAAGAAATAATATAAAATTGGTACAAAAAATCGCGCGATTTTTTGGATTAATGTGTAGTGTAATTGCCTCGTCA
This sequence comes from Cheilosia vernalis, assembly GCA_949126925.1. Lineage (NCBI taxonomy): Eukaryota > Metazoa > Arthropoda > Insecta > Diptera > Syrphidae > Cheilosia > Cheilosia vernalis. The sequence continues at coordinate 40,949,058 of OX421361.1, read as the reverse complement.
AAATATTGAATATAGATGACTAGGAGCTGGTAAAAGCAACCTTGGGGAACTATTTTAAAAGGTCCGTTCATTAAATATCTTCTATTCGGCGGTGGTATATCTTCCTTTATTTTGCTTATTATTTTTAAAGGCGAAAATATACAAAAAGCATGTTTGTTCTTCAAAAATACAAGCCGTGTAAAATGGCAGTGGATTTGCTTTTTTCCTTTGTAAGCCCAAACGAAGACCACACAGATTCCAAATTGAAAGCCTCTGTTACATGTAGTGGATGGACAGGCGAAATTACAAATGTTTTGCTGACGTTATATTGCAAACCTCGTCATATGATGGCAAACTGATTATGAAAATATTATTGCTCAAGAATCTTACCCACTCAGAAATGTTTATATTTCTCCCCTGAACCCCAACCTATTTTAAATTTTAATGTTCCTTATCAATTTTTCTCTTTGATTTGAATTCGTTGAATTTTTTCTGTAGACATTCGCCGGCGAAATAATTTTTCGCCAAAAACAACAAACGAAAACATAAACAATAATGTCCTCAAAAATGTATTACTTTATTGCTACGATTGAATATTTTTCAGTTTATTCCTTTATTTATATGTTGATTACATTGGTTATTAACCATTTTGCAAAACACATGTTTTCGTGGTGAAATAAAAGAACAAAAAGTATTTCCTGCGCAATAAAATAAAATTTCCTGACGATTCGAAAAATGCACACGTAATTGTTCAAGTATTCACTTCTGTCGGCATTCCCGGAGTGCCCCATGTTTTTTCTTGCAGGTTTGCCTCAAGGTGCGGTTTTTGGGCCAGTGCTTTTAAGTCTGTACGCAAAATATTAAATTTTCAATTATTTTTCAATATGAAGCAGCAATAGGTACATGCCGATGACACGGTAATGTATCAATCGCATGGGTTTAGTCTCAAAATTGAGATGAATGTGAAGAATGCGGTTAAAATAGGTACAGCTTAACTGTTACATGGTGGAAAACGAAAATAAATGCGAAAATGAAGACCTTGTTTTCTCCAGAATAAGAAATTATTTGTTATTCAATTTTGTGACAGCCTTCTGAAACATACTTTGGCAAGCGCTAATATCGAGCTCATTCACATTTAACTGGTTTCACAATCGCCATGAAATGGGTAGAAACTTTCGGGTAACTAAAACAGTTTAAGTAGGTACTTTTTAGTTCAAGGGACCATTTTCCCAGTGACCCATGAAAGAGGCATCGATATGAATTGGTTGCAATCATTTGATATAGTAATAATGATATAGTAATAATCTCCAATAATCTTCTTAATCAAATTTCTTTAAAAAGATAAATGCAGAAATGGCGACATTGACTAGCCAAATATCAGACTCATAGATCATAAGAAATGACAGTACGAATGACGGTTACAATACTATCTATGTACACTATGTCAACGAAAACTAAACCAAGGACTCTGCATATTGACAAAGAATATAATTTATTCATAAGACAATCGACTCGATATTAATTACAACATTTTATAATGTGTTTCCACTACAAATCCAGTCCCACCAGTAAAATTAATAATTTTGTGAAAACGAGTTCAACCAATTTGCCTTGTGACATTTTCCCATGCTCAGAGTTTAGTTATTCTCCCAACGACATCACATTTACAATATTTTTTCAAAGTTTACTGAGTGCTTACATAGTTTTAGTTTCATGGAAACTTTTATAACAACTCAAGAAAGCAAAAAGTATTTGCTGGATTGTTTTAAATTCCTTTACAAAAAAAATAAAAAATATATAAATAGAAATATTTTGTAGGACACGAAATCCCTTTTTGTGCTTCTTAAAAAATTAAAACTTTAGTCGTACTGCTTTTAGTAATTTATATCGAGAAAGATATCAGGGAAAAATCTACAGGAGTAGATATTGCAAGTCTATTTATTCGTGCCTCTGTTAGAGATTTTCTAATGAAGAATGTTTTGTGGAACTTGTGCACATTGATAGTCTACATAAAATGTTATCAAACGCGTTATTGCGAAGCTTACTTCTAATATTTGATTTCTTTTTGCTGTTTTGTTTTTGAACTACGGATGATGACAATTGTTGGTGAAGACACACAACCTAAAGAAATGTTATATTAAAGTAAAATCTAGTGTGGTCATGGTCAGCATAGAGCGGCATGACACGCTTTAATTTTGCAATCATACCCTAACAGAAGATTGATTTTGAATACGACTGCCCTGTAAGAAAACTCATTCAAGTTTTATGTTGAAAAAATAAGATAAGAGTTGTATCTTTCACAATTACATTTTTAGATAAATGACAAGTTTGTTTCTTTGTACTGCAATATATTTTTTAGAAGTCACAACTTTATTAGAGAAACAGGTTTTTGACGAAATTAAAGATTCTTAAATAAATTTAAAAATGAACAAAGTAGTAACCAGATTAGTGTAAATAAACTAACACGTGTAATATCCAGAACAGATAAATAAATGAACATTATACAAAAATGCCTGCTTTGCTAGGCGTTAAAACTTAAATTTGTTCAATCTTCATCTTGCTTCTCTGAGTCGAGAAGAATTTTCCAAGTATTCCAATAAGAATTTTCCATTTTTCCATTCGAAAAGATATTACGAAAAAATTGCACATAAAATGTTCAAAATTTTCAAAAAAAAAAACAATTTTCGAATTTTTCCAATTTCCGACGTTTCCGGAGGTTTTTCCAAAAAACCTTCCTATACATTTTTAACACCATTTTTATATGCATAGAATAAATAAACAACTAAATAAAAATGCAATAAATATTTTACCAACAAAAAGTAACAAAATATAAGATAAACAATAAATTGAGAAATACGTGCAGTGCATTCATTAAAATAAATAAGCAGATAATTAAATCAACAAAATGTATTGCGGTAGTTAGGAGTATGACATGCACAGTTCGAAATTGATTTATAAGAGGCTTAGAGGTTCTTTAGGGATATAACATCTGATCTCAAATTTTGCATATTTGGATAGAGATCAAGTCAACATTATTTGATCTTATGAATTTAAAATAACATTTGCTTCTATAGTGAAAGCTTTTAGCAAAGTAAAATTCCCCAGTTATTACTATGAATCAGCATGAATTAGAACTTCACGAAGTAGGCACGTGCACGGTTGCCACTTGAAAATGAAGTTTGTGTTCAAAATTGAAAATAAAAATGACCAAAACAATTTAAGTCCGAAGTAGATCAATCAATTCATCTTATTTTATTCAACATATTCTTCTTGTACACAGATCACATATTATTTTTTCAGTTATTTATAATAAACGTTTAATTTCGTAAAAAAAAGTACCAAATAGAATAACAAATGACAATGTGACCAAGAGAAAGAGTAATGACCAATTTTGGCCACAAATTACCAATGTGGCAACCATGGGCATGTGTACTTGAATTGCAGTTCCTGTCAAACCTGACCATAGAAAATTTCAATTATTGAATTTTCCTTGAAACGATAGAGACTTTTGTAGAAAATTTAAGAAAAGTAATGAAATTGAAAAAATAAAATCGAGCTAGACTGCAATCTGCAGCTCCAATTGTAAATGGAAACATAATCGTTCTTTGCCAAATAGCTTGCTAATTTTTCATTTGTTTACCAAGTGCAAGAAATCTTGTTGGAAATATTTTTTAATACAATAGACATGTGGTCGCAGTGGCTTAGTGGTTAGTGTGGACTACTAAGCGAGGAGTCCAGGTTCGAATCCCGCAAAAAACCCAAATTCCAACTCAGGGTTTTTTCACTGCGCCACCTCTCGCGAACAGAGTTGTTTTTGAAATGTCAAACTTAAAGTCCGGTACTCCTTATATAGGTACATTAGAAATGATTGTGTTTGTGTGTTGTGTTTAAACATTTTCATTTAAGACCAATATTTGCCAAAAAGTCCGCAATTCACAATTCGCGTGACACGAGCCAGTGCTGGTTTTTTCTCGAACGTATATAGCTATAACTATTTATAAAAAAATATCACCTCCGTATTTTTGGTACTTTCTTTTCATTTTTTCCACGAAGAGTAGTAAATGTGTCCCTACTCAAACTCCCTTTTAAATCTCGATACTTTTCTGCAAAAAATCGAATTTCCTAAAGTAAAATTTGTTTATTTCCGTCTTTGTTATATGAAATTAACCTTTAGTAAACAAATCGAATTTTTTTAACAATGTTTTAATTATTTTTGGTAACAGAAAATTCATCTGAAATGCGATTTAAATGAGCTATTTTTTATGAACATTAAATTTTGTTGATAATCATGGATAAAACTTTCAACAAAGTTTCATAGTTTGAATGTTTTGTGTTAGTTTACCACGATGCTGCTTATTCCCTTTATCATACGGAAGGCTTTTAGGACATCGAAATTCCCACAAAAATAAATAATATCCACCATATAAAAGCACTGGGGGAGATTCCCAAGAAATGATAACTGTTTTATGTAGAGATTGTTTGGGAGGACGAACAGGGTCTATCACATCTGTCATAGAACTTGTACCTAAATCATGTTATTTCTGTTAGTAGTTTTTGAAAAAAACTTTCGGTATGAAATATCAGGAAACAAATTAATGAAAAAATGTTGAATGCAAGTTTTTAAAATATTAGAATTTTTAAGTCCTCTTGTTAACAAAACATGTGGAAAGTTTGTCGAAAAATCTCACTTTTAAGAACGCTATTGACCCAAATGTTTATGCACACTTATTTTTTTTATACAATGCTTATAAAAAATCCACTTTCAGCGTACTTGGGTATAGCAATCTGGATATGACATAAAATAGTTTGACCCACCAGAAATGTGTTTGTCGTTAGGGACGATTTATTTTTAGTGAACTTATTTGCATCGTAGATTAACATTAAAAAATAAAGTGCACGACTGGGTCGCACGAAACTTTCTCGTTTAGTGCGAGTCTGACTGACTTTCAGAGTGTTCAGCAAATCGAACATTGAGGACACAATAGTTTTGAAAACATCAATTTGACTCTAAGTTTGCATTTTGGTCAAAATCGTTATTGCCGTTTTAAGTTAACTAGACAAAACTACATTTTTAAAAAATTGCTCTTTTCATAAATCCGTTGTACGATAATATAGAGAAAAACAGGTAGCTATTAAGTTATAAATGACCACATAACCTTAGAAATAAATTTTTGCTACAATCGTATTGACCGTCGAGATATGTCGAAATTTCAAAAGTTCCGTTGTTCGAATTTTTAGCCAAAAACTGGGTACGCAGTCATGGTAACCTCACCTACTTAAGCTTAAATATCGATTTTGGTTGAAATCGTTAGATCCGTTTTCGATCAAATCAAACTGGTACGAAAATGTTGTATGGGAAGTACCATTAATATTGTGGTTACCTTGCAAAAAAAAAAACACCTCCCGAGCTGTAAGCCCAAAAACTCCAAATCCGAGGCTTGAACGTAATCCGGGAAGCCGTTTAGGCTGTAGGCCTGTGGAAGGACGGACAGACGGACAGACCGGACAGAATTTTGTGACCCACTTTTTTGAGTTCCTCTATCATCGTAATATCAGAATTGATTAAAATCTCGAGTTCGAAATTTTGTACGAAACCAATATCTTTCTCTTACTACGTAATGGAGAAAGTTAAAAAAGTGAGTACTTCACTCGAATAACGAAAGAAAAATTTTGCGGCGTGAAATCAATTTTGTATTTCTTATAGAATAGTTGCGTTTAAATACTAAAATCGAAAAATCAGAAAAAATATTACAGTCTGACATGAAGTGAACATCCCAACTAAAAACAAAAAAAAATGGTCATTAAAGCACCGTTCCTGCGTTAGGAATATAACAATGGATAAAAAAAAAATTGCGCAAGATGCTTAACATATTTTTAATAAAACATTATTATAAACACACATACGCAGACCCGGGCCTTTGGCGAGAATTCGAAGCAAGAGAACTTTATTCCGTGGTGGTAATGAAAATACAACTTTAAGACAGATTTACAAAACCTCATCTTACGCACCCGTGAACACCCTCATGCCTCAAGCGTTAGCTGTCGCTTTCGTATTATATCGAAGCATTTATTTGATGAGACAAACAGCCTTTTCTAGTAGGCTCTTCTGCTCTGTTAAACTAAATGATACACAGGCGCTTACATAATGCGGCATAACCAAATCCCCTCATGTTGAAATAATGCCTGTGAATTTATCAATTGTGGATAATATTGGAGTAGCTTTATTATATCTGCGTGGGTTGATTTTAATCAAAAAGTGCTAAATGTTGCACAACTAGACGACGACGTTCATTCATTCTGAACTCGGAAACAGCCAAAAACATTATTTATGAGAATCGAAAGTTTTGATGATACTAAAAATGCCTTCGGTTTCTTGTTTGAGTCTTTTGTAAGGGTTCGGTAAATATTTTGCCCACTCAAATCATTATCTAAATGATGAAATTTGTATCCATACAATTATACATAAACCCCACATTAAATTAATTTTGAAATAGTTAGCCCATTGTCGAAAGATGAATATTTTTTGTTTGAAAATGTGAAGGCAGCCACTTCGTTACCAAATGGTTTTGGTTAATACTCGTAATTCTTCAGCTATGTTAATAAGCAATATGTGATGGAATTTGATCTTGTTTCGACTGCAACTCTAGTTGGGTCATAAAAAATTATAAATTCATACAACTACCATTAGGTACCCCTATAATAATACAAGACGTCTTAGGGCCATCCTGCAAAAGAAACGCATATGTGCATATCACTGAACGCAACTTCAAACCTTAATAAAAATCAGCTCTGCATGTTTTATAGCCCAAAAAATCGCCACAAGAAATATGGACGCAGATATATGGACTCCCTCCTTATTGTGGCTGTATGAGTCTTATCTTCATAGCGACGTTCTCATCATTGACTTTTTCGTTGCATTTCGTGGTCAACTGTATAGGTGGTAATTTCGACGTGTGAGCTACGGTAAGTAAGTAAGTAAGTAGAGCTACGGACGAAACACAGTGATTTTAAATGGAGTAGTCTCTATATCCTGTTTCAGCTTTACCATCAGCAATGCTTTTCTCTATCTATGTGGATGGAAATTTCAGTTAATATTATGGGTGGCTATTGAAGACGAAATGGGCACTTTGAGCTTTTAAATGGTACATCAAACCGTAACGAGCACTTGCGTTTATCTTCCTGCGGAGATCAACCTGCATTCGAGTTGTTGGTGGGTTGAATTGCTCTGGCTTTCAATTTTCATTTACTGTTTTAGTATACTTGCCGGAAGTGCGTTTAAAACGTTCACTAAGTGATGGGCAGTTAAGCTTTTTATAAACTTCGTATTGTAAAACAGAAGTTGCTAACATTTTTGCTTGCGGTTATTTTGCAGTAACTTTGAGGGCCCAAAGTCAATAAAAATTGCCATCTGGAAGACACAGGGTTGCGTAAGATTGCGGAGTTGATTTTCAGTCCGATGTCCTGCAAAAGCTTCGTTATCAACAAGAACGCGTTGTCCTGGTAGTGTAGACAGGCAGTTTCGTGAAATGGCCAAAGTCGATTTTTCGACGCTTTTTTCACGGTACGGTTTCTTCCATGACATAGTTTTTTTAGTGGCTTGGACGTGTTTTTTAAGCATATTTTGACGTGTTGCGCACTAATTTTTTCAATCGTATTTTTTGAAGTGGCTTGGACGTTTTTTCTTAAGTAGATATATTTTTACGTGTTTTTCACTTGTTTTTCTGCTCGTTATTCGGCTCGTTTTTGACGCATTTTTGACACTATTCGACGGATTTTTGTAAAATTATGTCAACTTTTCGAGGCGTTTTATGTGTTTTTGAAGCACTATTTAGCTCGTTTCCGACGCCAGTTTCGACGCGTTTCATCGCTCTTTTTAAGCGCTTTGAAAGTATATTCGATGCAGTGTTTTTACCGGCTTTTTAAATTCTTTTTGACGCGCTTCTTATGTGATTTTCAACACATTTTCCGTCACTTTCTAAAAGCTTGTTTTGGCAATTTTTCAAGAAGTTTTTAACTGCTTTCTGAAGCACTTTCTTGGAGGGGAACTAAGACTCGTTTGATTTAACGCTTTGCCTTAAACGTTCTTAACGTATTTTCGAAGCAGTTTTGAATTGATTTTTGACGTGGACACCTTTTCGACCCGTTTTCGATCCGCTTTGTAACTCGTTTTTTTTATGTGGGTTTTGAGATGTTTTTGAGGCGTTTTATAGCAGTTTTCAATAATTTTTTTGACACAGATAACACCCTGCATTATGATTATTCAACAATTGATTATTTTCCATACAACCGAAAATTATTTTAATTGATAGCTTCTTATAATCTTGAGCTGGTACCGTTCCTTCCAGCCTTGAAATTCTTTTCAACTGAAATTTAAATTCTTAACAGAGTGAATAAAACAACAACAACTTTGATTTGATACCACTTTGATCCAGGTTTACGATTTTATTACAGTCCAAAAACTGAGCTCTATAACCCTGCTATTCAATTATGTTTTTGCCTAGACATTCAAAAACAGACAAGTTAGGGGAAACAACGCAGCAACCTAAAAATGTTTCGTTGTCTCATAGCAGAAGCAAACGAAATATCCTACAGTCACGATGCCCCATCCCCTTTGTTATGGAACCGACCTTGAAAATCATCAAACATAAATATTTATGTACGCTGGGGCAATTTCCAATCTCCATACCCATAAGCCGGCGAGCATACCTACCTACCCACCGCAAGATTGCTCAATTTATGTCGATCTCCTTTTATCCGCAATCACTTAAAAGTGTAGATGCGGAAAACAATTTAGCGAACCATAAAATTTGCATTTCCAAGAATCACTTCACAACAAATTTCTGTTCTTTGTTGTGAAAGAAATAAGTTGTTGGACGATGTCATCAAAATGTCACACAGCGGTAGATTTATGAAGTGCACTTAAAATACATAAATCTACGATTGCGGCATTTTATGACAGCATCTCTGGCAAAGCCATTATCATAAGCTCTCTCTTGGTAAAACCACAAAGCTGTAAATTTGTTTTCGGTTGACGGAGAGTGATGGCATTATTGACACGACGTTAATTGTGAAACAAACATAATTGTTATGCGGAATCTTTCATTGTAATAAAATACTAAATAATTATTAATTGAGTCTGTCGTAGGAGGGAGCTTTGTGGTCATTATCAACGGTGGCTGGTGTTAAGTAAGCAATTCGATGGGTATCTGGTGGATTTACTAAGATGTGCAGAGGGGAAAAGGTCTGAACCAAGTGGGAATCATTAAGGAAAGTAGTGGGTTTCGTAAGCCTTTCTTATCAGTATTTATTATGATAACGGACGAAGGCATTAAGTGAAGACCGCATTACCTTCGCGCGTGTTCATTAGATAGACAGTTTTATTTCGTATTTAAATTTACAATAGGTTTTGTTACCACACGTTTCACAACTCAGAGATATGGTAATTGGTATCTCTCTTCTGAAACATTGTTTTTAATTTTAGGCAAGGAATATAAATTCTGAAGGAAAATACGAAAAAACCTTTAATTTGAAAAAAGTAAAAAATAATGGCTAGCTTATACAAATAAACCAGGTACAAATCGATAAATAAATAAATGAATAAATAAATTAATAAATAAATTGATAAATAAATAAATAAGTAAATAAATAAATAAATAAGTAAATAAATAAATAAACAAACAAATAAATAAGATAATAAATAAATTAATTAAGTTATCAACAAATAAATAATTAAATAGACAAATAAATAAACGAATTAATAAATATTAACATTAATAGCTAGAGTAAATAACAACAGAAATACAAAAAACAAAAGGCTACATAAACTATCGAGTGAAATATAATTGGTATTAGCATTAACGATAGGATTTTCAGCAAAATTAGAGCGTTTTAGAAAACGTTGCTTTAATTGTTGGATTCTTTGAAAAATCAATTCAACATTCGCTTTATCGTGAGTATCCAGGGTCGAGTGGTGCACGGCAGATTAAGCATCATTTTTAATAAATTATTTTGGGAAACATCTTTGACACATTGCACAATCTCCCCATTCTTGGCACCCATATAAAGCAGAATTGCTAGAAAAAATACTTTGTGGATGATTATTTTATTTTCATTTGAAAGTTGCGGCTTTCGGCTTATGAAAGGATACAGCATCCTAATGGCAATTGCAATTTTTTTAAGGGGTATTTGCTATATGCGTTCCAAAAGTCGACTTGGTATCCAATTAAATGCCTAAGTATTTTACCGATGGTTCCCAACTTATACTTGTTCTAGAGCCTTTAACGGTCCGCTACGAAGATAACTAGCTTTTCTTTTTCTAGTAACAAATATGGCTTGTATTTTTTCTTGATTAATTTTCCATTTGTTGTAAAACTCCTCTATTAAAGTCATCGCAATTTTTATATTCCTCTCAATGTCGAGTGCTAGTTCATGCGATGAAAATATCGCAGTATCGTCGGCAAAGATTGCTGCTTCGCTGTAAGGTAGACATGGGAAGTCCGATGTGTACAAGTTATATAAAACGGGCCCAAGAACTGAACCTTGGGGTACACCTGAGTGGAAATATACTACACTAGAGACACCACTATTAATGTGCACTTTAAAACGACGATTTGATAAGAAACTACGGATAATTTGACAAATATACGACGGAAAATTTAAATTTATCATTTTAAATATAAGTCCGTCATGCCAAACGGTATCGAATGCTTCCTCTATATCCAGTAGGATGGTACCAATTGATTTGCCTATCGATCGATGAACTTAAACATAATTGCAAATTCTAAGCACTCGATGGGATGTACTGTATATGCGCCTAAAGCCAAATCAGAATATAGAAAACAGATGGTATTAATTGGTTCAGATAGGAGACTTGATATTTAAAAACCGGCTGACGATATATTTGCCAATATCCTCGGTAAGTGTTCCGTATCTTAATAAGTTTCAGGATGTAAGGAGGCAGATTTACCGAACGCACTTTTTTGGAATTTTCGGAACACTTTTGTCAAGCGGCCAAAATTTTCTCTGCAAAATTTGCACCAAGACCGGCCCAAGGCGATAGCGGATAGTTGATATCCATTTAGATGTTGTCCTGGCATTTGATTCAATACTTACTCCCACAGCTCCAATAAGCGACAAGAAGAAACAATCAAAACTCACTTCCTCGGTGCATGTTCCACACTGGGTTCAGCCTGACATCGCACACTTGGCAGGAGTTTCGTCTACGGTCCATCAGAATTCCATAATATGGGGCAACACTAAAAACTGCGTGTGGTATTTCTCTGAAGTATGAGCCTATAGGTCACCACCAGGTAAGCTTTTCCTAATGACAAAAAAACAAAGAAAAAATAAAATAGCAGCCTCCTTGAACTACTTAGCCCCTCTTTTTGTACAATCCTTTCCCTCACCTCACAACCTCCTTCCTCACAATTGGATTGACATTGAAAATTCATGACTGGCTGTCATTTCTAATCGATGAGTTATTTTACTAGCCAGACAGTCTGCGAAAAATCCTTTTAAAACAGCTAATCGTTTCAAGTTTCACTCATTCTCTAATGGTGTTCAAAGAGAAAATGTCCTTTGACAAGGAACACTTATATAATAAAACAAAGTCTCCCCCAGCTTTCAAGGAACAGCATGAATAGGCGGACAAATCACAGAAATTACAATGAAATCATTTGTGTAAAAGGATATGCACATAAGGATCCCAAGAAAAGGCACTCCTTTGGCGTCGCGTCGTCGGTCTTTACATGCGACAGCGCACGCATATATTGTTTGTCAAAATAGATCCCATTACAATTTGTTGAAATACATTGTTTGTACATGTCTTCGCAATTTGAGCCTTAATTGTGCCTAATATCCGGGCTATAAGATTCCTGTATACAAGGAAATTGTCACCGTTTGTGTACACATTTACGCAGCGTGGCATTTCACATTAAGATATATTATGTATATTTGGCTGTGTACTGTGTGCTATGCGCGACCTTTTGATTTCAAGTTAGACACACAGTTTGTGGAGATTTGACACACAATCAAGCTGCAAGGATATCGCACTACGTTTCGTAATTTGACACGTGGTAGAAGGGAAGTGCCGGTGTCTTCCCCTCAAATCAATAAATCAATTGTAGTAATTTCTGTAAGTGCTCCCTTCGGTGGCACAGCAATCATCGCATGTTACAACCATGTAAGCTGAACTTGTCCGTTCATATAAATCAAAACAATATTTGTCGGGAGGGGCATTTCGAACACAATGCGAGTTTGATGTGAGGTTATTGACTGCAATGTTGGGTTCTACTTAAATTTTCGAGATCCTTCTGTAGAAAAATCGCTGGAAATCAAAGGGAACTCCACTGAAAACAGCGGTTGATCCTTTGAATTACACCACCGTGAGACTCCGTGTGACTCCACAGCCGTATTTAAAATATTCCATTAAACCTCCACTGTCAGCGATCCGATGAAACAGTTTCACTATGACAGATTGGAATTTAATTCACTAACAGAGCGATAACCATGAAGAACATAGGTGGAACCCGCGAAGGGGTTTGTTGCGTGTAGATTTAAATATGTAGATCACATCCATTGCCAAGTAGGTGCTCTGTATGTGTGACCCCATTGGCAACAAAGTTGGACAGCATAATTCTGCACTTTTATGACTGTGCAAAATTGCATCCTGTCGTTTCGGTAATTGGCGACGCAAGGAAAGCTAGAATGTTAAACCCCGCAGCTGTTTATGGTTTCGATGGGTAGGCAATAAATTGGACTGAAGGTCATGATTTTTGTGACTTTGTTTCTAATAATTTTAAACCTAATGTACAAATTGACAAAACTATATTTTCTGCGAAATCATAGTCCTTGAAAGAAAAATAAAAATATTTTGGGCAACATGTCCGTAAAGGAAGAAAATACCTCAAGACATAAATTTTGTATTTCCAAAGAGTTAAATCGAAGACTCCTCGCTCAGTATTTGATATTGCGCTCACAAGTCTAATCAAATTGGATTGCATTATCATCCATTACATTCTGGCACTTTGACGCCCAATGGTAAACTACTAAACTACTATCTACATAATTTAATAAGAAGTAATATATCCATTTTCAACTCGCATTAACCTTAGAGATGCAGTTCCCTTAACAATTATTTTGTTTTTACGATTTCATTTATTAAAATGTCTAATCCCATCGACATTAATCCGATTTTAAATGAACATTATTGTTTGTATCCTAACTTAAGGCAACCACCCATTCATGCGAAAGCGTCCTTTAACACTTTTTTGAAGTTAAACAAAAATTCTCAGAATACGCTTTGATCATACAAGAGAGCTAATTGGAAATCTCCTCTTTCTGGGCTATTAAAATGTAAATTTATTAAGTTGATTTTTCTAAAAACCTTTTTAACTTGTGTAAGCAATTTCAACTTTGGGAATCTTCTTAGTGATTCGATTGGATTAATAATTTGATTTGATGTTAAAATTCATAATTGGCGAGGTTTGGTATATTTTGCCTTTTATGAACTGCATAATTTATTATTGTAATCGATCGTCCCTTCTTGAGAAGGACTCTGTTTACCGATTTGAAAAAGGGGTACCTACCTAAGTAGTTCGGGTCCAGACCATCATGTCCAGGCGCTCGGATTAAAGATTTGTATGTATAGATGCTCAATGGATATTGTTATATAATAAGGCAGCTGTATATATCGTTCGCACTAGTCTAGCAGGGCCCTCACTTAAAGTCGGGGTGTTGGAATTTATAGAAGTAAGATCGACCTATAAAGGTCTAGTATTAATTTTTGAAAATTGTTCGCCTGACTTTGGGTATGGAAACTATGAGAATATGTTTTCAAGACTCTGGGATATAAACCTTCTGTAAATGACAACGATAGACTGGCAGTATTGCCATACCTACCTAATTTCTACATAAAATAAAACTGTTTTCGGTTGGCGTGTAAACTACTCAGCAATAAAATTTTTTTTTTAATTTTCCTTCAGGCTCCCAGAAGACTAAGCAATGCCGTTTATAGTCACGCCCACTTTTTGAGAGAGTTTTTAAGTTGAATAAAAACTTTTGACTTCACTTGAACAATTTTTAGTCAAATAACAAAATTAAATTAAATCACTTAATGGAGCCAAACTTTTCAGTTACTTCAATTAGGTTCATGAGATAATTTTGGAGTGCTTGGAATCATTTTAAGGTGCATAATTCAATATTGTTGGGAGAAAAGAAGAAGTGGAAAATATTTTCTAAGAAAAAATGTTGGCAGCTGTTATTGCATTTTTATTGGAGCCTTAAGATTATTACAAAATTATACCGTAGGTGGTGGGTGTGTGAAAATAGATCTTCAAATAAAGGATGTTTTTTTTAGAGGTATATAACTATGAAATGGAGGCCAATTCACGGGTCCGCAACGTGAAACTATGCGACCAAACATTTCCTTCAATAAATCAATTGTGGCACGAGCTGTGTGACATGTTGCGTCGTCTTGTTGAAACCACAGCTCCTGCACATCATGGTCGTTCAATTGATGAATGAAAAAGTAAGTAGTCATGGCTGTATGGCGGTTACCATTGACTGTAACGTTCTGGCCAGCATCGTTTTTAAAGAAGTACGGACCAATTATTTTACAAACCCAAAAAGAACAACAAAGAGTCAGTTTTTGTTTACCAAGCGTGAGCTTCATCGCTAAACAAAATTCGCTCATGAAAATTGACGTATAGTGCGTGATACTATTTCGAATAGAACCATGATTTTCAAAATAAAATTTTAAGCGTTGTTCACGCGTCCGCCTTTTCCTGTTGAAATGCCAAACTAAACTAAAAATAAATCACTTAACAGCTGACAAAATGGCCGCCAGTTAAAAAAGTGTTGCCAACTTAAAGTTCTATGCCTTAAAAAAAAACACCCTTTATAAATAGTAGTTGAAAAAAATAACATTTTTTTTTTCGAATCTTTTGAAAAAAACTAAGATGGGATCTAACTTAGAATAGTGGTATTATATATTGTTTTTACAAATTGGCAGACAAGACAGTAACAAATTGTTCATTTAATAAACTAAAACTTAGACGATAACTCAGCATTTAATATTGCTCCGGATATATGCATTACTTTACTTAGGTTCTAAAGTTTTATCCAAATTGAAAATGGATTTTTCAAGATATGAGGTGTTTCAGAAATTAGCGTTTTCGGTGATTTGAATTGAAAATTGAGACGTAAGAAATTAGAAAAAAAAAATGTACACTAAAATAAATGCAGATTTCGGTCAAAATCGTTATATTGCCGTTTTCCGGTAAACTAAAGAAAACCATATTTTTAAAAATGAATTTGTTTTTTTTTTTTTTTCAAAAATCCATTGTACGATAATACAGCCAAAAACGGAGTGACAAATAACAATATTACCTCAGAAAACATCGTATGAACCGTTCTCGAGATATCTACAAATTTCAAAAGAACATTTATTCGACTTCTTAACCAAAAACTTGTTACGCAGTCATGGTAACCCCACTTACCTAAGTCAAAATATCCATTTTGGTTGAAATCGGTAAAGTCGTTTTCGAACAAATCAAACTGGTAGGTATGAAAATTTAAAAAAAAAAACGGCCCGAACTAGGTATAGGTAAACGCAAAAACTCCGAACCCGAGGTTTGAACAAAATCCTGGCAGCCGGACATACAGACAGACGGACAGATTTTTGCGACCCAGTTTTTTCATTTTATTTCAGAATTGATTAACTTCGCGAGTTCGAAATTTTGTACAAATACAACATCTTACTACCTACATAATCGAGAAAGTCAAAAATATACAATTGATGCCTAGAGAGTGGCAACACTATGCTTCACTCAATTCGTTGTTACTATGTTACCCAACATTTCTTTTTCGACCTTTCGCTGTTCTCACTAATTTTTCTGTATATACCCAAAGATGTAAGATAACAGTGGAAAATGAGTCCCACCTCAGGGCTGCTTTTTGCAGCAGTCCTTGACCCTACATAACAAAGCCAAGTGCCACTTTCAGCTAAAAAGAATGCAAAACTCCAAATAGGTACCCATTCTGTTTACAAAACAACGAAACAAAAGCACACCTTCAATGTCCTCCATTGTCTAATGCTAACCCTTTTTCATTCTTCTTTCCAGGTTAACAATGTACCAGATGAAACCAAATACAAGCAACCTAAATCTAAACACCAAAATAGATAGCGATTTACAAAAATAAGAACAAAGAAACAAAAACAAAAAACAAAATCGAGTAGATACAAAAATTTACTTCCGAGTGAAGAACGAACACAATACAAACAAACCCAATTGAAGAGATACAATCAAAAAGAAATGCCGAACCCAAACCAAACGAAACAAATAAATTTTAATCGCAATGCTAACGAAGGAAAGCTTCCAACTGATTGCATTTAAATTGATGAACTACAGACTATAACGAGTGAGGCTAAGCACAGAGATACTGGTAGATATCCTTTCAAGATGACTGATGATCAAACGCCCAGCGATGACAAAGGTAAGTTTATCGAACTCGAAATTATGTACATTCTCTGCTATAAGCGCATTCAATTTCTTACGAGTTGTTCGGAATTTCCAATGTGTAAGTCTTTGCGCTTTATCGATCACAAAGCAAAACGAAACTGAAACAGAAAATACCTACCAGATTCGAATGCATCCACGCAGAAGACTGCAGATACACATTTCGACTTTCGATGCAGCCACAGCCAGCGCATTCCGAAGAGGTAGGAAATCCTTCGTCCATTTCTTCCAATTTGCGGTAAACGGGATGCACACGCTCACATTCCTGTGACTGCCGAGATTCATTCATGCATCCTTCGGCATCAGTTAAGCCGTATGGATGGAAACCCATTTACTAACGACAACGGGTTATTTATTCAACTCGGAGGACTCGTTGTTGTTTCGTTTCAAACAGTCGAATAGGGATTTGTATAGGGACGACAAAAAAAAAATGTAATACCAGTCTTTGGAAAGTTTCCTTCGATTGTCCTCTGCCTGCATATAGTACTAGTTTTTAGTTGGTTTCTTCTTGTGGTTTGTTGCCTGCGATATACGTGTGGATATGCTGAATGTGTATTGGCATTGTGCTCCATTAATGATAGAAGTGAAAACTTATTTGCCAAAGGATTAGGGTGGTGAGATTTTCATGGGGAAAAGTCAAATAGAGGGATTCCGTTGAAACGACGAGGAAATATATATGTTGAGATGGAGGACCGAATGCAGCCATCTGGAAATACATTTCGTGGCATTGGGACCGAGTTGAAGTCACGTCCACAATAGCAGGAAGTTTACCAAATCCCCGGGGTGCATAATAAATAGCCACAAATATGAGCTGGAAATACATGGTTAGCCACGTTGTTACTGTGATAGCGCAAGCGAATTGATCAGGACCAGGGGATGGGCTTTCAACCTTCATTGTGTTTGATTCTTCATTCTACATCAGATGGCAGGATGAATCTCGTCCAACAGAGAAAATGTTTTTGCCACTTGGAGAGTGTTGATTGAAATGTTGTTTCCCTATCTTCGATTTCAATTTATTGCGGCTTATCCTTTGAGATGTTTCGTTGGTTGCAGCACTAGGATGCGGTTTAATCGAAGGAGTCCTTTATGGTGCAGGCAGATGTCAGCTTGTAATAGGAACGTGGTTTGGAATTTTCTATTATATTTTCAAAATACATGCTAATCTCTTTTAAGAATCGAAAAGTATTACTAGTCCTTTTTTTATAAGATTCGTGATAGTATATTGGCACAGTAGTGCAATATGCACCGCAAGCAACGATTACCAGAGTTCATGCCTCTGCACCATACCATTGTAAGAGAGTATCCGCGGTACTAATAATCATTTTTAGTGTCCAGGCTGAATTTTTCGAACTCACAATGGCGAAATTTTTCTTCACACAAAATTGAATATTGTGACCTAGAAAATATTTGGTGTGAAGGTTAAACATGATTCTTTATTAGTAGGTAATAGGCTTTTTGCACGAAGCCGAAAGCCGTGTTTAGTCGAAAACTCGTCGATGCATTCACACCGACCAACAACACTAGTTTTCGTTTGACGTTTCAATCACCTGTGAGACACTAGTCGTTGAACTTCGGTGGAAACTTTTTTGGTTATAAATTTCGATCGCAATAATTAACAAACAAAATGAATTTTGTTTCGTTTTGAAAACTGATATATGTATGAGAAAACTTCTGTTTTTCAGAGTTTTAGCGAAAAGCCTTTAAGGCAATATATATTTATATGCAATGACCAAGACCATACTGTAGAACCGGGCTTATTAAGGTCATGTATATTATAAATCTCCTAAGTGATTGGTTAACTTCTTCGATGCCGTCCTTGTACCGATGTACATAATTGTACATCCTAGGTAGGCAAAGTCGAACCCTTGCTTCAAGAATGGTGTTGCAGAAGTAAGATGACAGTGTGTCACCTTGTCGTAGACCTTTTTCGACGTAGAAGGGCGAATCTTCCTGCCGATTCTCACGGAGCGGCGAGATTTATCCATTCTGATTCTACACACACGAACGAGTTTGGAAATGATATCGAAACTTCACATGGATTCTGATAATTCGTCCCTGCATAGGCTTTCATATGCGACTTTGAAGTCGATAAAGAGTGGCATTGATCGAAATTCCTGTGATTTTTTTAAGATTTCTCGAAGTTTTAAGATTTGGTCGATTGAAGCTATTGGCTACGGGTCCTAGCTTTTACAAAAATATCCGATAAGATTCTATACGAGGCTTATTCCACTGCAGTTGCCACCATCAGTGAACCCAGAAAAGAGGCGAAAACCGCCAAGTTTGACGCTTTTATGATAAAAAAGGTGATTGATTGATAAGCTTAAAAATGGAAACAAAATCGAAAATCCCTGTGAAACATAAATTGCTTAAAATAAAATTAAAACACATTTTCATTATAAACAATTTAGTTTACAATCAAAGTTTACACAGAATGAAAAAATGTTCGGCCTTCATATGAACGAAAACAGCCCATCGACCGTCTAGTAAGAACTTTCGTGTATCCGAAATATCCGAATAAATTCACTCGTTTATAAGTATAAGTCTGTTCCCTTAATTTCTGGTTAAATTTTACCAATATGTCACATTTCTCTCATTGCAGGAGAATTCGTTCACCGAAAAGAAATATAATATAGGTAACCAAAAAGAAAACGAACGCGTTGAAGTTGAACCACAAATTTGATAAATGTGAATTTTTTCTAGCACACATTTTTATTTAAGACCAAGATTTAAATTGGTTTTACTGCATAAATTAAAGACTTCAAGTCTTTTGCTTCTACCTCGTCTATTTTAATTGTATAGCAGCACAAAATAGTAATGAAAACAAAGGAAGAGTCTGCTACAAACTACAAATTTGAACGATTTGGAAACCATCCGTCAGCAATAACCAACCCAAAGAAATTTTTTGGCCTAATATTTGCAAATTTTATATACAGGGAAAATATATTGTTCTCTCTTTTTGGTTCTTTTCTGCCCTACATTTGCGTAAGGGAACGAAGTTTGACTAATATGTTCGATTGCATTATCGTTAGGGAACAGACCTTGTGTCTAATAGAAAAGGAAATCATTGTCATTGTTATGTTGTATATGAATATTTTAACGTTTTTAACAAAAACGGCCTAAATGTTTTCACTTTTTCATATGATATTCTATATTTTGCTAACAAAAAATACGGAAAACAGTCTTCAAAGTCTGGAAACCTGGTCCCGCGATTTCGGCAATCTGTGAGGAGAAAACGCTTGAACGTAATGCACTGAATGTGGAGAGAGTGTCTCCATTCTTGTACATAACCACGATTGTGAATTTCCATTCATTGGGAATTTCTTCATTCGACCAAAAATTGCAGAGAAATTGGTGCATGTTCCTCACGAAATCAACTACTAATTGTATGAAAAACTCGACCGATAGGCCATTAGCTTAAGCAGCCCTGATGGACTTATGGATGCATGAATATCGCCAAAAACTCACTTCGCGTTTGTCGGTTGGACTATCATTATCCAGCTTGAACGGTTCATAATGCCTGACAGCAGATTGTTGGCAGTCTCCACCCTTTTACCGCCCGCAAAGCTGTTATTCTGTCACGAAAAATTCTGTTGATGACTTGGTGCAAGATCTTTTAAGAAGATCGTTCCTTCAATCATTGACAAATACAATTAGTTGAGTCAACTTTTTAACCGCGAAAGTAGGTAGGTAAGGTGTTTATTAAGCCTTAAAGACAATAGAAGATCCGCTTGAAGAAAATATTCCCAAAACCATCCAAGTCCTTGCAGCACAAAGTACCTTTAAAAAAATAACCATAAAATTAGCATGACCACTGTTTTTTTTTTTTTTTTTTTTGGGTTCTAATTTCTAATTGCTCTCTGATTACTGAAGCTGTTGGTCTCTAATTGATGGCATTCGCGTCGGTTGGATTTGGCCATAATGAGGATTCCATGAGGAAAACCGACAACAATTTATCAGCCGATGAAACTTTTTTCCACCCACACCTAGCTGCTGGCAACGTGCCAGCAATTTTTCATCTGTGAGTCGTTTACCGGAACGGAAAATTTTCCACAAATTGCAATAATACTGGTTGCATTCGTCTGTCGACGTCTATGTTGTACAACAGTACCTATAACGAATGTCTGGGTTAATTGGACATCAATGGCCAAGTTTCACTTGGTCGAGCTAGTTTGCAGAGAATTAACCGAATTTCAGTTTAAATCAATTACTGTGCGAGGATATTTCGGGGGGGCTGCCCCGGTAAATGAATTGAACTATTTTGCAATATTTGCAGGATCCTCTCAATTTAGGGTGCTGCATTTGCAACACCCTTTGGCTGGAGGTTCAGGCATTATGTGGCCGGTTCTAGATAATCACGCAAAAAGGGTCGACATTTATTAAAATTTAATGGTGAGACTTAATTAATTATGATGGATTTACGGGTCAATTGTTGTGCATTGTAATTTAGATTTTGCAAGCTCATCGGAATGACTTATGACATGCATACTGCATAGTGCATATCTGGTGCGGTGCCACATGGGGAGAGTGTTTCATACATAGTTTCATATTGCTTATGGAGCTGTCAGGCTTGTATCTTCTATAGCGAGGGTTTTGTGTATCTACTTAAGTTGGGCTAAGACTGAAGAATGACCTCATATCGGTCCCTGGGCGAACCTACTAGTAGGTACATATAACCAAAGTAAAATTCTAGGAAGTTTACAAAACATAATTTTAAAAATTAAAATTTGTTTTTCGTTTGATCCGGTGTATTTTAGGCTTTACAAGCGACTATTGATTTATCACACAAATGACGTTTATAGCCGTCTGTAAGTAACATCTGACAGCCAGTCAATTGTCGACTTCTTCAACTACTTAGTTTAAAAAATGATTGCTTGGGATGGGCATGGGACGAAAAACTCAAATTAATTTAGTAGCATACAAATAAAATACCCTCTTTTCTTGACTTTGGCATTTTAAATTTTTATAAATTTGTCTAATTATTATTTTTTTTATTTTTTTAACATAGTTTATAGGTGGGACGTTTTGCAAATAGGTTGTTGGGTAAAAAGCCCCAATTTATTGACAAAACGCCCTTAAGAAAGAGTATAAAAAAATAAGTTATTAAGTACGTCTTTTCTCTTTTCGGCAAAATTCATGTAACCAGCCCTGATACAATATACACTGGATCCCATCTTCTAAAGAAGCGGTCTTGTAATAATTTTCAGCACTCTCGATAGACCTTTTACAATCTTCATCTGAAATTTCGTCTTTGGTTGCGTTTTTCAGACCGTTCAGTCGTTTTGTAATTCCACGGCATTTCTATTAAAAATAAGTATCGAAAGAAGTTCTAATGACGATGTTTATCACTTGGGCATTTTGTAAATTTCGCAGTGCAAAACGCCCCACTCAAATTATGGATATCCCATCCCTTTCTAAGAGATAAGCAAAACTGTACTGAAACTATAATTTAACTTACCTTATAAATATATAAAAAACTTTTGTGCAACGTTTTCGTTTCTGATGAAATGCAATTTTTATTGTACCTACCAGCGTGAGTCATATAACCACACTGATGTACGTGTCAGGCTCATGGGGCGTCTTGTCAAGTGGGGCGTTTTGTATAGTTTAATAATAATTTAAAAAAAAAATAGTTGGCGCAACAAGTCTGTAGGGACCCTAGGCCTAGCTTCTCACAACCATTCGTTTTGTGTGAGATTTTTTATTATTAAAACAAATGGAAGGGATCTACAATTATACGCCGATTCCAAACGGCCGATTGAGAAGCTCTTTCAAGACAGTTATAATCTCAGATGTTTGTCAGACGTTCGCGAGAGGTGGCGCAGTGAAAAAATACCCGAGTTGAAATTTGGGTTTTTGCGTCCAACACACTAACCTCTAAACCACTGGCCTACATAATAATTCGCTTTAATCATTTTCGACTTTATTTTTACTTAAGAAAAAATATCCCCTTTTTCGTGAATGAAAAAAATTGGTAACCGAATTGATATGGCTTAGTAGAATCCGGAGGAAATGAATTTTCTTAAATTTTTGTTCTTAGTAGAGCTGCGATTACACGGCCATTTTTGCGTGTCATTTAAATGGCGCTCTGACGTAAAAATCTCGTCACAAATCCGTCATTTAAATGTCGTTCCGTGTGATCGCCATTTTTGGGACAACATTTTCGACGTCATTTAAATGACTAGGAAAATGGCAGAGCAAATGACATGAATTTTGTGCCATTTAAATGACGGAAAAAATGGCCGTGTGATCGCTCTTCAATGACGCCTAGGACAAATGACCAAACTTTCCGCTTTCGTCGCGTTGGTTCGTAATAAAGATCTTCACTGCTTTCCAGCACACACGCTGCCAAATACGCCGTCTCAGCAATTTCCACCATCATCGCCAAAGTTCTTTATGACATTTTTTATTTATTATCTGTAATATTTTTTTTCTTTTCACTGCAATTAAAATCGTTTAAAAAGTGCCACCTTTGTGCCTTTGCCGAAAGAAAAACACTAAATGACAGTAGCTATATTTTTCTCATTGTTCATTGGTGTCATTTGTCATTTAAATAAGGCAAGTCATTGCCATGTGATCGCCATTTTTTGGCTCGTCATTTAAATGTCATCCCAATGGAGAATTCTAAATGACTTGCACTGTCTGTCATTTGATTTTGGGACAAAAATGACGGTAATAGTCATTTCATGTTATCGCCATTTTTTTTCGCAAATGACCAATGACGAATCGTAGCTTGAATGGCACTCTATGCGACATTTTTTGGTGACGTCAGAGCTTAATTTAAATGACTCGAAAAAATGGCCGTGTAATCGCAGCTTAAGTCTGGTTTACTTTTTTGTCCCATTTAGAGAATAGACAAAATATTTCATGAATTGATCAGGTAGTAATTACTTTATGTTTAAGTATATGCCGTAGTAGAATCTAATTTCATTTTCGGATTAATTATTAATTCCTTTTTCTTTAAAAACAAAAGAGTTTTAATGCGAACTGGCAGTTTAAAAAAACACAGACATATTGATTGTGCGCGAACGGAGTGTCCGATTGAAAAACATTTTCCCAGAGCGACTAAATGGGTTTTCGGTATGCGCTAAAGAAAATCATTCAAATGTCAATGTGAAATCACTTCACTTCAATTCCCATTGACAACGCGAATACTAACATTTGTTTAAGTTAGTATTGCCTTCATTACCTACTTTGCATTAATTTATGCTGCTACATTATCTCTACGGAAGTATCGATCATAATGCTTTTTGCAGCCACAAAAAAAACAAGTTTTCCCATTAGTAACACAACCGCACGCTCACTTAAAACGCAACAAAACCCAGTCAACCCCAACTCTCACGTTAATGCTTCGAAATGTCAACTGTCAGCGGGCGACACCCGTTTCACCTCCGAAAGCTATCCACTCTAGATGATTTTCTTTTAATGACACCCAAATTAATCATCGCATATGTGGCATATACCACAACGATAACCTTTGATTTCGATCATAAATACGTCAATAACCGCCCGCGTACAAGCCGACAACACATTCCAATCATATACCCACCGCCAGAAGTGAAAACAACATCATTAGCCCATAAAACTCCACATCACATATGCACTCGCTAATGTCCTTCACCCCACCCAATTTGCCCATATTTACATTTATGGTGTAATAATTAAAGCAAAGCGTTGCCAATGGCAATTAAATCGCGCGGCAATTTCTCACCAGCCTTGATGTAGGAAATAATCAGGAGAAACATTCTCCCGCCGTGTGTATCCCGCTTTAGTTCAGCTTTTGAGGGTAGAAAAATAGCCTAAAATCCCCACGGAGGTTTTGCCGTTCTCGAATGGCGAAATCGACTCGGGGTTATTTAAAAAAAAAAAAAAAACCTGCAGATACTCGAGTAACAACAAAAACGGAACGACAAAATTGTGATTTTTCAATTTTCCGCGGGGCCACAGTTCTCCGCACGCCGAAGAGGGTTAACTATATCCGCTACTACTACTGTAACGAGATCTGGCCCAACGATAGCTGACGCCGGAAAAAGTCCGCCCAAAGCACCTGCCATATGCCATGGCATTGTGTTCCCCATATGTGTCCCAATCCCAACTCGAGCAGTAGTCCTGGTATGTAAATCCGCGGTTCATAATTGTCTTCGTCACGTCATAACACAGCTCGGACGTACATTCCTTCCGTCTAGGGTTCATTGCAGGCAAATTGACATACATAGTTGTGGAACTCTCAGCATGCCCCCTGTGCATGATTATATTTACCTTCATTATAGCAACAGGGAATTTCGGAGCACAAAACCAACCAAACACACAATCAAAAAGCTGAACAAAAAGCGCCACCAAATGACCTTTTCGTTGCTAAGTGGTGGCCGCCTCTAGTCCTCTAGAGCCTCCACCACCCCAGAGTTCTCTTCTGGTGGCACTTTTTTTAATTTGCACTTTTCACGTTAGTATACACTTACTGATAAGGTCCGTAGCACGGCGAGGGTCTTGCTTTGTGGATAAAAAAAAGGTTCCTTTTGTACAGGGTTTAACAGACCAATATTATGCTATTCTCAGTAAAATGAGCAAAAAGTCCTGGCAGTCATTTCTTTGGCGCAACAAAGGAAAACAAAAAACCAACTGCCCCCACACGCCCTTTCTTTCAGTCGTCACCCCTTTGCTCATATGGCCAACAAAATCGCTGGAAACATGCCCAACTTAACAGAAAGTGGAGTCAGCACTTTGTTGCTGTTCAGCTTTGTATGTCGTGGGGAGGGGCAGCCGGTGCGAGGAGGCAAAAGACCGAATTTCATGGCCATTAATCAAGATGAGTAAACAATTTTTTATTTTCGGTGTTTTTCGGGTCCGCATTGATATTTGGATAAGCGGATTCTTGATATTGTTTGGTGGGATTTCCATTACAAAGCGAGGTAAAACTTTTTCGACTTTCTTCTGTTGTTGTTGCGGAGGACTATCACTGTTCACGACAGAGGGTTGGCGGGGGGAATTTCACCTTAATTCTTCTGATTTCTTGTCACTGGAAGAAGTTACTTCTGAACTGGAAAGTGGGAAATGAGCTAATCGGTGAGATTAGATGGGCAGTTTTTCAAAAGTCCGATATATCATTCATGCCTGAGTGGTCGCGCGATGGCGTCCATTGATCGAAGCGAGAGATAATTACGGTGACTATCTATCTGGGATTATGCTTAGCGTTGAATGGAGCTGTAATCTTTTGGGAAGTAGTTTCATGACTTTGTGATTATGCTTTATGTAGTGGGCTGCGCATTTCTAGCTCTAGCGGAAAGTTTGGAATGGCAGGGGCTACTTCATTATGACATCCTTAGATTGGCAGACAGCTGAATGACTCTTGAGAAGCTTATAAGTAAAATGAGGTATTTGGCGTCATATGTTCTCAAGACCGTTTAAAACACTTTTTCGTGACATAGAATGAGGCGCTTAATGTTGAAGCTCAGCAAAATTCGCGATCGGAAAGGAGACATACCTACAAACACCTGCGTTACATTTTGTTAAAACTTCTAGAAAGGGTTTAAGCAAGCTACCTTCACCTCATTCCTAGAGAGCTCGATTCCGCCTCAATTGCTCTCCGCCACGTTTGCCTAGGAACCCTTGGAAGGGTTTTTCCTAGCCTTCTAAGCACGGTTGCCACTTGAAAAGCAAGTTTGTGTCCAAAATTGGAAATAAAAATGACCAACAGTAGCTAAAAATTACCAAAATAGTTTATTTCCGAAATATTTGTAAACCATTAATTCATCTTATTTTTATTTCAACGTAATATTCATGTACACAGATCACATATTATTTTTTTGAATATGAACAATATTTCATTTCCAAAAAAAATGACAATTGGAATAAAAAATGACAATGTGACCAAGAGAAAAAGTAATGACAATGACCAAATATTTAGTCACAAATGATCATGGTGGCAACCGTGCTTCTAAGATGTATCCAAACTTACTTTCTTCTTTGTATTTCTTATGTTGTTTAACGGTCCTTGATCCGTTCTGTGGTAAGGCACGGTTCGCCCAAAAGATCCGCATAATGATGGTGAAAAATTTATTCAAGCTAGATCTATAGTTTTCGGGTTTTTTTAGTGTCCACTTTCGAGGTACTACTTTCTGTCTTGTTATGTTAAGAGCGGGTGTTACATAAGCTGAG
Organism: Cheilosia vernalis; assembly: GCA_949126925.1. Classification (NCBI taxonomy): domain Eukaryota; kingdom Metazoa; phylum Arthropoda; class Insecta; order Diptera; family Syrphidae; genus Cheilosia; species Cheilosia vernalis. The sequence continues at coordinate 40,922,410 of OX421361.1, read as the reverse complement.
GGCTTTGGGCTTCGCCGTGTTTGTTTGAGTTTGCGGGGCGTTAAAATTCAAATTTTTTCAATCTTCATATTTTCCTTCGTTGAGATGAGGAGCTGGGAAAAATATTTATCCGAATTATCCGAAATTTTCCAAGCTTCACAGCGAGTTTCCAATTTTACATCAAAACATGCGATAAAACGCAAAATTTCTTCGTTTTTCTTTGCCGGAGGGTATTCCCAAAATTTTCTTTCGTATAAACCTTCTCCTGACAATTACCTACGAACAACTAAAAAAAAAAACAAATTAAAGCCAAGTCAGTGCAGCCTTTTTTATATAGGAAAGATTTATTTTCTAGTAAACTATCGGAATGACAACCAATCAAAAAGCAACAAAAGCACACCGGCTAAACAAGATAAAGCTGAAAAAATCATTATATCTATTTCATTTAATCAGAAGTGCTTTAAAATAAATAAATATACACACAGAGATAAATATATTTTTATGTGTTTAGACATAAAACAAAAATGCAATATATTTTCAATTTCGTGTATATATATTAGTACAGATTTCCGACGAAACGAGATCAGAAAACATTTGCAATTCACTATCAAAAAAATTAATAACTAGCTGACCCGGCGAACTTCGTTGCGCCCAAATTCGTTAATGTAATGAAAATAATAGTTCCGAGAATGAACAATGCATAAATGCTGCTTCATGTAACTCGGTCAATTCAAATTCTGTATTCAAAAGTTATATTAAATACAATAGTTTTTTCCCGAAAACAAACATTTTTCTAATTTTATTTATTTTTTGTCACTTGTAAACTTTTTCCAGTAGAAAGACATATAAATTTGTCATATCTTAAATAATTTAAATTATGTAAATTGTGCTATAACAAATTGTAAATTCTAAACGAAAATAAATTGATTGATTGATTAAATCAAACCGCAATGATTGACGTGTCAGCCAACTTTCCACTTTTTTCACTAAAGTGCTTTGCGGTAGGTACACGACGTACAAAGCGGAAGAGTTTGCTCACACGTGGGCACGCCACATACGATTAACCATTTGAAAAACTTGGGAATTCAAGAATTGATGTAACAAGTATCCAGCGATTGTCCTTGCGACTTATTACTTTTCATAGTGAAAGCGATACGCATGGGAAATTGAAGGCACTTGAAAATCAATGGAATCCGCGGAATTATATAATGTTTGCCTTAAATTTTTAAGTCAAAATCTTCGCTTCCATAACATTTGATTTGAGATTCTTGACAAATCAAACTTTCGATTTAAAATTGTGTAGCGGTGTGCCCGGAACATCCAAAGAATTTAAAAATTAAACATTTGAAATAAGTGATGTATTGGAAGTGACACTACCCGTTTCTCTATCCAGTGTTTCAAAGTGGTTTTCCCATACTAAGTTCTATTCCCAATCTCATCCCCTTAAACTTCTATTTTCACGACAGAAAGTAGCATATCGAGGTTTAAACGGCAGGACCTCGTAGGTCTGTTCTTCAGAAATCACAAAAAAAACGTTTAAAAATAATATTCTAAAGGAAAATAGTAATTAATTGATAGATTACCATGATTATGTCCTTCCAATACGAATCCACCAAGCTAAAAATCGTAAAAATCAAACGATCCATTCTCGAGCTATGAATGCAGACGTCAGTCTCTTTTATATAAATAGGGGTACTCACAAGGTTTGTCCGTGCCTTTCGTTTGGGACTATGGGGTCCAAAACTATCCTATCTTTAATACTGTAATCAACCATACAAAATTTCATTGAAATCGGTTCAGTGGTTTCGGAGAGCGACAACAGAGCCACCTATCGGATAGAGTCTATAGACCGTCAGCGCACCTACCCAATTCCCCCGCAAATTTTGAAAATAAAATTCTTTCTTAGATTTCCTATCTGTGAATGTGTTAAGAATCATAAGAGCATTATGTTTTCACTAATCTTGGCTGTAACTCTCTTCGGCTGTCGACGCTCTTTCGTGACGTCGTTTGTAATTTGTACGGGCATGAAGAACGAAAAAAAAAGTATTTCCCGGAATTATAGTTTGTACACAACTGCGTAGTTGAAATTTAATTTAGTAAAATTCAACTTTTTCAATTTTTAATATTTGAAAAAAGTAAAAATGAAAAGAAAATTTCTTTATTTTGACACTTCATTTGTTAAGATAAGTGTGAACCGAAAGATGTAAAAATAATATAGAGGGGATTATAATATACGGTCAGGCTTTCTCCTTTATGTTCCTATGGCCGGGAACCAAGAGAAGAGTGACTTCAAGCCAATGATACGCCCTGGCCAGAGTCTCCCTGCTTGAACTGGATATCGACAAAGGCACCAATTTTTTTTTTTTTTTTGTTCTTGGATTTTTGTTTGTAACTTGCAAGTGCATTAGGTAACCCTGCCAGCTTCTTCGATAGGTCGGTTCTCAAAATTTTTCACTTAACGACTAAAATGTTTCTGCAACTGTTGATAGCCAGGTTTGGAGTTATATTTGTTATATGGTCAAACCTCAAGATCTGTCCCCATGACTTTGTAAAAGCGAATCTGCTCTTTTTAATAAAACTTCAAATTTACAATCGTCCTACAATCGTTTTTATAAGGAGGAAGAGTCAAGGTAACATTTCGTTTTCATAACAAAGTTTGGTGTTAACAAAGGATTTGGGTCGTCGACACTCAAACAATTCTCAAATTCTTTTCATTTTCGCTTTGTAGAGGTGATTTCAAGAAAAATATGCCTTAAGTCTAGTTCAGAGTTAGATGTGAACTCCAGTCGCATGTCCTTAAACTTTTTACTAATCTGACCAGAACCCTTCAGGGCCAATTAAATTTTATAGACATTACTGTCAGTTTTCATTACCTTCCGGATTAGGTGTGATAAATCTTGAATGACTTTCAAGAATATTCAAAAACTCAAGCATATTCTTCTTCAACCCTTTGTGCCTCGTCCCGCAACTTAATAAGATTACATAAACTTAAGCAAAAGGCATCGCATATCTCCACATTCACTATCCCAATCACCATTTCTACTTTATTTCCACTGTAGTCTGTGAAATTAGAAATTAATTTTTCATGCATCAATCCTCCAAGGAATCGTGGGGAAGCTAACAAAAGAAAACAAAAAAAAAAAAATAATCACAACGTAGCATTATTACAAAAGGTAAATTACTACAATTCCATGTCCTTTCCCCTATCGCACCAGCCAACGGAAGCGCGCTGACTCGGTCAAAATGAGTTTGTAGAGTGAACATTTATTTTGTGAAATAATAATGTGATTACATCCTTCCCGTGCACAAACACAAGCTCTAGTCCTACTCCTACCTCCTACTTTGGAAATTGAATAGCAGTTGGTCGCATTGTTGGAGCTTTATTACTGAGCTTTTAAGTCATAACTGTAACGGGGCCAGATGCTCTGCAATCGGTTCGGTTCGACTCGGTGGTCTGTCTGATTTGCCCCCCACAAAGGATAAAAAGAAATGGGTGGGGAGCGGGAGGTTACACTGTGAACTACAACTACAACCCCATGTTCGTCACCAATGATGCCAAGTTAGCAACCAAATTATCCTGTAATCATTAAATTTTTACCACCTTAATACCTGAGTGAATCATGTGCACATGAACGTGTACATCACCAAACGACGAACTCTCGACGAGGAGTCGCCGACGAACATCCGTGTCCCGTGTGTAGATGGTAGATGAAATTAAATACAAGGGGAATAAACAAAGCCACTGCCAGGAATCCTCGCGAACGTGTATTCGTCCTTGGTATTAACTTGAGTTATACACGTTTCTCGGATTAATGTGGGGCTGCCGCTCCGCACTGTTCCCATTTGCCAAAAGGATTTTGCATTCACAGTACAAATACACAAGTTAAGCAAATAATGTGTTACTGGGTCATCAAACATTCGGATTGGTGTGAATGCCAGTACGTTTGTGTGCGTTTCTGGAACGCAGTACGCAGGGGGAAGTATTAAGTAACAATTGTAGATGGGGAACTGTAACATAATTATTTATTGTTTGACTGTGATTAAGGGGGATAATAGGGTTAGGGTTACCTTGTGGTAATGAGGACGAATTGCCATTGCGGAATGCGGATAGAGGGTTAAGAGTAGATGAGCAACAAAATCGAATTAAAGCAGTCGCTGCGGAGCTCGTAGTTCGTCATCTGGCGCATGAGAGAGGGGGGCTAACAAAGTAACCCATTTATTTGCTGTAACGATTAGATGGGATTGTATTACAGAATGGAACTTGATGCATAAGACTTATCCAATGTCTGATGATTAGTTTTTCTCAAAAGGATTATTGTTCGCGAACGATTTGTGTTCTTTTGACAGGCCTCTGCAGGATGCTGTATTTGCGAGCTTGTGACCGTAAAAATTGTTCACATGGCAACAAGGTTTCCATCAGGTTTTCATTGTACGTTGACAATGTTTGGATCATCGGTCAAGATCATGTGGACTCAACTAATGTCAGTCTAGGCCTAGTGACGTTCTGTGAATCCTAAAGTCCTCTCATCTATGAGCCCATCCAGCCTTAGTCATCTTGTAAGACTCATAAAACGCGTAGTTGTAATATGTTCACTATTGCAGTCTTATGTGGTTAAATGTGAATACGTAATAAAACTTCCTTCATTTTTCTACCCATAAAAGGACATAAGCCAGTCTTTTTGAAAAAAATGTCCTCCTCCGACAACCTACGTATCGCACTTCGTCATATAACATGATGTTGGCCCTAAAAGAATAATCGGAGATCAGTGTGCGAACTATCCTGAGGCCTGTATTCAATTGAGGAACCCTAACGCCATTCTCTGGACTCTGGAGCCTTATGCAGTCATTAAAGCAGTAAACAGGGAGGAAATTGTAACTATATTTTATCAATAAGTAGGTAGGTACTCATTACAAAATTGACGGGCCCAAAATGACTACCTTGTAGAACTCCAGAAGTGCAGCATATACATTTTTGAACAATTATCATCAAGACGGACTTTTGAACATTTTTGACTTAAAAAGCAAATAAACGCTGAATGTAATCTAAATTGATTTAACTTTTCTTTATAAGCAGTAAAGATTTAGCTTTGATATCTGCTTTTAAAGAGCAGAACATTTTCAAATACCTTAATAATTCTCTACTTAAATTTCGAAGCCAGATTTGAGGATCGGAAACAAAAACGAGACCTTTGTGCTAAAAATAGAGTAAGTACTTTTAAGTACTAAGTTTTAATTAATTCCGATAAAAAAAATGGCGCAAAATGATAGTCTTCGTGTATTTGGAGAGCTTAGTAGTTACTAAGTAACATCAGTCTTCAAAACCGGTGCCTACCTTTATAGATCATTACAAACGCTTTGTAACCTACTACCAACTAGTATCAACATTTTTTTTGTCAAACAGAAAAAACCAAACACAGTTTGGGGAATTCTCTTTAAATAAATTTCATTGAAATTATACCAAAAAATTAATGAAGGAATATCGAACATTGAATATTTAAATGTTCGATAAAGTACTGAGCATTTTTTTTTTATCACATCTGTATATCTGTAGACTGTTCATCATCAAAATCTTCAAAATGATTTTTTGTTCAGGTTGTATATTTTTTTTCAAAGCCGAACATTTTTAAACACTACAAGAATATTAATATCCTGATGTAGATACCTATATAACACTAGCGGATCTGGCGAACTTCGTCTGGTCCCAATTTAACTCCTTCAAATAAACTCCAGTGAAACACAGATAGTTAAAATTTGAATGGAATCGAAATCCGTATAGAGAGCGATATATGATGAACAATGTTTTTAGCCCTAGGGTCCTTAAAATCCAAATCACAATTTTTCGAGTGCGCTACAAAGAATTTTCTATTTTTTCCATTTGAAAAGTCATTCCGGAACAATTGCACACAAAGTTTTCAACATTTTCCAAACAAAAAATTTATTTTCGATTTTTCAAATTTCCGACTTTTCTGGAGGGTTCTCCGGAATTTTTTTTTTGCGTAAAAACCTTCTCCTGACAATTACGAACAACTGATTTTTTTTAAAGCTAAATCGGCCCAGTCGTTCACAATTGATGAATTAGGTACTATAAATATTTAACAACATTTTTATATATATAGGTATCGAAGATTTCTTTAAAAAAACTTCAAACAAAATTATAAATAATTTTATTTTGCAATATAAATTAAAAAATAGGAGATGGTTGGGTTGAGAGTCTATACGAAGGTTGAGATTCCACACGAAGGGATAAAATGTACTTTTGGTTGTTTTAAATTTAATACCAGGTAGTAACGATAATAAACTGTTTTATGTAGAATATAATTAGCAAAACAGAAATATGGACTTTGTCACGTACTAAAATAATTTTAAAGTCTTCTTTATCCGCCAATATTTTTTTCCAAGTTACATTCAATGCAACTTCGAAAAACTCAGAAGGACCCAGGGGGTATACCCCTTAAGTAATTTAATCCCAACCAATAAATAGATATTTCTTTTGCAAGCTCTGTTACCACCTAAAAGGTTACACGGATTTGCAACAAACATTCTGACTGTTAAATTTACAACACGGCTTTTAAATTTAAAATTCAGTTCAAAAATGGACCTACCTTAAGCGATTGAACATTGAACTGCATCCTGAACAAATAAGTGCGATTTTAAGAACTTGTCATTTATAACACTGTATGGAAAGTAAAAGCGTGCGTGTATGTTTCCTATTATTTTTACCTTCAAACCGACCAACATTTTAAATTGTTAATTGAAATGAGACAGGGTTCTTTGTTGTTTAATAAATGCACTATTTTCGCTTTTGGAATAAAGAAAAACAAAGAATTTCCGGAGTTATACAAACTTTCTAATTACGACAGTTTTTTTGTACAAAATTGTCGCATACTGCACCACGACTGTGTCTTCCTCTTTCAACGCGGGTTTTCAAAGTCGTGGCATTATTCTGGTGAGCGGTTTTGTTCAACACGCCTATTTAAATATCTATGTCCAAATCGATAAAGCTTTAAACGATGATGCGACCCACCGTTTTATTTTTTTCCATCGATTTTTGTAAGTAAAGCATGAAAGTCCTTTAAAACGCTTGGCTGAGCTGATTCTAAATTGCTTTCAACCCCACATACCTACATCAAAGTGTCGACAACTTTGTGTCGGTCGTTCTCCTTCCAAAAACTCAAATAAACCGCTTGAATAAAAACACGAACCTCTTCAAGGAATTCTTAAGATTACAAACAGAAGCAAAAAAAAATATATTTATTCCACATCTCCGCATCACAACGCTATTACAAAGGGCAATTAAACCACTTGAAAATAAATAGAAACGTTGCGCCTGTTTGTAGTGTTCTTAATTATCTTCCACTTGAGACAAGATAGCCAGCAAAGAAAGAAAAGAAAAGTTAAAGCCCCAACCAAACTCAACCTACTTATTTGTATTCAGAGGCCACAACGAAAATTGTTAGTGCCCATTACTGAGTGAGAACGCAAAGCAAACGAAAGTGTACTATGATCAAATAACCAACCTCAAACTAGTCTTAGACACATCATGATGCTGCATACCCTACAGTCTACCTGTTTCTTAGATCCAAGAATTAGTCCGTCTTTCCGAGAACAGGCAAACAAAACTTCCACTTAATTAAGAGTGTACACAGCACCGCACACCGCACACACTTAAAGGAGGTCTTCCGGCTTCTACCCTTGCTGTGCAGTGATGTCATGTCCTGATTCTCTTCATCATGTTCTTTTTTATCTCTCAAATAAAATTGAGTATCATGTCCTTTCACAGCCAACCGCACAAGGATTCATTTTGGCAAAATTTTAAAGTGGCAGCCAACAACTTCTCCTCATGTGTAAATAATATTATAACACGAAATTTTCGGGGATCTGATGGCAAACATACAGAACATTCCGCAAGGCGCACACTTCTTATAGGTAAGCGACTGTGCTACAACGATATCTACACAACAATCTAGATGCGGCCTTGAGGAATAAAACATAAACTAAAAGCTCCACAAGATGCTGATTGTTGAAGAATTTTCATTAGATTACTTCAAGTAACAAATTACGACGAAGTGGGGAGAAAATGAGTGCAGTTGTCAAACTTTAGTTTGTGTAAGTGTGGCCAAAGTAAGTTTTTGGTCTTTTTATGTGTAGTAAAATTTGTATTTTCGTGGAAAATATCGTTTGGTTTTTCGAACAACAACATGGGCAAAAAGCGTATTTTTGATAATCGTCATGGGCAAGTCAGTCCAAATTCAAACTCAGACATCACTAGACCCTGCGAGCCACAATAGCTTCCGCCAAAAATCACAATTTCTTCCCTATGTCAAAATTAGTGCCCGACTTTTCTCAATAGTTCTTAAAACTGAAAAGAAATAGTACTGAAACGTACCAAATAGTACCTACATATTTTTTTTTAATTGCTATAGTATAAATATTCCATTCAAGCAAAAAAATAATATATGCACCCCGAACCGTGTTTTTTAAATTACTTCTTCTTCTTTAATTCCGGAAGCTGCTACTAACAGCAACACTTTAACTCCTACTAGAGCATAGGGCGACAACCAGGTCCTTCCACCTCTCTCTGTTTGCAACTCGAAACCTCAGCTGTGTCCACGATCGCTAATCCTGGGACTGAGCTTCCGTCATGACAGTTGACCTCCATGTTGTTCTGGGCCTACCAACTCGCCTTACACCTTGAGGGTTCCAATGGAAGCACTGCTCCGCTGTGTTGTCGTCTGGTTTCCTTCAGTATATGGCCAATCCAGCGCCATTTTCTCTGTTTGATGTCAACGTCCACTTTTGTTTGCCCAGTCCTAAGCCACAATTCATTGTTGGAAATCGTTTGTGGCCACCCCTTAGGATGTAACGCAGACAACGATTAACGAAAGCTTGCAGCCTGCTCGAGATGTTGGCAGAGCATTTCCACGTTTTACATGCGTAAGACGAAACGATTAAAAGTTTTCGTGCGCACGAATGATTTGCCCTATGTTACACACGCAAATTTCAACTTAGTGCGAAGCGATATTTTGCTGGGGATCCACACTGGAGAAAGGAATACAAATGCACTACCAACTTTATTTAGCCTGTTACTGTCGTCCTGATCCGCTACCCCATCGAGCGACACATAACTTCCCAAATAGTTGAAATGCGTGACCACATCTATGGTCTCCTATCTCAGGATAACCTGCTGTTGTTAGTCTCGGCTATTGTGTATCATTTCGAGCAATAACCAATCTTGTGGCATTGGCAGTCAAACTCTACGTATCCCTTTTTTACAAGGACGAAAGAGTACGGGTCTTGCGATAGCTTTGACGTAAACCGCTCACTTCTGTTCACGTAATTGAATCAGACTCAACCCCTCTATAATTGGTCTGGTATTCATTTCAATTTATTACCAATTCAATACAGGTACAACCATCTTTTTTCTTTGAAGGCAATTTCAATACCGGTTAGTCCCCAGACTCAGAAATGGCTCCAGGCATCAGTCTCAAAAATCGTCCTCTTACCTACCCACTCACATTTGCCAATAGCCGGTCATAGTAAACACGTTTTACAAATATTTAACTTCTTTTCCAATAAAAGGCCCACTCCCAGTGGGATCTGTTTCAACCTAAAGGGCTTTTCATTTCTGTTTCAAAATTTCGTCTCAATATCTAATAAAATATTCACCCACGGAAGGTCTATCCAATCTCACTCTTGAGAACACATCAGGATAATGTTCCGGTTTTATTCGCCGTACTTAAAAAAACAAAAAAAAACCTACGAAAAAGGATGAAAAATAAATTAGGATATCCTCGTAACACCCGAAACAGAGAAAACAAAGTTATCCCTTACCAGTAGACTCCGGAGTACCTACACACACAGATGTTCCATTCGGCCAGGAGTGTAAAATTTAGGTCAAAGGGGTGCCTGACGGTGTCATGATCCTTAAAAATTTCATACAAAGATCAAAAGTAAATAGATTTTGCTGCAGTTGGCAATGTAGCTAATGGTTACAGCGATATGGGGAACAAAATGTCGGCTAATCGGATCAAAAAGTCAATATTTACTCAGTTGGCTTCTGGTTCTTGTGATACTTTGCGGACCGTTTTGCTTTGTTCAAAGTTTTACCACTGTATAATCGGTCCGGTATATTTTTCGTCCTTATAGGTGGCATACCCCTTTCATATCGAGCAACCAAAAGACACATAAATATGTGCACAAACGCTGAGTGTATACACATTCGTAGGATATACCACCATGAATACGAAGGACACACCATGTGAGTGAGTGTAAAAGCACTTCGTTTGTGTAAATTGGGTTTGAGAGGGAAAACACTACCTACTGTACTGGTAAAGGTCAAAAGTTGAACGCATAATAAGTAAAGCAATGATGGCGGTAATAATAAAGGATAGGAGAACCTAAAGGAAGGAGAACCTTCTCTATGAACGCGGCACACAAACAGGCAAAATACAATCCCCGCTTTAGAGCCCCAGCTATAATAGGTGACACAGAGGAAGGGATAGAGGTGGACCAAACGATGTCCATTGAGAACTGTTTTATGTTGAAGCCTAATCCTTCTTTATTCTCAATGGAAATTTACACCTCACATAGATAAATTGCAAAGGATAACACAAGTTATCCCCGGAAAGACCGACCGCCTCTGGAATACAATACAAATACGGGGGCTTGGGTTGGCTTACAAATTTCATAGAGTGTTCGGCTTGTCGAAAATTTACATGACGAGCTTACGTCGGTCGGTGATGGTGAGAGGCGATGATGGTGGTCCTACAACCGAGCACTCAGGATCTCATCAATTTTATCTGAATTTTATGAACAGATTATGATGATTATACGAATGAGGTGTATACAGAGCATAGGGGTTCAGTGGGTCGCTTCAAATAAAACCAAAGTAGGGTGGCCGTAATATTGGAATGTCCTTGTTGTTGTGACAGGATTTTGGATTTTGCCTGAGTGGACAATTTCGAGAGCTTGTTCTTTTGTCAGGCTCCTTGTGACATGGGCCAGGGGTAGGGAGGATGGTAGAAAGGGGGGCCGTGGTGGCAGGTGGTAATAGAGAGCTGCCATAAGGAGGGTGTGAACTACATCTAATGGACTGGTGTTCATGGATTGATACTTCATACATGGTGGTGCAATTGCACTGTGAATTTAAGATTATCCCAATGGATAGTAGTATAGATTTCGGATTCTAGGAGGACAATGCTTGCAATGAAGGGGCTCTTTGCTACCCCGGAAAAGTCGTTTGGGAGAGGTGTATAATGTTTTATTAACACTCAAGACGAGGCTTTGTTCCACTAGGGACAGACTGATCTCCCATCAAGATTTGAAAGAAACTCTTAACTTTTTTCGGCGTAAGGGTGATATACTTCTACTTACTCTAAGTTCTTGGTCCTAATGTTAAGTCAGGCATATGTGTTGTCCATGAGGTGGTCACTAAATAAAAAAAGACTACACTGTATAACACGGCGGTGAATATATCAATGTCCGTTCTTACTAGTCATCGTTATTTAACCGCTAGCTATAAGACCTCCTGGCAGCGTGCAAAAGGTTTATAAGCGCCTAGCGCAAAACTGATGCATTCCTCCGCTGTCGACGTCAGGTTTGTTATGAACTCGGACAAGGACAAGAAATAGTACAGTGTCTTATTTTATTAACTTTCAATAGACCTTCGAAATTTCTCGGAAAAGGGTTCAGCTACCAGCAGCAAAAATATTCTGTAGACGTCTCCTTATAAAGACGACTGCGAAAAAAACTAAAAACTATTTAGCTATAACTGACCTCTTCATATACTGGCTTTTAATGATGCGTAAGTTAGATGCGATGTTTGTGATGGCTTGCTGATTTTTTAAACTTAATAGTTTTTTGAAAGGACTTCTCGAACGGCGACATGCTATCGGAAAAGCCTACGATTGATTGTTGGGATTGCTGCCGTAGGAGCCTAACAAAGCTAACATTTTAATACATAAAAATCTCGTGTCACGGTATTATTGGTCGCATACATCCGAAGAGGTTCAATGATGACATCTTCATTGGACCTAAATCTCTTACGGCCCAGCAATTTTTTTAGGGTTGGAAACAGGAAATAGTAGCAAGAGGCCAAATCCGGAGAATATGCTGCAGCTGATAGCGTAGTTTATTTAATTTTGCCATGCTGACTGCACACGTGTGCACCCGGGCATTGTCTTGATGAAACAGCACTTTTTTCTTTGCCAAATGCGGGAGTTTTTGCTTCTATCAAAAAGCTCTGACTAATAGACGCTGGTGATCGTTTAACTCTACTCAATGTAATCGATGTGAATGATACCGCGTGCATACCGAAAAACAGTGACCATGACCTTGTTGGAAAAAAGACCCACTTTAACCTTCTTGGGTGCACGTTCGCCTGTAGAAACATCTAGCCGTTCCCTGGTTTCGGTGATGTTTTTTTTTTTTACGTAAAAAATAACGCTTAATCAGTATACACGAAATTCACTTTTTTCCACTTTTATTAAAATTTTAGAGCTCTCTCTCTCTTAAAAAGCTCTCAAACACAAAGTAAATGACGCCGGCTACTCAAAATTTCACAGTAGTCTAATAAGCATTGACAGTTGACGATAGTAAAATAAAGATTTACATTTACTGAGCAAAAAATTCAAAAAGTAACTGACTTATCAAACTGCCCTCGTAAGAGAATTAGGGTGATAAAAGTGTCTCTATCGACTTTAGTTCTTCAAACAGAAAGAAATTATAGTAATGATGATGAACGACTACGTCCTTCTCATCGAACTTTCATTCACACATCATTTCATTGAAGTGAAGTGTCGTATCACTTTGAGATATCAGTCTGCATTTTTTATACCTACCGGAAAAAGTTACACAACCATGAAAACCAGAAAATAAAATTCTATGACAATGGGCTAATTTTAACCATCGATTTTTTTTTACTATTACTATGGTGATTAAGATTAACGGAACCTTATTCGACGTGAAGACCGAAGGACACCGGCACCAACTTTCATTTCAAATCGAGTTGCGCTTCGCTATGCTTCCGCACTCGCATACAATTTTCTTTGGTGCGTTAATATTGAGCCATTGAAAGTCGTCTGTCAGGTCAGTTTTGAAATGAGCTGGGGTTGTGCTGTGCTTTAGAAAAAGTATAATTACGCGTTTGGCATCCCCACCGCAGCAATTGTCATAGCTTTAGCCTAAAGTTAAACCGCAATCATACGACATTTCCTCGCATACATCCAACAATGCAATGGCTGCTTCAAAATGACAACATGTAGATCAATTGTCCCATTCCCCCTTCCACTATTCATGCAAAAGAACAAATCAACTATCACACAGGACTCAATGGTTTGCTTATAACCCTTACCGCAGAGTCTTGGGCTGATGCTGTAACTGTCCGCAAGGCGAATAGATATTGACATTCCCAACGATTTGGAGAGATTCCTGGCCCTACAGGTGTCAATTTTAATAATTCTGCGTATACATTCAGTTTGGGTGCGCAGTATGACAACTTTTTAATTTTTACTGCTGAAATAGGCGCTTGAGAGCTTGAGACGGATATCATTGAGAACCTATAGTGAATTGATTATTTTTGTATAATCGTCAAATGACTCCTTCGGATAATTCCCAAATTTCAATCTACTGATTGCCAGATTCTCATTGCCGAAGATTGTGAAAAGATGTCTAGCCAGAGAAGGTTTATAAAAGCCGTAAGTCTTTTGTTCTCTTTATTACCATGGTGACGACGATGTTCAATTGTTCACCAAACTTTGAACTTTTCTAGGAAGTGACGTGCACAAGCCTGGCTGGCAATATCAAAAGTAAGGTCAGTATGCGTCCTATAACCGTGTACATTCAAGGTTTATTTTTTAAGGATGCTCCACAGGTTTTTCTAAAAACATTCGAAAAGACAAGTGAAAGGGTTTCACTGTTCACTTTCTTTAATGCACATCTTCCAATTGTCGAGTACAAGTCACAGGTATTTGTGCTGTCAAAAGTTCTGAGCGGTGCCTACGCTCTAAATAGAAAGCGGGAAATCATTTCACGATCCTCTAAGTGAATTTAACATGTAATGCTAGTCAACCATACTTTACAAGTTTGTAGAAGAATCGAAGGACCTTGTTGCTACCGAGCTTCGGTCATGATGAACAATCGTCAAGAGAAGGTACGACGTAGTAGTCAAATTCGAAAGCCTGCTTAGGTGGGATTTTTGTCCAGCCCCCTACGGCCTGCGTTTGCTGTCGGCACTACGTGAAAGCAATTCTTCTATTCACAGATGTTGTAAGAATAATTCTCACAAGACCTCCAATCTCGTGATATCCCAACCTCAATAATCCGAACAAAATCACTCCTGTCCATCATTTCGAATGAAAATTCCAATAAATCGGATTCCCCGAAACAAATAACCACTCCCTCCCCCAAAGTCCTTGCCAATAAAGACTTTTGTATAAACAAATGAGAAGTAATAAATTCCCAGTGCGTCCCTGAAATTTGCATGCCTACCTAATTGTGGAGACCATTAATCACGTTGAGGCCAAAAACAAATTAACAACATATTGACAAAATCCCCGCCTCAACACAAAATCCGTAAATTTCATTACAAGCATTCTTCCCTGGATCCAGAGCAGCATTCCTTTTTCAATATCCTGCCGATCCAATAACTCCTACCAACAACAGCTGTTCCAATCGCGCAAATAACTTATAACGTATTCATCGGCTAACGCAGAGAAGGAAAAAGTGTCCTCCGCCCCGCAATGGTTCTGTTGATCCTATCCAAATAGGTCAACAAGCAGAGAACCACAGAGAACATCCACTGCCACTTCCCGGGACTTGTTTCCCGCATCCAACATCCTAACTTGGCTTCGGAATATTGACAGAAATTCAAGGACCATCGTGTTGGGGCATACTCAACCTCCGCCACCCCATTTGGCCTTCTCGTCTAGTTCTCGTTGGTACAGAAAAGGAAGCAAAAAAACTCTCAAACAGGACTAAAAATTTAATAATTGGACACGCTGCGTTGAGAGTATCCTGTCGTCCTTCGAAATGAAACCACTTATGCGTTCACAAAAATCACACACTTTTATTTTACATTCTACATAACTTGCTTCATCTTCTCGTAGACGGCAAAGTACAAAGCTGTCGTCATTCCGGCTTTGACGAGAGTCGGTCCCATGCCCTTGTAGAAGCCAAGGATGCCTTCCGCCTGTAGCGTTTGCTCTATGCAACTGCTAATACCATCGCATGTCATATTTCTGCCGAATGTTTTTCGATGTTCGTGGAATCCCTGCACCTGCAGGCGTCTCTTGATAAAGTCCAACGGGTATACTGCCATTTTGGATAATGTTCCGGACACGCCGCCAGATATAAGTATAACCCAGGTCGGAAGCTGTATGTGCTCTTGGACATTGTAGAAGTTCGCAGCCACATCATTCAAACCGCCGTAGAAGACGAAATTCGCTCCGACCAGAGGACCGATTTGAATCAGCGCTGTTCCAAATCCACGATAAAGACCCGCTACTCCCTCGGAACGTAAAATACTTGGAATGGCTGCTGTTGCGTTTCGATATCCACTTCCGGTGTCTTGACTAACAAGTCTCGTGCGGATGACATCGAATGGCATGGACACCATCGTGGCTATGGCACCGGAGCAAGCACCACTGAGGAAACGGTTGGCATTTGGTTTGTCTTGCAGGGTCTGGGTTTGGCTTAATTGCAATCTCAATTGTTCGTAGGACCAAAACTGTGCGATGCCGTAAGCTATGCTTAGTAATTGGCCAGCGTTGTGGCCCTTCCAGAAGGCCATTAGTCCTTCTTCTTTGTAGATTAGTCGGCACGCCTGGAGAAACGATTTGTATTTGGAGGTATGTTCGCCTCTGTGATGGACCGGTTCGACTTGGAGTTGAAAACGGATTTTCAGCACTTCGAAGGGCTGACAGATGAAACGTGTGACAACTGAGGACGTTGCTCCAGCTGTGACTTGTTTGAGTTGCGACTTTAGGTTGTACGTTTTGACACCATTCGTGGAGTCATATTTTCCCGGTGGATCTGGGGTCATCTTCTGTCTGAAAGGAAAGGTAAACGAAACGAAAGTTAGATGTGTGTTTCTTGACTGTTATTTCAGTTAATATGATGTCGGTGTTGTTGTTGTAGCCAAACTGGGAGCTAAATTTTGTAGTTGGCCAGATGAAATTTAAGTCAAGGATAGGCAGGACCATATCGCCTCGACGGAAATTTTTTGACGTCATAAGAGGCAGTCCCTTAAGTAGGTTCAATATTTTCAGATAGTATGTGGCTTCTGGGAATTAAATTACTTCCGATGCGGTACAACGGTCAGGGAAGGACTCGCCTAGTCAACAATATTTATAGTCATACAACACGTGTTCGCTGGGAACGACTTTCATCGGAGGGTTCGGCCAAAATAAGCTTATATGAAGTTTGTAGGGTTAGGATCCACAATCAATCCGATTGCCTGGAGGTATTCAATTATGGCTCGTTGGCCAGTGATTCCAAACTTCGATGAAACGGTAGGTTGAACTAAAGGCTAAGCACACACAACACACTGGCGTGGCTGGGTCAATAATTATTGTATTTGGCGAGTTTTTCTGAGAATTCACATGTCATGTGATCGTTTTTCGCTGTGGCTTTTCAGGATATTTTATGAAGAGGTCACTGAAATCTCATAGAAGGTCCTTGCAATGATTAAAGTGAACATCATTCTAAAAGGTCATTGCAACATTTTTTTATTTATATTTATTATTCCGAGGCTCAGGTCCCTCGGAATGTGATTTTTGTAGAGAAAATTCTTGAAAAGGACATTAACAATAAACGGCAAAAGATGACATTGGCTCAGAATTGTTCTTTAAAACAAAAAAATGTCACGAAGAGGTCATTCAAAATTTAGATTTTTACCGATAATGGCCTTAAAATCCTTAAAAAGGACATTTTACGAACATTTTCTTAAAATTAACGGCAGTTTTCGATACGATTTGATTTTCACATATAATTTACCTTATAATCCTTGAAGCATCAAAGGACGAAAACACAACAAAAAGGGATTGCGTTTTTTAACAAGAGATTTCCATGAAGCCCTTGAAAATTTTTACCGATATGTCTTGGAAATCCTTTAAAAGGACATTTCACCAAAGTGGTCTTATATTGACTGCGTGCACTTGCACGTGCACATTTTTATGAATATTTTAGATCCTTGAAGCATCAAAAATGGACATGGACCCCTAAAATTTATTCAAAACAACGAATTGTTAGATATTCCCAAAATAAAAGAGAAAGTTCAAAATGTTTTCCTTCGACTACCGTTTTTAATTGCCAAGGACATGAGAAGTGTCATTTATGTATGGGTACGCGTTAATGCGAGATAAGCTGCGAAAAAAGAAGAAGGAGGATATAAGCTGAGTTGGAAGTCTTTCGAAAGTGACGACTTCAGTGACAACACTATCGAAAGTTTTCAAGCCGTCCGTGAAGGTAAAAAAGTGACCCGCCATGAAGACCATTCCGTTGACCCACTGGTTCCTGTAGTTTTTACGCGAAGTGATTTCAAAATCGAGTTTCTAATGTGCCGAGCTTGTAGATGGACTTATGTAAAATTTACTAAGTTTCTAGCATATTCTTTACAAACGAACTTTTGAAGTTTCTAAAGCGGCGGTTGATAAGGCTCTTGGACAAATGTCTAATGAATTCGGCACCAAGTGGACGACGGGCGTTCAAGAAAACCGAAAACTGAAACCGTTCCATTGGCACAAAAAATACTCTTCTGGTGATTCTGAGGAGAGAATTTCGCTTCTGGATTTGAAGTCAGAATCCACTCAAGAAGCACTCACACAAGTGTATTTTGTGTATTTTATACAAGGCAACTGACAGCTGCCGTAGATTATTTTTTGGCATTTAACCAATACTCTTGTGGATTCAATCAGAAGCAGTTTTCTTGTTCCATTGGACTACAGAATGAGTGGATCCCCGAGTGAAACCAATGGAAAACGACATAAATTTAACAATTTTCCACCATGAGCAAGTTCTTGAGCCAAACCTACTACTTATAAAAATAAATTAACGCATGAGCTCGTGTGTGTTAATGCGATAGGATGAACACTTTCAAAGCTGCTTTGATTTCCGCATGCAAAACCAAATGCGGATTATAGTTATTGGAACTAATTAACTGTATTAAATTCAGAAACAAACAGTGCGTAAAAAATATGCGATAAATTAAATTATTACCAATTGAAACAAAATCATTTGGTAGTCCATCGGTAATCCTTAAAATAATCACTGAGGTACCCCCAATTCAATTTGAATTAAAAACGTGTTGCCTCAGATATTATTCAATATGCAAAACAATGTGACGATAATTCCCCTAAATCCGTTGATGGTTTCCAATGCGGCAGCCATTACGAAT
Organism: Cheilosia vernalis; assembly: GCA_949126925.1. Lineage (NCBI taxonomy): Eukaryota > Metazoa > Arthropoda > Insecta > Diptera > Syrphidae > Cheilosia > Cheilosia vernalis. The sequence goes on along the minus strand of OX421361.1, from coordinate 40,904,040 downwards.
AATTGTTTTTATTTTTAAAATTCATTACTATCCCTCGTAATCCCTGTGATTAGCACAAATGGTGGCATTTAAGGGAACCACCCAAAGGACCTATTTATTAGTGATTCCATTGGCAAAAATCAAACTCTAAATGGTAATGATATCGAACCGTATTTGCTGAAAAATCATCTTGTTCTGAAAATTAGATTACGAAAGGGAAACAGAAAAATACCCAAAAAAAGGAACGATAAAGACACCGAGTGCAGAATGACGGAAAAAATTGCTTTATTTCCATTCAAGTGGAAAGAATAATCCTCTGCCGACTCCGGTATGACGGAAGACGGAGGAATCACGAAAATCATTTAAGAAAAATATTTGTGTGTTTTTGCTGATGGGATGGGTGAAAGATAAGTGGCGTCATTTAGGAATATTTATTTTGGAATCGGCCGAGGAGAAGCATTCGCATTTGAGAGTAATGATATGGGGTAAATCGCATTTAAGGCATTGAAAAGGGATAGAGTCACAAAGGGGTTGGATAGAATCTGAACATTAAATACAGAAAATATATATCTTCGTGTGATGTATCTGCTTTTTTTCCTAAGTTTTGGAATGCTTCCCATAGAGTCGTGCAAAAAAATGAAGGCCCTATGGCGAATTCCACCATTTATTTATTTATTTAAAATTTGACAGCCGCCCCACTTGGTTGGATGGTCGAATACATTAACAGACGGAAGCTGCCCAACTTGGGATATCACACGCTCCGAGCCGTAGGATAATATGCTAATCCACCAATGCATGAATCCTATTCCTAACCGCTTTCTGTAGCTCATCCGACTTCCGACAAAGGTTGATTTATCAAGCCGTTGGATAAAATATTTACCCTGATCACCAATACATCTGGTTTTGATTGCTTATATACCGCCAGCCATTCGGTCTGTCGTAAGCCCTCATAAAGTTGACCATCCTCTTTTGTTCTCTTAACAAAATTTTCTGCGGAGCTGCCAGCTCTCTAGTATTGTAATAACTTCTTTATAAAGAACTTTTCTACCTCAGGTTTTCTTCAAAAATTGACAAAAGTCGCATTAGAAGTGTTACGTAAAAGTTGTCGATGGGGTCCCTACGGAACCTTTTTTCGAAGCAGCGAGACTTTCAAGCCAAGTCTTTTCCACATTTTAGCGGATTTGGTAGTAGAATCACTGTCAAGGGGAGACTGTCAGAGGCCGACCCTCTAATAAAGGCAGAGAAGTTTTAACCCCTCGCTTTTCAATATTCAATGGCCGATCGGGTTGTTGATAAACGGATTGTGCCATTCACGCAAATGCGCCAGATAACACTTTGAAAGCGATTCTACAGGGAGTGACTATTCTATTGACTAATAAAATCTTAGTAAAGATTTCAATAGCTCGGATTGTAAACAGTTAAGTACAGCGAACCTATTTTTCGGTTTTTGTTTGAATTTCGTTCTTCCCACTTCGTTTTGATCAGGAGATATAAAGTGTGTTCTATTCGACAGTGCTTTCCTAAACTATAATAACAAGAATTGTCTATTGTTAAAAACAAAAATATTGTCAATCGGCAGACGGCTAATGAAAAATGCTCCTTGAGTCTACAGGACCCCGACAGAAAGGCCCTTATGTTGCGAAGGCTATTTTTACCAAAGCATGCTCGAAATCTTTTTCGGTTTTATTGCCACAGTAGTTTCTTGGCGTGCCTCGTGCCCTGAGTGTTATGCAGGGCCGGATTTATTGGAGGGCATCCGCGGCTAGAGCTCCAGGGCCTCCACAAAAGAGCGGACCCTGCAATCGAGACTTCGAAAAATAAAATCCTTCAAAATTTCAACGAGTGAACACGTTTGAGTTTCGCTCCTACAGTGCTTTGTACAAAAATTATTAAATCGTTCTTAAATATTAATAAAAAAGTTAATTTAAAAAACCAAAAGACCAGACTGACTGTAAATAATAGCTATTCAAATAAAATAAATGAATTCATGACTAAATGCAGAACACATCAGAAAGTAATTTATTTCACAGTTCAGTGTATTCCATATCTTGACATTTGACACTGACATTTGTGTGACAATTGTATTTTTTTGGTTTTTTTTTTTTTTTTTGTAAACTTTAAGTTTTATATTTATTTGTTCAGCCTATGACACTCCGGGGAAGAATGCCAATTTAATGACATGTCACTCTTCAAAATCGGTCTGGCCGTTTGGGCTACAGGGCGTCACGTAGGAATGTACATAGGATACACTCGAAACACATAACCCTCCTTATGTCGTCGGAAAAAAATTCTATACTTGTTAACTCTAATCAGTAAAATATGAATTATTATTATTTATTAAAAAACTAGACTGAAAAATTGTGCGTTTTATTTGGAAAATAAGTAGGAGCCAGGGGGCGTCTACTCCTTTGTTGTTCCAGGTCCTCCAGACCTCTAAATCCGGGCCTGATGTTATGCCAAGTTTTTACCCTGTGTTTCTCTATTTTCCTGAATTATTCTTTGAAGATATTCTGCAGAACGGTTTTGGACTAATGAAAGCTTCTGACGCTCGCTTTGCTGGGTTATCGACCATTTCAGATTTCTTTGTTAAAAAAAAACACTTGAGCAAAGGTGCTAGTTCTAAATAAATTGACAACTGAGTGGAGCCCGTACTACTGCCAGTGTTGCTCCACTTTTGGCGGCGGTTGAATAAAAAATCTGTTCCCTTATTACGAATGCTTGTAATATTAGTTTCGAGGGCGTACTTAAAAGTACATCAAACATGCAACCAAACCATGACCAAAATCCACTTTAAACTAATTGGATTGAATTTAAAGTCAAATGAATGAAAATAAAATTAAAATTATTCCGCAGGGAAGCAATTTTTTTTTCGCCGTCCCATTTTCATTTAAAAAATTTTAAACGACGACGTCCAATAAATATTTACAGGCGGTATTTTCCCCAAAGGTGAAAATTCATAACCTCATGCTACTGTGGCCATATTTCATCCGAAAACAATTTATTTAATTGATCAATAATCGAAAGTATATTACATTTTCCACGCCCTAGGGCTAACACGTATCCATGTGATTTATAGCACATTCCATTTTTTTATTACTTCATTTGCCACCGATAGGCTTTCTCCTTCTGCCAGGCATAACTCCCAGAAATGAGCAATTTGTTACAGCACTTCCTACATACAAATCCGACAAGAAGATAATAAAAACTGAAATCCTAAGCTAGACGTAAAATGCAGTCATATTTCAGCGGTAAAGCCATTTTATGGCAACAGGGGTAGCAAACAGAAATAGAAATGCCATTTCAAGAATGTGATTTTTCCCGGTCCTGTCGGGAACAGGGTCAACCTACAAGTTATGTAATAATTCTGAACGATAGCAGAGAAATCCCATTTTAAATTGAAATTCACCGCGCACATAAAAAATGTTCACTGTATACCTTTCTTTGTCTTTGCAGTTGCCAAACACCAAGTTGTTGCCTACACTCAAAAGTCTCAGATCAAGCACGAAAATCGCCACATACAGCTGGTTCGTGAATATGGATTCCATCCGAGGACAAAGGCGACCGTTGAAGATGGCGATGTCCTGCCGAAGAAATTCGAGCCGTTTCCGACGAACATGTACGGGAAACCCTTGGAGGAAATCGACAATTTCATCTATGAAGAGGTAAGTGAGACAGTCTGGTAGGGGGTTTGTATTTTCGGTCTTCCTCCTGCGGAATGGATGGGGTGGAAGTAAACCTGGGCGAATATGATTAAAATTGAAAAATAGACATCGCCTCCTCTGTTCACTCAGTCAGTGGGAGGGAAACACGAAAGAAATTCTTAATGTGGACTGTTTGGCTTTTCGCATTAATTTATGGTTGTCCCAAGTGGACAGAGAGCGAAATTAAAGCTACCTCCCTGTTAAGTTAGAATGATGATGATGGATTTCAACACCCTAATGGAAGATAGTTTGAATAATGTTTTAATTTAAATTATCAGCATCGTGCGGGAGGCGATATCTGACATCTGCTTTAGCTATGGTAATTTCAGTGAGACAGGTGATGATAATTGATAAGATTGACGTTGTGAAAGGCGCGCCGATAACGTTAAAATTCGACTTGACTGACAAAGATATATGGTGAGTAGGGGGAGGCAAAGCGTCTTTGATTGATTTATGCACTTCTTGGAGTGACGTAGCCACATTGATTGACAGTTGAAATATGCAAATTAAGGAACCTTTTTATTATTATCAGAGGATGTTTATAAATTTATGTAGCTTCGTCATATTGAACGGTAGCAGCCTGTATACTCTCTGTAATAGGTTCATAACAACTGACTGAATGGCTCATTAATTCGCAACTCAAAATAGCTTTGTGAGCTTCTATTAAAAAGAACTTTGGATATGGGGGATATTTTTTTTTAATTTTCAAAATAATGACTCACTGTAGCGATTTTAACTGATTATATCGACATCAATCTTTTTGACGAACCGATTACGGCGTTATTTTAAAACCTATTCTCAAGAAATGTGGACCAATTAAGAGGCGAATTTCCGAAAGTGAATTCCCGCATGAGGGAAATAAAAACTGACTATGGGCTTGGATTACCATATTCGAAAACGAGTGGAAAATTTTTGCATTTAGCGGACAAAAACCCTATCGAACATCAAAAGGCTCTTAGTTTTGTAACGGAGGTAGTACTTTGGGTTGGAAGAGGGATGAAAATGAGGAAGGGATGAAGGAAACGATTAGTGGGGGGGGATAGGAAGGTTGTAAAATGTTGGAAGGGATAAGGAGATGACTTTATTATGAATGACGTGATTGCGATTGCGCATGCCTAGCGTATCGCTCTGTAACTAGCTCGTCGGGGAGGTGTGAATCCTTGCAATCAGTCGAACATGTGTACCCCTACATAAAATTATTGCACGCGCAAAATGATCGGAAAAAAAAGAGAAAAAAAAACTCTAAGGGCTGAAACTACAAAAAAAAGGAGAAAGTAAGAAACAAACTAATAAAAAAACTAAGGATAATATTGTCCAGATTGACAATAATCCTCCACAACCAATCACATCCGGAGGAAAAGATGGTATATCCTCCAAGCGGTTCTATACCCACCCATCCGTGTACCGAGGTCCGCTGAAAAGTAAATAAAATTAACGGCACCCTAGGGAACCTAAAGCCCCTTCAAAAAAAACTGCAACCCTTAACCCATTTCCCCGAAATGAGACGCTTCAACAAATTTTTATAATTAGAAATCCATTATTAGGAATTTATTTTTGAAAGAAAAACTTTATGATAAATTAGGTACCTACTGCAAAGATACATAATACATTACTTAGGAATAAAAAAAAACTATTTAAACGGGTAGAAGGCAAATAAAAAAAAAATTGAGCAACTTATTTACATAATAGTTCATAATAGTTAAGTTCATTAAGTAGGTAAATAGAGGACGAGAGGGGAAAAAAAAGCCAATCATATATTTACAACGTTTGATTTCATACATAGGTTAGGTATAGATATATTTTAATATGTATATACTATACCATATTTTAATATATATCTACTATATTTTGTTTTATTTGTATTTTAGTATTTAGTAAAATTTAGTTTTTAAAAAAAAAGTAACCAAAACTTCGTCGAAGCATCTATATTCTTGTTTTTTTATTTTTTTTTTAATATATCGTCGCAAAAAAATAGGGACTTACTGTTATTCCGGGAATCCGCGTCGTCAGGCCTGAGGATCTGGATGTAAGTTAGTCAATTTACTAACGTTGTAATTCGTGCACTAGCTGAAAATAGACACTTCACATTTCAAGAAGGAATTGGTTTCGCGTTAGGTATATCAGCACCTTTTCTTTGCGCGCCATAATTCACAAAAATAAATTCAAACAAAAAAAAATTATTCCGTTTTTTTTTCTCTCTCTCTATCTATGTATAATATAATTTATGTAATTATTTTATTTTTTAGGAATATTAAGGTATTCTTATTAACTTTATGATAGGTAATTACACTACGGTTTATTAAATCAAAAAAAAAAAAAGGAATGGAGAATGAAGCAGAACGGGATCTAAGCAAAGCACGGCCAATCGCTGGAGCACTGGAACAGCATCATCTGAGGTTGCCTTTGGGTTTCACTGTCTCGAGTTTAGATTTTTTTTTGTAAGGTCTTAGTATTTTAATTATGGATTCTTTTTTTCTTTGTTTTTGTTGTGTGGCGCAATTAACACTTGCGCTAATTTTTTTTCGCGGAAAAAAAAGACAAAGGATTTATATTATAGTTTCTACCTTTGCTTCGGTTTTTCTTTTCTGTTATTTGGTTTCAGGGAACACAATATAACGCAAATTATTAGAAACACTTATCGCACGTGAGTATATGTGTTGCGGTTTAGTTTTCTTTTTCACTTTCGCGTTCGAAATAAAACAAAATTCGATAAAATCGGTTTAATTTCAGTTTTTTTTTGTGTCTCATTGGCTACAATTAAATCAAAACTCGCAAATTCCGCACACTTGACAAAACAAATTTTTCGTTAAGCTCGCTTTTACGGGCCGATGCTGCCCTTTCTAAATCTTCCGCCCAACTGACCTTCTCCAGTCTGTTCTAGCTTTCTTCCTTTTTCCTCTTTGCCGCCACCCACTGTTATATATACCAGAAATGGGCTACCAAGCAGTGAACTTTGTGCCACCCACACAATCACCGGAGAGAGCAAGTGCGCTTGCAAAAAAAAAACATAGCAAATAGCTGAGCGTTTGCAAGTTACCCGAGCTCGCGGGTCAGCTCTCTTGTCAGCGCATGCATATATGTCACAGGTATAGCAGTTCACGCGGCAAATAGATCTGTGTTGTGACCAAGGTTGAGAAAAAAAACTGATGTTTTTCCACGCTCGTACATTACATATGCGTGGTCCTACGGTAAGGCCCAATCGACAAAACAACAAGAGGTGGTGTGATCGTGTGATCTATGTACAAGTACATATAACCATCGCCTCTGTTAGCGAAATGCGGTACTTGATCATACGATCATAGAAAATTTTGTCTAGAAAAATACAAAAGAAAAATGTACTTGCCAGTTCGACTTTTACAAATGAGAGGTGCCATTACAAAACAGGTTACATGCAGCTGATTTAAGCGGAATTGTAAGCTGAGAACAAAAAGAAAGAAAAGCCAGTAGGAATTGGCTAACGTCTGATGTCCTTCGCATGATACGTACCTACAAATTTTCCCGTTAGGTCTTCTAGCGCATAGTAGGAGGACCCTAACTTTTCCTTAATACGGGACTTAATGAAAACCGGAGCTAGCTTTGCATTAAAACCCTTTTCAAAGCAACTCTGCGAAAAGTTCCGTCTGTAAACTTCGTCTCCTACTTTAAAATCGACTGGTTTCGACCTCGTATTGTAGATCCTTTCATTTTTCTTAAAAGCGGCTTGGATGTTTTCTTTGACCTGATCTCTGGTTAATGACAGTTTGTCTTTCCTATCCAATCGAATGTCGTCGTCGTTCATTAAACTCAGCTGTCTCAACAAAGCATAGTCAGATCCGTGCTGAATCATATTTTGCCCAAAAAGGACAAAATATGGACTACAGCCTATTGACGTGTGGATCGTAGCTCGTAAAGAGGAAGCAATGCTGCTGAGATGGACGTCCCATTCGTTATGATTTTTCGTGACATATGCTCGAATTGCGGCTATAATCGATCTGTTTACCCTTTCGGAAGAATTTGACTGCGGAGAGTGTACCGCCGTGAACATATGTTTGACACCATACTTCATGAGAAAGCTGTCGAATTCGCCGGATTTGAACTGGGAACCATTATCACTAATCAAAGTCTCTGGAACGCCATATAGGTGAAATATATCCCTTTCCAAGAATTCCACAATTGGCTTAGTTGTAAATTTCCGCAGAGCCTTAAGAAATACAAATTTCGATAGATGGTCTAGGACAATGAAAATCCCGACGTTTCCAGACTTTGATCGGGGATAAGGTCCCAGTAAATCGACATAAAGCTTTTCAAACGGCCTTAAGGATACGACTGGCTGTCCCATAGGTGGTCTGAGAATGACGTTCGGACTCTTCGTAGTTTTGCATAATTCGCATGAAAGTATGTACTCCTTCACGTCCTTAACCAACCCTGGCCAAAAGAAATAACGGCGCAGCTTTTCTATGGTCTTACCTATTCCACAATGAGCAGAACAAGGGGTATCATGTGCAGTACTTAGTATGGTTTTAACCAACTTTGATGGTATCCACAACTTCCAGGATTCGTTTTCTTGGGTCGGAGACCCTGTAGAATGCGCTGTCCTCTTGTAGATAAATCCGTCAATCACTTTCACATCTGGAAGATTGGCTTGGTTGATAGCAATTTTCTCCTTTAAGGAACTATATTCTTCCGATGAAAAATGTGGCGAGGACAGGTCTACAAGCGCGTCAGCTTCAGATATTGAGCTGATTTCACAGGAGTCTCTCCTAGATAGACAATCGGGGACAACGTTTTCTGACCCCTTACGATGTTGTATGGTAAATACAAATCCTTGAAGCTTGAGTGCCCATCTAGCCAATCGACCTGATAGCTCTTTCTGCTTCATTAGCCATTGAAGGCTGGCATGATCTGTTACGATGCTAAATTCGTGACCTTCAACATATGCACGAAACTTCTTTATAGCGAGGATTGCTGCCAAACACTCTTGTTCCGTCACCGAATAGTTACGTTGAGCCTTATTGAGCTTTTGGCTCATGTAAGCTATTGGTTGCTCCGAACCATCCTCATTCAACTGTGCAAGAACGCTACCCACTCCGTGCTGACTTGCGTCGCACTGGATTATAAAGGGGCGGTTGAAGTCAGGAGTTCTTAGCACCGGTGCGGAGGTTAGTTTTTCTTTCAGTAAATCGAAAGCCGTTTGCGCGTCGGATTCCCAAGCAAATGATTTACTTTTCTTTAACAAATTTGTAAGAGGTGTTGTTAGTGAGGCAAAATTGGGAATAAACTTGCGGTACCATCCAGACATTCCGAGAAATCGCCTGAGCTGCCGCACAGTTTTCGGTGGTGGAAAGTCCACGATGGCGCTGATCTTATCGGGATCTGTCTGGATGGAACCATACCCAACAACATGGCCTAAATATCTCACTTCTCGGAGACAGAACTTGCTCTTTGCGATGTTAATGGTGAGACCCGCTTTCCTAATATGCAAAGCCACCTCCCGTAACACGCAAACGTGAGAATCGAAATTCTCAGAGATAACCAACAGGTCGTCGAGGTATACGAATACCTTCTCACGTAAATGGGGTGGGATAACCTTATCCATTAACCTGCACATCGTTTGTGGAGCATTACAGAGTCCAAATGGCATTACTGTATAATGGTACAGAGGCCGATTTGGAACTGTAAAGGCTGTTTTTTCGCGTGAGTTCATCTCGAGGGGGATTTGCCAAAAAGCATCCTTTAAATCCAAACTCGAGATGAACTCAGCGCTAGGCAAACGACTTAATATGCCATCTATGTGAGGCAATGGATAGGCATCTTTTACCGTTAAGTCATTCACCTTCCTGGAGTCCAGACAAAGTCGCACCTTTCCAGGTTTGCGAACCAGGACAACCGGTGAACTCCAAGAGCTGTTTGACTCTTCGATAACTCCCAGAGAAAGCATTCGGTCAACCTCGGCGAACATTAGCTTCTCAATCGCAGGTGACACAGGATAGTGTCTCTGCTTAACCGGAGGCGCATCCCGAACATTAATACAGTGCTCAAGCAGATTGGTTTTACCAAGACCTGAAATCTCGAAAGAAGGAAACGAAGATATAACGTTCATCAATTGCTGGTTTTGGTGAAATGTAAGCTCGTGGATAGGTGGTTTAGTAGGGGACACTATATCTAATTCTCCTATAATATCGGGAGCAAGTTGGAAAGCTCTCCAAAAGTTTACTCCTAGATACAGATTTTGGCTAAGAGAAGGAACCACATAGAATTGCAATTGCTTAGTGATATTGCGGAAAGTTACATCGACACTCAGACATCCCTTAACGGTCTGCATTCTGCCCTCTGCTGTTTTTATAAAAGCGTGATATTTCTTAAGATTTAGTCCCGACGTCAAAACCTCATTAGCAGCATTTGACCCGAAGCAGCTAATCGAAGCTCCGGAGTCTAATAAACCGTTAAAAGTTTTTCCGAAAATTTGGACGTTGGCGTATGGTCGAATGTCTGAACCTCGAGTACCGATTTCGGTACATAGCAGACGTTTTCTAGTGGTACGAACTTTCTTCCAAAATTCCCGCATACGCTTAGTTGACCGTTTAGGAGTTATTTTTGTAGAGATAGTTAAGCTTTCGTTATTAAATATTCTTGCGCGTATTTTTGCATATTCTCGTACCCGCTCATGATACGGTTTGAATGGGTTAAGGCCGCACGGTGGTAGTATAACAGGTTCTTCTTCTTTAGATGGAGTGGAACTTCCGGGAACCTGTACCGGTTTTTCTGATGAGTTTAATGGTTGCTTGTATGAAAGGTGGGGGGAGGATGTGGCTTGGTGTTGGTCGCCACATCCGCTTTTAAGTTTAAACGACCTGTGCATTTGGGACATTGAGGTTTGAAAATATTTTGAGTACCACAGCCATAACAAAATATTTTCCTGGGCTGCATACAATCAAAGTAGGTATGCCCTACGGCTTCACAATTCCAACACACTATTACTTTGTTTACCTTACCCAATTCGGATATATCTACTTCTTCCTCCAGGGGAGGAGCGCTGGCTATTTCAGAGATACGCTTTTGCATAGAAGAAAATCCTGAAGGACGATTTGGCCGATGCATATCATGCATAAAATTTTCATGGCGGTGGCACGCTTTCCTCAAAACAGCGATAGATGAAATGTCAATATGTAATAATTCGTGGCGTAAATCAGGTTTCAAGTTCCTGAGAATTATCTCTAAAAACTGTCGATCTGGAATCGGCTCTGATAATCTGTCCGATATTGAGGTAACCACGTCGTAAAATTCGTCGAAGGATTCTCGCTCTCGCTGTTTCCTATTTCTTATCATTTCCACTAGGTCACAATCAGTACGCAAGTCGGAATATTGTAACCTAAGAGCATCGCAAAGAGAATGCCATTCTATGGTTTGAACACGTCGGTGTTGTCGCCAAAACCAATCCTTTGCCTTTCCTATAAACAGGATATGAATGTGCTGACAAAGAAGTCGAAAATCACCGCTGAGCGTGTGATTGGTAAGGGCCTGGACTCTATAAAGGAATTCTTCCACGGATATGCCATCATTCGAGCCACTAAACTTAACATTCCAATGTAAAATTATGTTGGAAACCTTTTCGAAATTGCTGGTAATATTCGCAACTTGATTGGATGAAGTTCTAGGCTGGTCGAAACCATAATTGCTCTCACTTCGATTCGGAATGTTGTTATTTTGTGGCCAATTAAGTTCCTCTGGGTTCGGGGTATTGGGGGGGACAATAACCGGTGGTTGAGTTTGAATACTAAGGTAACGCTGAAAGAGATTTTCAATCGTTTGGTTAACAGACTGGGCATTTCTGTGACGGTCTTCCTCGATCTCTTCTCTAATGACTTGGCGAAGATGTGCATCATTACTGGTTGCAGTAACATTGCACAAGGGAAGATTCATAAGCACTTGTGGGTGGGGCGGTACTGATGCTTGGTTCGGTGGTTCCACTTGTGCTTGGGCAAACGCCAATGGTTGTTGATGTAGACTGCGGTCACCAAACGAAACTCTACTCTCGAGGATGCTAGCATCGCGAATGCCCCAATCAATTCGGTCCTGGTTTGCGGTAGATCGAGTAACGGGTTTTCGGACTTTCGGAGTTGCGCCTTTAGCACGAGAAGTAATCGACCGAGTTTCAATTTGTGATTTGGATACGATCGCTTGCGGACCCGAAACTGCTTTAAGAAGAGATTCTGAACATTCATGTCTACATATTGGGCAAGTTTTCGAATCTTTTAGCCAACTTATTATGCATACCTTATGGAAAATATGGTCGCATGGGGCTCTCGTAAGATCAATTTCTATCGAGCAGGGTTCTTTGCATATTACGCAACAGGGTTCTAATAATTGTTCATCAGTGAGCTGATCCAGCTCTTCATTGCTATGCCGCACTGCCATTGCAAAAGGAATATACCTATATAACTTATTTGTGGTTACTGAACTGAAAGCGTTTTAAGCTAGCTATGCCTAAATAAAGCGTTGTATAAAGAAAGGTGAAATATATGAATATAAGATACGAGAATAGATGTAAAAAAAAATTAATAATATATAGAATTATAGATACTAGATATAAGATAAATTTCTATCATAGGCATAATAGTCGAAGCATAGGTCTCATTTCAGGGTTTTGAATCGAATGGTGCTGTTGGTTGTGGTGTTGGTTGTGGTAGATTCATATTGCTAAAATTACAGAAAGAAAATGGAATGAAATTGTGGACCAGAAGTGTTTTTATGGCAAGGTCGTTAAAACAAACTTATGGGTATTCATAGTAACGCGTTTCCTAGCCAAGCAAACACATCGAGTAGGCTATGTTAACTGTAATTAGATTATGTATCGAGAAGTAGTAATTAATGTCCTTGGTCATGCTAATCACCGAAATACAAAGATTACAACATGCTATTCCAAAGGATCCAATCACTTATCTGTTCAACACAAGTAAACAAAAATTTAAAAATTCTACAATTTTACTGAGAAAGGAAGAAAAAAAAGGAAAATTTTGTGGTCTGCAAAATTAAGCAGCCCCACGTTGGGCGCCATTTATGTAACGGAGGTAGTACTTTGGGTTGGAAGAGGGATGAAAATGAGGAAGGGATGAAGGAAACGATTAGTGGGGGGGGATAGGAAGGTTGTAAAATGTTGGAAGGGATAAGGAGATGACTTTATTATGAATGACGTGATTGCGATTGCGCATGCCTAGCGTATCGCTCTGTAACTAGCTCGTCGGGGAGGTGTGAATCCTTGCAATCAGTCGAACATGTGTACCCCTACATAAAATTATTGCACGCGCAAAATGATCGGAAAAAAAAGAGAAAAAAAAACTCTAAGGGCTGAAACTACAAAAAAAAGGAGAAAGTAAGAAACAAACTAATAAAAAAACTAAGGATAATATTGTCCAGATTGACAATAATCCTCCACAACCAATCACATCCGGAGGAAAAGATGGTATATCCTCCAAGCGGTTCTATACCCACCCATCCGTGTACCGAGGTCCGCTGAAAAGTAAATAAAATTAACGGCACCCTAGGGAACCTAAAGCCCCTTCAAAAAAAACTGCAACCCTTAACCCATTTCCCCGAAATGAGACGCTTCAACAAATTTTTATAATTAGAAATCCATTATTAGGAATTTATTTTTGAAAGAAAAACTTTATGATAAATTAGGTACCTACTGCAAAGATACATAATACATTACTTAGGAATAAAAAAAAACTATTTAAACGGGTAGAAGGCAAATAAAAAAAAAATTGAGCAACTTATTTACATAATAGTTCATAATAGTTAAGTTCATTAAGTAGGTAAATAGAGGACGAGAGGGGAAAAAAAAAGCCAATCATATATTTACAACGTTTGATTTCATACATAGGTTAGGTATAGATATATTTTAATATGTATATACTATACCATATTTTAATATATATCTACTATATTTTGTTTTATTTGTATTTTAGTATTTAGTAAAATTTAGTTTTTAAAAAAAAAGTAACCAAAACTTCGTCGAAGCATCTATATTCTTGTTTTTTTTTTTTTTTTTTAATATATCGTCGCAAAAAAATAGGGACTTACTGTTATTCCGGGAATCCGCGTCGTCAGGCCTGAGGATCTGGATGTAAGTTAGTCAATTTACTAACGTTGTAATTCGTGCACTAGCTGAAAATAGACACTTCACATTTCAAGAAGGAATTGGTTTCGCGTTAGGTATATCAGCACCTTTTCTTTGCGCGCCATAATTCACAAAAATAAATTCAAACAAAAAAAAATTATTCCGTTTTTTTTTCTCTCTCTCTATCTATGTATAATATAATTTATGTAATTATTTTATTTTTTAGGAATATTAAGGTATTCTTATTAACTTTATGATAGGTAATTACACTACGGTTTATTAAATCAAAAAAAAAAAAAGGAATGGAGAATGAAGCAGAACGGGATCTAAGCAAAGCACGGCCAATCGCTGGAGCACTGGAACAGCATCATCTGGGGTTGCCTTTGGGTTTCACTGTCTCGAGTTTAGATTTTTTTTTGTAAGGTCTTAGTATTTTAATTATGGATTCTTTTTTTCTTTGTTTTTGTTGTGTGGCGCAATTAACACTTGCGCTAATTTTTTTTCGCGGAAAAAAAAGACAAAGGATTTATATTATAGTTTCTACCTTTGCTTCGGTTTTTCTTTTCTGTTATTTGGTTTCAGGGAACACAATATAACGCAAATTATTAGAAACACTTATCGCACGTGAGTATATGTGTTGCGGTTTAGTTTTCTTTTTCACTTTCGCGTTCGAAATAAAACAAAATTCGATAAAATCGGTTTAATTTCAGTTTTTTTTTGTGTCTCATTGGCTACAATTAAATCAAAACTCGCAAATTCCGCACACTTGACAAAACAAATTTTTCGTTAAGCTCGCTTTTACGGGCCGATGCTGCCCTTTCTAAATCTTCCGCCCAACTGACCTTCTCCAGTCTGTTCTAGCTTTCTTCCTTTTTCCTCTTTGCCGCCACCCACTGTTATATATACCAGAAATGGGCTACCAAGCAGTGAACTTTGTGCCACCCACACAATCACCGGAGAGAGCAAGTGCGCTTGCAAAAAAAAAACATAGCAAATAGCTGAGCGTTTGCAAGTTACCCGAGCTCGCGGGTCAGCTCTCTTGTCAGCGCATGCATATATGTCACAGGTATAGCAGTTCACGCGGCAAATAGATCTGTGTTGTGACCAAGGTTGAGAAAAAAAACTGATGTTTTTCCACGCTCGTACATTACATATGCGTGGTCCTACGGTAAGGCCCAATCGACAAAACAACAAGAGGTGGTGTGATCGTGTGATCTATGTACAAGTACATATAACCATCGCCTCTGTTAGCGAAATGCGGTACTTGATCATACGATCATAGAAAATTTTGTCTAGAAAAATACAAAAGAAAAATGTACTTGCCAGTTCGACTTTTACAAATGAGAGGTGCCATTACAGTTTTCAGTTTCAGATTATGAGTAAATAAAAATAATGAAATATTTTCAAACATAATAATAATAATAGTTGGCGCAACAGGCCTGCAGGGACCCAGGGCCTAGCTTCTCGTAACCATTCGTTTTGTGTGAGTTTTTAATTTTTGGAACGAATGGAAGGGATCTACAATTTTATGCCGATTCCAAACGGCTAATTGAGAAGCTCTTTCAAGACAGTTATACTCTCGGATGTTAGACGTTCGCGAGAGGTGGCGCAGTGAAAAAAACCCAGAGTTGGAATTTGGGTTTTTGCGGGATTCGAACCTGGGACCCCTCGCTTAGTAGTCCAACACACTAACCACTAAGCCACTGCGCCTACAATATATTCAAACGCATTATTTAATAAATTCGTTAATTGGATGTACTTATAGTTGTAAAAGTTTGAACAATACTTTGTATGCATGTGTTTAAAATGGATTGATTTCAGACGAACTGTGTCTCCTAAAGTATGGTAACCCTACCTAAGGCTCTGCATATGACGTTCGCTGTTATTGATGTAGTCCTTTTTTTTAAATATAGTATTTGACACCAACAAAATCTCATGACGTTTTCCTTTTTGTTCATTGGACGAAAGAGACTTTGCTGCAAATTTTATTTATAAAGTAAGGTTGTAAAATAAAGACTTGGAGGATTTTATGTACGCTCACGTCAAGACTACTAGACAGATTTTAAAGATCCTAAGATTCCAAGAAGCCTTCAGGCTATGTCGTTATTTTCCACGCCCACTTTTTCGGGTCGTTTTTGACCCAAATACATTTTTTTTCCAACTTTATTGACTTGATCTTGGTAATTATTAAACAAAACGAAAAACAAACCGGCCAAGTGCGAGTGTCACTCGAGCACCGAAGGTTCCGTACTTCTTTAGAGTTGGAAATTTGTGAAGATTTGAATGTAAGCGTAAGAGTAGAGAACACGCTTTTAGAATTGAATTACCAAGAGGATGTTTGTGCACAAAAATCAACAATACGTGCGGATGAGAATGAGAATGAGTATCCGCATTGGAAAAGTTCAAATGGAAGGAAAACGATAAGAGAACACGTATCATATTTGCTGGACGCCCTCAGGCTCTCCCGGGCTTTCAGAGTATTTTCAAAATTTTAATATGTATCTAATGGAACGATTATAAAAGAAATCATTCAAGTGACTATTAATATAGATTTAAGCAATTGATCTTTATTTTTTGTATAGTAAAAATCTACAGCGGAAAGATAATCTACTGCGCTACTCTTTTTTTGAAGTGGCAACGCTGCTGTGGAGTGTCCGAGTCTGGTATCTGGATGGAGTGCGATGTCGGTGTGGGAATGAGAGTGAATGGAGTTGATT
Source organism: Cheilosia vernalis (assembly GCA_949126925.1). Lineage (NCBI taxonomy): Eukaryota > Metazoa > Arthropoda > Insecta > Diptera > Syrphidae > Cheilosia > Cheilosia vernalis. The sequence goes on along the minus strand of OX421361.1, from coordinate 40,887,547 downwards.
ATCTATTGAAAATTCCTATTTCAAAAAGTGATTGACATTTTTTTTGTAAATATCTTTTACAATATTAACTTTTCCGCAAAATAGTATTCGGCACATAAATGGCTACGAGCTAGTTCCACAAAAAAGGTATGCATTTTTTGGATAAATCAAGAAATAAACAGCTTTTTGTGCGAATGAAAATATTAGTTTTTTCACCAAATTACTAATTAGTTTTTGAGATAGACCTAGGAACAAAATTGGTCTAGTGGGTTCGGGCAGACAGACAAAAGCGAAACTTAATAGGGTTCCATTTTTTCCCTTTGGGTACTTCCAAAAGGAGAAAACTTAAGTGAGGCAACACCGAAATTATACAGTTCGCTTTTGAAAATCAATTATTCTATTTGATTTCATTTAAAGAAAGAAGCGTTTTGAAATGTATTTTCAATGAAAAAAAGATAGGACGATTTCGCCTAGATAAAAAATAAATAGCCTCGTTAATACTATTTTAATTTTGAGTTTTTGAAAGAAGTAATAAACTTTTTTGAAAGAAATTATGTTCTATTTGTCTCTTTGGTACTCAAATTTTTATACGTATTTCATATGTAAATACTATACCATAACATTCGAAATTTTCTTTAGCGCTACAGTTGTCAGAATAAATATCAAATATCAAAGCGACAAATGCCAGTCTAATACCGAAGCTCAACCCAACCCGCGGACACCTGGAAAATACCACTGAAACGCCCCACGGATTATGTCCGGTGGTTGGATTGTTATTTGTTATTTCAGTGGGCTGATATGTTTGTGGATGAAAGACAAATAAATACGTTGCTCTGTTGTCCGCCTGTTCAAGTTACCTATCGACAAATTATTTGGAGATACAGCTCTGATAAAAAAGGAGTCATTTATTTATCCGGAATTGATTGTCGAAACATTGTATGCGACTAAATCGCACTCTATAATCCTTCGCTTGGTGTGAGTTGTCACGTAGAGCTTTAATCAATTCGTCAATCGTTGTTTTTCTTTAAATACAACTGCCCACCCACATGACAATCTCAATTCGAGTAAGAGGTATCCCGTTAACGACACCAATTCAATTCATCATACAATACAACACATCGCTACCATATTCTAATACCTGGTGAAATGCTTATACATTTTTGATCACCAGTACATTGAGATCTCACGATACACATCAATCACGAATTGGATATGTTTGAGCGGCACCACAATTACGTTCGCCCTGGAAATTCAAACAATCCCCAAATGGGATGCGGAATATATGAGTTTCGTAGACGCAATTGTTGCCAATCCACCCCTGGTTCGACATGAATCATTTACTCCATTGATGCAAGCCATCAATAAAAAGGCAATAGGTATGCAAATATTTCCATTCCAACTCATTCGAATGGTGTATTATCCTCCATTTACATGGAATAATAAATTTTCAGTTCAAAAGAAAGGGACCAATTTTCAGAGGGATGATGCTGAATCCATATGTAGATGAACTAGTTCATGCAAAGAGTCCCACAACAACCAGCAGCAACGCAGCCTAGACCAACTGAGTTGACCTAAAATGCGTGCGGCAAACACACAAATAATCGATAAGCCTCCCTTACGGAATGGTATTGCGCTACCACATATACGAGTACGAGTACAACATTGCATTTACTTTAACCTATTTCATGGCTGGTTCCCCAAGGGCCTTATTATTCTTGTTTTGTGAAGTTAGGTTGCGTGCTATAGTTTGTGCTGGGAGAGAGAGAGGCAGTTGTTAAAGTACTCGTACCGACTCTTTACAGCAGGGCCAGTTACGGCTGTGCAGAAAAAAGGCCGCTGCTGGCATATCCTTTGTTAGCTTTGAATGTGTTTTGGCTAACTAATTCGTTGGAAGTGCGTTTTCATACCAGGTTTGCATCTGTGGCTCGCTGATTTGTATCGTTCTAATAAGAAAAGAATACGCAAGCTTGACGCATAAGTTTATCAAATCTTATCATTTTAATTTTTTGACAACTCTTGGGACACCAACCATTACTCCGAACATGAGCTCTCAATAGAGAGTCAAATAATTTCAAGAAAATATCAACAAGCCGGTTAAAATATTGAAGCAGTCACTTGGGCTCTGCAACAAAGTTCGGGTCTTATTGCGTTTTCGAGTCACAATGATGGCGTTTTACAATCGATCATTTTTATTGAACATCTATCTCAAAAAAAGTCAATTTGATGTAGACATAATGCTCAATAAAACGATGTACAGTTTCACTTGTGATAATGTGTTATAAACTGTTATATATTTGGTATGTCTCGGCTTCGTCTTGGAATCAACATTCGATCAGTTCCCGCTCGATGAAAGTGAGGTGCACTGAACGCAAATTATGTGCAGTATCATGCAAAAGTTTATCGGAAAAGTTACAAGCTGCAATTATACTATGAAGTCACTTTGACTTTGTGATTTTTAAAAGTGTTAAGTCAAATTTAGTTTGATTCATTAGGCGTTTTTCTTTTCAAGTTCAGAGCACAACCTGAACTGTTATACAAAAAGTTCGTGTTTCTTTTTTAGCTCAGACACTTCGGAGCTCGAATTTGTGTTTCTTTTTTCGCTCAGAGCATGATCAGAGCGCGCTCTATGAGCTCAGAATAAATTGACTGAGCATCCTTAGTAAAAAGCTGAGTACTACACATGTACATACTTCCAGTCACATTTGAAGGACAAAAAAAAAAGGAAAAACAAAACATCTTCTGAACGCTCTGAGCACGCATGGTTCAGAGCGCGCTCATAATGCTCGAACTCTGTTCAGTGCTCAGCTCTGAACTAAAAAAGAAAAACGCCTGTTTTGAAATATTCCCAAATTCTGTCCAGCACATAGAGTGCAAGGTTACAAATTCTAATCTATTTATTTATGTCACCACAATATTAAAAATCATTCGAAATGTTTTTCTAAGGAAAGAGTCCAATCATTCCAATCCTCCAGCATTAAGTGCTAATAGCGGTGTTCTATAGAGCAAGCACTTGTTTTGACAAACCGCGAAATAACAGCGGTATCCTAAAATACTTATTGATTGGCCCTCGATAGGGTGCAGTTCGTGAAGTTGATGTTTACTTCCACTTATTCGAGCTTCTTTGACTACTTTAAGTTGATAATTTGAACAGTGGCATCTCATTTGTGCGGTTATAGTCGATTTTAATTTATAGTCTGATCTCATCGGTAACAAGTTTTGAAGTTGAATAACTTAGTTTTTGAGTTCTGGCAACATTGGTTTTCGAGACAGATCGGGCAAGACTGGGTACCATGAACGCGGGTGCATAGTTACTTCCACGAACATAATGCCCAGGAACATAACAGAATAATGAGTAAATAAAAAAGAGCAAGGTAGATTGCCCAGAAAATTCACGGAAACCACAATTTCAAAATTTGTTATCTTCTCGAGAGAGGAAGGAAAAAACGGAAGTCCAGTCGCGGCATTTATGCCTCACTATCACTCACGTGGTCTCACGTCTCACGTCGATTCAAAGGGCTTCTCCAGGATTTTCGAACTTCTTTTCAATGATGGATATGCTGGGCCGGGCGCTGGATATCTTCTTGTGCATATCAATGCTGTTTAAGACGTTAACAAAGTAAATGTATATTTTGTTTATATATACAGGATGACCTTGAAAGAACTTTCCCATATAACTTTTTATGGTGGTTTTAGTTTAACAGATAATTACATATTTTCTTTGAAATACACGCAAAAGATCATGTCTCTCAAATGGTCCCGTTTTGTGCTTCGAGAGACAGAACACTTGAGTGGCCGTCGCAGTCGCTGATGAGCAGTTGTTGAATTCTTCGGAGCCCATTAATTAGCCGATGTACATTCAAAACAATTGACAGTTCATTTTCAAAGTTCTGTTTGGCAAATTCGGGAAAAATAGATAATAAAGCAAGAATAACAAAAAAATGTCTCTCTAACCAGTTTGTTCTTCCTCGAAAGCAAAGCAACGTCACATAAAAATTGATGATTGATGTCTACGGCATTGAATGTCACACATTCTAAAATAGAGATTGTCCTATTTCATTGCTTCAGTTTCTTGGTACTTAATAATCAATTTGCATGCCCATTGAGCGAGTGTAAAGGGTGTCCCAAAATTTACTAATGGCTTAAATTTGCTGCCATTCACGCGATAAGTGTTGGCAACCAAAAGAAAAATATTTTAACAACAGCTCGTTTTCAAATTCAGTAATCAACGAAATTTTTCCATTTTGGGTTTACCTAAGGAACCTCTATATGTGGCTATATGTCAAAAAAATGCATCCACAATGTGTCAGAGTTCTATATTTTTTCGAAAGACTAGTCAAGCAGCGGCTATTACGATATTTGCTGCTCGACTCTCGATATCACTGAATGATAACTGAGTAGATGATATTGATGTGGACGACATGTTGATACCAAACAAGACGGTGCGCGACATTCAATTACTGCAAAAGTTATTTCCTGGTGGTGTACTTTTTAAAATTGTTCCCCTGGATCTTCTGATTTAAAATTTTTTCAAACGATGTTAATTGAAGTCAAAGCTCTATGTCAACAACCCCACACCCAACCGTGCTTTGGAGGGAGGAGATTCAACGCTGCTAATAAAATACAATAATTGAACAGAAATGTGTGTTTCCATTTAATTCAAATCTGGCGTGTATTTGGGGACACCCTTTATATTATGTAGAAAAAGAGTTAAAAGTAACAAGGATGAGTTGAACGATTTAAAAATTTCCCCTTAAAATTTAAATTTTCATTTATTGATTTCTTTTGACAAGTTTCACATTTATAGACTTACCTAAAGCCTTTAAAAATGTAAAAGTTAAAATATTACAATAATTCATTTTGAGAATAGGCATTAAAAACTAACATTACATTCTGATTAACTACTATGAAATCTTCTCAAGAATAATTTATTTATTTATCAGCCAAATATTTAAATGCCGCCGTCTCGAATTGCCTAGTTTCTCGCAGATTTCTAATGAAAAGGGGTAGTGAGTTCCAAAGCCTTCTCTAAAGCAAACGACGCCCATACTTAAGTTTTATACTGATCGGCAGTTGGAAGCGTACTTTACGAGGTCCGAAGGACGGTTTGTAACTTTTTTTTTGTATTTTTGGTAATCCTTTTTCACAGTGTTGGTTTTTTATTGGATATGCGTTTATTTTATGGTGAATTTTGATTATATAGAGATTTGTGCGGATTCTGGTCTTTCTTTATTTGTATGGAGCACAGGATGCAAGGCAGGTCCAAAAAAGAGAACGTTTTCGTGGAGAGTAAGAAAATCAGCTATCTTAACCTGTACTCCAATGAAACGAGGGCTTCTTGAGGAACAAAATAAAAGCATTGCCAGAAGGCCAAATCAAAAAGCAAGCGAAGGAAAAGATCTTAGTTTTCTGAGTTTTTTCAACAAGTTAATTGCGATTTTGGTCTTCCTATGACACTTTTTCTAAATAATTATGACACAAGATTTTTTATTTATTCTGTCAACTTACCCCCTCTCTTCAAAAAAAAAAATTCCGATAAATGGACATCTTTTGACCGGACTTTGTAATAGGTTTGACAGACTCATTTGTAAACTCCTAGGAGCAGCATCAAATTTACTCGAGAGTGTTGCTTCCAGCACAACGTCGCACTGAATCGCTTTGCATCGCAAAGGTATAAAACGACAAAAACATAAAGCGGACAACTTCTCCCACAGTTAAGCTAAGCGACAGCTTGTCAATTCCACTTGCCAAAGCGGACTTCTTTTCCACTCACGACAACAATTTGAGACAAGCCTCCACAATCGCAACAGAAGCTGTCAAATAATAAAATCTGACTTTTTGAGTAGAACGCAATTGTTCCTGATCAAATAAATCCGACTTGATTGGAGGAAATTGATGCGAACCGCTTTCCAATTAGGCTCAATTTCCAATTGCACAGCCAAACAATAACGTCCGCTGCGGTTATCCTTTTTTTGCTATTGCAACTCATTTGGTTTGCTTCCGTTTTCCATTTAATTTCTTTCTTCCTCCTTTTTTATTTGTTTTTTCATTTCCAATTCAATATGGTCTAGTTTTCTAATGCATCGCATTTGCCTAATATGCTAAGCCTCGGCAGGAGCGCAGAGCCAGCAGAAAAGCCAGCAAATGGTAAAAACAGAAAAATGGAAAATCTCCCACAGCCGTCAATTGGCAAAAATGAAGGAACGCTACACTGGGCATGCAGATACATTTCATTCGGGGGCGATTTTTCAATTGAATACCGACAACACATTGCTCGCCATACATGAGTGTGCATACACATGTGCAGTGCACACATGTATCTCAAGTGAATACATGGCAGAAAGAGTAAACCATTTTCAGAATGAAGCGAAAGTATTGCCCCAGTTAAGCTCACACTTAACGAGTTTTTGTCTTCGCCCCCCTCACTAGGCGATGCCCTTCCCTGATGTTCGTTTGTAGATTTTTCCAAATGAAACTCTCACGATTCAGCGAGGTTTTGAGTTTCAATTCACTTCGATTGGTTTCCACAAAAGCTTGCCGGAGCAATAGCAGAAAAATAAGTTTTTATGTGCTATATTTTTGAGCTGTTTTATTTTTCAATCATGCATTGGAATTTTGTTGAACAGAAAACATCGAAAAGGATTCGCACAATAGTAGCAGCGTGGGAGGGATTGTGTCCTTCGTCCTTCTCTTATGTGGAATACTGTTGATGTTGTTGCTTTTGCTCTTCGATGTCATATTTTTCGTCTGTTTGTTGTGCAAATTGTCGAAGAAACTGAATCTGTTGTGCTGTGTCTATTGTCCTGAAAAGGACGATAAGACGCTTTCAGTTCAACTGCTTCGTTTCGTATTGATTGCTCTGTTCAGCGTTTATTGTATATCACACAAAAGAGGGTATGCAAATACTCCAGATACTCGCAGGACTTCCTACTTGCCATCCATTAAAACAAATTTTGCCCCTCGAAAGAAAAGATACATGGGATGGCGTTTCGCTATCGAAGCCTAACGACTGAACCGCTTTTCAGGGTAGATAATGTGTCAATTAAATTCCTGAGGTTCGTGCGTACAGCATCCTAAGTTATCAGTTTAAACGGCTCCTTTGGTCGTACCGCATCGAGCGAGGATATTACGACCTTTATTGCCTACTTTCAGCAGGAAAAATCGTCCTCGCACAAGCAATGTTTAGATCTGCGAGATAAATGCCAGCATACGAGGATGTGTTTTATCGGTTTTTGCCACCCCCCCCCCCCCCATCCAAAATCATGCGTACTTTAAGTGCGAAGGTGTTTGTCTTCAAAGTGCGTAGTTGGGCGTTGAGTATAGGTGGGAGGGGTGGTCCACCGTTTGCAAATAATTGACTTTCTAATCACAAAGTCGTCGGTCGGTGCGTTGCTTACACAGTTGGGGTAATTAGCATAATTTTCCGGGCGAGGAAGCAGCAGCATTATTTCAATGGAACACACATAAAACATTTTAAACGCAATCGGAGGCAAAATCCCTTTGTCGTCGTTTTTGAACGAAGCTTTGTGATAAATAAGAAGATAATAGCGAGTAGACGAGTACATGACGGATAATGTTTACGAGAACGAAGCGATCAGTTAAGCAGTCTAATTTGCGAATTTCCAGTCCACTCGGGCGTATACTTGCTATTTAACTTTGAATTGTGTCGTTTGTTGCTGATATATGACTTGGGTTTACAATGAGATTGCTTGTGATTTACGCCAATCTAGCTGTTCTATTCATGTAGAGATGCTCATTGGTGAAATGTCACTGAAGAGTACGAACTCGCCCTTTAAAGTGCGTGCAGAAGCAAGGCATTTTACATAGCAACACTAATAACTGTTGTAATAACTGTAAATCAGTAGCTGAACCAAGATGTGAAGGACACTCTTCTAGTAACGAAAACGCTCTACTATTGATTTTTTTGAAAACAAGACTCGCTTACTTTAGGTGCTCATTCGCCATACGCGTTGTCGTTACTTTATTTGTGCTGCCACTGTGTATGTGGATGGCAAGTGCTTCTTTAGAATATCAACACTATTTGCCGACTGCGCCAAGGTCCGCCGCTACATGAAAATCCTTGTAGTTTTATTTTTGAGGGTGCTCCCTCAAGTTAACAAATCTAAGTGCTACTCTCCTATTTCGCACAAAGAATTAAATTCTAAGGATATTCTTTTTGAATGCGTTCCTTCATTATGAGGAAACGGGGGGCCTCCATTGAAAATATACAAACTTGGGAATGCTCATCCTTGGTAGGAACAACTTCATAGTTACAAAAACTGATGTACATTTCATTGAAAATTCGATTAACCATTTTTAGTCTGACGAGATGAACACCATCTAGGACGATGATATGACAGGGCCCCTTTTAATATTTATTTACTTCATACCCGCAAATAAAACACAAGTCACTTCGATCACAATTTTATTTCTACGTCTGCCTCCTATCACTGATTCACTTCGACTGCCTTCATCTATATGAACTAAATGCAACTTAATTCATGCATATGCCCTTCTTATTCCACCGGTAGCACCTTTACATTTTTGTTTCTCTTTGATTCTTTCTTCTCACTGTTACACTGGTGTGACGCTCTCTATCATGGAGATTGGACAACTTTGCTTTTGCCGAGAAAAACACAATTGTTGATCTAAGAAATGAACATTGGAAGAAAATGTGTAACAAGTTTAAAAAAAAACTCTGCAAGAACTAAAACAACCTAAAATAAAATTATATAAAATCAGAGCCTTTTCACTATGCAAGAAGGCGACAATTCAGAAGTTGCCCCTCAAAACAAAAGTCAGTTAATAAAATGCTGAAGACCAGTTGCACATGCACATGTCCATTGTCCACTAAAGTCCGTTGTGGACCTGGACGCTTTTCCAGTTAGTCCAGTTCCTATCTATCTGCCTCCAGTTGTGTACTCGTAGTTGGTTGGTCCACTTACGAGAGGCACCTTACGGCGATGTCGTCCTAGCCCTTTCACTTTGCAGGAAGGCGACAATTCAGAAGTTGCCCCTCAAAACTAAAGTCAGTCAATAAAATCCTGAAGTACATTTGCACAAGTCCACTAATGTCCGTTGTGGACCTGGATGCTTCTCCAGTTAGTTCAGTTCTTAGCTACCTGCCTCCAGTTGAATACTCCCAGTTGGTTGGTCCACTTACGAAAAACACCTTACGGCGATGTCCTCCTATTGTCCATTCACTCTACATCTAAATCCAGAAGTGATATTAACCAACTCGATATCGAAGTATGGCTTGTAGAGGTCTTCTTCCAAAATCTTTATTAGTACATTTTAGACACTTATCATAGACATTCTCTAGAAGATTGTGAAATGTTTTCTCCATTCGCTTCTTCTAATGCCTTCGCTTCTAATAATTAAAGCCTGATTTAGCTTGCATTACAGAAGGCTTAGACTTACTTCTTACGTCCTTATACATATAAATAGGAAATGTCCTAGTCCCGTCTTTTAGGCCTTTGGGGCTTACTACGCGAAACCTGTATAGTTGGAACAGAGCCCCCTTATATGTATAAGCTCGTAAGTTCAAGGTCTAGGTTACATAAAAAAAAACGGGACCGAATGTTTCCGGTACAACTTCTGAGATGCATAAAGTTCGACAAGACTCATTTTTTATCGCCATTACCTCAAGTAGTCGGACATGCACTTGTGAGGAGTGCAAAATAATACTAATTAGACTAATTAATTCCAATTAGACTAATAAGTTCAGCTAGGTAACTAAAAATTGAGCCTACAGGAAGACAAGTTAAACACGCCAAGAGACTCCCCCCACGTTCTTTGTTAGTTCATTATAAGAATAACGGGTACACTTCGAGAAATATACTGGTGAGGTTTTGCCAAACTAGGAGTAGGTACTATAATTACATTTGTAAATTGTAATGCACCTTCTGGAACTTAAGAGCAAACTGGCAGCACAGGTCGAAAGCCTAGAACAATGGTTGCACTTTTAAATGTCCCCCGGTTTATAGCTTGCTCGAGTTCAACATCCCTGGCAGGAAATGAAATGCAATTTCCCGTTCGTTAATTAAATGTCACGATCCCGTAAAAACATATATACAGATGTGATGGACACGACATCGCCCCCACGGTGCTGGGAAACTCTTGGACGCTATAAACTAGATGGTGCTCAGTAATATGATTTGTTGGTTTGTTTTTTCTCGAACCAGTTGCATTTCTGTTTCCCATCCCAGGTATACCCATACCCACCTTATCAGGTGTCACATTCGTCTCGCAGAGGACACACGAACAAAGGACATTCGCCCCACAAAAGGACATACCCAAACTACACTTTGCTTATTCACGAAAACAAGAAAAAAACGAACACCAAAAAACGAACAAATGCTCTTATGTACTGCTTTATTAGGTCTAAGTTCCTGTTTTAGATATGAAGGTTGAGAGGTTTTGAGCAAGGTAGGTCGTTACCTTCTAATGGCCGGTGCTGTGTATGCCGATGTGTCTGTGTGTGCAGGATAAACCAAACGGTAAATGAAACAAGAGTGTCAGTGAGAAGAATAAGTTTATAGGTCACACGGTAGAATTTTATGACGGCCAGCAACTTTAATGACAGTTATTATGTACTTTTGGCCTTTCCGCCCGAGGACAATGTTATAGCATTTTACGAGCTCACTACACACGATAATTTAATTGAGAGTTCTTTCTCTCCGCACGGGGTTAGCTTTGTTTCCATTTTAAACTATCGCGTTAGGATTTTATGATTGAAAAAAGTAAAAACAATTTAGAAATTTAGAGCTTCGCAACTATATGTAGTTATAAATGGCGTTGTCATAAAATTGAATAATAGGCGATGTGATCGGGTATAAGCTGGCCGTAAAAGCAACAATGAATCATTGTACGAATTGCGTTAAAACCCACGGTGAATTGTGTTTCTTTTTTTTTACCAAAAGGGTAAAACTTAGTTTTAATGGTTAATGGGCGGAAGCAATATAGCCTAAAATGTACTAAAATAACATGTTGATACTGGCAGTTAATGGAGGAAGGTCATAAGATTGGGGAAGGACCATCTGGTGATTTAGAGATTATTTTTGAATGCGAAAGGGGGTCTGAGGGCGTCTTAGGCTTTGCAAATGAGTTGAATGAGGCGGAAATCTGCTCACAAAATATTTAAATTCTGACAGTCTATATAGAGTGGACATCATTGAACACTAATGTGGGAAAAAACATCGACTGTATCCAATATAGCAAGATCAGCGTCACAAATGGTCGGTTTCATTTTTAGAGCAAAGAGGTACTCGCAGGTAGATGTTGGTTTTTTCAATGAGATGTTGATATGATATATATAAGAAGCTGTGTGTGAGGTATTAACGAAGTTTTTGTTTTATTTGAAAGGCCCATGTATCTCATCTTAATATGCATAATTCTACTGCACGTTCGTATGTCACTGAACTCCTCCTAAACGGCTGGACTGATTTGAATGAATTTTTTGTATGCGTTTGGGTGGCGCCCTGGATGGTTTAGATTTACTAATCAGCCCGGTAGATGGCGCTGCAGTGGATTCGTTTGTTATGTATAAAATATAAGAGCCTTCTAATGTCTTCCTACAACGCACAGATTCGAGTGGTCCAATTTTTAATGATTCTCCAGCATAGATCCGGCTGAATTTGAACGATGACATGGGTAATGTGGACTTAAAGGTCATCGATCGATTGCGGATTATTGCCATAGATCTATCACTTTAGGAAAAAACACAAAAAAAAAAACAACAACTCAAATCGAACGATCTTGGCGGTCAAATCATGTCACCTCTCTGAGAGATAACTATGACCCCAAATCGTTTATGCAGAATGTCCGTCGTGGCGTCTGCTGTCTGGCACTTACCCCCTCCCTGCTGGAACCACATGTCGTCTGCGATATGGATCGCTCAATTTTTGCAAGAAGAAATCAATTCGTAGCTCTCACTGTTGATGATGCTGCCCTCTCCAATGTCATTTTCAAAAAAGTACGGGCCAATGTACCGCCAGCCCAAAACCCGTGACAAATAGTAACTTTTTGTGAACGCATTGCCACCTGATCCTGATGGTGATCCTCGAGTGGGTTGGCGTCGTCCCTTACACGGCAATTTTGCTTAATATTTCATAATATGTAGCCATTCATCCAGATGTGCACTCGTTGTCTATGGTCACTAACTTTGAACATCCGGTCTAGTTGGATCTTGTACGAGTGTAGGTCAAGTTCCCACTAAAGCTGAATCTGCTGACTCACATTTCGAGGCAAAGTTTGAGCTATATTTTCAGACGTTCAAAAAAGCGAAAAGAATTTTAAGACAGTTAGTGCTGGAACGTCGAAGGCTCTGTGAGTACAGTAGGTACTTTTAATTGATGCAACTGTTAGGTTTTAAGGCAATAACGACACGAGTTTCCCAAAGATTTCCCACCCATTTTCCTAACCAACAATCAAAAGTCATTAAAAAATGGTTAATTTTGATATTTTCATTCAGGGTTTTTCTCTTTTTACTTTCTAAACCTTACGGAGGACACTAGTAATCGTATTTATTGTACAGGCTAATTTTTCCATACAAAACTACCCATTATGACCTACAAAATATCAAGTGTGAAAGTTAGAAATGATTATTAGTAGGATAGGAGAACCTATGTAAGAACTGGTGGTAAGATCTTTGAGAGCGCTTGTGCCGGAACGTTGTATGTCGTTTTCTCTGTTGGAGCAGAACAAGTAAATTGTTTGATTTCCATATTAGTGCGACCACCGCCCGATTCCCCGTTTTCCAAATCGTCAACTGACAAATGAGAAGAGATATTTGTTTTTAGATAAATTTAAAGAATTATCGTAAAGGTCACCCATACCATGATTGAATGACTTGACTTTTATACATCGTCAATACAACTTTCGCGTGTACCTAGTTTAGGGAGAAAGCTATGGCTACTGGACTTTGAACTATCATTTTCGTATAGTCAGCATACAAGGATCCCACAGTAAAGCTAAGAAAAAACCATCTCGGCACTTTCTTTCAACATCGAATGAATTTATAATTATACCATTTCATACAAACCATCAACTAAATGAATTACGTTCATCGTCTTACCCTAAAATCCCCAAAGTCTAGCAACCAAATAATAAGTTTAAAAAAAAATCCTATCTTCCACAATCCACTTTCACCTTAACTCTCCCATATCCATAAAAGTTTGTTGACGCTTTTGGATATTTATGAGTTATTTTTATTGCAACACCAATAGAAGTAAAAAAAGATATGAAATACGATGCGGAAAATAAACTCAAACAAAACTACTACTGTATAATATTCATGATTCATTTTTATAGTTTCGAATATTCCTCTTATTTTACATTTCCAATTCGGTTCCGGTTTATTTATGAAACCACGTCATTTGCAAACAACGAAAAAACTGTCCGTTTATCCATATCCTGGCCGGGCGGTGTGTGTGAATTTCTTATGAATGATGTTGTTCTGGTGAAGGTGCATATTTTATGCTTTATGACATATTCGGAAATGGGAATACTTTGAACTTGAAAACAGTTGTGTATGAAACATTTAGGAACCAAGGGATGGTGGAACAACACACAAATAGTTACGACATCCGACGGCAATGGTGAATTAATAATTTGGGCATATGGTCGGTCAATAAAAAAAGGAAAGGTCGTTTGTTTGCTTTCCAAGCAGTTGCTTTTAGATATGAAATGACTTAGGTCTTAGCCAACCTGATGTGCTTGATACTTGATACATCGCTCACATGATTTGACGATGACTCCATTTCAAACATTCTTTGGAAGTCGCATTTTTCATCAGCAAAGCGGATTGTCATAAATTCATAAGTCGTTCGGTCACACGTCAGAAGTCCATGTCCCTGTAGGTCTAAATAGACGCTGCTACTGTTCTTTTCGCAATCACTGTGGTGCATTGAAAAAATGTCGTATCGCCGTCTAGTTTACATCAGTCCAAGGCCACCGGTATTTGTTCGCCTGATTCAGCCCGTTCCGCATCGTACAGAACAGATCCGATTGTTCCTTGTTTTTGCTGTGTCACTTTCGTCTTCGTTGCACGGTTGGGTAGTTAGTCTATAGCACAACCCGAGGCTTCCTCTCTGTGATTAGACGCAAATTGCAAGATAATCCGAAAGCAGTAATTCAGAGCACGTTTTCAAACAGTAAAGTAAGAGCTGCTGCTCTTTAACAAGTAATTGACTTCCGTCCCTATTTGCCCTGAAATAATAAGTCACCGCACAGAAATAAAAACCATTTTTACCCATGTCCAAGAGTTTTTTGAAACAGTGTCCTAATTCACCAAGAACCCCAACACGAAAATGTCTTCAAGCATCGAAAGCGCCTCCCGAATAAATTCGTACCAATTCAATAAGCCGATCATTAAAACTATCCCCAAAGTCACTGCTCCCTCGTTTCCTCAACTGAACTAAACCAAAAATAACGTAGCAAAAACTTTGCTTCTCATTTAAAACATCAAGGGAAACAAAAAAAACAAAAAAAAAAAACTTTTCAGTTTACAGTTTTTCACATCCCTAAATTTTGCCAAGAACCCTTCTGAATTGTTCTGCAGAATTTGTTAAAACATTTTTCTGGCTTTGTTTCTATATGCCATCACGAAAGTAGGGCAACATTTTCAAGCCGTGAATTCTGATTAAAAATATACACTTAGAGGACTTAGCGGCGGCAACAACGAAAAACTTCCGCACCAAACTTTTCCGTCCTATTTAACCCTGTGAGTTATTTTCGTCGAGTAAATGGAATTGAAACCAAGTTATAGTGCCATAATTGCGGAGCATACCAACCCGAACCTTGCCACCCCTAACTAGAACTACAGGAGCGTAATTTATGAGTTTCTCAGAATGGAAAGATCCGCCAACAAAAGATTAATGCAATGAGTTCCTTGTGAAACTTTACAGCTGTGTAAGGTAGCGCAAAAGAATATTGGTGGTGTATGAAAGGGAGAGCCGGCCCAAAAGGAGGCATAACTACTTCTTGTTGTCTAAGATACTCTGTTTCTGTTTCTGTGTCTGGTGCTGCCTGCGAACTGATTTGAATTCGCACCAACACCCAAAGAGATACAAATTTGATGGCTTGAAAGGTCGGTCGTAAGTAACTTTCCAACACTTTTAAGTTCAGTGATTTATGTGAGCTCAAATGTGATCTGAAAAGTTGATTGCACATCCCGTTTGTGGAGACGAATTATGCGGAAGATGTTCGTAAGCCGACGTTTATTACACTCCGTGGGATTTATATAAAAGTCTTCCATCACATACTAAACAGGCAGTGACATGCTGTGCGCTGTGTACTAGAATTAATGAATTTAATTACCACGCTAAGCTTGTCACTATGGTCCAAGATGCTTTAGAAATTGAAAAGCTCTTCTTTTTTTTTTTTTGTCTGCCTTTCTGTCATCTTGCTTGTTACTGACAATTTGGGTCATTCTGCTTATCCTACCCACCCACATACTACCACTCGACGTCGCAATTCATCTCCCTCTCTCTGTGTGTGTGTGGTGTTTTCACAATTGTCAAGCCAAGATGTTTGCGCCCCAGAGTCCGGGGGATAATTGAAATTCTTCTTCCATACAACGAGATTACCAAGAGCATTCATTTCAATTTGAGAACTCGAGAAGTGAGACGAAACTTTGCAAAAACGAAAAGACACGAAGGCATCGCTCCACAGTGACGTGCCCAGGTGGTGGTTATGTACAAACGGGCGACTTTTCTTCTTTCGTGGGTTTTTTTTTTTCCTCCTTTCTTTTTGTCGAAAAACTTCATAGAGCGTTGTATGTTGTATCCCTCGGCCTGTTTGTGGCTTTGGCATATTCACATTTGGAATATTTTCTCGGAAATCCCAATTTGTGGGGCACAAAATGATGGAAGAAAAAAAAACTTGTAGCGAAGGGTATTTGCTGGTTGGATGTTAAGGGCGGTCGGGAATTTTGTTCTTTCCCTGCAAAAATATAGAATGTACTTGTGCACTAGTTCTGTATCCAATGAGGAGATATCCTGCAGAGAGTTATGATATTTTTCTGCAGCACAAGTTTTACGCAAACTTTGGCGAAAAGTTCCAACTATGGTGGAGATTTTCTTTAACACTTTCATTACAAAGTTCCATTCGGGGGACTGGTATGGAATATTGGGTCATTGCGGTAAATGGCTTTAGTTGGCTTTCAGTTATCCTGTCTGAAGATTTATCTAGCCCTGAAGTTGTGTTTTGTTATTGCAGTTGTTTGACAATGCGTGGCAAATGTTTCAATTTCAAATAGGAAAAATCAAAACTCGAAGGAGTTAGGTATAAGATGGGAGTCGGTATATAGATGGGCTAGAGAAAAAAAAAACAGTGAGTTCAGAAGTTCTGCCAATAATGTGAACATAGGAAACTTAACCTTAAAGTCAAAATAAGTGAATAAAAACTCAGGAACAAAGTTTCTTAGGGTGTTAAGACGGCTTTGCATAATTTTAGAGAGTATACATATACCTATACTTTTGAATTGAAAAGTTTTGCCCGCAGTTTCCCCGCTGAACAATAGGCACTTGCAGTGTTGTTAGCTTTCAAGTAAATTGCTTTCTTATGTATTTGAAGCTTGGCTTCTTTATACTGACATCAAATACACTTGTTTTTCTTTTAAGTGGTACCAGGTCGACTTGCTTAACTTTATAAGTGCGAGTATTTAACACCAAGAACACCCTAATGCTCTTTGGGAATCGAATCAAAGAAATCCATTATGAGTTCCTCAGAAAAAGGAGGTGGGCAGGTAGGTAGGTACCTTAGTGAGCTTCTTGGAATTATTTTCGGTCTGTGCGAGAATTTTCTCACAACTGCTCAGGGTGTAGAAAAATACATTTTTTTTTTTTCAACTGGCACCTAAAATTCGTTCAAAGCAAGGACCTAGCTTAAACTGGTTAATAGTTGTACACAGTCAAATAAAAAGAGTGGTAACGAAGCAACCAAAAGCTGCGGATAATGATGGATAATGATGCTGGCGACCCTGAAAAGGCATTGGACACGTGGATTTTTTGGAACATGAACTGACCGCGTACAGCCGAACAATTAAAGGAAGCGCTTAACCATAGAAAGCAAGGATCGAATTGCGTCATCCGTGAACCATGCGACGGAGTTTAATTTTATTTCACGTGTAAAATCAACCTAGAATTGTCCTGGCCAAAAAGTGAATGGAAAGTAGTACCATCTTTTTGGTGGTAATTGCTGCAGAGAAGGAGTAAATTAGAATGCAAATTTGTGGTTAGATTAAAATGCATCACTTATACAGCATTGAGGACTCAAAAATGAAAGGTCTTGAATTAGAAAATTCTCAATGGGTATAATATTGACTCTTAGTGGTTAGAAAATTAGATTAAAAATACACGAAAGCGTTGAAAAATAAAGTGCACGACTGGGTCGCATGAAACTTTCTAGTTTAGTGCGATTATGACTGACTTTCAGATTCTTCAGCAAATCGAAAATTGAGGACACAATAGTTTTGAAAACGTCGTTATCGCCGTTTTCCGGTAAACTGAAAAAAAAACTAAATTTAAAAAAAAATACTTTTTTTAAAAATCCATTGTACGATAATGTAGAGATGAACTGAGTTTGCTATTAAGTTATAAATGACCACATTACCTTAGAAATTAATTTTTGTTACAATCGTATAGACCATTTTCGAGATATGTCGAAATTTCAAAAGTACCGTTGTTCGAATTATTAGCCAAAAACTGGGTACGCAGTCCTGGTGTCCTCACCTGCTTAAGCTTAAATATAAATTTTGGTTGAAATCGTTAGAGCCGTTTTCGATCAAATCAAACTGGTACGAAAATTTAAAATGGGAAGTGCCTACCATTAATATTGAGGTTACCTTGAAAAAAAAACACCTCCCGAACTATAAGCCCAAAAACTCCAAATCCGATGTTTGAACGTAATCCGGGAAGCCGTTTAGGCTGTAGGCCTGTGGAAGGACGGACCGACGGGATAGAATTTTGCGACCCACTTTTTTGAGTTCCTCGTATCATCGTAATATTAGGTACATTCGTTATATGATGCACAAGTACTTTTAGGCCCATTTTATTTTTATATGGAAAACTCCCCAAGTTGTGTTCAACTTCGAGTGAATAAAATGGGCCTTAGTGTTTTCGTGTATTATGAAATAAGGGGAATGAAACTTCAAAATGTACTATGCCATTAATGAGCACAAACAAAAAATCGTGTGTTTATGGCTAAATTTTGGTGACATTCAAACCTGGTACCTATTCAAATATAAATCGTTTTAGACTAGAACTTGGCCCTATTCCACAAAACAAGTCATTACCTTTGCACTTGCAATTTGCAAATTATATTTTTGGGCAAAGTGACAAGTGTTTCTGTTCCACAATATTCTTTGCAAATCTCATTTTGCACTAAAAATTTTTGCCAAAAACTTTGCGCTCCGATATGACCTACTGGCAACCATTTCCGGGCCAATGTAAGCACAGTAGCTGTTCATCCGACAGAGCTTGATTGCGCTGTGTATTGTGCTCTAATTTTTCTTCAATTTTATTCAAAAGGAAATCAACTTGAATTTGATTTAAACGAAAGCACTCTTTAAAATTAAAGTTTTGTAATCCCGAAAAATTAATTCGGTCTCTATAATTTCTTGTTACAAACGCGTCTTCACTATTGCACTTTGCACAAGAGAACGTACGTGGAACAGAAATTGGAAAGAGTAGCTATATACAAATTGCAAACACTTTTCAAATTACACTTTTAATTTCAACTTGACAATTTTACAATTTTATAGTTTTGAGGAACATAAAGTTTTGCAAGTTGACGAAAAATTTGCTAATTGCAAAGTGAAAAGTTGATAAATTGTTTTGTGGAATAGGGCCCTGGTTGTTGATGGAGCGCTTCATTTACTCATAAAAGAATGCAATTTATCTTCCCCTAAAAGTAAGCAATTGTATTATTTAAGTTCAGGGGCATATGGTGTCACTATCTGCGAGGGTGTTGACCAACCACTTTCGTTTCAATTGTGTTACTACGAAAACGAGCATTTTTCGACATTTTTGTTCATTTAGTTTTCGCAGTGACTTATTGAAACTTAAATCATGAGCGAAACTTATTTTTGAAGAGGCGTATTTTTTCAATATAAATCCAGATATCGCTTTTTCATTTATTAAAATAAAAAAGTAAAATATTTTGAATTAGGAAAACATCTCTCAATTTCAAATCTATCATATTTGATTGTACCTACTATCGGTAGTTTTAATTTTGATCCTGTATATTATAATTACTTAGGGCCGGTCTGTTCAAAGCTGATTAAATCCTTGGTTAGGTTACCATAGATTTAGGTTAACCAATGATTATAAATCAGTGATAACCAATGAGT
Source organism: Cheilosia vernalis (assembly GCA_949126925.1). Taxonomy (NCBI): domain Eukaryota; kingdom Metazoa; phylum Arthropoda; class Insecta; order Diptera; family Syrphidae; genus Cheilosia; species Cheilosia vernalis. Next base: position 40,868,220 of record OX421361.1, on the reverse strand, counting down.
GTTTGTTGAGCGTCTCTTTCACTTCGGTCACCAAACCATAGCTTTGCAACAAATCGTTCCATTTTTCCAGTTTATTTGTCAATTCAGTGATTGACCGCATCCACGGCAAATTTTTTTTTTTTTTGTTTTTCGGGTCCTTTGGTTTTTGATAAGTAAATTGTTTAACTTGATTTTTTATCAATATATTTATTTTTAGTTATCTTACTTAACACAAAAAAGAATGTCAAAATCGAACAATACACCATTTAAGAATGGAATGGAACTTTGTTTTTGTGAGACAATAAGCAATTTTTTAAAACAAAAATCGAAATAAAGCCAAATTAAATACCCAATAAAATTTTGTAAAATATTTCCTCTAATGCGTGTGCTTTATCTCAATCTATGAGAGCTTTCATCGGCTAAGTTTTAAAAATAATCCTTGTGCATCCATTATTTTGTTAGAAACCCGTACCCTCACCTTCAATTGAAAACGTCAACGAATCCGATATGAGAGATTTTAATGGCTTACTCCATCTCCATCTTGCATTATATATTCGTTCATTCTATTATTTGTATTTTTCATTTTTTTTTGCACAATATTGTACAGTACACACATTTTTGCGTAGCAGATAAGTAAAAATGAATACCTGCATACCTAAGAAATTACAGAAAATCAGTGGTTAAATCCCGTTAACCGGTCAAAATCGACTGGTTAACGATTTCTCTGGTTAACTAACCAAACCACTGATTCTCTAGTTAATATTTTGCTAAACAAACATATTCGCTGGTTACCAGCTGGAATAATCAATGATTAAAGATAACCAAGATTGAATAAACCGGACCTTAGTATTATTGAATTACTCGTCTACCTTTGTAGGTTTTTTCGCAGAATATAGCTTGTGGGAGTTTTTTTTTTTTTTTGTTGGTTCGGGATGAAAGTTGAAAATTGGTCCGCGTATAATGCTGCGGACAAAATAAATCAAACTCCACTTAATTATTTTTATTTTATTTTATAGCTTCTCTTATAAATGTGCCTGTTTCCGTGGCTACTAAGGTAATAATTTCTTGTTTCAATTTATCTTGGCAATTGACAATATAGGAATAAATTAGAATGTGAAACTATAAATGCTGCGATGGATCGCCTCTGTTCCATTACCATTTGTTTCTTTAACATGGGCTTTAGATAGGTGCGTTTTGTTGTGCTTGTGATGTATAGTGTAGAACTTGTTGCTACAAACTCATCACTAGTTTATAAGATATTGGGCCGTACTAATGGTACATTTGTAACATTCACACTAAATGTTTTGTAGGTCACAATCAGCGTTGCCAATTTGCTGCAATAGCAGTACCTAAATCTACTGCACTTTTCGCAAAAAATAAATCTGCTGCCACCAAATCCATTCTACTGCACTTATTTTAAACCAAAGACTATCCAAACTATACGGTCAACTTCCGTTTACCTACCCGATTTTCAAAACTACATTTTTGATGACAGCCTTCTCTCGCGCTCTTTTTTTCATGTCTGTGAATTCGTGCTATTATTCGCCACGGGTATCACTTTTTTAATAACAATAAATGTTGAGTATGGTTTTTTAGATAGCCTTATTTGTTCTCAATCCATCTTCGGCGCCAAAAAATGTTCATCTGTTCACATTTCATGTTTTTATAATTTTTTTTATAATAATAATAATAATAACATGCAAGTTAAAACCTCCCGATTAACATCAAGTTTCCGAAACCGATTTGCTAAGGATGCGTGCGTCAGCAACCTTTGAGTTGTACATTCATCAATACGATTTCCGAATCCTATACAGGACAGGCAGCTTGTAGGCACATGTACCGTTTGTGCTCTCAGTTGACCATCTAGTTTTCAATTGTGTATCATCTTTGCTGATCACCCTCAGACTCTCCTGGGCTTTCAGAGTAATTTTAAAATTTGAATATAAATGATGGAACGATTATAAAAAACTTTCCAGTGATTATTACTATAGCGTTAAGCAATTCATCCTTGTTTGTTGTATAGTAAAAAATTCTACTGCGGAAAAATCCAATCTACTGCATTTTTTGTAATAATCTACTGCGCTCCTCTTTTTTGGAAGTGGCGACGCTGGTCACAATATGCAACTATGTATGGAAAATGTTGCCACTGTGAGTTAGAAAAATTTAGCCTGGACACTAAAAACGATTATCACTATCGCGGATTACATCTTAAAGTGTACATGCATTACAAGAAAAATAAATAAATAAACATCGAAAATTATGGTACGTCTTTTAAATACATTTTTATTAATACCTGCTTATAAAAGGTAGGGTGGATTTTCGACCACAAGCGCGACTAGTTTCAGTTAAAGGCAGATAGAGGATACTTACTAGGGGATCTAAATTCCAAGAACTGCTGAAATTTAAGAAACTGCTAAAAAAAACAGCTGAATTTCAAATTTAAGATCAAATGATGCTGGAATCGCAACTGCTAGATCTGGTACGGCTGAACTTAGCTTTATGGAGCAGCGAACGTTCTCAGGCGTTTCTCTATAGGTAACCAGGGTTGCGAAAGGATGGCTTGTATAGCTCGTCTCTTACCTAAAAGCTGTCGTATACCTTCTGAAAATAGACCGATACTGGATATAGAACTGGACAACCTTTCGTAATTTTTGTTTTCGCCAGAATCTGGCATCCGACATGAATTTAACACAAAGTCACGGGCCAAAGCGGATATAGGCAACTCATTTCAGACGTTCGCACAGCACGACAGACAGCTTCTTCTAATGTTCGGAAGGCGGATGAACAGCTTAGAGGGATGAGGGAGCCTTCGGTACTCTGACAAGATTGAAAAATTGCTCAACCAAATACGAGCGAATTGAATTTTATTTAAAATCTGAGTAAAAGCCACCAGAAGCATGACAGCAGCACCGCTAAAGCCCGAACGTAACACTAGCCTCGCCCAATAACACTGTTTACCAACGAGACCCATTCAAATGTGTTAAGCGCCCGCCCCTTCTAATTAGGTCACCAGCAATGTCCAATGTTAATTGAAACATGAACAAGTTTCCCTATGTCCAATTACGAAATTAGAAAATCCGATTTGCTTATTATCGCAGTCGCAAGTCCACTTTGCAGCAGCGGAACCGGCATCCATTAAACAATGCATTTAAATAAATCACTAAATTTCCCAATAGAAACAAGTCACACAAGGCACTCAACAACAATCCGCATCGAACTTCCTGCGGTCTGTATGTGGGATCAATGAAATCCATTGCATTTGGTATGGGTTTGACAGTGTCTGTGTGTGCAATTAAGCCGGCTCTGACATGAATTTTTAATGGCGATATACCGTGCAAAGCAGGGGAAGTTTAGTTCATTCGGTTTGGCCCGGAAACACTAGCCCGGCGGTGGAAAAAGCGTCAACATACGGCTACAAACGTTTTCGCTGGTCATGTCTGGATTAGGTGTTGAATAGGATGTCGTAATTACGAATGTGATCCAGCTCTTATTGTGTTGGCATCATGGTGTTGGACCGGACTATGAAGTTGTTGAATTATTGTAATTCATGCTGACAGTCGTGAGGATTGATTCATTGATGTGGACATCAACGATCTTTCGACTTAAGTTGCCTCGGTGAGGGTCTATTTTTGACCGAAATAAAATAGCTCCAACCGTCAACAATCGTTATACTCCTTTCTCTTGTTGACACAAATTTACCGGAATATATTTAAAAAATGCTAAACAAAAGTTCCTTTGCAGTGGATGAGAGTGCAAAAAGAGGGTAAAATATGCAAAGCGAATATGCACTGTTAACTCTTCACTCAGACATCTAAAGTGACATCCTTCTGGGGTGCACCTAGGTTTTGATAGCAACTGTGATGTACCGTTCTTTAAATATTATGTTTATCTAAAGCGTTTCCTACTTTACAAGGATCTGTCTTGAGGCGGAGAGCTCGGTGACTGAAGTCATGCGATGACATTTATAACAGTTTCAGAGGGTTGATGCTTTCAATATATAGGTATAGCATGGTGCCTGTGTTCATTATGCGAACAGGATACATGATGTGCCTGCCCGGGACAGGCTGTAAGTAGTTGCACAGGAAGTGTTCTTGTCTCTCTGCGGAGACATTTTGTCTTGGGACCGAGTGTTGCTATAGGACGAAACACTAGTTCGTCAATCTTATGAATAAATATGGATGTAAATTTAGCTTGAAGCGTCTGAGGCTTCCGGGATATGTGATATTTAACAATTTGCATTTTTTCTACACTCTGCATGAATTAATGGTGAAGTGACACTCCACCGAATTTGTGCTCGTGTGTGGGGAACTGCTATCTGAATATACTGGCGAAACGTTAAATATTTAGTGGCATCTGCCAAGACTAAACCATGTGTACTTAGGTATGCTGCGTTCTTCTTTTGTGTAGATGGGAGAAGTTATCGAGGAGACAGGGAAGCGTTCACTACTCTGTAGTAAAATAGTATGAAACGTAGACGAATTTGTGAACCAAAGTAGGTTCAGAGATGTTACAAATGATCTCCTGGCTGTGGTTCGCATTAGATCAAGCATTCGCAAATCGCAAGGTCTTAAAAGCATTTTTCTGAGAAAGATACAAATTGTTCCATTTTTTTTTTTGTTTATTTTATTGAAATTTTGCTAAAGTTATCCTAAAGGAAAGACGCTCCATCGAAACTTTTGTTGGTATTGGAATGTGAAATCGTTTGTTGCTGTGGCTGAGCGCCGAAAATTGAATGCCCTCATCATCTGCGCTGTCGGTTAGAACTTCCAAACATTTTTTCTCGTGCCAGCTACGGCGTTATTTCACAACCGAACTTTTTGAAATATTGAGCAAATGAAAGATGAAGTTCCATAGAAGAGGAGCATGCAATTATTTTTGTAATAAATTTTGCCACAAAGGTAAAAAAAATAATCAAAACACAGAGTTATTGATTTGCACACAACAAAAAAAAAATGCGTTGCATATTAATAGGATACACGCTTTTTCCATGAAATACAAAATAGAAAGAAACAAAAGAAAGATTGATTGCCGTTTAAAATACTTTCTACTGAGTTATCGCTCTGCGAAGCTGAGATATTGTTGTTTATATTTACCATACAAGTATGTGTGTACAAAGGGTATGATTGTTCGTCTGTGGAATTTGGAGTAGGTAGTGAACCCTGGGAGTGGGTGAGTTATGGATTGATGAAATTCAAAACATCTGCAATGGACGGTATATGGCATGCACGATGCAATAGAAGTGGCATGACGTGTAATAGAATTTTGTGTGTACTATCCATAGCACACAATAGCTCGAGTTCAACTTCACTTACTTCAACGGTGAAGTAAATATAATATTTCAGAAAGAGATCTGGAGTCAGATTCTGTGCGCACGAATGAATTGCTCTAGAGAATTATTCACATGAGATCGAATTGCGAACAAATTGAACTGCATTTATGCATTGAAAATTGTTATTTGTTCTACCACAAAAGCATTATATTCAATTAGGCTTACATAAAATCTACAGTGCCCGACTGGTACGCACGAAACTTTCTCGTTCATAAAAAGTTTAGTTGAGTCGATTGGTAAAAGGTAGGTAGGTAAAAGGTTCACAAGCAACCGTACATAAAATGTAGGAATAGGTGGTGTTGAATAAAGTTCACTTTTAGGTTATTCCTTCAATATGGCAGTAGGTACATATCAAATAAAATGCGGTTTTGAGTTTTAAAAATATAATATGAACACAGATCGGATTTTGGGTAGTAATTTTTCATATATATTTAAAAACCGACTTAGTAAATTTTTTGAGAAAAACTAGTCAGGAAATCTTATTAAGAATACTTATATAATCTTTAGTACCTACGTATTTTGATCAAAATCGTTAGAGCGGTCTTTGTAAAATTACGCAGATAAATGTAATAAAATACAGTTGTTTAACTATATAGCTGAAAACTGAATCGCAGGGACATACGTCCCGAATTAAGTTCGAATTGAGTTCGGGACTTATGTCTTATGTTAGGTTGAAGTGGCTGTCGGCTAGCCGACACACTTTGGCCCATTTTATTCGCTGGAAGTTGAACACAACTCGGGGAGTTTTCCATATAAAAATCCCTAAGTTGTGTTCAACTTCGAGTGAATAAAATGGGCCTTAGACCATTAGGTCCCTTGTGATACCACATGAATCTAAAATTCAATTGTTCCTACACGTTGAACCAATTGGAGCTTCTGATGATGATGCAGCGAAAGAGATTACGAATGTCTTCATATCACTATAGTAGAACGCTCCCAAATGGATTTTCCGTCTTTGTGAGAGAGCCGGAAAAGTACAGAGGAGATGGGGTATGGTTTCTTCCTCCTTCTCGTCGAGACAGCTTCCGCAAAAAAGAAGCTTAAGACTTATGTCTTTCTTTAGTGGGAAATAAGTCCCGAATTTTGATCTTTGAAAACGGGACGCAAGTCCCGAAAGAATTTAACAATTGAATTTAAATTACATTTTTTATTAATCTTTATAAATTTGATATATAAACTTGATCAGCAAAAAAAAATTATGAGGCACAATTTATACAAACCGTCAAAACCGTCATTTTACAGATAAATAAAACAAGTGTTTTTTTTAAAATTGGTCGAAAGAAAGGACACAATAATTCATTTTATAGTGCAATTGCCTCTTCATGGAACTTCGAGAAACAGCAACTACACAACTTGCGATGATTTGTAAAAGTACCTATATTTCGAGTATTTTTTCTTTTTATCAAATTCTCAAAAACACCGATTTTAGAAGGGGACATTGAACTGAGAAAAGGTATTAAATCGATTTTTTGAGAACTCAAAAGCCTTGATTTCACATTAACTACTACACTATGGTTTCACTTTCCATTTTTTTTAATTCCTTGCTTATTTACTGTGCCACGATACAAACTCGACTAACAAAGAAAACAAAATTGCATGACTTGCACTTTCCCAACTGCTCGTACCTAGCTAACTGAATTTTTTTAAAAGTAATACCCAAAAACAAAATCGAGATAACGAAACCGGTTTGACTATTTGTATTAGCAGTTGGGTAGGTCTTCTTAGTTTCTGTTTAAGCGTATATTTACTAGAATATGTCTAGTGAGACATAAGTCCCGAATTTAATTCGGAGTTTATTTTCCATTTTAGTTTCGGGAACTTATGCCCCTGCGCCGAAAACTAAGTATAAGTTATTGTTAGGGATGTAAGCATTATACTTGGTTTTTAAAGTTCAATCGAAATCGAAAGTGGGGTTCTTAAAATTAGCATTTTCGGTGATTCGAATTGAAAATTAGTGACACAATAATTTAGGAAACATCAATTTCACTCTAACCATGCATTTTGGTCAAAATCGTTAGTTAGGCTTTCGGGAAAACTAAATAAAGTTATACATTTTTAAAAAATTGAGTTTTCCATTAAGTTAGATATAAAAAAACATTCATAGAAATTAATTCTTTTTTTAAATCGTATGGACCGTTTTCGAGATACATATTTCCAAATTCAAAAGTACCGCTAATCGACTTTTTAGCGAAAAACTGAGTATGCAGTTAACCTCACGCACTTAAAATCAAATATTAATTTTGGTCGAAATTGTTGGAGCCGTTTTCGAACAAATCAAACTGGTATGCACATTTAATAACATTAAGGTTACCTAGGAAAACAAAAAATACGGACCCAAATTTGTTGACCCCCGAACCCGAACTCCAAATCCGAAGTTTACACGAAATCCCGGCAGCCGTTTGGGCTGTAAGCCTCGGGACAGACGGACAGAATTTTGTCTTGCGTTTCTTTTTAATCGTTATGTCAAAATTGATTAACATCTTGAGTTCGAAATTTTATACAAATACAAATACCTTTCTCTTACTACGTAATCGATAAAGTAAAAAAAATGAGTCTTAATTGATTTAAATAGCGAAATTTACAATTATACACCAATTTTCCAGAGAATTAAAAATGCTTGCAGTCAACTGTCACCCTCTATTCACAGTTCACATAATACAGTACAGTCGCGATTCACAAACCCACGAATGAAAAATTCATTCCAACTTAACCATTAAAAATTAAACTGAATCCCGGGTACCTGTGACTGAAAAAAGTTTTCATGTGAATGAAATGTTAGAATATTCGCTTGTTCGCAATTCGCTCTTAGTGTACGTAAATGAAGAAATGTACAAAAGGGCAGAGTGGGAAAATAAATAAACTTCTTAATTGTAGGTATGGTGTCTCACCAAATGTCAGTTCGATATTTCAGCACGTAATGGATAGACCGAATGTTGGGATGCCGATGGCAATACTCCATGAAGATTCACCCAGAGAAAAACTTGTGTAAAATTGGCCTAAATCGCGGTATAAGTTAGCTTAGTCCTAAGGCCGTTTTGAACTTGGTAAGTTCTAAGGTAGCTTGCCTTAAATTCCTTAGGTAATCCAAATTCTTTAAGCATGTGTTAAATCAGCCTAGTTTTTAGTAATGGTATACAAGCATGCCTAAGGCATTTTACCTTAAACCTAGGGTGAATTTACCCTTTAATGTTACCTTAGGAATGTGTAATATTGCCTTACTTTGCCAAGATAGACTTACCTTATTTCTTGTTCTAAATTAGGTAATTTGTATGAGAAGTTAGCCTAGAAACTAAGGTAAGGAACGAGTTTTTTTTTACCAGTTTCAGTAAAGAAAGTTGAAATAAAAATCGAAGATATCTTTTAATGTAACATAATATGTTTCTTTATTTTTTTCTGCTGTTTTATTTTTACAGGTACATATATAGATATTAAGATAGTTTGAAAAAATACTAAGAGTATTTAATTTTTTTTATAAAAATATTAATTTACTTCATTTGAGTGCTTCATTTTGGAATGAAAAATAAGAACAAGCTACATACAAACAAAATATAAGAGTTGGTAATTTTTATGTATATATCAACACCATCCAGGTAGGATTGCATCTAAAATTTAAAGTTTTCAACAGTAACGTAAAACCAGTTATGTTAAATTTCTCACCATTTACTACAACTATTCCCCTCATTTGGTATTTAAAATGGCTGGCGTCTTTAACTTCGAGCGGATTGGCAGTCTTCAATTGCAAATTTCTTGCATGTTCCTCGTAAATTTCGGAAAGTTGGTATCAATCTGAAAACAGGAAACATACATTATAATATATTATAGTTTTTCTTTTGAAACATTGAAACGTACCTATATGAATATGGCAAGCCTGCCGCCAGATCAGCAACGACTGCAAGCCTTGTGCGTGGGATTCTGTGGATTGGATGTGTGTTCTTCTTATCAGTCATTTGTTATTCTTTCGGTATGTTTTCCCAACAGTAGGTATATGCTGTTAGTTGAAATTTTAGATGCAATCATCTCTATATCTGATAAAACGCAAATTAAAAAAATCGTCATTCCTTTGATTTTGTTTTCAGTAGTTTTATAAATGTTAATTTGTAAAATTTCAACTCATGGCATAGGTATACAGTTGCAAAAAAAGCACAGTAAAATAATGAAATAAGAAAAATAAAGAAGGATTACACTGAACTTACCTAAAACTTCTTCCTCGTTAATTCTCGTGTCCACTTGATTTTATTTAAGTTTTTTTTCACTTCTTGTCATTTATTTGTACACTTTTATCTGTTTTCAATGTTTTTTTACTTTTTAAGATTTCACAAATTTGTTGAATTTATCACTCACTTTTTTTCTTCTAAAACACGTTCAAACACTATTAAGACCACTTCAAAGTGACTTGCTTATATACAACAAACGAAAAAAACGGTACATCCGCTACAGTAAACAAAAAAAAAAATTTGGAGGGAAAATTACCTTATATATTGTATATTTACCTTAGAACTAAGGTATTTAGTTAGAAAAAAAGTAATCGTACATGTTTTTTTTTTTAACACTTAGAATATTACCTTAGGCTTAAGTCAAATTTACCCAGTCACTAAGGTGATTATTGCTGAACATCTGTCGAGACAGAAAAACCACCTAAGGTATAACGTAAAGCTACGTTTGCCTTAAGGTGAATCAATACTTATTTTTACTCAGGTTAAAATACCTAAGGATAAGCAATTTAGCTCATTTTTCATTACCTAGGCCGTACATAAATTGTGCAAGTTCTCGGCAGAGATCTGCTTGTCCAAAACGTTCCATACAAATATATTTACCTAAGACGTTTAAGGTAGTTCAGCCTATTTTTTACTACACATGTCGTACATAAATTAACCTATTTCTTGTCAGAATTTTGCCTGTCCAAAAAATTCCATACAAAAATACTTACCTAAGGCGTTTAAGGCAATTTTACACAGTATTTTTCTCTGAGTGTTGGTTGTATCAATAAAAGTATAAAGAAAAAACGCGTAATAAACCTATTTGGTTTCTAACAAGTTTTATTTTTGTCTCATGAAAAGTAAGTTCGATCTTGCAGCCGTATGTGCTAGATTTTTCAATAATACTTGTACATGTTTACAAGATGTGGTATCGTTTGGTAACGATCGATGAATTTAAAAGCGACAGTCAGGCAGGAGAACAGCAAAAAGACATGAAAAACTGTCAAATAAACAGAATAAAGACGAGGAAGGGTTTTACAGCCAGAAACAATAAAATTGGTTGTATTGGAATTTGAAGGAACTAAATGTTTACTGATACGATTCGGTATCAGCATTGTGCATGATTGAGTCGCACGCAACTTTCTCATTTTGACTTAGAACTGTAACGAAGTTTAAAACTTAATCAGCCATATTGATCCCCAAAAAGGTGGTTGTGGGTTCAACAAATAACAATTATTGTTTTTCTAAAAAAAAAAAAACTATCCACCAATCGGATGGAACAGATAATTGAGCTGGCGAAGTGTATGGATACCCAATTTTTCACAGAAGTCTCCGATGTAGTTCCTGCGCTACACCAGTCCGACAATTTTCTAGCGTTATAAGTATCCAATAATTTTGAAAGTAGTCAAAGTCAGAATTATTCTTAAAGTGAGAATAAATCCATCTGAAACTCTACCCCGATTTTGGTGTTACTTTATCAGCTCCTTACCTCAGCCTTTGAGACACATATGTAAATAAAAAATAATAATTTTACTGAGATTCGTCAAAGGTCGAATAAGTACCTACTAATTTTTACCAGAAACTCCAGCTTTATCTCGTACCTAATGTTGGTTCAGCATATCAATGCATGTTTACGTTACGAAATTCAATTATCATCGACACACCTTTCTATTTACAAATAATTAAATCGTATTTCCACCTTGCCCTCGATTCACTTAGAATGTTTAAAGAGCCCCTCTTCAGCTATCGCCGGCAGTTTTCTACAACCTACCTCACCTTGTCGCATCCTCATATTTATTAATATCCCAAAGGACAAACACAAGCACAATATGGGAAAATAAATCAGTCCCACCAAGATACCAGTATAATGTGCCGCACAACTCTCCTCTAATCGATAAAAGAACTGCGTGCCTATTCTTTATAGTCCCCCCAGACATTTTGCGTTTTACCACGAGAAGGCTCTCAGGCAATACACTATACACAGCACTTAAGTATCGCCCCAACACCGATTCGCTTTGTCATTTACATAACACGTTCACTTCTAGTCAGCGCACAAATACCCCAAGAGTCATTTCTGGCTTGGGAAACGTATGTCCTTAAAGCTAGAAATAGACATTGTTCATACGCACATGTTCCGCACATTGCGGCTGACCCACCTACTTAAAGACCTATACACTGCAGTATGTTCCCCAAAGCCGCGTCTTTGTATAGTCATCAACGTTCGTTCTATATACTTGCAGGAGTTTGGTTTCATTCAGACAGTATCCCCAACAAAGTAACATGATACACCCAAGGGTACAAATGAAGAAAGGGAACATATCCTTATTGATAAATATGCGTGCTGCACGCAAATTTCACCATAAATTCTTGAGCTCCCGGCCTGTTTGTAGGCGTGTGTACACTGTACATATCATGTACATGTGGTCTCCAAAGTTTCGCAGGGTGTAAATGTACATAAACTTTAAGGAAACCATAAGTTCTCGGGGCTCACCGGGACCTTTTTCGTCAATTGCGGTCGAGATAAGCAGTTTTGTTTTCACCTTTTTTTTTTCTGTGTTTGTGTTCGTCTTTTGTTTGCGTCAGGATATTTTCCCATTCATGATGTTGGGTTTCACCCGAAAACATTATTCACAAGCCCGTATGTTGGGCCTGCTTGAAAGGGGGGTCTGTTCCGAAATCGATACCCCAAGTGGAGGGCGTAAGTGCCGCACCGAAGCCAACTTACATAAAGTTTGGCCTTAACTTGGGTTGCTAGCCCGTGCAACAGGGTTGCGGTTGATTTACGAAAATAGTCCATTACAGCCAAGGAGAAGAAGCCCTCCATTGGGTAGGCTGAACAGCTTTTGTAATCGAAGGACTATTTATTTGCATTAACAGCGATTTGCTGGTGATAAGAAAATAAGAAGCTGTGGGAAGCCGTAAGGAATGGTGCGTAAAAGTATTGAAGGCCGATAGTTGCACGTTCGTTTTTTCGATGTCGATAATGGCTGGAAAACATACCCAATTTTCTGGATTTTTCTAAGATGTTCTAAAGGCCGCTAAGTATAAAAACAGCACCCAACGAAGTCTTGTGAAGAAAGTCGCAATTTATCGTGGGTATTGTGGCCACAGAAAGTCGGTTTTCAAATATATGCGAATATTTAAAAAAAAAAATTGCCTAGTGGGTTTGGACAGACGGACAGACGAAGAGACATCCGAGCGAAACTAATAAGGTTCCGTTTTTTCCCTTTGGGTACGGAACCTTAAAAAAAACAGGTAATAAGAACTCACATATAAAAAACCTCAAATGGCTTAAAAAAAAACATGGATAAATTTTCTAAAGATACCACCTTCGGACTGTACATTTTAAGAAGGCTATCGAACCTCGCAAGCCATAACACATTCATTTATTTTCATTTACCCATTAAAAGGGTCCCATTTGTGGGATCTAAAGTAAACCAATATCACCGGAAAAGCCCAAAAATTACCACATTTAAGCGTCTTTAGCTACGACAATCAATCTGAAAACCAAACTGACACGAGTCGGTAGACATCGTTTTAACAGCAATATATTATTGTATGTATCCTTTGTATGCCCCTATTAACAGCAAAGTTAATTATTCACTATACATGGGTTATAATTACTTTGGATATTTATTTGGGGTAGATTCCGCCTCGAGTATAAGGATAAAATCGTTTACGAAATTGCCCTCGTTAACATGTCTTTTCAAACCGCAAAAAGACAACGGGCTAACGTAATCGAATGGCAATTTACAATCAATAATGAGGGGGGCACGAAAAGTAATTAACAATACGGTTGGGTGTGAAATGTGTCGCTGTTAAGAGTTAAAAGCTTTTCTCCCCATAATGAATACACGATTTATGTATCAGTACAGTTGAAGGACTGTAATATATTTCAGGTAGGTAATATACTTGCAGTGCCTACTTTTGCTGGATCAGAATTTAACGTGTGGGGTCTGGGGTGCAATAAATACAGCGAAATGGACTGGTGACCGGAAAGCGAACTTTGATTGTTGAAACATTGAGATGGATGTAAGGTGTGAACGAGGACAATAAAAGTCACTCAAATGCCACGAAATGGTACCTACCTATTTTTTTAAAACTGTTTAATTTTCCGTTCACTAGAAAATTGTAAAATATTTATTATAATAATTAATAATTAATTATTAAGAAAATATATAATAAGAAAATAAGTTCGCATACTTGTAGAAGAGTTTTTCTTTTCAGGAGATTGTTTTTTGAATTGGCTACACTTTGCCAGGCAGAACCAGTTTTAAAACTGACAGATGTTTTGTGCTCATTTTGTCTTGGCATTACATTCAGCACGTTCAAGTATCTAGTTTAGTAGATAAGTCTGACAGCTGTTTGACTAGATATATCTCGATTTTTATTGGCCCAGAATGGTCGCGTTTATGGAGGGGTAGCCGACGAATCTAGTCAATAAATTCCTGACTGAGTATTTAGTTGACATTTATTTTGGTGTTTTTGAGCAAAAAGTAAGCTCTCTCTCGCTCTTTTTTTTTCCTGTCTGTGAATACATGGAACTTTTTCAATAAAAAACAATTTCTAAATGAATTCATAACAATAAATGTAAAAGGAACAAATATTGAAAAAGGTTTTCTAGGTAGATTGACTTGTTCGCCAAAAAATATTCATTCATTCACATTTGAGGTTTTTTTTTCATTTTCTTTACATGAAAAATATTTTTGACAGAAGAATTCATTCATGGGAGTTGTTCCAAAAATAGGTTAATACCATGCAAGTTAAGCCCAAGTTTTTACTACGGCAAAAGTGATTTTCTTTTAAAATATTCCTGAACTTTGCATAAATTTCCATTAATTGGTGGGTGCTTTCAACTTGTTTTTTTTAGTGCCATATCTGTAGGGTAGGGCGGGGCTAGTTGGGCCACGGGGCAAGTAGGCCCACTCGAATAACTCAGAAACTAAAAGTCCTACATGACAACGATGACACACAATCGAAGTGTGTGACTTACGGCCACAAGCCAAACTAGTTGAAATTGCATTTTTACTTTCAAAGGGGCGCGTCGTTTAAAATTTGTATTTTTAAGTGTGAAAACTAAAAAAAAAAAAATTATTTATTTTCTTTCTTTTTTTGTTAAGCGATGCAAATATCAGAATAAGGTTAACATTTTTCATGTGTCCCGTTATTGTATTTTATTGTTTCGAGTGTGGAATTGAAGTGTTTTGTGTAGTTGTTTCTTTTTGACACAAAATGTTCATCAAAGTCAGTGCGGGGTAAGTCGGACCGCCAGTTGTGAGGAAGAAAAATATGTTGATTGGTTTTGTCTTATGTGTATAGAAGCATATTCAAAAAGTTTACCTGGGGAGGAGTGGGTGCAGTGTCACACTTGCCGAAAGTGGGCCCATTCAAAATGTTCCAAAATAGGACAAGGAAGCATCTTTATTTGCATAAATTGCAGTAACGATTATACGATTCATAATCTATAAAATAATATTTTTATTCTTATCCGAATTAATTTTATAGAACGTCATAAAGCGGTTTTTTATTTTCGTTTTTTGAAGTTTATGTTGTGTTTTTTATTAAGTTTTCATTTTAAATACATTTTAAATACGTTTTCGTATTTTGTAAAAATTACTTTTCAGTTTTTTAGGTTTCGGACCAACTTACCCCACTCACTGGTCCAACTTGCCCCGCTGGTGAGGTAAGTTGAACCACTTGGACTTGGTGTATTTGAGTCAAAATAATTATTTAACTGTAAGATAAATAATAATCCTCCTGGCATATACTCAGCCACTATAGAGCCCCTAATATTTGAAAGCATCCAGAAAATCGCTGTTATTATCTGCAGCACCTTTTTCGACTTGTGTCTTAAGCTTAACCTGCAGTCGGACCACTTTAATGTCTCCTTCGAACGAATGGTTTGGCTCTCAACCAGAAAATGTTCATATTGCGTATATCAACACAGCCTCGGTTTTGAGGTGAGCTACAGTTATAGCCCAGCAGGCTCCACCTAAATGCACATTCTTACGACAGCTGTTATCCTTGTCAGACTGGATCTTCTTTGGATGTTTGGTCACAGTAAACACAGTGATATCGAAAGAAAATTCAATAACATAAACTTCTTGTGGCAGTGTTAGTCGCAGTACTCTGTCCGACATTATGTTCACAGGAGAGGTCCAAGAACCGAGCCTTGTGGTACACCCGCGGGAACGTTATTTTACCTAAAACCATCGTCAGTTTGATACATCAACTCTCTGTGGAAAAAAAGGTGTAGATTAATCCGACTAAAAATATATTATGCAACATTTGTTGGACCCTCCTCTTGCTCTTTTCCACAGTATTGCTGAAGCTTCTCTAATCTACTACGGGATTATTGAAGAACTGAACGGTATAACTTGATTTTCTTAATTCATTTTGGTAGTGTCATAAAAAACTTTTATCCTCTGCCAACCCAATCAGTCGGCTGTTTAATTATCAAAGTTCAATTTCCATTGCATCGAATAGACATATATTCGCCAATATGAAGGCGGCTCTTCTGGTGGCTGTTCTTAAAACCAGATTTCTGAGTTATGGTTAAGGGAAGACCCTCTACTCAATACTGCATCCGGTCATGTTCAAACATCCGCTTTGAGTGCCAGATTTCAGATTGCTAAGTGATTAGGGTCCCGGGTTCGAATCCCGCAAAAACCCAAATTCCAGCTCAGGTTTTTTTCACTGCGCCACCTCTCGCGAACGTCTGACAAACATCCGAGAGTATAACTGTCTTGAAAGAGCTTCTCAATCGGCCGTTTGGAATCGGCATAAAATTGTAGATCCCTTTTATTCGTTCCAAAAAATTAGAAACTCACACAAAACGAATGGTTGCGAGAAGCTAGGCACATAGGTTTGCTACAGACCTGTTGCGCCAACTACTGCATCTAGATCTGCTCCGTCTGACAGCTGATTCAAATAGCTTGACTCGCTGACGTTGGTAGCCTTGCCAAGAGCGCGTCTTGCTTGCCTACAAATTCTTCTTCAATACACTCTGCTAATGTTGAATTAAGAACTTAAGACGTCAGCGACATGGCTTCCAATTTGTTGTTTTTTCTTAATATCGTTCGATGCTTTCACTTTGTATGCCAGCATTTTTAAAGAAGCTTCAATGATGAAATACCACTGTGCTTGTTACAAATAATCGGTAAAGACAAATGACCAGCACATCTTAAGCTGCATTCTCAACCATCATAGCAAATTACTACGAAATGACTTCACCGCCGACCAGCCAAGTGGGTGAACTTGCGACTTCTAATTAGAGAGTTGCAACAACTACACTGCAACCAATTCCCTCTTACTGGCTTCCTCCACAAGTGTCTCGTTTTCAAAGAAATCTGCACCCACTTCGGACACAAGAAACATCCTCATTAGATATCCATTCAGAAATCAAAAGCCACCCAATTACAATGACCATAGAGTTTTGCAAAATAAACTGCACACGATGCCAATCTACTCACGTGCTGGAAATAATTACAAAAGTAACCCTGTGGGATTGTATTCACCCTGTGATGAGCATTATCGTCCTCCACACTAGCACCATCATCGTGCAGCGATTAATTAAAATTTATTCAATCCCAAGTTGCAATTATTTGCAGCAGAGTCTTTCTACAGCTCGCTCACGTGGAGTACATGATGCGTTCCGGGATAATTACGTCCGCATCACAAGGGTCCTTTAGTTCCATTTCTTGCTTTCCAGGAAAAAGTTATTAAATGTTGCCCACATTTTCGCACACAACTGCAGATACCTACTTTAATCTCATGCTCGTGCTTGCTCTGTAGGTAGCATCATCCATCACTCCTCCCGGGAGGAAAGTGATAATAATAATTAAAATACTCCTTTTTCAGATTCGGGATACAAATAAATCTGTATAGCTGCAATCGCCGTGTGCATTCGCATTGCAATCCAGTGCACTGCAAGTGGGCACGATTTTCATTTTACGAATCATCAGTAGGGATGCCAAATGTGAAAACAAAAAAAGTTCCTCTCGAAAAGTGGAGCGGAAGTGAATCCTTATTTTATTTTTATTATTTTCTCACGAACGGATTTTCGTACGGTGGAATAGTTTTTGTGGTTGGGTGAGTAATAGTACGCAAATGGAACTGCTTTATGACACACGGTGCATTACTTTTCTTTTTTTTTATATCCTTCAAGGGGATGGTATCGGCACGTCACATGCAAATGTGTAGTCATCAGTGTAATGGAAAATCGTAAAGTACCAACAGAATGCGCACGACTAATAGAAGCTTTTATTATGAGAGAAAAACTGTGCACAAAATCACAATTTACGAATGAAGTGAAGTAGACAGAAGGGAGTGATAAAAATAGAGGCAAAGTACACGAGCTTCTTATCACTTTGTATATGGGATATTGACCACTCAAGTGAGTAACTCTCGAGATTAACTGTTGCGTAAAGCAATTGCAACCAATTTTCCGTCCCGAAGTAGGTAAACTTTTTTGTACACACTTTCCCAAACAGGGTGTGCCATAAGCACAGGTATTTATTTCGAATATATTTTTTTTTGTAAAAGTAAACTACTTTGCTTGTTTATAATTTTTGATTAAATGAAAGAGAATAGATCTTATATTGATAAATGTTTTATTTAATGTCGGCAATTATGTATGGAATTCAATATCAGGTAAATGTCCGCCTCTGTTAGTCTCACAAATGCGAACCCTTTTGAGCACATTTTTCATTACCTTCTCACACATTTCACGCGGTATTTTATTAATTTCATCGCGAATATTTTGTTTGATTTGCTCAAGCGTTTCTGACTTGTTTGCATAAATCTTGCTTTTCTGATATCCCCACAAAAAGGAGTCCGGAACAGTCAAATCAGGCGACCGTGGAGGCCAATCTTGAAATAACTTGTTGTGGAAAGAGGTCTCGCAGTAATTCCAATGTAATCCTGGCTGTATGCCATGTGGTACCGTCTTGTTGATACCACATGTTAATCAAGCCCAAAGCATGAAGTTGTGGCGTTAAAAAGTTGTCAATCATATCACGATATCGCTCCCCATTCACAGTTACCGTTACGCCGTTTTCATTTTCAAAGAAGTAAGGTCCAATGATTCCTCCTGACCATATTGCACAATCTTGCAGTACGTTGTAGTCCATGCTTGGGCCTATCAACTACAGATCCTCTTTCTTCGAAATCATTCACTACACCATAAATAGTGGGTTTTGTTGGCACGTTGTTTCTCCCAAAAATTTCACGTAACTTTCTCATCGTCACAGTAATCGATGATTGATTTTGATAAATTGTTTTAACGATTACGACACTTTGGTTTATCGAATATTTTTCCATAATAAATTTGCCACGTATCTACTTCACGACTGCCAAATATGAACTGTCAAGACTAATGTTTACCAAAATGGCGGCAAAACAAAGTAGTATACCTTCTGGGCGGACACCCTGTATTTTATTCCAAAAATTAAAGGCAATGAACAAAATAGTTGGTGCAGGTTAGGTAGATCCTATCTTGTGCTACAGATTTGGACATATTATGCTGCATTTACACGGTCACACATTCCTACCACGGAAAATAAAAGGGAAGCTAAATATTAAATAGCAGTGTGACTGAGAGGGACAGCATCACCTAACACGCATAAAAACGTGACACGTATTTAGGTCGGCCATCTTGTTTACGTGATAGGAATTATAGGAAATCTCCGCATGTTGATATTTTTATAGCGATGGTTAAAGAAATTCCGCGTTCCTATAATACAATATGGCTTAAGAAAATGATGAACGAACAATTATTTAATTTTTTCGTGTAATTGATTGATGAACTGTTGGTTTAATTTACTGAAACTAATTACTACTATCATTTCACATGTTTTAATTCAGAAAAAGAAATGTTTTCAAGCAATTACAGAAATTTTGGTGGGCGGAACCTGTTTCTATTTCCGTTTTACGTATCTATAATTATGGGTAGAACATCCATGATACTTTAGGCGTCTGATTACTCTGATTTGTGATCTCATTCTTACGCCTTCAAAAGCATTGACTGCAAATAAACGGTAGTGTGTCCTTAGCAAAATTTTATTTTTAATTTGGCTTACATTTTCATCCCCCAAATTTAACTCAACATTTTTTAAAATGCAGTTCTTAATTTTTCTAAAAGAAACATACAAAAAATTAATACTTGAACCAAGAACGTGGCGTTTAAAAAATGTGTGCACACGATTTTTCTCAAAAATACCCCCAATAATTGGGAGCAGCTAAAAGATTTGTACTGGCGAATACCTCTTACTTTGTCAAGAACAGAACCTTAGCTTTAATCGATTTAACCATTAGTTCAAAGATTTGGTGGGCATACAAATAGGTACTGAGTTTTTATAAATATTTTTGTTTTTAAATGTGTATTCAATTTATGGTTTCAGATAGAAGCCTTTCCAACTTAATTGTGTTTTTAGCTTCCGACTCTGTTATGCGATGTTAGGTGCTCCAAACCTATTCAGCTCTTTCATTTCCTTCAATGCCCTAAAAGCTTATGTTCCTTGCTCGTTTCCTGAGATATTGAATGGCTTTGATGCAGTCCTGGTCAGATGCAAAAAGTGATCTGAACCCAATTTGCCTGCCACATCCACCGAGCTGCGTTTCGCAGCCTACTCTATGCTACCTAATAGAGCAGGAGGGATTTCCCTGCTCTCTCTCATAGGATGGATATCGTCGTTTAACACTTGTATGTAGCTACATCTAGATCGAGAAAATGTATTCCTTTTAGCAGAAAACATAACAATAAAATTTATGAATTAACGAATTTTTCTGGTTCGTTAAAATACTCGTCTTTAAAAGTTTTCTTTTGTTTGTGTTATTGACCTTGGTTTTGATTGCACATAAAAATCCTGCTGAGGGTTGGAAATATACCGCCTGCACCTAGAGTTTTGTATTTATCAAACGAGCTAAAAACCTATTTAACCTTAACCGGAGACAAGATTTTTCGGGATAGGCTGTCGTTTCTACCTAGGTTACCTGCAGGTGAGTCCTCGGTGATGTGTTCATAAAACATATCTACTATAATAGAGCCAGGAAAGTTAAATTGAAGAATGACACTGTTTCCACTGTTCGCGCATGGCCACGTTTGAGTGATCTTTTATAGGGCAGCCACATCAGGAAACTCTTGAACTCTTTTAGATCTTTGCAACTCTTATAGTTAAATGAGGTTAGAAGGAAGCAGTACTCCTACTACCTACCAGTGCGTGCGATTGGTTTTCTTAAAAATGATACCGACCTCTTTACCACCTTGCAAATTGCAAATACTCGCAAAACACGAGAGAATTAAGTTTTTTACCAGACATTCTGCGATTTTCGCGCATCTTATTCGTGGCGTAGGTTCAGCAATTCAGCAAATTATTTAAATACATTTTTTCAACAAACCCAACACATGTTGTTATCAACTCTATACCAACATACCAATATCGAACCTTTTCTGAAGTGTAAATTAAGACACGCTCTTGAAATGCTGATACTTTATTTTGCAAACATAATTTGTTTTCAGTTCGAACGAATCACAGAATTTATCCACGCAGTGAATGCTGTTACTCGCACATATTCGGCTGGAACCCGACTTAAGCATGAACCTGGTGAATTGAAAACTCCCACCAGAAGGGGGTTGCCATTGCCGGGCCAATTAATCAGTAAACCACCGCCGATGTTATTCCAGCAGGGAACGTTGCTATTGTTACGATAACCTTGCGTGCATATTTGTGTCTTCTCATTATGCCAGGTATAGACTTTCGCACAAGCTTTTGGCGAGATGATCTCAAACTGACCGTAAGACATTTGCAAGGTGCCATTGCGAAAACCAGGCATAACAGAAAATCTATCAGTCAAATTTAGCTTCGCGTTCGTTAAAAGCTCAACGGGCTTTATGTATTTGGAGAACTGCAATCGCACTGGTAGCCGAATCAAGGCAATAGGCTCACTTGGATGCCTAAAGACAGAACTGTCGTCCACATTCACTGAGAATGATCCCGAATGAGTGGCATTCAGGTTTGTGCGGTTGAAAGAAAGTTCATAGTTTACGCCATTGTAGACACATCGCCACGAAGTGAGTATCCAGGTTTCATTCACAATTGAAGCACTGCAATATGACACATCTGCTCTTGGATCGGTTATTTTAATAGACACTTCGTGAGGAAACTGATCCATCTGCTTTACTGGAAAGCCGTCGATTATACCGTTATTCCATAATGCACTAGCACCATCACCAGCGGCACCAGCATAGCGAACTGCTAAGCAGCAAATTGCCAAGCTGAAGACGTATAGCTGTGACATTGTAATTAGTATAGGTCTGCAGCGAACTGAGTGTGTACGAGCGTCTTTGTTTCTTTTATATGCTTCAACTTGATTGATAAGTGAGGCGATATCAGTTAACAAATAGCTGCTTGTAATTGAAATGTCAGGTTTCTTATCACCAACACGAGATACGCAAAACAATTCCAACTAATTCCCCCTGCGCTGCATTTTACCATGCAATCATAGTAAATAAAAAAAAGAAGCCCCCCGTTTGTGAACATTGCAAATTGACAAGTAGATAACTTTTAGAAACTAACTGAAAAATCGGCGACCATACCGATGAAGAACTTGTCAACAGGTGAGGCTAAGCATTACTCCAGTAACTTGGACAACTATATGAAGTATGAGTGCAAGTAGAGTGTGTGTGTGATGTGGGGAAATCATGGAAGCTTGTGAAAGGGACTATAAGAAACCCTTTTTTTCTTGTTCATGTGACTCACATTGCGATCGTTTTCTCCACCGGATAAAGATAATAAAAAATAGAGTGCAGTAGAATCTCGGAAAGATGAACGAGCTCCAACAATCTGCATAGAATGATTACTTAGAAAAACCATATAAATAAGTCTGATTTAATAACCTTTATAATAAACTTTTTTTTTTTGTTATGCCTCTTGTATAATTAAAAAATAAAATAAATTGTTATTTTTATTTATTTAATTTATGTGTGGCTATACGTTTTTCTTTAAGTAAATTTGAATATTGAAAGGATAAAATTCGAAAAGGCGAACGGGACCTGTTATACATTTTATAACACCAAAACGATATTTTTTCCCTTTTTCAAAAACAAAAATCCCTTTTTTCCACCAAAAACAAAAATCCTTATTTTAGTTTTATTTTTTAATTTTATATTTTATTTAAATATTTTAAAATTAAGCAAACAAAAAAATAATAGGAATTATATTTAAAAATATAATGTAACTTAGTAAGAAGAGGTTTGTACATTGCACTATTGTTAAGTCTTAGCAGCCTTTTTCTACCACAAGGTCATAATAATCTTTTTTTGAATATCTACCTATATTTCTTGTCTACAAAATTCTAGCCAAACTGGAAATTTACAGTTTGTTTCATGTTTTTGTTTTATTTAAAAATAGTGTAGTCTTTTGTTAAATAACATTTTAAATGTTTTTTTTTTTTCCTTTTTAAATTGTTTTCCCTACAAAAAATCCTTTCCCCTTTTGTTAGAAAAAAATAAACAAACTTGCCGACAGTGAGCACAGCCCCTGCAAAAGATCGAAAAAGGCAATTTTCTTTACTAGTGAAACAAAGCTGCCAAAGTTTGACCGCCTATAGGTAAATGTTTCAATTCAGTTACTGGAGGCACACGTGTACCTTGCTCTATATGTACATCAACTCTGTGTTTTGTTAATTTATTTTTATAGTTTGCAATACATTCGGGAATTTATTTACGGAAATTCAACTTTCATTTGGTCCATATTTCATAAAAATCGGCTCTGAAATAACTCCGTAATCGGTACGACAATAAAACGTGTAGCAGTTTACATATTGTTTTGAAATTCAGATGGGTCTATCCACCATGCGTATTATTTTAAGGATAAGACGTCACCATGTGGTGGTTTGGTGCTGCCGACATTTGACAAACATCCGAGAGTACACTGAGAAAGCTCAGCTGTTCAGACTCGGTATTAGATCCATTGCATTTTATACAAAAAAAAAAATAAAAATTTAACTCACAGAAATAAGTGCAAGAGAAAAGCTAGGAATAGCGTCCTAGATTGTATCTGTTGCACCAACTGTGCGAAATCTGCAAACGAGCGCCTTAAAGCTCCTCGACTAAAAACTGGATGGTTCACTTGCTGATTGCACCCCAGGGTTATGGATTCATGCATAATGCAAGTAACTTACCAGAATAGATCAGACTTGTTCTTTCAAATCTTTGAGAAGTTCTTATACATAAGCTGATAATCATCATTCATCACTTAATTCTTAACTCGGGTTTCACTTAGGTTTTTCAACAGTTCACCAAACGTTAGGTCTGAGAAGTATATGCTCCATATTGAAAGGTGGAAGATCTTTGAAGCATTTTTATTGATTTGAAGGCGGCAACAGAAAAGATCTGGTGTATAGCAACTTCTGTCAATTGAAGTATTCCCCAGAATACTTGGTTTTCTTGCAGAAAGTAATGATTAGTGGTAGTTTTAAAATTAACAGGAGTTCCGCAGGGCTGCATTTTAAGACCAATATTGTTATCCACTCTTCGTGGACTATAGGAGAATAAGGCCCATTTTATTCACTCGAAGTTGGAAACAACTCGTGGAGTTTTCCATATAAAAAATGGGCCTAAATGGGACTTGAAGGGCTATATCAGTCACTAATCACTTACTATTATAATCATATGACATAATGATACTTGAAAAGACCACACGCATGTTGCACTTGATAATCAAAATATTTGAAGAAGTCCTACAAACCTTCGAACCATTGACATAGGAAAAACGAAGGTTACGATAGTTGGTGCACTAAACAGCGACCATATAGGAATTCATGCGAAATGTGGTCTTCAATGTTGTTTCAGAGCAAAAGTACTTAGGCAGCTACTCACTTAAGGTGCCGAGATAGGGGTAGACCTTAATCAATACGTGTCTCCAGTAAGAGGTTGGACACTTATTAGTTTAGGTCGTGCTGATGCGAAAAAATGGCATATCTACAGCTCAAAAGACTACCGAGCTAATGGTCTCATTCACAGTGAACCAGTATCCATATGACACACGCAAAGCATCAACACATCAACCTACACCTTCACTTCAACTGTTCCTTCCACAAGCTCCATTCCTCCAACAACCCTATATAAAAACATTATTAAGTGCTTAGCAATAAAAAAAACACTGTATATGCCTTCTATCAGTTTCAAGGATATCTTTAGAAAGCTGACACTAAAATCAATTTCAAATTAAAGAAACGTTTGCAATGTGTGAGCATTTCACACCCAATTGCTGTGTGGGAACTGGGGAATCGTTTGACTCTCGTATAGTGACACTCTGAGGCAAAAGTTAGATACGACCTGACACTATCGCATGTGCACTTTCCACTTTCCTCCCACCCACAACCGCCTTCATTGTGCTTCACTGAATGTGTGTGCCAGTGCATGCCCCAAGGAATTATTTTATATTTTTGTCATCTGCTCAACAAAATTGATTTTCTAGCACTTGCCATATGAACCACCCCCCGTAACCGCAGATCCTTTCCATACACATTTAGGTCCCCTATTAAACTATCTGTGCAATATATAAAAATCGATATCCCACTCAATTGATATGCAAGTGGAATTGCAAATGAAATGAAAGATGGGTCACAGGAAAGTGCAGCATCTGGTATGCTCCCAAGTTCTGTTTCGAATAGGTAAGATTGCAGAACCGGTCAGTGGCCACTTTGGCCAAACTACACTCATGTATATGAGAAAACGATTCATCATCAAAGCCCCGGATGGAACATCCAAGAGCGATATTGACGCAATTACATCGTTGCTATATTGACCAGTGGAATGGAAAGAAAGATGAAGAGCATTGATCCCCACATCAGAATCGACTTCATAACGAAGAGTGCTATTCCAGGCGACCGACGACGCATCAGACATTTCAGATCCGTGTCTTGCTCCACTCTGTCAAACCTTCAGAGCAATCCGATTTTGGAGCGAAATAAAGTCTTCAACTGTCAGTTTGACACATGGGTTACGCACAAGTAATAGGATATCCTCAATACCCTAACGAATGACAATACAATTAGTTCAATAAAGTTAACATGGAGACGAGGAAATTCTCTTGCCGGAGGCAATTGTGAAATGCGTCGAAATCAATTATATATGAATTTGTGTAAGGATTTTGTATTCGAAAGTGGAATCGTATACAGGAAGGGGAATGATTAATTCGTTGATGCAAATCGAATTGAATTTGGTAAATTATGAATGCTAAACGAGATTCGGGACGACCACAAATTTGGCAACTGTTTTAATTAAAAATTAAGATGAGATTTGCAAAACGGAAACTAGATCTATTTTGATGAGACCCAGAGGGAAGTGGGGGGTTACGATTTGAGTTAGATTGTTGAAGAATCGAAGCGGCCGGCTGGAGTAACGATAATGTTCGTTATCCGTTAGATGAATGGGCTGAGAACAATATTTCAAAGCTAAACTTTGTTCATTGAAGTGGGTTATTTATAGTTGAAGCTTACGCCTTTGGCAGAAAGAGGAACTGCTGGAAATTCAGATGTAAAGGGCCATTAATTTTCGAAAGTAAGACTAAATAAAACCCACACAGCGATATATTTTTGAAAATGTAATTTTATTACAAAGTTTGGACTTTGCCATTAAGTGTGAAGAAGAATCATTAAAATGGTCGCATCGGAAAGATTCGCAGCATGTGATTCTTTTGAGGTAATTTTTAATCACTTTTTCGCACATTTCGGCCATAACTTGAGTAACGTTGGTTTTTAATTCGTCTAAAGTTCGGTGATTATTCGCGTAAACACGGTCTTTTTCGTAGCCGCACAGAAAAAAATCTAACCTTGTCAAATCGCATGATCTTGGTGGCCAATTAACGTCGCCAAGACGTGAAATTACGCGACCAGGAAACTTCTTACGCAATAGAGCCATAACTGGTCATGTTGTGTGGCTTGTTGCCCCGTCTTGTTGGAACCGCATGTCGTCCAAGTCTTGATCTTCAATCGCCGGCCAAAAGGGCACCTTCAATTGATGCGAACGATGGGAGATAGATAAGTTCGGATCATCAGCAACACTTGCACTTGAAGCAGCAATATCTATCAAAGGCATTAGACCACTTGGAAGTCAATATTGGTGTAAATCTTGAATGCAGTCCTAAATAATACGCGCCGATATTAAGACCGTCACAAACACAAAACATGGCCATTATGTCTTGTATCAGAAGTTGTTCACTAACCTTAAAACTATGACAAAGGTTCAAAGACAAAAGACCAATTGGGCAATGTGGCTAGAGTCTATAGGTACTTCATATTAGATCTGACGCAAACAGTGTTCCTCGGTTTAACCAGACAGCAGCCTGAAACACAACCTAACAGGCCATGTGAAAATCTTAAGACTTCGTAAGACCGCTTTGTCACTTGTTTCCTCAAAATGGACGAATCACAAAAAATCGATCTGATGGGTAGATCAACTGGACCCACAGAACCAAGATGGACGAAGGAATTGGTTGAAGATTTTGCTTCGAAATCCGACAGCTTTCCAATTCCATTATAAATTTTGTTACTACAGTCTACTTGTTTAAATGTGTGGTTTATTTTAAAGAAAGAAAAGAAAATTCGACACGTTTCTATTAAATTTTCTATATGTGGTTTTATTGAGTGGTTGTAGTGTGTAGTCTCGATGGCGGTCAAAAATGGAATGGCCAAGACTTAGACTGAGTCGATGTGGCCGGAAATACGGGAAGCAAAAAAAAAAAGAGGAAAGAGACGAGCGATCAAAAAGTGATTTCAAATCGACCTGGTCATTCGATGTGAAATAGACATTTGCACAGGATTATACTTACAAGACGATATGCAAATATGGGAATGGGGCAATTGTGGGGTATTCTGAGCAATTCTGAGTTGAGAGGTTGAAGAGTCAACATTAACAATGCTGCCCAGGAGGCAATTTGCAGCACCATTTGGAGTGCACATTTATTAAGACGGTAGTTTGAAATTAATCAATATTTCAAGACAAAATTAAAAAAATTATAACTGTCCGATTTCGCTTAACATCCACTTCCAAGGGATTTGATAAAACTCTCAACCTTCGTGTTTTTTTCTTCTTTTTTTTTTGTGCATATTATTTACACCTTTCTGTTTGCAATTAACACAACACTCATTATAACGATTCCTCTATCTTTTATAATAAAATAAATCTTGTAAAACGCGAGAACAACAAAATTGTTTAGCAAACAGAAAATTTTATCTATACAATTTATTCCAAATGACAGTTGAGAGCTGTTTTCAATTTCACGAAAAGTGATTTCGAAAAAAATTCGGAGTAACCAAATCAGTCGAAATGCGGAACACTGAAAATTAATGCACTAGATTTACAATTTCGACTCCGATTTAATTTCACTCGATTTCTGGAACCCAGCTGATAGTTGTACATTAGTTGATCTAAACACTACTGTTGGAAAAAGGATTACTATTGCACTGATTTCTGTACAATTTGACTTTCCCGAGTACGCAAGTACCACTCCCCAATTTTAAGTACCTACTATCTGTACTATATTTAATTTTTTAAATAAATGGAATCGTTAGGTTATTTCACTTAAGGCCATATTATTTACTCAAAAAAATCAAGCCCAAGCCCATAATATTCAGACATTTAAACACGAACATCAACTAACTTTTATAAACATGTCGGCGTTTAATCCGATTTAGACTTTACTGGGCAGACCAGTTTGAGTATTTTTACACTGGTTTTTAACCAATTCAATTTCATAATAATGACATTTCTTCATTCAGGATATAAGTAATAATGAAATAGGATACGTAAAATGTGACAAGAAGCTAAAAAAAAATGCATTTCGTTTGTAAAGTGGATAAAATATTGATTGCTTCAAAAGCTGAATTTATCGAAGAGCTGCTGGAACAGAAGATGTTGAATTCATCTTCGTCTTCGATTATATCCAACGGACGAACGGGCTAAGGCCTAAGTCAATGTTTATGATGTCGTGGATTTTCGGAAATATTTCCGGCTAAAAAAGGAGGCACATTGGAGGATCAATTTATTATTAGCACAATAAAAATGAAACTCAGCACATAGAAAATCAAATCAGTTGACAAGTGACGAACAACAAAGAATTAAAGTAATTTTATGTGAATTTTAACATTACATAGGTTTAAGCCCAAGTCACAATGTCACGTTGACAGATTATGTAGAAACAAATCGTTCATATGCTGTAACACAAAATTCAACTTCATGCGTTGAATCGGCTTTAGATCGTTAATATCGTAAATATCAACGCAACGTCTGAGTCAGTAGACCTACTTTCTACTATCACTCGGGTTTGAAAACTTAAGAATTTTGAATTGTTCGATTTGAGGTCATAGAGTGTGCTGTTTATAGTTGGAGTGGCACAGGGGTACTAATGTTTATCACGCACACAAGTTTTAAGGAGCTATATGATATGTTTTCAATGCATATTAATGAATTCAGTGTCGAAAGGACTAATAGCATTTTTTTGTGGAGCATCTATACCGATTTCTTTGGAATTTTTGGGGAAAAAAATATTAATCAAGGGTCTTTTATCTGTATTAAGGTTGTTTTTTTATATTTTTTATTTGTATTTTAGAGAACCTTTTTCCAATTCCTGCAAACAAATGCAAGAAGCTGCAAGAAGAAAACGGAGTAGACTTGAAATTTAAATTCTGCTCTAAATTTTTATTTTTTTAGCCAAAAACCCAACCGAACTTTTAATCTGTCATACTCTTCCCTCTCTGTTACATTTTCTGAATGCTTCAAGGTATCATTTCGTTGTTGCTCGCACGCGTCCAACGCCAAATAGTGAATTGGGCGTTTAAGCGCATCTTTATCCAGCGCGTTTATGGCATGTGAATATTATAAATGTACATTTAAATCATCGGGCTTAAAAAATACGGATTATTGTGTAAAAATACTTAAACATAATTTGCAAGTGGATTGAATAATATGGCCGTTATATTCAATAAAATATGTTTTTTTTTTGTTTTGCTTGAATTGAATATTTATGTTATGGTGTTTACAAAATTTTGTGCTATTTTGTACTTTTCAGTAGGACTATTTTATTTTCAGTTTTTAGTACAATTGAGAAAAGTCGATTTGCATCACTGCTACAGTCGCTAAAACAAATTGCACTATGGCAACACCTCATGCAAATTTCTACATTAACAGCGGCAGTAACAGCGATCTCAGAAGAACAGATAAAATCGAACCATTTAAATCGCTGTTCCAAAGACCAAACCAAAGAAAATCGTACATATTGACGAAAAATCGGAGTCCACTCTGGTATGGGTGGGGGACATACATCCTGAGGTATACCAGAATAAGATTGATAACCTCTGTAAAGAATGCGGCGATGAAGACTTGCATGACAACACTCCACGCTTTCTTTGCCACTGCCCAGCTCTTTGAGAAGAGGCTAAAAATAAACTTCTTGAATTTCTAGTCCTGTGCCGGCATTCTGTAAGGTGAAAACGTTTAAACGTTTTCGCGCACACAAACAGTTTGCTTCATCGTCTCCACGAAAGAAAAACGACAGCTATTTTGTTGACGTCCTATTTATTTTCTTTGAGTTGTGGTGGTTTTTAGATTGTGCTGAATATTTTACTAGAAATGCTAACAAACTATTTTTTGTTGACCAGCGAAAGCGACGAAAGTGAAATGGAATATGAACACGTAAACTTAAAAAAAAATGAGAAAAATCTGTGGGATTGTTCGAATCCTCTCACATTACCTATCATTTGCATACAGGTACACGAAATACATACAAAGCTTTCCTCAACGTCAAAACAACTTAACAAAAATAAAGCTACATACTGAGACTGCCAAACTATAATTTTGTTGTAACACAGTTTCTCAAACCTAAACGAATGTGAACAAAAAAACGTTAGGAGTTACATGAAGCAGATTTTCGCTTTCGCGCGATTTATTTCGTTTTTTGAAACGCGAAAGTGGTTCTAGTTTCGTTATTTACAGAATCCCACCCCTGGCTTCCATAGTTTGGGAGTCACAAATCGCAATGAAATCATTTCATCTGCAATGATTTAAATGGATGGGGCGCATTTTCTCCTCTGTCGTCAACCTACTTACATAATCTGCAAGTTACGTGCGACTAAGCCGTGCTTAAAGACTTTCACTCTTCCAATTTTCAAACATAGACCCCCTTTCACATTTATTTTTTTTCTACTGGTAGATAAACAATTAAGTTCCCCATACTGGCTATTTTTCGCTTTAACCATCGCCGCTCGAGTGGCAGTGCAACTTTTGAACCAATACACCATTTCCACCATCGCCCGACACTCTTCCATACACGTGATGCCTTAAACACGTCTTTTTAGAAAAACCTCCATATATTTCTAGCTGAAGTTTAATTTTGCTTAACCCTGATTCTATAATTCCCACCAACTAATTAATTTTCGATTCTTATCATTTCACACATCAGCCATCAGAGTGTGAAATCAATCGATCATCATTCCCCTTTGCGGTTAAATAGCGATCAGGGATTCCAGCCAATTGCCTTCCTGTGCAAAAACTGATTGTACCTCCACCTCCCCCCAAGGCGGTTTGTCGATATATCCTTTTTATTACACGTGCCTGTGCGTAATAGCCTTGAAAATATAATTTCACACTCAAATAAACAACATCTGATATATGTTCTCCAACCAAAAAAACCAAAACCTTCTTTCATCGTTTCATCGTGTCTTATCACCCTTTTCAAATCAACGCACACTTGAATGAAGCTAATTTAACAGTACACCAGCTGAAGTTCCATGGTGCCCAGTAGTTCATTATTCACCAAATCCTTAGGGAGTTTTGAAAGTAAACCCTCCTCTAGCTATTAGTCTATATTTCTAGTTGAATCGCATTTGGGGTGCTCTCTGTGTCGTGGTTCATTTAAAAATCTGACAGGCTAAGGACGACAACGTCAACTTTTCTGTGTTCATCATAATAATAATTGTTCGCTGGAGAATAATAATAAAAGAGTAGCCAACGACGACGGGTGTCTACAATACGAGTATACTTTTCGGAGAACACAAGTCTGCGTGCATATAATACAAATGGAGGATTCGCAAGAAGCTTGAGGCACGGAGAGATGTTATTTTCAAAAGATTAAGGTTGACGTCGTTTTCTATTCTTCATCGAAATGATGAGATTTTTGTGTTTTTTTTTTTTTTTATTATGCGCTTGCCAAGAAATTTGAATAAAAAAGACCTACTAACGCAGAAAAAGCCATTGAAATTCTCAAATGCCATTACTGAGGGACTGTGTGGAAATGAAGCGGTCAAGGACTTCTGTTGCTGTGATTTTTTTTTTCTTTGTTTAGATTGAATTCCAGTTGGAATTAGTTTTGACGGTTCATCGGGGATAGAATTTGTGAAAGGGAGCAGTCTGAATCAGGAAATAGTTATCTGTCTGTTTTTTTTTTTTTCTTACAATCGATTTCTAATATGAATAATAAAACTAATGTCCTTGGGAGCGAAAAGACATTCTATGCCTCAACAACGGGTCGGGTAAAGCTCAAATAAATGCAACTCATGGCCATTACTAACCCATACGACTTATCTACGAAACGACTGAGCTTCGTCTAAATAATTTTTCATTCGCTTCGTTCAGTGCCAAGTCTTTGTACTCTGGCACATCATTTGCCGTCATCGGTCCTTTGTTTCTCTCTTAAAAACCTACCCACGTCCAAAAACGATTCGTCCCATAGTTCAGGTGTTCCGTAGGTAATTAGAGTGGCCAGGGTCTAGAGCAAATGTAGTAATGCGTTGTGTCATGACGGTAATCTTAGAACAACGAATTAAGGACCATTGCTACAGAGTGGTGGCCTCTAAGAACGTCAGTTAGGCGACTATATATTTTTTCCTTCTAATCATAGCAAGAATACGTAGAATCTTTTGAATCTTCCAGGCGAAATAGTTCAATTTATCTGCAGGCCAAAGGGCTATGTTTACGAAATATGTGTAGATTCAACACAAGTTCAAGATCTAAAAAACTTTTCAAGCGAGGAATCTAGAAAATGTGGTTAAGGATTTAAAGTACAGTCTAATTGTAGCATTTTCTAGTTCGAAAGAGTTAGCCCTTATAATCTTGAAATAGGGAGGCCCTGGATAAATAAATACCAAGCGGTGGGGATTCACATTTATTTCGACATCTGCAATGATAAATGTTTTTAGACTTTGCTGAAAATGTAACAGACTGTTGCCAATAGTTTTGACACGTTTTACTTGATTGTAAAGAGGGCAATATTTTTTTGCGTTTCATTGTAACCTCACGTACCATAATCGGCTTGATCGATTTTGCAAGTGAGGTGTCATTAGATTCGTATTTATTCCCGGGGAGCAGGGTTGCCAATTTGGGGTTTCCCCCCCAAATTTAAGGGTTTTTTTTTTTGGTCAGCGGAGGGATATCAGGGTTTTTTTTTAAATACCATTTTATATTTATTTTCTTATTATGTATGTCCTATTTAGATAATTCTCCAAAACGACATTTTCCAGTAAAAATTACTTTTTCTAATAGCTTTTGACTATTTTCGATTACAAGGAAAGTCTTTGTAAATTTTCGAACACCCGTTTCACTTGGAAAGAGTTATAGAATTCGGTACTTTCGTAATGTGTTGTTTCTTTTTTCCATATTTAAGCACCCTGTTTGAAAAAGAGAGTGTTAACATTTTAAAAATTATTTGCTGCTTTTCAGGCAGGCCAAAAGCAAACTTTTGCATTCATTCACATTTTGAAGGTGAAAATTAAAATTCATATCTTTAAGTCGTACCCAAAACGTTGGAAACAAATAGAAACAAAAAGTTGGGTTTTTTTTGGGGAATTATAGCCAAATCTGTGTTTTTTTAGATTTAACTGGGAGAAATATTTTCACCGTCGTGCGACGCTGCCGGAGTGTCATAAACTACAAAATTAAAAAAACTTAATTTAAAAAAAGAACCCCACTGACCGTCCAAAAGAGGGGTATGGCAAGAAAAAATTACGAAAAAAAGGAAATTGTGGAATAGAAACTTATGACTCAAAAAGTTTTATTACTTTCCAAAAGTAACAAACCGAAAAGTATAAACACCCCAAGAAAAAACCACACCAATCATGCATCAACATATTTTTCTTACATCTATAATTAACAAAAAGTTATACGAGGAGTTGTGGAAATTCCCACCATTGTACATCAACAAATTACTTCTCCATAAATCTTCTCTAGGTACAATAATCTCTTTCACCAGGAACCAAAAAAAAAAACACCACAATTTCCCTTCCTAATACAAAGCTCGTTTTAAAGCTATGAAAACCACTTTAGTAGGTTCAAACAATTCGCTTTAAATTGCCTGTTCAACCCCCTTTCGCAATCAACCCCATCAGCATCTCCACAGCGCGAGCACGATAATATACGCGATGACAAAGGATTGAGGTTAGATAAATGAAAAACATCCGAATACCTACTACATAACTACATACATCCCATCGTCATGCAGATTGTATGCATTTCATCCTGAATTTTCAATTTACCTGCCATTGTCCCGTTGCGTTCGCTAGCCCAGTTTTCAGTAACCACAATGAGAAAGCCCTACAAAAAAAAAAAAAACATCTCCTGCTACCTCTGGGTGAGTTGGGATGGGAAACTGTGCCACCAGGTAAATAAGGAATAAATTAGTGATGGCTGACGGGTGGGCGGAGAAGGCGGCTGACATGTGTCAACCTCGTACATCATTGCACTAGGGTGAACGGTAAAGTTAGAGTTGGCATGGCATCTCATCTCACATGCGAGTACACGTCCATTGTGTTTCCTCATTAAAAATGTTCTCAGTTCGCAGTTAAAATATTTAACTCTCTTCTATGAGGTAGTTTGAAATGACTGATGAGTTCATAGGGTATATACGGCAACTGTCCAAAGGATGTTTCTGTGTTTATTTAGTTTTTTTTTTTGTCAATTGAAATCTATTGCACAAAGTGTTGAAGGGAAAGCTCAATTAACAATGAGCTCTTTTCAAAGAGAGGTTCTATCGGAGGGCAAAGGTTTTTAAGTGGAACAGCCTACTTAAGTAGAAAAAAAAAACTAATAAGGACATGCAACGAATAACCAGCACATGTGGATAGTAGAAGGCCCTTGCCAAAGACGCTCGTTGAGTTTTAATCTTTTCTTCTCCCGTTTGAAGAACGTATAGACCAAAAGTCATGAAGCGTTTTAAGGTAAGGTAATCTCTTACGAGGGTACACTTGATTGAGTGCACTTCATTCAACTTGACTGAGAACAAAGCGAATTCATCGGCATTTACAACAATTACATTACCATAAGGACGTAAATGCTTTTGAAGAGATCCACTTGAGTACGAAGTTGCTCGTAATAATGGCTACTATGTTGACATTTTTGACGATGCCTTTATTTTATTTATTTTGAAGGACATGGAGCATTGACATTTAGCCACCCAATGAGAACTTCTTCACTAGTTAAGTCTGATGTTTGGTCGTTTCTTAAGGATAATAAATTGATTTGTGAGCCACTCTGAACATGTACATCTGGTTTCTGATTTCAGCGACGTAAAAAGTGACAGATGAGCTGAACTGGTCTTAGGAGAATTGCGGTTATAACATACCTTAGGACTGCAGCCACGCAGTGAGCCACTAGCAACTGAACAACGTTGCTCTACCTATGATAAAATCGCTAATCCCCAGAGCTTACGTGGTTATACGATTTCATGTGTTTTAATTTTGTTTTCGTCGCTCAATTGCTCACTGCGTGCCCGAAGACTTACACCCTATTCACAACAAGCGGAAAATCGAGTTTTCCACGAAAACATCACGATAACGACTTCCAATAATTGTTGGGTTGTTGAAACAAACACAATAATAGTTTGAATTAATTTTTTTTTTTAATTAATGCGGTCAAAATTTTTAACCAAAATAGTTCACCCAGAAGTTTCACGACTAGTCTCGCACAACTGATTGAAACGTCAAACGATAACTAGTTGGTGTTCGGTGTGAATGCATCGACGAGTTTTCGACGAAAACACGGTTTTCGGTTAGGTGTGAAAAGGGTATTGGGGAAGTTTGAGTATTTCCTTCGTTGAACTAACTGCTGTAACCAGTTTATACTGCCCACTGTCCACTGAGCTTATACACAGAACTTTCGACATAGAATCCCTTCTATTTGACAATTTATTTCGGACACACTTGCGTCACTTCAAAAGTGCGCAAACATCAAAGTGCATTTCCATTTTTTTTTTTAATTCCGGTATAAACCAAATTATCGCTTTGCGTCATTGAAAAATTATCGTGGTTTCGAAGGTAAAATAATAATAACGATTTTTGGCGCATCAGGTCCGTAGGGACCCTAGACCTAGCTTCTCACAACCACTCGTTTTGTATGAGATATAATTTTTGGGACGGCTAATTGAGAAGCTTTTTCAAGACAGTTATACTCTCGGATGTTTGTCAGACGTTCGCGAGAGATGGCGCAGTGAAAAAACCCTGATTTGGAATTTGGGTTTTTGGGGATTCGAACCTAACCACTAAGCCACTGCGAAGTTGCGTCGATATTATTTCAGTTTGGGTTTTTGTTATTCCTTTTTTTCTTAAACATTTTTATAAAAAGGGGATTCCGCAAAATTAAGGCAATCAATCAGAAATGTATTTGCAACAGTGAAGTTTAACTTAATGAATCGTCACTTCGATTTACGTCGTTTCGATTTGCGTTGTTTTTCTGGTCGTAATTAACGACGCAAAAGGAAGGTTTTGTTTCACATATATTTACACAAATTATTGCAGAACAAAAAAGGAGAAACCTTCTTTTTAAAATAGCTAGTTTGTTTCGAGTGGCGGCTAATTAAAAATATGATTTCTCGTATCAAAAATTATGGAAAGCAAAATATAAAAAAATTTTAACGGAGACAAAATACGGCTTTGCTTGCATTTTTTTTGAGAAAATCTAAGTACAGGATCTTTTGTTAACTGAAATATGTATATTTAGATCAGAATCGTTAAAGCAAAAAAACATTTTTCGAAAATTTATTGTATAATAATTTAGAGCAAAACTGTGACCATCTAACCTTAGCAATGAATTTTTTATACAAACTTATAAAAGTAACATAATTCGATTATTTTCCGAAAAATGGGTATGCAGCGACGTTAACTCCACCTACTTAAGCTTAAATATAAATTTTGGTTCAAATCAACAGTTAAACGGTAGTTAACATCTCATGTTCAAAATTTTGTTTTCGACATTTTTCTGAAACTATAGTTTTTTCGATAAATTTCTATATATGAAAATCCTCAAACTTCTGCAAAAATGTTACATTTCTCTACAAGCAAAAATACTTTAAATTTGTAAAAATAGCTTTTGGGAGTTTTTACAAATTTATGAAAATGTGAAATTTTTCAAAAGAAAGAGAAACAAATATCCATACTAACAAATTATTCGCGAAAAATTGAGCTGAAATCAATAGGTATCTGATACACCCTGTATTTTTTTTTTTTTGGTATAAGCACGGTCACCTTTGGTGTGGGCTTTTAACTTTGGCCGCCGCCTCAGCCGGTCCTGCTATTTCTTACTTTTAATATTTAATAAAGTCACTAAATTGAATTTGTATTTATATAATAAACGAAACTTTATGAATTACTAGCAAACCCGACGAACTCCGTTTCGCCACCAGATGGCTTCGTTTTTTGTAACATTTCGTTTGAGGATTAAAAGATGAAGAAAAATTATTATTTTTTTCTTGTATTTATTTCATTTCACATCACGATTACAAAAATGAAGTGTAATTTAGTTGAACTTCTCAAAGTAAAAAATGAAAGTGAATCCAAAGTAAATACTGAATCGATGAGTTATAGGTACGTGTCCGCAAATTATCCGTTTCATTGAAGTGCTCTTTGGTAAACCACATTTTTTGTTTTTTTGGTCTAACGTTAACACAAATAAAGCGGATGGTTTCCCAACTCGTGAATACGCAACGTATAGCTGCCCATGTGAAAAACAATGATTTTCTAAATGAAAAATTGCTTGCAACTGTTCAATAATTCGTCTCTTTAACTGTTGTGTTCCCTGTATATTGCACCGCACATTCAGCTGATCCACCATCGACGAAATGAAATATATTTGCAGAAATTGATGCGGTTCATCTGGTGTTGGCTGACCTGGTGAACTTCGTACCACCTAATTTTTATCTAGTTGAAGCTTTTTTTTCGATTTATTAAACTTAGTTTGGTGATTAAATAAATTTTGTTTGTAATTCAAATTAATTCAATGCCTTTTATTTTCCTGTAAAATAGATGATATTAACATTCAATGCAAAGATTTGTAGTAAAAAATTGCAGTCTCTTGAATTCGAATGGTAAGTCCGTTGGAATCATCGGGATGCGTGGAATCAACACATCTTCTCCTCTATATTCTGCGGTATGCCCGGAAAAACACTTCGAATGAGCTCTTCCTTAGAATCGGTCATGTGGCAGAAATCAGTGGGCAAAGTGAAAAGTCCGGTCGAGATATCAACTGCAATCTTTTCATTACCAATGTCCAACAATTGCTTCGAAAAAACATCTGCAGTTTGATCTCGTCAATCGGAGTGTCTTGACATGAAGCCACAAATTTGATGCTTTCAAGCACGCATTTAGTTCGTCAGCTGCAATTGATCGTGGGAATAACTGGAAGAGTCTCCCGAAAATCACCGGATAATACAACCATGGCTATTCAAAAAATGTTTTGATTGACACGAAGATCTTTCAACGTCCTGTCCACCGCCACCATTGACCTTTTGTGGGGCCATCGTACATTCGACCCAATCGATCAATTTGCATCATTGTAAAATCTTCGCATTTTTTCTTCGATTTTTCAAGAATGTGTCTGGTTGATTTGCATGTTCAGTGGCAATATCAATGCTGAATGTGCAGTTCGGTAGCCTTCTAACAAAGTTGCTGTTATTCCAGATGAAGCCAATGCCAGGGCAACTCATGCTGCGATCAAATCCGTGCCAAAAGCAATGAAATTAAGAACGTTTTGGCAGTACCTCCGGGAGCACCCAGAAAGTAAATGCTACCAGTTCTTTTGTTCACAGCTTCCATCAAAGAGTCATACGCAATCATTTGTTGTCGATTCAATTGCAGAACATTTTTACGAACTGCTTCGGCTATTGCTGCAGTATCGTATTGTTTTGTTGTTCTCTTTGCAATTCGTGGTTGAATGCATCGTGTATTAAATGATTAGGTGATATCATGCCCAACTGCGCACTTTATTCGCCATCAATAAACACTAACTCTAAAAGAAATATTTGTAACTTTAACAGCCTAGAAGAGAACTAACCACACCTATCAACTTGGTTGGTAAGCCTTCTCCCTTCACTCTCCACACCGGTACCGAAGGTGTTATGGTAGCTTTGAGCTGCCCTCCCCATAACCCTACTCACGAATGAGCATATATTTGAAACTACTCGATTTCTATCCAGTTTATATTTTTTTCAAAGTGCATTTCCCCATGAAAAACGAAATATGTGCCTACGACGCCAACTGTTGAGAATTTTCCGACTTTTCTTTTTTCATAAACCATCCCTGATCTAAGACCAACAAAACAAAATAAAAATCAATCAAATCGGTTGAGCCGTTCTGGAGTTATATCGTCAGGAAGGAAAACCCGACTTATTTTTATATAGTAAGAAGAAGAAGATAACAGTATCATAGAACAAATGATTTGGGGTTTAGTTACGTGTTGCCAACTTTATATAAAAATGCGGTACTTTCTCTCCTATTTTTAAAATTTAACTTACAAAGTAGTGAAACAGGACAATTATTAAAAAAAACTAATGAAATTAAAAAAATTAAACAAGCCCAAAGCTAAGGTTAATATATATCATCCCGACGTGACCCCAAACTGATTTACGTTAACGCCGCTGCTTTTAAAAAATAGCTCTTTTAAAATTATCTAATGCAATTTTTCCAATTACCCTTTAACTAAAAAACAAACAAATCTTTGAACAAACATATTAAATGCCAAATACGAGACTACCCAGAGGAATAATCTCTACGAAATGATAACTTATGGACATTCCCCAAGCTCGTTGGTGGAACCTTTTTTTAATTACTCCCCAAACAATCCTCCACCAATATCCTTTTCCCTATTGCAAAAAACCTCGTGGAAAAAAAGACTGAGCGAAAAAATCAATCCAATAAATCGCAATTTTCCCTCTGTAATTTTTGCTGACATCAAATCCAATGATTTTTATCTATTGAATGTGGTGGCAGCCAACACATTTTCCAGTAACAGTTCATGCGTTGTTTGGGGTGGCTATTATTTTGAAAATATTTATGTAAATGTAGTAAGAGGGAGAAAAAAAATCGAATTTCATGCCAATAAATCAACATATCAAATATATACGTTTGGGGAATCGCAAATATCAACATCATTGGGATGTAGGAAGGAGAGGTGATATATATTTTTTTTATAAACGGGCAGAAAGACATGGAGTCATTCCCAAACAACGTTTGAAAGAAAACTATGCAAGCATATGGTATGCTTTTCGGTTTAAAGTGAAGGCAATGATCTTTGTGTGGGTTTGTGGTTTTGACCTTTTAAACACATATCCATAGGACTGTTTATTCGCAAACGAGTCGCGGTCCTGTGTTCAGTGTATGAAGAGGAACATCGGAACAGGGTTACCATCATTTAATTTTTTTAGTTTACAGCAGATGTGCCTTAAAAAAATATCGGGTCTCTCTTTTAGAGAGCCCTGAATTTATGTTTCCGTGTACCTTCAGAGAAGGATCCAGGCTTACTCTATGAATTCAGAGTCAATTGTTTGAGTAAAAATCTAAACACATCACATTTTGGCAGGTGACCATATATTGCTTGTCAGCATGCTACTGCTTGCACATAAAATAAAAGTAGATTGTAAAAAAGTGTAGCAATGTATAACTGCCCGGCGTCCTGCGAGGCTCAAATTCGTTCGTCTTCCTAACATATCGCACATCGAATTAAATTCGCCCTTTCAATGCATACCGAATGCGAATAGTTCCCCAGCAATCAATTTGAATCACTCGCTCATATAACAAAAGTAGTGCCACTCGTACAGTATTCACTCCATCATAAAAGCATACAAGCATAACCCGGCATACATGACTCGGTGACTTTGGGCGTGCAGGCACGTTTAAACGACTCAGTAGTCTGCCCGAAATTGTGTGACGAAATATTCAAACCACCAATCCCGTCTAGGAGAAACTGATGCCAGCAAATGTTCCACATCTATGTGCACTTCCATTTATGCGACCCACTCGGGCGAATACGTAACATTTCTTGAATTTCACAGATCGCCATTGACATTTCCCCTTCGGCAGCTCGATGTACAAACATACAGAGCCCGGAAGTATAAGGATGGAAATTCTGCATCCGCATTTCTGAAGCAACCTCCGTTGGGGATTTGAGAAGATTTGCTTCCTTCTTCCTGCTGCAGCAGCTGATGCATTTCGGGCAAAAAGTTCTTCTCTGCAACTTGAAAATAATTTACGGCACACACAGAGGTAGTGTGCCAACATTTTCGGTGCATATCCTGCGCTCCCAGTCGAAACTGACAGCATTCTGTGGCATGTATGTGGATGTATGTTTCTTGTTGCCGCCAGTTACAAACGATTAAGGTGCTCGGCAGGGTGACGCCATGACATAACCCCTACAGCGAGCATGTATAAGAAAATCGAGAGTCATGCTGCATTCGGAATTCACGGTGTAATCGCCCTTTGTCTGTGGCACACAATCCACAAGGCAACCACAAGGAGGTGAAGTATATGCGCCCACAGATCGAATCGAATTTGAAAAGCACACTCGTTGTTGTCTCTCGGTGCAAGTGGTAATTCTGCCATCTGTCGGCATCATTATCGTCTTTATTACCATCCCATGATGCGATGCGGAGGCTTTAGGAGACTTCTACACCATTTCAGAAACGTGCCACAACACCTGAGTCCTTGTTTCGGCAAAAGGGTTTCTTAAGTGTATATACACAAACTGAAGGAATTTTTCGTTAGGGAGTGGAAACGAGTTGGCGAAACAATGAGCGAGAGAAATGCGTTCTCTTACCGCAAAGTCCCCAAGAAACAGTTTAATTTTGTAAAGTTATTCGGAATGAATGTTTAATAGTGCCGCAGCTGCATCGAGTAAAGGCACAAAGGAAAATCGCCTGCGGAGGGTTGGCGAGTTATGCGTGTGGAATTCCTTTAGCACATTTTTGTGTACGTGTTGGAGTTGGTGTAGATATAGGTATACACGATGGTAGTGGTATGTTCAAAATGACATTTAATCCTTAATAGAGGCATAACAATTCAGTTGAGGTAACATTAGGCGCACGTTAGAGAAGAGCGCTTCGTTGAGAGTATGCTCGTCTGGTTCGACTTTGGCCAGATGCGGGCGTTTTGGGGGTTAATTCTGGGTGCTTGTGACTAAATGCGACCAAGCTCTGACTTACTTCCAACCAGAAATTCAAACTGTCGTAGGTATATAGGACATCGGTAATTTTGATATCGTCTTTAATAAATCGCCCGCCCCTTAAACCCATTAAATTCCTTGAACGTAATCTGTTATTTGAAGTGGCTCATTCTGTCCTTTATTCGTCATAAAGTTTAGCCCGCTTTTTAAATAATAAATTGGTTTAAAGATGAGCGACCTACCAATATGGGGTTTAGAGCTGAGAGGCCGTGTATCAACTCGGATGATATTTTGACTTGTCTGTGGTTTCCTTATCCGATGAAGTCAAACTGTCATCTGGGTCAATGCTCTTAATCTGGACCTAATTGTTTATAGTAATTGAGACAGTTTGGGCCAAGCGGTGCTTCTTAAAGAGAGCGAAAAATGATTTTTTTTATATTATTGACAAATCACTTCCTACATCCCTAGGCTTGGCGAACCAAACTTGAGTTAGTCAGACACTGTCGTCGCAAAGCGGGCTATGGTTTTCGTTTGGGTATAGACCACTGGATATTAAATATTGAGAAAAACCAGGAGCCCAGCGTACTAACAAGCACAAGTCGTTCAATCTTCGGCGACTGGTTCAAACTACCCTGAATAAATTGATGCTGAACAGCTTCAGGCTGTTAATTCAGATGCTTAATAGGTACCTATGGGAGAAATGATATTGTATTTTGACCCCTTTTTGGATGAGCGTTTTTTGAGGCGTTTTTGACGTGGTTTCGGGCGAATTTTTCGAAGCCTTTTTTAACCCGTAATACTCCATAACCCAATAATTTTAATATAATAGCGTTTCTAGCATTTCCTCCTATTTTGCCACTTAGCTCACGAAAAGCTCTTCTGTGCATTGAAGACGCCTGCACTCTTCATCAAACGAGGGGTAATGTTCGAAAGGTTAATGGACAGTCGGAATACAGAGGCCACAGGCTGTTGCCTGTATATAAACCTCATCCATAGTCCCGCAGTTTGTTATGAAGGAGCTAATTCTTTGGGTGAGCTAGCTTCCGCTGCTTCAAGGCTGATGTGTACAAGGCAATAATACCGCTCCAACTATTGGGACGTTTGAAGCACCGGACGAGTGCCTAATGTCGATGGCGATTTATCATGACACTTTTCCTAAACTTTTTTTTACTTATCCGAAACAAATAACAAATGCGGAAGTAAACTCACATCAACTCGATAAACAATTGTCACCATAATTATTTTTATTATTTTACATATATATGCTCGTATATATGCTCATTCGACATCCTGTGCAGTTGTCTGCCTCATGAAGCTGAATGCATATCAAAGACGACAGCAATTCAGCCGTCATAAGCATACATGACATGCGATGATGAGTATGTGCTCACACGAATTACTATTTCAAAGAATCACTTGCAGTATACATAAATGTAACATGCGCGAGGACATTTTATTATCCTCTCACTAGAAACGAACTAAGAACAAAAAAAAATACAATACGAAAAGAACTCAACGAAGACAATAATTTGCTGGGGTGGAAAACTGGAAAGGATTCTGACAAGACAAGAACAACGCATCCGGCATTTTGGCAAAAAGAAAATATAAAACAAGTTAGGAATACGTCCTCCGTGAACAGTTGTGTGCATCGTTCATCTACTGCACTTGTGAATGCGAATGGAAAACAATGAAAACACGTGTATAACTGTAACGCCAATGATAAAGGATAGTATACAGGCAGTCAGTAAGTGTGTAACTGGAATTAAGCACACCAACTTATCTGGGATTCATTAAATTGTTCAAGAAGCACCACCAGCAAAGGAGGATGACGAGAAGACAAAACACTGCCCAGAAATACTCGACTAGCAATCTGGAAAAAATGTAAAGCCAACCTCCTCTTGCCTTGCCAGTAGCTGCAAAGTCGTTGGCTTTGTTCATGTCTGCCGGAAGTGCAGTTGAGAAATCCCTTCGTTTCTCATTCTTCTCTGCGTGCACATAGCACACACGGAGATCTTGCTTCAGCCTTTAAATAAGTAATTAAAAAAATAGTTGTTTCGAATTGTGTTCTGGTTCTGATG
The DNA here is from genome assembly GCA_949126925.1 of Cheilosia vernalis. Lineage (NCBI taxonomy): Eukaryota > Metazoa > Arthropoda > Insecta > Diptera > Syrphidae > Cheilosia > Cheilosia vernalis. The sequence continues at coordinate 40,824,222 of OX421361.1, read as the reverse complement.
GTAAATGACTGCACACCAGGAAATGTATATAGGTATGGACGGAAGATAGGTACATGTGCTTTGTAGATATTGTGTAAAGCTGGCACACTAGTTTGCTGATCAAAAGGAGAATGAGATGAAAAAGAGAATGCTATGTTCATAGAAACCACTTCACTAATCCAAGGGATTGTTGTCAATAAAAAGATTGACCTCATTACTGGAATAATTAATCCTGTACATGTACATTTATAAGGACGTTAATTTGTTATACATATGGAGACCGAATGAGAGAGGGTCCTCAAAGTCGCTAATTAGAAAAGGGGGTCTATTTTTTTTCGAAGAACACGGAGGGCTAGTATTCATTTTCGTTTTCATTTTCTTTTAGATAATTTTGTCCTATAACGCCTCAACAGAACCCCGGTAAGCTTCCTTTTAATTTCCACTGAATTGGTCTCTCGAAATATTTCTCTATGAAGAGCTGTCAAAAATTTCCTCACAAAAGTGTGTGTAGCTTAACAGCTCTCCAGAACTTCAAATGGTTAATCTGTATATGGTCAACCGCATCCGGATAAATAACAGAAAAATCTGGCAGAGTAAAGGTGGGACAAAGATTTAGCAGAACCTTTTTATAAAATGTCAATACCATTGGGTTCTACTTTATGTTTTCCTACGCACGATAAATCTATTGGAACAAACAGGCAAAGCACACCATTAAATAGAAAACTGTGCCCTTTTATTTTTAACTTTTTCCATTTGCTATAAATTTGACCTGTAATTTAATATTTGGTTAAAAAACGCCCCCATAAAGTAGGCGTGTCTATAAACTTTTGGAAAGCTAATTTACATATGTACATATTTTATCATAATTTTTTGGTTACTAAGAAATTTATAGAATAAACGACATTTTGGGTGAAAAATTCTCCTGAAAAGTGGGCGTGGCAGACAACTTTATGCTTGCGAACGTTTTAGAAAGGCATTTCATACACATTTAAAACACAACCCTCAATTCTGCTTTCTCTACTTGTAGAGTATTTTTCTATTTCATTTCTTCAAAATTACATAAAAAGAAAAAGAGAAGACGGCAGAGGACAGACTCTATAAAAATGACAGCGTCGACAGCTTAATGTCATTCTGTCGAAACAAAAATATAGAAGTTGTTTCCCTATATAGAGCCTAGAAGACTTGGTTAATTTCATTGAAAAAAAGGGTAAGCACTTCAGTTTAGTCGCCGAAGACAGGAAACAATTTATAACTTCAAGAAGTGTAACAGAGAATCTGACAGAGAAGTGTTGACGGGTTGCTATGTGTTCAACTGCAATAAAGAACTACGATCGATATTGTCGGTCAGACGCGTAAAGACAACTCAACTCGATAACACTAACACACCCACCGAGCTTCGTTTGCAGTACTGTACTAAAACTTACTAATAGATAGGAGCGACTTCCCTGTCTGCATTCATTTTATTATCTTTGTATTTGTAATGAAGTGTTGCTGCTTTACGTATTATGACTTGTCAACGCTGTATAAATTACATACATCTAGATACTCACCATAAAATTAATGAAACTGATTCACTTCTCCTACCTGAAAAAGAATAAAAGAATGGAAAGTTATTGACATATTTCCAATTTAACTTATTGTCATAGAAAAAGGCATTCATTAACTCTACATCGAAATTAATATCCGTGAATGAACTATACGTGCACTGCAAAGTGCAGAAGTCCATATCTATAAATCTCACTTCTGGGCTAGTCATTCCAATTTAACAACATCACCGTATTATTACCCCCAAAATGGGGTCGAACAAAAGGACTTTAATTAAAATTTGCTGGCTCTAAATCACAGCCAAGACAATGTCCATTCGAAGAGATGTCCGGCTTTACAAATTTATCACCCTATACTGATGTCAGATACAGCACAAAGTGGTTTGGATTTTCCTTTACTTTTTGCCCCCATGATGAAGGCAAGTCTGTGAAATCAGAACATAGATGGTTCGATATTGATCCTACACGGATAAGCTTTCGGATGTGTATGCACTTCTAATCCGGCGACAGATTGGATAAAAAGAGATTGCAGTTTTAATTAATATGTCAGACCAAAAAAAACAGCAAATGGAATTCCCTATCCTCGAGAGAGTCCTTTAACATTTATCATTTTCAACGACAAGCGATAAATATGAGAAAGAAAAACACAAATGAATACAACAATGGATGGAACAGAATGGTAATTTCTACTATACAAATATGGATAAGGCCAACAGACTGTTCAAATATTTGGTGAACACAAGCATTTCGCTTTTGTGGCAACTAGACTGATTCGCATATACAATAAAAACCTGTCAAGTGGCTTTTCTCTAGGGGTTAATACAACCAAGTCGGGTGTGATATACTATCCTGGAGGATACAGTTTGTTCATAATGGTATTCACTTGCTCAATATTTTTTGTACCATACCTTATTCCATAGGGTATTGTGAATTGAACAGATAATGTGTAACATATAGGGCCTTACTAAAAATCACTTTTAACCTTTACACTAAATATTTCCTAGGTTTTGGATGAAAAAGTTCGCCATTGTGAGTTCGATAAATTTAGCCTGGACGCTAAAAATGATTATTAGTACGGCGGATAGATTTTATGTTTAAAATTTATTGGAAAAGTATTGACCGGCCACATTTGGAAACATCCAAGACCGAACGTCACTTCACGGTGCAGAAAAGTTGTATGCTACCAAACCGATTATGCACAAATTTGCAGGCATTATGCGGTATTGCTGCAAAAGTATTTTTGTGAAGTTTGGTCAAAATCGAGTTAAATTCAGAAGTAGTGTCAAAGTCAGTGAACTTGTTCCGTGTTATAGTTGCGTGCTGAAAATTCTACATTACTTTGTTTTATTGAAAAACTAGCTGACCCGACAAACTTCGTTAATGGGCCTAATTAAAATAATAATTCCGAGCATACACCATGCTGCTTTATGTTACTCGGTCAATTTAAGTTCTTTATTCAAAAAGTTTAACTAAAGTATAACAATGTCGATGTTCACGGCATTATGCCATTTCATTGAACAGGTTAGTTCGCGACAACATCAGTGTCAAATAAGAAGAAAAACAACCAAGTGACAGCTAAAAAACATGTTGGAAAACAAAACAGAATTTATACAGCCGTAGCATAACTATGTTTAAAAAAAAACTACTGAAAAACTTAACATAAAGTGCTAAAAACAGAATAAAGCTTTGTGGAATTGGAAAATGATATTTTTCAAATGTATTAGGCTACGGCCACGCAATGAGCGACGAGCGACTGAGCGACTGGGCGACGAGTCGCTGAGCGACGCAAAAAATGTAAAACACATGAAATCGTATGAAGGTGGCCACATAAACCCTGAGCGACTGAGCGATTTTTTAAGCGACAGAGCGACGTCGCTCTGCAATCAAATCTGTTTTAATTTTTCAGTGGATCGCTGAGCGACAAAGTAATAAGATGGACAAAATAAACACAAAAAGTTTAATTTCAGCTGTCCAAAGCCGTCCAGTCCGACAGCAAATCAAAAGATGGTACTGACATACAACAATATAACCAAAATCGATCTGGAAATCTGCGAAGATTTGGATATTAATGATGAAATCCACCATAATTTGCCCTTTCACGATTTATGGGGTGTACAGTACACCAAATCTACATAATCCTCGATCTTATTTTCTAAAAAATTCTGTAAAAAACGGCTTGGCCGATTTGGCTGAAATATTTCAGCGTTTCGTTATTATAAGAACATGGTCTTTACGAAAGAAAATTTTGGAAAAACCTTCCAGAAAAGTCGGGAAATTGGAAAAAACGAGAATTAATTTTTTGTATGAAATTGTATGTGCGATTTTTCTCGAATGGCATTTCGAATGGAAAATAAGAAAATTCTTAGTGGAAAAATCGGATTTTTTTTTGACGAAATTTTGCATTTTATCGCATGATTTGGATTTTGGACGATGTATCGCTGCATTCGTACAAATCCGTTGACAGCGTGACCGAAGAGGATGAAGAGCCCAACTATCCGACGGTGGGATCGATCATAATCATGTTGCGGAATCTGATCATCCAGTCCAAATTCCGAGTCCTTATCCCATGAATTCAGATTATTCCAACTGATGTTCCATTATAATTCAAGCGGATTCAGTTAACCGTTCGGTTAGCTTTTGCGATGACAATGCATAAATCGCAAGACCAATCGTTAGAGGTCTGTGGGATTAATCTTGAATTTCCATGTTTTTCGCACGGTCAGTTATACGTTGACTGTTCGCGTCTTGCCATCGTTGTTTGTTTTTGCGCCGGAAAACTGACTTCGATTCCATTCAAATAAATCACATTGAAATTTTAACTATCTGTGTCTTATGACTCTGGAGTTTATCTGAATTCGTTAAATTGGGGCGAGACGAAGTTCGCTGGGTCCGCTAGTAGATTTATAAATATGAACGCGACTTTCAACAAATAAGCTACGACGAACCGTACTTGACGATGGCATTTTCCCAATTAATCGCTCAGCGACGTCGTTCAGAAAATGGCCAGCCATCGCTCAGATTCGTCGCTCAGCGACTCGTCGCCCAGTCGCTCAGTCGCTCGTCGCTCATTGCGTGGCCGTAGCCTTAGGAAAAAGCCAAGTTAAAGTAATGGGAATTGTGCGCTTTTCAACAATTTTTGAACAAAACACTACTCTGGCCATAATAAACTGGCTTTGTTATCCCACAAGTTTTTCTTACTGACTGTTACGAATTCTTACGAATTTTTACTCAATACGATTCCTTAATTCGAAAAATTCTTCAAATAAAGCGTCATAGATATTACCCCGCCACTGAGAATCTTACTCAACAAATTTCTTGGTATAAGAATTGGAAAAGCTGGCAGTCACCTACATTAACACATGATTTGAAATTTGTCGTCCTAATTGGCATACGCGTGAATATCCTTCATCCTTCCTTTGCTTGAATGACGTTTAATTTGAAATTACTCAGTCAAACGTTTTCCGTTAAAAAATTCCAATTTTAAATTGTGTGGCCAATTACCCAAATCCAATTGTACCGAAACGAAATCAAATGCAGTTCAATAGATATCTGACCACACACAACAAGTACGTCTGATTCGATTGGAATAAGGAAACGAAAATGACACCTGTCACATTGCACAATGGTATAAGTGGATTCACCATTCCACCTGTCGGGTTTACGAATCATCAACATATGTCAAAGAATGTGAAGCGTCATCTGTTTTCAAATGAACAAATGACGAAGCTAAAAGCAGCATGTACTGTTCTGCTGATTCTGATTGCGTTGTTGTCTATATCTGATTTTCGTTTTCACGAACAGTCATCCTCGCCATACGTCTCGCATTTCGAAAGCGACGTTAATAGTTTCACCTTTTTTACTGGTCGCATACGACTTTGAAGCACCGATATCAAATAATAATAGTATTTTCAAAAATTTAAATAATTGTTGTATTTGAAGTCTCACTCCTCGTTTTGCTTTTCAGTTTATTTTTTTTTTTTTTTTTTTTTTTTTTTCAAAGTACTTTTCCCCTTACAAACTTTCATCCCCAATTTCATCTCCTTTAAATTTTGTTTCCGCGACAAAAAGCAGTCTATGTCCTTCCTTGGGCCAAAACGAATCCATCAAGCCCAAAGTCGTGAAAATCAAACGACCCGTTCTTGAGTTATGCGCGCACACACGGACTTCATTCTCTTTTATTTTATTGAAAAATATGTTGGTTTAATATTTGCAAATATCAGTGGAGACGTTCAAGTATTAAGTTAAGCAAGTCCGTCAACAGTACAACAATAATACAACGACTGCGATGGCTGGGTCATCTAGAGCGGATGGACACCAATGCTCCGGCCCGGAAAATCTCTGAATCCACCGCGCAGGGACGGCGCAGTAGAGGAGCACCGAGACTCAGGTGGCGCACGCAAGTGGAAGGGGACCTCAGCCAACTTCGCGTGCAAAACTGGAGACGGCTAGCTACGGACAGAGCTGGCTGGCGAAGCTTGTTGGTTGAGGCCCAGGACCACCCCGGACTGTAGCGCCACCTAAAGTAAGTAAGTAAGTCCGTCAACAGGCTTATGGCCTAAATCGGTAACATGTAACATCGCGTTTTTCAGACGAATAATCTATTAAAGCTTTTCCTGACTAAGAACTGAGTTGACAGATCGTAAATGTCGCTGAAATTTAGGCAAAATGCCATTAACTACCAATCTCGTTTTCGATTGTTCAATTTTATGTGAATTTAATGTGGTTTTCAATTGGGATAAAAAATCAATCTTTTATTTTTTATTAAAATTTTTTTTTTTTTTTTTGGATTTGGATCACTTTTAGCAGATCTTGATATTTTTTTCATACTACCACAATACCAATATACTGTGGACAGCTATTTTACGTCACTTTATAAAATTTGCTCTCAAAACAAACGCGCAGTTTCTTGGAAACCAAAATAACGAAATACGAGTAGGTACATAAATAGCCATGAAGGAATTATTATCTTCATCATCTTTCTGTTCATTTTAGGACTACGAACCACCACAAATACTCCAATTGCATCTACCTACAACAGGGGAAACATTTTTCAAGTCGATATCCATTTGTGACTTTTCTAAAAACGAATGCAATTCTAACAGCTGATATTGCTGTTGAATAACGCACTAATACATTAACAAAAGGAGATCGATTTCGTTTCATGTTCCATGAGCAGTGTAAAATCTGAGATATGATAAAAATATCTGGTGGTCCCAATTGAAAACGACATAGTTAAACATATTCAGGCTAGGTTGTATATTCTATAAATAGGGTAGGTAATTTCGCTATTTCTCGTAGATGGACATGGAGTACAGCTTCATAGTATTTTGTACACTCTGTTTTGATTGTGTGTTTTGAGGAGAATAGAAAGACATTGGCTGATCAATTCGCTAAAAGCATATAAGGTACTGAAACTTTTATATTGCCAAATGTGATTACGTCCGTAGGGAATGGAATTATCCTTTAGAGGAATGATACCTACCTATATTTTATGATTCTGTTGGTTGTTTTTCCTTTACATATCTGCATTCTTTATTTATTTACAGGGCTTGTAAATAAGAATTTGAACGCAGCCACGGTAATAAATATAAGATTAAGATATTGAAATATACAAATAAGCCGGAGAAGAATCGAGTCCAAAAATTGTTTAACCACGAAGTAGGTACTTCTTAGTGGAATTTAGTGGGTAAATTTTTTTGAACTGCTTTACCGTACTGTAGTATCGGTACTGTGCGACACTTGACTATATAAAATGCAAAGCATTGAAATATAAAATTTACTGAAAATAAAGTCACTTGATACTGAACTTCAGAGCATTCGATTGTTTAATACCAGGGGCCTGTTTCATAGATCATATTCACATACATCACATACAACATACATTAAAATTATTTTAATACATCTTATACAATATTCTGTTTCATTACTGGAAGTAATGTATGAAATAGTATTTTGTTGTATGTGATGTATTATTTTGACATTTCATATTAATTAATTTTTATTCGCAAAGCGAGTTTGGTTTTCCTTATAACACAACATGTGTTGGTTGGAAATTGAAATGATAATGTTTTATATAAACTATTTTATTTAAATAGCATAAATAAATAATATCTGAAAAAGGATGTCATTTTCGGTGAAGAGCATTTACTTTTTGGTGGTGTGGAACCATACTTAGTGAGTGCGAATATACAGCTTGATTTTTTTTGTCGTGAAGATTGTGCAGAGATGCGAATGCTGTGTGAAATTTATTTTCCAATATTTTGCGTTTAAGCCAGATTACTAAAATGGTAGAAAATTTAACACCCAATATCGTATAAGAGTTGTTAGCCGTCCAAGAACATTTTAACTTGAATTTTAACTTATTTTGTGAAGAAATTTATTATTTTGTTGGAGCGTTTGGGTATATTTATTGCACATTTAACAAGTTCCAATGATGCTTTAATACCATTATAACAAAATATTGTTACCACTTCATTGGCTTAGCAACTCGTATTTGTGATTTACCTACAGCAAAACCGATTGCTGTATGAAATGTATCATAAATTCATATTTTGTTGTATCAAAACAATGTATGATAAAGTTCTATGAACCAGAATCACACATTATTCCAATACTTCTAGTCGATTCTCCTCACATACATTGATGTATGACTGTTGATCATACAATGTTTCTATGAAACAGAAATAATACATCAGAAGAGTCTAAATCATACATTGTATGTAATGTATGATCTATGAAATAGGCCCCAGGTCTCTACTCATACGAATAGAAAAGAGATAGCCACGCAGAATGAGAAAATCTCTTTTTATCAGTATTTGCATTTTCCGGGATTTAGGAAATCTGATTTTACGCATATCCTTTGCGTGTTTTATTTGTTTTTCATCTAATATGTACATTATTGCTTTGTTACATTGACTTTGAAGTGCAGTTCGTGTAGATCCCTCAATTATTTCTATTTTTAATAATTTATTTTAAAGAAAAAGTTCTGGCAAAGTCTCCCAGGTTGGGAGGGTTTGTAACGGGGATGGAAAAGTCGATACAATTGTATCGAATTCGATACAAATGAGTTTGCTCTAGTACAAAAGTACAATTTGCCGTATTTCGATACAATTTATCTATCTGTTCATCTTTCAAATTCTCTTGCAATTTGTGGTTCCTAAAATGGAAAATCAAATCAATTCACGAACTATTTGTATTAAGTTTTACACAAAGCATTGACTGGATTCGACTATTCATTAGAAACTCACCCCGTTATGAGTTTTAAGCTCAGGACAATATTTTGAATATGAATGTGCAAAATGAGAGTATTAAGCCTGAAGAGCTCAGGGATTAATATATAAACTACTAACTGTTTCCGCCCTGCTTAGCAAGGTCCCTTATTTTGACAGTGCAGAATCTTAGCTGCCACATTGAAACAATGTAGGTAAAGTTGCCGCTAATAGTTGTTGCATACTACCGAGAATCCAATTGCAAATTAGCACAAGAAATGATTTCCGTAAAGATAATCTCCGCAATCATGAAAATCAGACAAAATTCTTGACAAACACGATCGCACTGTACCCATATTAAAATTAAATTTTTAACAAATCCCCTTAAGGAAAATCAATTTCTATGGATTTTCCCAATCCCCGTTTAAAATTTTCCAATTTTCTCACTGTATGAACCTTCCTTAAGGTAAGATTATACTGTATGCCAAGTGGTCATAAAATGCCAATTTCTGATAGTTCTCCTTTCAAAATATGTTCAAACAATGTATGCTCTAGTGACCTGAATGCCACATTTGACCAGGCTGATTTTGACAGATAAAAATGCCCAAATAGCATAGTGTAATCGGACAATAAGCACGAATGCCAGCATAAAGTCCTATATGCCCATATGCACTTTATTTTGTTGTCGTCGGTGTTTGATGAGTTCGTAGAATTGGGATTAATTTTCATTTTCTTTCTCTTTTTTTCGTATTAATGAATTAATGAAGTCAAAACCAAGGCGCAACCTCTATTCATTTTACACTACAAAAAATTTACCACAATCAATTTCGAGCAGTGAACACCATAAACAAATAAAATAAAATAATATCTATTATTTTACTACCAGCAAATTTCCAACTTCAACTTTTTTGTTCTGTTTTCTTAACAGCATTACCCTTCTACAACGTTGGGTAGTAAATAATAAATGCCATAAATGACCATCAAGGCAAATATGACTATATTGATCATTTTAGTCATTATGCTCTTATATATACAGCTTTGATAATTGATAAATTAATGTGAACGAAATGTTCATTTGACAGCTTATCTGATGGTAATTTGCCTTTTTACATTTATATACAGTCTAATCAAAGAAAAAATAGCTCAAATCGGACGACCCGTTCAAAGTTTTGGGCGGCCTTAGGCATGCACCTTTTTTTAAATATATATTTTTTTTAGGTGTGTACCTGTACAGTTTTGTTAATAAAATATTTTGAATTCACTTTCTCATACGCAAAATTGTTTTCAATACAATTGGCTCCATTTCAGTACAATCTTACAGCAGTTTTCAGTACAAATCTAAAATGGCATTTTCCATCCCTGTTGTAATAGAGATGGGGAGGTTTTACGAAACTCCTAAAAAATTATTACAAACAAAACAAATGTTCAACTTGTTTAAAAAAAAAAAATAATAATTTTAATTAGAGTTAATTTTGGGTTTAATAAAGAAGTCACTTCGTATGGTGGATTTGCCATCTTCGTTTGCCTCTTGTAAGATCACTTATATATTGATTTTGCCATTGGTAAAAGTAGCCCCCATGGTGGGTTTGCCATTGGCAAAATCAACCAATCAAACATCATGACACAGAAATAGAAAGCCAATCACACATGCTGTTTTTACGATAAAATATTCAAAAACTCTTTTTCTTGTTGGAAACATAAGCAACCATACTTTCACTAACTGCAGCAAACATGCTTACAAAACATATTACATATGTTACAAAATGTTTTTTAACAAAAAAATATATAAATAAAGGACGACTTAATACCTAAAGTTATTGGTTCCCATTCCCAGCAGACGAAAACATAAACTCAAAACCAACTTTGGTGGTGTCTAGCGGAGAACTGTCAAAATTTGTGGGAAGTTTGCGCTTAGTGGTGTGCAACAAAAATAGATATTTCGATATATTTGTTGTTTGGGGAAAAAAATCAAACCTGGCAAATGCACCCCCGTCGACCGTACTTGTAAAATCACGAGACCTAATGTCGTTTTCCATTCCAGCTGACTCTTAAAACACTCACTACGACAAATTCGAAGGAAGAAAAATCATGTTTTATGTTCCATTGGGCACGAAAAATCTAAAATCTGAGAGCAAAATCCGAAAATCCCAATGGAAAAGGACATAACCTTTAAAAAAAAAATGTAAGCGTAAAATTTCATAATATTTCAAGCTTTACGTCGGTTTTTATCAACAACGATGAAGTTTTAAATTTAAGGCGACCTACCATTAAATCAGAAACACAGGCCGACATTTCTCATTCTGAAAAGAAATTTAAGTAGGTACATACCTATAGAAAACGAAAAAAGTTTCGTGCGACCCAGTGGTGAATTTTATTTCAATTGATTTTTACACATTTATAATAATGCAATAGGTCTATTCGCGTACTTTCCCGAGCCAAACACCAACAATCTGTCAAACATAAACAATTGAGCGATATACTCTCTCATGTCGTTTTCCATTGGGCAAAAAGAAGCGTCCGGGAGAGTCCGGAATCGAAAAAATCACTTCTGAAATCGTTCCATTGGCACAAAAAATACTCTTCTGGTAATTCTGAGGAGAGAATTTCGCTTCTGGATTTGAAGTCAGCAGAATCCACTCAAGAAGCACTCACACAAGTGTAGTTTGTGTATTTTATACAAGCCAACTGACGGCTGCCATAGATTATTTTTTGGCATTTCACCAATACTCTTGTGGATTCAATCAGAAGCAGTTTTCTTGTTCCATTGGACTACAGAATGAGTAGATCCCCGAGTTAAACCAATGAAAAACGACATCAGAGACCTGAGAAAATATCCCAAAGTGGCCAAAGTACGTGGATAGACTTCGAGCTACTTTGAGCTACTTGATTGCGTTCGATTTAAACCGCGTACCTACGCGAACGAACCTAATAAAAAAAACTAATTTCCTTACGCGCAAAATTAATAATTCGGTTCAAAAAGCAATCCATTGGTGAAATATGTGTAAATCTGAAAAAAAAAATCGAGATTTCTCAGAAGTACCCAAGATCAAACAAAAGATTGATTTATTTTTGCCAAATCGAACATAAAAGGCGATCTCGATCAACAAAAAATATGATTTTTGCTCAAAAAAATGTATCTTCTTGCCATTGGTCTCACTCCGGGATTCACTCATCCTGTAGTCCCATGGAACAAGAAAACTGATTCTGATAGAATCCACAAGAGTATTGGTGAAATGCCAAAAAGTAGGTAGGTAATCTACGGTATAGCTGTCAGCTGACTTGTATAAAACACACAAACTACACTACTTGTGTGAGTGCTTCTTCAATGGATTCTGACTTCAAATCGAGAAGCGAAATTTTCTCCTCAGAATCACCAGAAGAGTATTTTTTGTGCCATTGGAACGGGTTCAGAAGTGATTTTTTCGATTCCGGACTCTGCCGGACGCTTCTTTTTGCCCAATGGAAAACGACATAACAGAAATTAATTAATATTTTCACAGCTCTATATCTGTATCCGGGAAAAGCTAAAACCTTTATTCACAAAATCCCTTTTTTAAATAAAACGTAAATGCCGACATTATACGTATATCCGGTTTGCGACAATAACCTCCTTCACCATGTCGTAGAATTTCCTCTTCCTTGCAAAATAACAAAGAATTCCAACTCCACTTCTGTCAAAACATGGTTTCTTCAGTTGCGAAACCACAACAAAAACAAGAATTCCCACAGCATGATTTTCATAAACTAATGTGGTATTCGTTTGGGCTTCTTCAGATTTGCCCTCAGATTCCAGATTTCGTGTGGCTAATCGAACATAAAACTTGCTCTTGCTCTTTTTTGTGTTGATATTCGTGCGATTTGAATATGTGTAGTCTTCGACACTTTTCTAAGCGATTTCCATTCACTGGTTAAATTTTGTATTAAAACATTAGAAATATTTGTCCCGATTGATTTCTAAATATTTATATATAAATAATTTACAAAAATAGATTCACTCGATGCAATGCCTTTCTTTGCTGGAGAAAAAATTCACTAAAAAAGTAAACAAACTCCATCAGTTGTCAAACTCAAACGCACTTGTATTGGTAAATCTGAGAAAATATCTAGATTCGCAAAAGTGCTCTGAAATCTGAAAAAGATTGCTTTTTCCTGTACCAAACGAACATAAAAATTGCTCTGAGAGCAAAAAAAGTGCTCTGAGAGCGCCCAATCGATTACCACATAACTGTTGAGAAGAAATATCTAACAAATCTTTACAAGAATTTGAAATTTTATTTGAAAATGGAAAACAAAACCGAAACTAGTTTGCTGTTCAGCGATTAATTAAAACTGCCAATGCGCATTATTTGTTGTGTGCATTTGTAAAAGGAACGGAACCACACAAAAGTGAAGTAGAACGTCATTCATTACAAATTACAAAACCAATTCACCGGCACTTATTATTAAACAAAACTATTTATGTACATTGCTTATCTAATTGTTAATACACGTGTTTAATTGTTATATCATAAAGAAATTTATATAAATAAATAGGATTCATAAATTCGAACCATCTTCTAGAATAAACTTTGTCAAAAGAATAAAACAAAAGCCACTTACATAAAACTGGTCAGCCGGGGCTCGACACACTTTTCACCACTTAAAATTCACTGAGATACAACTCTTATCATCACAATTAAAAAGATTTAGGAACAAAAGTAAATAAACGTAGTGCATTCATCGAATTAATGCAGATGCGCGTTGATGTCTGGTAGAAAATTCGGACGCCAAGATAAACGTCTGTCTGACATTTGCTTTATTTTGTCAAAATTGCTGTAGCAAAAAAAGAAAACAAAAAAATAAGCTTTCCTGTGTAGAGTAGGGTAGGTTGCTTATTGCGAATATTTTTCGGTGTAAAAAAAGAAGTACCTATAAATTATTTACTTTTGAATTTGTTTTGACTGTTGGAAGGCATTTTATCAACAAAATTACAACAGAACAGCCAGAGTTATCGCAGGCTTGCTGGTGTGATAAGAATTTGCTCATACGTTGATGATTGTACTGTTGGTTTCATACAATCTCACTCGGTGATTTATATGGATGGACATCCTGATTCTACCATACACCATGCAGAGGATACTGATTGTTTCCTAATTTTCCAGAAGCCAAAATGTATAGGTACATATGGACCGAGATATGGACAGAAGAGGTCGGTAGTGGGCCAGTTCCTACAGATAGCCAGACCTTTCATTCACTAATTTTCACAAATATATCCTTAAATCGTAGTTTCTTTTTATTATTGTTACCTATATTACTGACAAGTAACAACATCATTTGATTCACTATTTAATTCAGCAAGTATTGCTTTACGCACAAGTTTTTTGGGTTAGAAAACACGCTTCTGATATGCATTTCCACACGAGGCATTTGCATTGGGTATAAAGAATCCAAATTGAAACCCATCTCAAAATCCTCTTGCAAAGGCGCACTTGGCGTGTCTCGCACCAATTTTAGCTAATCAGTTACTAAATATATGTAATATGGAACCGTACTGCGAGCATTTAAGCCAGTGAACGCCAAATGCGGCTAAATAAGTGCACCAGAGCACATAAGTCCACTGCCTTTTGTCCCTTTGGGTTGCAGGAGGATGCACAATTTGTTGTTAAGGAATGGCTAATAAAAAAGCGAATTATCCCGCCGAAGTAGAGAACACAACTCACACTTCAGATACAGAGTACATGGAACTGAGACTGCCATCAGCTTTCCCAGTTAAACACTTCCTAATCGGTTGCACGAAATTATTGGTGTTCCTTGAAGTATGAATACCGTTCAAAACCGCAGATTTTATAATTATTTCCGAAGGCGATTATGCCACCATTCGTTGCTGACGTTCGTTAAATTCCTACTATCATGTAGATGCGCAGTTGTTGAGAACAATGTACCACGTAGAAGAGCGTACTTTCTTGCGTTTCGTCATCGCTAACGCTTCACAATCACAATACGGCACTTGTACTTTTCCTCACAATCACATGCTTAACTCCATTTGGTATAATTTGTATTCATCGAAGATCGAAATCCACCGGCACTATCTAAATTTAAACAATTTTGGAGCTCAAAACAATACTCCTTCATTCAACTGCTGACGAAAAAGCTTTCAAATTCAAAATGGTGGCGCACTTCCTGTAAAAGCTGTCGGCAAAACGTGGTTTGCGCCATCGAATGCCGGCGAATCGACTCCAATCCATCGGAACAAAATCCAAATTTATCTACATCATAAAAAGGAACAAAACGACGTCACCAAGAAAAATGAGGGACTACGCCCCGCTACAGCCAACAAAATAAATCAATAAAATCACATTTTCTTCCTTTTTTCTCACTTCAAGATTCTCTCAAGATATTTTATTGAAAAAATTGGTTCACTTTTAAAGTTGGCCGCTCAAAAGAACATTCGAAGCAAAACGTTTTGTACAGGTAGCATTAATGGAATCCATTTTCCTACAATAAGAAAAGAACACATTTAGAAAAAGGGTGCTCCGCTTTACAGAACAATTTTTCAACTTACAGTATAGCCAGTTTATTTAGACCTTGCACGCATCTTTCTGCGTTTACGCTTCAACCTACGCATACGCTTCTTACGCCACTGTAAAATAAATACAACAATTTATTAGTTTCATAGTTAGGACACAGGAAAAAGTTAGAACAATAAAAACTACGAGCAAATTCGTCAAACACTTTGAACGAGACACGTGTCTTTATATATGGAACGCCATTTGCAAGCACTTATTGATTTTCTTTTTCACTTTTATTCTATTTAGTTTCAACTTTATTATTTATATACAGCGTTTGACTGAATTCACTTTAGAAACACACGAAATACTTTTCTATTTCTTTAATATTAAATTCTCACCTTAGCTCTCATTTTCTTAAGTTTCGGAAAGAATTGCGGCGCAACTCTTAACTAGTCAAATGATGGAGAACGAAAGACAGATGAACGGAAATTATTCTACATTTTGCTAGAAAAATTTCATGTTCCAGAGATACCAACTGCGTGTGCGCTGAAATAAAAACGTGTGCTGAATGCATACAGCTTGTGCTCGCCTGTAGATGGCGAAAGAGGCAATAAGTGCCATCTGAAATGAGCGCGTTTCATTATTAAATTATGAAACACAATTGCAGTTCACGTCATATCATGTGAATACAAAACTAATTTTGTTTGTGCTGTTGAATGGGTATAATATTAGGTACTCTGTGCCTTGATTTTGTGCGGTTTTTGAGGCGATGTCGCTAGGGAACGTTCCGAATCGGATTTGATTGTGTGAGTGAGCCGCGCGCTGTGACCAACGTGACCGTAGTGCAATAATTTGGCACTTTTTCGAGGACCCTCATACTATATGTTGCTACTTTTTCCCTTTTTTTAGTATGAAAATTCACTTTGGGAATTTTAGAAACGCTGTGATTTCCAAATGAATTTCTATAAAATATAACGCTGCTATCTCTCAGAAGACGATTATAGTGTTAGGAGAGCCAACAATTGTTAAATATTGTGCGAAAATTCTTAGATTGCAGAGTAGCTTTAGAAATGACACTTTTTTCTTTCACCGCTCTTTGTTTTTGTTGCTTTTCACAATTTCGCAACGATCTCCCGGATTGTTAGAGAAAGGTTATAAATTTTGTTTTTAGTTTCACGCAATACAATATAGACTGTAAAAAGATCACTCTCTCACAACGTTTCTTTTATAAATAAACCCAAAACAACCAAATAACATTAGAATTAGATGTCTTTAAGGTTGTTCTGCGGGTAAGACAGTACTTCAGATGCAATTCGTTTTCAAATGACAAATTTTAAAATGAAAACCTTTTAGCTCTGATTTTTATTTATAAATATATAAAAAAAATAATTGAATTTTGTTTATAAATTATATCAACTCATTTTTATATCTACTTTTAAGATCTCTTTACACTATTTACGCGTTATTTTTTTAACATATTCATTTTGAAATCACAGTTTTTGAAAACTTTTTTAAGTACTATTTACATGAGCGCGAATTGCGAACAAATGAATTTAATTGTATTTACATATAAATTAAAAATTGATTTGTATACTATTTACCACCAAAGCCTTATATTAAACTAATCTTAAGTCTAATCTAAAAAAAAATCGGACTCTCAATCGATTTAAATAGCTCAATTTACAATATATTACAGCAATTGAAAATTCTTGCAGCGAATTGTCACACTTTATTCACAATCCACATAAAACATTCGCGGATCCACAAACCCACGAATGAAAAAATTCTATCCCATTTAACATTAAACAATGATTGAAGTGATTGAAGTGTAAAAAAATTCGCTTGTTCGTAGTTCGTTCGCCATTGGCTCTCATGCGAATAGTCCTAAAATGTGAATTTTCCAAATAATAAAAAGGAACAAAGGAACAACAAATTGTATTAGTGTCCTCGAAAAAGGTACCAAATTGTCGCACAACGGCCACGCTGTTGTCATTTCTTCTCATCCGACATCCTTCTCGCTAGTACCTAAAAAGGTCGCGTGTGGGAAAGCTCGCCTGGAATTTGCAGGAACAAAGCGATATAAGAACAGGAAAAATTGGAAGTTGTCAGTTCGCGACATCACTCACACATTTATAGAATCCGCCTATACGTGAACCCTTTCCGACACCGCCATTGCGGAAAAAACCGCACAAAATCAAGGCACTGGTTAAAAGAGAGCGACATTATAAAGGGAAAAGTCTGGTTTTTGTCTGGAACACAACTGAATAGAATAACAGATACCTATAATTTTCTCCAAGAATTGGTTTTATTTCTAGGTACAAAAAAAAAACCCAACTGCCAAACAGTACGTCCTTTAAGAAACTTGAAACAAATTTTATGTGGCCAGAGAAGTATTTCGGTCGAATTTTGAAAATAAAATAATCGCATTCCATTTTATGTAGATAAATATGAACTCTTTCTAGAAACAATTTTAATTCTGTTTTTTTTTTTTTTTTTTTTTTTCAAGTTTATTATAAATACTTTTTAGTGGCTATAGTTTCTTAACAAAACTATACTTTAACCACATAAAACCAGTTTTAGGCTTTTATATATATTGAAGCTGTTAATTCAAATATAAAAAATATTTTAAATAGTTTTAATGTACACAATCGTCCTTTTCTGTTGGAACTCGACTCGATTCGTATCGCTTACGTTGTTTTCGATCTGGCAAACAGATCAATGTTTTGGTTCAATTTTTTTTTTTTGTGATCGAGATTGATTTTTATGTTCGATTTTCTAAAAAGAAACATTTTTTTTAAGAAATCTCGATTTTTCCCAGATGGCTGGCGGCTACGATTTGTTTATCGTTATCGTAGCTTTTTTAACTGAATTATTTGTTATTAACGTGTACGGAAATGAGTTTTAAAATTAGTTTATTTCGAAATGCGTTATTATAAATGTGTGAATACCTATCAATTGAAATGGATTTATAGCGCAAGTGGAAAAAGTTTTTTTTTCTGTGGCCAACTCAATACACACAAGAACCAATAAAATTCTTCGGATTTCATGTTCGATTTGGGAGCAGAAATCTGAAATCTCAGATTAAAATCTGAAATCGAAAACGACATTCACCCCTATCCGTTCGGAACGGAATTTTCTCCGATCTCTGTACGAAATCGAAGGAATTCTGTTCCAGGTATCCGTTCTGAAACGACTTTCGGAAAAAAATTTCCTTGTCTTTTTGCGTCATAACATTTGACAGATACATGGCACATCCGAAGCTCTCAGACAGCAAATAGCTGCGGAATATTTGAATGCGAAATGAATGCGTTTATAATGTTTCATTTATTTTGTTCCGAAACTGATACTTCGAACGCAATTTGAGTTCCGATCAGAATTTTTTAAGAACGGGTTCCTCGATAGAGGTGGTTAATTATATATTGCTCCTCTACACTTATTTTTAAATAACTGATAACAATGCTTTCTTAAATAGAGATTACTATCGGAATATAAAATTGTCGTCAAACATAGGTATTACCTTAATTTTAAGAGATACAAACATATAAACGTTTGCTCTCAACTCTACCAAATTCACCAAAATCTATATGCGAAGATATGGTGCTCTATGAACTTAAAATTTTGTAAATCAAGCAATATTGCAGTATAAGTACTATTATATTTTACAACAGCTCGCTCTGCTTCTTAGTATTGGCTGAATATTTCAGGCTACCTACGAATATTCACCTTCTTAAACTATAGGTAAATTGGTTTTAAAAATCTATATTTTAGTAAAAATATAGTCAGTCCATTGTTAACATTACATTTTGCTGTTAAGATTTTCTTTAAAGTGACCAAATGCGAAAGAAGATTTATCACATACAAAATATGGGAGAATTGGCAGCACTGCTGGCACGTTTTCTGAAGTTGTGTTTTGGGCCAAAGATAATGGAATACTTGGACTTTAATGCAAAAATTCGGTATTCTAAAATGTCTATTTTACTATCTTTTTCAAATTAATCAAAGCCTCGAAACACAAGACAATAAAACACCACGATGCAAATAAAAGCAAAGATGATTGGTGGCCGGCCATTAGAGCAACATGCTATTTTGTAATCACAGACGGGGGTTGAACATATAAAAACAACAATTTAAACAAATGCGCGTTCGAAAATATCCATCTCTTTTTAATATGAGTAATTCATTTCTGTTTTGGGCACATTTTAGATTAGATTGACTCTGTACACTTCTAGTCAAAACAAAATCGGTTTAACTTGAAACCATTGCATACTTCTCGGATAAAAAGACTGCTCCGCTCCAATTCAATTCTTCTTATACGGACATTTAACTTCAAAACTCCAAAAAGTATGCAATGAAGTAAACGGTTTTTTTTTTTTTTTTTTTACGCATTTATAGGTTTTATTTTATTTAGTGGGGGCAATTTAAATGAAAGAGTTTTGAAAGGTTCCAAGAACATAATACATACATAATTATATTTATGTAAATGATTTTCGATGATTGAGTATATTTTCAGGCGAAGAGCGGCTTTAACTTCTGAATCATTTGCCAAACATACATAGGTCGTTGTTGCTTTTACTAGAAAACTGTCAAAAAAGAAACACAAATTAATAATTTATTGTCTGTGCTATGAGGGCAGATACCTACCTATAGTTGGCCTCAACTGATTTCCAGAAAGTTATTTAAATTCAATACTTTACACATATCCGCCGCCACTTTGGTGATAATGCTGCTTTTATCAATTTTTTTTTTATTCCAAAACTCGTAAGGACCAATGCAATGCAAACTACTAATTTTCACAAACATAGAGTTTACGTTGCCCCCAAAGTCATTAGGTACGACCAATGACTTGCAGTTCACAACATTTGTAGCCAGGACGAAAACCTCTGCGCGGCCAGTAATAATTCCTGCCAAAGGAACAAAGGCCGATTCTCCACATTAACATTAAATTTCCATTAAATGTACATCTGCTTTTATTCAACACTCGGTCTCATGTCTTTTTTTATTATTTTTGTACTCTTTTTGCAGACCTTTTGTGTGGTGTCAAAGCGATTTCGGAAAAACTACATACATCGATTCACTGGCACGAAGAGTCTGTTTCTGTTTCATCCTTGGAGTCCGGCACGACGGATATGTGTGTACATAGCGACAAATCAATATTTCGATTACTGTGTGATGGCTACAATTTTATTCAACTGTATTTTTTTAGCCATGACCGAAACATTCGAAGAAGCAGAGTAAGTCCTACATTTTAAATTAACCCTAGCGAATTTTTGTTTATATTGCCAACAGATGGTGCTGATAGTCCATTAACATTCAAATTCATTAAAAATCCTTTTAGATACATCTTCCTAGCCATCTACTCCCTCGAGATGTTCATCAAAATCATTGCTAAAGGCTTCCTACTTAACAAATACACGTATTTAAGAAATCCTTGGAATTGGCTGGATTTTGTTGTAATTACCAGCGGATATGCCACCATTGGCATGGAGGTGGGCAATTTAGCCGGTTTGAGGACATTTCGTGTACTGAGAGCATTAAAGACTGTTTCCATAATGCCGGGTAGGGACATTTTTAAAAAGGCCCATTGGTAAAAAACTTAGGGGTTGTCTTTAATTATTTTCAGGCCTTAAGACCATCATAAATGCATTGTTGCATTCATTTCGACAATTGGCCGAGGTTATGACACTAACGATATTTTGTTTAATGGTTTTTGCACTTTTCGCCCTACAGGTAAGTAGACTTTGAAGAACTTTTGAAAAAGCTAACAGTGTTTCATTACGAACTTTCTACACAAAAAAAAAGGTATACATGGGCGAACTTAGGAATAAATGCGTTAAGAATCTTCCAGACGACTGGGTCAATTTAACAAGTGCTGAATGGAGAAGGTTAGTATTTTTTGAGCTTGTATTAATATGGCAAAAGGGAGCGATCAGGGACTTGGGAGTTGTGAATACCAAGTCACAATAAAATACTAATACCAATCTGATCTCTGAACATCAAAATTTGTAAAAATGGGGTCCCCTTCGCAAGATTTAATTCAACTGGCTATTTTGCTATTTTAGCGAAGTTTACATCAATAAAACTTGTTTTCAAAAATCGTTTTTAAGAACATGGCATACACGAGGTTTTTGCTTTCAGACACTTCTAACTGACAGGCGTGGCAAATGGAGAATTAGGTGGAGGATAATGTTGTTGGATATTTTATGTAGGTACCTACTTTTGTTACTTGTGCGTCGTGCCATTGATAAATTATAAAGAATACTTTTAAATTAGCAATGTTATATACCTACATATAAATAGGCGAAGGGAAAAAATTTTGTTAAATTTAAATTTATTTGTTCAAAAAACCCGGCGAAAATCGTTGGAATTACCTACAGTTTCTTGTTATATTTTAGTATTTTGTGTTAGAAAATAAATTTATTTGTCAATTATTTTTCAAAATAATTTGTTAGGTTTCAATTTGACAAAAAACATGTTTTCTATGTTAGGGATTGAGAAATGGAGGGTGTAACCTAGTGGCTATAATTTGATCCCTAATAGACATACAAGTTTGACAGATATTTAAATATTGTGGAAAATAAACACATTTGTTTTAAAAACATACAAATAAATTTCTAAATAGTTTACAGTAATGGAAAATGAAGAAAAACTGTTGGATCGAGTGTCTCATTGTGGTGAACCCCAGTGCAACTTCTATAGACAAAATGGTATAACCATGTACAAAATTCCAAAAGCAGTTTTAAATTCACAATTCCATTTAAAAGGGTGGTCAATAGTTTTTCCCATTGGAAAAAAAATTTAGTTAACATTTAAAGGAATTCGATATATTAATTGAATTGAAAGAGGTAATAAAAGATACTGCACGCGTTTGGTCAAAGGAGCATTTCCAAGCAGAAACTTTCCAAAAAGTTTCCAATATGGCTATCGAGAAAGTCTAAGATAAATCTCGGTAATTTGGGTCCGCCATTGGGATTTGCGATAATGCCGCACAAAAAATAGAATATCAACAACAATTTCAAGAACTTTAAACTGTTTATAAAAAGAGTCTAATCATAAAAAAACAATTTTTTTACGTGTACCAAACAAATTTTCCATTCCACTTTTAAACGTTTCAAAAATAGTTTATGGACCTGGGGCTATTTTATTTTTCAAAAACATTACTTGAATTTTAGACAGACAAGGCATTTATGGCAATTAAAATAGTTTGTCTTTTATAAAATAAATAAATTACTTTTACAAAAATACACGTACTGATGACAGATTCCTGTACATGTATGATAGGGTTCTTTTCTTTGCCACTAGATATCGCTGGCCAACTTGTACATTTGACAAACAAAATAAAGAGATCGGTTTTATTAGATTTCTGGTGAGGTCACGATAGAAATGGAAGCCGAGACAACAATCGTAACATTGGGGACGTTCATGTATTCAGTTAACTCTCCTTTTCACATCGAGCCGAAAACCGTGTTTTTACGAAAACACTCCAAAACTTCTACGCAAACTGAAGTTTTCCCATTCATAAATCACATTTTAAAATGATTCGTTTAAAGTCGTTTTCCACAAAAACACCACGAACACGACTTCCAATCGTTGGGATATTGAACCAAACACACCTTTTACAATATTCAGCAAATTCAGCAGAATGACCGAACAAATGTCTTGATGACACACAATTTAAAATCATTTTTTGCAATTATTTGATATGCTAATACGTATTATTTTTTAATGCACTAAATTCATTTCGTTAATAATTAATGCGATCGAAATTCGTAACAAATATATTTTGCACCGAAGTTTAACGACTAGTGTCTCACAGCTGATTGAAACGTCAAACTAGTTGGTGGTCGATGTGAATGCATCGACGAGTTTTCGACGAAAACACGGTTTTCGGTAAAGGCACCAAGTGACAGAACAGAAACAGGGACAGAAACTGAAACAAAACAGAAAGTTTTTTTCGTTCTGTAGTAAATTCTGGTCCTGTTTATGTTGTTCGCACAGCTACACAAAACTGAAACAGAACCGATCCATAAAAACATGGCTGCCGCCTATTCTATCAAAATTTTTAAAGACGATTTACATGAAGCTTTTCGAATTGCGGTGTATAATTTGTAACTCATACGTGGCCATCACGATATTAAATAGTACGATGCGAAACAAACAGCCAGATGACAGATGCTGAAAAAACATATTTCTGTTCCCAATTCTATTTCTGTTGCAAACGTATTGGATTCTGTTTCTGTTTCAGTTTCTGTTCTTTGTCACTTGGTTCCTTAAGGTGTGAATAGGGTTAAACTCTGACAGCTGTCTGACTTCAAGTTCTGATTTGGGACGTTCAAGTATCTAGTTTAGTAAGTCAGACAGCTGACTTGATGTATTTCTGTTTAGATTGGCTTTTTAAAATCTGTGAAAATAATGACAATTCCGGCCTTTAAATTAGAGCTCTCGCATCATTTTTGTGCATATAACTAAATAAGAATGAAAATTTGTTCTGCTTCTTTTTACTAATTTTTTTACATTTTAAGATCGGACAAAATTTAAGTGCCGTAGCTATTTTTAAAAATTACTACGGAAGCTTAAAAAAAATAGATGCACGGCTGAAAAACTCGAAACTTTTTCGTTCATTGCAAATGCGCCTAAAATTTCGAACGACAGAATAGCAAGACCCGCACTCTTTCGAGTTACTCTATAATCGCAATAACAGATTTGAACAAAGACACAACCCACATTTTGCTGTATTCTTAAAAATAGTTTTTCAAACGACGGCAAGGCGCGCAATGTTTAATTTAGCATGATCTAAGAAGAAAATCCTTTAAAGATGTGTCAATACACCACTTGCTGTATTACAGCCAAACCGCATAATTCCATAGCGTTATCGGACAATAGCTTAAGTTGGATTACTCCGGTTCAATACTATTATGACATTCAAATTCAAGTCTGAGGTGGGTACATGCTGTATTAGGACACGGAAAAGCAGTCTTTAAAGCACCTTGTAAAAGAGAGAGATATATAAGTTAGGTTAGGTTTATCGGTGGGTAAGTCAGCGCGAATCCTGCCGCACCCCACTTAGGTTGGACCCATCGTGACGCCTTTGTTGGGAAGGATATATACATAATTCTTAGACAAGCTTAGAGATGTACATACATTAATCACTTGTTTTACCTAGTGACCTCTAGAAAGGGTTAGCAAAATGAGCCATTATCAATCTGTACCTGATTCGCCTTTGTTCCATGACCGCCGCCGTCTATAGAAATACTAAAATATCGGTTTATTTGCTTTCAGTTGGGTGAATGATACGGACAATTGGTTGTACGACGTCGAGGAATTGCCAATGCTCTGTGGAAATCTCACTGGAGCCAGGCACTGCCCATCAGGTTTGTACTAGTTTTTGAAATTTATCCCAAACGTGCTATATTATTTCCATCCGCAGGATACACGTGCCTTTGTGTGGGTGAGAATCCCAACCATGGATACACGAATTTTGATAACTTCATGTGGTCCATGCTAACGACCTTCCAACTGATCACCCTCGATTATTGGGAGAATGTCTACAACATGGTAACTTGGCCTAACAATATTTTTTTTTTGTTGAGGTAAATGCTAATGGATTCCATTTCCAGGTACTTGCTACATCGGGGCCCATGAGTGTCTCATTTTTTACAGTGGTTGTGTTTTTTGGCTCATTTTATTTAATTAATTTGATGTTAGCCGTAGTCGCGTTAAGTTACGAGGAAGAAGCCGAAATTACAAACGAAGTAAGAACCACAAAGTTACTGCCAAGCTAACCCGTATTCATACCCACTCAATTTAGGAACGAAAAAAAGACTTATTGGATCACCGAGAAGATTCAACATTTAGCTTCGACCCGTCCATATTAAATGTTAAAAAGTTAAATAAGAACTACAAAAAGAAAATCGATTCACGCAAGGGAGTACTCCTGGCTTCGTACAGCAAAAAGAAGACACGTCGGAAAAAGAAGGGCAAAGACGGTGCTCCGAATGAGAATGGAAACGGCCAAGTAGACGATCTTTCGAGTTCTTCTCACAAATGGTTACATAACTTTATTTTCTCTTAGAGTAAAAGCCGATCGGCGACACCAAGTCCGAGCCCGAGTCCGCGACACAGCACCGATCGGCCACAAGCGTTGAACATTCCAAATCAACGCGCCCGGGGTATCTCATTTCAGGATGAACAAAATAAGAATCCAAACATGTTATACCCTTCAGGTGAGTCGCCAGATATACCCAGTCCTAACAAAGAAATAAGGCCGATTCTCGATTTGCCATTGTCAGACTACAAAGGTCAATTAATGCCTGGCAGCCGGCAGGCCAGTTCAAATGCCAGCGAAGGCGGTGGAGTGAATCGAGAGTCCTCATTGGATGATTCCGGTGTCGTGGACGATCACGAGGAACAGGACACAGGTAATGAAATGGTGAACACATCAGCGGTGGAGTTACAATCCGATTTAACTCCGGTTACACTTGCCTTATCACCGCGCGAGGTTCGTTTAATTAAGTGCAATGGAAATATTGCACGCATTAAGAAGCATAACATTTATGCTTTGCATCAAGAATTTTCCTCGGAAATAGTTGTTATAGGTACATAGTATTATAGTTTAGTTTACCTAACAAACGAAATGATTATTTAAAATTAACTTTTTGTTTCTTTTGTTTTGTGGAAATCTTTGGTACCGTTTTCACTATATGGTACTTTTTTGTTTTGTGTTTTTTTTTGTGTTCTTTTTTCTCGTTCTCATTCGCATGCCTATTTAGATGATCTTCCCGATCGAAATTGTGATAGATGTGTTCAATGTTGCGTTGACTACGAGGGTTGGCTGCAATTCCAAAATTGTTTATATAAAGTAAGTTGGATTTTGATTAATTTTATTGTGGTATTTCGGGCCTCACAGTCAAACTGGTGCGCTTAACAGTTACCTACGTTATGTTCGTTTCTCGTTGTAGCGTTGTTTTTTTTCAAATATAATTAGGCCAAACAACTTTTAATTATGTTTTTGAGTGAGAAAAAATAGGGCTGTAGCCTTAATTTTTTTTAAATTTTTTGATCGTGTTTGTTCTTGTTATAAACACATTGTTGACGCCGCACCGGATTGTTTAATCGAACCCACTCAAAAGTCGTTGTCACAAATGGCAGCTCGATACCTACTACTCGCATATTATATCTGTTCTACTTTGAAGAGTTCTGTGATGAGATCAGTGTTGCCAGAAATTTTCCAGCAGAATATGCCAAAATAAGAAAAAAAAAAAAAAAATTACAGGTAGGTATGGGTAATAAAACAAAATATGCAGCGAAAGCAAGACTTTTTAACAAAAAAAAAAAAAAAAAATCATTTAAAATTTAATTTTTGTTCCATTATTATAAGGAAAACTTAAATAAAATTGAGCCGCAATTCACTCGCAGTTGACTTTTCAATTGAACTTGTTTTTGAAGTTTGACAGCTTATACTTCAAATTGAAAAACTGCCATACATATTTTCAGTAATGCAAGATATAGACTATTTTTATGGATGCGTTTATTATTTGTAAAGTAAAATATACAACGCATATTTTCTTATGTCACATTTCTATATGTATACATTATAAGTACATTTCGCTTAACTACATACTTTTCCCTCTTGATTGCCTTTTATTTTGTATACTTTTATTAAAATTTACCTGAAAAAAAATCTTAAATTTTTGAAGAAAAATACAAAAGGTTTTTTTTCTTTAGCGCTTCCTTTGTTTCATACTTTAAAAATCAAAAATAAAAAGAGGAATAATCTTAATCTACTATAATCATGGAGACTGACTGGGTAGCTGTCACTGTAAAAATTTAAACTGTCAATGTAATTTTGTTTTGATGCCCCGGTACCGTTCCGATTCGTCTCAAATGAAGCCTCTTCCGACTTTCGCGTTATTTGTGGAGCACGTTACAATGTGAAATGAATTTTGGTTAAGGAGCCGGCACTATCAAGAAATAGAGTACCTACATTATTAAAATACTCGTACATATGTAGATTATTTGAAGTAGTGAAAAAGCAGATATTTCAGTTGATGTTTATGGATGGGATGCTAATGAATGTAGTCAAGAAATTTGTGACTGCAGTACTAGTTGACCAACCAAACAACTATAGTTGACAGTTGGCATAATGTGGCTGATGTAGGAAAATTGACGTTCCTGACCAATCAAGTTTTTGCGTTCAGGTTACATCTTATCCAGTCCAATATATTCGACTTAAGAGAACTAAATTCTTGAATATGCCCATGCCCAATGAGTTTGCTTATTGACATAGGATTCATTATTTAGCAATCGTTTTTTTATTCGTTTACATTTCCCATACATACATCAGTACTCGTTATTCATGAATAATGCAAAGAAATCAGCGTAAGTTTGTAAATATGTTGGCTCTGTCAATGCATAGTTTGCATTTTGACACACATTGCAAGCTTTCAAAAGTACTTAGCAACGTTTCGTGAACAAAAAGTTGTGATTTAACAGATGAGCGTTTGTGAACATACCCGTTTCTAATAAGTGGGTATATTCAGCAAAATAATTTTTAATAGAATTATGTCGTTTTCCATTGGGATTTTCGGATTTTACTCTCAGATTTCAGATGCTTCGCGTTTGTGGTAGTGCGTGTTTTAAAAGTCAGCTGTTCTCAAATTGTAATTTATGCGTATAAAAATCAGCTAAATGTATGTTGATATCCATTGCTGCTGCCAATGTAAATTTTTCTCTATTTTTAACAGACTTGTCTTTTAAATACGCAATTAATAACACACATATGA
This sequence comes from Cheilosia vernalis, assembly GCA_949126925.1. Lineage (NCBI taxonomy): Eukaryota > Metazoa > Arthropoda > Insecta > Diptera > Syrphidae > Cheilosia > Cheilosia vernalis. The sequence continues at coordinate 40,796,224 of OX421361.1, read as the reverse complement.
CAAATGTTTTGGGGTTAGTGTAAGGATTCGCAAAATTGCTCTGACTCCCAAAAGAAGTGTTTTTTTTTTACGGCCAATGCAACATGATACATAAAATCTGACAGCCAGCTGATTTCGAGAGCAGAAAAACTACTGAATCCGAATCTGAAATGTCCCAATGGAAAACGATTTTTGAAAAAAATGTTGTGCTTGGCGCAATGGCAGCAATGCTCAAAGTTGATTCAAAAACTTACCGAAATGTGTGCACATAGAGAAATCATTATTGAATTTCAAACAATGTTAAATTCATTGGGCCTTTACAATAAACATTTTTCGTTTCGACTCTAAATTTTAGTAGTTCACAGTGGCTGTATGTTCTATACACAGATTTGACTTTCGTTTCGGAGTTTTTGTCCGAACGGATACGGGCTGAATATGTGGAGCAAAATCTGCGAAGGTTAACCTTTTGTTTGGTTTGTTTTATTGATATCGGTTTTGAAATAATGTCCTAATCGGTAGGACAAAAAAAGATGTACCATCGCTATTGACATAATGACGATTTCAGAACCCAATTCTGTGAGGCTTGGAAGAACCTTCTAAATAACATACCTATGCATTTCTTATTATCGATTTAACCGCAATATCTTGAACTTTTTTCCTATAGATTGTTAGAGATCCATTATTTGAATTAGCAATAACTTTGTGTATAGTATTGAATACCATGTTTCTAGCCATGGAACACCACGGAATGAGTGAGAGCTTTCGACAAGCATTAGATATAGGAAATAAGGTACTGCACACTTTTTGCTATCCCTTTGGCATATTTAACGAATGTATTTTCTTTTTAAGGTTTTTACTTCAATATTTACTTTTGAATGTATCGTTAAGCTGCTAGCATTATCAAAAGAGTTTTTTCTCTGCGGTTGGAATATTTTCGATTTAATTATTGTATCGGCCAGTCTGCTAGATATTATTTTCGAATTAGTTGACGGTCTGAGTGTGCTTAGAGGACTGAGATTGGTAAGTGTGCTCACATATTTAACTCGGAGACATGTGTGTCAAATCGATAATTTTTTTTTTTTGTTATAAAATTTAGCTTCGGGTATTAAAACTCGCCCAATCATGGACAACCATGAAAGTCCTTCTGAGCATTATTATTTCGACAATTGGTGCCCTGGGTAATCTTACGCTGATTTTAGTTATAGTTATTTATATATTTGCTGTGATCGGAATGCAATTGTTTTCGAAAGACTACACACCGGAAAAGTTCGATCCAGATCCTGTGCCAAGGTAACAAGAACGTGTAAATTACTAGTACGAACAAAAATGCTTTAATCCCTTGCTACAGGTGGAATTTCAACGATTTTTTTCACTCATTTATGATGATTTTTCGAATTCTGTGCGGTGAATGGATTGAACCGCTTTGGGATTGTATGAGAGCTGAAGAAGAGGTATGACAATTCGAACTTTTTTTTAGCATAATAAGACATTTAGGTCTCGGTGTGGGATTTTTATTTTTCAGACAGAACCACAACCAATTAGACTTAACTTTTATTTTCGTTTCGTCCTTTCATTTACAGCAAGGAGCATCGTCGTGCTTCGCAATTTTCCTTCCAACACTGGTGATGGGCAATTTCATGGTGCTTAACTTGTTCTTGGCCTTGTTGCTCAATAGTTTCAACTCGGAAGAGTTGAAATCCAAGAAAGAGGTAAATTTAAACATTAATTTGTGAACTCATTTTCTCCATTTCGATGTCTTAGTGTGTGTTTTTTTCTAAAAGAAAAGCAAAAACAATCATTGGCTGTTCATATATAAATGTGTTAAATTTATTTAGTTCTCAATTTGACTAGATGTTCAATGTGAGTGCAATAAATGCACTAAAACAATATATAATACAAATTTTAAACCTACATATTTCTAAAATCAATTTTCTTTTATTAACTAACAAATTATCTAAATTTATTTACTTAGGAACAAATTAAATAAGTTATACGCAATTAAACACCACTACCTAAAAAAAATCGTGTCATAAACATATATTACTCTTTAACATTTTAGCGTGGCATGTAAATTAAGCTACATTATATTTAACAAAACAAAAAATAATTTCCTAAATGTTGTTTGTCAATATTCTATACTTTTCTATGTGTGTTTTTATTGATGTGCCTTAAAATAATGTGTGTATCTGAAAAATGCAAACTAATTCGCACTAACTAAAAAAAAAAAAAAAAAAAAACTTGACAAAAAAAAACTGTTTGCTACTGATTCACCTTCTCAATGTGCACCGTGTCTATCAACTGTCACTCTCGGACAGATTTTCAAGAAAAAGGTAATTCTTCAAAGGTAGTTTGAAACTTGTAAAAACGAAATGTTATCCCTTAGTTGCCTTGTAGTTATATAGCTTATTGGTTGAACGTTTATTTTGGATTCCCTTGTAAATGTGCCTTAGCTTAGTTTTTATTTTTTAAAAACCAGTAGAAGTATTTAGTAGAAAATTGTTTACAATTGTCGCATAAATGGCTATTAATTGGAGAACAAAATTATCAACAAAGGTTATAGTTTGCACAATCAGGATTAAAAATTCCAGTTTATGTGAACTTTATTGCAAACGAAAATTTGAACCTTATCACGGATGGACGTATGATAAATATTGTATTAACTTGACAACAAATATATCTAACAGGAAGTTGGCGAAGAGTCAAAGCTTGCGCGGAGTATCGAACGTGTGCGGGATTTAATAAGAAGAAAGAAGCAGGCACGCAAGGAGAAGAAGGAGCTGAAATATGCCACAAAGTTCGAACAAGTCGTAAGGGAGGCGCAGACAGCAGCAGTCATCATGCAAACCGAATCAGAAACGAAATTTCATAGGTTAAGTTATCAAGTAAGTGCTTATATCATTATCTATTAGAAACCAAAACAATTGACTAGCTAGATGTCAAACTTTATATAAAAAAAAAACTTACCTACTTAAGCTTAGTACTTTGCTGTTTGCTCGAGCAAAATTTTCGATCCCATACAAAATGTAGCTAAGTGGTACGCTGCTCGAGCTAAAAAATCAAACTTTTGTTTCAGAAGGTACTACATCGTGCATCTGTCAAAATTTAGCGTACCCATTTAATGAGGCAGCACATTTTCTCAAGTTTTCTTGAGTTTTTTTTAATAACTTCCTCAACGAGGAGTACCAACAATCGGAAATGGTTAAAATTAGAGAGAGTTGAATTTTTGAAGTAAGTTATTCCAATGAACAGCTGTTTTTTGTGACATTTATCCACGGCGCTCTCTATGTCAAAATTTAGCTGGGACTTTAGCTGATGTTTGGAGAGAAAAGTTGGAGGCCAGATAAACCAGATAAACCGCTGCTCGAGCAGTGTACTAAGCTTAACAGTGTCATGTGTCAGTTAATAGAATGCCGGCAGTAACAGTTCATAGATTTGGTGATCTGAACGTACCTACCCAATGTGCGTAGAAAAATGGCTGCCTTTTCCGTTTATTTATATTTTAAATTGCTTGAATATAGAGTTAAATATTACGAACTCTTATCAAATTGAAAATCAAGTGTCACTTCAGTTACAGTCATTAGATCGTGTGTCACAAGACAATGAGTAGGTATGGCCATGGTATCAAATGCTATGTCAGAAATTCAAGCCAAAAACTTATATGTCAAAAAACCAGAATCATTCTTTCGACAATCTGTCCAACAATTTCCTCACTTTTTTGTAATTTTGTCATGTGATCTTGTTGGTTTTACCATATTTATAGCCTGACATGTAAACTTTATAAATATTTGACAGGTGATAATTGACTATTCCACTCAGAGATGCCGTTTCATAATTTCGTTGGGGAGTACAATATAACTTTTGAGGGATTATACAAAACGAAAATTTAGAAATTTATTTGTAGCTAAACGTTTTTCAAATGCGGCGGTTTCGATGTTGGAAGCCTGTGGGCTGTGGCGGCCATGTTGTTTTGGTAGAGTCTCTCTAATTTGGTGTTTATTATTCATTCACGCACTTTAGTATCGAAATAAGTGTTTGTCAGTGAAAAGGATTTCCAAGATCCGCAAGAGTTTGCTAGATGGTAATGTAACAAAATCGAACACGAAGCCAATTTTAATGAAGCCTCCAGAAGGTAAACCTCGTCTTGCAAATTACTAGGTAGAGAAATGCCAAGGCAAAGTAAAAATAGATCAATCCGAAATAATTAAAAAAATTGGAGTACCTACAATTTGACGACAGTTTGTAAGATAAAAGTGCTGCCAAATTTGAATTAAATTTAAGTGAATTAAATTTATTAAGGTTCAAATAACACTTTGACACAAAAGGTAGGAGTTCGAATGTGAAAGGAGGAGTACGGGAGTACGGAGATGGTGAAAGTAGTACAATACTCCTATGGGAGTACTTTTGGCAGTACTGATTTCCACTTTTCGTTTATACTCTACAACTCTACTTCAAGAAAGACGTGTTCTCCTATAGATCTAATCAATGATTAATGCAAGAGAATTAAAAAGCAAATAGTAGTAATTAAAGATTGAATTATGTATTTTTGTGTCCCAGCCCTGCTGTCACTTTTGACAACAAATTGTACGCATCATCACTACTTTCGTACACGATTCAAATTTTTTTTCTAGTTTCGTTCACCAGCGTCAATTTTGGTGAAAGGTATCTAGTTGAAGTTAGGACTGAATTACATTAAATCACTTTTTTAATAATAACCCCTTTTCGGAGAAAAGAGTTGCCACTTTTGTGATTATATACTATTCTCTTCTTTTCTGGTTTACTTAAATAATGTCAAACTTATTTTTGTTAATAAATTTTGATTCAAAATGTTTTATACGTTCGAAAGTTATTGAATCTTTGAAAATAGAAAATTGCTGTTAGGTTTTGTGTTCTTTCTTTCTATTTCGTGGTTGAGGTTGTTGCAAGACGACCCTGATACTTTTTGGTATAACAATGTCAATGAAAAGCTTCTTGTACTTTCCAGGAGTCAATGAATCGTCCCGTTTCCGGATCCGATTTCGGGTTTCAAATTCCGCTTAAAGAAGGTCTACACACGATCATCGATGGCGGAGAGTACGAAGAAGAGTACAAGGACCACGAAGAGAACATCTGCCTAAATGACAATAATCAAAAGTAATTAAAACTTATTTTATGACTCATCTACAGTAACTTAACAATTTCATTTGATTTGCAGAAACGATTACACCCTTTATCCTCAAGTAGAAAGAAAGTTACTACATCAAGTGTCTTCCGGTTTTGGTACCCAACAGAACGACAGTCGCGACGAGCCAACGTTTACCGAATCTATAGAGTTGCGTCTAATGGGCCAGTACAATTCAACAGATACCGATCCAGGTGATCAACAGAGTGTCATACTTCAACGCGCTGACTCGTTGCGTCAGCACGACGAAGCATACCTACAGTACCAGAAATCTTTGCTCACCAGATCGCCGAGCTATCGCAAATCGCTCGATCGTCTCTCACAGTCGAGTGAGACATCACAGAGATCACTCATTCCATCGCGAAGTAAATCCGAACATGAAAATCTTCAGAACTTCGACTGCACGCCGATCAAAAGGGTGTCCAGTGGACACTCGTTGAACACCATATCCATGGAGCAGGACGAATTTATGCATCAGGGGAACTTGCGCGACGAACTTCTCAATTGTGACCAAAAGGAATTATTTCAATTCCTGCAAGACGATGTCGACAATAGCAACAATTACTTCAGTGAGACTGTTGGCTATGGCAGCGCAGTGATCGAGGCTGAGACCGATAGCCTTATTTTGGATGCCAAAAAGGAAGTTTGTATATTTTCACCGCTGCGCAAGACATCGTCGAGTAGTTTGAAGTCGAATCTTAGTTACATTTCCAACTCCATTCTGCAGCAGATAGAGCAGAGGCGCAATGGCAGCTTCTGCGAATCAATCGACAAGGTATTTGGCCGATCGGAATCTCAGGGAATTTTCAATGGCAGTGCCAATGGTGATGATTCACATGACCAGTTGCCTCTCGTGGGCAACTCGGAGTTTGACAACATCATTCAAAGTTTCGAAAAGGAACTCGAAGAAATCAAAAAATCAACAACCTCTCTAGAACGAAGACTATCGAATCTGTCCGAACCATCACCCGCAGCCGATGACTGCAATAAGGACATCCTCGATCATATCGCTGCCATAGAAGCTGATCATGCAAACTACGAAGTAGCTTTTGTTCAACGACGACATCATGCAAATTCGAGCATAGATCGCAACTCTGTGAAGATCAAGCGGCGCAGTCTTGAGAAGCAACGCAAAATCGACGAAGACTTCAGTATATCGAATGAAATTCGCAAGATCTGTGACCAAATGCATGCGCCATTCGCTGAAGTTGGCAGCACATCGCCATTTCTACGACGCAAGAACGATCTTTTTAGCGCGCAGTTTGATCGATTCAAGCGCCTTAGTCTGATCGAGCGTGTCGATGAGCTTCCCGAGGACGAAAAGTCCGTGATCCGTGTCGAAAGCGAGAAACTGCCTCGCAAGCACCTAGCGGCAGACCTAAAGGTCGATAGCCTGTCCCTTAAAAGCACCAACAGCTACGAGAACCTGCTCATACAGAAGCAACGAAATCAACAGCAATCAGCCGAACTCGCTCAATCACAGCAGCAACCGCAAAAAGTCGTGCCACCCACGCCACCGCGAACACTGAAATCGATAACACCACACCCAACACTGAAAACGACCCTCCCAAAGGCTGGTGAATTGAAAATGGACGGTTTCAAAGTGCATCCACAACCCTTCGACAAAGCCACCTCGTACAGCTTGAGCACCCAATGCGATTACACCTCTGGGCAAACGGAGGAAGACAAAGCGTCAGCCATGGCGGGACAGAAGTCAACCTTTACCAGACTTACTGAAAAACCATGGCATTGTTTGGTCTCCTACGTGGACGATCTTACCGTTGGTGGGAGACGTAACTCGCAGGGAGCATACAATGATCCAATGTCTTTTCCCAGTTTTGGCCATAATAAGCCGCCAAAGGTGCCGCAGGACTGTTTCCCGCAAAAGTGCTACGATCAGTAAGTTTTACATGACACATTTTAGGGGTGTTTTAATGTCTTTGCCTTTTGCAGCTTCTACTTTCGATGTCCGTGCTTTATGTCCTGTATGGACACAAAGTGGGCGAAAAATTGGACCCAAGTGAGGACGGCAGTCTTAACGGTTGTAGATACCCCAGCCTTTGAGTGGTTTGTTCTGGTTCTGATATTTGCGTCGAGTATAACGCTATGCTTCGAGGACATCTACTTAGATAATAATAAGACACTGAAGAGAATCCTGTATTGGACGAACTTTTCGTTTTGTATAATTTTCGTCATCGAAATGGTGCTGAAATGGTTGGCACTGGGCTTCTCCAAGTATTTCACGAGTTTCTGGACGATACTGGACTTTATTATTGTTTTCGTGAGTATTTACTTATAGAAACTATTTTCTTTATTAAATTAAGTATGTAGATATGAGCATGACGGCGGTAGGTGTGGCAATATTGAGCAGCTCTTTGCTCTGAATGTACAAATATTTGAATTCGGTATCAGCATAGGTAACTATAAACCTCTTTAAAAGCTGCTTTCTTTTAAGGACTTTCCTAAACTCAGTTAAATTGAATGATCTGGCTCGTAGCCATAGGGCCCGCTGTAGTGAATATTTTTTAAGTGAAGAGAATCAAAGGAAAGTAGAATCTTCAACACGCAGTTGCAACACCTTCATACACTCTACTTGCCATTTTTGAGACGTGTATTAGATATTTATCCCAAAAATAGAATTGACTGCGGAGTACAGTTCGTGTCAGCATCTTTCTGATGGTGATGTGTTAACTCACTTCCTCAACAACATATTCGCTTGATTTTTGTTGGGAAGATTCTGCAGAGATGTAGTGCTGTGTGTAATTTGTTTTCCAATATGTTGTGCTAGTCTTCCCAGACTTTGAAGACTGTTTTCCCCTTTTTTTATGAGCCCCATGAGTTTTCCCCTAACATCGAAACAAAATTTGCGGATGAAATTTGCTTCACATATTTTCATACGAAAAAATTAAAAAGTGTAAGGCGTTTTTATAAACAAGCTTTAAATATGCATTTAACATAAAAATTACAATGATTTCTATGGAATATGGGAGTCTGTAAGATAAAAAAACATGCAAACGTTTTCGCTTTCACGGACGTTTTGCTTCAATTCACTTAAAAAACGAAAGGAAAACAAAAACGATAGTTATTTCGCTCCATGTACCTACCTATAAAAATGAGAAACACTTTCGTTTCGTGCGAAAACGTTTGCACAAATGAAAACGGAAAAAGTTTTCGATTTCGCATGACGTCTTTTCGTTTTGAAAAGCGAAAGTGGTTTTCGTGTCCTTTTATAAGTCGTTTATTTTTTTTTTTCTTTTGAAATGATTTTTATTTATTATATCTGAAATTTAGCCGTAAGCCCTAGCAGCTAGTGCTCCCCCATATTAATTTTGTAATTTATTTACTTATTAATCAAATTATAATAATAATAATATATCTGAAATTGTGTCGTTAATTGTTACATGGTTAGTTTATAACTATTGACAAGCTTGAAATGAACTAAAACTTTCCTACAACCAAGTCGTGCACTTAAGTTCATTATATTTAGTTTACTTATTTATTTTTTTCCAATTATTGTAAATGTTCATTTGTTTTGTTTTTAAACTTCGCAACTGTAGTATTATCACTCTTAAGTAACGAAGAGCTATTAATTTTCTTTTTTACTTTCAGGTTTCTGTATTCTCCTTGCTCATCGAAGAAAATGAAAATCTTAAAGTGTTAAGATCACTTCGAACGCTACGAGCTCTGAGACCACTCAGAGCGATTTCGAGGTAAAAACTGAACTTCTAAGCGAAGTTCTAATTTATATCACTTAAAAATAACTTGATGTGCACTTAAACGTTCTAAATCTGTGTGAAACTGCATTTATCTTTTCCTTTTTACATCTAATAAGAAAAAGATTTATACTATTAATTTTTTTCCGAATATATTTAAAAGAAGGACTCCAGGTTGCTGGTGCATCGATTGGAGTTGTCGCCTTATTATCAGCATTTCTTGGTTTTGTATTAGATTGCATTTGAATTTGTTTTATTGCTGCATGTGATTTTTTTACAAGCTACAATTTTTGTTACATATTATAAAAACAAAACAAAAACTGGCCACCTCCCTCCGCCGTTCTATTGCAATGGAATTACTACTCCGGTTTAAGTTCTAAGTCCACGACATCCACCCAACCCAAGGAAAAGTTTCGGGTAATTTTTTCTAAACTCAGTGTAGGTACCTTTATGGGGAAGTTCAAGAGTCTAGTTTATTAATTTTTAATAAGAATTTCGTGACAATATGTAATCATTGTAATCGTATTATGTATAACTAACGTGCCAAAGTGACTGAGACTTAATTTTGTGATGAAATGATTGCCAATGGAGTCCATCAAAGAATTTTTCAAAGCTGTTGGGATAGAAGTTTGGGGTTGGGGAGAGGTGCAAGCCCTGGGACCGCCCCCGGAGTACGCCACTGGACACTTAGAGCAAGTGAAGGCTATAGGGCATAAGCATAATTACTCGGTGTGGCCATCAGTGTAGTACCATTTTCAAGGCAATAAAAGGATACCGTTTTGTAGGTCTTCTCTGGCATAAGTCATCTACAAAGGTATGATTAGGCCTTTCTCCTTTTTTGCATAACTTTGAATGGAAGATATGCGATAGCAGTTCCCGATACTGACCGGAGACTACACCTTTTGGCTTATGCCCATTTCAAACCAAGCTGAAAACCGTGTTTTTGTCGAAAATTCGTCGATGCATTCACACCGAACACCAACTAGTTTTCGTTTGACGTTTCAATCAGCTGTGAGCACTAGCCATGAAACTTCTGTTCTGTGTAGATTATTTTGGTTAGGTACAAATTTCGATCGCAATGATTTACAAATAAAATCGATTCAGAGAATTTATAAATTATTTTAACCCATCAATTAATTGTGAAAAATGATTTTAAGTTGTGAGTTGTGACATTTGTTCGGTCAGCTATTCTGCTGAATGTGATGAATGTTGCAAAAAGGTGTGTTTGTTTAAAAACAGCCCAACGATTGAAAGTCGTTTTCGTGGAATTTTCGTGGAAAATGCCTTTAAACAACTCGTTTTGAAAGCTGAAATATGTTTTTGCGCGAAAACCAGTCTTTTGGGTCGGTGCGAAAAGGTTAGTAGTCATCTTCTTTAAATTTTTGGCTACGTTCGCTACATATTTTAACGCACTCCTTGCAGGGATCTCGAGGATATGCATATGCATATATATGTAAGTCTGTAGAGAGAATACACCCCACTTACCAATCGTCAAAGTCTTTTAAAGTCCCATGGTCAGTTTATACCTACATCGCGAAGTAGGGAGGTTTTCAGTATACGAGTATTGTAAGCTTTAATGCTTTTCAAACTGCTTATGCACTTTGTTGAAGCAGTCGCCTTGAATCTTGTGAAAGTTGCTTATGCTTATTCAATACATATAATTTTTTTTAAATTTTAGTTTTATTTGAATTGCTGTTTGTTCCCCCAAGCCGAGCATGTTTTATTTCAAAAATTCTTCAATTCCTTTATCACATGTACATATACCACAAAAACACACAAGAACGTCTCGCAATATGCATACAGCGTGATTTGCTCCTAAAGGGTCTCTCATCAAATCCTCGAATTAAACGAAATTTATCTATTTCACATGTATACAAAGAGACTCCTTTTCGGGTGTAATCGCAGAGCGATTTCGTTACACTTTGCTTTCTAATTGCTTACACCAACACAATGAGACACAATGTTCGTGTTTTCTTATCGTAAGAAAAAAATATAATTTGTAATCCTTTATTACCGCTTTTCGAGTGAACATTACTTTTGCAACTGAATTAAAAAAAATATATAATACACAAAAAATGGCCGACACGGAATGACTAGGCGCCGATGGCGCCACCAATCTAAACCACCACATTTAGCAAACTATATTCTCAGCTGATTATTCTTTAAAATTTTCCAGGTGGCAGGGAATGCGAATTGTAGTAAATGCTCTCATGTATGCCATTCCATCAATTTTCAATGTCCTCTTAGTTTGTTTAGTTTTTTGGCTCATATTCTCCATCATGGGTGTACAGTTTTTTGGTGGTAAATTTTTCAAATGTGTCGACGAAGACGGTGAGCTGTTGACCGTATCGGTAAGTCTATAGGTCCAAGGACTCCTGCAAAGCTTAAAAGCCTCAAGCTAGGTATACGCTCTTAATTGTATGTTATCATCGTAGGAGGTAAATGACAAATGGGACTGCATAGAAAAAAACTACTCGTGGATCAATTCGAAGATCACCTTTGATCATGTGGGCATGGGCTATCTAGCCCTGCTACAGGTGGCAACCTTCGAAGGCTGGATGGAGGTCATGGCCGATGCTGTAGATGCTAGAGGCGTTGACTTGCAACCGCAGCGAGAAGCGAATCTATATGCCTACATCTACTTTGTGATCTTTATAGTTTGTGGGTCATTCTTCACGTTGAATCTGTTTATCGGAGTCATCATCGATAACTTTAATATGCTCAAGAAAAAGGTGTGTAGATCTACTTTAGCCATGTTAAACTGGGAGACCGTAATATTTTTTATCTGGGTTTAGTACGAAGGAGGTGTGCTGGAAATGTTTTTGACAGAGTCGCAGAAGCACTACTATACGGCGATGAAAAAGCTGGGCCGCAAGAAACCCCAAAAAGTGATCAAGCGACCGATCAATCATTTTTTAGCCATGTTCTACGATCTGTCCAACTCAAGGAGGTACAAATGCCCCGGTTATACACTCAGTCATTTTAACTTTATTTTCACATTTCCGATTCCTTTTAGATTCGAGATCGCGATCTTCGTGCTGATCTTCCTCAACATGCTGACCATGGGCATCGAGCACTACAATCAACCGCATGCTGTATTCTTCATTCTAGAGGTTAGCAACGCTTTTTTTACCACCGTCTTCGGATTGGGTAAGGCTGATCTTCAGTGATCCTCGACTGAGTTTCATAGTTATTCTCACGTTAACAGAGGCCATAGTGAAGATCATCGGACTGCGTTATCACTACTTCACCGTGCCGTGGAACGTGTTCGATTTCCTCCTCGTTTTAGCCTCCATATTCGGGATTCTGATGGAAGACATCATGATTGATCTGCCGATCAGTCCGACTCTGCTGCGGGTTGTACGAGTCTTTCGCATCGGTCGCATATTGCGTCTGATAAAGGCTGCCAAAGGTATACGTAAGTTGCTTTTCGCGCTGGTGGTCTCACTGCCGGCACTCTTCAATATCGGAGCCCTTCTGGGCTTGATCACCTTCATCTATGCCATTCTGGGAATGTCCTTGTTCGGACATGTCAAACTCCAGGGTGCGCTCGACGATATGGTCAATTTCCAGACATTCGGCCGCAGTATGCAACTACTGTTTCGCCTAATGACTTCGGCCGGATGGAATGATGTTCTAGAGTCGCTGATGATTCAGCCACCAGACTGTGATCCGAATTTTAATCGCCAGACCAATGGAGACTGTGGCCATCCACTGTTGGCCATAACCTATTTCACTAGCTTCATTATAATCAGTTATATGATTGTAATTAATATGTACATAGCTATTATCCTTGAGAATTTCAACCAGGCGCATCAGGAGGAAGAGATCGGGATCGTTGAGGATGATTTGGAGATGTTCTATATCCGGTGGTCGAAGTTTGTATCCATAGAGATCATCCCGCTACGATATTCCGTATGTTCTAAAATTCCATACTTTTTGCAGATACGATCCACATGCCACACAATTCATCCATTTCTCCCAGCTCTCTGATTTCATCGCCTCCTTAGATCCTCCACTGGGAATATCAAAGCCAAACACTGTAGCATTAGTATCGTTCAATTTGCCAATCTCAAAGGGTAACAAGATTCATTGCTTGGATATACTACATGCTTTGGTGAAGCATGTGCTGGGTCATGTTGAGGAGACCGATAACTTCAAGCAGCTTCAGGAGCAAATGGATGTTAAATTTAAGAAACAATTCCCCACTCGTAAGGAATTGGAAATTGTGTCGTCAACTAGAATATGGAAGAGACAGGAGAAAGCTGCCAAGACTATTCAGACTGCATGGAAGGACTATCAGAGGTAATCCTCGAAATCGGTGAGTATAATAATTTTAGGTACTGATCTAACCGTTTTTGCCTTCAGGATGAAGAAGGAAAAGGAACGTTCAGTTAACTCTGGCGATGACGATGGAACACAGTCATCGAGTCCCGGCGGATGGCATGCCAAGTTGTCGGCGCTTAACTTTTTCCACCTTCAGGTACTATTTTATTTAAATATATCCTTTTCTGGTTTTTGGTTGTGTTCAGTCTGTTATTTTACGTACAAATTGGGTCGTTAAGTTTTCAACTTCTGTCAAACGTCAGAGAGTGTTACTGTCATGAAAGAGCCTTTCAATGCAGCCGTTCGAGTTCCGCATTAAATTATTATAGGTTCCTTCCATTCGTTCCAAAAATAGCTTCCACTAGGTACTTTAACCTCCAATCGATATTTTGTAGATCGTTCGTCCTAGATCCTAATGCTGGAATTGTTGCAATTCAATGGCTGATCTGTTTCATAAATAACAGATATAAGACCGTTATTTTCTTACCAATTTCACGAAAAAGACAATTATTTTCCTACCAGACAATTAACACACATATGTCCTTGTTAAATCATTCTTTACTAAGCTTATAATATTTTCTTAAATTATTTTGCTTCCGTGGAGCATAACTACTTTTCTTTTCCATTTAGGTCAGTCGCCGTGGTACACAATGCTCAAGTCGAGCATCGTCAAGGAAGTCCTCTCGAGCCTCGGATGCTTCCGATCTTAGTGAGTTAGCCGGGCCATGGTTGAACTTACCACTGATGCTGGTCTCTGGTGCCGATGATGTTGTTAAGGACATCAAACAACAGAATGAAGATATCGGAAAGCGGTATATTACTATTGTTCCATATTCTTCTTCTTTTTTCTTTTTGTAATTTTTCACGAAATCTTTTATTATATTTATTCTTATTTAAAAACAAAAAAAAAAACACTTTAAAGCTTTTCTAGGATATCATTGTCATGCGAATGGTTGCTCGAAGAAATGATGTCATCAATATTCGTTGAAGACCGAATGGAATTTCCAATATTTTCCACAAATAATTTTAATAACATTTTAGGTTCAGGTAATGGAAAGAGCCAAGACAAATGATTAGTAACATGTATAGTAAAATACCAAAGCAAAAAAAAAATTTTTTGGACCACATCGGCGACATAACATTTATGCGTAGTGTAGTATAAGTAGCAGATGACTTCATTGGGCATTTGGATGTAAAGACTTTTATTATGTCAGCAATTGTGAAACCATATTTCTATAATAGATAATACCATTTCATTTTAAGAACTATTTAAGAGAAGGCATTTTTAGTTCGTTGTTACGGCAGCAAAAGCAATTGCGGATGACTTTTTTTTAAAGGTTTATCAGGAAAATGTTTTAAAATGTCTGTGCGTAGTCTTTGAAAATAACATATAAGCTTGGCATAAAACAGCTCTTTACATGACCTTATGCCCGATGTAGGCACAGTGCTTATAGAATATTAGGACGGTAGAAAAGGTAAATATAGAAATAGAAATAAATAAATTGCAAACTAGAAATTGAGATCACATTATACTTATCCGAACATGAAATAGATCCCTTGTGCTGGACTTACATCGGTATCACTGTAGCATACACAAATAACGCTAACAATTCGGCTATCACTGAAAAAAAAATAATGCTTAGAAGAATATTACTCATTGTAGACGTCCCAGAAACACAACACAAAGTTCACAGTCCTTTATACGCAATAAATACTACTATATTACTATCGTACAAAAACTCAAGTCATTTCATATTGGCTGAGTGACATCAGGATTATCATATCAATGGCAGACCTGGGTTAAGGCGTTCATAGAATACTTTACAGAGCTTTGCTGACGATAAATTAGCCAACTTTTTAAAACGTACTGTTATGGAAGTAAAAACACACGATGCTGTTCTAGTTATATTCAATAACTGTTTGTTTGTCATCTTCAATTTCGAAAATTGGAAAACCCAATGCCGTCAATTCGGTACCAAAAGGTGTTAGGCTGAAGATGTTTATTTGATATAGACGGAAATGTTATGAACAAGTAGCAGATTATGAAGGTGTAGCAAAACGAACCCTATTTTATATGGTTGGTGCTGGAGGAAAATTATGAAAAGTTTATAATAAACGACCACGTACTGAGAAAATTTAAAAAAAACCGGCCAAGTGTGAGTGTCACTCGCGCACCGAAGGTTCCGTATTTGGCTAAAGTCCAACACATCAGATATTATTTGAAATCTATATCATTCAATCTTTCCCCTCTTCATGAATTCATCACAATTTAGTTTAATTTAATTACTTAATATTTTTACTCTCAAAAATTACTCGCAGATGAATCTCATTTTCTAATTATTACCTAGTACCCAACCCACACCAATTTTCCATTCTGTATGCGACATGTCCCAATTGAAAAACTATTGACTAAAAATATATTACTTTTATTTTGTTCTGTACTCCCCAAAAAATGTATTATACTCCCCAACGAAATTATGAAGCGACAGCCCTGGTGTCTTTGATGGGGTCAATTGTGCACAACTGCGTTGTAGATTAGAACATAAATGAGAGCAACGTATTTTACATGGTAAAATTATCTTTTTTGAAAATATCTTGTAAACTATTAACTTTTCGGCAAAACAGTATTCAGCACATATTTAGATAAGAACATGATCTACAAAAAAGGAATTTATGTATTTTTTTGTGAATCAAGAAATAAACCCTTTTTTGGGCGAATGAAAATATTTTTTTCACCAGATTACTAATTAATCCAAAACCAATAGATGTATTCCTTCCATTGGTATTTGTCGTTTAACTAGAGGTTATACCAGATGTTCCAACTTATTTTGTAGATTATTTTACAATTATGTCAATATAACATTTTTTAAACTTTTTGTAAGAAAACCGACCAGGTACTTCTTTTGAAATTGAGAGACTTCACTCTCGATTTAAGAGATTTGACATTTTTAATTTTTGTATGCTGAAAGTACACGAACGGACCTAATATCTGGTTTTCTAAAAGCTTGTAATCTGTCACTGACCTGTGATTGTACTCAGTCATGAACTGTTCAACTACTTATAGATTCGACTTCTACCACTCCATAAAAGTCTACTGAAAAAGCTGTTCATGTGACCTATCTAATATAATCAAAACTGAGACACATCAAGTCAGACAGCTGTCAGATATCAGATTTACTTAACTTTATACTTGAACGTATTTGACTCACATCGATATTTGCTTGACAGGTGGAAACAGCTAAATTGGCAAACAAAAAGCGTGGGTAACTCCATTTTTAACTGTCAAAGACTAGGTATTTATTACCATCATGTTGAATGCCATATCAATAACTAGATGCAACGTACTTGCTTTGACGTATTGCTCATTTGTCAAAATAAAAGGTCTGTTCCCTTACTTTCTGGTTGAATATTGGCAATTACCACATATCTCTAATTTGGGAGAGATTTCGCTCACCGAAACGAAGTATAACCAAAAAGAAAAGGAATGCGTTGAACCACAAATTTGAAAAATGTGAATTTTGCTTAGGCCGGAATATTTAAATATCAGTAGAACAAAGCACAAATTTTTGTTTACCAAGACATGAATTGCTTTTATTGCAGAAATTAAAAAGTTAATTTCTTTTGCTTCTTACATCTATTTTAATGCCTTGCAAGCGCAAAATATAAATGAAAACAAATAAAAAGTCAGTTACAAATTAAGCATGCGATCGATTTGACAAACATCTGCCAGCAATAACAAACTAGCCCAGAGAAAATTCTTGGGCCAATATTTGCAATTTCTTTTTGTGGAAGGTGAATGTTTTGTTCTCTCTTTTTGGTTCTCTTCTGCCCAATCAGTAGGTACTGATTTTGGTACCCAAATCTACTTAGACTTTTTGGTTATCAAAACGAAAATAAAGAACACAATTCGACGGGAACAACATCGTGTGTTTTGGTCAATACTTTCGCTAATTGGTAGGCCTGAGGGCTTCAACTAACTATGTATGATTATTAAAAAAACAAACGATTTTTTTTTCTACAAAGAAGTCAATTAAAAAATACAAAAACTTATCAATCGTTTTACGTACGGTCATGGGTAGTTTTCAGAAGTAGGTATACATTTGAAAATTATATTTTTTCAAGTTTCCGAAAATATTCAGTAGGATTTTATTCCAAATATCTTAGGTACTATATGGCTCCCGGAACGCCAGATTTTTTTTTGGAAAAAATTCCAACAAAAGGGTTTTTGTTTTCAAATTTGGAAAAACTAGGAGAATTTTGTTTGAAAAATATGCCAGAAATTACGTAAATAAGGTTAGAAAGACGTGGAAAATGCACCAGAAAGTAAAATGGAAATTAGATCAGAAAACAAACAAACTCTGACATTATTTCTAGATTTTGAAATAATAATACGAAATATTGCCAAAAAATTAATAGAAATAATACTGAACCACATAGCATAAACAATGGAATAGATGCGAGGAAGAGTATCATTTATATCGTTTCTGGCATTTTTTACAATTATTTTCTTTTTGGAAAGACCTGAAATTTCGGAATGATAGCCTGAAAATTCTGGCTTTTCTCCATAGAAAGGGCAGACTTGTATAGAAAATTTTCTGTAATTGTTGTCAAAAAAATCTGGCGTTATTTCCTCTGGCGTAATTTCCGGGAGCCGTAGTACATAATATATTTGAAATGAAATGAATCTGACCCCACCTACCCACCTTAAAATAATTATTGACTAGCTATGTAATGTAAAGTTCGATGGGGGAAATTTCGATATATTTAGTTTCTAAAATAGGAATATTTAATCGATAGCAGAATAAGACGAATTGCTACTGTAAATCATAATTAAAATTATTATAACCATTATAGTTTCTGAAAAATTGTGATTATAAACCTAAAAAAAAAAAACATTAGGTACTCCGGGAGTGCCGACAGAAGTTATTACTTGAACAATTACGTGTATTTTTCGAATCGTCAGGAAATATTTTGTTGCGCAGGAAATATTTAAAACTGTTTTGGGAGTAAAAAGTAAAAATAGCGAACAAAAAAGTCGACAACAGCGCCACCTATCGGGTCCAAAACTATCCTATCTTTCTAGCTGCATACAAACATGCACACATACAAAGTTTCATTGAGATCGGTTGAGTTTCTCAAAAAAATCGACAACAGCGCCACCTATCGGGTGTCGGTTTCTCGGTGACGATGACGCGGTGTCGTTTTAAAGGTAACGCGAATTCATTAATTTCTTCCCATCTAAAAGTGCCCAACGCGCCTAAAGAAGTAATAACTTAAAAAATTGTTTGTATGTGGAATAACAATTATGTAAAACGTCCTTCCAGTCAACCTCTCTATAGAGGTCTAGCTTTCGGATACTACAAACCATATTTATCAGAATTTTTAGTGTTGTACAAAATATTACCACCAAACACACTCTGTCTATGAAGGGTTGTTTATATACCAAAGTCGCTAGTCGCGAAAAATCATTCAGAAAGATATTTTGAACTCACCAGAAGTGTAATCGGTTTGACTCTTTGCCATAATATGGCTCTGGGCTAGAACTAGGATATTTCTGTGGATATAAAAAATCGGGTAATGCACTGCTCGAAATGGTAACTATACGTACAACTGTATTTGATTACGCATTTTTTTATAATAATTGTTTAGAAATGTTTTCTTATTGTTAATTGGCGTATTGTTTGTGTCCTGGAATGTTAATGTTATCAAAAATTTGCTATCAGACTGCAAACTTTTGCCAAAACTGGTAGCCAATTTTAATCGTTGTGAACCGAAATTTAAAAAAAAAATAGAATAATTTCCGAATGTTAGAAGATAAGAACCCTGTTTGGAATGTTCAATGTTTGATGTGCAGAAATAAGTTTTTGTTTTTCCTTGTAAGATTTCGTGAAAATTTACCAACAAATAAACACAGCCCCCTCAAATCGTTTCAATTTTGTTTTCATCTAAAATTTATTACTATTTTGACATCAAAGTGGTAGCATATTTGTGGAGGCCCCGCGTGCCAATCGTCGCCGAAGTTTCTATAATTTCTTTTTACGCCATCAAGATGCCGTCGATGATAGTTTAACCTCACCATCAGTACATAGAAAAAGTAAATATTTACACATTTATTATTTTTTTTTTTATTTTTCACATTACTAAATTTATTATTGTATTTTCAATATACACACGAATACAATTTTAACAAACAAAAAAATATTTATGCAACAACTTTTAACTTAACTTTCACAAAAATTCTAAATTAAAAAAAAAAAAAATACCAACCAACAAACCAAATCACAGGCATTACACCGACAACCACGAGCGACGATAAAACGATCATAGCGCCAACGCCAACTCGGAAACGTGCAACAAGCTTTATACGCAAAAAACCACCGTTAGAAAGAGGTTTGTCAGCACAAAGCGCTTTAAGAGTTAACAAAAATGCTTTTGTCTGTATGTGTGTCCAAACTTTTAAATCCCTTTTCCTTGATTACACAAAATTTGTTTTTTCTTTTTCTTCTGTCCCCCTGCCCCTTCTCTGTGATGTCCTTAATGTAAATGGAAACACATCCACATTCAGCCGATGGACCATCAGAAGTGAGTATTTTGGTAACGAAACCATCTCCAGAAGCACCAACGGGACCATCGTTAAGACCGGATAACTCAACATTGGTGCATGTGCTGGTACACCGGGAGAGTGAGGAATATAAGACCGAAACCGATGACGAAGAGCAAACAACAACGATCGGTGAGTATTTACAACGAATTGAGCTGTAGTATAGAAGGCGAAAAACTTTGGGGTCAATAGATAACGGTTGGTCAACCAAGGCAAGTAAACGAGCTACAGGAAAACCCTCTTCTACTTGCGATCCTACGATGCTTCGACTGAAACCTACCCAAAAGTTTGAACTCAAACAAACAAATTGTTCTGAGGAGCTATGCAAAAGATCCGATATTGATATGAAGTGATTTATTCTGCTCCCCTCATTTAGTATTCGGATCGATGCTGCTTACCTTTTTTTTCTGATCGTGCTTACGAGCCTATTATTTTCGAAATATATTTTGATTGCCTGGACTTCAACAGAAGAAGATGTCATCCGCCCAGGTATAAACTTTCTGTATTTCTTGGTATTCCACTCATTTCGGACACTTTGCAAAAGCGACTTTATATCTCTTTCTATTTTCAAATAAAATTAAACGACCTTCGAAAGGAGTTCCCAGCAATTATTTACGGAACCGATCTCAACGTGAATGCAGTAGTTTTTCATGACCAAAGTTGTACCAAAGGCGATTATGACAGCGATCTTCACAATTAGCAGGAAGTTTTCCGATCATGGCAGAGCAGTGGCCAACCCCCCTCACACTTGACTCTTTGTTTTATAAGCCGATCTTCCCTTTTTGCTATTCTAACAATGTCAACATAGACCAGAACCCGTAGTATCCATACCAATCATTCATCTTGTATTGTTGTAGTTAAGACATCTGAACGTCCCCACCTAAGCTATCTTCCTTCGTGGTTTGTTAAAATTGGGCATGGAATATGCACTCAAAGAAACTTGTATAAATACATATTTATCTTGTTGCTAATAAAATGTTCGAAAATTTCAGATAAACTCCATAAACCACCTCAAATAAAAATCAGTCCCGGATCGGACGAATTCCCTATGGATGAGCTATTAGCGGGCACGCACTCGATGGTACAGATTAAAGTCGAAAGCCCAAAAGACCCACCCCAAGGAGACTTCAGTGCACAACTATCAAAGGCAACAGAAATTTATCGTTCAGCAGACATTCGACCCTCATCAGATGACGTTATTATCGACGTCAGCGAACCAATTGATGTCAACATTCAAGGTGATACTTCTCAAATATTCTACGACTACAGGGAGGACACTGACCAACACGAATCGCCTCCAGAGGAACAACTAAACGAAATAAGGTGTCAAAGTCCGCAAGGCGATGAAATCCTTACTCTCGTATGTAGTGATGAAGAAACAGTCAGCATCGATAGGTGACCATCAGCGAATATTGCCGATCAAAAAACTGCGGACATGGCGGATGATCAAAGTGTCGAAAGTAGTTGACAATCTTTAACTTGAGAATTGTCGTTGTTCTGTGTAGAAGCAATACCAGTTGATTCACCTACAAAAACTTGTAACAATACCAATACTCGTAACCAATTTACTAATTTACACAAGTTTGTTAAATACTTATAAGTACCCTGAATCAATTTTGAGAGCAGGATTATGCTAGAGGAAATTGCCTTGAAAAGTCTCAAATTAAGTGTTTTTTTTTAGGTTACCAGGTTGTAGTCCCCCAGGTTGCTATAGTTGAGTCGATGTGAAAATTACAGTATTGTTTTTTTCGCATTAGCTATACTTTACTCAATTTGGGAGCTTTCGATTTGGGATAGCCGGGTGCATGTTTAATATTTGTTTCACAGTAGCGGCCGCGAAATCAAAGCTTTCTCTGAAAAAAAGTCCCAAGTACGATGTTTAATTTTTAATTTTTGTTTATTTTTCTTACATGTTTTAATTTGGAATTGTATACCAATTACAACTTAAAAACTCACAATGAACATATATTGCTTTCAACATGGTGCTGCAAATTGCCTCATGGGCAGTATTAAACAGTATTTTAAACCTGTTCAAACATTTTTTTAGTGAAATGAACTATCAAAGTTTATTTAAAATTAATTTTTCACTTATATTTTGGATTGCGCCTTTTAGTTTTCACTATTTTACATCGAATGACCTAGGTTAATTTGAAATTAAATCGATTAGGTACAGTGAAATGAAGAACACAAAAATCGATTTCGATTTCATTTCGAAATGTGGAACCTAGATGTCAGTATTATACAGCCTTGTGTTGTGCGGCAATGATTTCTAATGATTGAACTTATTTTTTTATTTAAAATAAAGGCACATAGTTCCGCAAACATTACTTTACGCTAAATTTATTATTACTCTGCTTCTATACAAGATGTGCAGTGATGCCATTTTGTTCGCGCCGATCTGAATTTTTACCCCTTTATGATTGAAAATTTTCAAAGCTTTTTAGTGGTTTGAAATTAATGTAATTATACATATATTACAATGTTCTATTTTTAGCCGAATTTTGTAGTTACCTACAACATTTCATTTTAAAAAAGGGTTCCGAGAAAATTGTTACCAACATTGAATCATTGTGTTTATTATAATTATACGCATTATTCTCCTAATGTATTGAATATTGACAATAAAATTACACACTTATTTTTCTTATTCCTACCCGAGTCTTTAGCAAAATAAAAGATTAGGCGCTATTGCTCCTCTGAAGCACAATAACTTATACGATAAAGTATGACCGATATCCACGTCTTCATTTTCGGGCCACTACTGTACAAAAACGATACAAAATCATGTTACCCTATCATGTATAACCTAAAAAAAACGACGAAGAAAAAAAAAAACAAAAACTAATTTAACCAACAGTCAGGTTAACCAAATTATTATTACTATTCAATGAATAGTTGTTCTTTTATGCCAAAGTGTGCATATATGTAGATAATAGATAAATTATAATAATAAAGTTTATTTGAAAAATAAATTACACAACTTCCAACCCTACTCTACCATACCACTTAAATTGTAAATATTATATAGGTACCTACACTCAGACTTGACTTTTACCATAATTTGTAAAAAAGTTTATTTCAAATTAAATTAGTTTTTTTACAATTCATCTCAAAGTAGCTATAAACAAAAAGTAATAGAATAATGAAACAATTTAATAGCAATCATTTTAGGGCAATAAATATTTTTAACTCAATAGTTTAGTTTTTAAACATAAAGAAAACAATATTTAAATAGAAATAGCATAGTCAATGAAAGAAATTTGTTAAACAAATAAGATTATTTTATTTATTAATTTAGCGGGGTAAACAAATAATTTGTACAGTAAAAGATGAATTAAAATAAATTTGTTTCCAGCTATGCTGTAAAAATAACGCCAAAATGTTAGTGAACTCACAACAAGAAAAAAAAAAGTAAAAGGGAAATTACATTGTAAAAATATAAAAATAATGAAAATGAAGTGAAATAACAATGTTGTCAGACTTGAATCTTTTTATATAAATTAATTTAATTTAGATTGTAGTTAGTAGGAATTTTTTCATTATTTCAGTGATAATCAAACGTGAAAAACTGTATAGGAAACTAGTTTGTATAACATAAGTTTTGCTTAATTTGTTTTCTAAGTATTTGTGTATTAAGCAAAGAACACTATGTTTTTCAAAGATACATACATGGGTCTTAGCTACTTCTTCATATGAAATTATTTGCTTCCATTGCTTTTTAGGGAAAATATCATATTCCAAAGTAGGTGACATGTTTTTGGTTAATTGGTGTAGTTGTTTTTTATTAAATTGAGCGTAAAATTTATATAAGAACAGGAACAACAGTGACTTTTGATTTTGCCAAACTGATTTTACAATTAATAAGTTCTTCATTTGAATGATATAGATATGTACGAGGGAGAGAACAAAACTAAGAACAATCAACCAAAGAGCCGGGACACAAATAAAATTTAAA
Organism: Cheilosia vernalis; assembly: GCA_949126925.1. Taxonomy (NCBI): domain Eukaryota; kingdom Metazoa; phylum Arthropoda; class Insecta; order Diptera; family Syrphidae; genus Cheilosia; species Cheilosia vernalis. Next base: position 40,772,492 of record OX421361.1, on the reverse strand, counting down.
AAATTCTGTTAACAACGTCGGCATTGATTATTTTCATTTGATTAAACGACTTTTTATGACATTTTAATTCTAGCATAGTCATGAACACATCGATCATATTCTTCATAAGTACATCTTTAAGAGTCTGACAGCTTACTGACTGGATGTGTCTCAGTTTTGATTGGCTTAGATAGGTGACATGAACACTTTTTTGCAATTGACGTTTATTGATTTATTACGAAGTTGACAGTTTCTATACATTTATGTGGTTCTTGACGTCAGGGTACATTTACTAAAGACAACTAAATATTTGAATGTGCCTATTGTTGTAGGTAACCATCACAGAATCGATCATTTTACTGATGTTTTACCACTTATGGTAGGTATGTTAAGTTTAGTGAGTTTTTCGACATGGTCAGGTCAGCCCTAACCAGTCTCAGTGTCCAATGAGTCTGCTTATAGCATTTTCGCTGCTGGAAAAAAACTCAAGGAAACCGCAGATATTTGTTTTTAGGTCTAAGACAAAAATATAGTGAGCCCTGACACCTGTCACTTTAAAAATGTGCCAATGGACGATTTTAATATTGAAAAACACATTTTAAGTTAGGTATGCAACATAAATCAAGTTTACGAAACTATGAATTCTCCCAAATAACAGCAACAATTGACAGTAAAACCCAGCTGTTTAGCCCTGACTTAACATAAATACCAAGGGTCAGCTCAGTATTCAAATACAGTAATGACCTCGAACGTATTTATTTTTATTACAAACAAATTTTAACGTTTGTAAATGCTGTCATTCTAAAACATGCTGCTAACCGTTTTCTTTCTGAAATAAATTGAACTCAATGTTGACCTAATTTTGCAATGTTTCGACAAATTTGAAAATCGCTGTTCTTACTGTATTTTTTTTTATTTGAACTAGGCGTAACGCACATTCGAAAAAAAAAACTAAAAACATCCATACTATCAATATGTTTACCTTGAACTTAAACAATTACCGTACTTAAACTAATTTCAAAGCCAAATAAATAACACTATTAATACCGAAATAAAATTAAGCATTCTTTTGAGAATTGATTATTTATTTTATACATTACTGACAATCATTAAAACCAAATAGATGAATTCTTCTTTAGTTATTAGAGTTACCACATCTTTGTATTATAATATACGGGTATGTAAATACAAAATTAAAAAAAAAAAACGGATTCAATACGAACGGAAAATACGTTAAACAATAATCTAAAACTAGTTAGATATTTGATAATGTAAATGAACATCAGCAACTCTTCGAAAATTCCCTTATTTGCAGCAAAACATAATTCACTTCGAATTTTTCCATTATCGTTTAAAATTTTAATTCAATTCAAACAATTCTCCTCAGTCACATTTCGTAGCTCACCACACTTTATTTTCCGAACCATTTCACTGCTAATTTAATTCTTTAGTGAGATTTATAACTAAAATTTAATAAACTAAAATGTAACGTATAAATAGTAAGGAGCAAAACAAAAGTAATACAGAATACAACCAATATACACTCGTCAATTAAGTGATATTTTTTTCTATAACAAAGTAATGAAATCAAAAGGGAATTCAAAATAGAAATCGCTTAGATAACAAAATGTAGAAACCAACAAAATTAATAAAATTTGCTGTTAGTTAAAATCAAAAAAGAAAAAAATAGCCTTAAGTTTGCTTGTTTTCATCACACAAAAACAAAAGTTAAGTAATAATAGAGTTTGACGTAGAAAAACAAAAATGAAAATCAAATTACAACCGACAATAATTACACTTTTATGTAGCAAAACAAATATTATTCATCCAGTGCTTGGTTTTGTTTTATTATTTTTAAATGACCCTTAAATTTTTCCTCCTATATTCCCTTTATTTGCCAGCCGATTGGCTAGCAGACTTCATATAGGTTAACATATATGAGCCTTCAGTAATTTTTTACCAAACTTCTACTATTTTGCTTGAGGAAAACTTAAAGGCTAAAATTTAAATTTCTTTACTGAGATGGGCATTTGAAAATGCGTAACAACTTTCCCAACACAATGCACCAGTTTAATTTTAATCAGTGAAGTTTATTAAATAAATCTACAAAATGGTCAACAAAATTTTACATACGCAATGCCATTAACCACGCTGTCTAAAAATACTGCAAGCATTTTAAATTCCTTTTAACAGAAATAGTGCTTAGACTTAATTGAATAAACGGGAATAGTAAATTCAACAAAATCTTTACAAAAAATAAATAAAAAAAAAAGTCAATCTTTATAAGAAAACCTTCTTCAGTCTCTATAAAAACAACCAAAATAAACCATATTTCAAATCAAATAAATTAAAACCCAAAGTCATATCAGTAAAAAGTGTTACATTATATTCGGATGCATTTGTAAAGTGCATCAGGATAATCAAGAATTTCATAAAGGGAAACATTATGGATAGTACAAAATAAATCGTACATATGAAACATTAAACGTTTAAAGTAAATAAATATTCTGTTGAAAAAGTTAATAAAACAGTATAATATAGAGGAAAAATCGATTCCGATTGATCATTGATCATTGTTACATTTTACGATGTTAAATGAAAGTATTAAAAATATATACAAGCATAGTCCCAATTCCTTGAGATTTGTAAACAGTTAAAGAAAAACTCGTTTAAACTAGCTAACATGTGTAATCTGAAATTATTAAATTAAAATGTACATACTACATGCATGAAAACGTGTATTTAAATACAGTTGATAGGACAAAAAGAATAAGAAAAGGAAAAACTGAATAATAAACAGAAAGAAACATATTTACCATAAAATATTTATTTTTAAGATTAATTAATGTAAAATAGAAACAAATATTTATAAATGAGATATCATCGAAAATATTTAGTATTTTCAATTCAGCTATTTATTAAAGAGAAGAAAATTATAAAATTAATTATTTAAAATTCATATTATTACATTTTAACAAAACAAAAAGCAACAAAAAAAAAAAACATAATAAAAAATCGTTCAATAATTACAAAATGCGTTTTATTGTATCATGTATCATAATGGTGGTGCTATCAATTTAAAAATTGTTTTGGACAAATTCCTCTTAGCCTTCCTCTTTTTGTTCCTCCGCCTAATGCTGCCCAATGCTCGCCAATATTTTACAATAAAGAATAATGCAATTCAAGACTTAAAAAAAAAACAAATTGGGCAGTTTTTCGTTCTGAAATTAAGAATACTTCGAAACTTGAAAATTTATGTTGTCAGGAAGATGTTGACAACATTGTCCATCAATTCTCCGAACATACATATTAAGTTCTGCTGAATGTAGTGAACCAAAAGTGGAAAAAATATTTTTGTGTGAAGCTCCCGGGTCACATTTTGGAACTCATAAGTCTGAGAAATATGCATAGGCGAGAGTGACAAAGATATATCCAACCTGTTACTCAATATCAAGCAAAGCACCTTAACAAACAAATCAACAAAAGAAGATTGAAACTCAAAACTTAGCTCACTAAATTAGGCATCTAAGCCCTTTTGGAGTATAGCAAAAGTAACTAAAAATAAAAATACACAAATTCCATTCCTTGAGTAAATATTAAACAGCACATATTAAACAGACACTTACAAAGCCAATATACTCAGCGAACAATTTGCATTAAGTCATTCGGTTGCACAAAACCTCGGAAATTTATGTACTTGTGGGCAATTCGCTACATATGTTAAACAATAATGGAAACACCGGTGAGTGAGTTATTGAAATTAAACATGTAACAGGAAGCTTGGTAATAAGAATAACTAGTGGTTTGGACAATATAAGGAAAATGTATTTAAAAAAAATTACCCAATATTGGAAAGCTACAGACCTATCAGTCTGCTAAGTAGATAGATGATAGTTGGTGCAACACGTCGGCAGGGACCCTAGACCTTGCTTCATTTTGGAACGAACGGAAGGTATGTAAAATTTTATGCCGCGGCCAAACTGCTTATTGAGAAGCTCTTTCAAGACAGTTATATGACAGTCGGATGTTTGTCAGAAATTCGCGAGAGGTGGCGCAGTGGAAAAAAGCAATAAGTTGGAATTTTGCCTTTTCGGGATTAGAACCTGGACCGCTCGCTTAGTATCTAGTTCAACACGCTAACCACTATAAGCTACTGGGCCGACCACTCTGCTAAGTAGCTTAATATAAATTCATGAAAAAGTCATTAAGGGAAAATTGTTAGAATTTATAGATGGCCAAAATATTATTCCAAATGAACAGTTCGGTTTTAGGCGCCACCCTAGTACTTGCCATTAAATTATGAGAATTTGCAATAGCGTAAAAATCAATAGTGCGATTTTAAAAATTTTTTCACTAATAGAAAGCTACGGCCTACGGGATAGAGTATTGCGATCGGTTACTTTATTTTTTTCATTTTTCCTTTTTAGATTTTTTTGCATTACCTACGTGAATGAAACTCTGCGAAGCAGCTGACGTTATAAAAGCTATACCTGTTCTTTACTTTACTTTGCTTCATTCATTGGTTTTGTTGTGTGTTTATGCACCATGAGGCACTGGGAAAACATTTCTCGAAAATTTAATATTGGCAAATGTGAGACAATCTAGAACAATAGCTCTAGCAGTCGCTTCGTCTAGAATTGCAGCAACTGTCCACTCCACTTTTAAACTACCACTAAATGTGTCTTTGGAGCATCAGTCAGTATGTTATACACGTAAAAATGCACCACTTGGAAAATTGCTGCATGATACATCCTTAATTATCTGGGATGAATGTACAATGAGTCATAGAGCTCATATTGAAGGAGTAAACCGAACGTTAAGCGATCTCAGAAATTCAAGAGTCGTCATGGGTGGGGTTACTTACTTTTGTTTTTGCTGGTGATTTCCGACAAACAATTCCTGTCATTGCGAAAGGAAAAGGAACACGTGCAGATGTTATCAAAGGATGTCTTAAATCATCTCCGTTATGGTGTTCAATTCAAGCACTTAATTTGCGCGCTAATATGAGAGTCCATTTAAGTGAAAATAACGACGACGATTTCACGCAACAATTGCTCAAACTTGGAGAAGAAAAAATAAATTCTTCAAACAATAATGATAGTAGCGCTGAAATCGAAGTAGAAAAATAGTTATGTCGCATAGTCCATAGTCAGGAACATTTAATAGATGCGATACACCCTTCTATAGAAAATCTTTTAGAAAGACATTACCTATCGTTGCTTTGTTTAAGAGCAATAGTATCACCCAGAAACGATACAGTCAACTAAATAAATAATTTTATTTTGCAAAAAGTTCCTGGCCATATAAAACAATACAAGTCAATTGATATAGTCAGCAATATTGAAGACACAGTACACTACCCACAAGAATTTTTGAATTCCCTAAATCCGTCTGGCCCGCCACAACACGAGATCGGTAAAGATCGGTATTCCTATTATGATGTAAATAAATTTAAACCCGCCTTACATGTGTAATGGTACAAGATTAATAAAAGACTTGCGGGATAATTTAATCGTAGCGGGCAACTAGCGCATATTTCACGTATTCCTACGATACCGACGGACTTACCTATAAAATTTGTTATATGCCCTCACCATAAATAAGTCACAGGGACAAACGTTCTTGCTGGTGGGTATTGCGGTACGTTACTTCTAGGGTCAGCTTAAAGCATTATGACTTTCTCCAGAGGAACACAACCTCAAATTAAACAAATAATATAACTAATTAATTGGTTTTCGAATAATTTTTGTATTAGTAAAATCCTCGGGCGAAGCCGAGCGGGTCTGCTAGTAGATATTTGAAACCCGAATGCGAAATTGCTGCGTACGCTGATGATACTGCTGTATTTTTCTCGCATGTAGTTGGTCTTAACATTAAAAGCTATAACAAATGGAAAATAAAAATAAATACGGACAATATTCAAGCCATATTTTTGATTTAAGAAAAAGAAGGCATTGTTTCTTACCGTAAGTTGATGCCAAACCCCCGCCAGATAAATTGGGAACAATTTTTGTTACATACAAAGCCGTTCAGGTATCAAGTTGTTATATTATTTTATAAACAGCAATTCTTTGTCAAATTAAAATGAATGACAAATGCGCAGGCAACTAACGCTCAAAAATAATGTCAACCTGCCTTGGCACTACCCAACCCTAGATTTGCATAGCACAGCTAATATTGCACTGATATCCGATAGAATGAGGACAATTAAAGAAGTTTTTTTCGACTAGATATAATTTCTCTGATAACCCAATAATAAATGAGTTGAATATTACTTACCAAAAATTAAGCTGATTTTTTATTTATATTTTTGTTGTTAATTATGTTATTTTATTTTACTTTATATATTTGTCTATTTATTTATTTATTTTTTTCCAAATGAAGGTTTTTTACGTTGTTTTACTTCCAAACCAATAAAATTTAATTGAGTAATATGTATTAAGTCGATGCAAAATGTTTTAGCTGAAAGATAATATATAATACTTATAGGTTCTCCTTTATTATATCTTTCTTGTCTGTACTGTAAATTGTGCGGTGGCTATCCTTTGTAAATTTGTGGTAACGAAATAAATACAAATATCTACTGTCCCAGTTAATTGAAAACAAAATTCACAAATTTAATATTTACAATACAGGACTAATAAATCGGTTTTTCTTTATTCAACTGAAAGTTTTATGCGTTTCTTTTTATACATACAATTACAATTACTAATACACACGATGTGCATTATGCTACATATATCTCGTATGCTTACATTCTATCGTATTACATAATATATCTACAAAAATCGTTTACTCTTGTTAATCCTACTTTTTTTAACAACAAAATTATTAAAATCACTGGTTATGAGTTCTATCTCTCTCCCTCAGCACATGCAATTGTTCGTAGTATTCTTAAGTTTCTTGTTTTTTAATTTTTTTTTGTTCTTCACTAAAGAAAAATAAAAAATGCTAATTTTGTATTCCTATATAACATTTGGCCATTTCGTTAAATTCGAAATGTAAAAAATAAAATAGTTTTAAGAATAATAATGAGAAAATAATAATAATTAATTGTACAACAGACACAACAACAATTAAATGGCACAAAACGTACACAATGAGTGGAATATTTCTTGTTTTTACAATCCTATGTAATGGAACATTAAATATATCTATATTTTTTTTAATTTCATGGAACAACACTAGCCGCCGTATGTCATGGTTCTTCTGAGTGTGGTAACTGCTTGTAGTAGTAGCACATTTTTTTCCTTTGGGCTTATTCCTTCAAATATGATTCCAATGGATTGGGGCCGTTCAGTTTTGATGGTGGTTTGTTAGTGATTGCTTCCGCTGTGGAAAAAAAAAACGGAAATTGGCATAAAATCTTAATTATAAATATTAAATTTATATCCGGATAAGTGATCTGAAAAATACAGTGGCAATATTTTGGAAAACGTTTGGTAGTGGAGAAGTTTTAATTATTGATTATACTGGTACCGAAATTTCAACTCGTTCTATGTAAATATAATGAAGCTGGGTTGGGAATTTTGAATGGCGGGATAAGTTTATGTCACTGAAAAACTACAAGCAGAGATTTACAAAGAAACTTGGATCGTTGCCCCGGCTCTGCTTTTATATAAACCTTGACGGTCTTTTTGATTAGAAAAGGGTAAGAAGGCTCATCATAAGATCTACCTAAACAAAGTCCTGCTCTAATGTTTCTGAATCATCTCAAAACCAGATGGGCACCTCTTGGCCCATTTCGAGACAAAATTGTTTATAAGAAATTTGGTCCCGTTTGCGTTAAAGTGTTGAAAAAGGCAGTTTAACGACGAACTATAGAAAAAGCTACACCGACTTTGCCATTTCTAACCCAGCGGCTCAATGTGGTAGAGAAAGATGACACCCAAGTTGAATATTTAGACGGTTGGCTTCGCTTTATTCCGTTTAAAATACGTGCGGACCTCGAAGGCTGACCAATACGAAACTCTTTTAGAAAAATGTTTATTTAAATATTATTTTGCATAGCCAGCCATTTGATGGTAAAAATGTTGACAGATGACAAATGAAACAGAATGAATGAAAAAATGTACAAACCTATTTCCGTCGTTCTTTGGCCATCCGCTTCCAACCGTTGCGCTTGTAAGCAGTTCAGCCATTCAGATAAGGTTATTTTCTTGTCGCTATTTACATCACAGTATCGCGGCATCTTCTTGCCACATTTTCGAAGAGTCCTGCAAGAGCAAAATTGTTGATTACTCAATAACCAAGATCTAGGCGGGGAAAAAACCCTACTTGTTAGCTGTGACAAGCTCACGAAAAGTTTTCCATTCCTTTCGTTCCCAGGCCTTGTTCTTGTTCTTGTCAAGAAATACAAAACTCAACGTTCCGATTCGTTCGTCTTCCGAATTAAATTTTGTTGTATTAGCCCTGTTGAAAAAGAAAACATTTTCATTTTTTTTTCAAGTTAGCATGGTAATAAACAAACCCTGAGTTCGCATTCGTTCCGATCTGATCCTTGAGGAAATCTTTCAAATCCTTCAGAAATTCGGATTTCCTTGGTTCGGGACATCCCTTCATCGGTCTAGATATTGGGTATATCGAATCACACTGCGGTCTCTTATCCTTCACCGATGTTCCCGGGATATTTTTGCCAGTGTCCTCGTGCACACACCAACAGTACCCTGTGGACCGGTAACATTGTACTCGCTGATATCGTCCGTCTGCTGTGCATTCGGGGACATAAAGAGCTGTGCCTCCAAACTGTATGGACAAAGCCTTTTATTCAAAAGGTACTATAAATGTCGTTCTTAAGCTCACGCCATACCTTTTGTTCGTCCAATGCAACTGTACGATCAGCTAAGCAGTCAGACTCTCCTTCCGAATCTCGTAGAACCGGCTCTGGATCAACCATCTTCGGCCGAAGGACTACAATGTCAAAAGGGAACTTCTTTAAATGCCAGAACAATTTAGGGATTTATTTTGAAAAAAAATTGTTTTTTTCTTTTTCTGTTTATAAACAAAGCTCAAACTAAAGTCTTCTTTTTGTTTTGGATTAGTAAATTTTACAATGAGAATAATTTTGAATTTTGAATGATCGGTTAGAGGTAAATATATAAATAAAAAAAAAATACAAACGAATTTTCAAGGCCAAAAGAGATAGTGAGACAGAGACGAAGTGAGGGTGTATATTTAATTTTCGTTCTCTCAAATGCAAAATGAATTTTGAGTAATGAACAATCCAAATTTAGTTAGTAGGTACAGTTATATGCATTATTTATATTCTTTTCTTTTTTGATAGAGGAAAGGTTAAAAAAAAATCAATTTTTTTTTTGTCTTTCTTTCTCACAAACAAAACTATATACGTACAATGTATGGAAGAGACTTTTGTCGATACCATTGAACCGAACGAATTAAGGCTGATGTTTTCATCGTCCTCGCCATCATCGGAATCGTAGTCATCGGAGTCGTCGTAGTCTCCTAAATGTTGACTACTTTCGTTATCATCGTCACTTTCTTGGTCATCCGATGGTAATTTATGTAAATTGTGATTGAGGGTTTGATGAGGAGGAGGATTATTATTAATTATTTGATGATGTTGAGCTTGGCTAACAGATGGCGTTATATATCCAGGACCACCATTATTTCTATTATTCTCAACGGCATGATGACCTGTATATAGTTATGTAGAAGTTTATGGGTATGATGTCGAAGCATAGTGTTTTGAAGAAAATAATAATAACCATAACTTTAGATAGAAAAATAACGGTAGATAACTCGAATTGTCTAACTACTGTTACATTTATAAAAAGCGCTACTGTTTACATAAGAGTGACACAACCATAGACGCAAGAGGTGGCTAGCTTACGAAGCGAAATGCAGGGCATAGAAAGACTTACAAGAGAAGGGAAAATAATAATTGGTTGCCATAGAGAAATGAAAGATAAAAATATAAACGCTCTGGCACTGATGTTAACAATTTATTAAGCAGGAAAAGATTAGTGTAGTAAAAGGGCGTCTTATAAAAATTGTCTCCACAAATACGTTAATATTTAAACAAACAAAAACAATACAGGTGAAAGAATAATATACGGAAACATGTAATCACACTGGTGTACCAGAATGGAGTTATTGGTTCCTACTTTAATAGTCATCAATCATCATTTTATAAAACAAAATATAACTCACGAACCGCGTTAACTTAAAACTTCCGATAGAGAAGAATATACTACTAGAAAAGGGTTTAGAATTTTTCATTTTTTTTAAGCTTATACTCATCTTCTTGAGAATTAAATTATTTGAGATCTTTTATTTATATTGATGTGAGCATTTCTTGGGTGCAATAACTTCCTTTTCGTCAACTATAGCGATGTGCGTTCTTAGACGATGATTGAAAGTGGAAAACAACGAAGCACTTATTTCTGGAAATTTTAGTTTTAGCTGTTATTTACATTTTGAAAATTCCCTTTCTATTCCTTTCACTTTCAAGGTTATATTTTAAAATATTGAAAAAAGCCCGCAAGTATTAATTATAAATTTTAACGGATTTTAAGAGTAGGAAAATTTAGTTCCCAGGAATTTTGTCAAAGCCCGTTCTTTTTTTCAGATCGCTGACGAAATTCCTCCACTATATATGCATTAAGCATTGAAAATGTTAATCGTCAAATTTTGAGTAGGTATACACAGCTTGTCTCAGAGTCTTGACACTTTAAGTCGTTTGTGTAGAATAATTTTAAAAAGATGGTGACTGTTGCATTAAATATTGCAACTTAGAAATCTAGTACATTTAGATAATATTGACTAGTGCTGAATGTATTGCAAGGTCCAACAATAGGTCTATTCGCGTACTTTCCCGAGCCAAACACTAACAATCTGTCAAACATAAAAAATTGAGCGATACTCTTTCAGAGACCTGAGAAAATACCCCAAAGTACGTGGATAGACTTCGAGCTACTTTGAGCCACTTTCGCCTTTAACATCTAATCCATATCAAAAATAAGTATATAACAAATAACATTAATTTTTGCAAGCTATGAAACGTTCTAGGAGAACATTCGACCACCACCGATTTTTTTTTATTTTCACATTTTTTTTTCTTTACACCTGAATTTGAAGACAGATTTTGAATTTGTTTCTTGTCAACTTTTTGCATTTGACATAAATTTATCAGTACTAGCCCGTTGAAATTCTCTGAGCTGTTTCGAGCCAAGAGACGAACTACTCGTTTCGTTTCTCGTTATTTTGCTAATTTTCTCTTTTTCTGTGATTTTGATGAGAACGTGTATAGACTTTGTGCGATCGATTTATATCGATTGAGTTCGATTTAAACCTCGTATGCGAATGAGCCTAATATTATAAAAACGTTCACAAAATTTACGCAGAGTTGAATTGCTTACATAAACACCAACACTAGCTAGATTAAGACTATGAACTATGGGCCTTACTTCGACCTTCGACTCTAAATTTTAGTAGTTCACTGTGGATATATTTCCATAGCAATAATATCAGCCACTTCCGCTGTGGGCGGAAATCGAAGTTTGTCATATTCAAAAGCGAAAAGTAGGTACACAACCATGTTTGACCTAATATGTTTCTAGTAGGTAGGTATAAGTATAAAGGGATACCTACATAATACACAAGTGCAAAATCCCCAAATCCCAAAATCCCCACCTTTTGAAAAATACCCGAATTGATTATCCCCAAGAAAATCCCCAAACGTTTTGCAAACGCAAAATCCCCACAGTAGATGACGATTATTGTACATTCCGATTGTACACAGACGACGATTGTACATACATGTACAAGTTTTAGTAATAAGACCAACATTGCACCCGCCCCGTAATCCAACAGTAAACCCAAGCAGGGGGGTTGCAGGGGGGCAGCATGCCCCCCCCCATACAGATTTCATAGTTTGAATGATTAAGTATTTTGGATTTGGGGATTTTCTGTTTGGGGATATTGACTTGGGGATTTCAGTCTGGGGATTTTAATTTTGGAGTTTTCGTACCCAACCCAAGTATAAAACATCTCATTTAGGTAGTTCTATTAACCAAACACATTATATTATTCACCTTTTAAATATACGCCTATAGTATGTATATGTAATGAACCAAAGCATTCAGTAATGTTAAAATTTGGTATTTCCGAACGGTTGGCAGCATTTAATTTATACTTTCTGTATGTTTTTGCTTGTAACACAGATTCTAAATTGACATAGCACCGATAGCAAAACAAAGTGCCAAATTTGAAAAAAAAAAAACAAAAAAAAACAATTGAGGGGGCCAGCGGGAAGAAGATTGCGAGTTGTGGCTTGTGGGTCTCAGTATTGTCTCTGGTTTGAACTGTCAGAATGGATAGATTACACCCGAGTTTATGGTTAGGTTAAAAGGGGAATGAGATAGTGAGATCCTATACGGCCCTAGGCACTATTAGGAGCCCGTCGCGATGAAATATAACCACCGTATACGTATATAATTTACTATATTTAAGTCAGTTAATAGTTTTCGTTCATTGAGACAAATTTATTTGATTAAAACGTTGAGGACTGTTGACAGGGTATACCTAACCATAAAACAGATATGCGATGTATATGGGACTGTTAGTTCCTGCAAGTACAAAAGCATTCATATATTACATTTTTGTAAACGCAACCGATGCAGTCTTCTCTTAATCTTAGCTAAGTTCCTAATCACGTTAGGATGATTGAGCAAGTTTCAACCGTCTTATTTACTAGGTTCCGTGGTAGCATGAGTGACGTTACAAGTTAGTTATTTATGACGTCCCAAAGTTTTGGATGCTTTTTGTTTTTTTCTATACCTATTCATATTATGGTAAGTTTTAGTCAGTGTCTAGCTGGTAGTCGATCGAAAAAGGCCTAAATATTTGATAAGAATTGCGCTCAACAACTACATAGGTACCTACTGCAGCTCTTTATAATAAACATCCTAAAGCCTAGTACGCAGCTGTTCCGGCACGAAAAATCCAATACAAAAGTGACACAACGAAAACATGAACGAACAATTTGGCTCTCGTTTTCGTTTTGCAGTACGCAGTACGAAATTATGGCGGAAAAGTGGGTAATTGTAGTAGATTGCTTGGTACAATTTTACACTCTCTTTTCGCACACGTTTATTGTCCGGGACATTATTTGCTTGCGAAAATTTGACATATGTGCTGCAGTGTTGACAGCTTTTATAAGAGGTATGGAGCCAAATTGAAAAAATGTTGGCGCTAAAAATACCTAAACTCAAATATGAAGATCAAAAATGCACTATTTTGTTGTAATTCATTGGCACACTTGTTCCGATTAAATTGTTTTTAAGACGACAATGACAAATTAAAAATAGGCGGTCATAAAAAAAATTCAGACAGATGGAACAGTAAAGAAATTAAATATATCAGTGGATTTGTTTTTTTTTTTTTGTGGAATTAACTAATGTGGTATTTGATTGGGCTTCTTAAGATTTTCTCTTAGATTTCAGATTTCGTGTGCCTACTGCCTAATCGAACATAAAAACGTCAATATTCGTGCGATTTGAAGATGTGTAGTCTTCGACACTTTTCTAAGCGATTTCCAATCACTGGTTAAATTTTGTATTAAAACATTAGAAATATCCGATTGATTTTTAAATATTTATATCTACATACGTAATTTACAAAAATAGATTCACCCGACGGAAAATGTAAACAAACTCCACCAGTTGTCAAACTCAAACGCATTTGTATTGGTAAATCTGGAGCCAATCTGAGAAAATATCTAGATTCGCAAAAGGGCTCTGAAATCTGAAAAAGATTGTTTTTTTTTTTTGTACCAAACATAAAAATTACTCTGAGAGCAAAAATTGCTCTGAGAGCGCCCAATCGAATCCCACATAAGAAGTTGATCGGACAAATTTTTTCAAACCGAAAAATTTATAAATTCTTTTTGTAGAAAATTTAAAGATAATTTGCCATTTTTTTTGATTCATAAGAAACATTTTTTGAAGACCAAGATTGAGTGCAACCATCAAGTTTATGTGGTCAAAAAAAGCAAAAGAAAATATTTACGGTTTCGTTTCACGTGCGGGTACTATTATGTAACTGGGGCTTATGCGAAAAGAGTACGTTCGCAATCGAAGTATATGCATTATTTTCTAATAAATACCTAAGGAGCCTAAAACTCGTCAAACTTTAAAGTACATGGGCTAAATTAGGATAATTCCCAAATCACAATTTAAGCAGCCACTTATATAGCAGCAGATGGGACGTTCAGCATTTTTTTGTCCTCTTCGCTGTCCATTTGGAGACCACCGGAAAATTTCATTCCGGAACAGCTGCGTACTAGGCTTACCACACGACAGCAATTGTACTAAGCATTCTAGTACATCTGACATATTTCGTCTTTCATCATTCATGCTGTTGTGCATCAGAGAGTTATGTGGTATTCACCAGTTTTCTCACAGACTCTCTTTTAGAGTTCGTCAATCGAACGTTATATAGTAAGTAAGGGCTGGATTTGCATTCAAAAAGGGGCAAACATTGTTGCATTGAACATGGATGTTACGGCTAAATAGCTAATTGCTTAACTTATGACAATACTTCCTGATAAAAAAAAGAGTAGGTGCGCATTTAGATCCAAATTAATTGTGAGCTAGCTTCGTGAATTATTTACTACGAAACAATTCGTGTTTCATACAAAAGCGTGATTTATTTTTTCAAAATGGGGAAAAGTTTCAACGAATTACAGAAAAGGGACAGTTTTGAAAAAGTTGTTTAGAGAGAAAATACGGTGAAAAATGCAACTTTAGTCGCATAAAATCAGCCCTAGTTATACTTATACGTTAATGTCATGTGTAGCAATCGAGACATCTGATGATTTCTATTCCCATCCCAAGCTATATTTTATATTCAATGCGAATTGTGCATCCCAATTTATGTATAAAAATTCGGAACTTAATAATAAACAAAAATTGAACTTCTGGGGTTACGTCGAGTTGGCATGCTAACAGATATCTCACGTTAATTAATATCGCTGCTGGTCTCTACTTTAAATTTAGATACGGAAGCTTACAAGTCAGAAATTTGTAGGTATGAGAAATAGTACATTTTATAGCTGACTATTCAGAACTCACAAAATTTGGCGAGTCGAGACTCAGACTGTACTGTAGATTTATGTGGCTATACTTAGAAAAACCTGTCACTTTTTAAAAAGGCTTATAACAATTGCCAGATATTGGCTTATAATAACTGTTAGTTATTGCGGGAAATAAAATCACATAGATAGCGATATTTGCATCAGGTTTCATTAAAAAGAGACATCAGTTGAAATGTATGTATGAAGTGACACTGCTACAGCAGAGGCTAACTAATGATTGACTCGTGTATTGATTCAAATCCCACAGTGAATAGAAACTGATTCTTCTTGAATTTCTACTTGATCAAGTTAAACCCAAAACAAAAATTCTTAAAACTAAATTAGAGAATGAAAATGAGGATGACAGATTACCACAATTAACAGATACACACATAATGAATAATGCCACAGAATAAACACTTAAACTCAATCCAACTAAAAGCACGCAGTGCAAAACGATTAAACATGAACATGAACTACACAGTACACACACTCGAAGTGATTCCCAAAAATGAACCAATATTGAAAATCGCTATAAAGCATAAAGATGCCAACTTACGATTGACGCCGTCCTTGCTGATGCAACTGCTCCACTCCAAACGTGATAGCCTGTCATCATCGTCGACGTCGCAGAATTTTCCAAAGGCTCTACTACAACGACGCGGTTTGACAGCCTTCATTCAAAAAAAACCACGAGAAAATAAATGCAAAACCGAAATTTGTGTTCCCATATCAATTGAAAACGGATAAATTTGAAGTGTTAAACACTTGCAGCTCTATTTACTCACCCGCTTGACAGCCTTTTTGAGCTCTCTATACTCGTTCTTGTCCAGCATGTGGTTTCCGTTCCCATCCAGATGGGTGAACTTCCAGTCGAGAACCGCTCTATCAGTGGGCGCGGTTGAGGCATCTTTATGCAGACCCGACCGAAGATATTCACTTTGGTAGACTTTGATGAGATTGGCGTTGAAGAGACCACGATCAACTTGAGTACACGCGCGACGTCCGGCCGGTCGATCTGCCGGATTTAGATGGCGTGCCGGTGACCGACGAATATTCGCCTTGTTGAACTCTCGGCAGCGGGGCTTGCCCGTTCGCACAGAAGTGTTTTCGATTGGTTTGCCTGTCAGGTCCGAGCACCAGCAGCCACTGTCACCTAAGCACTGAACAGGGGCGTAGGTGCCATCGCTCTTGCAGCGTGGTATGAATTTTGGCGGACTTTTTCCAAATGCCTTGTGTTTGAGGGCATATTCGCGGGCGTCAATGCAGGCTACGGAGTCGAAGTTGGAGTAAAATTAATTTTAAAGCTGTGGAAAACAACATATGACCTACCTTTGCATGGTCCACGGTACTTCAGGCTGACTTGATGGCCACTACACTGCACTCGGATCAGGTGACACCGCGAGGGGTATGTCTGATCGTCTGTACCGCACACAGGTCGGCCTTTTGTCTCGTCACACTCGCCGCCTTTGGCTGCACATTCAGATATCTGAAATGGGAAAAGATTGATCGAATTGAAATACTTTTACTGAAATGCCTATACCCAAGCACGAGACGGGTTTACTTATTCCCAGACAGGCTAAACTCAGTGTCAGAATCTTATCAGCACTTTACCAATCCCAAAAAGATAAAATGTACGTCGCCATTTAAGACCATTTCGCATCTTATAGTGCTATTTAAATGACCCCCGGCAAGTTTGCTTAATTACCCGCCCACGCTGTTTAAGTGACATGTCTACCTGTCACACAGTTTTCTGCACAAGTTCACTGCTTAACCGATTCTTTGATAAAAATATTCATCGGCTTCGTGTAATTGCTGTGCTCTGTTGTCGACGCCACTCAGTGGGGGGTTGTCGTATATATCTACCTGCCGACAGACTGTCACATTATTACAGAATAAATTGTCATTTATTTATCTACTATAGAAAGGCTCGGAGAGATAACACCGTGTTTTGCGAAACTGCTAGAGGCCTTCACTTGGCTGAACGTTCCTGCCTAACGCACACAACGAGTCAAAACTGCTAAAATGAAACACGATCGTACCCATAGATCTGATTTATGACTCTATTTTTATATTTTATGAAATGCTGTCGTAAGGATATCACCTGTGATGTTGTTGTTGGATGTGATGTGGTTAATTGATTTATCTATAACGTGCGGCAGCAAGTAAATTCTCTTGATGGCATCAGGGGTCAAGTTAAGCAGAACTATGATATTTGGGGAACTCCCAAGTCCCAATTGCTACTAGCGACTTATTCGGAGCTGAAAGTTGTTTAAATCTGCATTTGGTCGCATGAAGTCCAACAATTGAAATGAGACTATACTTAAAAACTGTAAAGAACGGTTTTTAAGAGGTTTGTCTTTTCTTTCTTTTTTTGAATTGGTACACTTTTTCCAGCAAAAACTAATTTGCTGGCTGGCAGCACCAGTTCATCTTGAGTAGACTCACGTTGCCATTTTACCACGAGAATAGATATATGCTATCCAGCTGCTCGAAAGACTATATATATATAGTCGAAAATTATATGGTAATGGCAGTGGCTCAGTTTGTTTATGTTGATAGCATGTACTTATTCTTGCCCCATTTATTTCAAGCAAGATTTCGTCTGCTTTTCAACCTTGAAGGCAGCATTGACGTACCTAGGGAAAAATCCCTAAGTGTAGGTATTTTCCACTAAAAAAACACTGGGCCTTACTAATAATCATTTTTAACCTTCACACTAAATATTTTCTAGGTCACAATATGCTATTTTGTACGGAAATCTTCGCCATTGTGAGTTCGAAAAATTTTGCCTGGACACTAATAGATAATAATTATTAGTACCGCGGTAAGTATAGGGAAAAAGGACAGATTTTTAATAATTAAAGCCGTTTGTTGTAAAAGTAGGGATTTTTTATGTTCGTTTACAAAAGACATTATAAAGGCGAATTTTGTTGTTAATTTCCCAAATGTTCTTATATCTGTAGAAATAGATTGGAGATATTGCTACATGCCTCTTACCCCAAATTCACAATTCTATTTCTACCTTAACATTTTTTTTGCCTTAGTAAGTATAATTTTCTTAAAATTTATGTATTTATACATCTGCTCACACCAATTAATTTTTTGAAGACAATTTGGACGAGAGATTTGAATTATTTAAATTAACTTATTTAATTTAATAACTATATGGGAACCTAACAGATTATTCTGTTTTTCTAATTTTATTGTACATCTTCTTACTTTCTGTAAATTAACTCATTTATTGTTTTGTATTTGTAGATATTAAATACCTACTTTTTTTTATAATATAAACACTTAGCTTATAGTTGCATACTTATTTGATATTACAGAATTTTCTAAGTGTAAAATAAAAATTAAATAAAATAAATCAAGTGGCGCAAAATTATAGACATCGGGCCTTACCAATAAAAATTTTTAGTTTCAACTTTAATTTTAGTAGTTTAAAAACAGAGTATGCAGTCATGGTAACCTCAAATACTTAAGCTTAAATATAAATTTTGGTTAAAATCGTTAGAGGCGTTTTCGATCAAATCAAACTGGTACGAAAATTTGGTATGGGGAGTGGGTACCATTAATACTGAGGTTACCTTGCAAAAAAAAATCCTCCCGAACCGTAAGCCCAAAAAGTTCAAAATGCTTTCAAATTTTTTATATTATTTTTTGTTTTCATTTTCATTGCACTTTAATAACAAAAATGTCAGAAGTCTATACGTATATACATTACTGGTCTAAAAAGGCCAGTGAAAAAAATCCATTTGACAATCGTTTAGCTGGCGAAATGCAATTGCTTCAAAAATAATGGCTTTGTCATTAAGGGTCAACCACAATATGACCTTATGATCGAAGATCAGTAGCTCGAAATAGGATCCTGTCTACTCCCATTACGGTCCAGACATACGACCTCAATGTAATCGCACATTTGCTTAAGCTATAGTTAGAAAAATATACCATACCATGTCGGTTCTGTCGATCTGCATTTTATATAAGATCCCTTATCTCATTAGTCATATCATCGAACGCGATTTTCCCTCTACTTAGCAGGCACTCCAAATTAAAAATAACTTTTCCAAATCAACACAGCGTGCATCATCCCCAATGTCCATATCTATAACTGCCACTAAAAGTCAAATAAAATTAGCTCGGTCTCAGTTTGGTTTCAAAAAATTTCCTAAGCCTAATCAAATGGTTACAAATGGAAATAATTAAATTGTTTTTCGTCTATTTACGATCTCAGTCCGATTTCGTTTTAATACCCATTAAACGACGAATTTACGCGACAAAGCAGAACTAATTTAAGCCCAGCACAAGACATAAATTTTCCGCATAAACAAAAATATAAACACGTACCAAAGCTGTGTCTTGCCTCATCGAGCTCAGCATGAGCCGCCGAGACACCATTACCAATCAGCCGTAGCTTCTATATCTCAGCTATCCAATCAAGTGTTGCTCTTTTTTTTCTCGCAATTTGTTTAATTAATTAACTAGTTTAATGGTGGCGCAAAATTCCGCATGATGATGGTCCGAATTTATTGCGGTCTGTGAACGTTGATATTCAAAGTAGGCGCCAAGAAGCTGCGGGCACATACCACGTGAGACGTAAGAGTCGATTAGTTGGCGATCAGCTTACTCCCACCAAAAATCAAGATAAGTCCAATTAACTATAGAATTTACTGAATTTTATGATTTCATTCGAGATCAGCAGAACAACAAACAATAATCAAATGCAACCAGACCTGTCTGCTGACTGATCACACTCGTAAATGAAAAGCGAACCGCGTGACGTAGTCCTACGCAGAAATTCCTCAACGTCAATGAAGATCGCGACAAAGATATGCAATGACAATGCATATAGACTGCTGTTGGTGTAAGCGCCAGTTCTCGCATAGTTACGCTAATTAGTCAAGACTACATATATGCATGGAAAGATTATAATGGTCAAGATTTTAGAACATGCGCCAGCAACCGGCTCGGACAAGTGGCTCATTGCAATTGAACCTGTTGATCGCATTCAATGTAAGGAAAGTCGGCTTAGTGCGGCCGGCTGTTAAAGCTGTGAAAGACAAACAGTAGGTTTATGATTCACAGTCTTCTATGAGTTATGCTCGTTTTGTTTTGCATTGTGCGGGCGTAATGTGTGCCATCGGCTTAAATGCAGCGAATTGAACGTCAGCGGGGACGAGCGTTTTTGTCTGGTGTATATGAAGCTAATAATTGTGGAAAAGTGACAGTTTTTCATTCGGCTGTGGAATTTCCGGACAAGTGGATGAAAGCGAAGATGACGTGCGTTGCAATCTAGCTAATTTAATTGTCAACCACTGTCTAATTGAATGGAATAAACGATGCCCACGCAAGTGTTCCATTGCGGAATCTCAGTTCATTGTTTCAATCGAGAAACTACTGGATATACCTACATCAGAAGGGAATGCAGTTTGTCGAGTTGGTACTTGATACATACGCATAGATGGAGGTTGAGGAATGCAAAATAATTATAGTCGGACGAAACACACTTTTAAGTTATTTTAGTACGTAACAATTTTATTTTTAGTCTTTTTCAAATAATAGTCGACATAACTCACTTTATCGTTATAACCTGAGGATTGTATTTTTGTTCACGAAAACTTACACTTCGGGAGGTGTTTTTTTTTTTGCAAGGTAACCTCAATATTAATGGTAGGGTAGAGTTATAAAGTCACACATAACGCGAAAGAGAGCCAAAATCCGAATTTGAATTGCCTGCTATGTTATGAGTTATACAAATGAAAAGGTTGTATCTCCGCCTTACAGCCCAACGCACGTTTTTTTTTATTTTGGTCGACTTTTTTGGTAATTTTGTATATTTTCTTTGTTGGGAAACCACGTGTAAATACCAATATTTTTTTTTTGTAACTTTAGTGTTTGTGACTATAAAAACATACTTATTAAACATAACCACAGTGTTTATTGAAAATACTGCATAATTTTGATAAGTTGAAATATAAAGTTAAAGTGCGATCAAATGAGGATTTAACAACTTAGAGTACGGAGGATTTGACAATTTGCAGAGAATACAACAACCAAATATTTTAGGAGACAAAATAAATCGAATATTTTTCATGAGTTTTTAGTGGAAGACGATAAGCTTGCACTTTCAACGGACTTAGTAGCAAAACTTCCAAGCCCTGTGCAAATGCCTCGAACCTCCAGATCCAAGGAGAAACTTAAATTTAACGTAGATTTTTCTAATCTTGATGTTAGCTGAATTAATATTTATTTTTGAAGTTTAATTTATAATAACTGATTACAACTATGAACTATTCTGTTTATTTTGATAATTTTTTTCAAAACAAAATGATCTTTGTGTTACTTTTTTAAATGAAAGTTCGTACACTGGCAAATGCTCCTACCTATTGTCGAAACCTCCTAAGGCAATGTCAAATCCTCCTATAAAGTGGGAGGATTTTACACTTTTACTATATTTCTTTTTCGCTCCACATCATGAGAACCCTTTAGATTACACAATTGTAATATACACCATTTTAAAGTCAAATATATAAGGAAAGTTTCATACCCCGACATTTTTAACGGTGTGCTAAATTTTGGTTCAAAATGACGTATCATCGTTTTTTTGTCAAACCCTCCTCGCCTTACCCTACTTCCTATGTAAAATTTTCGAACCAGTTTGATTTGATCCAAAATTTATATTTAAGCTTAAGTTGGTGAGGTCGCCATGACTGCATACCCCCTTCACAAATGCCTCAATTCTTACATATAAGAATTTCTATATAAAGATATCAATCTACCCAATCATTGAAAACTTAATCATATTGCAGTCAAAGTTAAAAACATTATCCACTAGGTACACTTGTCCTGTACTCAAAAATCTTGTGAGGTGAGTTGTAAGACCTTATAAAATAGTACAGTAGGCGCTTATAACTCTCTAGCCAGAACTTGCGACAGTTGCCTGTTGCTGAGAGCTCTAACTTTTAAAGACTTATATTGTTGTTTGATATAACTACCATATGAGATAAATGCCCAAAAGTGGATTTTGTTTTCTTTTATCTATTGAGAAAGTTTCGTTCGATCCAGTCGTGCACTTTATTTTTCATGTTTCCTGTTACTCTACACGGAAACTTCATGAAAAGATTATAACTCAAAAATCGTACCCACTCAGAAAGTCTTCCCTTTGAATTCGTTGCCTTTTTCCTGTCGATATTCGCCGGCGAAATATTTTTAGGCAAATAACTAACAAACGAAAACAGACTCAATAATTGTAGGAATAAAAATGTCTTATTTTATTTTCACGAATGAGCATTTCTCATGTTAATTACATTAGTTATTAACAATTTTTTGGTAAATACATATTTTCGTGGTGAAATAAAACAACGAATTAGATCTCTTCCAACGCATCCATCAGCTGATAGAAATTCACCAAATACACTAACCTGAGACAATGTTCTTAGCACTCTCTCCTTAATTTTCCCATAAAGTGTGGGCATCTTTTCCTTTTCACCGAACACAAATTCACTCGATTTGTTTATGAAAAAATCTCACTATATATATATATATATATTTGAGAGATATTCGAATCAGACCACCATTGACGGGTCTCTTTTCGTCTCTCTGCCACTATAAATCTTAGCCAGACAGACTCTCTGGATTTCTCCAGAGTTCTTCCTTGGGTTCGATTCCTAGTGTTAACGCTAGCATCTGTTTATGTGAGATCTGTTTCATCGACTGGGTCTCCACCCAGTGATGCCCCAAAATCTTCATTCTTCTGCCAGCCAATGCCGGACATTGACACAGTATATGTGCCGCTGTCTCGGATTCCTCCAGGCATAGTTTGCAGGTATCTTCCTCTCTAAGGCCCACCTTCCTTAAGTGATACCCGAAGTTACCATGTCCTGTTGATAAAGCCACCACCCATTTCAGTGTTCCTCGACTCATGCTTAGAACCCTTCTTTGAGTGGAGCAGGTCGGCCATTTAATTGCCATTTTAGACTGTCTACATTGTTCCATGGTTGACCATCTTCTCAGATGTTCTGCCGTGATCCAGTTGTAAATCAGTTGTTCAACCATTCCTCTGCCAATTGAAGAGAATGGTTCTGGTCCCAGCAACTTTTCAGCTGACCCCTGTTTTGCAAGGGAGTCCGCCTTTTCGTTGCCTTCGATCCCTATGTGTCCTCGTACCCAAGTCAGTGTTACTTCATTTTTAGATGAACACTTATTGAGCTTGAGTACACATTCCAGTGCCAACGATGTTGTAATGTTTGCTTGCTCCATGCATCTGATCACCGCCTGATTGTCCAGTGCTATAAGGATATTTCTTCCCTCCACCTGACCCTCAAGCAAGTAGTCCAACGCATGCAGCAATGCAATCATCTCAGCCTGGTATACAGAAAGGTGTTTCCCGAGGCTAACGTGACGGGCGTAATACGGTGATAAGTAGCACTAGGTTTCCAAGGCTAAGGATCCACACAGCAACCTGGCGCTCTCCAGACGGTCGAACCGCCAACCAAATCGACCATGTGCTAATCGATGCGAGGCACGCATCCAACATCCTCGGCGTGCACACATTCCGAGGGGCAAACGTCGACTCTGACCATTTCCTTGTTGCAGCTAGATTCAGAGCTCGACTGTCCAACGAGAAGAAGCTGCGGGCCGCCCAGAAGAAGAAATTTGACGTTGGACGCCTTAGCACACCTGGAGTAGCCAGAGCCTACAGAGAGCGCCTGAGAATGAAACTCTCCACTATGCACTCGCCTTCCACAGACGCCAACAATCAGTGGTGCCAGTCTCGCGACATCATCAAGGAGGTAGCCGAAACCACTGTAGGGTACCAGCCACCCCAGAGAAAGAGCCCGTGGTATGATGATGAATGCGTGTACAGGAAAAAGGTGACAGAAGATGCACACAAGAAAATGCTGCAGCGCAAAACAAGGGCAGCTAGGGAAGAGTATCGAGCCAGGAGAAGGGAGGAGAAAAAGATCCTGCGTAGAAAGAAGAGAGCCTACGCAGTATCCCAGCTCAAGGAGATCGAAGAGTCTCGTGATCGCAACAACATCCGGAGGTTCTATAAGAAAGCCAAGCAACTGGCTTCTGGCTTCAAAACCGGAACACAGGCTCTTCGAGACAGCGAAGGAAACCTAGTCACCGAAGCGCAGGGAATAGTAGATGTATTTAAGCAGCATTTCCAGCAGTTGCTTAATGGGCATCATGTTGAGAGAGTGGTAGGGCAAGAAGATAACCCGCGTCCAGCCAATGAAGAACCTATTCCACCACCCAGTATAGAAGAGGTTGGCTTAGCTATAAAAAAGCTTAAGAACAACAAAGCCGCAGGCTCGGATGGCTTGCCAGCGGAGCTCTTTAAATACGGAGGTGATGTTTTGGTAGGGCGCATGCACCAAATCATCAACCAAGTATGGATGGAAGAAAACATGCCCGATGACTGGACTATCAGCTCCATATGCCCCATCTACAAAAAAGGCGATCCTATGTCTTGCAAGAACTATCGAGGCATATCCCTGCTAAATGTCGCGTATAAGATCCTATCCAACGTACTGTGTGAACGTCTTAAACCGTTCTGCAACACACTAATCGGCACGTACCAGTGTGGCTTCCGGCCCGGCAGATCGACTATAGACCAAATTTTCACACTGAGGCAAATCCTGGAAAAGACCAACGAATTTCAAGTCGAGACACACCATCTATTCATCGACTTCAAGGCCGCGTATGATAGTATACATCGTCAGGAGCTGTATATGGCGATGGCCGAATTCGGAATCCCGTCAAAATTGATTCAGTTGTGTCGCGTGACACTCGAAAACACGCGTTGCAACGTGCAATTTGGAAACAGCTCCTCCGAACTATTCCAAACATGCACCGGATTTCGGCAAGGGGACGCGCTATCATGCGACTTCTTCAATCTCGTACTGGAGCAGATAGTGCGTAGGGCAGGTGTCAACACGGAAGGCACTATCTTCAACAGATCCGTCCAGCTGCTGGGGTATGCGGACGATATTGACATCATCGGTCGGTCACAGCGCTCCGTGATAGAAGCTTTCACGGCGATTGAAGAACAGGCGAAATCTGTTGGTCTTGAAGTAAACGAGGACAAGACTAAGTACATGCTATCAACAAACAAACAAACATCTGTCCATCGCCTAGGACAAAACGTCACTATTGATAGCAACAATTTCGAGGTAGTTAAGGAGTTCATCTACCTCGGAGTAAACATGAACTCCACGAATGACATCCTAGTGGAGATCCGGCGGAGAATTACCCTAGGAAACCGCTGCTACTTCGGTTTGGCAAAACAATTGGGTTCAAAACTCCTAACTCGAGGGACGAAATGTATGCTTTACAAAACCCTTATACTGCCAGTTCTGCTCTACGGCGCCGAGTGCTGGACGATAAGCAGGAAGGGAGAGCTAATACTGGGTTCCTTCGAAAGAAAAATTCTTCGGCGGATTTTTGGTCCTGTGTGCGAGGAGGGCGAATGGAGGAGAAGATATAACCGCGAACTCTATGAGCTGTATCAAGATGTGGATGTAGTCCAAAAAGCCAAAATACGTCGACTACATTGGCTCGGCCACATCGAGCGAATGGACAATAATGCTCCAGCTAAGAGGATCTTCGAATCCCAGCCCCAGGTTCGAGAAGACAAGGAAGACCGAACCTCCGTTTCAAAGACCAAGCCATCGCGGATGCCAGAGCGCTTGGTCTGGACAATTGGAAGCAGCGTGCCCGGGATCGTAGAGGATGGAAGGCTGCAGTGTCTCAGGCAGAGACTCTCCACGGGTCGGGAGCCCGTTAAGTAAGTAAGTAAGTAACGTGACGGGCTAGTTCCAGCTCTTCTGAAAAGATACCGGCACCCGCTCTGCCATCCATCATGGATCCATCTGTGAAAATCACTATTTTTCCTCTTCTTAGTGAAGACTATTAGATCTGTTTTTCCCGCATTAATGGAGAGCCCTTCTTCCAGACACCACCGCTCAACCACTCTGAGCGCATTCCTCATGATATCTGCGGTGACGTCTATAAATTTGCCTCTGGCCATTATTGCTATGTCGTCGGCATATCCCACTGTGTGAGTGCCAGTCGCCTCAAGTCTGTCGAGAAGAGAGTCCACAGTGATATTCCACAGTGTAGGAGAGAGAACACCTCCCTGTGGGCAGCCCCTGCTAACCCTTCCTCTAAGTTTTGAGGTTCCCGTCTGAATATTTATTGCCCTTGTGTTCAACATATTGTCCACCCATCTTACCACCAGTGGGTTAACCCTACGTTTTTCCAAGGCTTGTTTCAGACTTTCAAAGCATATCTTATCGAAGGCACCTTCAATGTCCATTATGGTGGTCATCGCAATGCCCCCGGTATTTAGCTCTTCCTCCGCAACGCGTACTACTTGATGTAGCGCTGTTTCTGTAGACATGCCTGCCCTATAAGCATGCTGCCTACTGTTTAAAGGATACATCTTAAGCGCAGTACTCTCCATGTAGTCCACCACCACTCTTTCCATTGTTTTTAACAGAAAGGATGTTAGGCTAACTGGTCTGAAGGACTTTGCCTCGGTGTAATCCTTTTTCCCCGGCTTTGGAAGAAAGACCACATTTGTCTCCCTCCATGTAATCGGGATGTAGCCTATTGCTAGGCATGCAACGTATATATTCCTGAGCCTTGGTGCAATTACGTCTACTCCCCATTGCATTAGGCCTGGAAATATACCATCCGGCCCCGCGGTTTTGAAGGGTGCAAATTTTGCTATTGCACCCTTGACCGCCTCTGGTGTTACGATCCGTTCCGCTTCCATCCTATCCATCCTGTTCGCTCCTTGTTTCCTTGGAGCCCAGGGCTGATCTGATTTATAGCTTCCTGGAAAGTGTACCTCCATTAGGACCTCATTTGTGTGATCCAGTGTTTCCACCATCTCCCCCGCTCTATTACGAATGAGTCCGATCTTGGAAACGGGATCTCTCGATACAATCTTTTGTAGTCTACTGACTTCAGATGTACTCCTCATACTCGAGCAAAAGTCCCTCCATGATTCCCTTTTACGTCGTCGCAGAGTGACATCTCACTAAGACGTAGTATTTTTATTATTGGAAAGAAATTCACATTCAATTTACCTTTAGTGTTAACTTGGTACTAAACATTTTTTTGTCAAAGGCATATCTGATTTTTAAGGACATTAAGTGTGTTGCAATGTAGATCGCATTTTTTTCGCCAGTAGAGATAACGGATACCAAGGCGCCAACTCGTAGGGTAAACGTTGTAGAGAAAGACCTATAAGACCTTCTTAAGGAGGCACGCGCAAGTGGAAAATGACATCAACTATCTTTGAGCGACCAACTGGAGGCAGTTAAACAAAGATCACGCTTTCTAAAGAGGCGTATTGGTTGAGGCCACGGTGGACAACAAGCTGTCAAAATTGGTGTTTAGTGTATTGGGCTACTGAGCGAATGATCCCAGATTCAATCTCCGAAAAACAAAAAAAAATCTATATATTCTAAGGTATTTTTTCCACTCCGCGCCACCTCACGCGACCATCCATCTGAGAAACATCCGAGAGTATAACTTTAATGAAAGAGCTTCTCAATTGGGCGTTTGGACTCATACAAGGATCCCAGATTGGGGGGAAAGTTGGCGTATTTGTAAATTTTTTCTAACGAAATGGGAAAAAAAGTGGAAGGATTTTTTTGGGGGGCAAAACAATCTAAAAGGAAAAAAAACTTTTATAATTTTAATTAAAATATAGTCTTCGAAAGACTACATTATTTTAAAATAAAACAAAAACACGAAACAAACTGCCTGCTTCCACTTTGGCTGGAATTTTGTAGTAGAAAAAGTCTGCTTACGTCTTCACAATAGTGCAATGTACAAACTTTAAGGTACATATATATTTTTAAATATAATTCCTCTTATTATTTAAGATATTAAAAAAAAAAACATAAAAGGTGAAAATAAAACTTAAATATGCATGGGTTTTTGTTTTTTGGGGAAAAAGGGATTTTTATTTTTGAAAAAGGGTTTTTAAAATAGGGGGATTTTTTTTCTTTAATCTGGTATCTCTGTTAGGGTCCCTACGGAACTGTTGCACCCACTTGTTTTTTTTTTAAGCTATTAACAGTGATACACGCCATGGTCAGGTTTCCTATGAACTTGTCAACCATATTAACCTACATAAAGCAATATCATCCTTAAGAAACTCAAACACAGGTAGGTGGCATACTAAGGCAGACATTAGAAAAAAAAAACTTTTCACAACATTTCTTTCTACACTTAATATTGCCAGAGCAATTTACAAATATTTGAGATTATTATACTGAACTTTTGTGTATCAAAAGTTCGGAGGGGACAAATTTTTCCCATACATGCATTGCATAAGCTTATTGTCCAAGACTTTGTTTTGCTGTTGTTGAACTTAGCAGAGAATGTTTTATTTCCATCCTCTGTGTGTCCCTATTGAAAAGTCTTTATGAGAAGGGAATGCATTCACTTATTTCATTCCTCGTCCTTCGGTGGCAGTCTTTTGTGCATTTATACTCTGGGTCGCTTTTGCCACTTATAGGGGGATGCTATTTAATCTATTTTTATGGTTCGCAGTGGTCGTGTTTTTTCTATTTTTCACTATTTGCTAATGTAGAAAGGGGATACGAAAGAACTGAGCAAGTAACCTTGGACATTTATGTTTCTAAAGGTATCTGCATCATTGGGGATTTTGAAAAGCTTCACAGGTGGCGGTATATAGCTTGGTCAGGTACGTAGTTGAATGGGTACTCTTACTTTAATATTAAAGTTCAAATGGGTCCATTAGACATCACTATGTAGAGTGTTGAATGACGCTTTAAATCATGATTTCAATTTTAGAATTTGAAGTGTAGTTGAGGTTGAAAGGGATTTTATTTTTTAGAGTAAGGCGGTGGCTTATTGGTTAGTGTGTTGGACTACTAATCGAGGGGTTCCCGGAAAAAACAGTTGACATCTTAATTTTTTTACGATTTATTTTATTTTTTAAGAGTATACCTACGGATTGCGAACAAATTATGAACTTGATAAAATATCGAGCAAATATTATTTCGGTTTTAGAAAGTTGCTTTCAGCCCCAATCAGAATTTCTGGACCTCCAGAATTTTTTTGTTAGTCCCTCCTTTTAAGCTCCTGACTTTTATAGTGACTTGAGGTCTCAGAAACACTTTCATTTTGTCAACCGTAGCTCTTAATTCGCTCCAATATGCGTTTTAATATGCGAAGTCAATTGTAGGTTCATTTTTCGGCTGCTTTCGCCCGCACCAAGACCTAAATAATATAGGTTTTTGGTACTTGACGTTTGGAAAATATTTACACATATAAAAGGATGTTGGTGTAAAATGGCATTCAATGTCATGTACACCGAAATTTGCTTACTTAAAGTAGAAACGGTTATGGAATGTATACCTAAATATGCACAACAAACATGATGTAACAGTTAAATAGCTACATGCACACAATAAATTCATGCCGATCTCGAGCGCCGTCCATTTAATTTACAAAGTAATTGATTTTCTAATTGAAAACATCACCATATACTGTGATAAACACGTGCTGGCATCTTCTGCATTTTAATTAAACCTATAGACAGTCGCACTGCGCTCGGTCCCGCTTGTGACGTTATCATCTTGAAATCTGTAAACTGTAAGCCCCGATCAGATTGCTTAATTCTCGGCCAACTGAATTCAAATGGGATCCGCGCAGATCCTCACTCTTCAGTGTTTTAGTATTAATGAAGCGCAAAGTATGCCTGATTAATCTGGAGAATTGGCGCCGCTGAGGTGTATGTGCGTGCGTAATGATGCCACCGCCTGACGGAAGTGCATCTCAATGGCACACTGTCGTCGATCGAGAGTGTCGCCTCCACCGGTATCACGGTGAATAGAATTTTAGCAAAGCAGACTCACAGTCAGTGATTTAGGTGAAATTCATTAATTAAGTAATGCATCGATGTGCGGCGGATTTTTTTAATTATATGCATTGTGATTGAGTAGACGAATGTGTAAAGGTACTCGTATCATGCAAACCGTATCACCGATGAGATTACTCATTTGCATGTTATAAAGGCCAGAATGCTGGGAGGATCGTGATAGACATAATAATCGTTTGGTTGCCATTCAATGATAGTTTTGTTGTCCATATTTGAGGCAATCTTGATAAAATGAATTAACTTGCATTTTCATTCATTTTTTCGATCTTTCATTTGGCCATGATTTTTAAGTGATATTGCAGTTCACAAGTTGCTTTGCTGATGAATAGAAATCGGAGTTATACAGTGGCAGTTAGATCCCGTTTGGAATACGAGTATAACAGATCTAGGAGGTAATAATGGGAAACGAAGCGAAAATAACGAAAGAAAAGAAGGTTGTTTTCCTTAAACAGGTACCACGCCCTCATTTTGGGGGCGTTTTTAACTAAGTTTTAAATTTTATGTCGACTTTTATAGGATGCTACAAGGCCAGTCCTAAATTCAACGAAAACATTGATACTTTTCCAGTTCTGGTAGGCCTAAAAGCTCCCATGTATTTGGCTTACCGCACCAGCTTTAACTATACTCACAACAGGTTTAAGATTATGTCTAGCTCCCATGCAGTCCTTTCTTGTGGTTCTCCCTTTACCATCAAGCTAAACAAGCGTTAATGTGATGTGACTTTGACTTGCTTAGAAAACTAAACACAATTTGTCTTAGATAATTGAGAAGTTATCTATTCAACACTACAAGCCGTAGCTTCATTCTATTCATAATGAAACAAAATATTAAAATAAGAAAAAAATCCAAAAATCCTAGGAAAAAACGGCCAAATATTTTGGCGCAAATTCCGCGAAATGGATATAAAAATGATGTGCATATAAGGCAGATGTTCTCCATATTTGTTATTTGACGCGTTTATGGCTAAATAAGTCAACAACGGTCTTATTTCAAAACCAAATGTGGAAATTATGCCAAAATAATGAACTTTTTCCATTCGTTCCAAAAATGAAATCTCACACAAATCGAATGATTGTGAGAAGCTAGGCCTAGGGTCCCTACGGACCTGTCGCGCCAAAAATTATATAATTATAATGAACTTTTTCTGGGGTAATTTCCATTTTATTTTTTTGGCTATTTTTCCAAAAACATGGCCTAGTTTCCTGGCATTCTGCCGAAATTTCCATTTTAAGTTTTTGACGTTTTTTTTCAAAATTATTACGCTCCAATTATTTTGGTTTTTTTTTTTTAAGTTTTTTTTGTGCGTATTTTCTTTTGGCGTAATTTCAGGGAGCCGCCCCTCAGAAAGATAAAATTCAGTTATATGGGATCCTTCAAAAGCCCTAAAAAATCCCAAAATCTTCGCACTTATTAACTCGACCCTGACGGCTTTTGCCAAATGAAATATATTAATTTTTCGTTACGTATTTGATCCCTATATCACTTAACCTTTAGAATAAATTTCGTAACCCAAGCGTGCGATAAGACTTATAGGTTATAGGGGATAGAATTATAGCGGAGTCAAGTGACCCGCTTGAACACCGCAGAAACGTTTCTTGCCTTCCCTTGTTTTACAGCTACTTCCACCACCAATGCTCAGGCAAACACTCTACGTTACAACTTTGTTTCTATCTAGTTGACTGAAATTCTTCAAAACGTTACATGGAATTGAAATTTCAAAACCACGTAAGAAGTTTTACTTCAAAAATGTTTCTTAAATCACGAAGTGGAGGTAACTAGGGTCCCTCTTACTTTGAAATTAATCTTTTGTTTTTAAAATATAGCCAGAAGTGTGTAATTACGTTAAATTTCTTTTAAGAATGTGCCAAAAAAACTTGACTAGGTACCTATAAAAAAATTAAAAGAAATTATGATTAAATGGAATATAGACAAAAACGTGGTCGTGGGGGCCCAAAGTCCACCAATCGGTACTCTAAAGGTTAAACGTACCTAGTGTGGCTTTCTACTAGTGAAATATTTTTTGAATCCATCATTAGTTCAGAAACTTACCCCTCACATTCAAATAAACTTAAGTAGGTATATCTAGATAAGAATCAATAAAATAAGCATCTGCTGTTATTTAATTTTTATAATTGCTGTTTTCAATTAGATCCCATTTCATTCTCTAGAGCCAAATATTTGGTTTTCTTGTTGAATTTCTTATTGGCAAATGTTTATAATTTATACACACCGCGTTAGAGCAACAAAAATAAAGCCAACAAATCAAACTGACCAATAATTGCAATAAAACCGTCTCCATTTGAATAGAAACGAATGGCAGTGCACACGAACATATAGCTACATACAAGCAGCAGCTAAACGATAAAATATCTTCGATTACCAAACTCTTGACATAACTTCTCACTGCAACCGCATCGAGTAGCGTTTATCAGTTCAATCAATCTACAAGGCTCTTGACAGTTCACATAATTTACAACCACCAACCGATACAGTGCTGCTACCGGTCTTTCGAGAAGCTATGGCGTGTTGTGCGTTTTTTTTTTTTTTTTTAGAAATGCCATATAATGTCGCCGAGTGCATGTTTACGAACACACTCAAGTCAATCGTAAACAAACGTCAGTTTAATGTCAAATAAACAACTAAAATTGGAATTTTCATATCAAAATTGACTTTTATTAGTCAATCAAAATGTTAGAGATACTTGAATAGATAAACGAACCAGTTGTCACTGGGCAGATGTGAGATTTACATCTAACTATGATTAACAATGTTTATTTAGGGAATGTCTACTAATTTAAAATAGCTTTACTTTAACTTTAAGAACGTCTATTTTTATCGGTTTATCGGAATCTCATGATAGCGGGTACAGTAGGTAATTAGTTACAAAATGTCGTGATTGATTGTATCGATATGCATTATTATGACAAACTAATTGAGTGTTTTTATGAGCATGTGTCAGGATTAATGTCAATCAAAGTATGACGGCTTTAATAAATCTAACGATTTATGGTTGGAATTTTTTTTTTTTTTTTTGACAATACACGACACATGCAAATGTACAACTGGTTTATCAGGGAGCTGAGAAGTGTTTCTGGATTTTAAAAGGTTGTGTGTTGGCTGGTGGTTAACAAATGTGATAATTGGATAACAACTGGAAGTTGCTGTTGGGTCTGTCTGGCCAAATTATTGACAATTTGATGGAAAAACGATGGAAATGTGATGATTTATCTAATTTGTTGTAAGTTTTGTGAAATAGTGATACACTGCGCAAACTCCAAAAGCGAAGCCGCCGATACGCCTGCCTCACTTGACTCTAAGCTCTTATACCTCTAAGCAGAAGAGATTTCCTTGCTCAATAAAGATAGTTCGAGTTGTGTTTGTTGGTTGCATTAAGGCTAACAATAGACTTTTCTCACCTTCTTATACTTTTCTTTAAGAAGCCGCAGTGCCAGATAGGGATGCCAGATTAAAAAATACGAAAAGGGTAATAACGTGAGTTTTCTAGGGAGGACAAGTGTTAAAAAAGGGGGACAAATATTTTTTTTTATTATTGATCACCAGAGTCCAAAAAATATAAAATAAAAATATCTTTGAAAGTTTTCTTGCACTTCAAATGGATGTGTTCACAAAGAATCTTGTTAAAAATATTAAAAGAAAGTATTTTAAAAATTTTCAATTGAATGTTTTCTTTTATTGAATTTTGACTTATTAAGGGGGACAGTAGTTTGTGTTAGGGGGGACAAACAGCATTTTTGTATGAAAATGGGGGACGGCCCCCCCCCCCCTAAAGGGGGGCGTATGGCATCCCTAGTGCCAGAGCCCCTTGAAGGCTCTCCCGCTTTATAATCTAATCTAATCTACCTTCAATTTAGGTTATTTCATGTAGAAATTTCGAGATTATTGAGTTAGCAAAATGTAAGCTGGACACTAAAAAAGATAATTAGTGCGTAAGAAAGGCGTGTTAAAGTTAAAGGTTGGATATTGGTAGCCTTTACCTTAAGCTCCAATGCAATTTTGTAGCAGATAAATTAATGTAGGTCGATGGCTGGATGTGGTTGCAAAATGAAGGCTGATTAAACAGTTCAGAATATTAAGAATAGATGTGTTTTGATATTAAGAGACTTTATTACAGATAATAGAACTTATTAAAAGGACTTGAGTTCTTGAGAGAGTAGGACAACATTATGTTGTACAGGCAGTTCGACATAAATATACACATATTGGGTGTACTTAACCTACGGGAATACCGGACAATCCAATCGCTTTCGGAATCGTTCTCGAACTTTGTTTCTTAAAATAGAGGAAGATAATTTTAAATTTAAAGCAGCTCCATATAAGACAGTAAAGCCTGGATTCTTGAAACCATTTATTTGTTTGGTGATTGGGTGAAGGAAAATGGAATTTCATTGAAGCTGTCAATGAAATAATAATGAGCAGGACGCTGAGAATGACCGATCAATTGCCTTAACCAGACCGGAAAAAAAGGTTGACCGAAACTTCTGTGATCTAAATTGCTAAAACTTTGTAAATCTTCCGGAATGGATTAGATCTGTCCAAATAAAATTGGGCCTCCAGGTGAATAGGGTGAGTGTCACTAAAGTGGCATGGAGAATCCAGTGAAAATGTCAGCAATTGCGCAGTTTTGATTAGTTTGCCTCCAATTATGGAGGAATATAATTTTTAAGTGCGCCATTTTAAAAGTCTTTGCTTGCGTTTTGCAAACACGCTGAAGAGTTGTATGGTCAAGATTGGGAAACATAGGCGAACAGTGAATCCTTCTCATACTAAGATTTGGGAAGGCTTGATATAGTGCCACACATGTCTGTAAATTTGTTATAGACTTCGAGATGGCTTACGATCGAGTCGCTTTAGAGCTTCCTTTTTGGGTACCAAGTTTTAGTCCTACCTATAACAATTTAAGTGCACAGCATCCCTCTGTAAGGGTCTCAGAGGGCGCTGTTGAAACACTTTAAATTCGCCGTCTCCCGAGGGAAAAATCAACCAATTTAGCAGAACCAAACTTGTTGACAAAGCTATGGTCTATTTCGATATTCGTTTTAACTTCCACCTTATATGATATTGAGATATGTATACTGTAAGAATACGCGCGGTATACTCAATATCAATACCGAGAAGCTCAATTCAAAAGGTAGCGATCCGTGCTTCAGTAGTTTTGTCAGTT
Source organism: Cheilosia vernalis (assembly GCA_949126925.1). Classification (NCBI taxonomy): domain Eukaryota; kingdom Metazoa; phylum Arthropoda; class Insecta; order Diptera; family Syrphidae; genus Cheilosia; species Cheilosia vernalis. The sequence goes on along the minus strand of OX421361.1, from coordinate 40,737,302 downwards.
TGATAACGCATGTGCAAAAATCGTTTTTAAAGACGTCCTGCTTAATCTCTGTCATCGCACAGGAGTCTAAGACTGGATCAAGTCCCACATCTCTTAAAGGCCCAAGATATTTCAGAGCCGGTGCCGAAGATCAGGAGCTGTGGGTTATCCACATGAGTATTCTATATACCTAGAACCTCTAAATAGATTGAAAATTAATGAACTTACCTCCTAAAAGCATAAATCACGATAGGAGGTTTCCTGGCCCAATAATCACCGATCCGTACTATACACTAGTCGGCAAAAATATTTTGACAGAAGTTCAAGTCGCTTTTAAAGGCTACGGATTAACTGTCTACAGTTTTCATTCACCTATGATTATGTATGTGTGTCAATGAGAACATATATGAGACCCATGGCTGGCTTGCTCACTGCTTAGGCCTATTTGTGGTTAAAGTGCAATTCTTTAATTGGCAAAAGTATTCTGAAAAATTCATTTTTCAATGTTTGTTTGACAAAAGATGTTGTTATATCGTTTAAATTTAAATAAAATATGATAGATTTAATGCGTACAAGTCCATTTTGATTAAAATATGGGAAAAACGAAAGAGCTAAATATGAAAGATCGATTACCTTTTTTTTAGCAAAATACGATTGCGGGTTTTCTGTAAAAAAGAGGGGTCTTTATTTAATTTGTCGAAGCAAACTGTGCAAGTAAGAAACGAAAAATTTATAGCGAAAAATATAGAAGGATGGTAGATATATTTTGGGGAAGTTTTGTTTAAAATCCAAGTTTAAGTCCAAATTTCTCGAGCTTAAAATGGAAAAATGTGCTGAAAACCCGATTATCTAAAAGACAATTCAGAGGCAAATTTAGCTGAACTGCATATCCTGTGCTACAAAAATAAAATAAAAAGTCAACGATTAATTCGCCTGAGTTTAAAAAATAATTTGGAACCGGGTCTTATGAACGAAAAAGAGTTCATCTGAGCCTCATGGATTACCGTAAAAGAAAATTTGTTCGGATGACGAGATTATCTCGTGAAAAATACCCACCAGTCGCTCAGACCAGTTAGCATGGTTGAGGGTCTGTATTGTGTAAGGGTTGAATACCGCGTCCAACGGTTCCGATTTGTTTACAATCGATGAAACGATGATCCAGCAAAAAATCTAAACAATAATGCATTAGCATCTGGCGATAGACTAATAGACAGCGTTGCCATTTGGCCCCTTTTTGAGGCTGAGGTACCTTGGCTCCTACTTTTTAAAAATTATCAAAATGGTCCCTTTTTCAGTTTAAGTAAGATTTTATACTTTATTGAACGAAAAAGAATGCAAACATATGAAAAAGTGTTTCGTGATGAATAAATTTGTTTATTTTCTTAAAAATAATTTTTTTTTGTTGTTCTGTTTTCTTTTTTTTTATGTGGTGGCCTCTCGGTCTCCTTTTTAGTCCACTTTTGGAAACTTTGTAACGCCAACGCTGCTAAAGCGATGCCATTTATTCTTCAATAGGATGACACTCCTTGCCGAAACAGGACAATGTTCCCTTAACTTTGACGGGTTATTAAATTAGAAACACCCAACTGTCTAGCCCGAGGTACAGATTTAATGTTTTTGAATATTTGTATGATGTTGCATTAACACGGAGCAGAAACGAGATCGTTTTTGAAGTAACAAATCAGAAATTCTGCAAGAACTCGTAGAAGCGGTTGCAAGATAATTACAGAATGTTATTGAGGCTAGATCAGATATATTTTTTTACAAAACATATTTACTTGGTTCCTTTTTTGTTCATTTTAAAAAATAAATTTTTTCAAGCAAAACTTGTTTGTCAAAATAATTATGGCTAAGTAAAAAGTTAATTTAAATTTATTAAAATAATTTAAAAATTGATTTAAAAATGAAAGTGGCAACAAGGAAAAACAGTATAAGCCGGCTTATGTCAAAATTGAGTAAATGTTACTATCGGATGCACCGTACCCTGTTCTATATGTCATATTTGTTTCATTAAAATATCTCATTCGGTTCTTTTATGGATCAGGAAAGACCGCACAAGTCGTCTTCGTCTTCCCACATCTGCAGGCAAACCTTTATTTTGGGCTCTTAAAAGTGGCTAAGAATTACTTATGCTGGTTTTTCCTTGTTGCCACAGAATGTCCACCTGTTAATTAAGTAGGCAAACAGTGTTATATTTATTTTTTTATTCTTCCTAGAATTCATGAAATCTAACTTTTAGGCTTGTCAAAACACTTCTGCCGATGAGTGTATGCATGCAATGGTCGTTAGCGTGTAAAATAAACTATGGCTGACAAAATAAACTCTCTTGTGAATACTTATTGACTTTGCATAAGAGTTTGTCATGTTAATTGTCACAAGTATATTTCTCGAGCAATAAATCAGCCGCAACAAGCAAAGCGCCTCCAACTCTAATCAAATAAAAAAAAACTAGTTCACCAATATAACTCCTCCAATTACCTATACGCTGGAGGTGGTGAACACAAAAAAAAAAACACCGTCTACTGTCAATGGCGCCCGCCAGAATTAAAAAAAAAAAAAAAAAAAAAAAACTCATTGCATCGCATTACTGTTTGATTCTTGACCAGAGGAAGGCATGCCGCGCTAATGGCTAGAATGATAGGCTTCAATTAGTTTTGCAGATTTATGGTTAATTTATTTATGGTGTCTTGGATATTATTTATTGCCAAGCACGATCCTAAACACTTTGATGGATACGTATGTCAGTTGTTTTCAAACTCGGCAGTTATCATCTGCACTTGTCGTTGGTGTCTTGAGGGCAATTTTGTTGCGACAGTTTGGCGGATAAGCGACAGAAACACAAGTAACATTTGGCTGGGGGTGCCTTGATTCGCTGTCAGAAGGCAAAACTCTTGCGCTGAACGATAATCGACACTCGACATAGTCATGACTATAATAGTGGCCTTAGTTCAATAACGATTCATGGCAGGCTGTTGGACATTTGTCATTTTGTTATAATTTCTCAGAAATATGTTTGCTGCGCTTGTACAATGAACACAGCGACAGGTAACTTGGAACGGATTCAGTGACACATGCGGAATTCATAGCTGAAACGAATGAATGACATCTATGTGTGCCGGGTGAAATTTTAATTGTTACGTTTGGGAGAAGGAATGGATAAGTTTTCTAAGGTTTTACTAAACAATTTTGCTACAAAATTCAGCCATGTAATCGGTATTTATAATGTGGTCAGGGATGGGTCCCGCTCCCGGAAAAAATTAGCAATTTGTATAGCGCAAAACAACACGCGGTGTATGCATGGCTTCTGTAGATTAAGAACGAGTTAGGAGAGCATTTAGCTCTATTCAATCGTTTGATGCGCCCGATACAACTCGAGCTTGTAAACAAACAAAATGTCTTTCAATCGTAATAAAATATTGTAGTGTCAGGAAAACAATACACACACACACCTGTGCCGTGCCTGGGATAAAGCAGAAACGCCGAAAATTCCATCCCATCTATAATGGCAAAAACCACTCCACACCTAAAGAAATAAAATAAAAAAATCCTCCACTGCAGCCAAGATGTCTACAAATATCCGTTTCTCTATCTCTCCTTTTATTCAGAGAACTAATAGCATTATAAAGAAGCAAACGCGACTCTCTAGTCTCTAACCGGATAAGTGCCCTTGTTCAAATCGCTTCACACCAAGAAAAGAAAAAAAATCGGGCAACACAAACCAAAAGGAACAAAAAAACTATCTGAATAACCACTTGAGAGTACAATGATGACCTGTGACCAAGAACATCCCATTTAAATCCTTAATAGGTATAGATGAACAAACACCGACAATAATTAAGGTGCAAGATCTGAACCGAGGTTGAACAGCGTCCATAAAGAATGAACGAAACAATCAACAAAAAGAAACCAGAAACCGGCAAACTTCGCAGCACTTTCATAAAAGAAGACTCCTGCTTGCCGGCGGGGTGGAAGGCAGAAGAAGAGGAATACCATCTCCAGAAAACTCCTGCCACGAAGTCTGGCACTGGCATGTGTTGTTGTCTCTTGTCTCCAGCAGCTGGTGAGAAACTCTTGATTCTTCTCACAAGCGTGTGCACAAAAACCTTAAAAAAAAATACCTGTGCACACCAACAGGATACTACGATACTACGGATGGCCAGAGGTACATAATGTTTTCGGGCATTCGATTCTTCGGACGTTTTAATAGAAGATGGATATACGTATTTTTGTTTTTTATTTATTTGTCCCACCCGTGTCGATCGTTCAAGGAGCGCAAGTGTCTGCACAGCATGGTCATTTGATATGAAACTCCATATGGATTGGTTGAGTGAGGCTAAGCAGCATGTAGCTGCTGCACCTGAAAACACCGATGTCGGAGGAATGCACAGATGTTTAGATCGGATTTATCGATGTTTTATGGACGGTAAGCAACGCGTGTTCAGTTTCAATTCGCCATTTATCTGCACCTACTACCAGACCAATGTGGAGGGGAGCTAGACGCTAGAGAACTGTGGGAATGTGTTTGCTGCTTTGGTGAAGTGATAAAAAATGTTTTTAGTATTTTTTTAGGGATTTTATGAGGTACCTACACCGACTAGGAGCTGAGCTAGGTGCAATTTAAAGATTTATTTTAACAGCATTTGTTGTGATTTTTTTTTTTAAGTTAATACAAGACTCGTACTTAATTAAATTCTTGTGAAAGGTGAGCACCTTTGTCAGCAAATTTAATTGTTTGAAATAGTTTGCTGTTTCAAGACCGTCAATAAAATATTAACAACAAGTTTTTGAATGAATTTTAACAACAATTTGACTATGGTAAAAGTTTAGCAGTAGCGCGGCATACTGATAGCTTAGAAGACAGTTTTTAATAAATTTAGAAAAATGCTCAAACGAGAATATTAGCGAGGAGAAATAAGTCGAAAATTGTTGAGCCTATCAGGAGCACTCTTCCAGTTTGGTTTATTTATGTATATGGAAATCGCTTGGTAATATTTCTGGAGATTCGAAAAAAAATCGTAATTATTGCAGGTTCAAAATTTCGAAACCTGTTGGATTTTATCAAATAGATATTTTGAAAATGGCCGTTTTTTATTAAACGTGAAGAACTTGGAATTTAAACATAATTCTTGATATAACCCATGAAGTTTTGAACCTATTTTTGTAAGCGATCATGTAAGTAAAACTTCCCTTACTATTTTAGTAAGATTATTTTGTTGACCAAGTCTAATTTTGTGTAGTCCTTTTTTAGGGCTTTTTGGTCGATTCTTCTCAAAATGCGAACATTGAAATCTTATTTTATTTAATATTTTCCACCCTGTTCTTTATTTTAGTACCTTTTGGTTTAGCAACTGCATTTAAATTTATAGGATCCAGAACACGCGAACAAAGAAATAAATATATAAATAAATAAATAGTTAAAAACAATTGCATACACTATATACACCAAACAGAACTTAAACTTATTACACAGAATTATCACAGATTAATTTGCAGCTGATTCTTACTATTTATTAAACTATCCTCTCGTGACAATTCCATTTTACATGTACTTACGTTAAATTAAAATGCACAATTGGCAACACTATACCGTCATAAATTATTAAAAACACAAAAAACAAAGATGCCAACACAGCGAATTCTGCAAAGAAGATATAAATAAGAAGTGTCGTATCAAATCCCAAGAAAACACTTGATTATTCCAGGTATTAACGATCATGGCTACAAATTGTCTGGCAAAACACACGTCAATTCCCTTTCTCAATTCTACTTGTCTGAGTTTTTTTTTTAATTTTTTTTTTTTTTTGTTGTCCTTCATTCCATAATTTTATACCATGTCCATGGACCATGGGTAATAAGGCTTTGCGGCTTTTCCCATTTAACCAGACGCGTGAGATGTTCCTTCCAGCCAGATGCTTTTTATTCTTCTTTGCACCTTTATCATCATCCGATTTGACAGAGTCAGGCGAAAAACGGAATTAAAAATACCGCATTAAGTATATCTTTATGTCTTTGTTTGCATGAGTATGCTTACATTGTTTGCTGGCTGAGGCACTTGTTGACTGTAAGGGTATATAAAGTGTTAAGGTAGAGGGGGTCTTTGCTAGTTGGCTCTTTTATAGTCTTTGGTGCTTCAAAATCAGATATCTTTAAGTACACCAAGATCTAACGGATCAATAAATTTAACTCAATAATTATTGTTCGCATGGTTATTGACGACAAATAGACGAAATGTCATTGTTTGGCAAATGACTTAAACATTTCAGCGTCTACTAATAGCTTATAACCTCCTTTTATTAAAAAACAAAAAAAAAAAAAAATACAATTAAAGTGAAATGAAAGAAGAGTATTACAGTAAGACCCGGATAAGTGTCTCACCATAATCGTCCAGTCATGAGAGGTACTTAGAAAAAAACCCTTAGGCCCATTTAAGAGCTTTCCATATAAAAAATATAGTGCTTTATATCAATTTCAATTCAATTCATAAATACAAGTAAATTGAATTCTTCGCAATTCGCGCTCATTTAAATAGTACTTAACTGCTCAGAATTATCTATTTTTCGAAGAAAACACGACTAATTTCAAACAGAAATAGGTATTAATTTAATTTAGTAAAAAAATAAATAATTCATTTTATCACTTTTTATATTTTGCAAGGTATAGAAAATTGTGTATTGAAATTAAAAAAGAAATTCCTATCTGCCCAGATAATTATTACCGTGCTCAATTTAGTTCAGCAAAAGGAAATTTAAAAAATTATTGCCGTGTAGTAAATAGCTTACTTTATAAATCCACTGCTTCTTAAAAACCTACTGTGTTGGATGATTTCTATTGCTAATGCTTTCATTTGTTATTTTACCAATGTTGGCTGCAGTCTACAACCCAGTCCTATCAATTCGAATTGTTGTGTTTGTCCTTTCATTAGTGGATGCACTTAAGGGAGAGGTAGATTATTATTTGGGTTTTACTGTAAATAGGGTATAAAGATAACCTTGCTAACTGGGTTTGTGCGTGTCGCCTTTGCAACTTTGTCGGGAAAAGTCTAACTCTGTACTATTCAAGCACTCGTCAAAATGTTTTCTTGGTTTTTTTTTCAGATGACAATATCTGCTCGCATACTGCTACCATGCCTTTTCTGACAATCGAAAATTTTACGAATAGGTCAATCATTATTTTACGTAAATGAGGTATTGTATTGATCTTAAACGACACACTACTAGATGACGCGTCTTCTTCTTCTTGGTTATTATTTGGAGTTCTAAAATGTGATTTCCATAGTTATATCCGATTTCGCCATTCAATAGCTCAATATATGCCACGATTCGTGCCCGAATATTATTTATTCGCTCAATGAATTTATAGGACCCATCAATGCCAGCGGTTAGCCTGTAGCTTTCTAATGATTTTTAGTATTACTCTTTTAGAGTTACCCATGGCATACAATAAAAAATCTTAAATGTTAAATCCGAGGAGTCTTTTATGTAGTGCGTCTCAAGGCAACTTTTCGAAAGAGTCGAAGAGACTCTTTGCGGTGGCAGTGGCTCGACGGATATTGTATGGTAGACTCCTGAGATGGAGGTTTGAAGCTCGATTCAAAAAATATGGAAAACAAGTTGCTCAAACAATCCGGTCTATAGAGGGTACCTACGTGTGCGCACCTTTATTTTTATTCAAACTTCAAATTGTTTACTGAGGTCATCACACCTATCACCAAAGCTAGTGATTAGAGTCCTGGGTGACATGTATGTCCCGTTTCCTATGCCATTTTCGAATGTGTTCGTTGGGGAAATACATGCCCAGTCCCCACATTTAAGTGATGGACCACTCCCAAGCAACTTCTTCAATCTTTATGAGATGTATAAATTAACGGGCTGTAGTAAAACCTATTTTTATGGATAATTTGCTTTAATTTGATTCCTTTTAAATGCCAAAATTTATGTTTCATTTCAAAAAAAAATATTTAAGTGGTGCCAGCACACTTTCTACATCATTCCTCTCGTGCTTGTGCAGAGAATACATTTCATTATCAACATTTTTATGACAGTGACAGGTCAAATACATAAAATTTTTCAAAGCGATAAAATGATTGGAAAAATAAGTACGCGCCTTGACTTATTCAATTTGGCTCCAAGAAATTCGCACAAAGTTAGAATGTTTTCGATTTAAACAAATTGGTAAATATATTTTTACTCTCAACTACAAAAAAAAACAATATAAAAAATAACGTGGCCAAAAACTCACCGTGGGCTCTGGCCTCTCTCTGCTAGGTGTCGCTGATAGTCCCGTTCCCGTACTGATCAACACTACCAGTGTCACGAAACTTCTTAAAATCATATTTAAATAAATTTTATTTCCTTTGTAAGTGTTTCGGCCGTAAAACCTTAAGTTATTCCAAAGATTTAATCGTTTGAATAGGCAATCGTTCACAGAGAACTTGAAGAGAACAAATTAATAGATGATTTTTAATAAATTTAATATTCACACTTTTTTATGGTCGGTTGTTGGTCGTTGATAAGACGCGAATCAATAGAATCACAAAACGAAATATAATATAACTGGATGGATGATTTTTTTTTTTTTTGTTATTTATTCACGCTATCATTTTTTTTTTTTTTGTTAAATTTTATAGATGTTGGCTCTTTCTTGTACGGGCAGTATAATTAATCTTTTTTTAGGAATTCCATTGGCTCGGCTCGGTGAAGGGTGCGTGTATACTTGTATAGTATGCGGATGCGGATCTGGAAGAGACAGAGAAGAAGCAATTAAATCTGACATAATAAAAGCAAATGTGGAAGTTGTTAAAGTTTACGAATTGATATGAGTATCCCAATTTTGTTAGTTACAAGATTGATGGAAACGGATCGCAGTAAAGATAAAGTCGAGCGTTTGTCTTGTGAATGCATCACTTTTCACTGCCGATAATGTGGACTTTGAAGGGGGACTACCTACGGGTGGTTTTTTATACAGGTCAAAAAGACACTTCTTGTACATGAGCATTTTAAAGCCGTGAGTTGAGTTAGTTTATATAAATATAGAAGTCTTGAGGTTAATTAATTTAATTCAAGCATATACCTACTTTGGTGCTTTCGGTCTGTGGTGCTAGGTAATAAAAAAAAAGTATGACTTTCCTTACTCAACAAATTTAGTAAATAGTAAATAAATAAATAAATTGTTGGCGCAAAAGGTTCGTAGGGACCTTCGACCTAGCTTCTCGCAGCCATTCGTTCTTTGTGAGTTTTAAAATTTTGGGACGAATGGAAGGGAACTACAAGTCCAAGTCCAAAAGGCTAATTGCGACGCGAAACAAACCTGGGACCCATCGCTTAGTAGTCCAATGCAACAGGAATATTTGCAACAATATGCAGAAGGTTTCACATTTCACAGGCAGTGTCAAAACCTTGCCATCAACCCTAGTACAGCTTTTAATATAGTCCCCATGACTCGCAAAAAAAATCAGATTCTCAGACAGATAGCCCTCAGTATAAGACAATCATTTGAAATATCTAAAAGTTGTTTTCACCAAAGAAACTAAGTACGAACTCCAAAATGTGTCAAAGCAGCTTTGGCTATATCGATCTATTTCAACACAATAGATCTCTTCTGGTCGCAGTGTACAGGGCCTATTACTTACAATATCGATCTATATGTGACCATGAACATGGGTGCATTGTAGGACTCACTATTTATAACCCCAATTATATTAAGAGTGGCCGTATGTCGGCAGTAACAATGTTGTCCTCCAAGTGGTCAATCGTTTCGGGCTTATCGGCTTGGACTAGCGACTTCACAAATCCCCAAAGAAAATAGTCAAGCGGCGTTAAATCGTACGATCTTGGAGCCAATTCACGGATCCCCAACGTGAAACAATGCGGTTACTAAACGTTTCCTTCAATAAATCAATTGTGGCACGAGCTGTGTGACATATGTTGCGCCGCTATCTTGTTGATACCACAGCTCCTGCACATCATGGTGTTCAATTGATGAACGAAAAAGTCAGTAATAATGGCTCTAAAGCGGTCACCAATGACTGTTTGTAACGTTCCGCCCAGCATCGTTTTTAAAGAAGAACGGACCTATTATTCCACCAACCCATAAAACACACCAAACAGTTTTTGTCGATGAAACGGTGTCTCAACATACACTTGAGGATTATCATCACTCAAAATACGGAAGTTTTGCTTATCCATTCAACCAAAAGTGAGCTTAATCGCTAAACAAAATTCGCCTTTGAAAATTGACGTATTGCTCGATACGTATTTCGAAAAGAACCATGATTTTCAGTCTATTCATGTTGAAATGTCAAACCAAACTAAAAATAAATCACTTGACAGTTGAAATAAATGGCCGTCAGTTAAAATAATATTGCCAACTTAAACTGCTCTAAAAAAAAAAAACACCCTTTATGTAGCATTCAGATAGATTCAATGTGCCGTACAAATAACACATTTTAGTTTCGACTTTAAATTTAGGGAAGCTCACAATTACAAAATTTCTATGGAAAATATATCCACAGTGACCTACTAAAATTTAGAGTCGGAACTAAAAATGTTTATTGGTAAGGCCCAATGTCTATAATTCATAGTTTTCATCATATTTGTCGCAAATGAACTAGAAACATGCTTCCCTACAGTCCTTTTTACTGATTAGTTTCTTTGGAGATGCATCAGTAGGACGACGACCATCTTACAGATTAACAGCCGTATTTATTAGATTCCCCTACGACGCGACGCCTCTACGAAGTTATTTAGTTAAACATCGTGGATAGATTTACGCAACCTCTACGTGGCTTTCCTAAAATTGTTATTTATAAACATTTTTCTAAAAAGGCAAGAATTTTGACAAACTATTACAGAAAACACTGAAATCTATTACTTTATGCTCTGAAACCGGCATCAGCTGTTGAGCTGTGATAAGCTTCGTAAGACAAATCATTTTACACAACAAAAAGTCAATTTATCTGGCACAATTTCGAAGTGTCTTCGGAGGGACTGCTGAAATAACAACCTGGAATTTTTCACTCAATGGGGATAATGGAGAAAAGTGCTCTTAAAATGGGGAAAACGGAAATCCATGCATGTTTATTAATTTTGCATAATTTAAAAATAAAACTCGTGTAGTTAACTTTTAAATATCTCCCGAACATAAAAACATCACAAGCGATTTAGCTCGAAACGGAAACAATTGTTCAAAAAGTTGCGTTGATCTTTGCATCGATAAATAATGCTCCAATGACGATTAGTATATCGATATTTAATACCTTGAATAAATAAGGGTAATTTACAAATATTTTTTTATTTATATATTTTTTTTTTATTTATGAACCTACCTTTTTAATTTATAATTTACTTTCAACCTGCATCGTTATTTTTGAATTACCTATGGTGTCTTGTAAATCTATTCAACCTACATGCAATATTTTCTTTTAATTTAACTTATTTTGTATAAGTTTAAACTGAAGGACTTTGAATATTATTTTTTTTTTTGTTTATTACCTTCTTAAAAAAATGGCTAATAAAAGCAAACAAATTTTTATTTTACAAAAATGCGTCTTTACTTCAATGAATTGAAATGAGGAAAAATCATGATATGAAATGGCGAACATATTTAAAAAAATTCCCCAAATGGGGAATTTATGCTAAAAAAAATCTGGTATCACTGCGTGAACACCGCAAATAGTATATATAATAAAAAACAATTGTTTGCAATATATTGCTGAGCTCTTTGCTTGCTATCGATTGTATCTATGACATGAGCTGTCGTTTCTGTGAAGTTTGACACTTGTTTTTCATTTCCACGATGGCTGAATGGCGAATGGATGCTTGTAGCGCTGAAACAAAACATTTGAATGAAAACGAGACAAATATAGTCATGACAAGGATATGGCAGATGGCGACATTTGAACGAATGAAAAAGTAAGATATGAAATGCCCACCCTATATTTTAATGCAAACAATCGTTCTTTCTTATTATCAAATTTGACAGAAATTGCAAGGTAAGGGTATTTTAGAGGGTGCGTAAAGATAAGCAGACTCTACGTTGGGCTTATAAATAAGGATGGTAAGTATTTTGGGTTCAACTTCAATGTGTCTTTTACCTGAATAGAATAAAATGTCTGTACAACAAAATATTGCAATCCCTACTTCTTCTTATTGTTACAACTTCAGACGCAGATTTTATCTATTGACAGCGTTACGGCCACGCGTCTCCATATCAAATTTGCAACTTAGTCCCATTTGATTTTCCATAAACAATCAATAAACAAAACACGACCCAATCACCTTTCATAAACTATTTAATTTATTTACTTGCATGTCTTGCATGTTGCATCTTGAAGCCCGAAAAAAAAACTACTTACTCAAAAAACGAGAAATAAGAAACAAACAGCAAATGAGAAAACCCTTGAAACCCATCATCATAAAATGCAGAAGAAAGAACGAAATTGTGTTCATAAACAAAAAGAACAAGATCTTTATCAAGTCCTCTCTCGTGCACTGTCAAATTGTAAAGAATTCAAAAACGAAATGAAATTGAATTCGAAAATGAGAAAAACGAACGAGAAAAAATATCAACAACACAGAACACAAACAATAAAAATAAATAATTCTCGACTCCCGGTCCCGTGATAAAATCCACACAAACACACGCGTCCTCGTTCCCACTTCTGACAGAGTTATACACGTTCTCAAGTACGTTTGTGCAGCAAAAACGAAATATATATAAATACGAGTATCTATGCTATGCAGGCATAGATAATGCTATCAGACATAATGACAATATGCCTTGGAGAACCGTCTTGAATGGATCCTTGGTTTATGTATTCCTCACGAGTACAACGACGACTACGACGACTCCGGGATTCCGATACTGATCTACAATTCTATTGACAAGCCAGACAATCTGGCGTGAGTGAGGAATAAAACGAGGAAATCCATCGGGAAGATATAAAAAAAAAAACAAAAACAGCAGCGTCGACGAAACAGAAAACCACTCTACCATTTGATCCCCTAAATACCTGCCAGACAGAGTGACGCCAAAGATACCGCGCACGTCTTGGATCTTGCGCTTCTGGCATTGGCTCTGCTGTGGAAGATATACGAAGATACGAAGCGTACGAAGACAAGAACCAGAGAGGACCGCGCATCGTCGCCGATGGGTCTGCTTGGATCTTTTTGTTCTTTCTTTTATTTGTGGCAACCATGGATGAGTGAACATTTAGAAGGCCTTTATAATGCCCCGTCTATTGGAATAGCCAGCCGGTCAGCAGCAGCGGGAATAATCGATGGAGCGGCATCCACCAAATGTGGTTTTAAGTCATCTTTGTCCTAAAGGATTTTTTTCTCGAAATTTATGCTGCCGTGCTGCTTTTGATGGTCCTCCACGGGTTGCCTTTGCCTGGTTTGCAATTTCGAAACACCTTTTTCGTTTGTTTTCGGTATCTCTGCGGCTGGTGGTAGAGTGATCTTCGTGGTAGTGGTGGCTTTTTATCATTTTTCACAGGCATTCTTCAGAGTTGTTCGCATAGTATCTCATAAATTGTTTCTACAACCTGTGATGTTTTTTAGGAACGGCGACCAGAAGGAAGGACTAATGAAACCAGTTTTCGTGGCAAATGCATTTTTGCATTCATTTTGAATTTGTTGTCGCTTTTTGTGTGGGTTTTTTTTTGCCGATTGCCATAGTATGCTGGTTAAATTTGTCCTTAGAGAATTTTAAAGACCCAAGAAAGGTGTCTGCGAGCGGATAGATGACGCACCTGGGAGTGCATATTTGGTTGGATCCTTGCACGGGAGGGAGCACAAACGAATTGAATTGTTCGCACACATGCATATAAGTAGCAAGTACGAGTAGCATGTTATGCGTTGCTTGTAGTACACGACGCTCTTTGCAAATTAAACTGCGTGGAATGTGTCTATAAAAGAATTCACAAGTGACGAACCAGACGCGATAAGGGGAGTGCTATCGGCATTTTGTTGCTTATTATAGAATTCTGTGAGTATGGATACAAATACAATAGTGGTATCTATTTTGAATGATCGCAGGAATAGGAGTGGCAATAGATAAATTATTGCGTGTTTGATTTTTGTTGCCATAGCTGAGTCAATTTGTATTTTCATAGAAGGCAGGGAGCCGTTAAGTAGGGGATTTATAAACCAAATTTGACGACTTCTAATCCGAATTGTCGTCCGTCATACACAACAATCGATATGAACAAATTTGTGTCGAATCAGCGTAACCGTTGTGAGACGATAGTTGCAATTTGGCGGATTGGAAAAAGCGCTTTAAAAAATTTCCAAACGCTCTTATTTCCAAACAAAAACCTTCAAATTGTACCGCAGTTGCCTATTAAACATTATTATAGTGTTTAGCGAGCCAATTCTTGTTAAAATTCTTAATTTGAAAAATAGCTTCAGAAATGACCCATTTTTTCTCATTGGCCCTTTTTCTTGTGAATTTTCAGAATTCTGCAGCGGTCATACTGTGTGTACATTTTGATTATATAATCATTCGTATAATCCCCAAAATGCTCAAAAATGTTGAAGGCAGTCAACGAGCTTCGAAATTATAAAAATGGTCAGTTCTTATGACATTTGTGTGAGACTGGGCAGCTCTATTGGCTACTTTGGGCGTGTTTTTTTGAGCTTCGATCTCAGTAAAGTAAAGTAAAGTAGTATTTTCAGCACGCATTTACAACAAATACGCTCTATTTGACATTTCAAGGCTCGCAATAATTGTTGTAACTACGTGCTGAAAATCCTACTTTACTTTGCTTTGCTGAGATCGAAGTTAAAAAAACACGCCTTTTGTTAAAGCTGGATAGTTTTCAAACATCTTTTGCAATTTTGGGGTATTTTAGGCTACGCATTCTAGAATTTGAATTTTCAAGATAACTACATACAATCCGAGAATTATAAGATTCTTCCTTTTTGTGTGTAACTTGACACCACAGTGTGACGTAGTGATCTCTTATATTGTGACGAGTAAGAGTAAGAGAAAAGAACTTGTGGCGGAAACAAAATATAACGTCTTCTTTTTCAACTAGGTATACACCACTTTGTTATATGCTAAGAGAACGTGGCAAAATATAAACCAAAATTCCAAACCGATCCTATTTGTTAAATAACTTTTCATAAAACTTAAAATAAATATATTTAGCACACATACTCTTATGTTTTTGACGAATTCTTTAAACTTACACATACAATTCATTCATTTTGAGGCGACAGACTTGAAAGGTCGCCCGCCGGTTTCTGATTTTGTAGTGCACCCTCTCGATAATTCTCGCCATTTTAACTAAATTATTTACGTATGGGTAATGGGTATTATTAAAGGACATTTATCAACCCCCGGACTTCAACACGCTGAGGTCAACCCAGAGAACGATTCAATATGAATCCGAGAAGACAGGTACAAATTTATCTGGAATAGATTTAAGAAAAAACAAACATTTTATACCGTTGGGCCCCTGTTGTTAAGCCAACGTATTTAAATACTACTTATCATTTGTTACCTAACCCTAAGTCAAATTGTATATACAAAAAGGTTAATAAAAGCAAATGCAAACAAATTATTAAAGAATAGATGACCGCACTTGATCGAAACATCCCATAATAAGTCTTGAAATCTATCCGCGATACTTATAATCATTTTAAGGTTCTAGGCTAAAATTTTCGAAATCACAATGGCGAAATTTTCCATGCAAAACTTCCATAAAAACTACAAATATTCTGACTTACAAAATATATAAGCTGAATGGTAAAAATGATTATTGATAAAGTCCTATATGAGTTCGTGGGGTTGCATTTAGCGTGACCAGGCCGTCGAGGCAAGGATCGTCGCTCCTTCTAGAGATTTTACTCCGATTTTACATACACATCACGTCACCGTCTGAATCCGTCCCCATTAACAAAAGGTTGACTTTTATTTTTCTGACCTCGCTGGCAGCGAAAAATTTGTTTAAGCTTCAATACATGGTCTTTCAGCATGTGGGAATATTTTAAGCCATCAGTGAAGAGCAAATGACTACTCTTTAGGGCTTCCAATTCGAACTTACTTCAGCACCTCTTTCCATTAACAATGAAAGTGAGAGGAGACAAAATGTGCCCCAGACCAAGTCCAACGCATTTGGACTTTAAGGACTCTTAAAGAGGAACCAGCTTTGTCCAGCGACATTATTCCATTCTCCTCTAGAAAAAAATTGAGGGATAAAACGTGCTTCTGCCCAGACGAAAACCGCACTGCCCATTTCCAAACTTTGGAGACCTCTGAAATGTATTACGAATATCTTAACACTGACTTTTGCGTAAGCATACCTTTTTACCCGACTGGACACAGGGAGGGTTATGATTTTCGCGCGTATCTTATGTACCTACGTTCCTACGTGACGCCTACGTGTAACCATTTGTAATTTTGATAAAACATCCCTTGTTGAATATAAAAACATCAGTCCAAGACGTTTTGCACGCAGCGAAGTCCATGCCAGACGCGACCTGAGTACCAGATCAAACCCATTTTTTAATATATGACGAAACCGCCTAATATTTTTTTTAAGTCTATTGACGACACTGCTGAACACAGAAATGTAAGTCCAAGATGATATAAAATTGTCGAAACTCACTATTACCAGCAAATTTTAGTCCCACTGGCACTAGAAACCCACTAACAGCTGAAAAAACGGTGATGCATTTAGTTATCTTTTACATTTGCTTAGTTAATCAAAAATGTACAAAAAGAATAATACATCTTTTAAATGTTCATATTTCGTAACTTTATTTAACCATGCCACAAAGATTCTGTCTCACTTTCATCCGATGAGTTAAAAGCACTATTTTCTTAATGACGTCTTGCAAAGTTTCGGGCGTTGTGTTTCCCTCCATCTATTTTATTTTTAAATTATTTTGAACTTATAGCCAACCATTATCTGATGTATTAATCCAATGGTTTGATTTTGCAACGCGTTTCTGTATACCTACGCATGAAACATAATTCGACCTATATATATTAAGTGTGATTAAGTGTCTTCTTCGGCGCAGGGACATAAGTCCACGAGACATAAGTCCATAATGGACTAACGTCCCACTTCGGTGGGACATAAGTCCACTTTTTCATTATGGACTTATGTCTCATCGAAGCGGGACATAAGATCCGAAATTGTTTTGTCGAAGATGGGACACAAGTCCATTATGAACTTATGTCTCGTGGACTTATGTCCCTGCGCTGTCTTCTTCATATTTTTTTAAGTTTTTTTCTTACAGTCAGTCGGGTTTTTTTGTTTTTTAAATTAACTTTATTTATTATTCTCTTTACTCAAAAATGTCACACTCAACCCAGTTCGCCAATTGATAGGTGCTTCTCCACGAGAGATCTATTCAACGCATTGTATTTTGGTGCGGCTCAAAGCGATTTATATGTCATCTTCAGCATCCAGTTCAGAATTAAGCAGTCCAGACTTTTACTGAATCCATCGGCGTAAGATCTAAGATGTCGTTCTTACCGGAAAGAAGGGCACATTCTTTATAAAATTTCTTTTCACATCCAAGACTGTTACTTTGCAGCTATAAGAACCAAGATCATATCGATTCTTCTATGTACCTTCGAAAAACCTGCTAGAGGTTTCCCTCATCTATTCTTTTCTTATATCACCAGCTGTCAGCATAGATCCTTCATTCCGCCAATATATGTCCTGCAAAGGCAATGACTTCTGTCGAAAATGAAGCCCATTCCTCCTCTACATTGCATGGAATAGTTCTAGAATATAGAATTAAACAAATTTTCTCTATTTGGGTCCGGTTGATTGTTAAGGACATGAGCTTAGTCATGCCTGCACCTGGAACAAGTTACTTTTTTAACGAATCTCTAAATGTTCGTCATATTAGCATCCTTAAGTTCCGCAGTGCCTGAGCCCCTTGTAGGCTCTCGCGATTCCTAATCTTATTTAATCTCTAATCGTTAAGTTCATTGAGATTATGTTGAATGGCCTTGAGTGGCTAGGTCAGTTTAAGGGCATAAGAAGTGTTTAATTGTCTTATCCTCTTTGTAATATTTGCAGCATAATGATATAAAAATCGATGTCTTCAACATTTCTCAGACCTGCATCAATTTCAATCAAGATTCAGTGCATGTTATACCTTTTGAGCTTAACCATAAAGATAAATTACTTTGCCTGTCAACCAGGTAATTGTCAGTAGACACTCGTTTGAACACTCACTGAGTTTATCTACTGCCAACTAAAGTTTCCGCCCATCCACAAGGTCCTAAGTTTTGAACCTCCCCATCAACGAGCTGCAGGTATTTTATTTTCCTCCGAAGAGACAATCCACTTGCCTATTCTAAGTTTGCCACTGTCAAAAATCCGTTACTCTACTTATAGTGGCGCGAAGAGCTGAAATGTCGTCAGTCCAAGTTAAGCATGATACACTTGCAGCTGGAAGAAGGGCGTCTTTTTTGCTTTGAAGCTCAATCTCAAATGACTAAATAAAACTATTAGCAAAGTACTCAACTGTCAAATGTTACTTTTTCAGTGCTCATTTGGCGGCAGTCCCTGTGAATGACACCCCCAGGCGCTATTAGTCCCATCAAAACATCCAATCCCGATGTAAACTAGAAAGTACCTACGCCAGAAACATGATTAAGTTTATAACAAAATTTCGTCTACCAACAATGTCCATTTTTCATCAATGCTGTAGTAGTTTCTTTTGCAGAAAACACTAGACTCCCAGAAAGGGTGTTGTGCCCTGCACAACTCGAGCTATCCCATATGGGATAAGGCAAACTCATTCGGAGCACACAACCATCTGTGTTTGCTATTTGATTCATATTTGCATGAAACTGTGTATCTTCTGCGAGTAAATGATGAGTAAGAAGTGCAGCTGCTCTATTTATTCATGATAATAAAAAAGCAACAAAACCAAGTATACACTCAACTTGCGCCGCACACAATGATTGATGGACGGGCGTATAGATATTTGTTTAACATATTACAATGATGATGGGGGAGGCAAAGAATCAGTGAGTGTACTTTTTGAACAACATTTCGGTTCAATTGCTCAAATTTTGAGAAAGCATAAGAAGTTTGTTTATGCGATAAATTGGCGGAGAAGCGAATAGCTTGATGCGAAAATTTGTAAATTTGTTTTAAGTGGAAAACTACGACCTAAGTATTCTTAGATCTCGCACAGAAATATACAAATTATTGTTCGTTAATCAAGTAGGTAAGTATAGGTAGCTACTATTCCAGTTGATCCTATTTCTAAACACTCGCACTCATTCAGTTCACAGAACCTCTGTCGGTTCTGGACTTCTGGGCTATAACCTTACAGGTGCATAAAATATAAACTGAAACTTAAGTAATTTCCAGAGTTCCACATAGCTGTATAAGAGTCCTAGTTTTCTACAGGTTTTGACAGAAGTTCTATACATTTTTTAGTTAAGTAGGTAGGTATACAATTTAAGCTAATTTGCTTAATTAGTTGAGTTTTTTCCTTTGCAGAGAGTTTCTAGAGTTGCTTCTTTTTTAACAAACATCAATTAAATTGAAACAATTGTTTGTTTTTTGTTAAATCGGACCTTTCACAACCTTGAGGAATACCCATTACCCATATTTAAAAAGCTATTTGAGCTTTAACAATTTTTGATGTGGATTTCAGTAAATTAAGCCAATAATATTATTCATCAATCAATTATACGAAATAAATAAATAATTGTCCGTTAAATACCCCAAGGAAGCCATCTTGTTTTATAGGAAAACGCTATATATCAAATCAACATGCAGAACTCTTCCATAATTCCTATCACGTTAACAAGATCGCCGAATAAAATATGTGCCACTTTCCACTTATTTTTGCGTGTTTGGTAGGTAATTTTGTCCCTCTCAGACCCGTTTGCTGATACTATACTCACAGCGATTTAGGTTCCACTTAAAGTCTTATGTGACAGTTTATGACATAGAAAAAGTAGCCCATAGGGTATTTAAGCAGAACTTAAATCGCTTTGCGTAATATGAGCAAACGGGCCTCAATCAGACGGCTATCTGTGTCTATTAGGATCAAAAAGTTTGCAATGGCATGTTAAGTGGAACTAAGGAAAACGCGGAAAACGTATTACGTCTAAGCGTTATAGCAACAGTATTATATGTTTTGTTTAAGGCATTCGCCGATCCATTTTTAAAGCAAAAATATAAATATATTAAACTTTTATAGTTATTTGAAGCAACTTAAACTTTGGAATAGTTCTCTTTTGAATGGTTCAGCTGGAAATGTAACGTTTTGAAACTAAACTTTGGGAAAAGTACCTATTTGAAAAATTATTACAAGTCTGTGTGTATTGTTCTATATACCATTTTATTAAGGACTTCAAAACATAAACATAATTAAATTCATTAAAATTTCAGTGATTATTAAATAAAAACTCCGATTTGGAAGCTATCACCTCTGACTAAAATGTTCTTTCTTAGAGTGCGCTTCAATACAAATCTTTTTGCTTTATTAAACGGGAATGTCACTATCCATGGGTTTTGAAAAAATCCTTGCTTTCTCCTTTCCAATAATGCACTCCGAAAATGAAAGTTTAATAGAATGGTCTCATGTTTTAATTTTAATCTTCCAGCCCAAACTCCGCAACAGCAAGGGAGTAAACGTTACAAAAGTTGGAACAGTACGAAACTGTTTTTTTTTTTTCGTTTAGGCGTTGATAGCCTTAAGGATGCATTATGGTTTCCTTACCTCTCACTACTTTTTCAAGGCGAGCAAAAACTCTACCAGGGGGGATAGGAATGCCCAGGAACCGGAAAAATAACTTACACCCACTATTGTTAATGAATTTATAGAGAGTCACGAGGTCACGGTCCTCAGTACCGTAAAAATGGAAATGAGACATTTTGATTCGAACAAACAAATTTTTCGAATTATATGTGACATTTTGGTACGAATATTTTATTTATGGTATATGTTACTGTTATTGTTATTCATACTTCATCATGGAAATGGTACCGCAGTTTAAAAGTAGGTAATACCTGTTTTTGGTAAGCTAAATCAGTGTGAAATGACACCGTTTGTTATTTCAGACACAAATTATTGATCTACAGACATTATGGAGAATCGAATGACATTTCTAACTTTTTTTTATCAAAAGTGGATATGAGCCCTTTTGATATCAATAGACACTTGGACATCCCTTTAATCATCCGTGTTAGGATTGTGTGATGCTTTAAATGCTGCCTTATGTTCTTCTGTAGTATTTTATATATTCTAACATTATTTTAATAACACTATCTTTAGCTCACATACATCATTCACTGTTGTTTGCACCCCTTACTGATTTTAACATCAGCTGATAGCCACAAACGTTTCAATCATAATCTTGAGACTGGATCCAGATTAACAGTCGAGTTACATTTTTTGTAAAACTAGACACTCATCAAATCTTGACCCGGCTATATCCAGAAGCCGTCTTCCTAACCTACAATTTGTAGTTCGTTTATTAAACCGAAAACCTCATTTCCATTCCATCGCGTTCCGATAGAGTTCCATTCATTTGTTTTGACTATCAGCGCAGTCTTCAAGCCATCTCTCACTCCCTTGCTCATGGTTATTATCAATAAATTTCTTGAATCTAGACCACGTTCTTGACGACCTATTAAGCCTATCGTTACGTCCACATATTAGTGTTTAAAAAAGGGGCGAGCAAACAGAAACTGCATCTAAAAATAAAAACAAATAGCTGCTCGTAAATCGTACAGTAACTGAAATGCACTTCGGCCGTGTTACTGTTCGAACGATTCAATTTAACTGAACTTCCGTACTTTGAGATGTGTTGTATATTATGTATGAAAAAGACGTTCTAGGCTTCGTCGAAGCTCTGTGTGTTGGACTGTTGGCGCCTTCGACAAGTTTATTGACTCATTTAATTAGAAACGTCGCTTTCAATTTCGCCTCTCCAATTACGTCTTCATCGTGTAATGAGACTTAATTGTTGCGGGGCCCACGCCGCATAAAGATGAGGTTCGCGTCTTCGTCATCTTATCGTGGCTGTTTGTTTTTTTCCTTTTTTTTTGTTTCTTTTTTTATTTTATGTAGCCTCGTAAAGGTCAATATCGCTATTTGGACATTTGCCGCTGATACTAGGGGACACACATGGGGGACTGGACTATTTTTGTTGCCGTTGTTGTTGTCGACTATACTGATATGGCGTTTGGTTTGATTTTGGTTTTTATTTGTAATTTTCAATTCGCTGACACCGAGTCAAAAGGAGAATTTATGATCATTTCGCGATTGAATAATGATGAAGCGGATTTAGGCTGTAGTGGCAGTCGTGCACACGATAGTTGACAGTCTAAGAGAGCCAAAATGATAAATGACATTTGCCGTGGGATTTGGATTTTGGATAGAAGCCAACTTTCTAAAGTATACACAAGTCATTACCTTGTCAATGAGCCGCTGCGAAGGCATTTAACAATGTTGCAGACTTTGTATTTTTGTTTTCCAAGTGTTGCGAAGCCAGACAAATAGGTTAGGTTATGACAGGTGGTGTAATAAGAAGCAGTGTATGATTGCCATTGCCTGGAATTTCAATGGTTATAACTGGATTATAAGTTATTGCAGTGGCACAGTGATTGTGACAGGTTTATGATATTGGAATTGGAACTGGAATACATCAGAGTTGCTTTCAAAATTAGGCGGCCGGCGGTCGTGTGACTTTGTGGACTGAAACGATCGCGAAAATAGAGGCGGAAAGCTTAAGGCTGGCTTTTGACAAAATGGGAAAATGTGTGCGCAGTGGGTTCGCAATCAGTGAAATCAGGGAAATCTGCAGGCTTGTTTTGGGATTTGGCAATATATGAACGCTTGTTTTCTGTTTAAATTAAAAAAGCTTCTGGGGTTTTGGAGAAGGAGCTTATAAAGAAGGTGTGATCGAAAGTTTGAAGTTTGAAATCGACATGTTAACACCTACGAATGTGGGTGGGGCACGTGCAGCGTTTTGACTGCAACGCAACAGTCCAACTACCCTCTCAATTCACCTTTAAGTGACAGCGCACCACAGAAAGTCCCCACCTTAACCTCAACTTGATGTACCTACGTGTATAACTACAAGCTAACAAGCCGACTGAAATACCTTTTTCCTTGAGGTTGATGATGACGGACTGTAAAAGACTGCAAACAGCGAACAAATCAATTTTAGTAGGTACATTTATTTATCGACAGAATATTGTGACTTTTACTAAAAAAAAAACTGATGAATTTTCACTCATATTAATAGTTTATTAGTGTTTTCGGAAGAAAAGAAAAGTGAAGCCTAAGATCAAGATGTAAGCTACACCCAAGTTCAGTTCGATACAGATTTATAAAGTAGGGTAAGCTAGGGAGAACCTGACAGGCAGGAGAAATTGACATCTGAAAAACTAAGACCTTGGCCGCGCTTTAAATGATGTGAGAACGAAGCTAGTAACGATTGGTTTGAGGGATAAATAAACAATCACTGTGGTCTAGGAGATAAGCGAAGTGGACATCATTTTTATTTCTGTGCCCATTTCATATAACTTTCATGGTAAGCAATCCAACTGTCAAATTTAAATTACGTGTGTAGCTTTTGACATTGAAAGTGCAATATAGTGCTCATTCATTCGTTTTTAAATCACTAATAAACAATAGTTTATCCTGAGCACCAGTACAAACGTTTTTTTTTTGTATTAGTCCCATAAGTTATCAAAAAGGAGGATTTGACATTTGTGCTGAATGAAGAATATTGAACGAGTGTCAAATCCTAATTTATGAGTCAAAATAAAAATGTTGTGGTAAAACAAGCCAAATATTTACAAGAACAAAAATCCCCACCGCAACATCAAGTGTTGAGAATGTCATTAAAGACATTCAAAACAAAACAGAGTCGATAAACAGTGCTGCCCCAAAAATTATATATTAAACGTACCACTTAAATATTCAAACTAAAAAAAAAAACAGAGGTTCAACAAATTAATTGTAAATTTAGTTCAAAATATGTATACCTCCTTTGGCAGATGGCAAATCCTCCTTACAACTTTGTTAAAATTATTTATATCGTTTAATCATTAAATCTTTCATATTGCTAAAATTATGTTGTAACTTAGGTAAATTTTGAAAATTAAAAATTGTATTTGGATTTTAAGATATCTCCAGATGTTCGTTAACGTGTCAAAACCTCCCGACCTTAACCTACTGCCAAGTGTGTCTGTTAAAAGCAAAACATACTCTTCCACCAAAAATTTTTTTTTGAATTAAAGATGGCGTTATATTTCAAATTTTGACAGCTATATGACCAATTCACTTGTATATTACAAAATCGATGTTATCCCTTATTAAAAGTAAGAAGAAAACTGCTACTAGAATCAAAACCATATCTTATCCATCTAACAGTTTACTCCAAAACATTATGTTATCCATCAACACAGGAGTAAAGCAAAACATACCTCATCCGATACAAATTTCCCACAAAATACGTTCTGTAAAAGCAAAAAGTAATCTTATTTTTGTTTTTATTCTGGCTCAAAAAGTCAGTTTCGTTTACCTGTTAAAGTCATTGCAGATACAGATTTCGTAAAGATAAGTTTATTTTTTACTAAAACGTAAATATGAGTGCTGTTTTCGCAGATTTAAGGATCTAAGAAAGTTTCATTTAACTTATTTAGTTCTTAAAAACTGTCATAAATTTAGTATGATTTTATTTACGAAAAAGTGCAATGAAAATCACTAAAATTTCAATTTTGAATCGTAACAGTGCAATGAAGTTAGTCACTAGGTTATTAAGTTTTTGTTTTAATTGATAAAACCTCTATCCCTACTTTTTATATCTTTATAATAATATGAAATATAAAATACTACTATTAGAAAAAATAATAATCCTTTTTTTAAGTTCTGGTCAAAATGTACTTTATCCACTTGAGTTAAAAGCAAAACATGCCTTATCCATTTTAGTAACCAAAAACATCCTTATCTTTTTTTCAATTATTAATTAGGTACTTCCAATAAATTAACTTAAAACGTGCGAGACAAGTTTTTTTAAACTAAACTTATCGTTTTTAAATCAATAAATGTTTTTATAAATGAGGTTTTCAATTTTTTAAGGAACAGGAAGTTTTTTTCGTTTTTTCTCAGATCCCTGAGTTGTAATTTGGGTTTTAGTGGGGTTCAAACCTTGACCCCTCGCTTAGTAGTCCAAGACATTAACCACTAAGCCACTGCGCCTACTAATAATGTAGGTAACTGTAGAATCTTCGAAATTTGCAAAACCTCTTATACCTACAGATTTTAAAATAAATCGTTTACAAGCGACCAACAAAAGACGGCTTTTTTATATTTTACTAATTAATCTATCCATTGGTTTTATAACAATTTTTAAATATAATTCAAGCCTATATAAAAATGTGAATATTTTTATACACACTTACCTTCAATATCTTGCCGATAGATACCATCCACAACAATAACAAATCATTAAAAGTCAAACCGACACATCACAAAAGCATATTCAAAATATTCAGTAAATTATAATTAAAACAGATAAAAAAACAAATATTTTTTATGTATAGGTATAGATTTGTTTACGTACAACACCTTTTATATTTATTTTAATTAATCAAATCTCATTTAATATTCAAAACACTTTATTTTAATCCTAAAACAGAAGAATAGACGATCACGGATAAATTAGGAGACACATTATAAGATGTTCCATAGAAGTACGACTTGTCAACCAAATGGTAATTGCCTGCACTTGTTTGGGCAAGGGAACACCCCCAAAACAAAAGAGCAATTAATTGTTATAGGTACCACTGAATTCCGATAAATTGTCCACCGATAGCACCTGTTTGAATATGTACTGTGTCAAGGAACGGTGGGATATTGTTGAATTCCCAAGGAAACCACGATCTAACACTATAGTTAGTTTTTTTTTGTTTCTTAAAACTTGACACTAGCTATTAAAAGAACGAACCCACTACTTTCTTTTTGAGCCACCAATATTTGACACAAGAAGAGTTTAAATTATTCCACTTCTACATCAACCGCTCATGTCGGCTGCTAAATTTAGACTACTGTTGCGGTTGCCTGCTTAGCCCGAGTTTAGAGTTTGGATTTTGTTGAGCTTGAGCTTTTTCTTCGTAATTTGTTTGTTTTGTATATACCCGGTCTCAAGATACAAGAATGCCGCGGAGACACCAAGCCAAACGACAGCGATGACGATGACGACGCGATGTAGATAGCCGGTTGTTCGGTTAAGACGGTGTGTTTATTTTGGGTGGTCGTTTCGGACGACAAGTGATTTGAATTAAATCTAGAAGATTGCTCCAACAGATACCCACAATATATCCCAACACACTGTTTATCTCACTGAACTGATATTTTTGACATGGAACAACTATTGGAATTCGGATACGATTGCTTGGCGGCACACAATCTCGCATGAGAGACGGTCGAACTGTGACTAAAAGATGCAACTGGCATCAGCAGTATTTTGAGCCATCATCGCTCGCTGCGTGTACAACCAACTGAAACTGACCGTCGTCATCGTCACGTCACATATCTTCTCCACCAATACTCTGATGGTATGTCAATAATCTATAGACGAACCGAAACACACGCTGT
The DNA here is from genome assembly GCA_949126925.1 of Cheilosia vernalis. Lineage (NCBI taxonomy): Eukaryota > Metazoa > Arthropoda > Insecta > Diptera > Syrphidae > Cheilosia > Cheilosia vernalis. The sequence continues at coordinate 40,710,717 of OX421361.1, read as the reverse complement.
GTCGCAGTCGCAGCTCACAGCTCGCAGGCATATTGTAAAAAGTATAGGTATACGAAAAGTATAAAGTCTTCTCTCTCCTGATTTGAGCAAGTTTTGATTTTGAATAGAAAACGCACGCATACACCCACACAGCCCGATATGATATGAAATTCAAACCAAAAAGAGTCCAAAAAGACATTCCACGAGCTCTGCCTTTTCGTTATGGAAATGGAAGCTGCGAAAAAAGGTTGTCAAGCCCTCCACCAACTGCCATTAAGTCATCTATACATACAGATACAGGTACATGCATTCTGTAGCTGGAGCTGGCAGCGGCAGGTTGGCAGTTGGCAATTGGCAGCAGCCAAAAAACGAAGTTCTCAACAGCAACAAGTTTAAAGTGTGAAATGTCTCATTCGTAGTGCTACCACTTCACACCACTTGCAATGGTGTGTTTTGTCTTGCGTATAAACACTGTTTAAAATGTTGCGGACCGATGTTCTTAGGGTTACCGTCATTCCTCTGTATCTTATGAAATGTGGTTGTGAATTGAAGGTGGGGTTTTATTAAGATTAAAACAGAAACACAAACAAAATCGAAATAAACGAATTTTGTTGTAGAGACTAAAAACTTAGGAAATCCATAGTCAAGTTTGTGGTATAATTTTCTCCGACTACTTCTTTACAACTTGTCTTATAGGCTTTTCACACCAAGCCCAAACCGGGTTTTCGCCAAAACACACGAAAACTTCATCGAAAACACAAGTTTTCCCATACATATTTCAGTTTTCAAAACGAGTCATTTGCACTCGTTTTCCACGAAAACACCACGAAAACGACTTCCAATCGTTGGTTTGTTGGAACAAACACCCAATATCTAGCAAAAAATGGATGACCGAGTAAATGTCACAACTCGCAAATTAAAACCATTTTCCGCAATTAATATGCTAATATTGTTTTTAAACGCACTAAATTCTTTTTGTTTGTTAAGAAATGCGATCGAAATTTGTAACTGAAAAAAGTTTGCACCGAAATTTAACGACTAGCGTCTCACAGCTGATTGAAACGAGAACGAATTGGTGGTCGGTGTAAATGCATAGACGAGTTTTCGAGGAAAACGCGGTTTTGGGCTTGGTATGAAAAGCATGTTATGCTATTTTTCCACCGGAGGTTATCTGCGAGATTTATAAAAATTTCCGTAAATCCCGCATAAATCTCGGGATTTATCGTACAATAGTCAATCAAAAGGGAGATTAGAAATAAATCATTATTATTATCAGCCAGGTTTACATGTAGAGTCCGGTTTGTGAACACACCCTCCACAGCTCCGAATGACAAAAATACCAAGAAACAGAGCTGTATTTGACATTGTGTCATGAAAAAAAAAAACATATCCGAATTTATTTCTGTAATATAGAGACTGCTTTCAGAAATACAACAAACCTTTAATTTTATTTTGTGGAGTTACAGCCGTATTTATTAGATTCTCTTACGACGGCTTTACGATGTTGTTTAGCTAAACATCGCGTAAAAATCTACGCAGCCTCTACGTGGCTTTTCTGAAATTGTGATTTATAAACATTCTTCCGCGGTAGTTTTACTAAACGAGGTTTGTGTCTAAATAGGTACGAATTTCGATGAACTATTACAGAAAACAAAGAAATCTATTACCTTTTTGCCCTGAAACCGCGTCAGCTGTGATTAGCTTTGTAAATGAAATCATTTTACACAATAAAAAGTTAAATTATCTAAAACAATTCCGAAAAGTCTTCGAAGGTGCTGCCGAAATATCAAACTGCAAACATATACCTATCTAGTGTCTTCCTATATCCATATTCCTATTTCTATTCCACCAACCATCGCCAAATCCAATGCCAGGCCATTTGTAGACATATTCGCACACATCCTAAGACATTACCCACAAGCAACAAAACTGAAGTAGAAGAAATAATATCACAAACGCACAATATTTTTTTATATTTTCATTTATTAAATATAATTTCAATCTTAAAATTGCATATGCAAACGTAATTCGTTTGGCAGAAATTTTGCACAGCATGCAAATTTTCGCGTTTAACTTACGCAGCCTTAAAGCAAACGTTACTTAAGTTCGAAAAATTTTTATAAATAACATTTTCCTGCGTAAGGGCATTTTAGAGGGTGCGTAGAGATAAGCAGACTCTACGTTGAGTTTATAAATAAGGCTGTTAAATTATAACCCCCGTATTAATAAAAAAACGCTATCCGCTCTCTAGCACGTGTTTTAGCTAGCAGACGGATAGTGACCCTATCCGTTTGTTAACTTTTCTTATTAATAAACATATTCCATCTACATATTAGCTATTCGCTCTTTATCACCTAACGCACGGCAGCACTACACGGAATTGTACTAAACATTCTAGTACATCTGTCATATTTCGTTTTTCAATCGGTTGTTGCGCTCAGAAATTCACCGATTCTCTCTCAGATTCTCTCTTGTAGAATGTTCAGATGTCAAGCGTCATTCAAATATTGATGTCTTGTCATTTGAAAATTATTTATGTTCCCAGGATATATTTTATATATAATTATTATTCAAAATGTGGACCCAAATTTATCTACACAAATTTGCAAACCCAATATAAACAAAAACCTTAACTTTTGGTATTCGTATCACCGAAAAGGATTCGAGATTTTGTAAATTCCCTCACCCTCTCTGAGTTAAAAAGTTATCCGCTCTTATACGCCGAATTCGGTGAGTTAAGTTATCCGCTCGTTTTCAAATGTCAGTAAAACCAAACACACGTTTATTAATAGGAATTTGAAGCTAACATGTGTGTTAGAGCTAACTCGCCGCTGCTCGTCGTTTATTAATACGGGGGTAAACAAATAATATTTAAAGATTTTTGGAACTCTTATTTTATCGATTTAATCTTTTTATTTATTTTTTTTTTCTATTTTCAAATTTCTTGTTGTTCGATTGGACTGTAGTTAACATCATCTGGTAAAACGTCAAATTAATCTTGTTGTTTTTTTGGTGGAAACACTTCAGAAATAGTTTGTAATCTCTTGCCCTAAATCTAGCGGCTAATCATCGATGGAAACGTAGCATATTATATCCATAGACAGTCATTAATCTCGGAAACCAAACAGGTTTGCATGTGCAGTCCGATTTGTGAACACACCCTCCACAGCTCGGGATGTTAAAAACGTAAACAAACAGAGCTGCAATTTATAGGAACACAAAAGAAAGAGTCTCTGGTGATACGTTATTCAAAGGCTGCTACCTAAAAGAATAATGTGAGTTCTTGAATTGGAATTTAACTCAAGAATTTTTTACTCCGCAATGAGTATTATACAATTTTTTTAAATTTAATCAAAAAAAAACCAAACAAATTCATTACGAAACACAAAGCAATTAAACAGCGACATGCGTACCTAATTTAAAAAAAAAGCGTACCAATCAACTTAAATAGCTAAATTTACATTTACAGCAATTCTCCATCGAATTGAAAATTCTTGCCGCGAACTGTCACACTTTATTCACAATCCACATAGAACAGTCGCGATCCACAAACCTGCGAATAAAAAATTCGCTCGAACTTAACCTTCAACAATACAAATGATTCGCGGGTACCTGCGACTAAAAAAAGTTTTCATGTAAATGAAGTGTCAGAATCTACGAATATTTGCCAGTTCGTGGTTCGCAATTCGCTCTCATGTGAATGGTCCTTCAATATAGCAACTAATCTAACAAAAAAACCGAGACTTGACTGATTAAAATAACGAAATTTACAATTACAACAATTCTCCCGCGAATTGAAAATTCTTGCCGCGAACTGTCACACTTTATTCACAATCCAAATAAAACAGTCGCGATCCACCAACCCACGAATCAAAAATTCCTTCGAACCTTAAACAATGAAACTGATTCGCGGGTACCCGCGAGTAAAAAAATGTTTTCGTGTCAATGAAATGACACAATCTACAAAAATTTTCTCATGTCAATAGTCCTTTTAGATATTTTAACAAACCTATTGTGGTACTACCTTTAGTAACAGAAATACGTTCCACTTGAATGGCATCGTGATAACCTGAACTATTGACATTTGTATCCCACTGAACGCTAAACAAAATATCTGTGCTGTCAAATACTCAACTGTCAACCAACTTCGGTAGGTACATCAGTAGACACAAAAGAGAAACCACCGATTCGCAACCTACTAACACAGCAACCAAAACCAATAGCCAATCTTTTTACAAACGTTTTTATCGCGTTCTCGGTTCTCGCTGCTATCTCTGCGCTTGTTCCAGCCATAAGAGGCCTTAAAGTATCTGCCCAGTCACCAGTTCACTTCAGTTCTGAATCACAATTGTGTACGTGCCGTTCGAAAGCTTTAATCTCGTCGTTTCTCGACGAAGTGAAATGTGTCTTCCAGTGTTTAAATAATAAATAACAACAGATAATATGAAGCATCATTTAGTACTTCGCACTAGTCTGGTGGTCTGCCTATTGGTGTTCCTACCTCTAAGTAACTCAGGAGTGGCAAATAGTCGTCCTGAGGCAGTGACGAAGTCCAAATCTCAAACCCATGATCTAGGTCTTTACAATGCTACGGATAAGGTAATCGTCCTGACTAAATCCAACTTCAAATCGTCTGTAATCGATCAGAGCCACGCGTCTCTAATCGAGTTCTATAACTCCTACTGCGGTCACTGTAAACGCTTTGCTCCAGTATACAAGGAACTAGCCGAAAGCACTTGGCCGTGGCGGGAGGTCATCAAAATAATGGCAATTGACTGTGCCGCCGAGGAAAACAATGAAATTTGTCGGGAATACGAAGTAATGGCCTATCCAACGATTCGATACTTTGGTCGAAATTTCCGAACAGATGCGAGTAATTACGGAACTCCCTTCACAACCCAGGATACTGATGAGATAAGGTCACTATTAGCCGCGCTGGTAGCAAATGAAACTGCGACAGATGAGGTATGGCCAAACTTTTCGTATTTATCAGAGGAGGAGGAGGCATCAAATTTGTTCCACGGACTGCCAAAGCAGGTGAAATTTGTTGTTCTTATTCTAACTACTACAAGTTTGGAAAATTCAACTGCCCCTGCCGCCCAAACAATTCTCAACTTCAATAATTACCCTCAGTTAAACATTCGCCGGGTTACCGATGAAAAGTTAGCAGCTCAATTCAACATAAATTCCACATACCGTCTCGGCGTCATCGACCGCAACAGAAATGTAGAACTTCTACCTCATAAAGAAAACACAGCAAAGGATTTCAAGAATGCACTCGAAATGTTTATCAAGATGAACAGGCTCACAGAGAAATCCGATGATAAGGCTGATAAAAATCCTTCTGAAGAAAACACTCTTCTTAGCGAAGAGCTCCAAAGAGAAGAAGACCGCAAGGTGAACGCGATCCTTCAGGAAGTTAAGCGCAATAAACACTTGGTCTACCAAGCTGATCTGGAGCAGGCAATCCGTCATATAATACACAACGAAATCCCCAAAGTGAACGACATAAATGGAGATCGGCTGCTAGCCTTGCAGCGCTTTATGAACGTCTTACAGCGGTACAATCCCCTCGGTCCGAATGGAATAACATTTGTAAATCGTTTACAAGAATATGTCGCACTAAGCAACCAAGCGATAGATGGAAAGTCTTTCCAGGACAAGGTTCAACAGCTAGAGGGTGAACTTGCGCCAATATTCTCGTCTAGTCGGTACATCGGGTGCACAGGATCGAAACAAAACTACCGTGGATTCACGTGCAGCCTTTGGAAGTTGTTCCATTTCTTGACAGTGCAGGCGGACGTCAGTGACAAGTCAACGGACCCACTGGAGGTGTTGCAGGCGATGCACGGCTTTGTCAAGTACTTCTTTGGCTGTACCGATTGTTCGGAACATTTCCAGGTAAGTCCGTGCGCAATTATATTTAGTAGAATCTATCCGAGTCAAAAAGCTCTTGACATGCTTCGCTAGAGAAAGATAATGCCAGCAGCACAGGCAATGATTACGGTTAAGCGGTTGAATGACCGCTGGTATGTTACATGAATATACATTTTTTTTGTATTTTTGCTGACAAGCGCTGTTAGGAACGCACGAAACTGATGACATCGGTGTTAACTGTGTACTTTGTGTCTTTTGTTGGAAGCCCGAGTCTGAATTAGGTGGAAAAGCAACAACTCCGTAACTGGTTCAGTTTGTTTTTCGAGTTAGCAGTTTGTCTACCTAATTCTTTAGCAGGTATTTGTAGATTGACGTTAAAACTTTGCGTCGCCGCAGACATTTAGAGTAAAGAACAACGCACACAATATTTTAGCGCAAAAGATGAGCTTTGGTAGAAACTTCTAAAAATACTTCGTACTGGTCGTCTGATGGGCATTGGGCTTGGGCGACTAATATAATTTTATAACACATGCGCCTCAGCCTTATCTGGGTCAAGTTTGCATTGTTTACTGCATGTAATCCGATCGAAGATGCAAGTACCACTCTGGTCGCACCTGTTGCGTATTGTAAAATAAAAATAAAACTTGAATTCGTGCGTTAGGATAAGTTGTTAATTAGGCACCAATTGTGCTAATTTGAAACTGCGCCAGGAAAATGCAACAGATTTCTGTCAAAAGTCATAGCACGACTCTTGTCGATCTTTGATAGATTCTTGGTTTGATTCTCTTCTTTGGTCAACAAACTTTTTGTCTCACTCGCCTGTGATCAAGAGAATATTTTGCTTTAATGGATTCCACATGGAAAATATTACTGGAGTCCCAAGCTGTGTTTGTTCGATCAAGCGGCGTCTACTTACACAAATTTGCACTGCTTTTGATTTCAAGGCTCTCTAACATCTGTCGCAAATATGAAAAGAACTCGCACAGGCACAATTGAACGCTTGTGAGAAGCTGGACCTGGGACACTAAGGCCCATTTTATTCACTCAAAGTTGAACACTACTTGGGAAGTTTTCCATACAAAAATCCTGAAGTTGTGTTCAACTTCGAGTGAATAAAATGGGCCTAAACCTGTCAAATTAAACCCACCAGTGAATTTGTTCTCAATCGAATTAGATTATAGTAGTTTTTAGGTACTTACGTTACCATCACTGTGGATTTCATCATTCGTGGTGACAGCTACTTCTACACACCCTAAATTTCTGTTTGCATGCAATCAACTTGAACTGATAAGATGCTCGGAACAAACAACTTTGAAATACATGCAAAAATAATTAAGTACTGGCGATGATAAGACTAAAGTGCCGACATGACAGTGGACTGACGTTACAGACAGATATTTTTTTGCACTTTTGCGTGTCACTTATCGCATTAGTAATCGCGTTTATTTCTGTTCATGGAAGCAATGTGCTAATTTGTAAGTACACCATCAGATCATTCCATAATTTGCATATTCAATTTTAGGTGCAATTTTAGTGTAGGGAAGTTGGGAGTAAACACGGCGTAAGTTTCAATAATCCCAAACTTGGGCTGTTGGGCTTAATCGGTAAATTTCACCAAAATGTGGTTAAAATTGTTTAGGAATGGTTGTTTTCCTTAAGCCACGCTTGAGCCGCACGCTACTAAACTTGTTCCTGTCATTCGCATTCACCGTCATGATTTCTGAATTTTTATATATTAGTCTCACGAATTTAAATGACTTATTCCAAACTACAGTAGATAGTGAGGTGTTATTTATTTTTGTTCAGACTCCTTGTTTGCCTGAAAGATTAAGCATGACGCATGGGCATTTCTTTGAAGATACGCTGTCACTCTTGCATGCTAGTAGCACGGGCAACTAGTATCTTTCGAAGATTACACATCCTTTGGACGCAACCAAAAAAAAAATAAAACGCTGTCACTCTTTGTTTACTCTTTTCGCTCTTAGGTGTAAAAATAAACCTCGATTGCAGATATGTGGTTTATATCCGCAATATTAAATGTTTGTTGACAGTAATTGTTTCTTTTTGCCGATAGATACGTTACATTCGTGAAAAGTCAGTCTCCAGTCTCCGTGGAGAGATTCATAAAGAATCATCTGTAAATTGAAGTTTACTACTTCTGCCTATTAATAAACTGGATAAAGAGAGCGTTAGGAGAAAGTGTTGTGACCTGAAAGCTAGTTCATAGAAGTATAAACTTTTTAAAGCTCGATAAAATGGTCAAATGAGAATACTCACCCTAGAAGATTAATATTTTATAGCACGCCGTCGATCTCTGTGGTCTTACACAACAGAGTTTTTGTTTAAGGCTTGATTTGCACTTTCATATATTCCGTAGGTACCTACACTTTAAGCAGTATTTATCAGTTTATAACCTCAAAAATTCGGAGCACTATTAAAAAAAACTTGATAAATAAGAAATGCTGCACCACTGATGTCACATGCTAGAAACAGTCTGAAAACTTCTCGTGAAAACTCGCCATACTCATATGAAGTTAGACATGACTTTATGAGGCTATACTTGGGGGCTGATGCTATTCGCACGACGTTCGGGACACGGCTACGCAACGAAATGTCAAAGTTTAATCGAGTAAAGTAGGAGTGTGTGGCTCGTTTCGTTCCCTAAAAGGACTCTAAAATACTGTACGTTTTAAGGTCCAACTTGTTTCTTAAAACACTATTTTTAATGGAAATACCATTACGTTACGTGAAATACGTAGCCGTATCCCGAAACCAGGCAAAGGTCAGTCAGTACAAAAATAACCTGCGAATAGCCACTTCGATACTTGGGTCTATAGTACGGGGAGGTAATAAATAGCGCCCTCTTCACCGCTCTTAGTTCATTACGGCTATTGTTGAACTTTGTATACCTACCCTATTTCATTATGGTTCGCTGATTAATGAGCTCGCAAGAACGCACATTACGGCAGTCGAAAGTCGGAACGAGCGTAACGTTCCGCGAGCAGAATTTGAGTTTTGATTGTAGATTTTTACGATTTCTTTGAGCTGTTGATTTTGAATCGTTTAGTGCAGCAAAAGATGTCAGTGGAATGACAGTAATGTCGTTTTCCATTGGGCCTACCAGAAATCTTTTTCAGATCTCAGATTTTACGCTGCTCATGGAACATGCGCTGTCACAGTTTTAATTTTTCATTGGGAACGTTCGGATTCCTAGTTTAGTAAGTCTGACAGCAGTGACACAGTCTGACTAGATGTGTTTCAATTTTCATTGGCCCAGAGTGGTCACGCGAATAGTTCTTGCAGTTGACGTTTATGGAGGGGAAGCCGTCAAGAAAATCCTGCCTGCATACTCAGATGACATTTCGAAGAGTCAAATTTAAAATAAACAGTGTAGCCGTTGCAGAATTCTGAAGAGTCGAAGAAAGGGCGGTGAGAGAAAAAGGTGTCATTTTTAAGGCTACTCTGGTAATTTAGAATTTTTGCACGATATTTAACAACCATTAGTTCGCATAAGACTATAATAGTGTTGTGATAGACAAACGTATAACAATTTAAATGTACTTGTTTGAAAATAAAATTTGTTTAAAAATGTATTAGGGGCCTTTTCCAAATAAAAAAATTGCAAAATAAAGCAAAGGTAACGCTGACCGCGAGAATACAAAAACAATTCAAGTTGCTTAGTCAACGCGTTCGGATTCATAGTCCCGACAAATCTAGTTGACGTTTTACATATCAACGTCCCCATTTTTCAGTAGGTAAGTCGAAATTCGACGAGTAGAAAATTACGAAAAAAATTAAAATGGATTTCTCTCTCATTTTTTAGATTTTCCCAGTACGTGGTCGCATTCGCACTTCGCACAGTCTCTTATCAAATTTTAAATAATATTACGTTTGCAAAAAAAGTACCCGAACCTAATATTTCTTTCGCAATTATATCCATATGGCTATTTATGTCTATTTCATTTCCCAAATGGAACATGAACAGTGGCTTAGACCAAAAAAATATTGATTTTTTGTCGCAATGGAAAATGACATAACATATTTTCAAATATGGCCGAAATCGGCTGTCAAAATACTAGCATCTGGCATCATAGGCCTGCGATAGTGATTCTGAAAAGAGAACGAAATACAATTTTTGCGCTCCATGACCATGAATAGAAATGCTGTCCCAGACTGTTGTACTTACTGAGTCGTAATTCATACGAAACTAGCATTTGCTTTAAGCAAAATGTTGTAGCCACGTAAAAGCTCTTAGCAATTGCTGTGAATCGGAATGAACAAAAATCTACTTTGCTAAAGTAAGTTCGAGAATTCGCTGTTAGTGTACTTGCCTTGCAGTTCCTGTCAATCCTGACCAGTAAATTTGAATTTTTTAATTTTTCTTAAGATTCTAAAGATTTTTGTGAAAATTGAAATTAAAAAAATTAAATTCAGAATTATAAATCCAATTTATAGCTTCAATTTCACCTGCAAATATGATTTTTGTTTGCCAAATGGCTCGTTTTCAGGTGCCGGGAATTTTATCCGATATTGTTGGAAATATTTGTTTGTTAACACACTAGACAATTAGTTAAAAGAACTATGAACTACTGTCGACCTAGAAGCCCAGATCTCCGCTACATACCTACCTTACAATTGATTCTGTCTAAATTATATCCATCTGAAAGAAATATTAGCCAAATAGTCCCCAGTCCGATTGAATCGAAACAATTGCTGCGTTTTCCGAAGGTATTTCGTTGGGTTCCTGTACAAACAGAATTAAACTTAACTATTCACAATTCTCTGATTGTTTTATGTTAAAAATGTGTGTACAAAATATTTAGCAAAAGGTGTGAGTCAACTAAATAGCAGACTCAGAATTTGCATAGCATTTGCTTTGTCTGATAAGTTTTATTCATACCGATCTGAGTAAAAGGTCAGTGCCGCCGCTTTTCGAACATGTCAGAAGTTGGAACTAACTGAAATTATTTTTTATCATAAGGAACCTAGCAAATACTCCGATTTTGACATTTCTCTTTAGAAAAATCAATTGCTACGTTTTATACATATGACCCACTGTTTCATAAGGGTGCCTGGTACACGATTATCTGCACTGGTTAACCCATAGAACTGATCTTGGCCGTTGCGTGGACGGATGCGTCGTTAAAATACTTAAACTTAACTTCAAACATGGTCCATACTTGTTTAACAAAAATGCATTCCTAAGGTAGAGTGGTCAATCTCAGTTTTTCTCTTAATTATCGTACAATAAATAAATAAAATGCAAACTTGGAGTAAAATGGATACATTCAAAATCTTTGCGTCCTTCATTTTACATTTGAATCATTGAAAACGATACTTTTAAAAAGTGTACCTACATTTATATATCTCGAAAACCCTTATTAGGTTACATATTTTGAGAAAGTTTAAAATCCAAGTAATGGTAACATCCTAAAAAATACCTTGTGCTCAGTTTTAAGCTTTATAGTATTTTTCGAACTAAACATTGCAATACCTGCCTGTTACTATTTTCTTTAAATAATTTTACAAATCCAGCTCTATCGATTTTGATCGAAATAAGTATTTAGGATAGTAAAAGAATAATTCTATATAACATCCCAAAAAATATTTCATTAAAATGACTATCCAAATTATCACTTTCAATAAAAATACAATAATCAGGCATATTCGGAAAAATCTTTGATCCATGTATTTTGTTATGAATATCCATACAAAAGTTCGAACAGTCAAAAAATCTTTTACGGGCTCTAGAATTGGTATTCAGTGTGGACAAATCTTTTATGAATTCTGCGTTAAGAATCATAACAGATTAAAAGATAAAATTTTGTGACTTTTACTATAAACAATTTTTAGTAAATATGAAGTCTTGGATTGAAATCGTTCTCTATATAATTCCTAGTCAACGAAATGTTTACAAATGGAGTCAAAATGTAATAAATGTGTACAAAAAGTACCTATAATAATTGAAAATAGTTTCTAAATTTATATTTTTGTTTAGCCGAAAACACCCATCACTTTTGCTGGAAATAAGATTTAATAGTGACCCATTTCATCTTCCTGATGTGAGTAATAATTCAAAACTTACTCCTTTCAACCAACATTTTGATGTTATTTTTTTATATTATTAGGTTATTTATTATATTATTAGGTGTCCACTTAGTAATTACGAAAAAATTAAAACAAAGCTGTTTGTTTTGAAAGTTCGTAACAGACTTCAATTTTCGAAGTTTTATAACAGAGTTTCATAAAACCAGAAAACCAGAATACCTTTTATGATTCATAACAGAAAATTCATAGCAGAATAAAAGATTTCGCAGAATAGGTCCAAATAACAACTGAAAACTTCATTTTAGCATTTTTCGTTCACTTCTGATTTTTGGAAGGAACATCCGGTTTTTTTTAAAAAGAGTCGTTGCCTAATTTCACGAATCCTGCTCACTCGCGTAATGATAATACTTAATAGATTATTTCCATTTTTGTGTCTGCCCTTTAGTTAATACGACTAGGTTAATCAAATATTGCACGTTAATAACAAACAAACAAACAAACGTGACAACACTTTCCAATTCTATGCAGACGACTTCACTTATTTAGCTGCTAACGTTTTTATTCCGATTGTATCAGCCGCTTAACCAATGTTCTTTCATCAATAATCGATACTATTCATCTACCAAACATTTGTACTAATAATTGAAACACTTGTTCGGAAATTGTGTGTGCACACGCAGATTGTAGGGTGACATTGTTTTCAGTGTCACCACGTTATAAATTTCAAGCCACAATCAATGTGAGATTTTATCTAACACATAAATCAATTGCGTTTACAATCTACGTGTGTGTCTTAACTTTTATGGGCTATTAGCAGACACAAACTAGTTCAAAGTGAGAAACAAAAGCAATCCTGATAGACCATGAGACAGACAGTACCTCGGTAAGAATAAGACGTCCATGACATTGGCAATCATCAGCAGTTTATCGTTGCCACACTTTTGCAAACGTTATACCTATTTCTGTCACGTTAGATGGCATTGGAATTAGGTATACCTATACATACGTAAGATAAGGTCCGTCGGGAGCATTGGCTGGTGAACGTGACCATCAATTCACTTGTTCTTATCTTATCTACAGTCGAGTAATGTTTTTCAATTCATAGAACGTAGGTATACCTTTCATGTTTGTGAAATGAAACGTACACGCAAGTACCTGCCAAAATGTTTATTTAATTTAGAAACGAAACTGGTTTTCAGGAATAAGAAAATAGTATAAGTAGGTACACGTGAGAAATGTGAATGCTACAATTATTTGGAGCAAATGATGTATGACGGATTTTATTAGTTGCTTTTGGTTAGATATTTTAACGACGCATCCGTCCACGCAACAGCCAAGATGAGTTCTATGGGAGTTCTATGGGTTAACCATAGCAGACAATCGTGTACCAGCCACCCTTCGTTTGCTCCCATAGATATTGATCGAGAATAATTTTAGTGATCGAAGATTAAAGAGAGTGAAGCCTGGACACAGATATAGTTATAATTTAGTTTAAAATACTCGCACAAAGTAGGCGTGGCAATGAGCGACGACGAAGCTACAGCTTAAAAAACGTTTTATCTAAATTTATCCATTAGTCTAAATATTTCACATAGAGCTAATTTTTCTATCTACTTATATGACCAGGGCCCTATTTCACCAACCCCTTTTCACTTTGCATTTTGCAATTTTTCATACGAAATTATTCCTTTGCAAAGTTGAAAATGTTCCCTCTTTGCAAAATTCGTTTCACCAAACACATATTTTCAAAGTGCAAAGCATGTTATTGGCAAGTGCAAAGTTTTGTCAATTTGCAAAGAATTCGTCCATTTCGTTTCACCAAACAAATTAGATTTGCACTTTACATTTAAAATAGTGAAAAGTTTGTCAATAATATGCAAAGAAAGAAAATCATTTGCGGTTGACCTTTTGCTGTGAACAGTTGGTGATACATATGTAACGGGTGATTTTTTAAGAGGTTTATAACTTTAAAAAAAAAAAACACAAAAAATTCGAAAAAATGAATGAAATATTTATTTGAATCGATAGTTTGAACCTTGCAATTTAATGTTTAAAGATAATTTCATGCAAATGTTGACCGCGGCTGCGTCTCAGGTAGCCCATCCGCTGAGTCCAATTTTGGCATACTCTTTCACACATATCGGCCGGTATCTCACGAATGAATGCATGGATGTTGGCTTCCAGTGCGTCAATCGAAGCGGGCTTGTCCCTATACACATTAGCCTTGACATACCCCCACAAAAAATAATCTAATGGTGTCAAATCGCACGATCTAGGCGGCCAATTGACCGGCCCGAAACGTGAAATTAACTGTTCACCAAACTCGCCTCGCAATTGCGCCATTGTTTCGCGTGCTGTGTGGCATGTGGCACCGTCTTGTTGAAACCACATATCATGCAAGTCAAGAAATTCCATTTCGGGCAAAAAAAAGTTTGTTATCATCGCTCGGTAGCGTTCACCATTGACAGTAACGCTGCGATTCGCATCATCTTTGAAGAAATATGGCCCAATAATGCCGCCGGCCCATAAACCGCACCAAACAGTGGCTTTTTCGGGATGCATTGGTAGCTGTTGCAATGCTTCTGGCTGATCTTCACTCTAAATGCGGCAATTTTGCTTATTTACGTACCCATTCAACCAAAAATGAGCCTCATCGCTGAACACAATTTTTCGAAAAAAGCGCGCGATGAACATTTCGAACCGAGCACGAATTTTGATAGTAAAATTCAATAATTTGCAAGCGTTGTTCATTTGTAAGACGATCCATGGTTAAATTGCAAACCAAACTGAAGCTGTTTGACAGTGACACAATGTACTAAACACACGTCAGCTGTCAAAACCAGTGTTGCCAAAACCAAACAAAAGGGTTGTAAAATTAGGGAAGATTTTTTTTTTTAAATTGGAGATTAATTCAATTTATTTTCGTTTAACATTTACAATTTGTTATACCACAATTTAGGTACATAGGTAGTTTAAATACAGAGATATGACAAATCTATGTCTTTCTACTGGAAAAAGTTTACAAGTAGTGACAACAAATAAATAAAATTAGAAAAAGTAAGTTTCTTTTTAGGAAAAACAACGACTAAAAAACTCTGGAAAGCTTTCGTTTTACGAAGAAGAGTATTGAACGTGTTTTGTCAACCATTGGACATAGGCTAAGGTTTGACAGCGAACGAAATAGTAATTGCTTAAGACAATATCATGGAGTCTACCAGAGTAGTTCAACGAGTTTCGGGCGCAATAATCGAGGAATTGCTCGCAACTACCATTTGCTGCCCACAAAATACTTCGGAAATACCCAATTTTTGGCTCAAGGTGGATTCGCTTGTATAGCTGGATGCGTCGACGGTACGATGATCAACATTGATGCTTACTTAACGGGCTCCCGACCCGTGAAGAGTCTCTGCCTGAGACACTGCCGCCTTCCATCCTCTGCGATCCCGGGCACGTTGCTTCCAGTTTACCAGACCAAGCGCTCTGGCATCCGCGATGGCTTGGTCTTTAAAACGGAGGTTCGGTCTTCCTTGTCTCCTCGAACCTGGGGGCTGGGATTCAAAGATCCTCTTAGCTGGAGCATTGTTGTCCATTCGCTCGATTTGGCCGAGCCAATGTAGTCGACGTGTTTTGGCTTTTTGGACTACATCCACATCTTGGTACAGCTCATAGAGTTCTTCTCCTTCCTCCCATCGATGCACCCAGGAATAATTAAGAGCTGTTTGTAATAGACATGGGAAGCATGCATTGAATGCAATGATGGTATGTGGGCCGGACC
This sequence comes from Cheilosia vernalis, assembly GCA_949126925.1. Lineage (NCBI taxonomy): Eukaryota > Metazoa > Arthropoda > Insecta > Diptera > Syrphidae > Cheilosia > Cheilosia vernalis. The sequence continues at coordinate 40,695,038 of OX421361.1, read as the reverse complement.
GGTCTTTCAATGCGATTAACGTAAGCTGGTCAGGTAGTGTGCACGATGCAAGGGTATTAAGGAATTCCCGTTTGGCTGCGAATTTCAATGCAGGATATCGACCATTTCCAAATGCAGTAGGTACTTTTAAGAGACAGCGCTTATTCTTTAAGTGAATGGTTAATAACACCGAACGTTCCAGTAGAACAGCGTTTTAACCAATAAAATATATTAACTAGTATTTATTTTGATACCATGGACGTAGTAACTCACAATCATGGCTAATTGCTTAATGACTTATATGCAGTGAAGAATATCAAAGCATCATACATTTTTTACTTGTTTTAATTGTTCTGAACTGACGCTTTATTTTAGGATATTATGTTAAAAATTGCTCAAATTTCAGTTTGAATCGAAATTCATAGAGTATTAGAAAACAATTTTTTTAAGCCCAACAAACAATTTTACGACAATAAGACTTGCTCTATATTATGTTTTGGCTGCAATTAAATATACGAACATACACGCATATGTTTTTCACTTTGCAAAACACGATTAAAAATGCAAAGTTCTCTGTTTAGTTGGTGAAACATTTCTACTTTTCATTTTGCAAAAAATACTGAAAAAGTGCAAAATGCAAAGTCGTGACCGGGCTGACATTCGTTGTTGAATCATCTCCCTCCTTTACATTATCAGCGATGCCAATATTTGCCATGGTTTGTATAACTCCGTGCGATAGCGTCTATAGTGAGTGGCTGAAAGTTGACAAACAAGTGTTGTGTATCGATCTAGAAATAAGATTTGGCCGATCGTTGACTTTTCTGGTCTAAAATCGACCTGAGATTCAAGATTTTTATTTTAAGTACAAGCCAACAATCATTACTTTTAATGTGGCACTCAGTTCAGGTTGTCTTCTTTATTTTGCAACATTTTACAGATAAGTCACTGAGGGCAGCCTCTTACCAAACCATTTACTGACCGGTTAACCAGTCACTTCAGCGGCCTTGCTGGACTTAAGATTCGCTATTGCTCCCTTCTTCAACAAAGACATTCTTATCTCCAGTTGTAGGTGTTGTGCCTCTCAGCGTCCCTGACAATAACAACTGCCATTTAACTTCAAACTAAATCAACAGCACAAAGAAATAATTGAGGAAGTGTTCTGAGAAACAATATGCTATATTCACCTTGACCGTGCAAAATCTGGTTCTGCATTGCTAATCAACTGCCAACCAAGTCAAATATGAGTGTATACATAGACATACTGCCTCAATCCACAATCACACAATTCGCAGACCCCGATCTATAAAACTAAATGAATCAATTTCCTGCAACACACCTTGTTGGTGTTGTTTGTTGATGGGCTTACAAAAATCGGTAAAATGAAAACAAAATAACAAAGTTAAAGAAACGCTAATTGGCATCTTATCACGCCGGCTTGTGTTCGGAACAACGTCAATTGTTTTTGGGTAGGTATGACAAATTTCATCGGTGAGGCGACTGTGTCGCGTGACTAATTCCGAAAAACCAGTTCCCATTGGATTGTGTGTAGCTTTCTATATTTGGTTCAGAGGGGCTTCATTTTGCAAACACTATGCAACTTTTCCATATAACGACTACAAAATTATTTTCAACACGAAACGCAATTTCTTGTCAAACTCGTTAAGAGAATAACCGATATAGGTAGAAACAAATTCACGACGAATGTTTGAAACATGTACGAAGTAGTAGCAACATAAACTAAATTGAAAATATGGAAACTATGTCAATTTGCACGTTGATTTTGCAATCAGCTCAGACTTAATTCCCTACCCCTGTTAATAGAGGTTATAGAATAACAATACGAATTTACTATACCTCGCGAACGCCAGACAATCGTGCGGGTGTAAAATGTGTGCAGAGAAAGCTTGCATGTTTTGTCATTGAAATACGGAATAGCATTTAATGTCACTGCCATTTTTTTCAGAACTTAAAGCTATACCTATTGAGCAATACATGAACTTGTTGCACCAACAAATTTGATTTCTGCCAATGGAGGTAACTTGTGAATTCAACTTTTGTGGGTCTTGTAAAGAACCACCTTAAATTTTAAGGTAAACAACATTTAGTGGGTCACGGTAGTTCACTCCATATGGAAAATTAGTCATTGTGACTTCGAAAAACTTAATAGGGGTATTGACGATCCGATGCAACTGCTCTTGTATCATTGCGAAAGTGCAACCTCTTTTCGCACTGAAACAACAAAATATATTGACAAAAATTTCGTTACACTTTTGCAATCTACCCTAACCCTGACCCTATTGTAACCGAAAAATAAAACAGATAAAAGTGGAGCCTTGTCATGTTGACAGTTCGCCAAATTTTGAACTCCTGTGCGTAGCTATCGGAAAAAATAAAGAATAGAATATCCTCGTCAAGCAAAAAGGATTTCATCGATATCATCTTCGTCTTTACCCTATTCATTATCTAAAATAAAACATGTCAATATTTTTTTTATCTTTTTAATTATTGTATCTTTGTATGATCCACATAATTTTGTCTGCCGCATCTTCCAATAAACATTAAAGAACTTTGTTTTATTTTTCGCTTTTTTAAATGCAATTTTTTTAGTTTCAGACAATTTTTTTTTCAGAACAAATGTCAATTGTTAAACTGGATCTGTCATTTGTTTCAGTTCTCCTAGAATGTGTTCACGATCTGATAAAAAAAATAAAATTTCGCAATTTTACTAGGTCTGCTACACCGAAGAATACCCCTAACATGTCCAAACTTATCGTCCCATTCCTTACTATAGTCGTAGTCGAGTCTGTGAAAGATGCATGAATATTTTTGTATGTGCATATAGAGTTACCTGGGTTACACCTATTGTTTGAATCAAGGTATGAACTTGGCGCAACGCTCCACTGTCACTCCCCTGACCACCAGTGAGTCAGAGTGTGGTAAAATATACCTACATTATTTCAACAATAAATTCGTATATTGGACAACTTACGTTCAAAACATATATATTATTTATTAACACTCCGAAATTGCATGATGTGTTGTAATTTCGAATATAATATAATTGACTTCACGATGTAAACAAATTATTTACTGGCGGCCATTAATTAACGATCGTTAAATCGTGCCACAGGGGGAAAGCTGGTGAAATGAGTTTACGTCAGGAGCTGCATCACATACGTGTGGACGTCTATAAACCTAGTATTTTGTATTTAAAAAATGAACGTGATTGAGTTCATCATGACTAGTATTTACCCACTGCCGTCGCTGCCACTGATAAGTGTGAAACAGTGTTCCATCTTTTGTGTGAATGCCCGACCCTAGCCAAAACCAGACGCTGTGCACTAGGTCATCCATTTTATGATGACCCTTCGGCCATCCAATGCATCCATTTCAGCAATATTTATAAAATTTTCTCAACTCCAAAGGCTGGTTTTGAGCTCCCTTAACTTCCTTCATCCCCCTTTATTTCAGGTTCCGTTGTTAGTTGTGGTCTCCAAACGTCGCTTAATTCGCTATTTGTGTTTTTCTCTCGTCGGTAACGGGAATAAAGCCACTTAAACCAACCAACCAAGTATTTATCCGGTCCCAAATTTTGCAAATCATTTACTTCCAAACCATGTTTTTTTAAGCAGTGGCGCGGGTCAATAATCACCGGCTATTTAAGGTTGTGACAAGTACGTGTGTTGAATTTAATAAAATTTGTATGGAATATGTGGGCGCAGTGAGTGTGCTAAATTACTGAGCGATGGGTCCTAGCTTCAACCAGGTTTTTTTCACTGTGACATCTGACAAACATCTGAAAGTATAACTGTCGCAGGAAACCTTTTTAATTCATTCGTTTTGATTCGTAAAAAAATGTAGGTAAAATTTAAAACGCATGCACAAAGCTCGGCCTATATGTGTACAGAACCATCAGTTGCTTAGGTCTTCAAGAAGTTTTTTTTACAAGAATTGCCGGTGACGTTACTTTTCCCTTTGGTTGGACAGCCTTAATTATTGCTTCAATTCGTAGAATTGTTAGGACCGGTCTGTTCAAAGCTGGTAAAATCTTTGGTAAGGTTACCATAGGTTAACCAATGATTATAAGTCAGTGATAACCATAATGAGTGTTTGTTGAGCGTTTTTTCACTTCGGTCACCAAACCATAGCTTTGCAACAAATCGTTCCATTTTTCCAGTTTATTTGTCACTTCATTGATTGACCGAATCCATGGTTAATTTTTTTGTTGTTTTTCGGGTCCTTTGGTTTTTGATTAGTAATTTGTTTAGGTACATTTTTTATAGGTGTATTTATTTTTAGTTATCTTACTAGACAAAAAAAAAGGAATGTCAAAATGCAATAATACAGGAACTTTTTAAGAACTGAAGAATGTAACTTTCTTTTTGTGAGACAATAAGCAATTTTTCGAAAACCAAAACCGAAATAAAGCCAAAATCAATATCCAAACAAATTTGTTCCAAAATTTCCTCTAATGCGTGTGCTTTATCTCAATTCATGGGAGCTGTCATCGGCTAGAAATGTTGAAAGCAATCCTTATTCATCCTTTGCATCCATTACTTTATTAGAAACCTTTAACCTCAAGTTCAATTGACGGTGTGTAGGATATTCTGTATTTATGTGTCAGTTGAAAACGTCCACGAATTCGAATGTGAACGATTTTATTGGTTCATTCTATCTTCCTTTATAACGGGTGATTTTTTAAGAGGTTTAGAACTTAAAAAAAAAAAAAAACACAAAAAATTCGAAAAAATGAATGAAATATTTATTTGAATCGATAGTTTGAACCTTGCAATTTAATATTTAAAGATAATTTCATGCAAATGTTGACCGCGGCTGCGTCTCAGGTAGCCCATCCGCTGAGTCCAATTTTGGCATACTCTTTCACACATATCGGCCGGTATCTCACGAATGAATGCATGGATGTTGGCTTCCAGTGCGTCAATCGAAGCGGGCTTGTCCCTATACACATTAGCCTTGACATACCCCCACAAAAAATAATCTAATGGTGTCAAATCGCACGATCTAGGCGGCCAATTGACCGGCCCGAAACGTGAAATTAACTGTTCACCAAACTCGCCTCGCAATTGCGCCATTGTTTCGCGTGCTGTGTGGCATGTGGCACCGTCTTGTTGAAACCACATATCATGCAAGTCAAGAACTTCCATTTCGGGCAGAAAAAAGTTTGTTATCATCGCTCGGTAGCGTAGTAACAAAGGCCTAACTGCTGGGAACGGCGCCGAATCGACATTTCGCGGTCTTCTGTCACACTAGCTGATACGGCCGCAATATTTTCTTCACTACGCACAGTACGTAAACGTGTTGGTGGTTTAATGTCCAACAAAGTAAATTTGGTGCGAAATTTGGTGACAATCTTCCGAATAGACTGCTCAGAAGGTCGAGAATGCCGATCATAAAATGGAAGAAGCGCGCGATGAACATTTCGAACCGAGCACGAATTTTGATAGTAAAATTCAATAATTTGCAAGCGTTGTTCATTTGTAAGACGATGGTTAAATTGCAAACCAAACTGAAGCTGTTTGACAGTGACACAAGGTACTAAACACACGTCAGCTGTCAAAACCAGTGTTGCCAAAACCAAACCAGCTAAAAAATCACCCGTTATATTCGTTCATTATGGACAAAAATGTTTGTGCAGCAGATACGTAAAACTGAATACCTACGAGTATCTACGTAGTCCCTAAAAAATCTTGAACAAACGAAATTACAGAAAATCAGTGGTTACCTAGATCTCATTAACCGCGCAAAATCGGTTGGCTATCGATTTCTCTGGTTAACTAACCAAAACCACTGAGTAAACACATTCGCTGGTTACCAGCTGGAATAACCAATGATTAATAATACAAGCAAGATTGAACAAACCGGACCTTTGTGGGTCTACTCCTTACGCAATGACGACCTTTTCCATAAGTAAATACAACGTGTTGTCGAAAGCCCCTAAAATGTCGGAAAAAGAACACAGCCACAGGACAATCTTTTTAGTCTGTATGGAATATTGCATCGAAAAGGATTTACCGTGAATATATTCTATGTTTTTGTTTTTTCCTTACTTTAGAAAGCAAGATGTCTGGCTTATTGGTTTAACTGATCATGGATCTAGTATCCTCGCGCAAAATGTTTCCATACAAACATTTTTACAAAGATAAAATTTAGCTAGTCTAGCAAAGAAGTATCCTGTTCGAACGCTAAATTCTTAATTAGATGGGCCGATGACAAGCCTCCAGATGGAATACAGAAATACGACATTTATCTAAACAAAACTAAAAGTTCTTGTATTATTAATAACAGCTGTGTAAACGTTATCAACTGCTTATGTAACACAACAGTTACGTACAATTTTTTAATGCTAACTGATGTCTGCTTTAACTAACTTGCCAACATTTGTTTATTAATATGGCGACTAATTTTTACTTTGGTTAGGTTATGCATATACTAACTGACACATGCCAAAATCATTATCAATTTCACCATTTAGGATTTCTCAGTGTCAAATGTCATCAAACCAAAGCGTAGAAAATTTGATTAACAACACACTGCCACATATCACTGAAGCATCTTAAGCAATCGAGATTATCATTCGAAAACATTCGATTATCTCTCTTTACCAACACATTTCTTATAATAAATATTTATCCAAGTCACGTCGCTATAAATAGAACGGAAAGGTAGTTCTTGAAAGCAAGTTCCTGTTTTCCCGAAATCACCAAACCTGTTATAAATCTGAGCGAACTTCAGTAAATTTCTCCAAAAATAAAAAAGTTTTTACGTTTTTGCGTTGCGTAATCAAATGTTATTTTTGCATAAGTATACACATTCTTCTTACGTTCTTTGTCAATTACGCCAATGAGCTAAGCTGCTTCCAAAAGTGGATTATTTTTCTTTATTTTCTCTACAATGTGACGCAGTGACGGATACGTCTATAAGAGGTGAAAATAATTCATTTTTAATTCAATTAAGTTGACTGGTATTACTGTGAATCACACATCGTCAAGAGTTGTGTGTGTGCACTGTGCACTTATATGTGCGATAGTGCTTTGTGCTGCATAAACAGTTGGGTTCCAAGAAAAATAGCCAACTTTAGCTGAACGATCAATTAATTGAACAGCTTTGCTTACTGTTTTCTTTAAAAAGTGCTACAAGGCAAACAACACACCCGCTGGAGTTTTTAAAGTTTCAAAGAGAGCTTGTATTTATTTACTATTTTCACAATGGTTGTGGAATCTTCATTTCCATTGAAGAATAAAGTCCGTGTTGTCTCGGTGGAAGTAAATACTAGGGCGTAGCAAACACAATGTCAAATACATATAAAGGGGAATAATGCTGAAGATAATTATAGTTGCAATGAGACCATGACTTATTCGCCTTTCCGCTGTACAATGAATGCACAGTAACTTCATCAAAATCAAGAATGATCCCAATACTGACCTTGAAGAGTTAGCAGTCCATTGCTTGTGGTACAGATTCCACTGGCAATTGTCGTTTCATTTCATCATTTGCCTCTGGTAAATCTGTCAAGTGGTAAAATTAACAGCGCTGTCAAGCTACGTGATTAGTTTTATAAAAAAAAGAGTCATATTTTCTCTGCAGATAATTGAAGGAATGATGTATTGGATTAGGTTTGTGGAAAGGAACACTTTCCTCAGTAATTATTATTATTATTATTTGAAAGGGGCTATTGTACTGCGACCTTTTGGTCTATTGTACACCCTGCTTACGCCTCAGAGTGGTTTATTCCCTCAAAAGAGTTTCCCTCGAAGTATAATTCATTTCGAAATCATTTCAGAGGGTTAGTACTCTTTTTTCTCCGGCGGAAGAAATCATTAATATAGCACTCTCTCCAGTCCAGTTTCCTTTAAGAATCTAAGGATGAGAGCTGGCTCCAGTGACAGTATATCCTCATCAGATAGTTGGTACTTGCCCAAATATTTCCGTCTTTTTCGGGTCAGTGCCCACCATGATCCCAGCAAGTGTTCTGATATTTCATTGGACTCATCGCAGAATCTCCAGAGACCTTCTTCAGATGTACCCAGTTTCCTGAGGTGTTCCTTGAGTCTACAGTGCCCCGTTGGGATACGAAGGTTATTTTTGCTCATGCTGATGCAACCTTGGAATTTTTTCTCAGTAAAAGAAAGCAGGAAAACTTTCAGCACCCAAATACAACATCCACTGCTGGACTACCCGCACTTGGAAATCGTTTCTATACCTATCAACTGATATTTTAGACTTTAAAGCTTATAGTACGCACGCTGTTCGAGCTAAACTAAATTTTATTTGGTCTCCAACTTTTCTCTCCAAACATCAGCTAAAGTGCTAGCTAAATTTTCGACATAGAGAGCGCTGTGGATAAATGTCACAAAAAAACAAATGTTCTTTGAAAATAGGTTTCTTCAAAAATTCAACTCTCTCTAATTTAAACCATTTCCAATTTTAGAGGTACTCCTCGTCGAGTAATTTATTAGAAAAACTCATCCTTGCTTACTTCTACCGTTCTCCGCAATACAAAAATGCAAAAAAAAAAACAAAAAACAGAACACAACGATCTGTCAAGATTTAGCTTGAGAAAATGGGGACGTTCAGATACCTAGTTTGTGTAAGACGTCAACTAGATTCGTCGGGACTATGAATCCGAACGCGTTTGACTAAGCAAATTGAATTGTTTTTGTATTCTCGCGGTCAGCGTTACCTTTGTTTGATATTGCCCTTTTTTATTTGGAAAAGTCCCTTCATAAATCTTTAAAAAATTGTTATTTTCAAATAAGTACATTTAAAATGTAACACGGTTGCATGTCACAACACTATTATAGTTTTATGCGAACTAATGGTTGTTGAATATCGTGTGATAATTCTAAATTACCAGAGTGGCCTTCGAAATTAGACCTTTTTCTCTCACCGCCCTTTCTTCGACTTCTCAAAATTCTGCAACGGTCACTCTGTTTATTTTAAATTTGACTCTTCGAAATGTCAACTGAGTACGCAGGCAGGATTTTCTTGACTAGATCGGTCGGCTTCCCCTCCATAAACGCCAACTGCAAAAACTATACACGTGAACACTCTGGACCAATAAAAACTGAGACGCATCTAGTCAGACAGCTGTCAGACTTACTAAACTACGAATCCGAACGTCCCCAATGTGCCGCCCCATTGAATGGGCAAGCTAAATTTTGACAAATACACGATGTACACTCTGAAACAAAAGTTTGATTTTTAAGCTCGAGCTAAATGGGTTCGCTTAGATTTAGCTCAGCTAAATTTTGTAGAGAATTTTGTATGGGAGCCAAAATTTTAGCTCGAGAAGCGTACGAAGCTTAATCTTTTAATATCGACTGTTGTTCAATTTGATGATGTAGTAGTCTTCAAAAAAACATTACCCTTCTTCTATGTGCAGTAAGGTAGAAAGGTGCATAGGCAAAAACTCGGAGCAGTAAAAAAAACATCTTATGGAAAGTTTTTAGCTGTAAAGTAAATGTGACGCCATCAGACGTCAAGCACAGGCACTTACCATTTAGGTTATAAAACTGAAGTGACATGTTTAATGTTGGTTTAGCGTTAATCAAAGCCATAAATAAAAGTAGCTATAACCTTAAAGTTAATGCACGTTTTATTTTATTTAACTGACTTTATTTCAAAGTTGGATGACCTTCTATACATAGATGTAAACCTTCTGTCAAACAACTTAACAAAAATAACCTAAAATAACATTGTTTTATTTTTTCTTGCAGGAAATGTCCAAACGACGACAAATCTGGAACACTCCCACCAAACACGAAGCCGTTCTTTGGCTGTGGGAAGCTCACAACGAAGTAAATAATCGCCTCGCTGGCGATGAAACCGAAGATCCTCAATTCCCGAAGCAGCAATTCCCCACCAAAGAGAGTTGTCAACTGTGCCAAAAGAATATCACCTCCTCCGATTCGAAAACGACGAAAATTTTTTGGGATCGGGCGGCAGTTCTTAGCTTCCTTAAGAACATCAACAATCCCGGTTATGTGAGTCGATTCGGACTGGACGATCCCGATATACTTCATGCAAGCGTCGAGAAAATCCGTCAAAAACGTATGATCGGTAATGTCTTCTCCGACATGGACATGCGAATGGGCATGTTGCTCTATGGCTTCTGTATAATCATGATGATTATTGCATTTAAGCTGTTTGCCTTCAAGGGCTACCGAAAAAAGCCATACGCCCACGATTTCCTTGGAAAAGTCTAACATGAACCGCATCATACATAATATTAAGAGTATAATAATGGAACTGAATGTAGCTAACAAAAAGACAGTGTATCCATACAAAAAACAAAAAAAAAAAAAATCGTAACGAAACATGTGCATATGGTATACACAAAACAAAAATCAGAGGGAAACCTTATAGCAAGACATTTCATTTGAACTTACGTTTTATTGTGATTCTTTGACGAAAGGAAGGTCATTTTTGTCAGGCTTTATAGTTTCGTATTTGATAATGCTTTTCCAGTTTATGTTTTATTACCGAAATGATATTCCATAATTTTAATGAGAAGTTGTAACATATATAATGTTAAGACATAAAGACGCAATTTTTTTGGAAGCCTTGATGAGTCGAAAGTTTTTCTTATTTTTTTTTTCTTAATTTCAATAAAAAGTAAATTTTGTTTACCTAATAAATGAGCTGTTTTGAATTTTGTTATTTATTTGCAGCCGGCACTGTCCCATTAAATCTAATTTGGCGAGTTAAATGGCGAATAATTTATCTAAAAGGTTTACGTTGGCTAATATTTCAATTAGAGTCGCTACTCGCTAGTCGTTTGTGTGTAGTGAATTATAAGCGGATATTATTGGCATTTATTCTTACATTCGACAGTAATGAGAGGAAGCACAATATTACGTAAAAAAACTGGTGCGTTGAAAGTGAAATTTCATGCAACACTAACACAAACTAAATAGAAGCGATCTTAAAATGCTTTGGGTGAGTAACTGCTGTTGGAATCAGATTGGTTTTATAATGAGAGCAAATAAGCCGAGCCAATCGAGGGCGGATATTACCAAATCAATAGCAATTATAAACATAGTTTAGATAAATCAATGAGATACCATACGTTTTACAGTTGTCTCTCTGGGTTGGAGTTATAAGGTCTGTTCCTTTACTTTTGTAGTAAAAACGGAAAAGACTGTTAAAATGGAAGTGTTGGGGATAAATTCTCTCACAGAGGAGACACTTACGAAAAAGTTGGGGAACGCTTTGGTAGTAATCTATTAAAAATGACATATTTATCTGTTATATTATTCAAAAAAGTGATACGAAAAGTCGTTAGAATGTTTGATAAACTCGAGGAATTTGCTAATTTACTAAGAAAATAGTTTACTAAGAAAATAGTTACATCATCAAATCTTATGAGGAATTCTTAAAACAAAAAACTATATAGGTACATTCCAATCCACTGATTTTTATTAGTTTTTAAATCGTATGTACTCAAACGAACAAACTTAAATTATTTTTTTTTACACACTTTTTTTTAAAGCAAGAGACAAGAGATCAAGCACCTTATCAGGATCGATCCACATTAACATCCAAATGAACAGATATCATAGCAAGTTAGCTTAATCTGGCATTCCCCATAAAGCTTTGGAACACTGTTTTAATCCTTTTCATAGTTGAAATTCTTCTTTCAACACTAGCCGTGGTCACTGGAAACGTGGCCAAAACCGACAGCAAAAAGTTTATACCTCTAAAGTTCACGTATTTTCACATATATCAAGCAATTTCAAAACTTCGGTAGAAGGATCATTCGACGATATTTCTTCGCACCAAAGAATGTACTCAGCTTTTACAGCTGACAACAAAATTGCATTATCAAAGCAAAACCTGGGAGCAGAGCTTGAAACGATGGTAGAACGTCTTCGTTGACCATGAACCTGTCCGTAAGATTTCGTATTAACGAATCTATGAAAGGAATCAGTATAGACACTCTAAAATAGGCTTCAGCAGAAGACGTTTTTGAATTGGAACGTATTGTCTGTTTCAATAAAGTTCTTGGAGCTCTTAAGTGAACTTTAATAAGGACCTCGGCAAGTTGGAATGCGGAGTCGGCTGTTTAGGATCATATGCGATGAATGGGTTCACTCCATCAAAATCTCCTTTATCACACAGAGGTCAGATGGCTGTCAAAAGGAAAGGTATTGACACGAGTTCTGGAATTAAAAGCTGAATTATTGATGTTCTTATACAAGTTCCAAAATCGGGAAATTCGAATCATTTTTCTGTCCCCACCTGGCTTTTGAACTTATCATTTCTCGCTGATCTTTTTAACCACTTAAACATATTTAATAAAGGACTCCAAGGGAGGGATGAAACCATTATAACTGCAAAAGACAAAATCAGAGGATTCCACGCAAAACTTCCTTTGCGGTCAGACTTTTTACAACAAAAAAAAAAATTCGATTATCATCAGATGAATCGATTTCAGTAAGCTCTCATATTCGTCTTATGGTACAGAGTTTACATAACTTAGAGAAGAGATTGTTAAGCTGCTTTCCAGAACTGGATTCTGAATGTTGAAATGAACAAAGATAATTATTAAATCTATTTTTGTCTATGTATGTCAGTCAAACTCGCCGATCTACCATCGTTAAAGATGAAAGAAAACCTTATGGTTTTAGCATCAGATGGCATGCTAAGAATGAAATTATATTTAGAAACTATTGATAATTTCTGGATAAAGAGAAGAGAAGAGTATTCTGAGCTGAGATAAATAGAAGAGGATTGTATCCTGAGCTGGTAAACGAGGCTTTGAGGTTGTTACTGACATTCGCCACTTCATACCTGTGTGAAGTCACATTCTCTTCAATGTTTGACATTACATAATACTAAGAAGAGAAACAGGCTAAATTTGGAAATTGATTTAATCTTACAAGATAGTGTCAAAGATTAATCCAAGATTTCAACGTTTATTAAAAAACAAACAGGCACATGTCGCACGAAAAAAGTTTGTGTTTTATATTATTGTTTTAGCACAGGACTTTTGTTTATTAATATTACCGGCTTTCAACCGCGACCCCCATTGGAACTCTTGGCGACCCCCTAGGGGGTCGCGACCCACAGTTTGAAAAACACTGGTGTAGAGTATCAAAATAACAATAAGCACACACTTCGAGTGAAAAACTTAAATTTTCAAGCTCTACCACATTTTTTTCATTGCTGACACCACAAGACCTACCGTTGTGCAAAATTACAAGATTCTACAATGTCGAGAAGTGCTCCATGATTTTGATGACCATCATTCAGTCATTCATTTACGGTTTTTCTGATTCTTTAAGCCCTGTATCTCAGGACAGGAACCACTGATGCTAAAAATTTGGTGAGGCGCTTGTTCTTGATTAGCTTAGCCCAAGTTCCGAATCGGAAGTTTCGGACCACATTGGTACCGAAGATAGAAGGGGCTGGGCACTACCGTGCTTTTTGATATAATCGGTGTATGCATGTAATTGGTGAAGAAAGCCATCAGTCTACAATTTTGAAAAATTGTAATGCTCGTATTCGCGGATGACGAATTGATTAGGTCGATTATGTGACGGATTTTAAGTTGAAGCTGTGCGGTATATACCTTCAGCTTGGTGTTCGTATTTAATAATAGTCGTAAACCAATACATAGTCAATGAAGCCTTATAGGAGCCTGACAATAGCTACTTATTGCAACGACTGTTAAATTTCTTATCTGAACTGCTGGGTTGAGTGTTTTCGTCTCGCTGCGTTTATAAAGAGTGACTCGACAGATTGATATTTTTGAAGCAATGATACCTATCCTACACCCCATGTCCATAATAAATAAGTGGAGCTCTTTTTGGTGATATTTTTATCGTGGTAGTTTTCAAGGATTTAAAGATAATGCACTCTTGCAAATGTAAGACCTGGCACTCGTTCCGCCATGATTATTATTTATCATCTAATAAATGGATTTTGTTTTAGTCCATATACCTACGAGTAGATAAGATACTTCTGGATACATGTTTTAACCTTTAATTGAGACAGCTTGCCTACGCTTTTATAAGTTAACTAGCTGTGCCCGCAACTTCGTACGCGACGTGAGACTGTGTAATTTCCAATAAAAGAGATACTAATAGTTTAGTTTCAATACCTACATGAGATAATTATACTTTTTATGATAATTTTTTTACAAAGCTTCTTGAAATACAATATGTATTTGAAGTTCTGTTGCCTGGATCATACACAAATTTGTACCCACACCAACAATAAATCAAACAACATAATTCACTATATCGTCTTTACTTCTTGAATTGTTCAATTCTTTACTGTAAGGTAGGTATCACCTTCACCGTAGGTACCATAACAACCGTTAAAAAAAAAAAAAAAAAATATCAGGCACTCTGGGAGTGCAGACAGAAGTTATTACTTGAACATTTACGTGTGTATTTTTCGAATTGTCAGGAATTTTACTGCACAGGAAATATTTAAAACTGTTTTGGGAGTAAAAACAGCTAACCAAAAAATCGACAACAGCGCCACCTATCGGATCCAAAAATATCCTATCTTTCTAGCTGCATTAAACCATGCATACAAACAAAGTTTCATTGAGATCGATTGAGTTTCTCAAAAAATCGACAACAGCGCCACCTACCGGGTCCAAAACTATTCTATCTTTCTAGCTGCATACAACCATGCACACAAACAAAGTTTCATTGAGATCGGCTTAGTTTCTCAAAAAAAAATCGACAACAGCGCCACCTATCGGGTCCGAAACTATCCTATCTTTCTAGCTGCATCCAACCATGCACACATACAAAGTTTCATTGAGATCGGCTGAGTTTTTCAGAAAATGGACAACAGCGCCACCTATCGGGTGTCGGTTTCTCAGTGTCCATCACGCGGTGTCGTTTTAGAAGTAACCCAAATTCATTGATTTCTTCCCATCTAAAAGTGTCCAACGCGCCTAAAGAAGTAATAACTTCAAAAAAAAACCTTGAACTCAATTTCTATATACACCACCACCACCATAATATGTACGATTGTACGTCCATCAGCGCACGTCATCAGCCACCTGCGCATTTCCTCAGAAACACATTGTCGTTGTTGATTACATTTGACATACCCATTCATGTCGCATACTTCTCTTTCGTTTCACTTAATTCGGAGAAAACACCACGCAGTTTTTTTTTTTACATGAACTGAACGTGCTTGTGCGATGTGCGCCACCCAACCACCCCAAAGCAGAACAACGACCAAGAACCGCGGCTGCTGATAAAGTTCGATTTGAGAAAATAAATTTATTTTTTTCGTGTTAGATTTTAGGTTGTAGCTCAGCTTCTAGAGTACATAGAAAGCTGATTGATGGCTTGAAATAACTGTGAAAGTGTTGGCTCTCCTAAGGATTTTATTTTGTTTGCATTGATTAAGAATTGTTTGAGTAATGGTGACTTAAAGGCAGTAAAGTCAGGAAAAAAAAAACACATTTTGGTCAAAAACGCTCCCAAAAAATAGGGAGCGAGGGAGGGAATAGCCTATGTGTTTCTCAAAATCTTAACTAACATTTCAAAAAAAGTTTCATCAAAATCTGTACAGTAGTTTTCACGCCAACCGCGAACATATGAAAACGGCTACAGTTTTATTATATTTATAGATTATAGATTATAGATGAACAGTGTGCGTTTGGTATAAAAATGTATTCAGTAAACGATAAACATTTCTGGAGATAAATTGCAATTATTCGATAACAAAAGCTGTCTAGCTGATAAGACGACATACATACCAGCGTTGATTACATAAAATAAAATTGTTGTTTGGAAAATTATATATGCTACTAGGTTATCGATTGAAATCTACTATCGTCCATTTGTTGTTATTCAGTGGCGAGATAGATGTTAAGGGTATCTATTTCAAAAATTCCATAACTTAGGTAGGTACTCTTCCGTGCTTGTCTTGCTTCAACCGTCCTTGCAAATAAAGAAACACACTTACGTATGGTTTTGGCCTTAGATACGTATTCTATATTACACATTATTACACATATTTAAAGAGAAAGAATCCCTTTTCGGTCGCTAGTTTCGCGATCTTGTATTCCGTTGGTCAGTACCCAAATCTCATGAGTCATGACAACACAAAACACTGATTTGAAGATTTCATCGAAGGTTTCAGTTGTAATTATTTGACTATTTCCAATCCTTAATTTTTGACTATGAATGGAAAAAGTGTCACCTGCAAATCTATATATATATAAATGGTGTAAAAATGTAGGTATAGTAATTCATCAATTGAGAACGGTGGCAGGTTTGGTTGTTCGTAATAATTGTCGTTGTTTTTACGAAAGAGGTCCGCTAGTTTCTTATATTAACGTTCTTATTTAAAACTGTAGCAGAAAGCATTTTGGTGCTAACTGATTCAATATTTCAATGAAAATTATTTGTTTTCGGTGATTTTTTCATACCTATTTAATGAACACATTATTTCATGTTTTTCTTTTTAACATTCAATCACCTTCACACATTCAGATCAAAGCCTATGTAAACCGAACTTTACTACTCACTGCAAAAGTGTTGTAGCTGTAATGTGCGAACCTGAAATGAGTAAATGAATCCGCGGCCCAAGGAATATTACATACACAGAGACAAGCGTTTAGTTTCACATTTCATGTGTTTGATTTTATTTCATCTCCAACGGTAGTTTTCCACTTTGCTAAAAGTATATCATATTCCACATATATAGTACTTTTACACATTTTTTTTTTTTGTATTTTTATATCTAGCTTGACAATTATCAATACACGAATTATTTAATACAAATTTATTGAAGTCTATTATATAAATGTTAATATTATTATTATTTCGCGACAATAGTTATGCGATAGCCAATTACAAAAGATACACAGATTTAAATGTAGTTATTGTTTTAATTTTTATTGTTAGCAATTGTGTGTAAATATCTATATTTATGCATTAAAAATTAAAACCAAATAAATTACAAATTAATCTCACAAATACCCAATAGTAAAATATAATTTATATACAAAATAACTTACTGAATAAAATGGTTACTTGTAAATAAGACAGTATACACTAAAAAATGTTTTTTTTTCTTCAAATATATTATGTAAGCAATCGATATATGTGATATATATATATAATTTTCTTTTGTTCTAATGGAAATATAATAAATAGCCTCTAGCTAATCGGTAAATGACCATTTATGTACTTTTATAAATATGTATGAGTATGTGTCAAGGAAGGTAGAATGATATATAGTTTATGATGTAGTATGTAGTTACAGTCAAATCATTTGTGAAGGAGAATTATTCAGATCTTGAAAATGGTGTTTCCGGTGGAATTTAAAAAAACGGTTGCGAATTTATTTAGAATTCAGTCAAATGATTTATTTAAGTGCCAGCTTCAAATAGTTTTTGTATTTTTTTTGGCGTGATCAGCACGGAGAAATAATTAATTTATAGGTTACTGGCAGGAACCGAAGACCTTTGCTTTTCAAAAACTAAATGCAATTGTGCCTTTGAGGTGTCGGCGTTTAGCTTTTTATTATATTTAGCAGTGTATTTAATTTTGTTTCATAGTTAAATGCATTTTAATTGACTACAAACGTTCAGATAAAAAAGTTTTAGTCGCTTAGTGCTAGGAATATTGTAGGTAGAGGTGTAAAGATTGCTTGTTAGTCTTTTGGAAGATTACAATTATTTTATTAGGTATTGCTACTATTTTTTTTTTCTAAATCTTGTTAAATTTGGTTGTTTTCAGATTTTAAATTTCATCAGTCCAATATTGGTTGCACTTTGCATTTAAAGGGTTTTTGATTTATTTTAGTTTCTATGCGCCTCATTATCTTTTAAAGTAAGTTCTTATATGTTTAATATTCAGAGTCGACAAAAAAAATAATTATAAATACAAGGCTATGTTAGGAGTCGCTGCAGCTTGAGTCACGGGACAAGAACACTTCTTAGTTGGTGTGGGTACAAAATTACAATGAATTTGTTTCTAAAAACAGATGGGCAAAAAACAACTCGGCATCAGTGCAGTACATTCATAACAAACTTAAAGAGGCGCCCAGTGTATTACAAAGGTTATGTTTTGTCTGTTTCGTCAAAAATTCAACAAAATGTACTAATAACGCCAAGTGATCGATTTACGTTCTGCAAATCAGTAAAGCGATGCATTGTTTACTACTTAACGCTGCGCTGTCTTTATGCCCTTCCGAGTACATTTAGCTTACTTTTTCAATATGGCTGCTTTAATAACCTTGATGAATTTATGCAAAGGAAACGTTCGAAAAAGCTTCTGATGTCGAAAAGTGCATTTCATTGAATATTTTTGTGGAGTAAAATTCTTGTCTTTGGGAGCCGTTTCCCTGTTTGAGATAATTCACCCTCACCACTATCATTTCGACAGTAATTTCAAGAGTAATGGGCGTACTCAATGACAGTTTTTTGCAAATCAAACTTAAAGTACACGGTAGGTAGGTAGAAGTAGCGGTCCAGCTTTGAGCCCAAGTAGCACTATGATGTACCCTTTTGTTACCACGACTCGTGTGACCTAGTTTGTGATGATTATTAAGGTTGTGATGCATTATATCCAACCTGTGGAGTTGAGGAATCGGATTATGTCTTATATCCCTTAACCCGAAATGTCGCTATGATTATAAAGTATACATTTTGAGAACAAATTGAGAATCGCACTACTGAAGTCATAAAATCGATTCAATGTTGGTCGACCAAATTAACATATTTCCCATATTTTGATCGACTAATTAGCAGAATGTTAGTCCTCTTTTTACGAGTATGTTTGAGAATTTTCAGTTTTGATGTACTTTACGTTCGTCCTGCCAAGATTTAACAATCGTTGGAGCATGTTAAGAACTCTTCTGAGGAGGCGAATCTATTGATAAAAATACTTGTTGCTATAAAGGAGTTCTACAGACAGCGAGGTGCTTCGTTCTGTTTATTGTACAAAACTTCAACTCCGGCAAAGTGCAACATGAATTTTGTTGGCGTATACTCTTTCTACTGGCGATAAACGATTTGGTAAATACCACAAAGGTGGATCTGAGACACATGAGATAATATTACAGATCGTTTAAAGGGATTAAGTATATTGGAATATGCCGATGATGATATCTGCTTCATAATCGGTCTAGGCTACACGAAAAGTGCAAACACTGCAAGTGCATTGAAAATCGGTCGGTCTAACCGTTTAGGTCAAAAAAGCCAATTTAAACTCAATCGGTCAAAACAAATGACGATGGAGGAGGTCCAGCTGTTTGAATACCTCGACAATAATCACATATCACGAGAAAGTTACATACTATCCGCTGAGAGCGACTTATCCTAAATATTCGATGGCTGCAAAATAAACCCAGCCAGGAAATCTGGCATAAAACGTTGCTGTTAGATGTTCAGATGAGCATAATTGATGTTGGATAGTCACACTCCAAGGAAACCAAACGACGACATCGCGAAGCAATACTTCGAATCAATGCACGGTGGGTTGGACTTGAAAGATCAACAACAACGTGGAGATTAATAGTATCGGCAGCAGAAGAGTACGAAAGGAAAAGGTGGTCACAAGTGTAATATCTGGGCGGTTTCGGATAGAGAGACCGATTTTCTAAAGCTGAATAGGAGACGTTGGCGTTCAGATTTTGTGCCGCGTCTGGAAATGTTATAGTGAATTTTTGTTTGCAAGAACATCGCGGCGCCGTTGAAGCATTTTTGGTTCGGCATTACGAGAAGTATTAACAGAAAAAAAAATGTATTCAAATACATATATATAGTCAAAAAAAGAAGACAAGATAGCAGACTCACGTCCGGACATTAGCAAGTTACTGGCTCATTTGCTACCGAGCACCATCAATCAGGCGACTCTTGTACCAACTTAATATCCCTTAAAGGCATTGCTTCTACTGTTTTTCATTATTTTTGACATCAAATTCGTTTAATTTAACTGACTGCTATTATGCTCTGTTCTTAAATAATAATAATAACAATAATAATAATGATAGTTGCCGCAACAGGTCTGTAGGGACCCAGGGCAAAGCTTCTCGCAACCATTCGTTTTGTGGGATATTACTAAATTTTATTTTAATCCAATCATTATTTGCCCTCCACTCATAAATGCAACTGAAAAATGTTCATGCCCTAATACCCCAAGCATGCATCTAATTTATAAAATGAGTTGTTGTAATCGTCCTAGTAAATGCTATTTTTTTAATCATTAAAATTTGACAATATTACTGAATTCAGACTTTTAGGTTTAGGTTTTCCAAAAAAATGTCAGTTTATTTTAATATATTCCTTTGATTCTTCAATTGACATCTCCTTCATTTTATTACAATGATTATAAAGTAATTCATATATTTAACATCATTCGAACAAATTCTGCTGCACAAAAGTGTACAGTATATAAATGGTTTCAAAAAGGATATGTAATCAAATGCCCAAACGCAAGATATCTATTTCTATAGGCTTAGGAAAAAAGTTTCCTCAAGTTATACAGATAAAATAATTAGCTCTACACTGGTTTCTTATTTGTAATTGTGAAAATTCAATCAGTTAAAAAGTAATTATACACAACAATTTTAACACTTTGGTTGCCAGTATACATGTCTAGGAAAAAATTAATAATACCATCACTAGGTATTTATACTATAAAAAAAGTGTACTTTCTATAAATTGATTGAAAATATATTATGTAGTAGTTGTAACCTCATGAAATGGCAATCACTGTGTTATATCTAAAAAAGATTGTTATACAAGACAAAAATTCTCTGTAAATCGCTCCATACAAATGCATAGTTTGCTTAACAAAAAGGAAACAAATTTCGAACTCTATAAACAAGTTCAGAATTTCCCAAAAAAAAAAAATAAACTCTCTCCACATGTATATTTGTTTTATAATTTTATTTCTGTTAATATTAAATTCATACAATGCTCATAGTTTCCACAATATCTATATATATATAGTTAGTTATATTATATTCATTATTCGGTATATTTTCTGTTTGTATTTCTTCTTCTTTTTTTGTGTTGTATAGAAAACAGCATTAATTTTTTAAATAAAAGTTGTATTTGTTTTTAATTAATTAAATAATAAGGGAGAACAAATTTTATAACTACAACATTGTCTTCCACTTAGATTTGTTTATAAATTCAAATTTTTCTTTCATATCGTATTTATAATTAAAATTAAATAAACAAAATTAAATAAATTAAACTTAAATTTAATTTTCTTTGCAGTTTACTTCATTTTGTATGAATAAATAATAAGTTAGTAGATTTCAGAAGAGAAATATATTAAAAAAATAAAATAAAACCAAACTTCAACTTCAGAAAAAAAAAAAAATAAACAAGTATTTTCTTAAACTTCAGTACAGTTTAGCGTATAAATAAGATTTTATTGTTTAGTGTATTTTGGGGGCACTTCTGTCGTTAATTTTTTGATTTCGCTTAAGATTTGCGCCACGTTTAATTTGATCCATCAAGGATTCGTGACACAATCGAGGATCGGGCTACAAAGAGAAAAAGATTGTTTAGTAAAATATTTGCTATACAAGGATGAGTTGTTTTTTTTTTTAAACAATAACAAAACTGTGCGGGTTAAAGCGGCCGAAATTATTTGAAAGCTGTTAAGAGTTATCGCCGATTAATTGGTCGCAATCTCTGCAGGGATTGAATTAGTAAAAACGTCTTTTGTATACCTTAGATTTATTAGAGTAATCACTGCGTTGCGGTCTTGTCGATCTTTAAGTAACTTCGATTCGGGATGAAATTGTCAAAGTCGGTGCGCGAAAGTTGGGGGTTTTTACCCATGTATTAGATGGAGTGGAATGTTCAATGTGAATACAATTTCTGCTAAAGATTTAAGGGAGAACCATAATAGCATTGCTTACGAGTAATCCAGATTGACCGTAGAGCAAATGAATCAAGAGGCAGCCCACAAGAAGTTATCTCCCCTTCTGGGTCCTTATCGAAATACTATTGAAACTCAAAAACCGAAGGGGGAAACATGTGCATACAATGATGATGATCTACTATTTCCGACAGGCATTTATACTTACCAACATGACTTAAGCAAGCTGCTAGGTAACTAACAACATATGGACAACAGAAAGCGGTTTTGGGATCAAAAGACCCTACTTATTGCTGTTTACTAACAAAAGAATAAGAACAGTTCTAGCCATCAGCAATTGAGAAAATACCACTGGAGATGGCAAAGAGCTCGAAATATTTGGAAATATAGCTGCGCCCAATACATGGTTGCCACTATTTAAAAAAAAATATTTTTCCAGACTTTCCCTGACCAGTTGTGAAGTGTTTACTTAACAAATTCTGCAAATATACCAATATGCAAATTTTCCTAAACACCTATGGGAATTCTTTAAATAAAATATAACCGAGATGTTTTTATAAAAACCTCCACCGACGTTTTTGAAAAGGCAATTCTGGGGTGGTATTCTGTAAAAAACTAAACGAAAACCACTTTCGCGTTTCAAAAAACGAAATAAATCACGCGAAAGCGAAAATCTGCATCATGTAACTTCTGACGTTTTTTAGTTCATATTCGTTTAGGTTTGAGAAACTGTGTGACAGCAAAATTTTAGTTTGGCAGTCTCAGTATGTAGCTTTATTTTCGTTAAGTTGTTTTGACGTTGAGGAAAGTTTTAAAATAGTAGACACGTATGTATTTCGTGTACCTGTATGCAAATGAAAGGCAGCTATGTTTAACCTAAAACGTTGAACAAAACTAAGAGAAAAAAATAAATTTCTAACTAAGAACCAAAATTAAATAAACCAACCTTTTGTCAGGTAATGTGAGAGCATTCGAACAATCCCGCAGATTTTTTCTAATTTTTCTTAAGTTTACGTGTTCATTTTCCACTTCACTTTCTTCGCTTTCGTCAACAAAAAATAGTTTGTTAGCATTTCTAGTAAAATATTCAGCACAATTTTAACACCACCAAATTCAAAGAGAATAAATAGGAAAATGTTAAACGTCAACAAATAGCTGTCGTTTGTTTTCTTTCGTGGAGACGATAAAATCTGTTCGTTTTTAAGGTCACATGAAGCAAGAAAAGTGAAAACGTCAAAGAAAATGTGTTCGTTAGTTTTTTTCGGGCATGAAGCAAACTGTTCGTGTGCACGAAAACGTTTAAACGTTCTCGCCTTACAGAATGCCGGCCCTGTTCTTTCAAATGCATTCAGTTTCAATTTCATCGCCCCAGTAATAAATTATCAGTCAGAGAAACCACATGTAATTTTTTTTGCAATTTTGCTCGATTTCTGGGTAGAGGCCTCTTAAGCATCCAGCGGCCCCTTTGTAGTTTGGCCGATGGTTCAATAAGTTTGGACTATTTTCTGAATTTAAAATTTGGGCTATTTCTCACACTGAATAATCTCCCAAATTGTTTAAAATGGAAAGCAAAATATATATTATTTTGGGCGAGCTTTTATTTTCTCAAATTTCCCGAAGCTAAATAAAAAGTTGTCTGTCAAATAAATTTTATCTTACAGCCTAATTCTGGCAAAACATCACTGATACCTCACACAAGGTGAGGTGAAATTGATTTTTCGAGGTTTTCGTATTCTGTCAGCACACTATTTCACTTTCACTTTTGAGACTCACAAAAACAATCGAATTTGTGATCACCTATGAAGCGGTCACAAAATTCAAAACCCGTCATAACGGCTCACAAGTGACAATCATTATTGCATTTGATGGTCCTGGTTCCCTATTTCAACGGACTTATTGATCTGGACATGACATTTCATGCTGCATTTATAACTATTGCGGGAAAAATACATATTTCTATAAAAAAAAAACTAACAACCCGATTCTGACGTTGTAAGCCCTCACAAGTCACAAGCTCGTCGTTGGCATTTCACTAGGCTGAGATGATTGCATTGTGCTGCATGCTTTGTACTATTTGCTTTAAGGGTCAGGTGGAGGGAAGAAATATCCTTGCACTGGACAATCAGGCGGTGATCAGACGCATGAAGCAAACATTTCAACATCATTGGCACTGGGATTGGCTGGCAGAAGAATGAAGATCTTGGGACATCACTCGACGAAACAGATTTTCACATAAAAAACAGATGCTAGCACTAGGAATCGAACCCAGGGAAGAACTATGGAGAAATTCAGAGACTCTATCTGGGTAAAGATTTATAGGGGTAGAGAGACGAAAAGAGACCCGTCAATGGTGGTCTGATTCGAATATCTCTCAAAAATATAAATATAAGTCACAAGCTCTTGTGAGGTTGTTTTGTTGTGATTCGATAACTTTTTCCGAATTCTACGATAACCCTCACAACAAAGCTCACAAAAAATTTTCCTCAGAATGGTCACTTCCAAATTGGCACAACAATTAAAAAATGAAAATTATTAACGACATCTGTCGCAAATCAAATTCCCCACCTTGAAAAATAAATTATGGACTTAAAGCCAACTTTGGAGGGACATAATTCTACAATCAAATTTTAAGCTTCTATCCCACCAAAGTGGGACACAAGTCCATTCGTGTATCCCTGAGCCGTCAATTTTCCAAGACTTTCCCTGACATTCCCCGACCAAATGTTCGTGCCCTGACTTTCCAATCTAGATGCAACTATGCGATATCAATTTTTCTCGGTCGGGGATGGGTCAAGCTTTTATAATGAATCGTTTGCTATCTTTAATTATCATAGAGAATCCATAGACACGAAATAAAAATAATAATAAAAAAATCACAAAGTTGGTGAGAAATTGCAAAAACAGTGAAATGATTAAACTCGTCTATGTCAATGTGAGAGTCGATAGGATCTCCCTGTAATATGCGGAAAAATCACATCAATTGGATCCTCAGCAGGTAACTTCAATCATAATAACTTGTAATTAAAGCTTTGGAGAGGCATTCAACAACTTCCGTATGTTGCTGTTTTAATAAGAGAATTTAGTTTGTAAGTATATGTACATTATTCCATTGTTTATTCAAATAAAAAAATATCGACACATCATTAGTGCGATATGAAATTAAAGATTCATCTTCAAGGGGTTAGCTTTTAGGCAATATTATCGAAACCATCGTTAGCTAGTTTTTAGTCATTTCCATTCAACATTTCCACGTCCTCATCTTACTTTGTATAATTCGTTCGGGATCACAGCGTCTCATTTTCTTACATCGCCACCACTCGACGAGGATCGCTGTTGCTGGTGCTGCTGTTGTTGTTGTTGTTGATATTGCGAACTTGGATGTGATAATATTTTCGGATTTTGATACAACTAAAAATTTGTATTTTTGTACGCATATAAGAAAAATTTCAATTCGATTGCACAAGGTCGTGTGTTTTGAGAAAAAATTGACTTGCTGTTGTTCATGTTAATATTTATTTCTTACCAATGCTTTACTGTTGATTAGATTTCGCACTGCGAATGCTCGTCCAGAGATGCCCTGTTTGGCCAACTTTGCATTGAGATTCTCTAGGAATTCAGCTTTGGTCTTTGATCGGATGCTAGCCGATTTATCGTTATTCGTGGATGAGTAATCTGAAAGTAAAAATAATAAATATTTCTTTATTCGAAGAATGAAATGAAATAGTAAACTTTAATATAAAGCGGAACAAACAGAAAAAGCGTTATTTAATTATTTAATGTGCAAATGAGGATTAAAAATCACCACACACTCGGGAAATGAGATATAACAAAAACAAATGGCATGACAAATGCATTTGCAACATAATTAAGATAAGTATTAAATAAAATAATTATTAAATGTGTACTAAATGTTTTGTGAATAAATGTAAGTAAGCTGAAAGGAAATGAAATCTATTTGCTGACACAATTTGTTTTTTATTCTCTTTAGTTGCCAATTTTCATACAGAAAATAAAGATGTGTACATATTGAAAGTAGTTTACCAACTGGATTGGAACAGAAACATGCTCACCCTGAGCAATGTTCCAGCAAAAAAAAAATATTAAAGAAGGTACTATTGAGAAAAACAAAAGCTAAGCTAAGTTTGAGTTGAGTGGACTATAAATAAATGAATTAAAGGAAATCAAATCCATGTCCATAAAGACAGTTAATAAGTTCTTATGAAAAGCTAGAAAAGCTTGTACCCATTCTGCCTTCTCTAAACTAAGATTAAACTGCTCGACTCCACGCTTTTCCTAATGCAGCTGACCTGCTACTATAACTTCTGATTTCGATGGAGCTTTCCGGATGTAAAGTCGTGGCCTATGCAGACGACGTCGCCTTACTCACTTCAGGAAAGTATCCTCAGACTCTTTCCGATATCCTGCAACTAGCTTTACGCAAACTAGCTGCCTTTACCAAAAGCTGTGGTCTAAGCGTCAATCCGACGAAAACGGAGCTAGTTCTATTCACTAGAAGGGTTAAGACAGCTCTTATCACCCCCCCCCCCCCTAATCTCAACGGCACCACTCGAGTTCGTCAAAAGTGACAAATACTTGGGGCTTAAAAAAAATCCTATCTTCCCTGTACTGACAATTTTTGTTGGACATAGTACAGACAGCAAGCTTTTATGGAGTGAGAACATGGACGAACGTGCTACTCCTGTAGAAGGTCTGTCGGCTCGAGATGAGGCCTCCAACCCAATATCATGCATTGGCCTTACACCGCGGTAATTAGACCGATCATTCTTTACGGCATTGTCGTGTGGTGGCCGGTTTTGGAAGAACTCCAATCTAAAGGCCCTTGAGAAGACTCAATGCCTGGCATGCATTAGCATGACGGGTGCACTGAGAACGTCTCCTACAGCCACTCTCAAGTAATGCAGGCTAAGGGAAGGTAAGCACTACAGGGGACAACCAACTGGACATGCCAGCATGCTCCTAGAGACAAGCCCCCTTACCTACAACTACTGATTATCCGCCTACGAAAATCGACTTCGAAAAAGGCTTTCTAAACAATATACCGGACAGAACCCGATGGGTCTCACGTAATGTCCTACACGAAATAGCACTGTCGATATTTACGGACGGTTCCAAAACATTAAAAGGAGGAGTATTCTCATAAGAACTTAACTTGAGTCTATCCTTCGCCCTCCCAAAACACTGTAGTGTCTTCCAAGCCGCAATCACAGCTATTCGTCAAGCCATAGCGTGGTTGTCGATTAATGCGATATCACATAGGAATATTTTAGTATCAGGCTGCCATCAGATCCTTAGTATCCAACGAAATAAGATCTAAAGCGGTGGAACCTCACCCTTTGCTGGGTTCCGGGACTCTGTGACATCCCGGGGAACTATGCAGCTGACGAACTTGTAAGATTAGGCTCCTCCGGCGTTGACAGTGTTAGTCTGCACAACGCGCACTCACCGCTGTCCTACGCTAAACAAGTCATTATTGCGGACGCAGCAAGAAAAGCAAATCATAGATGGAAATATTTAGGATATTGTGATGTTGCCTGGCTTCTTTTTTTTTTTTAAATTCCCGCGCACAGTTGGCTGACACTGCGACCTAAAAGATGTATTGCATGGGGAAGGGTTATTCTAAGAGGTTAGTGACCTCCACGATGAAGGTCAATAAGTCCTTAGTAGCAGAGTGCGCTATGTCTGCTGGCGTGCGAGTCTCTCGGTTAAAGACACGTTTTCTGAACTAATGAAGAGCCGGGCAGTCACAGAAGATGTGCTCAGAGGATTCGACATCCTCCAGACAGAATCTGCATTCTGTTTCCGGACAGAGGTTCATTTTTGTTAAGGTGATATCTAAGGCCACAATGACCTGTGAGGTGTGAGGAAGCCCGCAAGATTTCTTATATTATCCTTGTCCAAGGATTTCCTTGTAGGAGTAAGGCCTAATTAAACGTTTGGATTGTCTTAGACCTGGGACATGTTCCCAGTGTTCAAGGCGAAGCTGTTTTTCCCAATCGTTAATTTGTCTTAGCGTAGTAGTAGGGATGAGGAGGAGGACGAGTCCGACAGCCAACTTCTCTGCAGCTGCCCTGCCCTAACCAACCTATGGATGGCGTTCCTAGGAAGCTACTTCCTCAATCTAAGATGTACTAGCGCTGCTAACTATATTAGATTTACTAATGACAGTAAATGGTTCACATGGGTAACCAGCAAAGCAACCCCTAAACACCAGTGGTATTCACAACGGGCCTATTAACGGCCTAAGTGTTTCTCTCTCCGAGAGCAACTTTAACATAACATACTACTATCAGGCATTGTTAATGAAGATCCCACAACAGATGGTAATAAGGATCAAAGTTAGGGGTACTGCTAAGCTTGTCAGACTAGATGCGCTGCCTGATGGTTGGCTACGCAACTGATCGTGTTCAGCCAGAAACGTTTACGAACTGGATAAATCACCAAAACCATAATAGGGGCCAGGGTTTATTTTAGTCAATTTGTTTTGGCTAGAATCGAAGATGTTGCCAAGGCAATGTTAGCAGCTTATAATTAAAAATATTAAGAACATTAAACAAAACATAGGTAACGTGGGAATAGGAAATTAGCTCCCGTTTGGTTTCACCTAGGTATTTGTTACAGATCTGTTAGAATAATGTATGACCTCTGTATTAGATAAATAAGCAAATTGAATGGTTGTTAATATTTACCAGAAGAGAACAAAAAAAAAAAACATTATTTACGATATGAAAATTGGCAAAGGATCAAATGAGATAAAAGCAACTTTAAGATTTAGAAGAAAACATAAAACTAAATCAAGCATCAAACAACAAAATGCAGCGTATATTCGGCGAAAATGTTTCTTCCTTCCACATGGCGGGTCAGCAGGACGTGTCACACATACAAGGAAGATGTCATTGTTTATCCATCACAAGATGTTTCGTTTTTTTTTTTATGAAAAAATTAATTGAATATCTTGTCCAAGCACTCTCACGCGATTTATCGGTTAAGAGGATGAACAAAAACCAAAACACAAAAATCTCTCCACAACAAAGTGTTGTTTGTCTCATTTACTTGTGTTCGTCGCATACTGTCCTCCCGAGGGAGCTGTTCCTGCCTGTTGGTAATGTTGTTGTTGTTGTTGTTGATGCTGTTGATGTGCTGGACCATGACCAAACGAAGTTTGCCTAGAGCCATTTCCTCCGCTGCTACCATAAATTGGGGCATACACCATTGACGATGGGGTAGAACATGTAGGTGGCGGATTACCCGTCGAACAGTGAATCGCCGTTGTGGACATAAATGGATTTGTCGTAACGTATATCTTTTGCTGGGCACTACTATGCCGTGCTGGAACTGGAGGCTGTTTATGATAAGTACCGCCACCATTGCCGCCGCCGCCACAGCTGATGGCAGCAGCACCAGCTAACGATGGCGGGCGTTGGGTGTGATTGTTGTTGTTATTGTTACTGTTGATGCTCTGCAGATGGTGATATTGCTGCGAGCGTAAATGATGGTTCTTAGGAATTGTGGATGTAGATGAAGCGCAAGGCGCAGTAGCAGCGGCGTGATTAGATGAGATGACGGAGTTGATATGAGCGGCGCGTAAGCTTCGCGGCATAGTAGCAGAGGTGATGGGTGGTGGTGGTGGCTCTTCTTGTGGTGGAGGACCGGAATAGTGAAGCTGCTGATACTGATGGTGATGCTGAGCGGCTACCGACATGGACTGAGCTGCTGCATTTTGTAATTGAGATGAAGATGATTGTGATAGTGATGGTTGAGATGGAGGGTGATAGAGAGATGATGACGATGATGGTGGATTATTATAATGGTGATGGTGGTGGGTGGAAGTGTTACTAAGAGTGCTACCATAGATTTGATTTTGTTTACCATCGTAATGCTGCTGCTGCTGCTGTTGTTGTTGGTGATGATGATGCTGTTGGTGTTGTTGTTGTTGCTGAGCCTGGCAGTAACGATCGTTCATTTGGCGCGAGTATATTTGCTCAGTTGATGCCTGATTGTAGCTTTGGTTGTGTTGTTGTTGTTGCTGCTGCTGCTGTTGATGATGGTGGTGATGTTGCTGCTGCTGTTGCGGATGGTGTGGTTGATGATGCGGTGAACTTGGTGTCGATCCGTACAACGGTTGATGTTGTTGAGCGCTAATCGCTGAACGATTATTGTCCTGATGATGTGCTGCTATCTGGTAGGTACCATACTCTGGCTGCTGCTGCTGCTGCTTATTGAGGCGTGCGTTTAGTTGAGCAATGAGAACAGGGTTCGTCTTTGGCTGAGCTGGTGGCGTATGTGATTGCTGCTGTTGCAGCAGTGGACCAGGACTGGACGAACGGAAGCTCGACATACTGCTCACCTGCTTTGGCTGAGCGTAGATTCCTGGCGAGTTGCATGTCGTTCTGAAGGACTGTGAAGGAAACAGAGAGAAAAACGCATTATACAGAAATTCGCCTAACATTTATATAATGGTATAAATTTAGAATTTAAGAGCCCAAGCCGAAAGTGACAGCCCTCAGGTATCCCACGAAAGCCCACCCGCTTACTGACCCCAAAAGAAACAAAAAATAAAATAAAAACAAAAACTTACAGGATCATTATCACAACTAATATGATTGTTTGTGTTCATTGTATTATGTTGTTGTTGGTTTTTTGGTGGTGGTTGGGGATTTGGTGGGGGTAATGGTGGAGGTACCATTGACTGCTCATGCGGCGGCGGCGGAGGTGATGGCAGAGATTGTTGCAACTGCTGCTGGTGATTATAATTATTATAGTGACCATGATGATTGTGGTTATTCAGCTGACTGTGATGATTGTAATGCTGCTGTTGCTGCGGCTGCAGTTGCAGATGCATCTGGGATGTTGGTACAGGTTGAGGATGTTGATAGTGTTGATATACTTGTTGTGTTTTCGGTGGTGGTTGTGGTGGTGATTTATTGTATATATTCTCTATGGGAGGAGCATCATGCATCAGGGGAGATGTTGAATAAATGTTGTTCTCGTGTGTTTGACTCTGGATTTGTTTTCATGTCAAGGAATATGGAAGGTTATACAAAATTAAAATTCAAATAAAAAATATAAATAGAACCAAAAAAAGGACTGTATGAGGGAAATGTCTACGCCATCTCTCACCTGTATCGTTGCAGTCTGTTGTTGCTGCTGATGTTGTTGTTGTTGATTTATCATATTTTGTGCTCTCCTGATTGCACTGGGACTCGCCGGTGTATGTCGTATCGCAGATAATGCCTTAACAGTCTCCGCCACCTTAATCGATGAAGCGGTCGATAGAGTTTGGGGTATACTGTTGGAGTGCTGACGATCCAACAAGTACGCAGGTGGTGGTGGTAGACTCTCCGAAGAGTTATTCATTGTAGTTTGCTGTATTAGATTCGGTGAATTCTGTGGGCGGAATTTAACAATCGCATGGGGAAAGGGATTGAGAGGATAGTACGGATAGTATTTCGTTTTAGACCAATTAGATAAATCATTTTAGTAAAATAGTCAATTTGCTTACAGCTAAAGTGTGCGAAATAAATCAAATGGAAAGTGTTAGGCGTTAAAAGAAAGCTAAGTTAATATTTGTAAAGCTTAGGTCAAGCTGGCTGTAAGAAAGGAAAAACCTGTTGCAGGTCTGCTGGCTGAACACAACGACGCTAACGTTACGACTCGAAGGAATCTTTGCTTTCAACCCGGGAGGAACAACGCTTCAGGTGGCGCTTTCAAGATGAAGGGACCTTTAACTAAATTCTCCGAATAAGTCATATACAAAAGACACCTAAAGCCTGAACTACATCGAAACAAAAGTGGGAAAAAAGTACCTAGATAAAAGTGGAAAAAATCGGATGTGCTGCTTCATTCTCTGTATACTTTTCTCTCAATTTAAAATATTCACTTTGTGGAAAGCTCGAGCATGTTCCAGCTTTCACTTTGCTAAAAGTTCTAGAAACAAATACAATCAAAGAATTCATTAGCGATTTTCCGCCAGATCACGTTCCCATCATATAATTCCTGTTTGTTTCAAAAGAAAAAAGCTATTTTTGCATATCACTCGGCTAAATCTACTACATATATAAAAAAAAGTCGGGTTTTCCTTCCTGACGCTATAACTCCAGAACGGCTCAACCGATTTGAATGATTTTTGATTTGTTTTGTTCGTCTTAAATCAGGGATGGTTTATGAAAAAAGAAAAGTCGGAAAATTCTCAACAGTTGGCGTTGTAGGCACATATTTCGTTTTTCATGGGGAAATGCACTTTGAAAAAAATATAAACTGGATAGAAATCGAGGGCGCAGGGTCATAAGTCCACAGGCCAAAAGTCCACAATGGACTTTTGACCCATCTATGTGGGTTATAAGTCCACAAATCAATTGTGGACTTATAACCCACCCAGATGAGCCAAAAGTTCACAATAATTTGGGCCATAGGTTCACAATTTTAAAATGGAAGTAGGCCATAAGACCACAATTATCCATATGACAAAAAGAGTTGTTTTGACAACTCAAAAAGTATGGGAATGTTTGATAGATGCCGTGAAATAAGACCAACTTCTAAAAATGTACCTTATTTCACTCTTAAATAGTGTAATAAGGATAACTTCCAACAGTTGGTCTTATTTCACTACCACAAAGTGCAATAACGCCAACAAAATAAAAATATTTTTTTTTGTGAATCTCAATTTGGATTTCGTGCTGGTAGATCAACAGAAGATGCATTGCTGAAATTTTGTAGTGAGATATACGAAAACATAAACAAAAATTTGCATACGGCTGGACTTTTCATTGACTTAACCAAAGCTTTTGACTTAGTTGATCACAAAATCCTATTGTCGAAATTATATAATGCAGGTATGCGTGGTTTTTTCTACAACTGGCTAGCTTCTTATTTAAAGGATAGGAAGCAAAAAGTTAAAATAAATGGCTGTTTTAGTGAACTACGTAACATAATGCTTGGTGTTCCGGAAGGTTCTGTACTGGGTCCATTGATGTTTTTGATTTTCATCAATTCTATATTTAAACTGAATTTTAAGGGCATAATAACAGCCTTTGCTGATGACAAAGCCTTCTCCTATGGTTGCAATTCTCTGATCAACCTAATTTCTGACATCAACATAGACTTGGATACTCTAAGGCGCTGGTTCTCTGTTCATAAAATGGTATTGAGCAACAAAACCAAACTAATGTACTTTAGTCTCTCAGAGTCGCCCACCATAGCTGATTGCGATTTATTTTATCATTCTCCTGGATGTCAAAAATTCAATTTCAATTTAAATGAGAGTACTACGTTTGCTCCTAATGAAGGCTGCTCGGTTCATTGCTTTCAGGTAAATTTTGTCCAGTCCTTCAAATACCTTGGAGTAATACTTGACAGAAAGATGAACTGGTCCGATCACACTACCGCACTGAAAAAGTACCTATTGTGTTGCACTAGGCAATTTTATATTCTAAATTTGTACTGCTCTCAAAAATTACTGACTAGGATCTACTACGGTATTGTTCACTCAAAGCTTCAGTATGGGATAACTTGTTGGGGAGGGACTTATTTTAACAAGATCAAACCGCTTCTTATTTTACAAAAACATGTTGTGCGTAGTATCTGTAAGAAAAATCGGTTTCACAATAGTTTCGTTTTGTTCCAGGAACTAAAAGTTCTTCCACTAAGGCATCTCTACTATTTTAAAGTACTCAAACTATTTTTTATTAGGAGTGGCTATCTCACAGTTAGAAGAAACTCGCTACATAACTTGCGTGTAAATTCCAACAATCTGGTCAATATCCCCGCTTATAATAAAATACACTTTAAACACTTTTTTTACAGTAGTAGCTCCGTCAATTTTTAACAAATTACCCTTCTCTATTAGAAGTATAAGAAAATTGTCTCCATTCCTACACAAAGTAAAATCTTGGCTTTTTAATCTTGATCACACTCAAATTGAACACATATTATCATCAATTCTTTAAACCTACAATAACACAAAAAAAAAAAAAAAAAAAAAACTTTTGCTTTTCAACCTCCAAAAACAAAATTCCCTTCTTCTAATCGTTTTCACCCTACACACAATTTTAACACAAATGAGATTTTATATGTTTAAAGGGACACTCGCCACTAGCGCAAGCTTTTAAGCTTAGCTAAAGAGTGCCTTCAACCTAATTTTTGCTGGGTCTTACTTTAGTTTGAAGAACGCTTCATTAATTAATTTATAATATTAGTAATAATAATACAGGATTCTCTATTGTATGTAGATAATGTTTATCATTTCTGTTATAATTATAAACTAATATTTCTCTGAATTGTTCTTTACATGCTTAACATATCTTA
Source organism: Cheilosia vernalis (assembly GCA_949126925.1). NCBI lineage: Eukaryota > Metazoa > Arthropoda > Insecta > Diptera > Syrphidae > Cheilosia > Cheilosia vernalis. The sequence continues at coordinate 40,660,890 of OX421361.1, read as the reverse complement.
TACATTATATTGTACCTAGCAAGAAGAATTAATAAATAAATAAATAAATAAATAAATAAATTGATACTTGAAAAAAAAAAAAAAAAAAAAAAAAAAAATTTGAGTAATAAGTTAATCTTGCACCCACCCCGTAATCCATCAGTAAACCTAAGCAGGGGGGTTACAGAATTCATAGTTTGAAAGCGCAATCTTAAAATGATTGCAATGCTGGAGAGGTGTGTCTTGTGGGTTTTGGAGGTAAACACCGCAAATGAGGTCATTACTAGAATTTTTAGCTTCGCTTTCAAGCTCGTTGTCCTCTTCTTCACCTTCTTCATCCGTGAGCCATAAGACCACAATCAGTGAGTCAAAAATTCACAAGAATTTTGTGTGAACTTTTGGCTCACCTGGGTGGGTTATAAGTCCACAAATCAATTTTTAACCCACCTAAGTGGGTAAAAAGTCCATTGTGGACTTTTGGCCTGTGGACTTATGACCCTGCGCCGCCAACACCAGATGAACCGCATCAATTTCTGCAAATATATTTCATTTCTTCGATGGTGGATCAGCTGAATGTGCGGTGCAATATACAGGGAACACAACAGTTAGGTTAGGTTTCTTCATTTAGAAAATCATTGTTTTTGACATGGGCAGCTATACGTTGCGTGTTCGCGAGTTGGGAAACCATCCGGTTTGTTTGTGTTAACGTCAGACCAAAAAACAAAAAATGTGGTTTACCAAAGAGCACTTCAATGAAACGGATAATTTGCGGACACGTACCTATAACTCATCGATTCAGTATTTACTTTGGATTCACTTTCATTTTTTACTTAGAGAAGTTCAACTAAATTACACTTCATTTTTGTAATCGAAATGAATTCATTACTGTTGTGAAATGAAATAAAGTTTTTCCTTTTCAAATATAAAAAAAAAAAAAATTATTATTCTTCATCTTTTAAAAAACGAAGCTAGTTTGCTTATGTTATAATTATTGCTTCTGGAAATTTGTAGTACTTTTTCCCACTTTTGTTTCGATGCAGTTCAGGCTTTAATGCTTAATGCCCCGTGTTCAGAAGAATGGGCTGAGGCTGATGACGTCTGTCTCATTTTCGCGAGAGATGAGTGTGTGAGCTCAAATACACATTTAGAAAATTTATTTAATTGAGTCTGCTACCGAATTATCGCGTCCGCGAACGAGTAATACGTGACTGAATTTGTTATTGCTCTCCTTGTAAAATTCACAAAATTCAGTGAGGTATGGATGCCATAGTTCGGCAGCAGATTTCTTCAACAAGATAGTTATAGCTACGCATAAACTGCGAGGTATACGCGATTGAACTTTACTGTGACGGCAAAACTAAACGGTTTCTAAAAGCATAACACCTCATTAGAAGGCAGTGGGCATTTTACTAGTGCGATAACTATATAGATCCACCGCGCCCCCTAATAAATTAGGTTAATTATGAGGAGCATGAGAGAGTAAGGTCTATTTCTTATACGGCACTTGGCACCGTAAAGTAAAAACTTTCTCTTTAAAGGCATACCTGTAGAAACAAAGATAAATATATCCAATGTGGCATCATCTCTATTTTTTTCAAATAAAGATGTCACTAACTATTCTGTATGTACGCTATATTTAAAAAAAAATTGCTTTGTTTTTTGTAATTATTCATATTTTGTACATATTTGAATAAAGAACTAAATGAATTGAAATGAATTGAATTGAAACTAGGTAGTGAGAGATATAAGGTAAGGTTAGGGAACGCTTTTGTAGTAATCAATGGAAAATGACAGATAAATAATTCAAATGTTTAAATATGTTGTACGAAAAGTCGTTAAAATGTTTGATAAACTCGAGGAATTTGATGATTTACTAAGAAAATTCGTTACATCATCTAAGTAGAGATGAAAGTGATCTGAAACTAATCGAACTTCTTCTTGGTGAATCCGAGTACCTATGTAGAAGAGTTTGACTGATTGAACTACAAGCATTTGAGAAAAAGGAAAAAGCGACACTGCATTAAGAATAACATGGTGGAGATTACTCCTTGCTACAGCGAGGAAGAATTTCGTCGCCACTTTCGAAAAGAGTCTCGAGGAGAACATTAATTTTATTTTGCCGACTCTTGATACCATTTTAATACGCAAACAAATAAAATAAATGCACTCATTAATGCCAAATAGGGCAACAAATTTCAAATCAGCTGTTAATTGTAAGGCGACTGGCAGAATTTCCAATTCTTAAACCAAGAAATTTGTTTAGTAAAAATTCGTAAGATTTAAAAGTAAAGGAACAGACCTATTGGTTCGCGTTTAACGAGTGCTATAATTTCCTAATTTCCTCGGCTTGCAGATCATTGCAGAACCGACAAGAGTTCGAGTTTGCCAGCCTGAGCTTTCTCAAGAAAACGGTACCCTTAGGCTGAAAACACACCGGATAAAGCAAAACGTGTTTTCTTGTTTCGTAAAACAAGAGTACATAGTTTCTTATGAAACAACACACACCAAATTAAACGAAACAAAACACACGTTTTTGTTTTGAAGCGTTTCGGTTGTGGTTGTCGCAAATACATACATGCAACACATGCAATAAACTTACTATTGACAAGCTGTGTCATTTTCCTCAATTGCTTCAAAAATGTTCAATAAAATTGGCACAACTTCATCGTCTGAGTCCGACCACATGTTGAACAATACTAAAAAAAATCGCAAATTCTGTTTTGTCTAATTTCAACGCATACCAAACGAGACAAGAAAACAAAACGTTTTGTTTTGTTACATTCTGTTTCGCTTGGTGTGTGTTTAAATAAAAACGGTTTTATTGACTTTCGAATCAAAAACGTTTTGCTTCATCCGGTGTGTTTTCAGCCTTACACAACTTGGACTATTGTTCTTAGTTGTTCCCTGCATAGTTTAAGAAGTTTCCTACTTATTTCCCAGACGAATTGTGGCTAAAGTGCCTTAGACAACTAAATTAAATTGGTAAATACGTCATTACAACAATCAGTAAATTATTTATACAAAGTTGGAGGCCAACTTTTAGTAAGCCTTCGAATTAAATGTTAGCCCCACTACTGAAATACATTCCAATTGCGTGCTGAAAGGTGTTTACAAGATATCCTACTTTCAACTTACCGGTGTCGATTGATTATGACTCGGGGTAACCGACGAACTGCGTCGTACTGGCGGCGGTGGTTTAGCCGTATTCACTGAGGAACGTCTTGCGATTCGTGTACCACAGCCTAGTTTCGGTTACAGAAGAAAAATCATATATTAGTTAGGTTTAAATATCAATATCGAAATGGTGAAAAGTTAATAAAGTATTTTATTTGTTCTTTTACTTTAAGATTTACACATTCAACGAGTATACATAGATATAGTGTATGTATATACAATTAACCACAAGACACCAACAATACTTTTTTAATTCATTTACAATCTCAACAATAGTAGTGTTCATTTCTGTTTTAGCCAATTCATTGTTGTTATGTTATAGTATTTCTATTTATATTTCACATATTTTCTTTCTTGTTTCAGTGTTTATTGTGTTATATTTCATTCGTCAGTGTTATGTGTGTTTGTTTAATTTTGATATTCATGTGTGTATGGTACATAGATGATAGATGACAATGAGTTATGAACAACGAAAGCAACGAACAGAAAACAATACAAAATGCAAAAGATATCAACAAAAAACATTTAGAAAGTAGTAACAACAGAAACAATAACCAAAGAGGAAATGGAATTTAATACGGATTAGGACGGGGGGTGATTCTTTTTTCCTTTGATTACAAACATAAAACAAGTTGGGGGTATTCTTACGTTTTTTTTTTAGTGGCGGGGTCTCTTCATTCTGGTTAGTAAGCGAGAATCATTTTTTTAATGCATACCATCACCAAGAATAAGAAAGATAGGGGGCGCTTTTACCCAATATTTAAGATAATAAGAGCGGTGGTCAAATAGTGAGACTGATTTCAATATGTGGCTTATTCCGCGGTACTAATAATCATTTTCAGTGTCTAGGTTAAACTTTTCGAGCTCACAATGGCAACATTTTCTATACGAAGTTGCAAATGACCTAGGAAATATTTAGTGTGAAGGTTAAAAATGATTATTTGGGACATTTTAAATAACAATTATAAAAATTAACCCAAGTTATCAAAGGATTAAAAAAGACTACACTAATGTCCAAAACATTTGCGCACAGATCATTGCAAAATAATTTAACACAATAATCCACGTGTGATTGAAGCACTAATTGGCATGGCACTCATTCCGTAACTCAATAATCGCCTGACGATATCGTTTCGACGATAGCTTTGTTTCACGTAACATTGAAAATCACTATCGTCTGGACGACATCGTTTCAACGCAGGCACCTCGCACGATATCTCCATCAGAATACACTCCATGTATCAAACTGTTGTAAGGTGTTCGTCTACTTGGAGTGTAATTAAAATACATTCTAGCCCCTTATTCATTTATTCTTATATGTACGAGTCTTTTTTAGAACTTTTGAACAGTGAGTTGGTCGATAAAAATAGACACCATACATTCACGAATCGGAACTGCTGTATTTTTCTACTAAATGAAATCACTAACTTAACATGTTTGGTGACTGATCTTTAGCGTTTTATTTATCAAATGTTTTACCTTTCTTTTCTCTATTCTAGTAAGGTACATAACGTAAGGGCCGATATATAATTATCACCGATGGCGTATATCGGTTTACGTCATTCCGACGAGATGTCGGAGGATTAGAAGCGAGGGGCCCACTGTTTCGGTCACCCGTCGTACTTCCGAAGACATATCGTCCAATAGCCATCCCCATTCTCACTTCTTCAAGGAGTTGTCTGAGGATTACAGGCGGAGGGAAGACTGTTGCGGTCTCCCTTTCCTTATCCTAGGATAAAGTCTGGGGTCGAATCGCGTCGTCCGTGAACGAGCATTACGAGACGGAATTTGTTTTTGTTTCACATGTAAAATCAACATAATTCCGTGAACGTATAGCTCGTTCACGGAAGTGGCGATTCGACCCTTGGCCTTCCCCCCCCCCCCCACTCTTCTCTCAGCTCATATGGTATCACAAAGGACCTAAACTAATTTGGTCTAAATGCGTCTTTCTAGACAGCCATCTTACCTAACCCCACCTACTTTTTTTTTCTCCTATCTCGGTTTTAATAATTTGGGTATGGTTAATTAAAACAGCAACAATTCGCAAACTTGAGCAAATAAAGGGTGTTTTTTTGTAGAGGTACAGAACTTGAAGTTGGCAGCACTATTTTAACTGGTGACCATTTGGCAGCTGTCAAGTGATTTATTTTTAGTTTGGTTTGGCATTTCAACATTAATAGACTAACGCCTGAATAACGCTTCTAAACTGTGCAAATTAATTTTGAAAATCATGGTTCTGTTCGAAAAACATATCGCGCACTACGTCAATTTTCATAAGCGATGAAGCTCACTTTTGGTTGAATGGATACGTCAATAAACAAAACTGCCGTATTTGGAGTGATGATATTCCTCAAGTGTAGGTTGGGACACCGTTACATCCACAAAAACTAACTGTTTGGTGTGCTTTATGGGTTGGTGGAAAAATTGATCCGTATTTCTTTAAAAACGAGGCCAGAGCGTTACAGTCAATGGCGACCGCTTTAGAGTCATGATTACTGACTTTTTCGTTCATCAATTGAACAGCCATGATGTGAAGGAGCTGTGGTCCCAACAAGACGGCGCTCGTGCCACAGCTCGTGCCACAATTGATTTATTGAAGGAAACGTATGTTAACCGCATAGTTCCACATTACGGACCCCTGAATTGGCTTCCAAGATCGTGCGATTTAATGATTTGACTATTTTCTGTGGGGATTTGTGAAGTCGCTAGTCTACGCCGATAAGCCGAAAACGATTGACCACTTGGAGGACAACTTTCGCCGCGTTATTGCCGATATACGGCCACAAATGTTGGAAAAAGACATCGAAAATTGGACCTCCAGATAAGGCTATGTCCGAGCCAGCCGTGGCGGTCATATGCCAGGTATTATATTTCAATTAAAATCACGTCTATCACAGAATCCTTCGTATTCGGAATTTTGCTACGAACCCCGAAAGAACTATCATTTTAATCAGTCGTAGAGGAAATGTTTGCTGGAATTTCGAAATTCGTATCAAACAATTTCCCCTACGATAAAATTCGTAGCAAACAATTTTCCCCTGCGACGGATTCTATGATAGTAATTTCGGGGTTCGTAACAAAATTCCGAATACGACGGATTCTGTGATAGACGTGAATGCCAGAAGATCTTGGTAATCTTGCGAATAAAGTAAATTTCATGTTAATTTAAAAAAATCATCTTTCTTTTATTCCATTCTAAAGTTCTATACCTCTAAAGAAAAAAAACCTTTATTAGTTCTGTCTGGTTATTCTAAAAGTTTATAAACTTGTGGTAACAACATGAAAAATGCCAGTCGTCGAAAGCAACAGCGCTTTCATGAACCAACATCTACGGTTTCACAACCTATCCTGTTTAAGTGTTTTTATAGCCCTCAGTGCGCTGGCTACATTTACAAAATAGCAACTCTAAATATAAACCCTCACGTAGCACACTACAATCCTTTTAAGTGTTTTTATAGCCCTCAGTGCGCTGGCTACATTTACAAAATAGCAACTCTAAATATAAACCCTCACGTAGCACACTACAATCCTTTTTACCGAACAAGTACTTGCTAGGCTTTGGATTCACAGTTACTATATAATACTATGCCTTAGATATTGCTTTGATGTTACCAAAAGCCTTTCACACACTGAAAGATACGACTGATTTTGGTGAAAGAGTTATCTCAAATAATTCTATCGGATCGACCGCGGCAAACACAGTTCTGAAAGTCATTAAAACGACATAATTTTTAGAACATAAAGTACTAACATCTTCAATACAATCGATATCTCGCTGATTTTCTATTTTAACCATTTCTAATATCGCAATATCCCAATCAAGGATTTTAACTAGAGTATACGTGACAATAGAGTACTCGAACGTATATTCAAAGGGAATGTTGTAACCACTTTAAGCAAAGCTCAAAGTTTGAAGATATTCAACCAGGCCTTGTGGTAACCTTCAAAATGATGAGCCTAGCGTTTACTAAACCACGAAAACATTTACGAGAGTAACACCTTACTAAGTTCGTTATAAACTACTTTAGCAATCCACATCTAACAATCAGTTTTATAATTTAACCACCGCTTCGTAGATATGAAATTTAAGGAAATTCACAAATTAAAACAATAACTTTTATTTTTAAAAGAAAATGAAAGCAAAAACAAACCCGACAACGAAGCCGGACGTGGTGATATGCTCGGCTTCACCGTTGCTACCACTGGTGCTGCACCACTTGTGATCACCGGTGGATGCAACGACGACATTGGCATCGATGGAGATGACGCTAATGATGATGATTTAAGGGATTGATGCGAAGGCAATGATGATGTTGGTGGTAAGGGTGGTAATGGTTTCGAAATTTTTTTCGAATTCAATTTTTTTTGCTGTACTGGTGGTTGTTGTGACTGTTGTACTTGCTGTTGTTGTTGTTGTTGCTGATGATGTTGTTGCTGTTGACTTTCTAACTTCTGCTGTTGAGAACGTAGCTTCTCATCTAAACTCGCCTTAAAGTCTTTGCTCAGTGGTGGCATTGTATTGTTGTTGTTCTTACTGATATCATTGTTATTGTTATTGCTTAAACTATTTAAATTTGGTGTCTTTCTATCGACGATACGATTCAAGTTCAACTTGGACAATTTGTAATCGCCACCATTACTACTATTACTATCGACTGTCGGAAGTTGGGATTTCTTCATTGTTTTCGTACCTTGATTATTGTTGAGGAGTAGCGTATTGGAGGAGCGATTATTATTGTCCGGCGTTGCATACTGTTCGCTGCGAAATGAACTCAGCCGTTGTTTGGGATTCTCCAGTGAGTTGGGTGTCAGCATTGTGGATGCAGTTGCCGACGACGAAGACCCTGATGCCGTTGCATCCGTAGTTTGTGGATCTTTTGTACGTAGCACAACGATTTCCGAATTCTGTTTGACATAATCAATGTCCGGAGTGCATGGAATCGTGTGATCATAGATCACAACCACACCGCTGCCCGAATCGTTGTCATTCATTGAGCGCTGTGCATTCGATATGGAATCTTCTCCACCTATCGACAAATCATCGCCATTTGTCTCCGATTGTGCGAAATGGGCGAATGTGGGATTCTCAAATCCCATTGAACTTGTTTCACTTACAAAGCGACTCAATTCAGAGTCGGAATAGGCGAATTTAGCTGCATCACTAGCCGTCGTACTTTGGGTGGAATAATTGAAGCTGCCAATTGAAATTTTGTCCGAATCCACATCGGTGTAGCTGCCATTGCTGACTCCTGTTGGCGTTTGTTGTTGACTGTGGCTGCCAGTCATGATGACATCCTTCAGTGAGGGCGTCAAAGTGGCACTATCCGTGCTGCTGCAGTGAGACTTTTCACGCGCCTCATGTTCTCGTTGAAAGGAGTCTAGTTCGCCAATAAGATCATTTAGTTCTTGAATGGAGTCTTCGTAAAGTTTGTCTATTTTGTCTACACATGTGAGAGTGTGTGTGTGTTGTGGACAGAAGAATTGGAAGAGGATACAATAGGAGTTGTTATACAGGATCATTGGTGTTCATTTTTTTTTGTGTATTCAGCGGGTGAATAAGAAAAAAATATATAAAAAAAGGAAGAAAATAAACAAACGAAATTAAATAAAAACAAAAAATTTTACAAAGCATTCAGCACTAGTTTATGGAAATGGAAAAAAATCAACAAAATAATGGTAGTTTATATAGATCACAATGTGCTACAGCTTATTTAGGTGCTAGAGCGTGCTTTTTGGGTGGCACGGGGGTATACATTTAGTTTGAGATATTGAACACAATTTCTATCTAAAAGTTGTCTAAAAGAAGATGGATAATAGGAATTATTAGACAGTTAAGTTGCAGAATGGGACGAGTTTTGTTTTATGTTTTTTAGGAGAGTGCTTAAAATAAAAAAATAAAAATAAATATTTGGCGTAACAGGTCTTTAGGGGCCATGGGCATAGCTTCTCACAAACATTCGTTTTGTGTGTTTTTCATTTTTGGAACTAATGCAATGGAAGGGATCTTCAATTTTATGCCGATTCCAAACGGCCGATTGAGAAGCTCTTTAAAGACAGTTATACTCTCGGATGTTTGTCAGACGTTCGCGAGAGGTGGCGCAGTGAAAAAACCCTGAGTTGAAATTAGAATTTTTGCGGGAACCTGATAACCCTCGCTTAGTGGTCCAACACATTATTTTGATCCGCTAAATTAAGAGCATACATAGCCCACACACAGAACACGAAATTCGGAGGAGACTAGTATCTAACAAATTCGGTAACTGTCGTTAGGTCAATCAATCAAATCGTACAAAACGCAAATCCACTCTGGCGTATACGTAACATTTTCTCCTATATGTTTGGGTGGTTCGTTGCAGTTAACGCTGTCCTGTTGCACAACTGAATATATAAATTGCATATGGCAACAACCGTTGTAAAGGACAAAATATTTGTAGCAGCCATCAAGCAACATACATAGTTACCTATATGAATTCATTATTATTTTCTTTCCTTTAACACTCTATACATTTACATTAGCTTTCCTAAAACATATCTTTCCAACATTCATAATAACGGGTGATTTTTTAGCTGGTTTGGTTTTGGCAACACTGGTTTTGACAGCTGACGTGTGTTTAGTACCTTGTGTCACTGTCAAACAGCTTCAGTTTGGTTTGCAATTTAACCATGGATCGTCTTACAAATGAACAAGGCTTGCAAATTATTGAATTTTACTATCAAAATTCGTGCTCGGTTCGAAATGTTCATTTTCGCTTTTTTATCGAAAAATTGTGTTCAGCGATGAGGCTCATTTTTGGTTGAATGGGTACGTAAATAAGCAAAATTGCCGCATTTGGAGTGAAGATCAGCCAGAAGCATTGGAACAGCTACCAATGCATCCCGAAAAAGCCACTGTTTGGTGCGGTTTATGGGCCGGCGGCATTATTGGGCCATATTCCTTCAAAGATGATGCGAATCGCAGCGTTACTGTCAATGGTGAACGCTACCGAGCGATGATAACAAACTTTTTTTTGCCCGAAATGGAAGTTCTTGACTTGCATGATATGTGGTTTCAACAAGACGGTGCCACATGCCACACAGCACGCGAAACAATGGCGCAATTGCGAGGCGAGTTTGGTGAACAGTTAATTTCACGTTTCGGGCCGGTCAATTGGCCGCCTAGATCGTGCGATTTGACACCATTTGATTATTTTTTGTGGGGGTATGTCAAGGCTAATGTGTATAGGGACAAGCCCGCTTCGATTGACGCACTGGAAGCCAACATCCATGCATTCATTCGTGAGATACCGGCCGATATGTGTGAAAGACTATGCCAAAATTGGACTCAGCGGATGGGCTACCTGAGACGCAGCCGCGGTCAACATTTGCATGAAATTATCTTTAAACATTAAATTGCAAGGTTCAAACTATCGATTCAAATAAATATTTCATTCATTTTTTCGAATTTTTTGTGTTTTTTTTTTAAAAAAAAGTTCTAAACCTCTTAAAAAATCACCCGTTAAATACCTTCCCGGAAGAATGTATTAAGCGACATTTTTTAAATTTTACAGGAGACAAATAAAACTTACTGTGAAGGTAATTATTTGCGTATTTTGTAGTAATAAGCATATTTCGATTGGGTTTTGCACCACAAATTATTTTAAATTATTCTATGAACGAAATGTTTACTAGATAAAAAGTTTTTGTTGCTTAAAACATTTTTATGGTCTAAAGATTGTCGCTTGATACAAAAGTAAATGGCGCTTAAATCATTGACATGGTAGGATTTAATACAAGATGCCAAAAAATTGTCGTTTAATTCCTTTCTATTTATTCAGTTTTTTATCAAAAAAAGTATTTGAGAAAATCTTCAAATAAACACACATATTTTTCCGAAAATTTGTCTTCTTCGTCAGTCTCTGGTAAAATATCTTGTTCTCGCAAGCAATAGTTTTAACTCCCTGCGTTGGAAAATATTTTAAAGATTCTTTTTCCCAGTCACGAAAATCATCTTTTGTTAATTTTATTTCCAAATAACGTTAATAATGTCTAGACCAAAGTGTTTCAAGCGACTGCAAATGGAACAACTTTTCGGTGGCACTATGTTCTAAGCGACAATATCAGTTAAACTAAACGCCATGTGCAAAATTATTTTCTCGTGGGATGTGTCGCATAGTACAATTATTTTTTATATAATGGCGCTTAGCATAAAAAAATTGGTGGTTACAACAAACAACAGGGTATAACAAATATCTACCCAGCAAATTTGGCGGATACTACAATTTGTATTTCTCTCTAGTGTCGTTTGTATCAATGGTAGAAACGTCAAACTAAGATCAAAACGTGGCGCTTCGCACAATTTGTAAGGCATGCCAAAAAAACATTTTCTGAAAAATTGTCGCTTAATACATTCTTCCGGGAAGGTATCGAATGTTCTCATTCATTAATTTTAATAACGATTTAAAAAAAATACAACGAAAACAATTTCATTATATTTAACTCTCTCAAAACATTTAAAAGTAAAATTGTAACGTGTAATTCTAGTTCTTTTATACGCAAAATAGTTAATAAACAGAAAGCACATTTGGGTATAAAAGGCCAACGCGAGTTTAGTCTAATCGCAGTCTATTTCTGTTGAATAAAGCAAAAGTGAACACACAACATAGTTGGGGTCTCTTTTTTATTCTTGAATTCTCCCGCAGACAGTTTTTCCTTTGCAACAGAAGACAAGCTGAACAAGAAATTGGTCGCTGTTTATTCGCCGCTCTTCAGCTCCACTTCAACAGCTACACACACCCACCCCCCCGCAAGCACCTTAGCCCGCTTCACAATTTCATTCAGCTCAAGGAAAAAATATAAATTGAAACTCTGGCATAAACGTTAAATATTAATTTTTAAGTAACCACCGCTTGGTTTCTTTTTTAAAATTGAAGAGATGGAATATTTCAATTTCATTTAAAAAATTGCCTACCCTGGGTCTTTAGCAGCCCATCTCGTCGTCAATGTTTAGCGGTTTTTGAAGGTTGAGGGATTTATTTAAAGAATATTTAAATCAATTTTGTGCTTAAGTGCCTTAATTTTTCAGGATTTTTAGCAAAACATTGAACTTAGTTTAGCTCGATGCGTAGGGAAGTAGGGACCTTGTTGGTGGTTAATCACTTCGCGCTTATTGATCGGGAATAAGCTGGGCACTCAATCCGTAACTCTGATAACGATAATCGTTTGCTAGATAATAGTCAACGATCTCGTCATTAATTTGCTTCACGTAACTCTACTACTATCGTGTCGTCCATCGTTTTTTTACACAAAGTTTGATAGCTTTCGGTATCCTACAGAAGCTCACAAACTGTATTTGGAATCTGGTTGGAATTATCACTAGACGTCATCGTAATTTTCATAAGTGACATATATGTTAAAGGATTTCGGGTCTTGTATTTGGTGCCTCGGATGCGTCTCTTAATTGTCTCCGTCTTCGTATAATTTGCAATTTTTCAAGGTTATCATTTTCAATTTGAAGCAATATAAAATCGTAATTTATGATTTTAAATGAGGAATGTCACACATATAATATGAATTTGGAATCATTTAAAAAATTACTAAATCAATTTTTCACAACAAAATTCATGAAAAAGATTCCAATTGTGTGAAAAATACACAAATAAATGCAAGACGATACCTCTTTAGCTCTCGTGCCAGCGCTATCGTCTTGACGATAGTAGTCTGTCGATTATTGAGTTACGTGAAATAAATTTTGTATAGACGAAACGTCCAGACGATAGTGATTTTGAATGTTACGTGATGCAAAGCTATCATCGAAACGATATCGTCAGGCGATTATTGAGTTAAGGAATGAGTGCCCTGTCCAAATAAAGCGTAATTTCAAAACAGAACAGGTACACTTGTTATGTAGACTTAGTGTAAGCCATCTTAAAAGTTCGTGCGTATCTTGAGGCAGTTAGCTAAGGCGCCATCAATCAGCAATTTATCTCACTAACATCGCTCGTATCTTCGAACCAGCTAGCAACTGGTATAATGTGTATAAGTATGGTAGACTCTCGGAGGGCTGATCGCTCATCGTTTCGGACCAACGTATATGTACTTACTTCCGCTGCGTACACCCACATGTCCCCAGTTGATTTAATAATTTTTCTATTTGAATCCATTCCATGAATTACTCTTCCACATTGTGGAATGAAAACGACAAGGCAGGTTTTTTTTCCATTTCCATTTTTCATTTAGAACAAAATTACTGCATGTGCGTGCACTAACCCACATTTCACGGTGTTGGTTTGATAGGTTGACAACAACACCGCATGAAATGTGAAGGTTGTCCTCTCTGTCTGTCATCGATTGATGCGCTGGCGTCTACTCCACACCATAGTGCACGACTCGAGCCTGAGTTGACTGAGTCTGATATGAAATCAACAGCCACGAAAGCAAATCATTAATTCCACCGGCAGAGCTGCTGGTTGCATTTTATATCTAGAATTTCCAATTAAGCTGCTGGTTAAGAACATGAAAGGATCGGCCGGTTTGTTTTCGACATTTCTATTCGTTGCATCACTTAATATACGCAATAACAACGATGATAATTAAATTAAACAACCAGTAGAGTCTCATAAATTATTTATATTTCGCTCGAATGGGGAGTTGTCCGTATCGATGTGCAATTGTCTCAGTTGCTTTAACTGCTAAATGAGGATAATTTGATGTATTACGAGTAACGACTTTTAATTGACAATAAACTATACAATTACGAACTTATTTATTGGAGAATGCAGGGCATATTTGAGAAGTGACAAATATGAACAACAGGTGGACGGTGTGAACTTCATTCGAGGAAAGTTCAATGCTGTCATATTGGAAGAATGCTTGCAGCAAGTGTTTCTATGTACTTATTTGGGACGTATCCATACGCATGCCCATACGAACAATTTAACACAACTGAGGGGATTATTCATTTAGCCATTGGCAAACGTTATTATTGTTCAAGTGGCAGCAACGGCCAAATTCAACTTACATAACCTAGTAGTATATCTAAATATTCTATGGCAGCTTCTTCTATATAAATCTTGATCTAGATCAGAAAAATCGGTGTCTTAGTCGAACATATAGTCTAATTCCATTCAACCACGACTATGTTCAAGCCCGTCGACGTCGGCAGGAAGACACTCTCCTCGATATCGATTCATGATCGTTTCTGCTATAGTTCCCGGCCATAGGAGCCTGCTGATTGGCCAGACGTTGGCCCACTCTATTCGCATCACTTCTGCGTCGGAGGTCTATGATGATCCTGTGTTCAAGGTATAAGACATCATGCTTGAAAGGCTTCGCTTCTCCAGAAAATTTAAGATAGTCATATCTGACAGGAGTACTAGGGTGCGCCTTATTGTAAGCAAAAAAAAATAATTTAATTTTGACCGTCCCAACCCGTCATTTTGTTCCTTTTGTTAAAAAACAATGTTTCTGAAAGTTTTATTAAAATCGGATAATATATAGAGGTCGTTACCGACAACCAAATATTACAGAGGGCTCCATTGAACGATGGATTAATGGCAATAGTTATAAAAAAAAATAGGCAATTAAAATTTCGTTTATAAATTCGATTTTATTTAGTAGAAAACATAAATACGAGTACAAGATACAGTGAAATTAACAGACAAAATAAACTTAAATTATTGCTTCACTTCAGCAATGCTGTTTTCTTCCTGTTAGGATATTTATTTCTGTAGTCTTCAACTACCAATAACAGAAACTGCGTCTGTTCTTCGTTATTAGTGTGTAGCTTGTTGTATTCATCCATAAGCTTTACTCCTCGCTCAGCGATGTCATCCAGACCCTGACATAGAGTCTCACAATGAATAGGCAAATGTCAAGAATTCCATGTTCTTCTCTCTTTGTCAACTTAAACTGACTCCGGAACATCCATATCTTAAGGGAGAAGATAGCTTTAGACATCCATCTAGCACGATGTAGTCCAGACGGAGCCTTAAATGATGTTTTCTTATTAGGAACTCCTCCTGAGAAAATAATTGTGAGTTCCAGAAGTTCCTTGTAGTCATCTCGATGTTGGAACACTTGCAGCTGGGATTTGGAAAAGGCAATCATTTCTTCAGAAATTTCAATAACTGCAGCTGTGGCAACTTCATTGGACCAGGCACTTTCGTAGTTTTTGCGATCTATGTTGGACCAAGCTTTCATGAAACGTTTAAAAATAAGAATGGATGGGCCTGTTGTTGGTCCTAGTGATGTCGTGACCACAGCTTCCAACATGATTTCGTAGATGTGGTGACGGCATGCCAACCACAGCATGTCTTTGTCCATTTTTTGTTCTAGAAGAATGCATGCACCATTTCTTCTGCCCGTATTCACTGATGTAGTGTTAAATCCTAAACACTTCACTTTATCGCAGATTCCCCATTGAACAGCTGCCTCATAAACTGCGGTTGCTGCAGCCTCACCTGTGCCAGAACTTAACTTCGGGACTCCGAGAAGTTGATCTATTCCGCTTCCAGAAACTAAAATAGGAAGGCGATCTTTCAGAACGATCTTTTTGTTTGGGTTACTTTACTTATTTTATAGCACGGACAACTCTTTCGTCGACAAATGCATTATTCTTAACAATCACTATTGCCAACGGCGCCACATCGCAATAGACTGTAAAATTATATTCAATACAAAGCGTTGTAGGGGTAATAGATCCCGCTAAAACATATTTTTAACTTTCTCCATTACGTAGTAAGAGAAAGATATTGGTTTCGTACAAAATTTCGAACTCGAGATTTTAATCAATTCTGATATTACGATGATAGAGGAACTCAAAAAAGTGGGTCGCAAAATTCTGTCCGGTCTGTCCGTCTGTCCGTCCTTACACGGGCCTACAGTCTAAACGGCTTCCCGGATTACGTTCAAACCTCGGATTTGGAGTTTTTGGGCTTACAGTTCGGGAGGTTTTTTTTTTTTTTTTCAATGTAACCTCAATATTAATGGTACTTCCCATACAACATTTTCGTACCAGTTCGATTTGATCGAAAACGGCTCTAACGATTTCAACCAAAATCGATATTTAAGCTTAAGTAGGTGAGGTTACCATGACTGCGTACCCAGTTTTTGGCTAAAAATTCGAACAACGGAACTTTTGAAATTTCGACATATCTCGAAAACGGTCTATACGATTGTAGCAAAAATTAATTTCTAAGGCTATGTGGTCATTTATAACTTATTAGCAACCTCAGTTTTTCTTTATATTGTCGTACAACGGATTTATGAAAAGAGTATTTTTTTAAGAATATAGTTTTGTCTAGTTAACTTAAAACGGCAATAACGATTCTGACCAAAATGCAAACTTAGAGTCAAATTGATGTTTTCAAAACTATTGTGCCCTTAATTTTCAATTCGAAGCACCGAAAACGCTTATTTGAGAAACTGCTCATATCTCGAAAACCCCATCTTCGATTTTGATGAAATGTCAAAAACGAAGTATTTCTATAATCCGGAACAATATCATACAGTCAGTTGTATTTTTCCAACCAAACATTGCAATATTTGCAAATGTTGTCTGGATAATTTTACAAAAACAAAAACTTCATTTGCACCGCACACACGAGTATCGGGATATTCTATTTATAACTACTAATGCAAGTTCACAAATGCCTGAATTATTACATAATCTATCTAAAGATATCGGTCTATCACGAGCAATACTTCCAATAATTGAAAACTTAAATCATATTCCAATCAAAATCAAAAACATATCCTTAGGTCAAAAACAGAAACTGCTACTAGGTACACTTGTCCTGTACTCAATAATCAAGTGAGGAGTAAGACCTTATAAAATAGTACAGTAGACGCTTGTGACATTGCCAGTTACTGAGAGCTTTAACCTTTAAAACCTTATATTGTTATTTTATATAACTGCCATATGAGATGAATATCCAAAAGAGAATTTTGTTTTCTTTTGTCTTCATAGTATCGAGAAAGTTTCGTTCGACCCAGTCGTGCACTTTATTTATACTTATTTTAGCTCGACAGACATTTAAAACTGAAATAAAACAATTTTTTCTTGTTTTTTGAACCAAAAGCCTTTCGACTTATTCAGTGTATTTTCAAGGCCCGGTAGCGACCCTTACATTTTATCCGATTTGAATAATTTTTATTTTCTATTTTTTTTTTTTTCAAGAGACGAAATCAATTTACCGGTTGGGAAACGGTAATTTCAAAAGTTTGAAAATAAGGCGCACCCTAAGGAGTACCTGTTACGTGGATACCCGGCCATGAGGGATTCGGAGGCAATGAACGAGCGGACTGTCTGGCGTGAAGAGGCGCATCACGCATGCTCACCGGTCCTGAGTCCTACTTCTGGTTACCTTTGAGTTATGTACACTCAAAATTCAGGAAATGGGAAGATGAATACTTGACGGAATCCAAAGGACAGAGGCAGGCAAAAAGATGCATAAGCCCTGCTCGCAGTAAAACAAAAAAGTAACTTGAGCTAAGGATCCTAACGGATTATATTACTGGTCACTGGCCACTAAGATACCATCTCAAAAAATGAGACTTTCCGACGACGACTCCTGTCGACTCTGCGGAGAAGAGGATAAGACAACGGAACACATTACTCTGCGAATACCCTGCTGTGACAAGGAGCAGAGCGATCCACATGCAAGAGGCGTTTTTAAGTCCTGCACATATAGGAAACATGGAACCAATATATAAATATCGTACGTACGTCCACATAAATATCCTGGTAAGGAGTAAAGCAGAACGTTTATTCGCATGTATAAAGCAAGGAAAAAAAGGTCCACTCGAAAGGGGATTCTAGAAGAGTTAAGAAAAACTAAGCTATCCCACCTAGCTTTCTGGTGAACTACTATACAAATCTATTCCACTACAAAATCGTTATAATTCAATTACAACCACCTATACCTACACTCGTATGCTACTCATCTAACTCATTTGAATAATCTCAAACTAAATCTACAACCACGTGCAATTGGAATCAAATTGCCTGCAAAACTACAATAGGAAAGTTTTTTTTTTTTTTTCATCGCTTACCGTTGTCCTTTTCACTAGCAGCTGTTTCATTTGCCCCCTTTACCGTGAGCTCGTCCTTACGTGTGGAATAGCTACTCTCGCCAGACGAAATCGAATGGCTGCTTCGACCACCTGTCAATGGCAGAATGGGACTACTGTTCACAGCGGCTGCCTGTTTTTCAAACATGGAAGCCTTCTGCAAAACGGACGCACGTACTCGTTCATCACATTCAGTCGAGTCCTGATTCAGACCATCGGCTGTTGCTGTTGTTGTTGTTGTTGTTCCTGCGGTACAATTCTCTGGTTGTTGATCATTGTTCGAGTTAATCGCATTAGTACTGTTATTAGTTGCGGTACTATCAGTCTCTGTGATTTTTAAGACATCCTCCGATTCCCCAGCATCGTCCTTCAATTGCAACGATGTCGAGGAACAAGAGGAATTGTTATTTGAAGCCGGATTAATGTAGCCGACAACCAATGGTGCGCCCGCAGTCAATGGTGTCGCCGGCGAATTTGTTAGCAGTGGCGAATAGTGATTGTGTGGTGTGGAAGCACCACTGGACGGTGTATATGTATGACCGACATAAGTCTGATGCGACTCGATGGATGGATGACTATGCAGGGAGGGAGTATTCGATGAGGAATGATTAGGATGGTTAATTAGAGAGGACTCCGACGAAACGGAACTGTGCGAATCGGTCGACTGTTGCTGCTGTAATTGCGAATGATGGGCTTGTTGTTGTGGTTGTTGTTGTTGCTGTTGTTGATTGGGTGGTTGTTGTTGATGTTGTTGCAACTGCTGGATGATTTGTTGTTGCTGTTGTTGTTGGTTGGTTAGTTTCATGGCGGCCATTGTTGCCAATTCGGACAAGTTAACATAGGTCGGTTGTGGTTGCGATTGCTGCTGTAGATATTGAGGATTTTGAAGTTGCTGCTGTTGTTGTTGAAGTTGCAGCTGTTGTTGTTGTTGTTGTTGGGGGAGAAGCGACAGTTCTATGGCGGGTTAGAGGAGATGAATTGATGGAGGTTAGTTTTTTGTTTAGTTATAGAAGCTGGTTAGATTTTGGTGGTACGTACCTTTTGTTACATGGGCTGGAATTGGTGATGGACACTGACGTTGTTGCAAGCCCGGACCATTGCGTGTGTTGTTGTTTGCCGACAGAGGGCGTTCAAGAGAGGAGCATCGCTAAGAACGAGAACAGAAAAAACGGATCAGACACTGTCTAAAAGAAGTAGTGTAGTTTTAAGATCAGATGCTGAAGGAAGTCTAAAAACAAAATCATAGCTTTACCGCAACGATTGATAATAGAGCAGAAGTAATCGTTTGATAATCTATACCTACTAAAAATATTTCATTACGCTGCAATGAATATGATATAAGGGGGGAATAGCAAGGGATGGACTGTAATTTTTGTACGTCATCATTACCGCATTCATTACCAACTAATACACACTAACTACTTGTAATTAATTTATCATTTCATACCCAATAACAACGGTATGCAATCACTTTAGTCAATCAAAAATATTTCACACCGATTACCGGTAATGAATACGTCAATGTGCATGTGCAATCGATGAAAATAGTAAGAGATGGGTTTAAGAAATACAAAAAGGTGTTACTCCATCCATTATGCGTATTTGATTGCGTCAAATTGTGATGATTGAGGCTATGAATGTTGAGACTGTTGAAACTATTTGCATTCATTACCTTATCGATTACCTCAATGAAATGCTTGAATTGAAAAACTTAGCGATGGCGTTAGATGATTCGGTTTGAATGGAAGGTGGTTGATAGCAACACTGCTAATAACGGCATTAATTTGTTGCAAAGGCAAATAACAAAAAACTGATAAGATGATGTGATATAATATACTTAGCATTTTACTACCGTAATTTTCATCATTACCTAAATACAATGACAATGTCTATGAATGAATTTAAAAGTAAAAGTAAACAATGGCCGATATAAATAATTTGAGGTTATATTGGTTCGGTGGTTGCCGACGAATGTTATTTAACGCAAGCACTACAAACAACATTTCTTATGCAAGGTTATTCGGGCAAAAAAAAAACAGCTTCAACAAACATTTCTGTTTGGAATCATTACCATATCTATTACTTACAAACAAATGGTTAACTTGGTGCAGTAATGAAACATTACAAAATATTGCCTACTTCTGCTTTGAATAATTTGGATTACAAAACAAAGTAAGGCTAACGCCAGGGATGTCTTTTTAAAACTTTGACGCATCTATTACGAATACCGTGTTGCTAACCTTCCTATAATGCATGCACTATTCGACTTTGTATTGACAAAAACAGACTAGCGTAAAATGACGCGACACAGAAAAGCGTAACAGCATCCCTGCGGTAATATTACTATGTACAATATTTTAAATATTATGTAACATCTTCTGAGACATCACAGGTATGGGGATGATTAAGTTCGACTCATGAATTATGCAAAGAACTACAAGGTGTGCAAGGTTGAAATGAAAAAAGGACGATTAGATCTAGTAATAAAGGGTTTCGACGGGTGTATTCTTGGAGCAAGCACAGGCACAAGCAGATAGAATGCGCATTGAGACATTGGCACATTCACCACAGGAAGTCTCTTACTTACCGGCCGATATCCCGACTGTGGCCATTGAAAGAAATAAAATTAGGTCAAACGGTTTCATGTTTTTTGGGAGTGTAAGGAGAGGGTGACTTAACAAGAAGAAATACATATTTGCCAATTAACTAAAGGACCCGCTGAATTGAATACCTAATCAACTTCGCCGGCGCCTTGCTAACGGCAGAAGATGTTAGAAACCCACCCCCAAGACTACCACCTATAACTACTCACCACTGGTAATGGTGGCCGACAAAGGACGTTGCCCGGTGACTTCTGCGATGTAACTGTAGGAGTTGTGGCCGCTTCCATTATAGTCTCGGGATTCTGAAAGGTATACACTGTCAGGGCTGGTCGCTGGTGACCCTTCTCGTAGGCCGAGGATATTGTGTGCGGACGATCTGTTGTCGGAACGTCTTGGGAATGTGGTGGCCATGTTGATACCGCATGAGATTGGCTGGTTGCAGTTGAAGCCTAAACAAGAAAGATACAAACATCAATTTAAGTTCAGTTTTGTAAAACGTCTAGTAAGCAAAGAAAACAAAACAAATAGAAAAAAAAAATAAAACAAAAATAAAAACCTGTGAAGTCAAAGCTGGCGATGAACAAAAACCGCTATCACTGGATTCACCAGGCTTTAAGCGAATGGTAGGCGAAATTAACTAAAAAAAAACAAAAAAAAATCAAAAAGAGCACATGAAACATTGTTCCACAAAAAAAAAAAAAACTTCTTCTTCGTTTCTATTTTAAGCGGGTCACTTACCTGCGACAGCGACCTCGGATAATGATGATGTCCGGGCGAACCGCTCGAACCACTACTATTCATTGAGCTTATCGAACAGACAGAACTCTTTCGTGAACCCAACGAATTGGAACAGCCCTGGGAGCCAGATCCACCACCTGGTGATTCAGGATATAGATTCATCGTCGATTTAGCATCATGGATTAGTTCCTCTGACGATTGTGGCAGGACATTGGGCTCTTTTGTAACGTTAGCAATCGATTGCATTGCTTCCTGTAGATGGCCCAACTCTGACATTACTTCGCATTCTTCCTTGACAACCGGCTGCAGCATATGTACGAACGTACAATAACGCATACGTTCTTCAATCATTGCGCAGCGTAGCGATTTCTTTTCAACCTCTTCGAGTTCGACACGACGCATAGTGACATCGTGCATGTGTGAGTCAACCAACGATTGTATTGCATCGGATTGACCTTTGCGTGCTTTCTTCTGCAGGCGTAGCGTATCGGTGGAACGTTTCTTTAGCTCAGCACGGCATCGCTTGTATTCTTTGGCATGTTCTTTGTCGATTGTGGCGACTTGGCGTTTCCAGTCTTCTAGTTTGTCCTATAAATTAATGTTTGGGAGAATTAGTTACACATAGAGCATCAATAAATATAAGAACTCACCTGTAAGGGTAGTACGAGGCAATCCATTATTGCTGAAGTGAATGTTTTTAGGCGGGTTTCGACTGCCTTGTGCCGCAGGCAGACACGTGTTAGGGCGGTACCGATTTCCTTGGAAGCACCTGCAAAGTGGAAAGCAAATTAGTTGTAGTATGTTCAAGAGTTTTTCAGAAGCAGGTCAGAAGGACCAGTAGGAACAGTGGTGCACCATGATATTGGTGGGCCGTGGTTGTCAAAACGGAGTTAGGTGTTTTAAAGCCAGTCGCATAATATTCATAGCAGTAGATATTTCCTGATTACAGCTTTAATAAACTTCACTGTTTTTGAATGGCAGAAGAAATACATATATGAATGCGGTACGATGCTTTGAGCAACTTTTTAAGATTTAGGGAGCTTGTTTGCAAAAGTGGAATTGCTTAATTCAAGCGTATAAAAACTGACAATCAAGTAAACTTAGGACTATTTATAAGATAAAATATTAAAGGTACAAAAAATCGTAAAAATAACACATAAATGTAAAATGATTTTTTAAATATAACAATGCATACGTTAAAAGGAAATGAGTTATTTATGGTTAGGGTAAATTGTGAACCGCAATTTTAAGAGTTGCTTTCGTGAAATTGAGGACCAACAAGTTGGACAACATTTTGCTTTGCAAAGCATTCTTGTTAAAGGCTCGTGTTGACCATATTATTCAGTACGGCGATGGGGTAGGCGGAAAAGGGAACTGATCTTAAACGACGGGGATTCGCGTTTAATTAGATCTCATGCATTAGAGGTGGTCAATCTATGTTTCCAGATAGTAACTGATGAATGAAAATAATATCAGCGATATCGCGACCAGTCCTAAGAGCCTGTAAATTGAGAAACATCAGGCGATTCTCATAGGGAGGTAAATTGTGAGGGTCATCCCAGTCAAGTGCACGTACGGCAAAACTAATGAATCTATGCTGGACCGCTTCCATTTTCAAAACATGCACTTGATGGTAAGGAGACCAGACTTGGCTGGCATATTCAATAATTGGTCTTACAACCGTCGTATAAAGGGATTTTAAGACATAGGGGTTAGAGCACTCCTTCGGCCATCGTTTAACTAAGCCGAGTGCAGAGTTAGCTCTGCTAATAATGTTGTCGATGTGAGAACGAATGTTATGTTGGGCGTCGCAGATAGTGTCCAGATCACTAATGGATGAAACAGTGGAGACAGACTCGTTGTTAATGAAATAAGGTCTTTGATTCAGGGGATGGCGGGAGAAAGTAACCGCTTGACATTTATTCAGTTCAGTTCTAAACGATTCTGTTGACAGCAGGTGTAGAAGTGGTTAAGGTCAGATTGTAGTTAGATAGTCAACGTCAGCGGTGCAAGATATTTGTTTAGAGAATCTGATATCATCTGCGTAGATCTCCAGGTCTAAGAGTAAAATGACACGTACGACGTACAACATCGTTTATTGTCAAGTTAAAAATCACCGGTACGAGATGACTTCCCTGTGGTACAACAGAGGGCGCTATGACTGGCTTAGAGGCAGAAAATCTAAGAAAGGACATGAAGTAAACCGCGGTAGAAAACCGATCGCTTTTATTTTGAACAGTACGACTTTGTGGGAGATCTTGTCGAATGCTTTACTGAAATCGGTAGCCAAAACCTCCACTTCCTTACCATTTGCCAAGGCACATAGTGTGTTAGAGACAAAATTCGTAAGTTTTTTGGTGATCTGCCCTTGTTGCTTAGAGGAGATAATTGACTTACAATGGAAGAATCGTAAACTAAGCTCTCAAAAAGTTTAGGTATAGTCGTGTTGTTGGCGCATTCCCCTGAGAGCTTACAGCTGATGATAAATAGACTACAGGATTATTCTCGATTGTGGAGCTTGGAAGTCAACCTTAGTAAGTCCAAGATTATGATATTTAAAGAAGGCGGAGGTAGAAAAGGCCGCAATGAAAAGTGGGAATATAACCAGGAACCGAAATTGTGAAGGTGTTCAAATATCTCGGAGTCTACATCACTAAAAATCTCAATATGGAGTACCATCTCAAGGAGAAGCTTGCTAAGTCCAAAACAACCATCAATACGGCATGGAGGAACTGCTTCAGCAATAGATAATTGACGTAGTAGTAAGTACAGATTCTTTGAAGCGGTGACCAAATCTATTATGTTCTATGCAGCACAAATCTGGGGTGACAAACAGTATCACTGTGTTGAAAAACTATTTTTTATTAAACGAATTTTTAATCTACCCTCAAACACGCCTAACTATTTGCTTATGCTTGAGACCGGATTATCACCACTGTTTATTGAGACGCTGAAAATACAGGTTGATAATGTCATTAGAATTCTTGCTATGCCGGACAACCGGTTACCAAAGATATATGTTATTGATTTGAATAATCAGGAAAAAAATGGGCGGGATCGGACCAGTGGGAGTGGCAGCTCCCATACAAAGTAAATATTTAATACAAGACTTGCTGTTAAAAAACTATCTCCAAATTTAATCGAAGCCACAATCATCAGTGGCAAATGTAAAGGAGAAGAAGTGCTGATACCACGAATTCCAATGATTTCAACCAATTTACCCTTCGATTTCAAGCGATTACAGTTTCCAGTGCGTCTTGCTTTCGCCATAACCGTCAATAAGGCTCAAGGCCAATCGCTAAGTGTTGCTGGTTTGAACTTAGAAAATTCCTGTTTTTCGCACGGCCAATTATATGTTGCTTATTTTCTTTTTTTGCAAACACACTTATTTCATTTTATTAGCGTAGTAGCACACACACGGTATCCGCAAGTAAACTATAAGATAACTTGAGACTGAGAGGTTAGACGCAGATCTGCATCTGAGGTATGTTTGCCATAGTTTGTTTCGTTTGTTCCGAAGAGATCGCAGTTCGCGAAGAAAAAGTAATATTTTTTGAGTTGTGACAGGAACAGATTTAAGAAAACATTCATAAAATTGTTAGTAGAATGTGTTAGCAGCTACATCAACATTAACTGTTTTATCGAGGATAAAGTCAAAATGAACATTTCCGATAAGATCGGAAAGTTTCTCGAAAGCTAAATTTGCGCTACGTCAAGGGGTCGATCTGTAAGCATCGTTGCAGGTAAAACTACACAATAAACCTCGTTAGAAGCAGGGGTATAAACCCTCCTGTGGAGGTACCAGTGCGGACGTCCACGAACAATAAGTTTAAAAAAAGAATCGGTAGTAAACGGCCTCATTCGATGATTAGACACTATCTTTGGTACATGTGCCTGACCAGCGGCTAAGAACACTACTCCCAGTAGCACAAGAAGTCAACCGGAACTTTCTCCCGGAACTTTTGCTTACGATATTGCTTCAAAGGGCAGAGGAGTTCAGCAAACATTACCAGCAGTGTGAGGTTAGAACATTCTCGGCATTTCTTCATCACCCTACGATAACGATCGATCGATGATTATCTCGTAGACAAGCTCATCCCAAAGACACTCTCTCAGACAACCCGAAAATAAATTTAACGCGTGTTCCTCACTCACTCGTACAATTACATAATTTATGTCTATCCAGGAAATTAATCTGTAAGCATTTCCTAAGCCGTGCAACTTTCAACTTCACATCGAAGAAATGCAATTAGTCGACATAGCGACTGCTTTACAAACACCCCCTCCCTTCGTTGACTGTAAATCCTCGCTCTAACCCTGTGTAATTATTTTGTTGTTTTTTGCTCTTCGGTATTCCTGGCTAGCGCATATACGAGTAGGTATGGGCAATTAGGGAAATGATACCATACGTGTTCACTTATCCCTGGCTCATGGTGAAAAGTAACGTCTGTGTTGCGGAACACTTGATCCTGGCTGCTAGTGGCATTTTCTTCTAGTCCCCTGACTTTAAAAAGCACCCGAAGAAGCGGCTAAGGCAAAACTATCATATGCGCCCACACCCATCACAATAGAGCCCTTGTATACTGCCTGTCTTTGGCTGCTCGGGGGTTGCAAATAGCAATAGTGTGTCAAGCATTTTTAATGTATTTAAGGACGTTTTTAGGACTTCCTTAAATTGAATACTGTTTCTCTTCTTCTGTCCTATATTATTCGTGTCTTCTTGGCGATGTACACTTCCCTGTTCACTATATGTGCGTTGCGAGTTGAGCCCGTGCCAAGTGTTATCTTCAAGTGCAAGCATGTGGAGATTTTGCAAGGTAATGCATATGATGGGTGGTGAAATGTGCACATCCACCCAACCCCCTTGCTTTATACACTCGACCGGGCAAACTTACCCTCGTTTTGTTGTTAGTGAACCGCATTCACGCAAAGCGCGATGCCATAGATTGGCAGGGGGTTGCGCAAAACTAAGCCAAACTGTTTGGACTTATACCATCATTTCAATGTCTATTCCGTTCATCAAGGTTTTATGGTGTGGAATTTCAACAAACCCTCAGTTTGGGGGACTTGGCCCTTAAACTCGTGGTGGAGTAGGGTGCTGCCTTAGCTTGGTGTCGCTTTCATTAGGTCTTTCTTAGAGGTAATTAAAACTACCCTACTCACGCATTAGTAAGTCATCAAGGATGGAGGGGGTGAACTGCTTTCGAGTTCGAGTGCGGGACTATTTGGTGAACATTTGGCAAGCGGCATTGGACTCATTTTCGAGTAAGCTTCAGAGTTTGTGGTGGGATGAACAGGATTGAGCTTATTGGATAAATTAATTGGGGGATTTGAAAGTTCAAATAGATGGTGAAAGGGAGGGGAAACGTTTAAACGTTTGCTTAACGTTTCATCCCGGAAAATTTGCGAACTGAAGTCGAAATGAATAGGAAGGGAATTAGAGGAGAGTACTTTTTTTTTGCGTGACAAATGGATATGTATAGTAGGCCTGGGGTAAAACCGCGTTATCCATGGGCATTATGTGAAGGAATTTGTTTTGACTAAGTACTGTAACTCCAAGATCGCAAGATCGCGGCAAAGTCTTTAAAAAAAACATGTTCACATGCCGTTCACACCACAGAGCATATGCGTTAGAAGGAGCTTACTAGAATGAAATCTTGAGTCTCTGAACATTCGTCATTTGTATCCTCGGTTTATTGGCTTCAAAACTGGGAAAGCCGGTCTTTGACTATAAGTGGCTAGTCAAAGAAAAACTGGTTTACATCCATAAGTATACGCGAGTGTAAAATTGCAAACATCTATATACAGTGGTAGTGGAATCACAGTTGGTGCTGAGGACATGGAGAAAAACATTTCTGCAGACTGTCAAACGGTGAAGACGACATAAATTCAGCTGTCAGGCAGAATGAACCATTCAACCTGGGCGATGCAAGCCAAGACTTCCGTCCACCTGACCAAAATAAAGTTAGGATATCAATATCCAAGCTGAAGTTCTGCTGAGATTTTACAGACAGCGGAAGATGATTTGGTAGAGTGCGTACACCAACTCGTCTCGAAGATTTGGTTAGAGGAAATTATGCCTGGTGAATGGAACGTTAGCATTGTTTGCCCGATCCACAAGAAAGGAGACCCTCTTAACTGCACCAGCTATAGAGGCATCAATCTCCTTAACATCACATATAAGATCCTTTCTGTCGTACTGTGTCAACGCCTGAAACCATATGTCAACGAACTAATTGGACCCTATCATCTCGGTTTTAGACCCGGTAAGTCCACAACCGACACAATATTCACACTACTTGCATACGCTGACAACATTGACATCATTGGCAGAACACCGGGAGCTGTCACTGGTGCGTTTACTAGCTTTGAAGCTGAAACGGCAAAAATGGGATTAGCAGTTAATGAGGCATAATCCAAGTATCTGCTGTTGACAAAGTGGGACACACAACATCGATGAATCGGACAAAACGTCACAATATACACCTACAACTTTGAGGTAGTCAGGGACTTTATCTACCTCGTCTCCGCTATATGATCTGACAAAAACATCTCGTCAGAAATTAAACAAAGGATATCTCTTGCCAACCGCTGTTTCTTTGTGCTAAGGCGGCAATTGAGTAGTAAGTTTCTCCCGAAACACCAATACAACTCTATAAAAGACCCTTATCATCCCAGTCCTGATGTTCTTCGCTGAGGCATGGACCTTATCACAAGAGGATGAGGATATTCTTGGTCGTTTCGAGCGTAAAATCCTTCGCGAAATATTTGGCCCTGTTTGCATTGACAGGATTTGGAGGAGGAGATACAACAGCGACCTATACGAGCTGTACCAGCGACATCGACCTAGTCAAAAAGGTACCAGTCGTCTATAATGGCTGGAACATGTAGAGCGGATGGACACCAACGCTCCGGCCCGAAGAGTCTTCGATTCCAACCCGGATGGACAACGCAGTAGAGGAAGACCTCGCCTTAAATGGTGCGCGCCAGTTGAACTTGGAGTATGCGTAACTGGAGGCAGTTCGCCAAAGATCGCGCTAAACGGAGAGCCGTATTGGTTGAGGCCCAGGTCCAGAACCTTTTGCATTGTTTTGCGAGAGGGAGAGATAGGGGATAACAAAGGATGTATATAAAGGAGATTTCTCTCCAGCTGTACTTGCAAGTCTAAGAAGCTATGAATGGTGTGACCTTTTCGAGTTAAAACGGCTAAAGAACAAATTTAGTGAAAATATTTAAACACAAATAGATGGGGAAAAGTTTTGTAGGTTGGGATTGAACACATAACGCTGAAGCGCACTTGTGGTTAGAAGAAGGTATGCCAAGGTGCTAAATGAAATTAAAATAATCTCTATTTCTGCCGGCCTTAACTTAGCTCAGAGAAACTGCTTTCACTTTGTCGAGATTTTATGGCCACGGTTGCCACTTGAAAATTAAATTTGTGCCCAAAATTGGAAATAAAAATGACCAACTGTAGCTAAAAATGACCAAAATAATTTAAGTCCGAAATATTTGTAACCACAGACCAATCAATTCATCATATTTATTTCAACATATTCTTCATTTACCTACACAGATCACATATTATTTTTAAATTATTACTAATATTTCATTTCGTAAAAAAATTACCATGTGACCAAGAGAAAAAAATAATGACCGAATTTGGTCACAAATGACCAATGGGGCAACCGTGTTTACGGCCATAGCGATCTACTATCAGGGTAGAAAGAAAAGATAACTCAATTTTCAAGGCAGCCATAAAAGTATACGTACTCTTACTCCATTCGAACACCGCATCCTACATTAAACGATGCTCTATGGCTCGGTGCGGCCCAACTCATGACGGTTCTCTAGCAGGGGCCCTTCGGTAGAGCTCTTTTAAGGCAACATTTTCCACAACTTCCTTTCAATGGCCAACTCGAGGTTGAACACCATCTGTAGGCT
The DNA here is from genome assembly GCA_949126925.1 of Cheilosia vernalis. Classification (NCBI taxonomy): domain Eukaryota; kingdom Metazoa; phylum Arthropoda; class Insecta; order Diptera; family Syrphidae; genus Cheilosia; species Cheilosia vernalis. The sequence goes on along the minus strand of OX421361.1, from coordinate 40,631,407 downwards.
AGTCATCTCCTACACAAACAAAACACACGACGTAACTTAAAAAACTCGATTTGGTACTAACTACAATCGTGGCACAAGCAAGATGCTATGACTGGAGTTTCATTAAACACCCACTGACCCGGTTTCGAAAAACCCACAAGAAGTGGTCATAATGTTCAGTAAATGACAGTTGGCGAAGGCAGACAGTGCACCCTTGCCAGGTCTGCGTTATTCGACGAACAGTCAGAGTTTCGTCCCATTAGATCCTGGAACGTTATCCACTTTCTCAACTCCACAGGATGTATTATATATGAGATACCCACCAACGGCCACGGTCAGCACACTGTGATTTGTAAAAATCCGGAAGGGCAATTGTGTCAGGGTCAATCTATTCAGCCCCCTCTCTCTCTATTCACCTACGTACCTACCTTGGCACAAGAGTTTAAAAAAGTCTGCTGCCAAACTCTTCCGAACCATTTCCGCTTAATAGCTTTAATTTGCATTTTTGTTTAAGTTTTTAAACAGTTTGCACAATATTGCAATTGAGGACACTTCCTCAATTAAATTTTATACTAAAGTTGTTGGTGGTGCATAAATAATGCAAAACCTATACCCTACTAAATGCGTCTTCCAAATGCAGATGAAATTACCTGTCTAAATGTCAACAGTTCCTCGATCATATAATCCGTTTGAAAATATTTTCAACTGCTCATAGACACTTCCTCGTCGTGGTCATGTTTCAAAGCGCAAACCAAAAAAAATAAATAAACAGAAACCGCTCCAACTATATTTATGCAAACACGATTACGATTCCATTATCTAAATCTATTCAGCTCATAAATTCATTTAAAATAATTAATATTCAAGTTGAATTTGTCCAGGTCCTCGTTCTCTTGCTGCGACAATTTGTCTGTGCGCGACCAAGCAAGTAGTGTGCCGGGTGTCCAATCGCAGCAATAAATTACCATGCCATGCAGTGGCTGCTGCGGTGGTGGTGACGACGAGCAGCAGGTTTTCAGTAAAAAACAGAGCCTACTTCAGTGACTAATAATAATCAAAGAAAATAAATTGTACGAAGGAAAAAATTATAAGAGTCGCAGATAAGATTCCTTACTGACCTGGATATGTGTTGGGATTGGGACTTGTGTGTGACAAATGAACAGGCGACACTGGACAGACGAGACTTAGACTTGTAGATAAAAACACGACGAGGAGACAGCTTGAATCACACTCACCAGTACGTGCACATGGAGGCCATTCACTTTGCGCAGAGAAATATAATAGAAGTTTGCGAGGCACGTTTCAAACTCCGAAGTGAAGGTGTGAGGAGGAAATACCGAACTGCCAACCCAACTGCCAACTGCAACCGAGAAGACATTAAGGTGCTCAACTCCAACTGCCCATAACGAACATTCACCTGCAATAATAACTGCACAAGTGTATCCATAGACTATTTGTATCTAATACACGATTTGTTGAAACTCTTTTTTTTTTATGTTGTTGTAGTTGACGTAACCAGCCGCACAGTTCGTTAGTCTTTTGCGAGCTCGGATATCATTCTGCAATGTGGAATCGGGTTCAGTTGCATTCTCGGTGGCAAGACCAAGTCAAGTAGAGCGAGTGTGTTAATAATTCATGAAACTCTCCGACATTATTGATTTGGAGCTCATAATGCAATGTGTACCTAAGTGTGCTCTGTGGGAGTCCATAATGCATGAGATGGTAACGGTCGGTCGTTGTCGGTGGTGGATAGTCGTTCCAGTAGAATGGATTTTGTTTCTTCTGCTTGAGAGTGGAATTGCGAGTGTTCAGGTAAGAGGAGACGTTCTCTGTGCCCATGGGGAAGTGGGTGAATTGGAAGTTCTTTTCCAGATTTGGTTAAGAAATTCGAAACGATGATCGAATTTGGGCAACTGGTTCATGAGGGCAGCGCCGATGAATTGTTAGAGATTTTTTTTCCAAAGAAAGTACTCGTGCAGGGGACTTAAAGGCATATTAAGGTTTGGGCGCAACGAGAAAAGGAGGACACACCTACGTGGAAATGATAAACAAATGGAGGGCTTATCGAATGCGGATTTCTATCAGAGTCAGGGACAGACATTGTTGGAGGATATCTTGTCGGCGTATAAAGATCATGTCAAAGGTCTTTTAGAGACGTTCCCAATAATGAAATCGTGCTGATAATGGAACGATCTCTCCTGAAAGGTGGATGGTCAAGATGAAGCTTTTAGGTAGCTTGCAGATCATCGTGAGGGACAAAGCTAGACCATCTCCAATCATATATGCTACGGCAGATGGCATCAAGGCGATGTCGCCGATGTCGCCTGTGATCGTAATAGATCTTGCAATTTCTAAGAATGGAGAACGTTTAGCCAGTGCGAGCTCGGACCTGAATTTCAGCCAAATAAATAGGCAACGGGCGTGATACCGCTAATACAAAAATCTGTTAAACTCCCTATATCTTGACTCAGATTTGATCCCCGGAAAAGCACAGATTATACTTTAAGGTCGTCTTCCTACATTTCTCGCGAACTTCTGAATAACATCCAAGAGTAAAACTGTACTGAAAACACATTCGAACCTGTGGAGAAGCCATTGGAAGACGCCAAAATAGACATAAAATTGTAGTTCCCTTTCATAGGGTCTCATCAGGAAAACGAATCGTTGTGAGAAGTTAGGCCTACACGGAGCTGTTTTGCCAACTCTTTATTTATTTATCTTGGGTGCAATACTTGGTTCATCGATTGTACCTCCTAGCAAATTAGCAAAATGTGGGCGTGACTGTTGAAAAATTCGTGATATAGGTACTTCGCATACAACAACATCAGTAAAAAGATAGCCCAAAATACGACAAAGTGCCCAATCTGGCAACACTACTGAATTCTACTATTTTTGAAACGCAAAGTAAACAAAAATACCTACCGCTCGTAACACGCATACCTTATGATGGTCGCACACTACATTCCAAAAACATGAATTTCGACTTCATTGCATTTCATTCTAGAGTACGAGGCTCACAGCTCAGTCCAATCAATGCATTTATCGAGGTTGGAGACTATTGATCAACAAGCAAGTAGGAGCAATCTTGCTTGTTGAACGTAGTTGTGCATAGTGTTGATCACCGATTTCAAAATAGGTACGTAATAACGTGCTCAAAATCTAGTCAGCGTGTTGCTCAACTGTTTGCGTTTTTCACTGGAGTGATTTGTTATAAATGCGACCAAATAAGAAGCACGTCGGACGGTATAGAATAACTTATGCCAGATCATTTTGTTTTCGACGCAATTGCTCTTGCGGTCGTAAGATATGGTACCAGTCAAAGTTACATCTGTTGTCCATTTAAATCGTTACTCAATGTCCGATGGTAACTCTCGTGTTTGAACCATAAACTATTTTGAGCAACAGATTTTATGGCGAATATCATACAAGTTGATCAAACTGCAGGGCGAACCTATTCAGCGATTCAATGAGTTGATCAACCAGGTGACGTAAGAGGATGTTCAAAATCTGATCAATTTAGTGAATGTGGCTTAATCGTTTAGTAGCATTGGGTTGATCATCGCGAGTAATGTGCGTTGGTTTTGATGCGTTGGTTCCCGATGGTATAAATTCGGTCATCTAATTTTGGAGCTAAATAAGAAAACAGCACGAATGTATTATTTTGGACCTCCCATATGCATTGCCTCCATAAATTGTATACACACTTTAAAAACGATCAGTTTTTGAAGGTCAAACAAAAAGTTCGAGAGATTCGTAAGATCTTGACAGACTACAGTTTATCAAGCATGGATAAAAAACATATTGACAAACGCCAACGTATTTTTCAATTGCTAATGGCTGCATTCAGCGTAGATTAGGTTAAGTTGAGTGGGGTTGTAACAAGTAACAATTTTACTTTGGTAAGGTGCTACTTCGGGAAGGTCGAGACTATTTTTCCTCCCACAATACTAAGTGCATAAGGCCTACAGAAAACAAATCTGGCGCACTTTTATCCAGGTACTTCATTACCGAAACTTTATAGAAACCCTATTGAAGCTTTATAAGAGCACAAAATATGAAAATAACAACTTTTTTTTTTCTATTCTTAAATTTTTTCAATTTCTTATTTTTTAATTTGGTATCCCATTATTTATAAACATTTGTCTAATTGCCTTTTTGTAATTTTTATGCAGTACTCTATAATTTATATTTTACTTACAATGGGTCCAACTGAGAATCGAACATGAGTCCTTCTGTGTAGCCCAATACAATACCCCTTCGTCAAAATTATGTATCAGTGGTAAATCTTAACTACTTGATACATTTTAGAGTTTCGTTAAGACAATCTGAAATTGCTGTTTGCATGACATTTCATAGCTTCTATAATGCCTCCTATGAGAAGCTCTAAGGAAGCTTCTCGAATGCGCTTCGAACCACAAGATTTTCCGAAGCAATTTACTTTCCACATATCTCCTCACACATTTTCAGACGTCTTCTAAAGATTTTAACGAAACTTAATTTCATATCCCTCTGTAAAACCTGTGTGTATGCTTCGCAAAGGACGTACAGAAGTTATTTTGGAAACAATTGCTTCGAAATCGGTCTAATTCGGTTAACAAATACTGTAGAGCCTCTATCGAAATGGTTACTTACCTACATAAATTAGAAATTTTAACCTTATCGAAGTTAAATTGTTACTTGGGCAGGGAACCGTTACGGTTAAAAACCTAAACCAAATCACCCAAACAATTAATTTCCCTACAGGATTAAATTATGGTCCCAATTTTGTTGGAGGAACCTCCTCTAAGTGATTAAATAAGTACCTGCCAAGGTGCTTCCTTCTCCTCCAGCTACTACTCTACTTCAGCGTAACCGCTGCAGAATTCCGTAAAGTCGCAAGAAAAAGGGCCATTGAAAAAAAAGTTTTTTTTTTCCGAATCTATTCTGCATATTTGGTACTTTTGAAATATATTTATCTAGTATTGGCTCGCTAAGAACTGTAATAGTGTTGCGTTCGGCTTTTATGTGGAACCGCATTTGAAAAATTTTGTAAGCGCCAAAATAGCAAAAAATTGTGCCTCTCAAAAATGAAAAATAACAAATTGCCACTTTATTCGCGCAACACATTGCTTAACCCAGAAACGAAACACTGAACAGAATGACCAATTACAAACAAATCTGCTGGCATAGTCGGTCATGGAAGACATTCTTACGTAATGTACATAGGTATATGAACTTCCTCCTCCTATTTCAAACAAATCCTATGCCAAGTGTCAAACCATTGGCCGACAGATTGCTCCCAACTCAACAGTTTTCGCCTAAAGGCAACACACGATTGCATAACATCCATATACACACACACACACGCAAAAAAACAAAAAAAGTACCCTTACTCTGGGTTTAAAAATTGTTACACATTTCCCAATCGGCTGCCAAAAGTCTAGTGGAACGTCTAAAACAAAACAAAAAGCCGCTGCATACACACTCATTTCATAGGCCACTACCAACCGCCCCTACTGTTCGTCATTCCCGTTTACAAACTTACCTCGTGAATTTGTCGCGGCGTCTGCGATTTTTTGGAAGGCATCCAAATACGCGGCAATAGCCTGAATGGCAGCTCTGAAACGACACAAGAAAAAAAAAAAATATTCAAAATTAGTTTCATTTATTTTTGACAAAAAAAAAAAAAAAACCGTCAGCATCATCAAAAAAAGGAGTCAACAATCCTCACTCTCCTGCTGACGTCATCGCTTGTGTAAACTTCAGCGTGGAAAATGCAATGCACTTTGGAATCATTTTTCAAAACCATCAACCGTGGAAGGGAAAGCTAAGAGAATTCTTAACAGAGACACAAAAAGGTCGTATAAATGGTGGCGGCCTTAAAGCTAGTTCTCTAAATTTGTATCTACATTTATGGCTGACATTACCAGCGAGAATAATACCGCAATAAAAACTCTCTAATTTAGCATGATTGCACTTTCTACACACAGCTTATGGGGAGATGCGATGATGACAATTTGGCATGTCTTCAAAAACCCACTGGGTTATGACATTTAATTTGGAAAATTTTATGAAAATGTGTTGCGACTGGCGTGGCGCCGAACGACGACGACACAGCAACGGATGAAGACAATTTGCGGGGTGATCCAGTTTTATGGGCGATACGGGGCAGATATGCGTTTCACAACGAATGAAGGCGCGTACGACGGAAAAGCAATGAAAATGACAGTCTTCCGACACATCGTTCATGTTGAACACACACTATGCGGGATTAATGGCCAGGCACTAAAGTTTTCCCCTTTAATTGAGGTGACAATCATCTGGTTGTTTGCAGTGTAGTTGGGATGTTTCCACGAATTTTGAAGAGAAGATATTTAGATTGGTGGTGATGTAAATTGATGACTCTGAACAGGAAAGGTGTGATGAAGGTAGCATCCTTGAAATGGTTCATAATTTGTACAAAAATGGTTACAAGAGATAGTTGGACTGCGGTTGACAGTTTTTGAAGTTATTACTTCTTTAGGCGCGTTGGGCACTTTTAGATGGGAAGAAATTGATGAATTCGCGTTACCTTTAAAACGACACCGCGTCATCGTCACCGAGAAACCGACACCCGATAGGTGGCGTTGTTGTCCATTTTCTGAGAAACTCAACCGATCTCAATGAAACTTTGTATGTGTGCATGGTTGTATGCAGCTAGAAAGATGGGATAGTTTTGGACCCGATAGGTGGCGCTGTTTTCGATTTTTTTGAGAAACTAAATCGATCTCAATGAAACTTTGTATGTGTGCATGGTTGTATGCAGCTAGAAGATAGAAGATGGCGCTGTTGTCGATGTTTTTGTTCGCTGTTTTTACTACCAAAACAGTTTAAAGTATTTCCTGCGCAATAAAATATCTCCTGACGAGTCGAAAAATACACACGTAATTGTTCAAGTAATAATTTCTGTCGGCACTCCCGGAGTGCCTGATGTTTTTTTTTTTTTTTGGTTTTTTAGGGGGGAAGCTATTGTTTAGGCGTCATTTTGACGGCGCTTCAAAACGGAAAAGACAACAACATTTGGTCATATGCTCGGACCCTATTCACTAGGTTTCGTTTAGGTGAAAAATAAACTATAGTCTTCAATAAATGATTAAGCAAGAGTGCCGACAAAAACACATGTAACAAAGGAAGAAAGGGGCTGTACACTTAAAAGAAAAACGAAAAAAGAGCATGAAAAGCGTCCGATCAAGGAAATTTGAACGTGCTACCACAACAGATAGGCACGGAAGTTTAACCAAACGATAAAGAAAGAACGGTTGAAGAAAGAAAGACAGAAAACCTCGTAGTAGAGTCCAAGGTCGGTGTTGAAGATATGACAAAACCACTTCTCCAGACGATCAAGACTCAATCGCCAAGTTGAACAAACCGTTCCATCTTCACGTCCATCCGACCAATATACAGTGAGGATATCAATTTAAGCTCAATATGCTGCTGGGCCTAACGGCCTGTCAGCCGAATTATTCAAGCCGCAGCAGGTGGCCTCTCGATGGAGAGGATATCTAAACTACCCCGTCTTTAAGATTTGGTCGGAAAAAGGGAGCGGGTCGAAATTCTGCTTTGCAAAATTCTTTTTTTTTTCTGTTCTGTATTACAAAATTCTGCTTTTCAAAATTCTGACAGGAAATATTTTAAACAAATAAGTTCTGGTAATACTTTTTTTACCCAACTTTTTTTTTATTATTTGCAGAATTTTGAAAGCAGAATTTTGTAAAACAGAATTTTGCGAAAATAATTTTGACCTCGCCAGAATTTCGATCCCAACCCCGGAAAAAAGTATGAGTGATGAAAGAAATGGAATCTCAGCAGGATTTTACCAATTCACAAGAAAGGAGTTCCTATAAATTGCGCCAGAATATGACAAACGCTGATCCCTTAAGGATGGAAACAATATCAGCGAAGCCTTTGACGTCGAAAGATTTAGACAGAGATATGCAAAACTCGCAAACCAAAGCCAGAGCCTCAATTTTTCAGTATGTACTTGTATAATTGCATTCGTAGATGATATTGACATCATTGACAGAACTCACCGAGCTGTGAATTGCGCTTTTGCAAACATCGGGACAGAGACCCGAAAAGTCTACTTTTCTAAATCGGAGAGAAAACTTTCGATAACTCTTATAGAAGCCGCGTTTTGTGGCGGACACATGTAGAAGCTGACCTCGCCCTACTTCGATTGTGCAACCGAAGGTATATTAGTCAAGGTACCCCGCTAACTGGTGAGATCGAATACCGAATGAATAAAAGTAAGCCAGGTTGAATCGCATTAATATGCATGTACAGACAATTCCAAAATGCAAATAAAACCTTTGCATTTGTTAATGAACAGATTATTAAGATTGACATATATGTAATTGGATCTCCACCTTCGAGAGCACTGCAACTCTCCGACATTATTCAAATTTACTGACCAAGTTCCAAAAAAAAATTCAGCAAGTAATTATGAAATTACAATATTTGAGCATCTAACAATTCGCTCAGTGTGAAATTAAAATATTTGATTCGCGCTTGTTAGTATCTAATTAATAAGCAAACATAATTAAACTTTCCACTTATTGGTTACACAAAATGAGTCGTCAATTCCGATGCAAATGTACCAAAACGCGGTTTCGATTAATTAAGACTGATCTCATCGTAAAGGTCGTTCCACTGTCTCGATCCGTTTGTTAATCCAAGTGGAACCGTTAACTAAGTGACCCAACCTAATTAATAATTTAACATTTCGACAACTAAATTCGAGTCGAAACGAAAAATGCAAGACTCAAATATGTTTTATCGTGTGTCGGTAGAACTGTGACTGCAGCCACTGAACTTTTGATCGATTGATCTTTACATTTTGCTGTGGACGCACTTCCGATCAGAACTTCTGAGTTTATGGAAATTTGACAAATTATTAAGCACGCACAGCGAGTCAAACTTGTTTATGGATGAATTTATTCGAAGACTCTAGCAGGTGAGCCTCTTCAAGGTTCTGGGAAAATTTGTCATTCAGTTTCTTGAATATTTAAAAACGATGATATACTGGCCGTCTATTTTTAAGAATGTGACGTGCATGTGTACATATTTTTTTTAAATAATTAAATAAAAAATAAGCTTCTGGTGTTGCTTATGGTTAGTTTAAATTTTGAACAGGCAACATAGAATCGCACAAAATTGCCTCGTTCAGCGTGAGCTTAGACCAAAAAACATCAGCTAAATTAGCATGTTGTGGTAACTAGAGAAGCGAAGGCATGTGGGTGGAAGTGCTCTTGGGTCGTTTAAGGAGACAGACAGAGTGCTTTTCTAAAGTGATTCAATAAGTGTCATGTCGGATAAGTCTTAGAAAACCCCATTATTGTTGGAGGCCGGTCGATCCCTCCAAAAGCGTAAGGTAACCCTAACTAGCTTTAGAATCTACCTAAGCACCGGGTGGGCTTCTTAGTCCAGACCTTAAGCCATCAAAGTTCTATAATTTTTTTTTGTATCGACAAGTTATATATATCGGAGGAGGTCCTATTAATAATTGCTGACCCGCTTACCCGACGTATATAAACCGCGGTGGCTATACGGTACAAATCCGACACAGCTTCCCTATTCTGGACTAAAAGACTCTATATGTTTATATAAAGGTATGCCTAAGGTGGGAAAAAGCCAGATCGGAGTATACTCTCATGATACATAAAGTTAGGGAAATGAACCGCCAAGATCATGATATTTTAGCTGGACTTCGCCTTTGATTTTATGCACTCGGGGGTTCTATACAACTCTGAGACACGTGTCTCTTAAACATCCGATTTTTGAACGTAAATCAGAGATAGTCAGCTAACAGAAGTGCCTACATCAGGGATGAAAAATTAACGGTGTAGATTGTAAGCAAATCTTAGTTTCCGATTGTATTTTTTGAGCTGAATTGTATTTTTTACTTTTTCGTATAGTTAGGAGAAGGACATCGTTTTCGTATAAAATTTCAAATGATTTCGGGATTTTTATCAGTTTTTTTTTAATATCACGTCCGTCTGTTCGTCGGCTTCTGAGCAATATACGTGTGGGCGGGTTAGGAATTTTCCCAAGAACGGTTTATCGATTTAAACAAAAATGCGGTATTTCGATAGTCGCCACCTTAAATCGATGGCAAATACGTTTTTTTTTTTCTAAAGTTTCGTATGATGTATAGCTCTAATTTAATTTTATAAATTGCTTTTCAATTGGTTACATGAAAACGGTTACAACCATTTTATCCAAAATACATCATTCATTGCATTCCGAACAATACGTTGTACTTACTCAATATTTAAAAAATAAGAGTAGGTACTTTTTGAAACAAAAATTGGAATATAAGTGTTAAAGCAATTAAAACTTCCCACTTCATTTGCGATCACATACAGTGGAGAGTGGACGTCCATTATAACGAATAGCCGATATCAAAATCGTTAGAGCGGTTTTTGTAAAATTTGGCAGACAAAACAGTTTAGTTTGAAAAATATTATTGCTTAACTATTTACCTGAAAACCAATTATAAGTTATTGTTCGGGATGTAAGCACTTCGCTTTTAAAGTTTTATCGAAATCGAAGATGGGGTTTTCGAGATATGAGCAGTTTTTAAAATGAGTGTTTTCGGTGCTTCGAATTGAAAATTAAGGACACAATAATTTTGAAAACATCAATTTGATTCTTCTTTTGCACTTGGGTCAAAATTGTTATTGCCGTTTTCAGGTAAACTAAACAAAACTAAATTTTTAAAAATGACTACTATTTTCATAAAAATCCATTGTACGACAATATCGAGAAAAACTGAGTTTCTTTTAAGTTATAAATGACCACATTACCTTAAAAATGAATTTATGTTACAATCGTAAGGACCGTTTTCGAGATGTGTCAAAATTTCAAAAGTACCGTTATTCAAATTTTTAGCCAGAAAATGGGTATGCAGTTATGGTAACCTCACCAACTTAAGCTTAAATATCAATTTTGGTTGAAATCGTTAGAGTCGTTTTCGATCAAATCAAACTGGTATGAAAATTTTATGTGGGAAGTACAATTAATATTAAGGTTACCTTGTAAAAAAAAAACGGCCCCAAACTGTAAGCCCACAAACTCCAAATCCGAAGTTTGAACGAAATCTGGCCAGCCGTTTAGGCAATTGTGAGCTTCCGCAAATTTAGAATCGAGACTAAAATTGGTTATTAGTACGGCGCACTGCATTTTACTTTTAACTTGCTCACCTGCATAATTGTGTACATACTTTCGCTATTGTGTACTCGTATTAAATATTGGCAATTAGAAATAGAAAAAAAAATTGATACGACTCTCTCCTGTTGTGGCATTGAAGCAAATGAAAATGTGTAGGATTTGACAATCATGCGACGAGGGCTTTTGTTTTGGGCGTTGATTCCAATAATGTTGGGGACCACTTTCAACTTGGCATCAATGGTTTCATGCCCGGTTTACAGCCTGATTATCCACAATCAAATAACAGTAGGTACAAAATTAAGTTCGGAAGGGTCAAATATGGAGATTTTTTGACAGCACACGCCCAGCGAATTGTCGTTGCAGAAACTTCATAATATGTAGTTTATTGAAACATTTGTGGGCAGACATAATGAGCCAAAGATCTACTTAAAAGTGTTACTACTCATCAGACGGTGCTTGTTGGTCACGATATTTTCGCTACTGAAAACGTCTACTCAAGTCAATCGGTTGATAAATGTCAAAGTTATTCAAAATTTATATATCGAAAATAAAAGATGGTGCACCCTGTACTTTTTAAAAATTCGCAATTTACATGAGCTTGCTTAAAACTGGATTTTTAAAATTTAAAATTCCTTCAACCGCCTACTTCACACTTTATTGACAAATATCCCCAACTGATGTGCTAATCCGTCACTGGCTGTCATCTTTGTCATTATTCGTATAAGGTGCCCCTGAGAATACTGCTCAGTTTTATAAGACCCATATCGCCCTTGGCCTATTTTCTACTTTACCTCTAGACTACGAATATAATCAATTCCTTTTAATCATTACGTTGATTTTCGCACGTAAATCAATTCGTCAAATGCGAATTTCCGACAGCAAAATTTACAAACAAACAAAACTGCTGGTGGACAACAGATAACATCACGAGATTATGTGAGAAGGCGAACAGGAAACATCGTTACGGTTGCACAAATCTGAATCTGAATACATTGCCACCGTTTTCAAGACTTTATACATTGCGGGTCTGGCGATTTGAGGCTAAAGGTCGTAAATCTTTGCTAAGATATTGTCATGGCTTGAGCACACAACTGTGCCAACAGCCAACATAACCGCCATTAGAAACTCAACATCTTTTCTGTGCGATTATTATTTAATCGCAGTCACACAAAAATCTATCAAAAAACTAGCTTTGCTCGTCTCTTTCTTTTGTCCCCACGAATCTAATTAATTAAGTCGGTGCGGTGTGATTTTCAACTTTGCTTTGATAGCACGCATAGCAAGGGTCATTTTGTATGCATGCGCGACGACCTCTTCTTGATCGGAGAATCTCGACGAGATATAAATATGAACACGATCGCCTCGAAGTCATTATCAGCTTGAGCGGTCTCTGGATTAGGCGAATCGAGAAAGATGGTAAGCCATAGAAGATATATCTGTGCTTTATATTTAATACTATTTAATTTGTTTTCAGAAATTGTTTGTAGTCCTTGTTGCTGTATTCGGCTTGGCAGCCGCAGATGTATCACACCTGGGAAGTAAATATTTGCCGGCGGTGGAACCTGTGCCAACTTATATTCCGCCAGCTCCTCCAGCACCCCAATACATTCCACCAGCTCCTCCAGCGCCCCAATACATTCCACCAGCTCCTCCAGCGCCACAATACATTCCACCTGCACCACAACCTATTCCACAACAACCAAAGCCGACTTATATTCCACCAGCACCAATAGTACCAACATACATTCCACCTCCACCAAAGCCAGTGTCAACTTATATTCCACCTGCACCAAAACCAGTGCCAGGTTACGAGTATGCGCCACCAGCACAGCCCCAACCTCAGTACATTCCACAGCCGCAACCCCAGCCCCAATACATTCCACAACCGCAACCCCAACCTCAGTACATTCCACCAGCCCAACCGCAACAACAGTACATTCCACCAGTTGAGCCACAACCTCAATACATTCCACAACAGGAACCCGAGGCTGTCCACGAAGAAGGATACAAATACAAGACTGTCAAGAGGATCAAGTACAGGCATCGTGTTTAAGCTACTATGAAATATGTTCTCAAGATCCGGTTATTGGCACTTAAGTGATATTTTAAATAAATAAGTGAATAGTTCTTTTTAAAATTTGAGTTAAACAATGTTTGTGTTTTTGTAATCGATAAAAGCTGGTTTTCGGACAGCTCGCCATCTCGGACAGCTCGCCTGTGCGGATATGTTTTTCCCCCTTGGACCGGCAAACATAGTGTCATTGTGTCACCATCACCATTACCTTCCGTCCAAGGAAATAATAGTTACTTTGATTTGAATGGCGAATGAAATGTTTGTGGATTGTGAATCAAGTCAGTTCAGTGCAAAATATTTTAGTTCGACGAGAAACGTTCGGACAAACGATTGACAAGATTTTTAACAGAAAGAAGTGTTATTTAAATAGAAGTTTGCACATGTCGATTTTTTTGGCCAAAGGGGCGTGGCATCTTTTAAGCAATGAACAGGAACACATTTAAAAGCGAAAAATATGTCATTTAATAGCTTTAGCTAAATTTAGAAATTGGAAAACTTTTCAAAAAATGTGGGCGACATGGATAGTGGGGCATGGCACCTTTCACACTGCAAAAACAGTTCAATTGAAAAAGTAGGAGATTGATCTGATGTATCATCTGGAGAAGTCGCCGGCTTGCAGAAAGGGGAAGAATTTTGCCCTTGCCCTACAATTTTTTATAAGACTTTGCAGCTTTCGGTATCCTTTTAGCGATAAAAGTAGGCCGGTCCGAAATAATAACATATTTGGTCTGGATATTTCAAATTTCGAGGATTTTTTGTTTTTTTTTTTAATTAAAAAAGGGATACAATTTTTTGTATTCTATTACTTACTAAATAGAGATTTATATTTCAAGTTTTAAATAACAATAACCTCTTAAAAAATAATGGAAAACTCAAAAAAAGAAAAAAAAAAAAATAATTAAATTCACATTTCTTTTTAGTTAATTATTTAAATTTACCTATACAGGAAATTACCTGACCGACCAGCTCATAAAAGACTTGTCAAACAAAAATTATTAATAGTCGTTCCTTTTTTTTGGTTTTTTAAAGTTACTTTATTTTTTAGCCACTTATGACACTCCGGTGAAGAATACGAATCTAATAACACCTCACTTTTCAAAATCGGTCCAGCCGTTTGGGCTACAGGGCGGCACACAGGAACGTACATAGGATACGCGCGAAACACATAACCCTCCCTGTGTCCAGTCGGGTAAACACAGCAAACTGAAAGTTCAATAACAAACCATATTGCCGGGTTTGGAATTTAAGCTTATTAACTTCGCAGTAGGCGCAGTGGCTTAGTGGTTAGTGTGTTGGACTACTAAGCGGGGGGTCCCAGGTTCGAATACAGAAAAAAAAAACAAATTCCATCTGAGGGTTTTTTCACTGCGCCACCTCTCGCGAACGTCTGACAAACATCCGAGAGTATAACTGTCTTGGAAGAGCTTCTCAATCGGCCGTTTGGAATCGGCATAAAATTGTAGATCCCTTCCACTCGTTCCCAAAATGAAAAACTCACCCAAAACGAATGGTTGTGAGAAGCAAGGCCCAGGGTCCCTACAGAACTGTTGCGCCAACTATTTATTTATTTATTTAACTTCAACTTCATTTTCAAACTGATTCAAGATTCGTTAAGTGAACGAGTTCCGTCAAATTCTTACCTTTTTGAATTGAAAACATTTGAAAGGTTTAGGAATTTGAAAAAAAAAAAAAAAAAAAAAAAATCGCCGAGACCTTTGAGGTTTTGGCTGGACAAATTGTTTTTAACGCGGGTAAAATTATCTGGACAATCCCGGGGTGTTCCGGCCATCTGGCAGTCCTAGATAAAAGTAAGAGTCTGGTGGCTAAAAATGTAGGTGTGCCCAAAAAGCTTTATTACCATTGCAGGGTACATATGTCCGACACGAGCTACAAATCTTTCTGAATCTTCAAGTTTTTTAGTTGGAAAAAGAGGGCTTCCTATATTTAACAATTACATGGGGATACGACTTTATGTGACTACAGCTTCTCGCGAGCATTCTTGTCACGTACACGTAGCTTGGCACCAAATAGACAAAGGGCAGGTACGCAATTACTTATTAACAAAGTTCCTCGACTTATTAGAGTAGTTTATCGGTGGCTTATCTTACATTTTAAGCCGCAGCTATGACCCAAGATAAGCATTAAGTGAGTGTTTGCCTACTCAACTAAGTTCCCATCAATCTGTCAACAGCTTCACAATTGGCCGAGCTATTGATGGGTTATTCCTAAGTGTTACAAAAATTCTGCAACCGCCTTGAATATATTTTTAAGTGAGCGCAGTGTCTATCTTATTGCGCGTATTTATCTGCACCTTGACCTTGTTAAGCCGTGCATGTAGTTTGCTTCTAATTCATAATTTAGACGTCCGCTAAAGTTGAGCAATATAAATAAATCAGTTCCTGTTAGTGGCAAAACGCAAACGGCATTTGCATTTAATTGTGCGCCCAAAATCGACCACGAAACGTCTACTACTTGCTACTTATCGTTGTATACATGCCGGATGCAGGTTAAAATTACTTATACTCTTATAGGAATAAAAATGTCAAAATACCGCGGAAACTAATTGTCAATTTCGAATACACTCTCGAATTGAAACACAGTATTCACTCGAAATGTCGTCTTTATTTCGCGGAAAGCCGCATTTATTAAGCGACAAACGGACCATCTTTGCAAGGAAACAGTGTACATTGCAAATATGAGCATGCGTCTCATAAACCTTATACCTATACTAACAGATTTATTTACCTCAAGTAAAGTCCTACTTATCTGCGCTGAGCTCTTTGTAGTGCCCCAGTGTCTTAGCACGTAACATACATAAATCAAACGTAATCCTACCGCATCCTATCTAAGTACATTCAATCACATAAAAGTCACATTACAAACAGCTAACCTCACAACTCCGCAGATATCTCCAAGGATACATCAGCTGATATGCAAATGCATATTACTTTGCTCACGTCGCCTGCATAAGTCGAACAGCGCACAAAACCAGTTTGGTACAGGTAAACACCTGCTTTGCAGCGAGAGAAAGAGAGATAACACAGTACATATTTATATTTTCGCCTGAAGCACACCCATCACCCAGGCCCCCGAGGAGAGAGGAAACGAACTAAAATCATTACGATACAAATACAACCTATTTCTGACCTAAATAGCTGCGAAATCCGTCTCTCTCTCCACGCAAAATGGTGCTCGCTCAAGTCTACAGCAAACCCATTCAATGGTATAGCGAGGTCCTCACCAGCACTAAAGTCCAAAAGCGGGATGGAGTTAGTTTTCAGCAAAATTGCATGCCACATGGGCATAGAACAGTGAATCTAACGAATTAGCGATGAAACAGAAAGAAACCATAGCCGGCAGCGCCCGCGTCATCATCATTCACTGAAAAGATGTTCTGCGCGCTGGGAGCTGCGAGAATTGTATAGCCCCATCCCATAGACCGTGCAAAGTGAGGTAATGCCATTGGAGCCTGCGATTCTCTTGGTAGAATGCGTTTTTTTGTTCGAATTCGCTTGGATACACTCTGTGCTTCTAGGGAAGATGAATGTGCCAAGGGGTGGTGGCTGAAGTGCTTATCGGATATCAAGCGAACAAGACGTCTGAGTCTCAGGTGACCGACACTTTATGTGGGAATTGGGACGTAAGGAACTAGTTTTTCTGGCTACATGATTAGAGAAATCAAATGGAAACACCAAACAGCAACCCGGCACGTATATAGTTGCGGGTAGTCAGTAACAGTGTTTTTTTCGGAGTAAGATTTATATTTGAAAAGAAAGAAAGAAAAAAAAATTATCCGTTGCTTGTCACTTACCTGAGACACGCATGCAATTTGCCAGCCTTTGCTAGGAAGTCATCCCACAGCGGTGATGTGTTCTGGAATGAAAGATATGTAGGTTTGCGAATTAGTTGAAACAGTAAATGTATAGATATGTATTTAAGGTTAACACGAATAGTATATAATTTCTTTGACTTGTGTCAAACATGGACAAAAATCCATTTAACATGTGAAACTAATCCTATTAGATTGTCGGTACGTAACTCCAATGTAATCACACAGCAAATTGCTTGAAGCTGGATTAGTTCCAGATACAATCCCAATCCTATTACAACTCTCCCTTAAGTTCAAGCACAAATACGTTACTTATTTTTATATGAAAGAGTGGACAATGGACAAACCATGAAAATACGATGGAGTAAGAGTAACTTCTAAAGGAGAATGCAGTTTTGTAGGTACATGCAGGGGTTTAAGGGGAATTGTTATAACTGGTGATTTTTTAAGAGGTTTAGTTTGAACCTTGCAATTTAATGTTTAAAGATAATTTCATGCAAATGTTGACCGCGGCTGCGTCTCAGGTAGCCCATCCGCTGAGTCCAATTTTGGCATACTCTTTCACACATATCGGCCGGTATCTCACGAATGAATGCATGGATGTTGGCTTCCAGTGCGTCAATCGAAGCGGGCTTGTCCCTATACACATTAGCCTTGACATACCCCCACAAAAAATAATCTAATGGTGTCAAATCGCACGATCTAGGCGGCCTATTGACCGGCCCGAAACGTGAAATTAACTGTTCACCAAACTCGCCTCGCAATTGCGCCATTGTTTCGCGTGCTGTGTGGCATGTAGCACCGTCTTGTTGAAACCACATATCATGCAAGTCAAGAACTTCCATTTCGGGCAAAAAAAAGTTTGTTATCATCGCTCGGTAGCGTTCACCATTGACAGTAACGCTGCGATTCGCATCATCTTTGAAGAAATATGGCCCAATAATGCCGCCGGCCCATAAACCGCACCAAACAGTGGCTTTTTCGGGATGCATTGGTAGCTGTTGCAATGCTTCTGGCTGATCTTCGCTCCAAATGCGGCAATTTTGCTTATTTACGTACCCATTCAACCAAAAATGAGCCTCATCGCTGAACACAATTTTTCGATAAAAAAGCGGATGAACATTTCGAACCGAGCACGAATTTTGATAGTAAAATTCAATAATTTGCAAGCGTTGTTCATTTGTAAGACGATCCATGGTTAAATTGCAAACCAAACTGAAGCTGTTTGACAGTGACACAAGGTACTTAGCACACGTCAGCTGTCAAAACCAGTGTTGCCAAAACCAAACCAGCTAAAAAATCACCCGTTACAAGCGGATAGGATGTTTTTTGAGCCTTCATAGTCAAACTTGTCGGTAGATCAATAATTTTTATTTTATTCTGGTTGCTTCGAGTTACTCGCTCTTAGGGCCGGTCTGTTCAAAGCTGGTTAAATCCTTGGTTAGGTTACCATAGATTTAGGTTAACCAATGATTATAAATCCGTGCTAACCAATGAGCGTTTTTCCAGTTCGGTCACCAAACCATAGCTTTGTAACAATTCGTTCCATTTTTCCAGTTTATTTGTCAATTCAGTGATTGACCGAATGGGAGCGGGTCGAAATTCTGCTCTCAAAATACTGCGTTTGCAAAGTTCTGCTTTTCAAAATTCGTTTTTTTTGTTCAATAAATTCTGCTAATTCTGTTTTTTTTTTCCAATTTTAATTTAAAGAAAACAAATATTTTTTCAACTTTGTCAACAAATTACAACATATTTCATATATAGAAGGTACACAGGTGGGCACTAGGATCCAGGAACACAAAAAAAAAAATTACCTTATGTTTCCCTTTATTGGATTTAATTGCAGATATATTTATTTTCACTCACAAAAGTACGATGATAAGAAAAATCACAAAACCCAAAGTGACATAGTGCCAAATTGGCTTTATGACACATTATGCCAAATGCAATAATTCGGCTTAGTGTCACTTTCGCAAAGCGTCATAAGGCCAAATTTCGAGATTTGGCCTTATGACGCTTGGCCTTATGTCACGGCACCGAATGATTTATACATAAACAATTTTGTTATTTGCAGAATTTTGAAAAGCTAAATTTTGTAAGGCATCATTTTGAAAAGCAGAATTTTGACCTCGCCAGAATTTCGACCCCAACCCTAACCGAATCCATGGTTATTTTTTTTTTTGTTTTTAGGGTCCTTTGGTTTTTTATAAGTGATTTGTTTAGGTATATTTTTTATTAGTGTATTTATTTTTTGTTAGCTTACGAGACAAAAAAGAATGTCAAAATCCATTAATACAGGAACTTTTTAAGAACTGAAGAATGGAACTTTATTTTTGTGAGACAATAAGCAATTTTTTGAAAACCAAAACCGAAATAAAGCCAAAATCAATAGCCAATAACATTTTGTAAAATACGTGTGCTTTATCTCAATTTATGGGAGCTGTCATCGGCTAGAAATGTTGAAGGCAATCCTTATTCATCCTTTGCATACATTATTTTGTTAGGAACCTGTAACCTCAGATTCAATTGACGGTATGAAGGATATTTCATATTTATGTGTCAGTTGAAAACGTCAACGAATTTGATGTGAAAGATTTTATTGGTTCACTCCATCTTGCTTTATATATTCGTTCATTCTATTATTTGTATTTTTCTTTTTGTTTGCACAGTATTGGACAAACATTTTTGTGTAGCAGATACGTCAAAATTAATACCCATCTACGTACTCCCTAGAAATCTTGAACAAACGAAAATCAGTGGTTAAATCTCAATAACCGGCCAAAATCGGCTGGTTATTGATTTCTCTGGTTAACTAACCAAACTACTGATTCTCTGGGTAATATATTACTGAACAAACACATTCGCTGGTTACTAGCTGAACAAACCGGGCCTTAGTATTTAAAACTTCCACCTATACAAGTGACCTCTTGGAAAGCTACTTACATATACACAATTGCATTAAAGGTTTTCTCTGTAGCTTCCGGAGCTAAGATGTTCAAAAGCGTTTGAGTGCAAGACGAATGTGATCCTCCTTGACTGTCGTTAGATACACCGATAATAGTCTTAAGGAGAAAGTGAATATTACAATTTGTGGCTTAGCGTTGAGCTTTAAGAAACTCGATTCTAGGATAAATCTATACTTTTGATAGCCCTAACTGTGGTGTTGATGTCTGGTTTCTAGTGTTGTCGAAGGCGCCCTCGATTTCTAAGAAGACAGCATGTGACTTTTGCCCAATTCTCTTTTTTTTTTTAAGAGTCCCCTTTGTGCCCTAGCCCTTTCCATTTACCATCTGTTGTCCTTGTAATAAACCACTTTAATTCATTGATTTCTCGCTTCAATACCAACCGCAGCATCTTTCTTGCCGAAATTATACTGTAATGCTTTGTGAAATAATACAATCTATCACTAAGCTCAATTCATCCTTGTGAGCTGTCTAAATCCCCACTCTGTCAACGGCAAATATAAATGCTAGTTCCCTTCTTTGCTGTGCCATTTAAATCTGTGTTTATTTATTGCGATGGTAGAATAGGAGTAGGTATATGTGTATAAAAAAATACCAAACCCCAAGCTGTCCTTAGGCCTTCAAAAATAAACTGAAAATCCTTCCCATTTCATCGCACCGAAATATACTGAGATAGAAAAGTTTGTCTGTCTCAATGCCAGCCTTTATAGAAACAGTCAACCGTTTTATGGAAATACAAGCTTTGAATGGCAGACGCCCCCGCCAATTGCGCATTATGACAGCCGGTTGCCAATTCACACCAAATGTCCTTCGGGAATTGTGTTTTGTCTGTTTTTCACCCGCCAAACAATAGGCTTTGTAAGTCTCGCCACAGGAAAATACACCAACTCCATTATGTGGCGGCTATAACCTAATTTAATGTGCGACAGGGAGAAATTCAATTGAATGAAACTTTGTTCGTGTCGCACTCCACCTCTCCTATACGATGTGGTGTAGTCCTTTTTGGCACCGAAGCCAAAAGAGATAATAGTTTCTAGTCTAGGTCCGCCACCCACATTCCATACATTCAATTGCATTCATATACCGTTCACGTTTAGTATCTATTTTCGTGAGTTTCTCGTTTGTACTTTGCGAATGCAATGGAAGGAGAGCAAGCTATATCGATTTGTGTTTCAAGGCATCACCCACTGGGGCCACCCAGCGCCATTTGATTGAATTTATGGCACACAGTTTGACCTCCACTATGGGTTTAATCTTTTTATTTCCGAAAATGTGTGACAATAGAGTTAATTTATTTGTTACGTTGCGAAAGATATTGTATCTGTAACAATTGAAGGTGTTTAGAGGTGATGTACAGGGACTGGGCTGGTGTTGCGGAAATAACCAATTTGGCTTTTATTGGGGGAAGGTCCGTGCGCTCGAGTACAGTACTATGGGGCGGCAACCATCAGTGAGTCGTTTTTATGTGCCAAAATTGTTTAGTGTTCCGGTGTGGAGTGAATTTTGCAGGTTATAAATTGCTGAGTTGTGTTTTTTCGTTGTAGGGTACACTGAACTTCCATCTCAAGGGGTAGCAGACTTGAATGCTATGAACCTTGCAAGGGAGAAAATTGGGTAGTTGCAGATACGACTTCATAATAATGCAGGTTCACGCTATGGTAATGCACCAGCATAGTAGGTGGGTAAAATGTGTTTCCATTTGTCGGCATCTTGCCAAGTTCTGGGTTTAAGGCCCTGACATTTTTGGATAGTACTGAAGAATTTAAATCTGATTTCAATACAAACAGAAGTTGTTCGAAGCGTTTGTCCACAGCCTGATGTCAAGAATAATTGAGACTGTGCTCGTGTTTTCCACAAGATCTACAATTTGTAGTCTCCAAGGAAATACCAAACGATGGATGAAGACAACTATTGACCACAAAACCTAGGCTGCCATAAGTAGATATAGCTAGAAGACATGCAAATTTCAGGGCTGAGAGCCAAGCCGCAAGGTCTAAGCAAACACAGAATTTGCGATTCTTTAGGGTAGCCAGGTACGATAGCTAATATATTCACACAACTATCAAGGGTAGTGGAACTACAATCTTTCCGAAACGGGCAGATTTAAAAACCATCTTCCAAAGATTTGCACAATGATAGGCTATGTCTTTCTGCCGAGAATGTCCAGTAAAAGAGAATAACACACAGGTCTTAATGTTGTCCTTCTTGTGAGGCCAAAATGACAGTCAACCCATTTTCAAATTATATTTTTCACATTTCAGATAGAAAATATTACATTTACTTGCAAATAGAAAAATATGTGCACGCCTAGATGGCGCCTTACTTGCCCTATAAAAAATATACTTTCAGCATAAAATAAAGGAAAGCATTTGCAAACCATACCATACCATACCAACAAGCTTACGGCCATTTTGTGTCTAAGCCATGGGACCCAGGTTCGATTCCCGAAATACACCATCGATCGTCTTGCAAACATCCGAGACTATAACTGTTTAGAAACCCCTTCCATTCGTCCCAAAAAGGAAGAGCACATAAGAGCACGTAAGTTAACTAAGATTAGAGTTCAAGAAACTACAGCAGGAGTCCAATGTACCCTCAAAGAGGAGTCTTACAAGTCTTACCAACTTTAAGCCTCATACTTACAGTCGCTGCTAAGAGAATATCAATGCTGACCGTAAAAATCGCGGATACTAAAAACACCCTGATGTCTAACCAAATTTTTTTTTTTGTTGCAGTAACATGTCTATATATAGTCTCAAAAATTCTAGCTTTTTTGGGACGTACAATGTTATGTCCATTCCTAACGTCCGATTTTTCTTGGAAGAAACTTAAAGATGCATTTAATGTATTTCCAAAAATTTAACCTGAGAGACCCCTTACTCTAACCACTCAGCCTCTTTGCCTGTGTGTGTCTGGAGAGTGTCAATTTAAAACTGTGTTTGTAACCAGCGATGCCAGATGTGGGGATTTTTCCCCATTTTGGGAAATTTTTCACTCAATGGGGAAAATGGGGAAAAATGCTCTTAAAATGGGGAAAAATGGAAATCCATGAATGTTTATTAATTTTGCATAATTTAACAATAAAACTTACGAAACACTCTCACAAAACGAATAGTTGTGAAAAGCTAGGCCCAGGGTCCCTACGACCTGTTGCGCCAACTTTTTTTCTTAAGTGTAGCGAAGAAACTCAAACCGGGGAAAACAGTCAGCTTCATCAAACATCAAAGCTATTGAACGAATATGGTCCGTATGCTTATTGCAAGTCATTACAATGTCACGACGTTTTTTAAATCAAATCATTAAAAAATCTGTTTAAAAGTATTTCGGAAAAAGTGAACGACAAGGTATTCAGTAATTAACTGCGTGTTTATATTGTGTTATACCAATAACTTATTACTGTGATCAGTGTGAACTGTCATCATTGCATCAAGTCATCAGCGTCAAGGTGGAAATAACGGCAAAGGCCTAACACATTCTTAAACTAGCTTTGTTTCAAAAAAAAAATAATGTTTTAAATTGGTTTGACTCAAAAGACATTCAGATCAGGAAAAATTTAAAAGATTATTCTAATCATTTCCAAATTTAAATACACACAAGTTGCATTTTATCTGATAAAGAGCGTATTATAACAAATTGCAATAAAAATAAACGCACATTCGATGTTTTCCTTCAAGTATTAAGTCTGTTACGAAAATGACAGGATTTAAGATTTTTTAAGAGACTTTAAGTCATATCATCCAAAATATTAGGACAACTGCACTGTCGGCAACAGAATTTACCTGTTAGTTCATTGATAGAAAAAAAGATTTGTTCCACCTAAGCCTGTTTTTTTTTTTTGGTGAGCTTCGTAAAAAAAATAAACCTTATTGCAACGTTTTTAACAAAAACACCTCGGACCGGGTACACAATAAATTGGCGAAAGGAACTTTCGATTTTTTGTAAGTTGAGGAGACGCGCGGCAACATTGCCTTTTGACAAAAATTCCACTTTCATTTCAAGCTTTCACGTACTCAATGGGACTTTTACCTAAATAGCTCACTTAAATTTTATAAATACATCTTTCAGACTTTGTTTTAAAATGTACTCTAATCAATTGTGTCCTCGGCGAATTTGCAATGAAACGAAACACATGTTGCCATTACAACCGCTTCTCTGTCCTCAATTCTGTTGTCATGCACAAAATTGCAATTGAAATCTTAAATCCTCCCTCGAAAAATAAATTTGACTTACAATGACAGCGTCATACCTTGCAAAAGCCCTTCAAAACTGAGTACACACGGTTGTACAAATAACCAACCACACATTCGACTACAACCTCACAAAGTAAACCTTGTTAAGGTGCGATGAGAGCATTTTCGGTCGGAGGCGTATCAATATAAACGTACCTAAAAGTCAGCTGCCACGTTTTCCATTTTTCTCAAACGTCATGCCTCAACTTTGTTAGCACAGCGCTGACGTCATCAGTAAAGCTGTTAAACATACCTACGAGTATATCCACCCACTATGGCGATATTTTTAGATACGCTCTGCAAATGCAATTTACTTTTACTGTCATACTCGTTATAAGTCCTAGAGCTAATTTTACCATTTATGTTTCATAGTCAATTGAATAGACCCCTCAGCAGGACTTTATCTATTTTTGTCACAAGGCCTCCAACTCCAGTCACTATAGCAACTGTAAATTAAATTAGGTATACCAGGCCAAAGAGACAGAGAGAGAGACGAATGAAAATCACCAATTTAATACGGATCAATATCTGTTAGGCCTCCTATGAGCTTAAAGTGGCTGTTAACTAAATTAGCTTTCGATCCGGGCGCCGTCAGAGCTGCACCCTCCGCCTTCCTCGGATATCGAAATCAATCAGTAGCCGAGATAATCCACGTTTCACTCTAGAGGAGATATTTAATTAGAGTTTTATCACGTCGAAAGGTAGACGCGGCAACAAATAAGTGGAAGAGAAAAAAGAAAAAAATGTGCAGAATATATTTGCAAGGACATCACTCTGGGTGATGGTAATCTACTGTTTCTTGTCGTGGCAACACAATGTTGGACTACCTATACTGTTGGTGTTCGTGACGTTTGCCAACCTCTTGGGAGGCCCGACTGTAACTTGCACATATGCTGTTAGGGGCTATAGGGATTCACTATCACGTGAACAATAAATTGAATTATGTATCCCGTGAACTCTACGAGCAAAGAGATGTTATGCGCGAGGTGGGCGAATGAACTTTAAATGAATAGGGAGCCGCGGAAACTTAGGGGACGCATTATACAGTGGATAGAGTTATTTGTTGGTGCAGGGTGGAATGACTTGTGCTTAATAGACTGAGTTGTGTAGAGTGAAATGAGGCTTGTAATGAAGGCAAATGAGACTCGTTTAAGTACGAACCAAGTGATGGGAATGTACACCAGTTGAGTAAGAGCTATCTTGTGGTGTGAGTTAAGGACCTTGTCGTAGGTTTTTTTTTTTTTGTTGTTTTAAAGTTTATTTATTTTTATTTATTTATTCAAGAAATGCAAAAATCACATTAAGACATGTTGTCTTATAATTAAAAACAAAAATTGTTTGATTCAGTTTCCTCGACGTTCTTTTTCCTACCGGCGATTTCATGATTTGGACCAAAGAGGATCTATAACTAGAGAGCCAACTTCACTTGCCCCTAACCGATTATCCCCTCAATTTTTGAATGACAGCCGACAGCCCTCTCTCGCGCGCTCTTATTTTTCCTGTCGGTGAGAATACGTGTTATTTATGGCCGCCGGGTGGCACTTTTCCAATAACAAACAATTTGTAAATGAATATAAAACAATAAATGTAATAGGAATACATGTGGAGAATAGTTTTTTAGATAGCTTTACTTGTGCTCTATCCATCTCAGGTGCCAAAAAATGTTCATCCATTCACATTTCAGGTTTTTTTTAGTTTTCTTTACATGAAAAATATTTTTGACAGCAAAATTCATGCAGCTACCTTTTGGAGTTGTTCCAAAAATAGGTTATTACCATGCAAGTTAAACCCAAGTTTTCACTAGAGCAAAAGTGATTTATGTGGTATTCGATTGGGCGCTCTCAGAGCACTTTTTTTGCTCTCAGAGCAATTTTTATGTTCGTTTGGTACAGGAAAAAGCAATCTTTTTCAGATTTCAAGGCACTTTTGCGAATCTAGATATTTTCTCAGATCTACCAATACAAGTGCGTTTGAGTTTGACAACTGATGGAGTTTGTTTACATTTTTATGGAATTTTTTCTACAGCAAAGAAAGGCGTTGCATCGGGTGAATCTATTTTTCTAAATTATTTATGTATTAATATTTAGAAATCAATCGGGACGGATATTTCTTATGTTTTAATACAAAATTTAAGTAGTGAATAAAAATCGCTTAGAAAAGTTTCCAAGACTACACATATTCAAATCGCATAAATATCAACACAAAAATGAGCAAGTGACGTTTTTATGTTCGATTAGGCACACGAAATCTGAAATCTGAGGGCAAATCTGATGAAGCCCAAACGAATACCACATTAGTTTTAAATATTCCTAAACATTGCATAAATTTCTATTACTTGGTGGGTATTTTCAACTTCTTTTTTTTAGCACCATTTTTGTACAAAATCAAAATGTGATTAGGAATTCTGTGGTTTAATTAGAGTGAATACTGAAATGTGTTGTTGTTACTTAGGAACAGAAAAATGCTAATTTATGAAAAAGAT
This sequence comes from Cheilosia vernalis, assembly GCA_949126925.1. Lineage (NCBI taxonomy): Eukaryota > Metazoa > Arthropoda > Insecta > Diptera > Syrphidae > Cheilosia > Cheilosia vernalis. Next base: position 40,604,664 of record OX421361.1, on the reverse strand, counting down.
ATTCTCGGATATAATAATGATTAAAGATTAAAATCCTAACAAAAATACAATATAATGTGGTGTTTAATTGGATTATTCAATCGAACGTATCAATCCAAATGGTTTTGTTAATTTTAAGTTCTTGCGTGTTCCATTCGTGTTTATAGATATTCTTTTGTAAATTTTATAATGTTGTATTTTAAAATGTCCACTGATGTTTTTGTAAGTCCCTCTTAATTATTAATTAACAAAAACAAGTACACTTGTGTGTGTTTTTGAAATACAAAAAGTAATGTTGTTCTAAGTATAGGTGTGTTTTTTTGAGCTTCGAACTCAGCAAAGTATGTTTTTCAGTAATTGTTCTAATTGCGTGCTGAAAATCTTACTTTACTTTTCTTTGCAGAGTTCGAAGCTAAAAAAACACATAAGTAAAAGGCGATCTATATAGGATTTCTTTTAATATGGTATTTACCTGAAAAAATGAAATTATTTATCCATTTTATGTACCATTTACAGATTAAAAATTATGCTGAAACTAAAATAGCTTTTTCCCCACAACATATTAAAACAAACGCTTTCCCCAAACTGTGTTAAAATACTTATTTTGTTTCAATATGACTTCAAAATGAAAAGCATTAAAATCGACGAAAACAATTTGTTTTCTTTAAAATATACCTACAATAGATGCTTGAAGTTACAAATAAATCTCTTTTAATAAGAGTGCAAAAATCGTTTGAGTTGATTTTTATCTGATTAATGTCATGAAATCGATTTCTGATAGATATCAAAAAAAAAACATGATTTTATTGAGGTATTTGGCATTTTGACAAAATTATATCAGAAATTACATTTGGTAAAAACAATTTCATAAAACTTAAAAACTTTTAAACTGAACTGAGATGTGAACGCCGTGTAACTAATGGGCACCAAAAATGCCGAACACAGTCCCCCACGCCATAATAATGGCCGCCCGATTGACATAAAGTGTCGGTACAGGATTTCCTAAGTATGCGTGCGGCAGCAATGGCGCTCCTTTGATTTGTACAGGCACTAATACTTAGGAATTCCTGTACCGGACAGCAGCCAAACAACAGCTTGTAGGCAAATGTACCGTTTCTGCTCTCAGTTGGCTCTCTAGTTATAGATCCTCTTTGATTTGGACTAGAGCAGAGGCATTCAGTTTATAGAGGGTGGATTGAGGTTTATGTGTTAAAGAACAAAACGAAAGTCATTTTCACATTTCAAAAAATGAAACCTTCACATTTAAAAAAAAACCAGAGAAATGAAAACGAACATTTTTTTCATGTAACTTTCTTTTAGCATTCGCAAACGTTTAAAAACTTAAAAATTTATTCAGGGGATGGATTTATATTTTGCGTCTTTTCACACAAAGTAGTCATGTTCAAGATACACACCAAAGCATAACTGTTCCAGCTCCAGGAAAGACTCTATTATTTTTTTTGTTGGGTGTGAAAGCTGCCAATTGATTGTTAGGTACTATACAAATAATCAAAGAAAGGATCGTCACTGAAAATAAAAATCCTTTCGTTTTCGACGGAACGCAAGAAAAAAAGCAAAACGAAAATTTCGGTCGTTTTCGAACCAAAACGTGCAAACCAAACTCTCGTTTTTTTTAGAAGACCATTCCGCGAAGTCTAATTGCGCCTTAAAAGTCAATTGATAAATGTCAATTACCTACGTCTTCTTTTTTGTGGAGATTGAGGAGGGTGCTTTGAAATGAATATTAGGTAAGATTCAAAACGTCTATTGCCATTTGGAAGATCATATGGTTAGTTAATTCTGTTCGAAGATATCTCGCCATCAAGGTGATGAGGCCATCGCTTTTCATAATCTGCCATCGATGGCAGTAACCAAATCTTAGATGTATATATAGTTCGTCAGTCTTCAATTTTATTTTCATGTTCAACGCAACATCGTGTCAAAATCATAGCTCTGGATTTCCTGATGTCGAAAATAAGGGTTCAAAGCTTGCTCCGTGCTTCTCCAAATGGTTTACCATAAGTTGCAATGCAATGCTTGAGGGAACCCTGCAACTAGCACTATGCCAACTGCATATAAATTTTACTAAGACCTTCGCATATACTACGCCTCCGGGACAATATTTTTGAACCTTGCTCGTCATCAGTACTTGCTCGGAAGAGTACAAACAGAGTAGGTCTTAGTACACAGCGACAGCGTTGCGGAGCTCTTGTTAGATATATTCATCTTTGGACCTGGGGTGGGATTCTGTAAAAAACGAAACGAAAACGTTTCAAAAAACGAAATAAATCACGCAAAAGCGAAAATCTGCTCCATGTAACTCTTAACGTTTTTTTGTTCAAATTCGTTTAGGTTTGAGAAACTGTGTGACAACAAAATTATAGTTTGGCAGTCTCAGTATGTAGCTTTATTTTCGTTAAGTTGTTTTGACGTTGAGGAAAGTTTTAAAATAGGAGACACGTATGTATTTCGTGTACCTGTATGCAAATGAATATTGTCCAGCACATACTTAAGGGCAGCTTTGTTTAGCCTAAAACGTTGAACAAAACTAAAAGAAAAAAATCAATTTCTAACTAAGAACCAAATTTAAATAAACCAACCTTTTGTCAGGTAATGTGAGAGATGTGAGAGATTCGAACAGATTTTTTCCAATTTTTCTTATGTTTATGTGTTCATTTTCCACTTCACTTTGTTCGCTTTCGTCAACAAAAAATAGTTTATTAGCATTTCTAGTAAAATATTCAGCACAATTTTAACACCACCAAATTCAAAGAGAATAAATAGGAAAATGATAAACGTCAACCAAATAGCAGTCGTTTGTTTTCTTTCGTGGAGACGATAAAATCTGTTCGTTTTTAAGGTTACATGAAGCAAGAAAAGCGAAAACGTCAAAGAAAATGTGTTCGTTCGTTTTTTTTTCGCGCCCACGAGAATCTCTTTCGTTTTTGATGTTACATGAAGCAAACTGTTCGTGTGCACGAAAACGTCTAAACATTTTCGTCTTACAGAATGCCGGCCCTGGTTTTGTCATCACGTAGTCCCTATTGGGGATGCATTCAAAAACACAATAAAATTAAAAACTACGTCCACTATAGTCCAGTTGTGCCTCCGAATAATTAATTTGGCCCAAGATTAATGCATACTACATACTGGCATACTCCCAGAGCTATCAATTTTGTCTCGTCCATGGAAACATTCCAACACAATGTGCTCAAAACAATGGTAGGAATGTACCTTCGAAATTCATTCATCAGAAATATGTGTAATTTTCCAATCGATTCGCCTGTAAATAATTGTGAAAATCCGGTCGGAAATCCCTCTGCAATCAGAGGGTACCTATTCATCAAAATTGACCAACGGTGTCTGTCTGTCCCCCTTTTATGTGCGAATTGGCAACAAACGTCCAATGTTAAGGACAATAAGCGTCATGCCTGACTAACCACAAAATTACATTTCCATGGATATCTATATTTACACTCGCATACGATTGTTTGCGATGAAGATAACCCAAATTGGCACGAGTTACAAGAAGAAGCCACACAGTTCTCTATAGCGGACGCCGGCCGTCATAGCCGCCTGACCAAAACAAGGCACAGCACGACTGTGGCTTAACAAGCTTTTTACATAATCACGAGTAGACGCAACCGGTGTGGTGTGTAGCTCTTGACTTTCGAAGAACCTACCGACCTCGTAAGAGTTTTGTCATGTAAAATGTGCAGCACACGCAATGCACCCAAGAGTTTATGTTTACTAAACGCAGGAGTTTGTATAAGAAATTAAAAACAACGTGGTGCTGGCTGTCGCGTGCACACGGAGGGAGGTGGGTAATTAATTTTAATTTTTTTCTCGTTTTAAAGTATTAATGCTTAAGAGCTGGTCTCGGCGACAGCACACTTAATGTATGTGGCTTACCGAGAATGGAAGTGGATAACTTATGCTTATGTAAATTATGCACACGGTGCGCTTTGAGAGTTTTACCATTTATTGGCCTGACATGTGCATTGGGCTTTTGCACTGGAAAATGTTGAAGCTGTTGGGTAATGCGTCTCAGGAGTCAGGACGAGTGGTATGCAAGTTGAAATTTATCCACCAGCGCACTTTTGACAGAAAACGGTTTGGGAAGTTCAAGTCTTAGTTAATTCTTTTAAGAAATAAATGGTGAGATAGCAGGGGTACAATTGAATTCATTTATCGTGCTCCTTGATGGTGGGCCATTGTGACCTATGTGACGTACAATGTCACTCGAATTCCGGTCATAGTATTTTCTAACCTCATTCTGATGTCGCAATTCCATGGACATTTTTTTTTTATTTTGTACCTTACTTACTGGTGATATAAATAAAACTAGAGAGATCCTTTTTCAAATTTAAGGTAATGCCAACTCAGGGTGACCAGGCAACAGTTCGGCGACGACAGGCGAAGCACCAGTGTCACCTGGTAACGTGAACAGCAAATCGCACTAAACGAGAGCTAAAGAGGATCTGTGTACTTCGCCTACAGTCCTTCGGCCGTAACTAAGAGACATTCATCAAATTTAATTATCACAATGAGGTATAAAAAGAATGTCCATGCTTTGGGAGTTAATTCAAGTAACCTAACGTTGCGTACAATGTACACCCACCTCAGCATCGAACCAGGCAACTTACCTCTGCCAAAAAAAAAAAACCCTTTGAACATTAATTTCAACGGAACTCCCCCCCCCCCCCCCCCCCAGCCGCTTACAATCAGAAACACTTTATTAACATTTGCGTCAATTAGTCGCAGAGTCTGCAATTATTCAAAACAATGATTCGTACATTCACCTCGCACTCCATAATACAACAGCTACTCTCGCGTAGAATTAACTCAATCGCGCTAATTTGCACTCATTAGCCGGCGATAAATGTAAATCCCACATGCACTTCCTTTTGTGGCAGCTGTGCATGGTATGCGGGGTGGGTGTTTAATCATACATTTCCAGAGTTATTGCTCGCATTGATTATGCAAAGCATTTTATCGATTCGATAAAAATAAAACAATTCGTTCCCGCATTTGAAACGATTTCCCAACGAGCACGCTCCCATAGTTGCCAGGAATTGCCCAACAGAGCTCCATTGTCAAAAACGCAACAACATCGGCGCTGCCGCCTCCCTCTTGTGCACTTCAATCAACACTCTGTGTGTGTATGGAATTGGGTCAGAACAAAAACCAACACAGACTAGGCAAATTGGAGGCATTTAAGAGATATTTAAGAATCGGATGCGATCTCAATCAGTTGGGAGGACGCGACGACGCCCACAAACCTATTCCCGAGAAGTGTGAACAAAATAATTCATCAATTTCCGATTCGAGATTTTCGTTCCCGATTCTTGGTGCGGTTCGTGAATAAATTTCGTTACTGACAGCCCACACTGTTGACTATGCTAATCCCTGCATTAGTAGACAGCGACACAATGAACGTAGTTTGGTTGAGTCTGTTTTTTTTTTATTATTGAGATTCCACGCACCCACTAGCGGTGGGTAGTTGCAACAGCTTTCTACATTTCAAGGTACGTACTGCAGCGTGGTGGTGATGTAAGATTTGCTTTTCCAAAAGAATGTTCGGACTTGTTAAACGCCGAAAAAGGCAATTCAATTCACCATCAGTGTGAGCAACGTGGAAAGATTTCGCTTTTATCTGCCATTTACGGTGGCAACCTGTGGTAGCACAAATCAATATGTCGGGCATCGTTTGAGGACACAATTAAATGCCACTTTGACGAGGTTAACTTCTTTTTCGTTTCGGTTTCGGTGCAGGGAGTCGGTGCTGAACGGAATTAATATTCCGATGCCAATTGAGTTATGTGAGTGAGCTTTTACGGGGATATAACAAGTTAACGGCGTGGTGCAGCGGCTGAAGGAGGTCTAGGTCGATAACGAGATTGGATTAAGCGATGGAGTGTATATCTTTGGACTTGAATCTAATTGTGATTTATCTGTTTCCGATAGCTGTGAAAATGTATGTCAAACTTTCCGGTGCGGATAAGATTTATATGGGGAAATTCAAACAACTCCCACGAGTATTTGGGAAGGTGGAATGTGAGCGCGTGCTTAAGGTTGCTTGGAGTACCCACAAACTTTTCGCCAAACCGGTTTGTGGTTTTCATATACCACTACCACATGGTCGGGTGTACAAATTTACGTCGGGAAAAATCAAAAATTGATTTTTTGTATGGAATTTTTTGTGCGATTGTTTCCGAATGGCTTTTCGAATGGAAACATAGAAAATTCTTAGTGGAAAACTAGGAAAACGGAAAAAAAAAAATTTCATTTTATAGCATGATTTGGATTTTGGACGATTTCAAGCCAGAAAATTCGATGTGAAGCTTGGAAAACGACATTGGGAATGCCAGCGCAAAATCATTCGATGTACGATGCACTCAATCGCGAGCTATGATCGAGATGAGCTGGCCATTGCTGCCACATTGTTGGAAGGCGGTCGAACTGCACATTCCGCTTTGAAGCCGCCGATGAATCTTCTCACGGTTTACAAGCCAACGTACACAATGACCAAGAATTGGGGATGAATGCACAATGGCGCATAAACGAGTTTTGGAGGCAGTTGACCGAACAATAAATGATCTACGAAACGATTCGACACAATTTGGTGGGGCTATGATATTGCTCTCCGGAGATTTTTGTCAAAAGCTTCCCATCATCCCGAAATCTACTGTCGCCGATGGAACTTAATGCATGCATGTCAAGAAGTTGAAATCGACCACTAACATGAGAGTCGCATTGCAGAACGACCCATCGGCTGCTGAATTCTCGAGACAACTGCTGGCGCTTGGCAATGCCAAAATTCCTGTTGATGTTTCGACTTGATCATCACCAAAGTGTTCCCCGGCACTGCACAAAATTATAAAAATCTCGATTGAATTATTGAGCGTGCAATACTAACAGCGAAGAATAAGGACGTCGATAGCTTGCATTTCATTACTCAAAGTCAAATCGCTGGAGAACTGCATTCGTACAAATCCGTGTGACCAAATATCCGACGGAATTTTCGAACTCGCCTGATGTACCAGGAACTCCGCCGCATAATTTACAGCTGAAGGTTTGATCGATCATAATCGTGCTGCGGAATCTGAATCATCCGAAATTGTGCAACGGTACGCGGTAGTCCGTCGAGAAACTGATGAACAATGTGATTCAAGTGACGACGACGACAAATACAAAGAAGAGGCAGTCCTTATCCCACGAATTCCGATTATTCCAACTGATCCTTCATGCCAATTCAAGCGGATTCAGTTCCCCTTTCGATTGGCTTTTGCGGTCAACTTTACGTTGCTTGTTCGAGAAAAAAATTGTTTATCATATCGCTCTCTACTGATTTCGATTCCATTCAAATAAATCACATTGAAATTTGAACTACCTGTTGGCGTTAAATTGGGGCGAGACGAAGTTTGCTGGGTCCGCTAGTTTTAAATAGTTGCTGCCACAATTTTGCATATGGTTTAACAAATAGTTAGGGTTAACTATCGTGGTCAATTTTCCGCGGGAACTCAAGATAATTTTTTTCTAGCTCTACTCAAACCAAAAAAAGTTATAAAAAAGTCTTTGTTTTATTTATCTATTTTTATTAAGATTTTAATTTACGCAAAAGTTACGCAAAACGGACTGTTCATTTGTAAATTTTGCACAATTTATAAAAAATTAAATATGTGATGTGGAGCAGCTCATACATTATAATTTCATCTGCCCACAACTGAGCTTTAGGACAGCTCATCCATGGTTTGGTTATTGAATTCAGATAGGAGTTTAAAGGCAAAATCCAAAAGGAACACCTCAAAAATTATGGCGGATACCTCTGAAGTTCAATTGTCTGGAAGAGTTTTTGTTTTATTATAAATTCACTGCGCGGGCATTAGGGAAATGGGGATAGACCAGACAAGAGATACAGATACACGAAGGTGATACATTTCCATATTACTTTGCAAAATTTGATACTCACTCCCAAGTCCCAAGACTTTAGAACAGCCATTTTAAGACTCAACTAGTGAAAGAATAAAATGTCAGATAAAGTCCACAAAATATGCGAATCTGTGATACTGAGGCTTAATTAAAGACAGGTTCTGAAATTGTTCCTGAGAGTTGTGGTGCTTTTTTAAGAGAGTTCGGTAAAAGTAATTATGACGCATCAGGCAACTTTCGTCACGCTTTACTTTGAATTGATCTAGCTAGACAATATGGAGAAACATCAAATAAGTTTCTCAGTACACATGCCTCTCCTTTAAGAACTCCAAACTCAGCTTCTTATACAGCAGAACACCAAACCTGCACACGCTAATTGGTGCAATCAGTTTCGCATTTTTCTGTATAAAAAAAGATAAATAAATCACATTGATCGCAGCATCCTTTCATTTCCATAACAAAAACTATATCTACCTAACCAATTTATTGCAAGCTACAAAAATCTGCAAATGGCATGACAACGCGCGAAAGGGAAAAATTACCGCACAGACCACTTTTTGGCATTATATACATCCAAAGAAACCCAAAAATTCCATCAAAGTTCGCCGCAAAAAATGGAAGCCATGAGCGTGGAATTTACGTGCAAAAAAATATGAGCAGCTGCTACAGACAACCGGGTTCTTTACTCTTCCCCATTATACGACCAAAAAACATAGGGACTCATAAAAACACATTTTTATTCCATTTTATGAATGGGTAAGTCCCTCAAAGAAAAACACGCTCCTTCCTCATGGTTATAATATATGTATGTGTATGATAATCATATTTTGGTCATTTGCAAGCATCATCTCATCATCATCCTTAAACCCAGAGTGATAACACGTTACTGTCTCTGTATTGCTTTAAGACTGGCACGTAGATATTTCCTCATTTAAAAACCCATTTACCGGCTTTGGATTGTGTTTTGATTCAAACGAATGGATTTCCATTTCAGTATGGCGGCGGCGGGTGTTAGGACTCGACAGGTAGGCGGCGAGGCGACAGCAGACGGCTAAATTGGAAACGAAAAAATTGTCTACATTTCGTTTTTGGTGCACGTGGACCTCAAGGGCGTAAATAAGTCTCCCGAATGAAGGCGATCACATTTTATATACCTAAGGCGAATAGAAAACGAGCAGTTTTATTTCGTTTCGTTTTATTGATGCCTAAATCTATTTAGGGATGTCTTTTGGGGACGGCCGGCGATAAAAAATATCTGTTACATAGATATTCTCATAAATTTACGTTGCCTTTGAAAAAGGACAAAGTAGTTATGAAGCATATGTAACCATAGTATTTTTTAATTGGGAAAATTCGATTTTGGAAGCCCGTGGTGGCCCTGGTCATGTTGGTTTGGTGGCGTCGTTTAATCTGTTATTACTCAGCCAGTGATGCCAACGCACGTCCAAATGATGAAACTTTATTACTAAACTGTTTGCTCGTCGCTTGGAAACGTTGCACGGGTTGTGTCAGTTTTACGGCAGTCCAGTTGGAATCGTCTCTCGAGTCACTCTAAAATTTGGTGACCAAATTCAAGACATCCGCAGATTTTATGGAACGAATTTTCCGTCGAACTTAGGCCTATAATAGTACGAGATCTAACTGTCTCTGAAGCTCAAAGTTAATGGATATAGATAAAGCCATTTGTTCGATAACGAAAAATCTTCTTTAGCGGCGAGGCGCCTTTTTGGATGCAGCCATTCATTAACAAGCATTTGTTAACAAACAGAATTAAGGTAGATGGGACGATGGGTAGCACTGCATCCACAAAAAGTTACTGTTTGGAGTGGATTTTGGGCCGGCGGCATTCGGCATTTCGTACTTTTAGAAAATGAATCGGGGGAGGCCACCAACCTCCAACCAACCACGGCGACCGCTGGTTAACAATGCTTCCCGATTTATTTTGGCCAAATTGAACGATATGAAGGTAGGCGCCATGTGATTTCAGAAGGACGGTGTTAGGTTTCACACACCAGGCGCCACGGTGGACAGTGTTGCTGATTGCGCGTCTCATAATGCAGTCATTAACAAATAAATGCCAAATAAAAACGGACGTCCAGTGAGCAATGAGTGCAGGCAAGAGGTACAAATCGGCGAGCGTTGCCTTAGGGCGCAAAAACCTCTGAGTGACAGAAAATATCGTAAGACAACGATTTTACTTTCATTCATGAATATGAATGACAACGCAATACGGACAGGGACAGTACCAATCGGATAGCTGTAAGAAGCCTACAAAACTGACTGACGCTGCTACCTGTTATCTGATATATTTAATAAGTAGACTCTACAAAAAGCAAAAGAGAGGGAGAGAATCTAGAGCTTTATCCAAGCGAAGGGTTTGTGACAGGCCGCATCAAGGCTTAATTTGCAATATATAAGCTTTTCGTTCAAGCGCCGACGGAGGATAAATACGACATTGTTGAAAAGGGAAATAAAGATATCTTTGGCAATATTGGTACAGTAGGTACGCATGGGTAGCCTAGCTGACTTCGCGAGGTCGCCCAATGTCTTCGTAATAAACAACCTTTCAATGGCGCTCCACTGACTCAATATGATCATACTAATCACTTTGCAATCAACGGAACGCATGTTTTCTCTATTTTAAGACGCCCGCACATTCAGATATGTCAAAAAGGACTACCTAGTTGCAGCCAAGGTCCATTCCTCACAAGCTATGTATGCTTTGTGAACCAAAAAAAATATGCTTATGGCGTCTTTCCAGCTTCGAACACACGATGAAATAGGCTTCTTTTCATAAAATTCATTCAGCAGATCTCAATACCTGCATTCCCAATACCTAAAACATTGCAAGAGTCAGTGTCCTTTAAGCAAAAGCTGTTGAATTTAAATCAACAAGAGAGCTACACCGCAGTGATCTAGTGGTTAGTGTGTTTGGACTATTAAACCAGCAAGTAACATACGTATTAAGTCGATTTTCAATTGCAGGTCACAGGTGTGCGGTTTTTTATTGATGAGTGCGGTAAGCTTTCGAACTCGTCCCTAAGAGCCCTACTTCAAACATCATGGACTGTGCAGACAGCGTAGCACGTTGTAACGATGCATATCGTTACATATTTTATTTCGACCATTCCGCCCCTCACCCTGAAACACACGAGACCCCCGCATCGGTCTACCATTCGTTGCCATACAACATTACAGTCAGTCGACTGTACCGCCCCCCACACTGATACACACGAGACCCCCGCATCGGTCTACCATTCGTTGCCAAACAACAACTGGCAAAATATTTATGCTCGTGATAGAATTCACACCGGCTCGTTGTTAAAAATACAATGAGACCACCAGCAAAAGCCCAAACGATCGAGCAACATCCCACAGTGAACTCGTACCAATCCAGCGTACCGGTGATTTGTTCCGCAAGTAGTTTGCGAACTACTTGCAATTTTTGTCGCTAACAAGCCTGCGGGTAGTTGGCAAATTGCCGAATCCTCCGAAAGGAAGGTTCGTAGTGCCGGGATAGTCGCAAGACAAACCTGTAGTGCCGAGATAGTCGCAAGACAAACTCGTAGTGCCAGGACAGTCGCAAGACAAACCTGTAGTGCCGGGATAGTCGCAAGACAAACCCGTAGTGCCGAGATAGTCGCAAGACAAACTCGTAGTGCCAGGACAGTCGCAAGACAAACTCGTAGTGCCGAGATAGTCGCAAGACAAACTCGTAGTGCCAGGACAGTCGCAAGACAAACCTGTAGTGCCGAGATAGTCGCAAGACAAACTCGTAGTGCCAGGACAGTCGTAAGACAAACCTGTAGTGCCGGGACAGTCGCAAGACAAACCCGTAGTGCCGGGATAGTCACAAGACAAACCCGTAGAGCCAGGATAGTCGCAAGACAAACCTGTGTATCGCACCCGAAATTTATATTAAGAATCCATTGTAATAAAAATATGAAAGCTTGTAATGGTCTGTAATAAAATCACACTTTACATATATAGAGGTAATAAAGGAAACTCCCCTGTAACCAAAGTTCGTGTTTCTTTGGAAAGGACCCTGGCGATCCGACGAGCTAACCTCAGCCCAGACAAAAAGCACATCACAACGTGCTTCATATTTCAACGACAAAGAGTCAAATTTGCTTCCTCTACGCTAGTTTTAAAAAGTCCGAACAACAGCTGCTTAGTCATCCACAGCTTCCCTCATTGCAATCCATCATAACAAAGGCAATCACCGAACTACATTAGCGTTAATTTGGCGCACTATATCCCCCTTGCAATGCTGCAGACAACAAACGAAATCCGATTTGGGTCGTTCGCATCATTGATGAGAGTTACCCTCGACCGGTATATTCACACAATTCTGGACCAACAACAGCCCATAAATTGAATTGATCTTTGTCCGTTTGCTGCGATGGGAACAAATTCTCTCACGACCTCACCAGGGAAAAGAATCGGTCCACCGATATGCATCTTGAGCAAGCGTCACGCGATAGATCTGCCTCTATCCGGCCGGCAAACTTCACAGATTCACTTTTCGACATCGTGCCGATCTTAAATCACACGACTCTTTGACAAACTACGGTGTCGCAATCGTTGTCGGATGGATGAAGTAAAAAAAGAAAACCTCGCTAGCACCCCCCAGAGAAAACTATTAATAGTTCAACTCCATGGCCAACATTTATCTAGGTTTATCTGGACAGTTTGTCCATCCAATTTGCAATCCACTCACGCACACTAGCATATATCAGTCCTCATGCATCGCCATGAAACACTGCTGAGATGATGAGAAATGCAGAAATGTGCGTCTGGTTCGTCGTGGAGCCTATTCCAACGAAACTCGGTTGCAGCGTTCCACTTATCCCATAGCAAACTGTAATAACAATTTTGCATTTGCATTTAATTAACGAGTGAGGGAGGGAACTTTGTTGGTCCAAAATTAAAGTTGGCACACATTAAATTGTGCCCCATATGAGGGCGGGCGCACCCGCACACCATGGCTAGTGTCAGGAACTACGAGTATATGCAGTAGTGCTATACATGCCGTATGTGTATGGTAAATAATTACCACCCGTAGCGTTTACTACGTGCGGGTGCGATTTACAATTCCGCACCGGATAAGCACCAGAGGTTGAGTCTTGTTCTCTGTGAATGAATTTTGTGAATAGATACGTGGATTGGGCACCGAGGTGGTTGGGTTATGGCTTGGGCTTGCGATTTAGTATTACGACACTGCTGCAACTGGTTTAGGAATAGTTTGCAAGTTTAATTGCTTCTAGTTGGATGGCCTGGAGTGCATGTGTGGTTTATAGTTGCGACCGGTAGTAATGCTCGTATAGAAAAGGAGTATGGCATTTTGCATAATGGCAAAACCTTGTAAGGACATGGAATTTCAGGTCTCAGTGCTGTTGTTTGCCATTAGGACTCTAGCGACGCGATTAATGATCAGTTGGAATGAGTCTCTGTCAAAAGCACTGGGATTCAATTCACTTAAGACTTAACTTAAGAATCACCACAGGATGCGTGTTTGTAAAGCAGAAATCATATTCATGTTCCTTTTGAGGATACATTTGATATGACGAATGTTGCGCAGTGATGCCAGATTACAAGATATATATCAAGTTTTTTGAGCTTCCAAATATGTACAAGACTTTACCTCAAATTCATCAAATTTCAAGATTTCTTACATCAATAATTTTCAATTTAACTAATTAAAACAACTTTTTCTAATGAAGACAAACGTTTTCCATTAATTCCATTATTATGTGACTCCAACAAAGTCCATGCACAACTTCAGTTTTACTAACCTAAAGTAAGAAAATTATTTGACAAAATAACTGAGGTAACATGTTTTTGCATAACAAAATTACAGTAGTCAAAACAGTGGTTGGAAGCTTCGCATATCCAATCTTTAAAGATTTTATTTTCAATATCGCTTCCACATTACTCTGCAAATGTTGAAAGAATATTTTCTGCCGTAAATTTTGATAAAACTAAAATTCGTAGTCGTTGAAATATAGAAACAATTAAAAGTTTAATCTTTTGAAAGGATTTATTGCGCTTTGATATGATCTTGATATAAGCAATGAAATTTTAAATAAATTCTTAATTCAAATCGGTTTAATTAAATAAATAGGTTCAACCATTTCAAAAAGCAATAACATTAAAATATTGGAATATTTTTTGAAATATTTGAAAAATGCTTCAACTTATACCGCGGTACTAATAATCATTTTTAGTGTCCAGACTAATTTTTTCGAGCTCACAATGGCGAAATTTTCCTTACAAAACTGCATATTGTGATCTAGGAAATATTTAGTGTGAAGGTTAAAAATGATTATTAGTAGGGCCCATACTGTTTATATTCGCATTCACCTCAAGTGCATCACTTAGCCTAAAAAATTCATTCATTCTATACCTAAGGAAAATGTATCGAATGTATCGAAAACGACAATCGATAAATTATTATTACGAAAAGCTTTTAGCTCATTGAAAAAGAGTCCTCCCTTTTCCTCTTAATTTTAAAAAAGGGCCGACAAATGAATTTGTTATTATGAAACAAGTGCATTTTTATATTCAAAAAATTCATTTGTGATGTTAACTAATTTTTAATTGTCGATACAATGAACGCGTTTGTTAATTTTAAAAATGCTCTTGTTTAATAATAACAAATTCGTTTGTCCTATGATTTAATTCGTTTGTCCTATGATTTAACGAATTTGTTTCTGTTGCTACATAGAAGAAACACATTCGTAAAATTAATGAAAGGGTTCGTATATATAATACGAAGGCGTTTATAAATACAAAAATTGCATTCGAAATATTTACACAATTTTATTTGAAGCTACAACGAATGCGTTTGTAAAATAAAAAAATTTCATTCGAGTAATATGCCAATGGTCACATGCAAAATATTTACAAAGGCTTTTGTCGGCAATTATTTCCTTTAATGCAATAATTAAGTCCTTAAAAAAGCAAAATCATAACATTTTGAGAAAGAACCCCTTCAAGATGGGCGCATTGTACGCTTGTGAACGGACAAAGCTATTTCACCTTTAGTGAGGCGCATTAGCGATTATTTGTTTCCAAATCGGATCGATATCGAACTGAAAAATAGTATAGCACAACATCCACTACAGCCTTCAAATTTGGGGCCCAACGGAAAGTATATATATATTTGTCATAGTTTTACTTATATTTTAAGTAATGAACTCCAAAATACACAAACTAGCTCCGACTGAAGATCTGGAAGTGAACTATTTTTTCTTTATTCGCAATTATTGTCGGCAGCTGCTCTATAGTGATCGAAAATTCGACAAGAGCAAAACATTGAGATATGAATTAGTTACATAGTTGCCATCCAAGTGCAGAGTTTAGTTTTAATGATTTGTCGAAATGTTTTTGTTATCAAAACAACAGCCAACTCAAGACAGTTTTCGAAAACCCAAATATTGCACAAATGTCTGGAATTAGAAAAGAACTGCACGCCACAACTTTGATATAAAAATATGAATCGAAGTCTTTTATGTAAAAATGGTCAGCCATTAATGCCAGGCGCTAAGGGGGATTTCATGAAGTCCGATAAATATTCAGTTGCCAGAGATGCTCACCCTGTATGTATGGAATTTTTATTGAGACTTCAAAAATTTTTACATAAGATTTCGATTTACATAAAGAATGAAATAAAAAAAAAGCCGACTTGGAATTGGTCTGGCTGTCACAGAAGTGCTTAAAGGGAAATTCTGCTTAACTTAGATGCTAACCCTAAATCGCAAGTATTTTAAACCACTTATATTGCGGACGCCCCATTTAAGGCTCATGGTTATTCCGACTAAGTGACCAACCGCACGAGTTGAGTAGGTATACAATACATAGATCTTATGACATTCGTCCCAACAACATAATCGAAGCCTAACATACTGACATTGCAAAATCATATCATTCATCGTTGTCCCACTTTAATTGCCGCGGTCAGAAATTTTGCTACAACAGAATAAAAATAAAGAAACAAAGCTATTGTGAAATTACAACCAGTAAATGTATAAATATATTCGGTCGACCAATTAAAAAGTAAACATAAGCTGATGTATTGATTATGGGTAATATAAGCTTCATCAATACTGCTGGATTGCAATAGTCGACTTTTGGATTCTTTTGACATTCAATGAACTCAAGAACTGCAACTTGAAATAGAGCGCAGTCTTATATAGGGAAAGCGGGCGAAATTAAAGAAATAAATCATTATGACATAAATTTGACACAGTTGAGTCCTCCTAACTGAAACAGAAATTGGCCACAATTATTTGTGGTATTTTCTCTTAAGTGATAATTGAAAAAAAAAAAAACTCTGGCAAATTTTGTGTTTCAGTTGAGAGATGTTTTGTCCCGTATCGTATGCCAGATAAGCGGAGTCGACAGCAATTTAATCAGTAAGATGCCAAATAAAAGCAAAAATAATGAAAAAAGTAACATATTCATTCTTCTGCTCCTAGTCTGCTGTATTTTAATCTTTTTCCTATACATATCTCTTCTGTCCGAGCTACCCCTTCTGTCGATTTTTCGTTTCATTCAAGTTTGGTATTGCTGTGCAACGAGCCATAAGGAGTTTCAAATACAAAAAAAATAAAAACAATTAAAAGCAAAGCCTGTTAAATAGGGTCAGATCAGGTTTAGGTATATTTGAAGGTACGAGAGAGCTTTGACAGCCGACTTTCGAACATAGCATTTACTTTTCTGTACATGTCCTAGTGTTGCAGTTAATGACAAAACTGAAGATTAAATTTGAATTTTGGAATTTTCCTTGAGATTCTAACGACTTTATTAAAATAGAAAAAAAAATTAACTTCACAAATACAAATACAATCTATAGCTCCAATTGCACTTGAAAATTGGATTTTTGTTTGCCAAATAGCTTGTTGATGTTTCATTTCTTCATCAGGTGCTGGGAATGGGGTCATTAATTTTTCGGTTAAGTAAAGCTAAATGAAAAACACACACAGCGGGACATTTTTGATGAAAATTTTATTTCATTATAAATATTGGACTTTGTCATTAAATGTGAAAAACAATATCACTGAAATGACCGCCTCTGATGAAAGATTCGCAGCATGCGATTCTTTTGAGGTAATTTTTAACCACTGTAATGTTGGTTTTTAATTCGTCTAGCGATCGGGAATTATTCGCGTAAACACGGTGTCAAATCGCATGATCTTGCTGGGCATTTGACCTCGCCAAAACGTTAAAATAACGCGACCAGGAAACTTCACACACAATAAAGCGTAAATTGGTCGTGTTGTGTGGCTTGTAACTCCGTCTTGTTGGAACCAAATATCGTCCCATGGTCTTCAATCGCCGACCAAAATAAAACCGCTTATAATTCGACAATATCGCTCCGAATTAATAAATCCATAAATTCGGATCATCAGCAACACTTGCACTTGCAGCAGCAATATTTTCGACTGAGCGTGCATTACGATGATGCACAGGCCTTACGACTTAAGTATCGTTTCCACTCTCTTTAAATTTCTTCACAATTTTACCGATTGCTTGCGTTGTCGGTCGATTATGACGACCGTAATCATCGCGTAATGCACGAAATGTGGCTACGTTTGAATCGCACCTCTTTGGAAGTAAGTTTTTAAATAATAAATAATTTTAACGCGTTGTTCGATTGCTAAGCGATCTATTATCGTAAATGGCAAAACATTCAACTAATATTATAACACTTCAAATGACAGCTGAGTTTGACAGGTGTCAAATTCCAGCGCTACCAACTTGAAACCACGAAATGAATGACCCGTATCATCGGATTGTTGGAAATATTTGTTGCCACACTAGCCAATTAGTAAAAGAAGAACAGATAATTACCTAGAGGATTTTGAACTTTCGACCTAAAAGCCCAGATCTCCTTTATACATTAGAAATGATTCTGTCTAAACATTTTAAGCTGAAAGAAATATTAGCCAAATAGTCCGCAGCACATACAATTGCTGTATTTCGTTTTTTTTTTTTTTTTGTTTTGCAGAGACAGAATTCAACAGAACTATTTATAAACAAATCATTGAAAATTCACAAAGCTTATATTGTTTTATGTTAAAAATGTACGTATAAAATAACAAAAAAATATTATAATGACAGACTTGGATTTCCTTTTTTTATTCATACCACCCTAGGAATGTTTTTGCACTAATGCAACAATGTCCAGTCCGAGAACTTTAATCTTCCACAAATCTGTTTTAAAGTTTTTACTGATATGTACACAAATGTTTACCGCAACCGTGTTCTTGTAAGGTCTTAATGCAAGACGTGATTACCTGAAAATGTCAAAAGAAATAGAACAAACGATTAGAAAATTTAAAAAATAATCATAAGGAAAAGAAACAAATTTTGTTTAGGGATTTACAACAAAAAAACGAGAAACAAGTAATTACATACGAGTACTTTCGGAAGTGAATTTTCAAGGAACTTTGGCCCAACTTTCTCAGAAAATAAGGACTCAACTATTAGAAACTCCTACTCATCGGAATCAAACGATGTAGAATGTAAATAATGATAAATGCTCTACCCGTGGTAAAATCTAATTAGGCAGTAAATACATTTTGATTTATCCTCTTTTTTTGGTGTTGATAGAACACCTTCACCGATTTGTGATAAATTGACTGCCAAAAAATTACAAAGAACCTTTTCAGAATACATGCCACCCACTCGTAGTTATATTTCGTGCACTGACAAATGTGAGATAATCGGTTTCAGTGTGCGCACTTCCAGCATTTTTTCTCTCCGATTCTTTACAATCCAATTTCAGATTTTATCCTCAATGCCACTTAATGGGATTATTTCCCACCAGATCTGTTAATCTAAAAAAATCATTTTAGGTTCTACACGTTAACACATAATTCACCTTAGGTGTGGAATTATCTTCGTAAGCTGGTTTATACCGTCATTTTTTACAACAATCTGCTTAGATGACTGATGGATGGTGAATGGATTATCGTTAAATTGAATCTCTCAACTCATCCAATTATAGAATAAACTGTCGTGAATTTTAATTAATACTTTTTAGCGTGTTCCTTTCTTTAAGCAATTTGTAACCGACATCAATTGTCGGCGATACATAATATTCTACAATTGCGATCAGTGATGTGCCCTTGGTCGGATTTAGCCACATTTGTATTTAAGCGTATTTACACTACAGTGTGTCTCACAGATAAAGTGGTTCGAATTTCCGATCGACCTGTACGAGTGCTCGTATTTACACAATATTGAATAGAACAGAGAGGACGTCAACAACTTTATCAAAAATGTTTTCAACATCTAAGGACTTCTTCTTCATTCTTCTCTTAAGCTTGCTGGTACTGGTACTTGGAGGAGGCTGAATCAAACCAAAAGCTGAGACATAAAACAACAAATATGACAGTTTATACCACTTTGTCACAAATGCTTTCTAGCTTCAGGTTGAATTGGAGCAAGTCACACTGACTTATTTTAGTGAGCATAAGGGGTACTTTGCTTTGTTTTATTGTATGCCAGAATGCTGACCGCGCTCAATTTAATACAAAAACGTCTACAAAGAAAAATTTATAGGGCCAGTTTAGCAAAGTAGAATCACCGTCTTCACTTTATATTTCTAACAAGTTGTCGTATGATCGGAATATCCTGAATTAAGACGTATTTACACATGGATAATACAGATATTGAGCTTAAAATCCACTGGGATATGAACAAATATTTGTGCAAAAAAAGGTTTCATGCTTTTGAACATCCGCCCCGTTCCAGTTTGCATCTCATTTTGCCGAACATACTGTAAAATTGATGCTTAATTGGTTCATTGTTATAATGCGTAATGGATTGATATGACAGAAATAACATGTGATTGTTAAAACTCAAATGGCGAGTGATGGCGTTGTCACTTATCTGTCAGGCGATTTTTACATCAGTGTCGAACAAAAAATATGAAACGAATTAATTCTCTTTTATTTTAGCTGGCACACTTCTTTCGTCGCTTACTGTCAATTGAGTGGAAATTAATCAAAGTGAAATATGTATGTCTATATATACACACACATTGAAACAAGCCAAATGATTAATTAGCATCATAAACAACATGAAAACTAATTATGAACGAGTTCAATATTTGCTGAGATGGGACTATGGTTGTGTATTTACATTTATGTTACAACGGTAGTGCAGGTAAGGGTTATTATTCGACGATAGGGTTTATATTGGGCTATTAAACGTCATCCAAATGGGTGTTATAGTAATGGACTATGGATATTATTTTAATTATTTTAAGAGAATCTCTGTCCAGTTTGGATTAAATTTCGTTAGTGCGATGGGTCGTAAACTTGTGTACGAAACAAAATACCAAATAAATAAAAGCCACATTAGGTATTATTTAATTTGCTTAGATCTAACATTTGATTTGTCATTCACAGCTATTATTTAATTTCATTGTTTAATGAATTTTGTCAGCAGTTTAAGTACAGGGTAATACCAAATGTAATACCTTTTTTTTACAATTTTTTCTTTACCTATTTTGCAGATTGATTTTTAGATTGAACAAAAATGGATAACTGGGAAACTGAAACAAGAATTTGGATTGTCCACCGATATCACGCACTCGAGTCCTAAGTTTCGGTTCAAAGAGAGTATAGACGCATGTTTGGCGACAATCAACGGGCAGGGGGGAATTATTTTTAAAACTAATTAAGCTATATTTAATTAAATTGAATGAGCTTTAACATGAATAAAAGAAAAATTAATTCCATACGCTGACAAAAAAAGTTATTTGAGTTTCTTAAGGCTGGGTGGCTAGGGTAGACGTTTCTGCGCCCCGTAGTTTCTCGCAGCTCTTAAGAGATAATCGACCGGAGTAAACGGTTTTCAATAGTTAGTAAATAGCCGCAGGTAGCTATTGAAGCACAATTTCATTTTTCGACCTTGATATTGCATAAAGTACCAAAAACCACCTTTTTTGGGTGTTTTTTTCTGCGCCCCGGTGGGGCAATCCCTAGATCAAACATTTTTATTTTTTTTATGATTTGCTTTTGTTACCAATGAACTGCTCGAGGTAGCTATTGAAGCACAATTTTGATTTTTTGTGCTTACCATCTTAAAACTGCAGGTTAATATTACTAAAAGCAAACAATCTTTGTGGAGGAACAAGGAACTATTTTCTCAATCTGTAAAAAAGAGAATGGGCTTTGCATATTTGTATGTCTGCTCAATGAATAAAAAATTGATGTTTAGTTCATAAAATAGTTAAATTCGAATTTTGAAAATTTTACTATTTTACTGCATTCTGAATTTTGTTTCAGAGTTTACGCACACTTATGCAATGTAGTTCACAAAATATCCGACATGGCGTTATTCGATTTTTCTCTAAATTTACTCTCTATTGAGAATATATAGTTTGCAGATTTTCGCTCACTAGAGCTCCTTGAACAAAAAATGACAAAAATTTGTTTATTTCGTTTTGTTTGGGTTTCTGATAGATACATACTATTATTCTTGCTGTTTGATAAAGTGAAGAAAGCAACAATGAGATAAATTTTGATAATCCGAGAAAAATTTATGTGAGAGTGGGTGGGGACTGGGTGATGACTTTGTTGTTGTTGATGTGTTTGTAGGAGTTTCAAATATTATTGTTTTATACATATTTCCTTGGAAAAGGCAAACGTTCAATATTTGTGTTTTTATTTAGATATTCTGAAATAATTTGCTTACTATTTTCTACTGTTACGAGTTCAGATAATTGAAAAAAATAGCAAGATGCCGAAAGTGTTAAAAATAAAAACACATTCATTTGGCTTTAAAATATTAATTATTTTTGCTTTATAAATTCAAAATAAAATAAATAAAATTGGTAATGTAATTAAAACATGCCTGTATAGTGCATTGTCAACACTAATACAAAGTGAAAATGGTATTATTGTCGAACGGTGTGGACTTTTTATTGCCCTTCATCAGCTAGAGACTTAATAATTATGGAAGGTGTAGAAAAAGAAATTAATTGTTTGAAAATAAATTATGAACATCTATTTGAAGCTAAAAGACTCAAAAACTTTTTTTTTTTTAAATTTAAGAGCAAGTTCATATTACCAAGAGATAATTTAGCTTTCCAGTGTTTGGGCCCTATGATTTTGTGTACTTATTTACTAAAATTAAAAGAAGATGCATTCTGAGAAATGTAAATGCAAAATCCGAGAAAATCTAAGGCATATACAAGTATCGAACACCTAAAAAAAACAAAGTCCATAAGTAAATTTCTGCTTAGATTAAATGCCCTGTTTGATTGTTCTTGTTTTTTTAATCTCCTTTTACATTGTGCTGGTAGAGATGCTCAGTATGACTTTCAGATGTAAAAAAAATCACCTTATTTCTGTAAGCTGTCTGGTTAAAAAGCATATAAGCTTAAAAGTATTACTAACACTTCCCATCCTGTTTCTTTCCGCTCGACATTAGACTCCTAAAGAAAAACCGGTATAATCCAATAATCGGTAAAAGTGATATGGAACTGACTACATAATACGTACATTATATTAGGCTAGAATATTTTGGTGAATTGGAGTTTTTAAATACGAGTACCTAGGTATAAAATGACTAAGGGAAGCTCTGCTTTTCTAATTGGCAGATAACAAAACTGCTTAACTTGCTAAGCATTAGCGTGACTTAAATTAGACTGCAAGTTCACAGTTGATATAATAAAACACGTAATAACATATCGAACATATCGTTTTTAGTTCCCAAAAATGTGTAGATTACCCACATATCATTAAATTAATGTAGTGTAATTATGTATCGCCTTAGAAGTACAGAATACTAACAGCCATATACTTCGATTGTCTCACAAAGGCCGAAACGTGCAGTTAAAAAATTTATACAACTTTCAGCTAGCTAAAATTTAAGAAAAGTTCTAATAATATTAGCGGTAAGAAAGATTGTGCAACCCCTTGGTATAGAATTCCGTGAAAGGACAATAATAAATACATAAATGAATAGTGTATTATCCTAGGCTAGGTTCGGTGGGCGTTTCGCATAGATTCTAAGTTTAACTATACAAGAAACCCATCCCAGACCCGCAAACAAAGCAAAAGCTACAAACAAGCCAAAACCAATTTTATACAAAAATATAAATTATTGAATCTTGGATACATATCTTGAAAAGTAGAAAATTTGCTATTGGATTTGTACGTAATTCGTAGAAAACTAGATATCACACACACTAACATTTTCAGTCTATTCAGACAGAGTTTGCAGCTCAATACAGCTAGCCTATCGCCCTAGGCAGCCAGCTTGTCCTTTTTGTTTTTGTTTGTTTTGATTTGTTTTGATTTTTTGTGCAGCGAATTTTTTGTTATTTTTATTTAGTGAACGTTGAGCGAGTTCTCATTTTACAGACTCTGTAGTCACAAATGTGATCTTAATGCGGGAGGGTGTGCTCGGCTATTTGAAATTCTGTGCACTAATACATGTAAGCATGTTTACATGAGCTCGAAGTTCATAGCTGAGGGACACCCACTCTTAATGTAGGAATATTCATCAGCCTCCCTGTATGAAATAAATAAAATCAAATATCTATAGCTGCAGTACTCTCCGGATATAACCAACACCCTTTTAATAGCAACAAATTATTTATTCAGTGTTGCCATCCTATGCAATACCCATGCGCAGCGCATGTGCTTTTATCCGAGGAGTGCTGTTTGAATATTTTTTTGTTTTAATCTTTATGCTTGTCGTTAGAAAGAATCGTTGTATAGTTATTAAAAAGGGCTTTACTTCTTGCGGTTAACCTATAATGAAGGTTAAGGTTAACGAAGGTTCAGAAAATAGAGCCTTATGGTGGGAAAGTGAAATTGATGGATCTCTTTGAATAATTCACGACAAAGATGGCATCATATCGGCAAAGAAGCAACATTCTTGGTCGCCCACGTTATCTATTTGAGAATATGTGAAAGTTGTCTTAAAAAAAGAACAGAATAAGCTTATCACACTAAACTGATGGGCTACCCTAGCCAATTTTTTTGTACTTTTCAATTAAAAATCAAATCTTGAACGGACTGATGGCTCTATAGTTTTGCAACTTCGCAACACTGTTTCAAAAAAGACTTGTTCTCAATCAAAACTAGCCTACAGCAAGTTGGTAAGGCCAACACTTAAACCAATCAATAGTATAGGTTAGGTTGAGTGGAGTTGTGATATCGTCACAAAAGACCAGGCACCATAGCGGGCCCCATCCCCAGGAATCAATAGTAGATACTGTTGGAAAATCACTGCACGGCAAAGCCTCTCGCACAAAAATACAAAAATATCCTTACTATTGAGAGGCCATAATCGAACCTGGGAAACATACAGGTAAATGAAAGCCTTAGTCGAACAATTATTGCTCTTTAACACGATGAACTTATGTATTCAAGACTTCGCTGTCTCATGCTTGATAAGCCTGCTCAACGTGGATCAACTATCGCTACAGCTATAAATATTTTACACACAATCGAAGTCATATAAATAGCTAAAAATCGGGTGCGCTTTGGAAATTTCTGAATGTTTTGTTAAGTAAACGCCCCTAAAAAGTGGGCGTGTATATAGCTCAAAACGGTTTATTCACAGAAAATAAAAATTCCTCTTATATTCTGTGAAGAATTGAAAAGCTTTCGTATTTCAATACTTATATTTATTTCGAGCTGCTTATGGCTTAAAAAGTGGTTTGCTGAAATGTGGGCGCATTAGGGCTACCGTGCTAGACTACTGAGCGAGGGGTCATATTTGCCCCACTTCTCGCGAACGTCTGGCAAACATTTGAGAGCATCATTGTACTTAGAAAGACGACTCGGTAAAAAATTGTAGGCCGTTAAAAAAATGTAGGTTCCTCAAACGATTCGTTATTAGAAGCTAGATTTATGCTTATGTATACGAACCATCTTTACAACTCTATAACCCCAAACCTTAGCCGATCATTTTATTTACATCTGCGAGTATTGAGTAATGGACATTCAATCCATAGCTGATTTTAAAGACGAGTAGTGGATGAGTTGTCTGTTGACCAAATGACACCGGGTTTAGATATCTCATACACACTACAAATTTTATTACTCTATGACGTTACATATAAAAAGTGCAGTCTGGTATACAAATTTATAACAAAAGTTATAAAAGGGAAGACATTTTTTGTAAATAGACGCGAACAAGTTCGAATGGAAACCTTAGTTAGGTACAGACACAGGAGCTCCGAATGGAATAATGGTAAAACTCGAGTATAAGCCTTTAAAAATCATAGGTTTTCTATGTGAGATGTGTGAGTGAATCTACCATCAATAAGGATACTTGAGATCTGCGCCGCCATTGTAAGCAGCAAGCGTTTACCGACGAAACACACTCAAGTTTTATTAGCGAGTTTAATCGGCACGTCTCGAAATCCTGCAGAAATACCCGAGTCTTGCCTTTCATGATGAAAAGAAATTGCGAGCATATTGAAGGCTTCCATTTCATGACTATTGACATGATCAGAACTATTCATAACTATTGAATCGGGACCCTTTCACTCCATTTCGCTCCATTTGATAAGTTCCTCTGACTAACGACCTGCAAATGGGGCGTAAGGACCGCGGACAAGTGATTTATGTTTATTTATTCTCATTTCTATAGCCCCCAAACTGTAACCATATTGGGATGCAGATCAGCAGAGATGAAGGCTCTTAAGACACACATCCATCTAAAATCTGATACAACCCCCTCGCCAAATTTGCGCCTACCTTCACCAAACCCACACTAAGTATCTTTCAGTGTCTGACTGTCATAGGGGGAAAAAAATGTACCCAACAACCACAGCTACTCTGTCAATCAACTCAATTTAAACAAATAAATGTGCAGCAACTTTTCAGGACATCCTCGCCTTGGCCTCAATAATTCCACTCTCAGTCTCCGTTTCACTGTCACATTTGATTTATTTGCGACCAATTTGCGATCATAACATAATTTCGCCATCAAAATCAGTTTTCGCTAAATTGAGCGCACTGCAGGTCGGCTCGTCCATTGTTTCAGAGCTCGGCTCACGTGCGTATATATGCAAATTTTAGTCAAGAACTGATTCCGTCACTTGAACTTTAGAAACCGCCTCTTCGCTGGGACAGCAATTGAAGAACCCAGCCCCGGCAAATAAATTGATACCGATTGTGTTTGCTAAGTAGTGACGACCGGGCAGGCAGGCAGTCAGTCTTTTGTCGCTTAAATAGCTTCCAATTTATATCAATTTACGTGACATGACACCGTCTTGTGTACTCTGGAGGTCGGTCCTCTATATTATGCAGTTCTATTCACCTACGCGACCGGCGACGACGACGTCGACGACAACGACTGCAATCTATGCTCTCAATTAGTACAGAGTCAAGAGTGGGACCGAGTGCGGGAGGCCTAGCTGTTGGTCGCTGCCTCCACCACCTTCCTCCTCCATTGGTGTGCAATAAATTTACATTAAACGCGATAATTTTCATGTAATTTAGATCGCATGCGACTTCCTTTTGATAAAGACGAACGCAGACCCTCTGTCTCCAAGGTCTACCTATATCGGTGGAAAGCGAAATGCATTTGTGTTCGCATTCGCATTCGGTTTCGGATGCGTGGACTCATCAAGCCCACAGAAAGCAAAACAATTCGCTGATTTGCAACGTGGGTTGGTGGCGATGTTCTGATGGTGCATCCGTAGCACTCGCACACACGTGACTGCCATACGAATTTGGCGGTGAAAATGTGCGCAACCAAATGGCGCGTAGGATGTTAGTAGGGTATTGGAAAGCAATATCGCCTGCAGAGCAGAGGCGAACGTGGTACTTGGATGTTTCGTGAATTAATTTTCAATTTTGCAGTTTTGCAATTTTTCGCCATTCATTGTGGGGCGGCAGACAGGCGCGTCATTTCTCGAGCAGCAAGTTTTTCCGAGGATTTGTAGTGGTATGGGCAACTAACCCACTCCTTGGTGATGGTTTTTTTTCGCTTATAATGCAACTCTCGCGGGAGAACTTGTTGCGAGCATCATAGACTTGTCGACGCTAGCCGTTGAAATGAAGTCGAATTGGTAATTATTTTTTATGGCGTTGCCGTGGCGTGTTTTCTTGTGTCTGGTTTGACACTTGGGTTTGATGTTATATTTTGCTCCTCTAAACTAGATCTTTGTGAAGATGCCCCTTGGACAAAACAAAGCCCGAATGCAGAGATAAGATGACAAAATGGGAAAGCACTGGATGTTGACAAGCAGGTCAGTGAAGGGTGAGTTTTGGTCCCCTCAACTTCAACCCCGACCGACTTCAATTTGAAGTTACTCGGAGTTCAAACAGTTCTGTCTCCCGTCCTTTTCATAACTTATACGGACTGTGGATATGTACAGCAGTGGGGAAGATATTTCTGATCGCTCTTCGTGGTTTGCTCAGTCGTCCTTGGGTCCTACTAGATTTAACTTAAGCGCGCTCTTGGAAGGTTTGAAGCCGTCTGTGTTGAAGCTAGAGAGTTGGCAAAACTGAAGGCGGTTATAAAGTGGTAGTCGCCTTTAGAAAGCCTGGGGTCAAATTCTGAACATACGTTTTCGTGCGCACGAATGATTTGCACTATGATACGCAAACAAATTTCTCCGTGCACACGGAAACGACTTAACGTTTCGTCTTACAGCATCTGACCTCTGATTTTCAATGTGTTCTGCATTAAAGTAAGGCCCTATTGAAACAGGTGGAGAAGTTTATGTATTTTTGGATGTATTCACAACCGATGGAAGGAGCAATGCTGACAGAAACTCCTCCTTCTCTATAAACCACAGTGCTCGGCATAAAATTCGTCCCAAAAATAAAAAATCACAAAAAACTAATGATTGCCTATCGTACCTATATGGAGATGTTGCGCCAACTATTGGTGTGTCCATCGTATATTCAACGCTCTCAACTACAGGTGGCGCTAAAGTAAATTATGGCAGCTTTAAGAGCCAAATTTTTAGCAAGCAAATTATGTCTGGAATTCTGACAGCGGGACACTAGCGTTATAAATGAGCTTTGCTTTTGAGGAGACCGAATCCGAAATAATAGGACAGATTTAAAAAAATGTTAGGTAATCAAAAAAATTATGGCAAAGCAATAGGGGTTTTTCAACAGGGAAGCTACAAAAATAGAGCGACAGGGACATCAAACGACGCCGAACTTCTAGCCGATCTTTTGACATTTCTCTTCAGTAAGGTTTGCCATTTCATGATGGAAAGATATAGGTACGAGCCAACGAGTCGAAATTATTAAAATTTACTGCCGAAATTCGGAGTCAGTGGCCTCAACGTTAAGAGCGCAACGTCCAAAAAATCATCTTCAGCGATGAGGCTCATTTCTGGCTGAATGGCCTCGTCAATAAACAGAATTTGCGGTATTGGTCAGGCAGCAATCCACACGTACTCCATGCATGAGTCATCATTGCATCCCGAAAAAAATACGGTTTGGTGTGGTTTATGGGCCGGTGGCGTCATTGGGCCGTACTTCTTCCGTGATGATCAAGACCGGCACGTTCCTGTGAATGGGAATCGCTACCGTTCAAAGACAACAAAAATATTTTTGGCCCAATCACAATCAATTTATTGGAAACCAAGTTTGGAGAACGTGTTATCTCACGAAATAGTCCAGTCGCTTGGCCGCCTCGGTCGAGCGATTTGGCGCCGTTAGACTATTTCCTGTGGGGCTACGTCAAGTCTATGGTCTATGCCAACAAGCCAGCGAATAAAGAATTTCATTGATATCCAAACCGTTTTTGTTTTATAAAAACTTGTGTAGCGCTCTTATTGAAAAACCCTTTACATGCGGGAGTTCATCGCATCTTTGATTTGTCTCATATTGCCGAAAGGTCGATTTTCTAACAGCGCCGTAATCGGTTCGACACAAAAAAAGTAGGTAGGTATAATTAAAAAAAAAAACGAACGACCTAAATTACCTACTAGGTATCTACTTTTGATAATTGTGACATTTTGACACATTTCGTGACAGTATTACAGTCGCTTCTGGCTCGTTTAACGTCGGGTTGTCTTTGATGTAAGCAGATAACTTAGCTCATAGTCGAGTCGAACCTCACATTTTCTCTTGCTTGATACTCCTTAACAAATGTTTGAGAAATGACGGGAAGATGTGAACTAAGGCGATCACATTTGACAATGTAGCAGCAAGCTTAAAGACAGTTTAATATTTGACAGTAGCGAACAATTAAGGTCCATTTGAGGGTCCCACGCCTCGAAATGGATATAAAGAGTCTTTCATAAGCGACTTGACAACTTCAAACTTTCATTGTGAACGCAACCACTGATTACCGAACTGTCAATGTCTTCTCCGACAGACTATATCTTAGTCTCTCTAGCGACAAAACAGATCTGGCCAAAGCTGGATCTAAAACGTTCTAGATCTCCTTTGACGGGAAGCATATCAGTGCTACTATAGGTGTCATCACAGGACACTGTCTCTAGTCATAAATGTTTCGATAGTAATTAAAGTGAACACTTTTTTTTGAAACATCTCAAATAGGTAGTTTGCATTTTATTCAAAAATAAGGACTTGACCTTAATGAAAGACTCTTACATAGATTTCGAGAGATGTTCGAATCAGACAACCATTGTCAGGTCCATTTTCTTCTCCCTACTCTGAAAATCGATAGTCGGGTCTTTCGAAATGAAGACAGTTAAAATAAATGTAACGACAGCAAAATGTTCCGTCCTGTTGCAAGAGTGAAGAAACATCCAGTTCGGTTTGAAATCCCCAAACTCCTCCAACTATTTCCCTTTCCCACATTGATGTCACAAGATGTTCAAACATCAATCACAAACTGTTTGTTGACATACGACTACCATCCTCATCACCTAAACGTCGCGTCACGTCATTCCCTCCATCACAATATCTGTGTAGTTTGTAAACAAAATAGATCCCTAACTTGCTCGATTATATATTTGATTAATTGTTGAAAAATTGTTTCGAAATCCCTCAAAACTCGTCAAAACTATAGATGCTTCAACAAAACGGCAGACACCCATCGTTCGCATGCCGACAGAAACATAAAGGCGCAAATAACATTCGCTCATAATTTCCTACATTCACGAATGCGAATGTATCTCAAAGCGATTAAGATGCCATATTTACGGATACATCCTCATTCCAGACGAAGAGCCAAGAAAGCAGGAAATTATTTGTTTTTACCCCAAAATCACGATGTGAGAATAATTCCCAACCCAAACACACACACGCCGCGGGGCAGTCGCCTATAGAACTTTTATTGCGCAATTCCGAGTACGGACTACGGAACGGACGCACATACCTACATACGAACAGAACCGACATTCTCGCGAGGCAAAAATTGATCAAATCTCGCATTTCCATGGAAATGAGAAAATAATTTTCCAACAGACAGCACACATAAAAATAAAAATAAAAACACAATCGACAAAAGGGGGAGCAGTGCGCACAGTGGTGATGGCGAAAATACGCGACGACGACGATGGGCCGTCATCAAAGGGGGACCAACATCACTTCATGTTGGATGGGTTGCTGGCTAGCAGCAGCGATTGATGGGATCGTTCTATGGTTCCTCGCCGTTTTTCACCATTTTTCCCTACGTAGCAGTGCAGTTTTTGTTTTTCTTCCTGGGGGCCATCACGAATGGGAAATTTCTATGCAAATCGCATAGGCATACCGGGACCGGCGCGAGATGGAGTAATACTCGAATACGGGTTCAGCGCTGAGATATGATGTAGCTATTACTTGGAGATTTGTTGACGACGATGAAATGGGATGAGACACACCGATAGCTCTTGAAGGAGTAATTGAAAAAAAAAAAAAAAAAAAGATTTATGAGACGAAGGGAACACAAACCAGTAGAATGGCAGAAGGAGAAACTTTTCTCTGACGTAGTTAACGGGTGTTTAGCGAGAAAGATAGTGGACTACCTCAGGGCTGATCGATTGGCACTTCTTTGTTTGTGAAATATTTGATGTGCCAAAAGCTGGTTGGGGAAGCAGCTGCGTTTCAAATTCAGTTGGTGTAAATGTCAATAGATTGCTGATGCTGAGGTAAATGTGATCTTCCTCGCAGTGCCAATGAGTTCTTATAGTCCCTAAAGGATCGGATGTCATGTTGGGTTATAACAACATATTCTGGACCCAAGTCTGTAAATCACAATTGGCAAACTAAGTCCAGGGCATACTATCGACACAGCTGTGGCTGCAACATTCAATCAGATAGCCTTCCTAGTCCTCATCAATCTACTAATACACTGCAAAGTGTTCAAAACCCCTACATAATATTTTTTTAGTCGCCTCTGTGGTGGCCGGGCAGGTGGGCGAAACTTCCAAACTTCAATTTGTCTGCACTTCAGGAAGAGCTAACCACTCTTGTGTTTAGCATTCAAGTCAATCCGCATCATCAATCGTTGGTTTTACCGGCCGATTCTCTTGTTAGCCCACAACAATATGTCCGACTGTCGTTCGTCGGAATGGTAACACAGAAAGTGACGTCGCCATGAGATGTGTTATTGCAGTTTAAGTTGTGCGTAGGATTTATTCAAACCCGTCGAACTCCTCACTGGCGATTGTTTTTAGAGTCGGTCGGTATATGTTGTTTTCTTTTCCTATACATTACATGTGTATATATTATATCCACGGGTATACTTTTTGTTTTGTACTCTTTCCCCGACTCGCATATAGAAGAGGTTGACATCAAATACATGTAGGTTTGGTACTTTTTTTGTTATTTAATCGAAGCTATACGTTCGTCATCTTGTTTCAATAGCTTGGCAGTGATATAATGCTGTTTGAAAAGAGGCGGACTGGTTGCCATGGATTGATGAGGAATATTTGTCTACTTGCAGCGACGCAAGTTGGCAGGAGTTGAACTTGCGACCTTTCGACACTTCAATTTTTTATTGAATCGGTATGGTTTGTGATAGAGTTACGGGGTAACTTTGAAGTCTGTGAGAAGGCTTCATTTGCAAGAATTGTTTGTCGGGGCTAACCTAACTGTTTTTAGAAACATAGCGCAAAAGCCATACAAGTTTAAATAATTAAGGCAGTTTTTCGTTTCTCGTCATAATTCTCTATTTTTATGTCAATTGTGAGCAGAATGAAAATCATGCTCGGCTTTAGTCAATTTGCCAACATATGACTTGATGAAAAAAGCCATGAAGATAGGATAGAGATTAGCTTAGGGTTTGGGGATGTGTTCTGGTTAGGAGTCTTGCGATATGATTTGATTTATAGATCCTCTCGGCATTTATGGCTCAGTTTTGATATTTAAATATTTCTTTTAGGATTCCTCATATTTCAGAGGCGATTAAGACGAAGAAGATTGTTGTCTGCCTGTCTTTGCACACGTTGAGATTTACACGGCCGAAAATGTGGCGATCCTAGGTATAGAAATAGCTTATTAAGATTATGATACGGATGTAGCAAACTTTTCTCAAAGTAAGAGAAGAGCTCCAATGCGACAAAGTTTATATAAACAAAAAATAGAAGACACGACTGGATCGCACGAAACTTTAGCAACAGTTTGGTTGATCTTTTAATAAACCATTATATTAATTAAATATTATAAAATATGAAAATGATACCTAAATAGGTGTAATAAAAAAAAAACGACTGTGATTATCATCTTACGCAGAGCAAAAAATGTGATTGTGACAAATTCAAATGCATTGGGTTTCAATTCAATCGTTCCAGTAATAATTTATCAGTCAGCGAAACAAAATGGGCCTTACCAATAATCATTTTTAACCTTCACACTAAATATTTCCTAGGTCGCAATATGCAATTTTGTATGGAAATTTTCGCCATTGTGAGCTCGAAAAATTTAGCCTGGACACTAAAAATGATTATTAGTACCGCAGAATGTCTGTTTTTGGCACTTTTTCTCGATTTCTGGGTAGAGGGGTCTTTAGCTCAAATATAATATAATATTTTGGTTGTAATCGTTAGAACTGTTTTTGAACAAATCGGTTAATATTGAAGTTATATATAATAATATAATTTTTGGCGCAACAGGTCCGTAGGGACCCTAGGCCTAGCTTCTCGAAGTTACCTTGCAAAAAAAAAAAGGGCCAAGTACTGTAGGCCCACAAACTCAGAATCCGAAGTTTGAGCCAAATCCGAGCAGCCGTTTAGGCTGTAGGCCTTGGGAGCACCGGATAGACAGATAGACGGACAGAATTTTGAGTTCCTCTATCATCGTAATGTCAGTATTGATTAACATATCGAGCTCGAGAAATTTTGTAAGAATACAATATCTATCTATCTTACTATACCTACCTACGTAAATAATCGAGAATGCTAAAAATGACAACAAGGACGCAGGCTCTCAAATGAAGGGCAAATACCATAATTAAAAATAAATCAATAAATAGCTTATGCAATGGGTCCGTTACAAAGCAGGTCCAGGCTTCTTAAGTGATCCTAAATTGAGGGGAAAACAGTCAATTTTAGGGCTTTTTGAATGAAAAAGGCGAAAGCGAAGGACAATCTTTTTAAAACGGGAACAAATTTTAAGATCTCTGTGAAACGTAGATTATTTAACAAAAAAGTTAAAACGTATTTTCATTCCGAACGAATTTCAAAGAATGAATCGGTCGTATTAGTTATAAAAGAAAACAACCCTTCGAACGACTACTTAAGGATTTGTGTGTATTTGAATACATTCACTCGTTTTGATATTATGTACATGCAGACAAAATAGCAAGGGCTGGTTCCGAATCTTTTCTCTATGGACCAGAACCGTGCGTGTGCGTGTGCAGTCAACTGAGCTACGCTAAGGCTTATTAGTGAATGGGAAAAACAGCTTCGTCTTGGACACTGGGAACTTGTCCCTGGTCCAAGACAATCCAACGATTAGTCAAGACTTACTCCAACAAGGAAATCCTTAGGCTCAGTAAGGATAAAGAAAGCTAGTGGGCTCCCTAACAGGTCATTGTGGCCTTAAATATCACCGCAACAAAATGAGGTTGTATTTAACAGAATGCAGATTCTGTCTCGAGGATGTCGAATCCTCTGAACACATTCTCTGTGTTTGCCCGGATTTTTGTTCGTTGAGAATACGTGTTTTCAGTAGAGAGACCTCGCACAACAGCAGATATAGTGCACTCTGCTACTAAAGACTTATTGACCTTCATCAGGGAGGTCGCACTTCTCTTAGATTAACCTTTCCCCATTGATACAATAGATCTTTCAGGTCGCAGTGTCAGCCAACTGGACATTGGGATGTTCTAAAAAAAAAGTTTTAATACAAACGAAAATTATTATATAATAGGTATGTAGTAAATTTTGATGTTATTTGCTTTTTTTAAGCTGGTTAAATTTATTAAATATTTATATATATATAAATAAATATAAATTATTTATATTTAAATAAATATATTATAAAAATCTAAGATTTATTTACTAAATTTAGTTATATAAATATATTTCTAATTTTATTACGGCTATATTTATTTATTTATTTAAGGGGAAACAGTCTTCAAAGTCTGGGAACACTGCTCCTTACAACCATTCGTTTTGTGTGAGTTTTGTCATTTTTGGAACGTCCAAAAGGCTAATAATGGAGGAGCTCGTACATGGCAGTCATACTCTCGAATGTTTGTCATTGGCGAGAGGTTGCCTGGAACCTGGGATGGGAGCCCTCGCTTAGAAGTCCAGCATACTAACAACAAAGCCACTGCGGCAATATAATTGGACCAAGAAAAATAAGGTCAACCGAAGCCATATTATGTACTAGTAGCGACTTGTCTACCGACTCAAACTTATATAATGAGAGTCCTCTGTTTTGATACACAGATGTATACTTCTCCTCTTGAATGGCTTCGAATTAATTAAATGTCACAGCCACACATGCGAGAACATTGTTTCCAATTTAGCTGCGAGGTTGCTATCTTCAAAGTTTTTCTCTTCTTCTCCTCCTAAATGTATGCATATAGCACGTTACGTATATTGCTCACGTATTTGTCTTGTTTGCTGTTCAATTTGGCGACAATTTAAGTCGGAAAAGTTTCGGTTTTTACGTTGTCTTGCAAATTCTCAAAACAAACTCAAGAACAGAACAAGATAGATCGACAAAAATTATGTGGGTGCCGCCTATCTCGCAGAAGAAGCAACAAAAAAAAGTAAGTACCCTTAATGACGATGGAAACAAGTTTTGCCTACCTTATTCGGATGTTAATGCCACTCGGAAGAGAAGGAGCAGCCGAATGGGTTATGAGGGTTATGATGATAATTGTAGTTTTTCTTCCGGTGTTTGGTTTACTTTGAAAAAAAGAATACTGCTTAGCGACTGTCACTCATCTCCCATTTGTCAGAGCGAATTCGCCTTCGCAATAAATCACAATAAATGTCGTACGCACATCAGCACACTTCAAAGTAATCTCATCGCTCATTCCTTTGATCTCTGCCATAGCATGATGGAGTTGGTCTGTTACTTTCAGCCCGCACATTTGTCATTAATTGTCCGCAATTATACAATGAAAAAGCCTCTTGTTGTTTTCAGTTGCAAATTAATTACGCGCATGGAAATTATGGACTCCTCGCCCGCTCGAGTAAACATTCATAAAACGACCTCGTGCCTCTTGAGGACGCCAGTCGCGGAGAAGCCTTTGATTGTGCAGTCAGAATGTTTATATGTACTTGTACTTGTACATCAACGAGGGATCCAATTAGCTTTTAGCGAAATTGATTTCGTCGGGATAGATGCAGATTTTTGTGGTACAACTGTTGACAGAAGCGAAGCTAGGAGCCTTTCAAAAATCTGCTGATATTTGTTTTTCCCCCGTTTACAGCACATCAAAGTTAATTACAAGGTACCACCTAATGGTGTGGGTGAGGTAATTTGTAGCTGCAAACACGCTGGGGCTGAGTCAGGGACATTGATCTTGGGGAAATGATCTCAATAGCTTGGAGATTAGGTATTAAATCACTGCTAGGTGATCTAAACTGTTTGTCTGAAGAGGAAATACGTCTCCAGTGAGCTCATTACGGATTTGAGAAACATGATTATGTGTCAGCAGCATTACTGTCTGCTTACGACAGGAGAAGGCTATAAAATTGGCGAGCCATTTATTATTAATTATTAAGCAATATTGCAATTTATTATACAAATCATCGGGAACAAGTCGTAGCTTTTTTCATAAAGTTGGCCCCTGCAAGGTCAGCCAGCTCAACGGTGAGATATGTTTACTTTTGTTAGTTCAATCAATCAAGACAAAGACTCACAAGTCACAAGCTACATTAAATAAAAGCTTGCTACCGTAGTTAGCACAGAGGTTTTGAAGGTCAAGACATAAAATTACAATGTCATTGCTTAATAAATTGTTTTTATGATCTCAAATAAAAGAGGCTACTAGCAACCTCTATTCTTAAGAACCCTCAAGCTCTTCGGCTATTGACAGCTTGTGTTGTGCCCGTATATGCAAAATTTCTACAAACTTAAGACTCAGCATGTCTACTATACATTTATCATACCATATCAACAGACCATTCCTTAGTAATGAGGTAACAAAGCACAAAAAACGGGATGGTCAACCAGATTCGCAGACGATGAACCGCAGTTTTAGGAATAAGGCAGCTGATATAAGGACTGCGTACGCCGT
Source organism: Cheilosia vernalis (assembly GCA_949126925.1). Classification (NCBI taxonomy): domain Eukaryota; kingdom Metazoa; phylum Arthropoda; class Insecta; order Diptera; family Syrphidae; genus Cheilosia; species Cheilosia vernalis. The sequence goes on along the minus strand of OX421361.1, from coordinate 40,568,151 downwards.
ATTCTGCGTCTACAGGGGTATATGGCCTTGAGCTAATGTCAAAAAAGTTAATAAAAACTTTGACCATACATAGATAGATAGGACTTATGATTACAATGTCATTCGGACTTACCAATAATAACTTTAGTGTGGCAGATTACGCAAACATTACACACTTTCGAAAATCCCTCTACTAATAAACGAATATAGTTGCCAGAAAATCGCTAGCTGTGGGGCCAAATGATTCAGAAGGCGCAGGGTCATAAGTCCACAATGGACTTTGTGGACTTATAACCCACCCAGATGAGCCAAAAGTTCACAATAATTTGGGCCATAGGTTCACAATTTTAAAATGGAAGTAGGCCATAAGTCCACAATTATCCATATGACACAAAGAGTTGTTTTAACGACTCAAAAAGTATGGGAATGTTTGATAGATGCCGTGAAATAAGACCAACTTCTAAAAATGTACCTTATTTCGCTCTTAAATAGTGTAATAAGGATAACTTCCATCAGTTGGTCTTATTTCACTCCCACAAAGTGCAATAACGCCAACAAAATTTGAGTAATAAGAAGAACCTTGCACCCACCCCGTAATCCATCAGTAAACCTAAGCAGGGGGGTTGCAGAGGGGTAGCATGCCCCCCCATACAGAATTCATAGTTTGAAAGCGCAATCTTAAAATGATTGCAATGCTGGAGAAGTGTGTCTTGTGGGTTTTGGAGGTTATTACTAGAATTTTTAGCTTCGCTTTCAAGCTCGTTGTCCTCTTCTTCACCTTCTTCATCCGTGATCCATAAGACCACAATCAGTGAGTCAAAAATTCACAAGAATTTTGTGTGAACTTTTGGCTCACCTGGGTGTGTCTTGTGTCCTGGGTGGGTAAAAAGTCCATTGTGGACTTTTGGCCTGTGGACTTATGACCCTGCGCCTGTTGAGAAAGCCTTGTTTATCTCGGCCATTACCTAAATAAATCCTCCCTTAAGAGGCCTCTACCAGGACAGAATTTCCTCTTCAAAAACGTTGGAGGAGGTTTATAAATCTCAGTTATATTTTATTTAAAAAACTCCCAAGTGTGTTTGGAAAAATTTTAATAAAATGATTTACTCTTGGCCAAACCCTAAAAAGACGGAGTACGATACATCTGAGATCATTAGCTCGACTAAAAGGTAATATCCAAAACACCAATAGCGTCAAGACAGATCTTGAAATTTGACACATGGTTTTGAAAATACATGTGTTTAAAATCAAACTATATTTTGAAATATTGAACTACGTTTTTCATGTGAATATTGATGCAAGTATGTTTCAGTTTTTACTAAGAACAACAAATCATATCAGCTATCAGATCCAACAAAAATGTATATTTATTTACGTGTATTACAAAATTATTCTGTACGTTACTTAGTTCATGCACTTATAGTTATAAAAATAGAATTAACAGTACTCAGTAAAATAAATGCAAAATAACAAGTTTATTAACTTCTTAAGGGGTAACAGGTAGTACAAGAATATGTGTGCATAAAAATGTGTGCTTTATAGTTTTCAGTTCGAATTTAAACTTTTGTCGGCATCTAAGTTTCCCAAATTAAGTAATATATAAGTTATACAATTTTTTATAGGTTAAAGTGTATATATTTTCAAAATCGGAAGCGGTACGTTCTTAAAACGCTTCCTACGTGCGATTTTAGTTTATTCTGAAATGAATGAGCCAGCTATTATTTCAAATTTCAAAAATATTCACTTTATAGGATAGGACATTACTGATTTGTATATGATATTTGACAGATCAGTGGATATTTTTTCTTCTTCTGCAATGGCAACTAATGTAATAGATTCTAAGAAAGTTGTCTGTTACTAGTGCGTAAATATTGAGGTATAATTGTTTATTGGTACCGATTTACAAACACTGTACATTTTTACTAAAGCCGACATCCAACTAATTCTCGACATTAGTCTTTGATTATTAGTAAGGCCGATTGTATTCAAGTTCAAGCTGGATAACTTCCATGCAATTAGTTCACAAAATCTCCCGTAATTTCGCACTGGTGCTCTCCAAATATTCGATGATACAAGAATTCCCAGATATGAGTAAGAGTATAGACCCTCGGTACGCTAACAAAACTCGCTTGCAACAACGCAAGCATCTCTCTGACCGCCAATAACCAAAAACATCTGGTGCTGAAGGTTTTAAACATACCCGAGAGTAATTAAGTTCGTTAACAGCTCCGTGTTACAGAGCTGTAGCGCCATACTAATCTATGTATCTCAGTGCTGCTGCTTAGGAAAAAAAATTGTCCCTAGACCATTACCTAAAATCCGCTAGAAATGTTTCTGAATTGCGAAAATCCGTTAGAAATCACTAAAATATCAATTTGAATGTAAATTTAAAAAAATATATACTTATTTTTTAAATAAATTGTTAATTATTAAATTAAATACTAATTTGAAAAAAAAAACAACCAATGAATTCAAGATAACAAAAAAAATAATGTGAAGTAAGAAAAACGTTTTAAAAAAAAAAAAAAATAAATTGAAATTTACAAATCAAATTCCAGCTCAGAAATGGAATCATCTAATTCTTGGCTGTCCATTTCTTCCAAGCTTCGGCTATATTTTCTTCAGTTTTAGATTTCTTTGTTTTTCCAATTTTTTTTTTATAGCCTCGTCTGGCAGGTCGTATTTACAGCAACTCCTGTTCATCTCTTTTAATTGATTTCTAATCAATGTTATAGAATTCAACGTCAGGTTTTGTTGATTCCGAAATTTTGTTTTTTACAATGTTCATTGCACTAAAAATTCGTTCAACTTTCAGCATTGCCAAATCAGCCAGATTGCCAAATCAGCCAATTCTTGCAAATTATATACGTGGTGGTGTAGTAATGGAAAGTAGGCAGGAATCGCCATTTCTTTTTTTAGCGGCAACATTTTATTAAAAATTGTCGAGAGCTTTAAAAATACGCTAGAAAAGCGAAAAAAAAAACGATAAAGTGGCAACAGTGATGTATCTATCTAACTAATTTAAGTCTCGACTTTAAATTTACGGAAGCTCACAATTGCGAAATTTGTATTGAAAATATAGCCACTGTGAACTACTTACTAAGCAATTTAGAGTCAAAATTTGAAATGTTTATTGGTAAGGCCCCAGTTATAGCCATGCGTAAAATGCAACAGAAAAAGTTGGAACAGTATGGAAATGATAGTAAAACAACAAATCAACCACCACTGATTGGATTTCATCAGAAAAAAAAAAATCCTGAGAGATGGAGCAGTAAAGAAATGAAATATTTCAGTGGAATGTTCTGGTTTTTTGTTGTGGAATTGACTGAGAAGTAGACCGGAAAAAATTGTTCCTACAGAAAAATTAATAAATAAATTTTGTGGAAAATGTAAAGATTATTCTTTATTTTTATTTGATAGACTAACTTTATAATTCATAATAATGTTTTAAGACCAAGTTTGAGTTCAACCAATAGGATTAAATGCTTTAAAAAAGCAAAAGAACATTTTACGGTTTCGTTTTACGTATGGCTATTTCTAGGGCCCAACTGGACAAGTTTGCTTAGTTGTGGTTAAGGGAAACCAATTTTCAACAATAATAACAAATTTAGTTATGTACGTGTGGCGCTCCAAGTATACTTGTTGACAGATTGAAAACAGCTTAACGTTCGCATTGCAGTTACTCCTTCAATAGAGAGAAGTGAGACATAGTCCAAACACGGCATAAAGATGGGGAGCTTGTTGTCACAAGCAAATAGCTGAATTTCCTCTCTCTCACACTTATATTGTGGTCACTTGCGCAAACATCAAGTAACCACAGCTTTCATCAATTAACTCACTCAATCGTCCGTGTCTACCCCTAAAAACCTCAGAGATCAACAAACTGAACTCGTATCTTCTTTAGTGCTTTCGTTTTTTGCCTGAAAATCGAATTGCAAACCGCCAAAACAAAGTATCCCCCTTTTTGAATGGGATACGAATTTCCTTCGTTTCGCGATACATTTCAATGCTCATGCATTTGACACGGTTTACCAGTGGCGGCGCATCGACATGCAATCCGACTCCTGAAATGAACATGTCGTCGTGTATAATATATCACCGCGAGTGGCATTGCTGCTTTGCATGCCTGCATTGGCGATTGCGATTGGAATTGTGCTTGTGCATAGCCGCGTATAACAATGTGTTTGTGTTTTATTCGATATTTAATTACAATTACTGCCACCATTAACCACCATGAAGCATTGTGTCGTCTCTTATTGAATGTAACGACGACGCCCTTTTGTCTTAGTCCAACAAAACATAAAAAAAAAACAGTCTGTTTGATGTTTTAAACAGAAATCTTATCCAACAAACCGTCGACATGTAATCTGAGATACCGCATCATGCTGCTGCTGCTGTTTATATACTGTTCTGTTGTTCAGTCCCACCGCCGCCGCCGGTGGCAACTGGCAAGCAATGGTGACTGATGGCCTGGGGTTTGGAAAGAGATTAGCTTCTTGTAAATCTTGTGGCCCGTGCTTTTCACTTTCCTTGTGGTGTTTCAGGCTCCAGAGATCACGGGTAGTTGGGACGGAGGACATTTATCGATTTAAGTGTGTATCTGTGTGCTCTGTGCCTTTGCCTTATGCAATATGTCAATTTTCGTGTGTCAATCACAGCGGTGTCGATTTCGGGTTATTTTTATTTCATTTTCGGAACTTGTTGTAGTGTAAGTTGAGAACCAACATCATGGGTGGCAGCGGTAGTTTGAAATTGCGTTTCCTCGAATGGATTTCAGCATAATATTTCAAATACCTAGAGTCTTGTAATTTTCTGACAGTTTTGAATTTTGATTGACATGCGCAGTTCTTTATGTACGGTAGCTAGAAAAACAGTAGCCGATTTTGTGGCATGAAAGTGGAGCAAGCAATGATATCTTGTGGTTGCATCATTGGCAGTTCGGGGTTAGAACGCCTGTGATTTCAGTTCAGTTAAAATCAAGCATTCCGACGAGTATATAGGAATATTGAAATATATAGACTTTAGCTGGCCTTTTGCTGCGGAAATCATGTAGAACTTATTTCTATTTCTTAGTAAACATGTTTGTTTCTTTTCGGACAAAGGAGGCTATACACCTACTCCACTCTCTCTCAGAGGAAAAAGCTTTACCTTGGACATTTCTATTTTAACGACACTAGCGATCTTGTTAACACCAACGTTAGAAGTATACTTCGCTTCATAAGAAGCTCAAATTGGTTTTGCAAGTATAAGGATTTGGGATTTTTGATACAAATAGTTTCGATCGACACCTATTACTGGTCTAAGCGTGTTGCCTTTCTAAGCTGGCAGCCGATCTAACCTAACCTAACCTAACACTTACATCTGTCCGCATAGCGAAGCAACGACACAAGATTATAGGGTGGCCAAGAAATGTATTTATAAAAAAAAAAAAAAATAGAATAAACTTGGCATGTCAGAGTACAGTCGAATCTAACTCGAATCAAGTCCTTTTCTTCTGTCAAGAATTCTCGATGTTCCCAGTGTAAGGCCGGTAAAGATTTTTGAGTACAAGGAGGCAAGTAGTAGTAGCTTTTGTTTTTTGATCCGTTTGGGCATGTTTTTATTTTTGACGGGAATTTATTAGCAAAGCTGCTTTAAGGTGTTTATATGATTGGAAGTAGGCTTTGGGATATGTAAGACTTTAGAAATTTGTTTTTGAATTTGCACTAGCAGTTATAAACCGAATATGCAGATGGATGTGTCTGGTATACGATTTTTTAAGTAAAACTAAGTATGGAATTTTATTTAGAATATTTAATCTGTATAGTTTGTATTTTGATCAAAATTGTTCGTGCGGTTTTTGTAAAATTTCCCAGACAAAACAGTAACATATGTCACAACGTTTAACTTGAAAAATACTATTGCTTAACTATTTATCTGAAATCTGAGTATTATAATATGTACTGTTTGAAATGTAAGCTTTACTTGGTTTTTAAAGTTTTAGCGAAATCGAAAATCGGGATTTCGAGGACGCAGTAATTTTGAAAACATCAATTTTACTATAAGTATGCATTTTGCACAAAATCGTAGAACGAACCCGAATTGTAAGCCCTGCAACTCCAAATCAGAAGTTTGAACCAAATACGGGGAGCCGTTCAGACTGTAGGCCTCGGGACATACGGACAGACAGACAAACGGACGGCGGGACAGCATTTTGCGAACCATTTTTTTGAGTTCGTCTATCATCGTAATGTCAGAATTGATTGACATCTCGAGTTCGAAATTTTGTACGAAAACAATATCTTTCTCTTACTACGTAATGGAGACAGTTAAACAAAAAGTTCCAAGCCAAATTCAAAGTTGCGTCTTGAGCCAATATGAGTATCACCTATCACTTTTTGAATTTCCTTTTACCTACGTACTTACCTAATATAAAAAAAGTTTTATGGCAGTAGAAAAAATGTAGGTACCTATATACTTAAGCCTAGTATGCTCTTAACGTAAAGTCAGATTTTTATACCAATTTTTCAAGCCGAAATGTCAAAATGAACTTTCCATGTGTGAAAATTTCACTAGATAGTATACGTATAGCTGCTTCAAAGACTGATTTGTAGGTGGCAATACTAAAATTTCTCACTTGGCTTTTATTGTACGTTGCCTTAAATTTGTCACATTTCGCCGTAAAAAAATAATTTAAAAAAAAGTGTAGATATGAATTAATTTCATTAATGTTTGCATAATATAAATTTTTAAACCATAAGTCCTTTTAATTTAGTTATGTAAATTATGTAAGTATGAACTTTTTTATTTTATTTTTTTTTCAGTATAAAATAAATTAAATAGGACTTAACTTACTAAAGCATTATAGTAATACTTTAAATCAATCGTGGCAGCCACTGGTGTAAGCTTTTATATTGGTTTCCTGATGGACATGCAACAAACAACAATTGTGCACCAACAAAATAGATCATGTGACGTTAGCATTAGCCACAAATTAGATCGGTCTGTGGCTAACTCTCAATATCATCCACAGCTCATCTTTGATACAACTGAACTATCGTACATTTCATCCACATTAATTTAATGAGGCTTTCAAGGGCAGCAAGGGTATACAATTTAATATTTTTGGCTAGCGTCATCAATGATAGGGGTTAACATGTTTTCCCAAACCTATCGCGTAATAAGTAAGTAATAATTAAAATTGGATGAAATGCCGTTGGACCAGAAGTCTCTTCACTTCTCTCATAGATGAGTTGTATGGGTATGAAATCGGTATAGATGCCATGCCTGTGGATGAGCTGAAACGAAGTACCTACTGACAGAAGCTATAGAAATCCCCGAAAACTTGCACTTCAAATATAAACCTACTTCCAATTAGGGTTACAGGTGACAGTACCCCTTTTTCGTCTTAAAAATTATATTGTTCCCCCAAAATTCAAAATGCGAAAAGAAAGTTTCGACTTTTTCTTACATCTTTTCCCTAAAAAAAATAACAGCTTCCACTTTGTCCATTTTATTTCCTTTCAATGGTTGGATATTAGAAGCAATAGAGAACACAAGCATACGAAGTGTTATACAAACTTTCACAACTGAATACATTCATTTAACGAATTTATTAAATAAAATATTTAAGAATACATATTTCGTTATTTTTCCATTTTTAAATCTGAAACAGAAAACTAAGAACATTTTGATGTTTGTCAATTCAATGCACAAATTATCCCCAATAAAATTGTAAATTCCAATTTTCTCGTTTTTCAATCCGGGTAAAAAAACCTCCGATGGGGTTTTGAACGGTGCCATGATATAAGGCCATGCGACATAAGGCCATATTTCGAAATATGGCGTTATGACACTTTCACAAAACGACATAAGGCCATATTCGAACATATGGCCTTTTGTCGCTTTGCTAAAGCGTCATAAGGCCATAATTTTTTGCGACATAGGGCCATATTTCAAAAAACTATGGTACATGTTTATATTGTCAACAACAAGAACCTGTCTTTACGGTTAGAAAGGTAGTACATACATTTCGCTATGCAAAAGTGTAATAAAGCCAACTTTCAATAGTTGGTCTTATTTCACTCCGACAATGCGCAACACGCCAAATTGGTGTTATTGCGCTTTCAAACTATGAAATGTTTGAACCCCCTGCTTGGGTTTGCTGTTGGATTACGGGGTGAGTGCAAGGTTGGTCTTATTGCTCAAATTTTGTTGGCGTTATTGCGCTTTGTCGGAGTGAAATAATATATATACATACAAAATAAAACATCTTTATTTAATCTTTTATAGCTTTGACTAACCAGAACAGTAGAATAACTTGAAAGTGACATAAGCCCATAATGGCCTTATGACGCATTAGCAAAGCGACAAAAGGCCATATGTTCGAATATGGCCTTATGTCGCTTTGTGAAAGTGTCATAACGCCATATATTGAAATATGGCCTTATGTCGCATGGCCTTATGTCACGGCACCGTTTTGAACACGTACCGTATATATAGTTTTCTATGGGCAGAAGTGTCATTTGACCACTACCACCGGAATCCATGTTTTTAAAACTAACCAAACCTTTTTCAAACGAAACTCCTTAAAGAACTGTCATTACCTGAAAGTAGAAGAAAGAAATACATCGAATTAGCTGGGGCGGATACATAATTTAGTGCACACAATTAAATTAGTGATATTTTCGCTCATTTAGACCAATAAAACCTGTCACGCTTGAACGTGGTCCCTCATCATACCAGCAAAAGCCCACTTGCTTCAATTAGCCGTAATAACAAACTCAACTATTTATAGCGCTCGTTTTTCATATACATATAGTATCTCACCAGTAATTCTACCGCACGAGGTGGCTCAATCACTGCCATGTGCCCTTAATGAGTTCAGTTTAACAACAAAGAATCCAGTTGGCCACTTATTTGCATTCCCTGTCATATACTCGTACATCAAATAGGCGCATTCAACTACAGTCGTTGTAGTCGGTTGTTATTCATGCTCTGGCGTCGTCACTTCTCTACCGCCCCCGTCGCCAGACGAGTAAATGAGGAAAACCAGGGTGGACTTTTATTAGTTTGCATAAATCATCGGTGACAATCTCAAGGCATTAAGTATCCATTCGTCCTACTTGCCGACACCCTAATAAGCAAACCACACGGCTGACAAGTTCCCTCCCCAACTGGTGGCATGTGTCTCAATTGTCTCCCCCCAGCCCCATCTCCAGAGGCGTCTCATTTCGAGAACAATTCATATCACTTAAAAGTGATAAAAATCATTATTGTTTTAAAAGTCTCACACAATGTGAGCACGTAGGTGCGTGTGTGTGATAGACGGCATATACATGTTGGTGAGGAAAATCAATTTAAACTCTTGTCACACTTTTGTCTAATATGCGGTGGGGCCAGCGCTACTGAGGCGCTTCATTGGCACGATATTTGCACAAAAAAATAAAAAAAAAAAACAAGCACACACTAAAATTAATAATAAATTGGTCGCGGTAATAAAAGTAGACATTTTTCATATGTCTAGCAGTAGACAGTTATCTGAAGTGTCCAATTTGCTCGAGTCGCACTCTAACAAGAAGTTGGCATCATAACGCCAACCTCTTCGGAGACATATACTTAATTGCGAATTGAACCTCGAGAATGCACTGTGCTGTGTGCTTGGATCATGGCGCCTTTTTTTTGCCGTGGCCAGTTCGCGTCCATTTGCATGTCAATCGAGGAGAAATTCCATTTCCGCAGGGGCTTGCATGTTGTACATGTTGTAAGTACGAGTATAATATAATATGCCAGGCGTCTATTTTGTTTATATAAATTTTGTGATGGAAAAATGGGATCAAGTTTGAGACTTGCCTATCTTTGCACCTTTGTGGCGCACTTGTGGTCTCAAAGATCTTAGATCTCAAAAAATTTATTTTTAACGTAACCGCAAAAGAGAAATAATTGGATCTATACAAACTGGATTCACTTACTTTGATATAAAATGGTAAAAAAATAAATTTCAAGCAGGTCTTCTCATCAAAAATACACTTTATTTCGCTACAAAATAACTTGCACTCAATGAAAAAGCTTTTTTTTCCAACAGGCAGCACACTTGCCACCGATAAATTAAGCCAGACAGCTTACTTCCCGGGTTTCCACTTTACTCGACAGAAAAAAGTAGCGGGTGGTCCATTTTGCCCCAGGTTCCCCTATATCGGTTGTTCTTAACCAAGTTTTATAGTTATTATCAACCAAACAAAGTAAGTTGATTAAATTGTTTGTTTGTTATCTACGATGGAGAAAATTTGAGGGAAATTGATAAACCGGTTATTTTTAACCGAGTTTCCTAAGTCAAGCTGACTCGGTTATTTTTAATCTACTAACTCTGTAGGAGTTATATTAACAGCACCTACTTAGTAGTTTTTAACTGGAAGTTGGTTGATTTTAAATAAGTGGTTTGTTGTGCGTGTTTTCTTAAAACGCCCCCAAAAAGAAGGTGTGTCAGCGAAAATTGCATTTGAATTGAATTTTGAATTGAAACTACACTCTCGAGATCGGTAAACAAGAACAGGAAGAACATAAAAGTGAAGGTCTAAACCTACGGAAGAGTTGCGGAAGTTGTTAAATTTTATATACATGAGAATAGAAAGATAGACTGGCCAGTATAAGCGATGGTAATACTTGAATGCGTGACTTTTTATAGAAGAGTAAACCTTACATAGGGCCAAGAATATGTAACCCTATTCTGAGGTTATGTGTTCTAGAAATGGCACAGTTCACGAGATTCGTCTAATAGGACGACTCCACTTCGATTGCTACATACTCCTCCCTACCTTTTCCGCCACGTCTAGCCAAAGAATAATTTGCAAAAGGCAAAAACTGTGCAGACTTTAGGTCTAAAACAAGTGCTTTGAGTTTAAAAGATGTCAAACTAATTGGCACAACGCCCTTATGGACTTCATTAGGTCGGTCACAGAGGTACACATCATTTTCATCAAATCCATCCATCCATTAAAAAAAAATGTGACAAACAGACTGAACTTGAAGGCGATGTCATCTATAATAAAATATATTTGGGGACAAAGGTACGAAAAGTACCCTACACCTAACCGGGACGAATAGAAATCAATGGCCAACATCATCATCCATAAACCGCTTTTTTTCAAGTTGGGTGATTCGTTTACACTCACGAAAATGTCCTGTAACTCCGCTTGATATGAATGTGCACCAAAGCTTCCAATTTCGTCTCTAAAAACCCACCCCATTGAAATTGAAACTGGATGAGTTAACATGCAGTTTCGTAGATGAGATTTATATACGAGTACGACTACGAATTGGACTTGATAAAAACAATTGAGACATAAAAATAACACATATATAGTGGCAATCATTTGAAAAACCCATGTAAGCCGCTCTAAAATGGGTTGATAGTGTGCATGGGCGACAGCCGTCACTTTTGAAATGAGTAGCAATACAGGCAGGGATCCCAGATTAAAAAATTAAGAAATCCCCCTTTTTAACACCAAAACGATATTTATTTCCCCTTTCCAAAAATATAAATCCCTTTTTTTTCCCCAATTTATTTTTTTATTTTTATGTTTTATTTAAATATCTCAGAATCAAGAAAACAAAAAAATAATAGCAACGCATTTAATTCAGTATTATGAAATACTAATAAAAAAAAAATTACTTACATAACTATGTAGTTATTAATTTTAAAATCACATGTTTTATGTTTAAACACGCAGAAAAATCACTTATTTAAAATCAACCAACTTTCGGTTAAAAACTACCAAGTGATACTGTTAATATAGCTCTTACAGAGTTAGTGGATTAAAAATAACCGAGTCAACTTGTTTAACGAAACTCGGTTAAAAAGAACCGATTTATTGATTTCCTCTCCAAATTTTCTCGGTCGTAAATAACAAACTAACTAACAACAGAGTAAAATGGTTGATACCAGCTGATAAAGTGTGTTATTTTTAACCGTATGATTTAACCTTTTAAAGTCGCTAGTTTTCAACAACAAATACCTACTCGTTTATTTTCTACAGAGACTTAGTTGATTTTAACACATTTTTTTTTTAACCGAGCAAAAATTTCACCCGGTTAAGGTTAAAATTTCTGCGTGAATCAATAAATAGGTAGATTTAAAAATATATATGTACCTCAACTATTGTACATTGCACTTGCACTATTGTGAAGTCTTAAGCGGATTTTTCCTACCACAAAGTCATTACAATAATTTTTTTTAATAAATTTTTTCTGTACAATATTCCAGCCAAAGTGGTAGTAGACAGTTTGCTTCGTGTGTTTGTTTTATTTAAAAATAGTGTAGAAGAGTTTTTTTAAATATAATTTTAAATGTTTTTTTTCCCCTTTTTAGATTGTTTTCCCCCTTAAAAAAACCTTTCCCCCTCTTTTCCTCTGTTGATAGAAAAAATCTACAAAATTGCCGACTTTCCCCCAATCTGGGATCACTGAATACAGCCCATCAATGGGACAACCCGTCATCGAGACAGCCCACCTACAGGACATGTTGTCTATGGACATTCTACCCATCGTATAATAATGCAGATGGAGTAGATAACTTCGTATCCGTTTAATGTTCAATCATCTTTTGGCTGAGCATTTTGAACATTTTTAACGACAGAACGAAATCGCTTTCAACACCTCTTTACGTTCGTTAAGTCAACTCAACTCCACTCAATAGAAAATTTAGTGGAAAGACCATCCCTTCGTCGGTAGAATTGCAAACATTAAAGGGCAATAAAAGTGTAATTTATATCGACAGCTCTGACGGGTGTGTCTTTCGTTTCCTTTCGTCTACTTTAAGCTCAGTGTCTCACTCCATTCAGACCGCCTCAATGATAAAAGGTAAACAATTCTCTGAAACAGATACACATAATCGTATCCACTTTAAGCTGTTACATAAAATCCAGATTTATTTATGTCATGACTGACTTAGCCATCTAGATTGTCCCACATACTGTATACGGTATACAGTATATATAGATATGGCCATATTGATGTTATAGACCCACACACTCATCAAAGCGAACCTCATTCTCATAAAATAACAAATGGCAATAAGCCCTTCCACAGAGAGTGGCTAGAAAAAACCCCTTGGGCTTGTGCTTTCATAACTGCCGCTCTGTGGGTGTCCCTTGATGATGTAGGGGCGGGGAGGAGGAGTAGTGATGTCCTGATTTTTTTTTTTTTTTTATTTCCACTTTTCATAACTGTGATGGTTGATTGTTGATTTGCGGATGTATCTGAAGGAAAAGTATCATGAGCCATTAGTGTTTGGTTTTTTTTTTCTTCCCCCATCTCATGATGCACTGCGGTAAGGACTTCAAGGACTGACCCAGATTTTAGCTTCAATATAAATTATACGTAAAATTGTCGTCGGTGTGAAAAACGAAAACGAGTAGACAGTATATGCATTATTCTGTCACACAGAGGCGCGATATTAAAATGGTATGATAATAGGTTTTTTTTTTGTGAGATAAAGATTGTTCCACCTGCGCAAGGCTATATGCCTTCCCACTGCGAGGAGAACTGCTTTCAAAATTGAATATAAAAGGAAATGTGTTTTAATTCGAAATGTACGAAAGGCTCCTTATCATCAAGGACGGTTAGGAGTTTTGTTATTGACTCAAGTGGTGAAATTTGCCATGGGTCGTTGGATAACGAAGTCCTATAATACTGTACAAGTTTTAAGGACACTTGGGATTTATATTTGATGCAAGATTACACTCTTGAGAGAATCGTGTCAATTTAGAATGAATGCACTCGTAGGGGACAGTTAAGAGTGCTGCTTTGGTTCGCTTGAAATCATCACAGTTATGAAATGGATAACAGGAAGGTCCATTTTTTATATGTAATTATTGTACCTACCTATTTTGTAAGTAAATTTATAAACCATGCGAAGAGTATTGCATGTTCTGTGTAGTAAATGTGCCCAGCAATGCGATGCTGTGCGATTGCAACAATTAGGACAATCGCCGATATCCTAGTTTGAACAGAAGTCTCTACCTATTTTTTTTAAGTATCACCTTTCATAGTAGATATCCACGCTGGCTTTCACCTGGTCTGGAAATTTGTTTCAATTTCTTACATTTTAGTCCAAACACAGGTATAGTACAAGTCCGCATTAGCTAGCTGGCGTAACAAATTCTTCGGACTAATCAGTTTTGATTCTTATAGCTTCCATTGGGACTATCGAAGGAAGGCTTTCATTTTCATGACTTTTCGAAGATATCCAACCTAGCTTTAAAAACTTTTTTTAAAAAAATACCGACTGTTTTTTTTTTCAGCGCAACTGCTTCATTTAGATTATTGGGTGGAAGTTAAAACGTTATTTTGATCTGTGGATGGCACAATATCAAAGTAAATCCTTTATGGTCATACTTCCGAATTCAATACCTCAGGCGCGTAACCATAATGCTTCCAAAATTTTAAAGTGAAAGGCTTTGGGGAATATACTACCCGTCCTTAAAAAGGTAAGTCTTTTTTAATCTGTCCTTGCCAAGGTCATGGAAAGACCAGCATATTGCTAGTTTGCAAAATGCAGAATAGACCATATTTAGTCCAAGTGAAGTACTCCGAATCAGCGTTGACGTTTGGCGCCTTTTTGAGGCTCAGGACCCTTGGCCCCCACTTTTAGAAAAATTATCAAAATGGTCCCCTTTTCAGTTTAAGTAAGTTTTTATTCTTTATTGAACGAAAAAGAGTGCAAATATAAAGAAAGGAAGTGTTTCGTGATGAATAAATTGTTTTTGTTACAAATAAATGTCTTTGTTGATCTGTTTTGCTTTTTTTTATTAGTAATTTATTTGGTGGCCCCTTTTTTCGGCTCGGGCCCCTTGTTATTACCTTTTTTGAATTTTTTCAGTGCCACCTAACCTAATGCCTTGAACTAATATATCTCATACGAGTATCTGACAACTACTTTTTTGGCTTTGTTAGAAAAATAGCACGTGTAGGACGTGATAGGACGAAAGCCTGAGCTATATGTTTTTTGTGACATAACTAAAAATGCGGGAATTTACCATCGAAAGTTCACATTTCATTTAGTCTAACTTTCATAAGTAATATTTTTTTAAATAACGCCGTAATCGGTACGACAAAGTAGGGTATGGCTACGCTGACCATCTCCTTTATTTGAAAAGACATTTCATTTTTACCCTTGTCCTTTTTAATAAAGGACGGATTTTGTCCTTTTTTTTGAAATAAATACATGTAGGGCAGTTAGAAATACTCCGCGATACTAAAAACCATTTTTAGTGTCCAGGCTAAATTCTTCGAACTCACAAGGGCAACATTTTCCTTACAAAATTGCATATTGCGACCTAGAAAATATATAAACTGAAGGTTGGAAATTATTATTGGTAAGGCCCACTATGTAGGTATAAGTAAAGGCACTCAACTTCAAAATTTTGAATTAATTTTTATTAAAATTTATAACATACAAAAGTGGCCTATGCCGTAGTCGGAACTGTATTGCTGACATTGCGGAAAACGTTTTCTTCCCTATAAGAGGTTCAAAAAAACTTCGAAGCCAAAATGACCTAAGCCGCTCAGGCCAAACAGTTCTTTGTAGGTAGAAAATTCCCAGGCCATGTAAGGTCTGCCAGTTCAAAAAAAAATATACACAGATTTACAAATCTTATGGACTTTTGCGTATTTTTTTTTAATTTAGATGACCTAAATGTGTCGATTGAATTTTTCTTTCGTTGCAACCTATGAGTTCCAAAACAAGTTATGGCTTCACTAAGGAAAGATATATATAGACAGAGCAATGTATTTTCAACAGTTCTCATCGAAACATATATTGCAGTCCCAAGACATCCTTTCCACTTGACTTGTGTAAGTTGACAAAGCAGCAACTAACAACATTAGCCCCTGGTCTTCCATAGTGGTGTAACCTGAAACTAGTCACTGCTTTTAGAAAAATATTCATTCGACCTGTTCCATCATCTAGTCTCCCATTAGGGGGGCTTCGCCTTGCTTTATCTATATATTCCTGTTAATAAAACATTCAACGTTCGTAAAATATTTACAAGATTTTATTTTCGTTTTGATTGCGATCAAATAGGCCTATACGAATGTCTACGTGCCCTCATGTCCTAATAAGTAATTCACATCAGGAGCTTCATTCAACAAAAAAGAGGAAAAAAAAAAAACAAACAAGAGCACAGCTGGAGGAACGAAAAGATGCCATATAAAAGATTGCCTTCGGCTTGTCCTTATTTAATTTCCCTTCCTTCTCTGTTCACAAGTGGATTCTGTCACATATGGTTGAATTATGCAAAACTGCATATGACTCCGACGCATATATGACACACTGGCCCAGATGTTTGTTTCAAAAGGAAAGTGAAAGGAGGAACACCAACAGACATCTAAGCAACAATAGTCTTTAGTTTGGACTGAAAGCCCACACACGTTTTTTTTTTTGCCAGTGTGTGTGAGTGGTTCACTTATAAATAAACTCACTTCTTTGATCCTCCATCAAGGTCATTACATGACCCGAATCACATTCCGTTCAAACTGCATGAAAATAGAGCGAAAAAAAAAAACTAAAATTCAATCCTCAAGTGGACATGACCCTAAGCACTCAAAAGAATTCTTTCAAGTGGCTGGCAGAGAATTATTGAAACCCCCTCCTTTTATACGAAGAGTGGGTAGTCATACTCATGAATGGACTGCGACTGCCTCAGTGGGCGTCCGGGTGCAGAGCGGTTCTCTAAAGTTCAATAAGTGAATAAAGTGAGCTCTGCTCTGGCAACACCTTCGTGTTGCATGGTTCAAATAATCATCACGCCTTAAGATTGCTCAATTAGACAGGAAAGATTGTTTGTCCATGTGGAACTGATTTTGATTTCAGCAGAGAATTGTTTGTTTATTACACATACGTTTGTTTATGCCATGGATTAGAGTTGAGAATGTAAACAAATTGAATGGTCTTCATAGGGATTGTGTGCGCGGTGTGGATGTATATACGAGCACGATAATTGCAAGTGGAGCTGTGAAATTAATAATTGCAACATCGTTGTGTTGCCTATCAACGGGAAAGGCGATGCGTACAATCGCCATTTTAGGCTTAGTCAATCAAATATGGCCTCAGTTAGAGACGGAGCTAATATAAGAGAGCGGTCTTGAAGTTGTTGTTTTTTTAAGGTCTATAAGACAAGACACTTATTCAAATGACTTCGACCTTTACCCTCAAGTATAACGTATACCTACCTAATCTTGACTGTATACTTCGGCCTCGTATACACATCGTGTAAGTGGCAGCTAGGCAGGAAAGATTGACACTTTAGGTTTCAAGACTTTCAATATATGTATTAGAAGCTAGATTCTCGACCTAAAGTTGTAGAACTTCAAAACTGAAAATACGTTTTGGAAATTGTGAAACTTTCTTCTGTGCGAACTCGAAAAAGCTGGGTAATCAAAATAAAGACGAGAAGCTTTAAAAACGGTCCAATCTTATGACAATAATTTAAATAGGCCTAATAGGCCTAGCTTCTAACAACCATTCGCTTTTTTGAGCCCAATGGAAGGGATCTGCAATTGAGACGATCTTTCTTAACATTTATGCTCTCGGATGTTTGTCAGACTTTCGCGAGAAGTGGCGCCATGAAAAAAAACAGCCTTGAGATCGAATTTTGAGTTTCTTGAACTTGGAAGTTAGGACCATTCGCTTAGTAGTCAAGCACACTAACCACTAAACCACGGCGCCTGCATCGAACGACAATAGAAACACGCAAATTGACGGATTAGGACCCCCAGCCACCTATCAAATGATTCAAGACTGCCAGATCGACGCCCAAAGACGTCCCCTTACTTTAGTTTTCATGCGGTCCAACTATGAGCTAGACTTTTAGCAGCATGCCCTTCCAACGCTAGAAATCATTTATTTGTGTCCCACTTATTTTTGGGACAAATGGAAGGAACGTTCAGTTCAATTCCGTATGCAATCGGCCGAGGCTTTCTCATAACAGCTACTACATTAAACTACTTAAAAGTTTTATATGTGATTTATGTTTTCTGGGGGTTCAACCGGGACCCTTCCTCCTGACCACGACACCTTAGGTAGAGTCCTCCTTCACTACGTCGGCGATGCGATGAACTATGTAGAGTCAAAGATTTGTTGGACGGCACCATTAGCGTCTATTTATTCATTTGTTCCAGAAGATTAATTTGAAAACGCAGTTTCTCATCGGATATCTTTTCTTACAAATTCGTTCCATAAAAGGTGAACCGAAGAAGACCATCATTTTTCTGCAAGAAATCTGGAAATTTATAGATAAAAAATTCGTTCGATTCAATCAGAATTTGGATCTTATTATGATAAAAATTAAGCATTGTGACATCTACCTCCCTGTACTTACTTACTGTCTTTGGCAGAGAAAAACTCGGTTGGGACTATTCTTATCACCACTAAGTATAAATTAATAAAACCAATTTTACAACCCAGGTGTCAGCTGAGAGTTACTTGTTCAAGACCCACCGCCACATCATACAAACCGTACTGAACTAAATGAACAAAGTAGCTCATGAAGTAAATTCCACATAAACGGAGTGACCTTTTAAATTGGGGTAAAATTAGAACCCTAGTACGGAGTTGATGAAAGCACGATCTCTTTACAAATGGAAATGTTGTGAATGTTTTAAGAGCAGTGGACAAAGCAGAACACATTTAATACAAATTTAGACTTTCTTCCCAAAACATGCGGAGTTCCCTAAGGTTCCATCCTAGGACCCCTACTCTTTTCCATGTATGTTAATGAGTTGCCTTCCATCGACACTAGCTCCTATGTTGAAATGTATGCGGACGATACTCAGCTACACATGAGCTGTTTACCTGACACAATCGATCACTGCGTCAGAAGAAAACCTTAAACACATCATTCTTTCCACCTATGTACCTTAACGATGGTCCGATCAATTATGTTGACACCGAGAAAAATCTGGGTATGTTAATTAATAAAACGTTAACGTGAAGTGATCATATTAACTTTGCTGTTGGCAAAGTTTATGGTATTCAGAGCTTTTGGATAGATATGATACTGAATTGAAGCAAAGACGCCCGCATTTGGCAAAGGAAAAAGTGTTGCGACATCAAGACAATGCCCGGGTGCACATGTGTGCAGTCAGCATATGAACTGCTACCCCATCCAGCATATTCTCCAGATTTGGCCGATTCTGACTATTTCCTGTTTCCAAACCTAAAAGAATTGCTGGGTGGTAAGAGATTAAGGCCCAATGAAGATGTCATCATTGAAAAAAATGCCTATTTTGAGAGTTTTGAGAAAAGCTACTATTCGGAGGGAACAAAAAAATTGGAGAAACGCTGGGCTAAGTGTATCGAGCTAAATGGAGATTATGTTGAGAAATAAAAAACTTTTTGGCCAAAAAAAAAAATATGTGTTATCCAAAAAGTCACTGACTTATCAAGCAACCATTGTATCAGGACTAGGTAGACAAAATGTGTTTCCTTTAATTTTTTGTTAATGCCACTACACTCTCGAACTCCCTACCGCGCCAGATCAGGGAAATCAGATTGAAAAAGAGTTTTCCAACTGAACTTAAATTTTACTTGTCTGCTAGTTAAATTAACTTGTTATTTGCAATTCTGTTTCAATTTTTTTTAGCCTGTTTTATATAATAATTATCATGCAACAAATTCTTATTGTATTTGCGAATTTCAATCGGCCGTTTATATTCCTATATTTTTTTTTTAATTTTTAAGTATTAAGCTTTTCATTTAATTGTTGCTTGTAAATCAATTACTCAGCTCATCACTATTTTAAAAGACATAATATATCTTACTGTGTAAGCCTTCAAATATCTACTTAAATAAATAAATAATAAAAAAAAGACGAAGACACCTTGGGCTGCTGAATAAATATTAGATACACCCAGCAATTTATTACAACGATCAGACGAGAATTATCTGAAAAAATATATAAATACATCATTGTCGAAATATTAGCGCGGGAAACGAACGAAAAGAAAATAAAGAGTTCAAAAATAGAAACCAAACCGATTTGTAAACACATTAGTCACTCTCAATCGCATCCTCCACCCACCCTCTGTGCTTATTGGGATTTTTTTTTTTTTTTCAAGGCACATTTCGTGGGCGGCCTTTGAAAGTCCCTACATCTTATCTCTCTGATGGATTTTCTTAACAACTTTCAATCAAAGGGCACCAAATGAGCGCGCACACAGATTGTTATTGTTAGTGGGACAGTTGTCAATGAGCTATACACTACACGGCCGGCGGTGTCACAGCGTCAGTAGCACTTAATGCAAAGATTATGACTACACTTCAGCCGGAAACTTGTTATTTTACTAATTGGAGTTCGGTGTCGGTGCGATCATGGCTGTCCAACAAACGAGGCGTTTAATAAGACATTATCGCTTTAATAGCCTGCTATTTGATCGGAGTTTACAACTACAATTACCTTTGGACGGATTTCTATCGGAAGCTGACCTTCCACACGGCGGAGGCGATAACTCGGTCATGTGTGGGCGTTGCTGGATATGTTGTTCAAGTCGACAAGATCAGAAATACCTAAAAATTGGAGGTTGAATGCAAATATTTGGAGCGGTACCTATATTTGTAAATGTCACACAATTGTTTTCCGCTTTAGACCCTTGTTTAAATGAGCAACCCTATGATATTCTGCATCTTGTATAAATGGCTCGTGCCCACCAACATAATCGATATCATATTGCCATTGTTTTGGATGAGCAACATACGGTGTTTTCATGCACGAACAGGTCCCATGTCCATTCTTCGACATGACATCCGTGTATGTCCATCGGCAATTTGCTATCTAAGAAAATTATACCATAAAAAACATATAAACACCATTAGGTTGAACATCCGCAAATGGCAGCAGTTCTCGGCTTATGTACGTCTAAGCAAACGCCTATAAAAGGACCCACACTTTGCATAGGCGAAACGCAGTCGCTGGGTTCTCATCATGAAAAGGCTTGTGCGGCAAATTTTCGAAAAGACATCCGTTCATGGATTCGCCTATATTCCACGGAGAGATATTCACTGGCTCGAGAGGATACTCTGGGGTACTATTTTGCTGTTTGTCACTTATTGGTCCATCAGTGTTTGTTATAATCAATGGGAGCGGTATAAGGAACATCCCATAGCGCTTGGCGTTGAACGAGTCGTAGGAACACGCCAGTTCCCCTATGTGGGCGTTACAATGTGCTCCAATTACTTTGACGAGGATCAAGCGGAAAAAATCATCAAAAAGTGAGTAGGAAAATGGAGAAACTTCGTATATACACTGTGTGCAATGGTAGGGATTTTTGAATTGGAGTATGAAGGGATTGTGATTTTATTTAAGAGTGAAGTATGTGAGAGCATAAAACCTATATTTGGGGGTTCAACCGGGCGCTTGAATGCCGATAATGTAATGTACTGTCGTTTGATGTTCATACGAAGTTGGAGAAGAGTGTGTCAAGAAAGTTAAAAATAAAAGGTCGTTGGGAATGTAAAGTTGTGAAGTTGACACAAAGAAGTTGAGAAAGAAAATGAAAAAAGAAGGTTTACAAAGGAAAACGAGGTAGGGTAGTGGAAGAAGAACATTGAGTACTTTTAATGGAAGTTGCAAAAGCTTGTAGTCGATTTGACGAACCATTCGAGAAGGGGTTCTCAATGAGAGGGACCAACCGACCGAATAAGAGCTACGATTGCAGGAGCGATTTTAAGCTGTTCCACTAAAGTTTGTAGTGCACTTTTACATAAAATAAATAGGAGCAATTAAAATAAATGTTCTTAGTCTGGGCTTTCTAGATTCGTGAAGATGCTTAAACATAATAATAATAACAGTTGGCGCAACAGGTCTGTAGGGACCCTGGGCCTAGCATCTCGCAACCATTCGTTTTGTGTGAGTTTTTCATTTTTGGAACGAATGGAAGGGATCTACAATTTCACGCCGAATCCAAACGGCTTTTTCATGACGGTTCTACTCTCGGATGTTTGTCAGACGTTCGCGAGAGGTGGCGCAGTGAAAAAACCCTGAGTTGGAATTTGGGTTTTTGCGGGATTCGAACCTCGGACTCCTCGCTTAGTAGTGCTACACACTAACCACTAAGCCACTGCGCCTACTGAAAATGTTTAAACGCTCAGGGAGAATTTACTACAAAACTTTAAAGAGACTCATTAGCTCTCTGAAAAGGTAAAGGTGTTGGTAGTATACCTAGGTACCTACATACTACCAATATTTTTTGAAATGATTTAAAAAAATACGATATCGAGTGAACTTTTCCACTGGACTTATAATTCAGACTTCTTTAAGCATCACTAAGCTGAGTTTAAGAAGCTCTAAAATCGCATTTAATCCGATGAAGGCTCGTTGTTGCTGCTAAAGCTTTACATTTGACAGCTCAATTTCTTTTGCAATTTTATTAAATTTGTTAAAATTGATGTTTTTATTTTTGTATTAAATTTTGAATTAAAAAAAATATGTATAAGGTGCTAAATATTTTAGTAGTCTGAAGGCAGATAGGATGGAGCAAAATTTTAAACAACTTTTGACCTTTTCGGAAAAAAATTTTAGGTCATGTCAGTTTAAACCTTTTCTTTTTCTTTTTCTTTTTTTTTAAATGTCTCAATAAATTTGAACAGCATTTGGAATTCAAGCCGAACGGACAAAAACTTCACTTATTACATGGGCTTCTTGAGCGTTCTGACAACTATCCACTACGATAATTTGGAAGTCCTCACGCCATACGAAAAAGACGTGAGTTTCGACAACGTTCCTCTTCTGAAGATCATCTGGGATGTAAGTCGTCACTATTCAATCATGTTCGCGTATAAGTTTCTCTCGTCTTCCCTAGATACGATCCACGCTTTTCTCCAACAGCACATCTATTGACAAACAAAATGGCGGTAAAATAGAATACACCTCCAGCGGCATTAGGAGCGACAAGTCAACTGAAGCTCAACCACAACTGCACAGCGTTATCACCGAGGTTGGCATGTGTGTGACTACGTCTTTCCTTCATGAATATCAGAATCCTCTAGGCTTTAAAAGGTATCAGTAACCAAAACCAATTTGATCAGTGTTCAACAAGTTTCATTTTTAGGGATCCTGAGAAGCCCAAAAACACTCAAATGTGCAGCCCTTTCGACGTGTGCAACATAAAGCTCTCACCCTCCCTCAATGATGGTGATAGAGCAACTGCTGTGAGTTAGACATCGTCGGCCTTTGATAATGATAATCAAGATGAAATTCTGTTCAAAGTATATCCACAGCAATAGGGAAGTCGTGATTAACGATTATGGTAGGGTAATCCGCCGTGAAATGATTGCTCACCAGGTAACAACCGTCGACGTGGACGTACAAGTGACCTCGGCCGAGAAAGAAGTTCGAAATGTGCCCATTAAATACAGGAAATGTCGATTTCCCGACGAAAATAATTTGAAATTCTTCAAGGTGAGTTGAAGGTTGAATAGAACTTCTCCTCTATACGATACACTCTTTCTACGTTGTCAGATCTACCGCCCGACACTTTGCCGAAATGAGTGCCGCATCAATGCAGCTCTTAAGCTCTGCAACTGCAAACCATTCTTTTATGTTGTCGGACCCGGGCCAATATGCAACGTCAAGGGAATGCTATGCCTGGCCAAAGCCAACTGGAAGGAAACCAATTGCCCAGATTGCTTGCAACTGTGCTCACTCACGACATACACTACACTCAGGGCAACTGTTCATAACGACGTATGTATTGATACTGACTTGCGGTGCAACTGCCTTCTTAAAAAAAAAACCCTTTCATATATAGGGAGCAACAAGATTTGAAAAGTCCTTGCTGATCAACTTGTACCTGCCGAAAATGGGAATGCGAAAGCGGGTGGTCTTTAGTGTCGACCAACTTGTAGTGGCTTTTGGAGGGGCGGCCTCTTTGTTTCTCGGCTGCAGCTTCTTGAGTTTCGCCCAGATACTCTGTTACTGCATACAGTCCTTAGGCAACAGTCTCAAACGTTGGTACAGTAAATTTAAATAAATTAGCTTCTTTTATCCTTGATTGCAATTAAAAAAAAAAATTGAGTTTTCATATTTTCCGCAGTCAATTAGGGAATTTTTTTTTTTGTTCAAACTCTCAAGAGAGTGCAGTGGGCTCATTGAAAGTCTACTGCGTGTCAGATGCAGTTCAAGAGGGTACGAGTGGTGAGTGGGTTGTTGCGCGCTGTTTCTATATGGCAAAACTTCAGTTACAAAAGTACGTGCTCGTAACATGGGGTGACAATGACAATATATTCGTTTGCGTCGTTCGCCATCGTTCAGCGTGTTTTGGTAACAAACAGGGGTTGGTCCCTGCGATGTGCTCTGTCCTTTGCTCGCTATGGAGACACACAAACACAAATCACAATCGAATTTCGTTTTAGTTTTTGCTGTTTCCATTTTCATCACCGCCGACGCCATGTTGGTTGTTGCTACGAGTAACAGATGCCCGGATCGACTGGAGATGAACGCTGATGATGATGATGATGGCGCCAGCTTTGTAAAGTGTATTGTCCTAGTTATGTGGAAAATTGTATTTCTCTCCTTTTTTTCATTGAAACGTATTAAATAATAACAATTGCACATGAAAGAGGTGATTTACATACAGAAAACGAGGCAAGTTTCGTACATGTCGAAAACTGTTGAGGGATGCTATCGAGGTCCATGGAAAGTGTGTGCGTGTGCTTATCGATTTGCCATCAGTGAAGCACGTTGTGCGACTCTAAGGAGTATTTATGAATACCAAGTGGATTTATGTATCATTGATTCCGTTTACAGAGTTGGATTTATTGTACTGTATAATGTTCCGCAGGGGGGTGTCTTTATATATTTTATTTTCCATTTATTTTCGACTCTAGTCCTTGGAGTACGAAACCCACTTCAGTTGTGTTCACTTGAAGTGAGCTTTCTTAATATCAGGCGAATCTCCATTAAGGTAGGTATACAAAGGTGGATATGGGTAACATCAGTTGCCGCAGCTTCATTTAGACCAGCAGTTGGGTCCATCCGTGATCGTATGATGGCGTGTTGAAGATAAAATCAGACCGCTGTTTTTAAAGGTCAGAAATCCGCTTTTCTATTACAACCACCTACACTTATACCTGAATCTGAGGAGTCTTTAAAGATCGAAGTTATATGGCGAATTGTAAGCCAAAGTGAACCCTTGGTGGACAGTCTTTGGACTAAATATATGACAACCCTGTTTTAGCGGGTAGTTTCATCTGGCTCTATATATTGAACAGAGCCCGTCAAACCGCCGATTCAATGGCGGAGTCTGAGGACGCGTCTACTCATGCTTTAGGACTTATATTTAGAAAAATGTTCGTGAACACTGACGAAGTTTCTTCCTCAGCACAGCTTCTTTGACTACAATCTGGGGTGGTCTGCTAAAATGATGGTTCTGTGGAAGCCATGGTGGGCTTGGTGTTACTTCCTTATAAACACTGGATTTCGACGGTCGATACTCATTCCGACAGACTTGTTTTTTACAAAAACAAAATGGAAAACAGATTGTTACCCCGACTTTATACCTTGGGTTGGTAGTACTGGCGTTGCCTATGACAAAGTTCTGCGAAGTCAGAATGCAATAAACGGTTTTTGCACCACTTGAACGGAGCTTGAACCATTTTCTTTTTGCTGCTTTCTGTCGGTGGCACGAAATCTATTTAAGGTTCCACAGGGCTTGGTTGCAAAAATACATGTGGTAGCCTCAGACGGTATGCGAACTTCGCTGAAGGGGTTTATAGATCTTAACGAATACCAAGGATATTTCCGAAGGGCGATTTCGACCATCGATTCTGTTCTGTAGCCATTAACGATCTTCATTACCTTGTAAATTATACGTGTAGCCCTGCAGATGATATGCTGTCTTGTCTAACTCCTTTAGCAGCCTAAACTGAAGGACCCCGATCCAAACTCAATGCATTTCACTAAGGCCATAGCCTCTGCCGTAATGCCAGCTATATCGCTCACTAACAAAAAGTATGGTTGTCAATCAGAGTCAAATAGTAACGATAGTTCAGAAGGTGGGACACGTTTCAAGTCTTCATCTGCCTCACCTGAGGCTGAACCATAACTTTGGGTATGGTTTGCGTTGCAAGTTTATGAGTTTTCCCCTAAAGGAGTTTTTTTTTTAAGAGGGAAATCTGGGGGGAGATATTGTTTAGGGAGATATTTGTTTTTTGTTTTTTAATTCTGTTTATTTTCATTTCGTTGCAATAAACTTTTTGATAAACTTAATATGATCTTCCCCAGAGAAATTAAGGCATTCTGTGAACGCTCACTAACTTATACATACTTGAGAATGAGCTACCTAGCGCAGAGATTCTTCGCTCTGTTTACAACTTAATGATTCAAAATTGAGCACGACATTAGAGGATAAAATAAATGTGAGTGTTATTTTAAAATGCTGCTGAATAATAGATCGATACTTCAAAGCTATATTTGCCAGTGAAAATTGGTTGTTATAATATCTTTGGACTATTTTTATTTACAAAACAAGTTTTTCAAAATAAGCTAATGCCAGTTTCATAAGAAAAAAGTTTTTGTTGGGTCTCCTTAAATAATTTTCAGGATTTAATCACCAACCTCATCTGTAAATTTTATAACAACAATTTCATCCAAGTTGCGTAAGGGTTGTGTACACTGGATAACCAAACTGGCATGTCCCAGTTTCAAATTCGAAATTTATACTTTTAAGCCTTGCTTAGTGGTTAGTGTGTTGAAATATTAATCTGGATTGTAGCGCCACCTACTTATAATGTAACAAGTTGACAGTTGACACTTCAGTCGACCCTTTTGGACCACTGTTTAAAGTGCCTCTGTTTATTTAATAAATATTTAAGGGTCGTCTTAGGTCATTGGGTTTGGATTATACTTAAATTGTTAGTTGGGACTGGGCTCTAACATGCTTCGATGTCGGTCTGATATCTTCTATTATTAGCTGAGCGTGATTCATTCCTCCCACGACAAGTTTCTGCTAAACAAATGACCGGAAATCACAGTAGTCCGGCCTACTCCTATACTGGTCGATGGTCGAATGCAATTCAGTCAACCTCCCATCACATGTCGGAACCAATCAGATAACTACCTGTCGCCATAATTGATGATCCAATGAAGGGTTACTTTTAGCACCACAATTTTTGACTGTTCGCATGGCAGCTTACACGAGCGGTTGCTATCGAGCATTTCAGCCTTCTGTGCTATTGAACAAAATGTCGATTGCATTCACCAATTCCTTCAGATGGTGCATTCGGATTTGAAAGCATTGCGCCTTTTGGCAAAGGGGACCAACGTTGCCCCCCTAACTATTTCGTTCACATCTTAAATATCCGCCCAAGAAGCGCCGCATCATACTAATTACATCCACCATCATGCTGATCCACACAAAGTCTTTAAATCACAGCTCACCGCACTTGAATCTAAGCCTGCCACGGACGATGGGAAGCGAAGGGTATTATCTTTCTTCAATTTAATTATATGCCATTACTCCTTCGGTATTTCCCCTTTTTGGAAGCCATAGACAATGCTCCACTCCAGCACCCGGCGCGGCGGTAACTTGAACTGCAAACAGCAAAACAAAACAGCGCGAAAACTTTATTTTTGCAATAAGAGTTCCTTGCTGCAAGTTTAAACCACACATAGTCCCACCATTGTACACAGCTATCGTATACACTTACAGAGTCATATACCTACAAACGACCGCATTTAGGAATTATGCGAGGGCATATAGTGAAAACTGCACAACCATTAAAGTGAATTCTACGATTATTAATGGGATTTTCGTTTTGTTTTTTGTGCCGCAAATGTACATTGTACGTATATTATGCGAAATGGATTTCTCGTCTTGTGGCTAACAATCCACAGAACGTGAGGCGGGGGACGGCGAATACTAATGAGTTGATCTCAAGTCTACTCGTATGTTAGAGCGCGGTTGGGGCTTAAGGTGGCCGCCACACGCCACTCCCGCACTTGTGCTGGAGAGAAACCCAGCGGATGAGTGCGAAATCATTAGAAAGAGTAAAAGTGCAAAAAGGAAATAGATTCGAATGTAGGTGTGGGTCTTCGGGCGGGCGACAATTTTCTAAGCACCCAAATTTGAGTGTTACTTTCACGAGATTTTTGTTCGTAGGTATACTTTTTTTAAGAGACAAACAGACCAACACGTACCGCGTTGAACTGCCGCTTTTATTGTGGGTTTTGGCACACTTGCCACATGATAGCTATATATAATTAGACATAGACCCTCTTGAGGGAGATTTTTTTGATATTTGAAATTGCTCCATTGTAGCTGTGATCAGAGAAGTTTTTACGTCCGATGAGGAAGCAACGTGCTTGTTAGACACACCCATGATTGGTTTCAGAATCCTTCTCAAATGAGGCCCTAAAATCCGTTTTGGTTCTGGGGTTTTGTAGATACTGGACTGAAACCTCTTTTTACTGTAGTAATTCATTTCATTTCTTAAAGAGCTGCTTGATCCTCAATGGTTGGTATTTTTTTGTTTTTTTTTTTATTTTTTTTAATGCAATCCAAAACTAAAAGGGCTTTAAGTAAGAACTTAAAACTACGACACTTAAATCTAATGCATGACAAGCTATAAAACTTAGACTAAAAGATAGGGAGAATGGTGAATGAGATCGAGTTTTAGGTCGGCGGTGCTGCGATTGACGAGTTCCACGGTATACACTCAGAAAGCCTCTGATGTCAATGTCACTTAACACAACTTTGGGACATAACTTTCAGATGCGTGCTGTCCCGTGAGCACGCCGGTAAATCACATACAGTACCCTCTCTCTAAGGACAACATTTATGAAATGAAAACGAAAAATTTCAAAGTCAGACAGGGCAAACTTTAAAAATACGCAGAGAGTCTATTTTCGAGTCAGTGTCTCCACGCATAAATTCACGGACAGTCAAGCAGCACTAAGAGCTGTAAGCTCCAACCTAACTTAATTCAAGTCAAGTCAGTTTGTTCAATGTGGCTCAGTGTTGATTGGACTAGATCGGAAGACGTTTATAGAGGTGCACCCGACGAATCTAGGTAAACATTTCGTGACTGAGTATTAAGTTGACGGTTGTGGATGAAGTATAGGAAAAGTGACGTTACAGACATATCAAGTTTTGCGCTCAGGTATACATCTAGTCCAGGCGAATCTATAGTCGCCTTGTGCACGTCAAATTCGACAGCTTGTTTAGTTTGATTCGAAAAAAGCATTATTAAGAATTCAGTACATAATTCGGTGCTGTAAAATAACCCTCATGGGTATAAAATAAAGAAAATAAAAACCACAGGCTTTATGTCCTCTTTAAGGTGGCAATAAAAACTGTGGGTTCAAATGCATTTTTCGTATGGGCTTCGATTCCAATTACAATTGCAAAAAAACGTGTAATATATATGTGGGAATGCCACCCTTTGAAAACCCCTGCTTGAGGTCACTATTTGGAGGTTCAAAATTTGTGAAGTTTCTTTAAAATCAAGCGAAAATGAATACAAAATACATATTATAAACATTGGGCCTTACTAATAATCATTTTTAACCTTCACACTAAATATTTCCTAGGTCACAATATACAATTTTGTATGGAAAATTACGCCATTGTGAGTTTGAAAAATTTAGCCTGGACACTAAAAATGATTATTAGTGCCGCGGATTGTATATCTACACCCAACCACCAAACAACGACCAAAATCTTTGGCTAGCTGTTGAAACATTACAAGTCAACTTTACATGCCCAAACGTCGGATGCTGCAGTTCTCATCATAGGTAGTTTGCCAAACACTAAAACGCGCTGTATGTATGTATCTAAAAGTACCACATATTATGTACCTACCTAAAAATGTTGATACCCGAATAATAGTGCCCAATGTTTTGGATCATAATTCAAGCAAACATTACTCACAGAACTAAATTTTGCTCAGCTTACCATATTGAAATGTTAGTGGAAAAGTACAATGACGTCAAAGGATTCTTACCTAAAAAGAGACAAAATATAGACAAAATTTAGAAAAAGTATTTTTAAAGTATTTTAAAAGCGGGAGGTCAAAATTCTGATTTCAAAATTCTGTCTTGATAAGACAAAAATTCTGCTTTTCGAAATTCTGGTTTCTTGTTCGTCTGCTTTACAAAATTTAGCTTTTTCTGCTTTTTCAAACTAATAACAAAAATTTAAAGTAAGCTAATTCTTTAAAATTTTTCCAGTACCTACAACCAAAAAAAATAATAAAAAATAATAGATATTAGAAAAAACTACATATTTTAAATTATTTACTGGAAAATAAAAAAAACAGAAGTTAAGAAAAATAAACAATAAAAAACTAGTATAATTGTATGTATTGAAAAAAAAAAAAAATGAGAAAGGACATTAAACATTTAGAAAAATGAGATCGAAAAAAATACAAATAAAAAAAAAAGAAATTGTTGTCTACATCTCCGGTTTTCAAAATTTTGCAAACAATATCGCGGGTTTTTTAACATTTTCCAAACCTCTTTTTGCAGTTTTTGAAAAGCAGAGTTTTGAAAAGCGGAATTTTGAGAAGCAGAATTTTGATAAGCAACATTTTGAAAACATAATTTTAAATGCAGAAACTTTTAAAAAGATTTTGGACACATCCAGAATCTTAACCGCTACCCTTTAAAAACATTATATTCAGTGGTTTTCTCGACGAAACAAATAGCGGCCAAAAGGATATAAAGTGTGAACGCAACAGCATTAACCCGTCCGCCTTCACTCATGTGGTATCATAAAGGAATTTACATGTCTAGTTTGAGTGTGTCTTCCAAGACATCCACCTAATCCTACCTACGCGCATGATGGGATGCCATTCATAAGTCTTACATTTCTTCTATAAAATCTTGCAATATGCATTGCTCTTCTTTCCAAGTCATCTTCCGCTCTACAGGAATTTTGTTCGGTACTATAGCTTTTTTGGACTCATGTTTAAATTTTTGCTTTCCTCGTATCATTGAAGTCCGCTGGACTGCCTAAAAAGTCATTACATTTAAAATATATTCAACGTAAGTAGCTAAACGACGGAAAGAGCAAGAATGCACACTGTATGCGGCGAGTTTCGTCAATACACGTGCCTTTCACCTACATGGTTGGACTGCCTTCTCGGGCACTTTTGCAGCTTAATGCCTCATGGTTCATGATAAGCCGCTTAAATCGATGTGGGAACAAACCACCACCGTTTCGGCCAGTGTCAAGGTTGACGAGGCTCAATAACACTTAAGACAACCAATCGAACATCTCCATTCCGAACCACTTAATGGTTCTCTTAATCTGTTTGGCTTTTATTTTTTTTTTGCGTTGCCTTTGTTTCTTCTTTAAGTATACCAAACAAAACAACCAATTGGAGCGTAAAGATACAGCTCTTGGACCGAGTTCTCAGCCCGATATAATACCCAACACTCATGTCACAGCAACCAGGCGATGGATAATTATCTCCACGCCTGTCATCGTGACAATGAGCCTTTCTCCAAAGTCGACAAATAAAAAAGAATCCAATTCTCATAGTACATTCAACAGTTGTATCTAATTCCACTTTGGATCGACGTCGTCGTTCCTGAGTGATACTGTCGTCGTCTCTATAAACAAACACACTCACGCCGGCTCTTCGAAATCTCAACTCTGGAAGGCCCACAGCCCGAACAACAATTGAATTCAAGTCACTACGCTGTGAATTGATTCTTCAAGCGATTTACTTGCGGGGAAAAATGATTCCACCACTTGAATCTGCGCGCTCCGTTTGGGACCGTAATAAAGGTTTTCCACTTGCCCAACCGCAAAAGAATGCATACTGTGCTGCTGCTGTTTGCGACCGTTGTTGAACAGAAGAACCTTTGATATTTAATAACTCGTTAATAAAATGCGCTTGCCATGGCTAGGTACTGCCAACCAGATACATGGATGCAGATACTTTGCATGAAAAAGTGGTGCACTCACTGCCAACGAGGATTGTCAATTAAAGTGGGTGATTATAAAATTTACCAGTATACGGTATACCCCTCTGTTGTTGCTAGCGGATGGGGGACTTGGCTGGCGGTGGGTTTTGTGTTTTAATCGTCGGCTTACCATGAATGACTCTGCAGTGTTTTGCTGGCGGTGTGTAAGTGCTCGTCGTATACTCCGCCCGCCTGGTGTTTGTCGATAAGAAAACGTATTACTTAATCTTTCGCCAGATGTTTGGGTTTTGTTTAACTTTTCCTCGTCTCTCTCTCTTTTCTTGTGCGAGAAGTTCTTTTTTTTTTGCTTCAAAATTGAATAATAAACTTTTCGCTCTATTGTTGTTGCTCATGCGGCGGTGCCCACACTTTGAGTAGACGCCTGGACGGTTATGAAGGATGGTCAATGGTGTTTATTGAAGTGTGGGTCTTGGCGCTCCGCAAAACTGCACAAACGTTGTGAAACAAAGTCGTTCCTACATTGTGCAGCTTAATTAAATTTTAAATAAAAATATGAATTCGTGGTGGTCAATGAAATCGCACTGCGAATGGATAATTTCTTTCGTAACTTTTGCACCTACACATGGTCGTAAAGAGCTGTAATAAACTGAAACGAGGTTCAGCATTGACGTAGGTCTGTAGTGAGAGTCTTTGAACCGTCTTCGCTTTAAGTTTGTTGCGATTTTGAGGTTAACATTTGATCTTAGTGTATCATTCATATAGAAGAGGCTTTGGACTACCTAAAGAAGACCTAGTTTGCTTCCACGCCAATTCTATTTATACAACCATTAGAGCTTTCCTATGATGGGAATAATATTTCAAGAACAGAACCAAACAGCTTCGGATGCTGGTAAAGTGTCAAAAGAGTTTGTCAAACTTTAACTGGGGTATATATGTTTTGTCGTCTAAGTTTCTAGGTATGAAATATAAATAATCAGCTTGCCAAATATTTTACTGGTCGACTGTGAGGTAACTTTAAGGCTAACCAGCTGCTCTGCCGGCAGACTTTTTTTCTACAAAGAATGAAAATGTTTTTGGGTTTCAGTTGGAAGAGAGGTGCCTGGTTTATAGAGATTAAACGGTTTCCGTCCGCAATGCAACCACCTCGTAGGTTTGCAAGCTTTGGTCCCTATTTGGATGACCGATTCTTTGGGGAGATTTGGGTTATGATAGTCACAGTATGGGATGGATAGAAGTCCAAAAAGGATTTAAGGGTAACTAACACGGAGACTGTTAAAAGCATTTAAAAGGGAAGATGATACCATTGCTGAACTAAATCCAAGGAATATCAGAAGCAATGTAAGAGATTCATAAGCCCGGCTTATATAGTCAGGTCAAAGATGGCCTTATAAAAACCTGTATAAAAGAAAGCGTCGGGAATGCTTTTAAAAAAAACCGCAAACGGGTGGAAAATTGCCTAAAAAATTGTCCAAAAACGTGTTAAAAAAAAGCGCGTTGCCTACAGCAGACCTCAAGGTATACATTACTTCTTATTCAATGCAGAGACGGAGCTAAAGATTTGAAACGGGGCCTCTCCTTCTCCCTCCCCAAACACTGTAGTATCTCCCTAGCCTGGGCTGTATTTTCAGGCTTCTACCAGATCCTTACCTAGTATCCACCGAAATAAGATTTAAAGCGATTGAAGAATGCGGCGTATTTCGAAACGTGATACCTGCACATTACAACCTCACACTTTGCTGGGTTCCGGGACACTGTGACATCCCAGGGAACTGTGCAGCTGAGCAATTGGCAACACTACCTATGCTCTTTCGGTGTTGATAGTGTTAGTCTGTACGACGTATATGCAACGCCTCTCATTTACGAGGACGCAAAAAGAAAAGCAAGCCATAAATGGAAATATATGGTATACTGCTTTCTAGTCTTACGTGGCCAACACTGGATACTAAAACATCAAAGGACCTCTGCAACTCAATATACCTAGTATCTTGTTAGTCGCTAATGTCAGTACTGGGCATTATATTCTGGGCCGACACGCGCAGACTGGGCTGCCATACAATGACTTTTGCAGAAGCTGAGAGACAAGGAAGAGTATGAGTCCATCATTAACCTTCTCTGCAGCTGCCATATCCTAACTTAGGATGCGACGTACTAAGGAAACTAATTCCTCGATGATCTTAGTTATATTCCTAGGCTATACCACTCGTAGCTTCATAAACGGAAGTAAATGGTTCACATGGATAGCCAGCAAATGAACCAATAAACACCCGTAGAAAGCACAATTAGGCCGTTAAACTACATTTTAGTGTTTCTCTCACTGAGAGCTACTTTACCACACATACATCTTAAGTACTCATAGTGTAATTACAAACTAAAATGAATATACCAGCTACCAATGTACCCCAAATGTGATAGCTCCTTCCATCAAAGAAGCACAACAAACTTAGCACAACCATCCCTTGAGTCCAACTTTCACATAATCCCCAATCAATTTCGAATATAGCACCACCAAGTACAACTTAATTAATTAGCTATGACCATCTGTGAACGAACGCTAAAATACATACGAAAACTAATCAATTTCGACCATAAAGTCCCCCGATTGCCAACTTATTAAGCTGCCCATAAACTTTATCCCTACAATCAATATTCACAGGAAACGGAAATTGCATCCCACATGTGAACGACGACAAAGCTTCCCCAAACTAATCAACACCGCGTCCACCAACTTCGTTTCAGTCATATACCCACAAATCCAGCATAACCCTTCACATCCCAGCGGGCTGTATCACATCTACTTCGGTTCATTTCGCCAGCAACTTTATTAGCAATTCGTGTTTTGGAGATTTCCACCAAGCCATAGACTTGAAAAAAAAAAAAAAAATAAATAATATAAAAGGAATCATGTCGCTCCATAATTTACCTCAAAATGGCCATAATCATGACAACGTCATGAAAAACGTGCTCGGGCATACAGTCGACGGTCTTTAGATTCGTAAAACATGAACTTGTCATGAAATTGTAATGAACAACAAAAGACGAAAGAATAAATAGAATTTCCTCTTCGTCTTAGAAAATTTCCAAAGAAAACAGAATTCCTCGCAAACAATGCAATAGGAGGTGTTATACCGGCCATCGATCATGAGAAACCGAACCGGCACGCCCCGATTAGGTATTCGTAACAGGTTACAACATCAATTTAGCAAATGTCATCGCATCAGTCACAGTCACACCTTGTGAATTGCTACTGCAGGTAGTTTTGAGATGCGGAGCCTTTTTGAAAGGTTGACACAGTGTGCTGAAAAAAAATCAGTTTCAGATATTATCACAGTGGATTTTGCTTTGCAGACAATAGATCCTCTACCTGTCTGTTAGCGGACAGATCGTTTGTTCCATTCCGGTATTGATTGCCTTCTGTGTGGGGAATTTCAAATCCAAGTCGATGACAGTCAGTAATAAGTTTGGCGGTATTTGGGTGATTTTTCATACAAAAGACGAAGATAAGAAGATTATTAGTCATACTTGACATAGTAAGCAGGAAAAAACGGACTTTGAAGGTAGATGATGTTTGAATTGGAGTAGGTCATGTTTTTTGTTTACCCAGGAGGGATATATATTTTTAAAAACCGCTGAGAGCTAATTTGGCTGGATTTTATATTTCTCCATTGACAAACCTCTTTAAACTTATTCACCCCTAGTCGTGTTATTGGCAATAAAAGGAAATAGTTTCCCCAAAAAAAAGCCAATAATAATTTGCACAAGTTGTCGGTCTGCGATGTAGATTGTAGACATTAAACCTATATTTCAGTAAAATATTCACTGTCAAAAGTGGCGCTCATCCACAGCAAAGATCGCTCAAGCTTTACCCGCAGACTTTTCGATCTAAGTCAATGAGGATGCCGTGAAATAACGCCGAATTGGAAAACTCGGCGTTATTGCGCTTTCACATTAACAAAGTTAAATAATGCCGAACATTGTTTGTGAAATAAAGACTTTAGCAAAGTGAAATAAGACCGAACATTTAAATTCGGCGTTATTTCGCTCGGCGTTATTTCACGGCACCGTCAATGAGCCTTACAAATAAACAATAATAGTATCGACTCTAAATTTCAGAAGTTCGCAGTGGCCATTTTATCCATACAAATTTCGCAATTGTGAGGCTCCGTCAATTTTAAGTCGATACTAAAATTTGTTACTAGTAGGGCTCAATGGATGGTTCAAATGCAGTAAAGGTCATACCAGATGTTTTGAGCGCATGCTGCCAAACCTGGCATTCCCACACCGACGGAGTAAGAGGAACCTACAAGATGTTGAAACTCTCATTCGTTCCATCTGTGAATACCCAGCTTTTACCAGGTTGAAGTGGCTGTTGGCGGTCCGACACACTTAGACCATTTTATGGTCCCTTGTGATAATTTTTTACCAGAGTCAGTCCTAATGTAGGAAGAGCCTTCTTTGACAACCCTTCACAATTTCGGGACGATCAAATTTATATAGGGGCCTAGTTTACGCAAGTTCTACCAATTCGTTGTAATAAGAATCTTACCGCATACTTTTTACGTCGAATTGTGCAGTTTTTAGCTCCGAATAAGCGCGATGTAGAATCATACAACACTCTTGCTCAACTGTGCTAAAAATGTATGTACGGATAACCTAAAACTCCATATATAGGTAGATAGCTTAGAGCTTCTCTGCTCAACACTCTATAGCTTGCAGAAGACAGTCTGGCAAGATTCAAGGGATATCAGCTCCCCCAACAACCACAGTTCCAACCAAGCTCTATTTTGAACTTTGTAGAATACTTCTCGTAACTGTGTTTACTGCATTAAGATCGTCACGCCCCCTTTTTCACACCCGCCCACAATGCAAAAGTATAATAAACGTGTTTTCGTTATGAATATCGCCCCGCCCTTTATTCATACCCGCCCACAACACAAAAGTACGGTATATATTTCTTTTTGGGTTACCTACTTTTACTAAAAAAAAATTATCTGTAAGTCATTGTGGAGGTGATCTCACCTCTATTTCCAGGCAAGGTTGTTCGGTGATTGATTATTGTATACTGACAAGGGTATATGTGTTTTCGGGTCGGCTTCTTAACGGCTAATTAATTCTACGCTCTCACGAGTATTGCCTGGAGGCAAATAGACGAGAGAAACTAATTATGTCCATTTTTTTTTTTTTTTTTTTTTTTAATTTTAGACTTCAAATCAACCGTTTATAAAGTAAATTGGAGTGCGCTAATTTACGAATTGGCTGTTCTAGTTTTTGTCTATAAAGTTATTTGAAATACAGCAGCTGTGCCGTTTGAAATAGTAGCTGTGCTTTTTTTCAGAATGTAGGTGGTGTTCCTCAAGGTTGTGTTTTAAGTCCAATTATTTCTAAGTTATTTATTTACGGTATACGCAGGTGCGTATTGGAGAAAAACCTTATTGATAGGCATGCTCTCATTTTGCATGGCAAGCGGTATGTCATTCAGTTTTTTTTTCCTCTAACACTACATGGTATGTTGCCCTATCTGTGTTTTTCTGAATTTTAATGTGTCTCAAGAAGATGCAGGACCTGATTCTTTCGCTCGTTTGTACATAGTGCAATTGAGCCATGCTCCTTTATCTACTCTTTTATCCAAAGATTCATGGATCCTGTATCAGGGCTGTATCAAACGAATACCCATCACTGGCTATTTTGCAAAAACATTTAGTCATCATTGATGATGGTCCTTTGCTGTCATTTTTTTAATTGAATCAACCTGAGCTTTTCCCGGTACGGGCCCGCCTCCCGCCCGACTTGTGTTGATCCCATATCCATGGTATCTATCACTTCGTCGCCCTACCGGGTGGCTTTCTAGGTCGAGTCTTTTCCGATGATCCTTGGAATTTCACGAAAGCTACGTCCAACCAGCAAAAAAAAAAACTCCTGCTTGTCTAACCAGCCTCGCTTCCTACCTCGGACGCCGGATCGTCAATTTGTCCGCCAATTGTTGTCTTCATATCTTCCCATACGATTAACACTCCATTTAGAAGTGTCCTGCACACAGGAATTGTGACGACATAATCGGGCAAAGATGACCTCTTTGCTCACGGTTGAACCAGAAGCGAATATTATCAACCTTCCTTGAGCATGAAGCCTGTCTACTTTAAGGTTGATTCCTTCCCATAGGTTGGTCATCTTTCCAACAGTCTTACATAGACAAACCCTTGGTATCTTAGTTACCGCATTTTATTGCGATAGACCCTTCCTCCTGATATGTTTGAATGCTTTTAATACCCACTGTATATAACAGTGTCCTACATAAACACATATTACTCTCTCTCTTAATACAAGCATGTAAGTGCCTACTTCTAAGCTTATCTTTTTTTTGAAATAAAGAAGTTGTAAACTGAATGCCGCCGTGTTTTGACTTCTCCCCCGCTCGATTTACGAAGACATAAAACCTCCAAGGTTATTTTCTGCATTTGTTAGTGTCGAGGGCACCCCGGAAAGCACCCCATCTCTACTAATATCGGCAACGCTGGCTCTCTCACTTCTATAGCGGTTATGGTTTCTAATCATCTACTGGCTTTGCTCTCCTTCCCATAGCTTGGTTCGGCTTTCGCTTTACCTTGCTTGGTCCAGCTTGATCGGCCTTGCATGATTCCTGCTTTTCGGGATGACTGATAATCTCTTGCCCACGTTGTCCATCAACATAACCACTGTAGTTTGGGTCCTGTTGACTGACCCCATGTTGAACAGACTGTCCGTCCTCCTTTCCGCCTTCCGTCTTCATTTTCTCAGTTTCAGATGGATTCAAGGTCCCGGAACATTAGAACCGTTTCCAAGATCCAGCCTCTTCTGGAGAGAATTCAATCGACGTCAAATTGGCAACCATGTCGGCCAACTCATTGACCGACTTGCTGATGCCCTTCGCAGGGACAGGGACCCTGCCCAATCACTCTTCATCCTTCGCTTAAGTTACTTGCGCAACCTTCGCTCGGAGTCGAGTTTTCTGTCCTCTTCCAACTCGGTTTCCGCAGTTTCGACTAACCTCTTGGCGCATTTCTACACCGCATTGTCCATCTCCACTGACGATTGATCAGCTAACTCTTTTCGATTCCCATTAGAGTCCATTGATCCATCGAGCTTCTTCGGGTTCATTCCAGCGCCTTGCAGCACTTTCTCGAACCCTCCAAAGCCTTTCACTTCGTTTTCCGAAGACGCACAGTTTTGTAGAGTACTATTAAAAATTTTCGATTAGAGCGGACATTTTTTCAACCTACAACCTTCAACGAACTAATGGACTTTAAATCATAATCTTCTGAAACCAGTTAGCAATTATTTTGTATTTTCTATTATTGTTTAAAATGGCAAATCGTTACATAGAAAGTTTTAATCCTTAGGAAAAGCAAACAATTTTAATAATTTACTTCTAGAAAAGGGGGAAGTTGGATTACGATAGTTTTTAAAATTTTTGTTGTTGTACGAATTATTGTTCTTAAGTTAAAAAAAAAACTAATATGTACAAGGCAATTTTAGTAGAATAAAAGATATTAAACGACGTTTATGACCCTACTAATCCACCAATTGAATAAAAAACACCGATATTTAAAAAATTATTCTCCTCGCTCGAGTTTTCTAAATTGTATTTTTTTTTTGAATGTGTATCAATGACTAGCCTTGCCAATGCCGATTAAATCTGTTGCTTCAATATGTTCCTGCCTATCATCCGTATTAAGTCCCATCCATATTTAGCTAAATGCTTTCCAACAATTTACACCAAAATCCCAAATTTTACAACTTTAGCTCGAGCAAAGAATTAAAAAAGAGCCGAATTAGGAACAAACTGTCGATTATTTTAATTTGCTTTATATACTCGTACTTCAAAATTGCCGACTCATTTGCCACTGTCATACACGGAAGATCGAAGCTCGTAAACGGGCCATAATTAAAAACAAATGTCTCAGGTATTTATTTGACATTTGCGACACTCAATGATATTAATGCAAATAGACAGGCACGTATCGCTGTCAAATGGCAATTTTGTCTGGCTGTCATCACCAACAAACACCGGATAAACACCTTCGATTTTGAAATAGGTGTGTGCGGTTAATGATGGATTTGGCGCTATGCCATTGTCTACACTGTAATAGACGCCAGTCAAAATAGGAAGCATAACCCAATTCAAATAAATCTGTAAAGCCCATTAAAAATGGAATTACCCCTATGCTGTTGACTCAATGATAATGACAGTAAAGCTGTCGCTCTGTCGCTCATCTGACGCCATCATAAGCACGCATTTCGAATCAATTATTATATTTACACAAAAAAAAACCCCACACAATCAGAAGTAAATAGAAAAATTCAAACACCAGCCAGTGCTCCATGACATTTCCGGTCGACCGAACTCAAAACAAACTCCATTTCAGTGACGTTATACTCATGTACACATTTAACCACGCCGCGCGAAAGAGAGAGCGTCGCCACCGTACAACGACGGCACCTGTTCAAAGCAGTTGGGTCGCATTTGCGCTGGCTCAGAACAGTGTTTGCCAAGGTCAAACATATGCTGCAGATTGTATTTTTTTGTTTCTTGATGTTTTTTCTATAGGTCTGAATTTGGTTTCTAAATATTCAACAGTCAAAAGTATGAGACTATGTTATTTAACCAATTCAAGACTTAAGTACAAATGCCTGTTGACAAACAACAGGATGTCTGTCGCTTTTTCTATTTTTTGCTCGTGCGGTGTAAAAGAGATAGATCCGGCACTTGGTACAGTCAAATTCCATTACTGGTAAAAAATGAAGGTAGAGCATTTTTTGGAGGGCTCTAAAAGGTTTGTTTGTGGTCTTTGGAAAGTTGGTTATTCAAACGACTGTTTTTGGCAACATAAGGACACTTTCTTTTATTTGAAACAAATTTGATGGAGTTAAAAAGTTTAAAGAGATCTTTTCGTTACGCCGGAAAATGTCAAGCATTCCCTTATTTTATCCCCATGTTCCTGGGTTCAATGTTAAAATTTCTGGACCAATGAAATTTCAGTGAAATCAAAGAGCTAACAGATAGGTATAGTGACATCCCTTGAAAAAGGCACATGTAGCAGCACGTACTATAGACGAACATCCTATGTAGAAGTTTGAAGCCAGTGTCTAAAAAGCTCAGAACTAAGCCTGACGGGGATACGAGTAAAGATCTGGTAACTTGAATATCACACTAGATTATTCCTTGGGCACCTAGCTATTCATTTAGGTAGTCCCCTAATCATTTAATTCTTAAGCATAATTCATTTTAGTGCAAAATTCAGTTCGCGCACATAAATGTGCGCGATCCTAACCAATGTGCGCACATGAATAAACACGAACATTTCACAAAATAAGATACTAATCCCACGTCTCCGTTGAAAAGTGGTTTAAGAAATCGAATAAATAATTCAAATATACTATCGTGCGCTGATCCGCTTTGCGCACATTCTATGTGCGATAAGCATAATATTCTCTCCAAGCTCCATCAATTTATTTCCTCTGTCAAGTGACGGGCGCTAGTGAAGTTATGCAGAAGCGAAGTTCACTTAATAAATCCCACTTCTCCCTAATGGAGCACAATCGTAGGGGAAAATCGTTATTAATCAAAATGACTGACATCCATTACTATACGCAACAATCCACCTCACTCCACAGTTGTCACGACAAATATGTGTCACTACATCCTTTCGTCACAATTTACTCCAATCATCGTCACAGCAAACCACCTCAGGTTGACAATTTCCCACACTGTGCTTTCGGAAAACCGGAAGAGTCCCCTTTAAAAAGACATAAAAGGGAAATGCCTTTCAAGTTATAACAAATAAAAATTTATCTCCACTACTTCCGAAAAACCGGCATCCACTCGAGATATTCAAAACTGATAAACAGCCGTCATCAATCTACATTTGCCGCCAAATTTTTACGGCATTTCCATTTCCAAGAGACAACTCCGTGTCGGATTAATTATCATTCGAAATTGTCTTCGTTTTGATCTCTGTATTAGTGTACGCGATGAAAAGGGCAAAGCAACCGAATTCCTAAAATAGCAAACTCGACTAAGTATCTTGTCGCTGTATTCCGCCGGGGGATAAATATATCATTTCTGTGTGTGCGAGCGGATTTGTCGAAATTATTAATTTAACTAAGGAGTAACATTGTTAGCAGGATGAGATTTCCCTTTCCAGAAAATGCGATTACGAATACGGTTTGTTTTCATATTCTAATTGAAGGATACAGATACAGGAATGAGGGAACCAAACACAAAGGAAGCCGAATCGCAGGTGCGCGCGTTCTCGCTTTGTTGTTTTCTTGTTTGGTTTTTGGTATCTTGTCTTCTTTGTGCTGCAAGCCCCTAGCCCTTTATTCAAGGACATTCTGCTTCTTCTTTTTTTTGGAACACATTTCTTGGAAATTGAGCTGAGTATACATATTAACGAAATTGTTTTTAGAAGATGTGAGGGGAAGTGGTTTGCCGAGATCTTCAGCAGTTAAGATTTTACAAGAAAGTGAGACGTTACTTTTGTTTATGTATATATTCCTCGTGGAGTGAGGACCATTGTTTTTGAAGTGTTGCAGGGAAGGTACTTACAAATTTGTATTTGTGTAGCATTCTGTTGTAAGGATGTTACTGATTTGGTAGCTGAAAATGCTACTGCTAAAATAGTTTTACGATAGGAATGGCAATAATTGTTCGGAGGCTTTTTATCGAAGCTGCTGGTGTCTGTAAAAAATCTAGGGGACATTTGTAAAGTCCTATCTGGAAGACGTATTTTTAAAAAAGGAAGCGTATTACTCTTGACCGATTTTTAACTTTCGCCATTACGTGGTAAGAGGAAGATATTGTTTTCGTACAAAATGTTGAAATTGAGATGTTAATTTCATAAGATTGGTTTGAAATTCTGTCCGTCTGCCTGTTTGTCCGCATGTCCCGAGGCCTACAGCCTTAACGGATGAACGGATTTGGTTCAAACTTCGGGTTTTGAGTTTCTGCGCTTACAGTAGTTTTTTTTTTGCAAGGCAATCTCAATATTAATGGTATTTCCCTTATAAAGTTTTCCTACCAGTTTGATTTGTTCGAAAACACCTCTAACGATTTCAACCAAAATAGTATTTGAGCTTAAGTAGGTGATGGTTAAGATGACTGCATAGCATACTCAGTTTTTTGCTAAAAAATCGTATAACGATACTTTTTAAGTTTGCACATACATATCTCGAAAACGGTTAAAAAAAAATAATTTCTAAGGCAATATGGTCATTTCTAACTTACATAATAGCAAAACTCAATTTTTCTCTGCATAATCGTACGTTGGATTTTTGAAAAAAAGAAAAATTTTGTTTTCTTTAGTTTACCTGAAAACGGCAATAACGATTTTGACCAAAATACATACTTGGAGTAAATTGATGTTTTCAAAATACTTGCGTCCTTAATTTTCAATTCAAATCACCGAAAACAATAATTTTAGAAACAGCACATACCTCAAAAAAAAAAAAAAAAAAAAAATCGATTTGGATTAACCTTTAAAAACCAAGTAATGCTTACATTTCAAACATTATCTAAGTCAGTCTTAGGCTTAAAAGTTAAGCAATTGTATTTTTCAAACTTAGCATTGCAATATTTGTTGCTTTTTTGTCTGCATTACAAAAACCGCTCTAACGGTTTTGATCAAAATACTTGTTAAAGATAATATTTGCACTCTAAATAAGATTCCCTAAAAAAAAATTAATGAATCATTTTTTTAATTATTTCTCAAAACTGCCTAACCAAAAGCCGGGCTGGGATTCTGTAAATAACGAAACGAAAATCACTTTCGCGTTTCAAAAAACGAAATAAATAAAATGCGAAAGCGAAGCTCTGCTTCATGTAACTCCTAACGTTTTTTTTGTTCACATTCGTTTAGGTTTGAGAAACTGTGTGACAACAAAATTATAGTTTGGCAGTCTCAGTATGTAGCTTTATTTTCGTTAAGTTGTTTTGACGTTGAAGAAAGTTTTAAAATAGGAGACACGTATGTATTTCGTGTACTGTATGAAAATGAATATTGTTCAGCACATACTTAAAGGCAGCTTTGTTAAACCTAAAACGTTGAACAAAACTAAAAGAAAAAAATAAATTTCTAACTAAGAACCAAATTTAAATAAACCAACCTTTTGTCAGGTAATGTGAGAGGATTCGAACAATCCCGCAGATTTTTCCAAATTTTTCTTAAGTTTATGTGTTCATTTTCCATTTCAGTTTCGTCGCTTTCGCTGGTCAACAGAAAATAGTTTGTTAGCATTTCTAGTAAAATATTCAGCACAATGTTAACACCACCAAATTCAAAGAGAATAAATAGGAAAATGATAAACGTCAACAAAATAGATGTTGTTTGTTTTCTTTCGTGGAGACGATAAAATCTGTTCGTTTTTAAGGTTACATGAAGCAAGAAAAGTGAAAACGTCAAAGAAAATCAATGTGTTCGTTCGTTTTTTTTCCGCGCCCACGAGAATCTCTTTCGTTTTTGATGTTACATTAAGCAAACTGTTCGTGTGCATAAAAACGTTTAAACGTTTTCACCTTACAGAATGCCGGCCCCGATCTGTGTCTGCCACAACCAAATATTGTAACGAAATGTGATCGCTAAAAAGCCAACAATACAATGGTCAGTTCATTGTAATTATGAACAGTTCTGTATTTGAAGACGATGTTCAATTAAAATTATTTCGTAAACAAAAACATGTACATTTTCTGTATTTTTCTTGAATATGACCAAGTTCTGGCAGAGA
Source organism: Cheilosia vernalis (assembly GCA_949126925.1). Classification (NCBI taxonomy): domain Eukaryota; kingdom Metazoa; phylum Arthropoda; class Insecta; order Diptera; family Syrphidae; genus Cheilosia; species Cheilosia vernalis. Next base: position 40,523,512 of record OX421361.1, on the reverse strand, counting down.
ATCGAAGCTGTCCAGAGTGGATTCATTCGTTTTGCTTAAGTGGGCTTTTAATGGATGACCCTCACAATTTACCTCCCTACAAGAATCTCCTAAAAATGCACTTCACAAATTACCATAACGTTGAATATCGTATTTTCTTTCGCTTTAAAATAGTTCTACTTAAAAATCATTTGCGTTTAAATATGTTTGTGGGATTGCATTAAACAATTACCTAAATTAAAAATTAAATTCTGTATTCATTTATAGCAATAATGTTAATATTAAGTTCAATAAAAAAATAAAAATTATAATGCTGAAATGCCCTTGCTAAACGAGCAAAAAAGTATAATCTTTTACTAAAAATTGTTTTTCATATAACTTTTTTTTGATATTTGAATAATTTGAATATTTTTTTGGAAATTTGTTTCTTTTTAAATTGTTTATTATTTGGAGCTCTAACATATGGTAACCGTAGCTGTGGACACAGCCTGTGCCATACCTGAGCTCATTAATTAGACTTATTAGTGGTGGTCTTCCGAAAAGGTTCGAACACTTGTCTTCTGATGTTAAGGGCTTATATAATGATTGAGAGGATCCCCTAAAGTTGGCTATTTGTTTTAACCTTTTTTAAGATGTTTACAAGAAGCGACCGTATCTTTGGCAGACATTGAATAGTCTTCCCTTCCTGCTCAGTTTAGCTCTGTTCTTCAAAAACAACTCACTAGACAAATACTTTCCAGGTGCTTGCGTCTTTACCGCTCCATAATATTTCATTATATCCTACAGGAACGAGTTTACACGCAGCTACTAAGCCCCACAATCTCAAGTCTGATAGCCTCTTAGTACTCGAAACATACCCAGAAACGCCTCGCCTTAGACACATTTAGTATAAGGTAAACCATTCCACGGTAACGTTTCCATATCTCTAATCAAATACCCAGACAACATTTTTGTAGCCGAATTTTATTATCAGTGTCTAAAGCTTGTGGTATGTAAGATAATCTTTAGAAAAAAAAAACTAAATGAAAACCCGCCACACAGCAACACAACAAAAGAAGAACATTTTTCCGAAATTCCTCCAGACTTTCCATGAATAAAAGAAATTAAAGTTTTGCTGATAACAACGACTCAACAAACACGCAGCCCACCTTCTTATGAAGGCGAAGTCACCCCGCACAGCAGACTACCTCTACAAAAAGTTCTCATCTGTGTCGCCTACTATCTAAAAATATAGACGTCCTCCCTCCGTTTTCGGAAGTAAACAAAGTACGTATGTGTGAGGAGACATTTTCCACAGAACAAGTTGGAGAACATCTTCAAGTTGCAGCGTCAAACTGCACCGTTTAACGTTTAACCCTCTGATTTAGATGAGGGTGTAGTCGCTGCAGTCTCAAGACTCGATTCCATTCTCGGCGTGTGTTATTGTTGACAGAGTCATTGACACTAAAGAGGGCTGTGTAGGTACGCCGCCATCTGTTGTGTTCACTATTTATGTCTACTTGACTATTTGCTGCGTGTGATCGACGCTGATAACATCACAGAGTCAACGTCGTCGACATACCAACTATACGATGAATGCTGTAGTAACTCCAACCAAAGCCAAACATGACAGCGATAAGCGATTTAATTGAATTGCAGAGCGCAAATCAAATGTTCAGTCAACTTTTCTAATGCGATGATGGGTGGATAGTGGATGGTGGTGGTGGTGCACCACGGTTACCTAATCCCAATTTGAGCTCGCCATCACGAAGTTCACATCTCCCCAACTCCATCGGTGAACACCAGAAGCTCCAAAGTTGAGGCATTGTTTCCCGATGGTATGACTGGTATGATGACCGCACGTGGAAGAGTATGTTGTTAGTGGGTATATATAGACCCGGTCTAAGGGTACCTGGCACCGAAATTGCAATGCACCAGGACGACCATGGCTATTCAACTGAAGAAGATAATTCGGTGCAGTTGTGTTGTTGGCAGCTGCTGCTACTGCTGCTGACATTTTTGCGGTGCAGAGCACGAACAATGTCGGGACAACAATCATGATGTTAGTTGCTTTTGTGTGGAGTTATTTTTATTTATTTTTTATTCCTGTGCCCTGAATAAGCCGAGCATTGCATTTTTGTAGAAGCGAGTTCGAAGGTTGGAATGGAGGAAATGTGGTGCACTTTTCCAAACGATATATTTAAATGAGTTAATTGGATTGGAAATGGAAATGTTTCTAGATAGGTAGCCTCGGCTTGGATCGATCTGTCAGGATTGTTTCCTTTGGGAATGGTTTAGAAAGGAAACTTTTTGTGTTGGTGGAATGTTGCGGGTGAAAGTTTGGCGTTATAGTTGTTTTATGAGGAAAGGGAAGGAAAGTGACCAAGATGTGGTAGGAGTCGGTCAGAAGGACTGTTGTCCAAGTGGGACACCAGTAGCAAAATCCATTCACTCTCAGAATGGTGCTTGAAAAGGCTTGGGAGTGTAGTCTCATCTGTCTCCAAATGGATTTAGAAGACAAACGAACGAGTATCTCGAACAAAGCTCTGCAGATTTTTGATAAGAGTCGTTTGCTTTTTTTGCTCAAAATGTTGAAGCTTACTGCGGAAATAAAGAGTGTCTCTTCAGAACGCAAACATGTTGTCTAGTTGTCTCTTCTTTTTGGAGAATACGCTTCAACTTTCCAATTTGTATTTTTTTTTTTTTTTTTTTGCAACAATTTTAATATTTAAATATGATTTTTAAAGGCCACAAAATTGTTGTTTAAATATGATACATTGGAGAAGAAAGTAAACTAAAAGAAACTTCGCACACTGTAAAAAGAAAAAAAAAAAAAAAACAGACATCGCGTTGGATTTCTTCCACTTGTTGGTCGCTGAGAGAACGTTTGAAAGAATAAGACAAGCTATGTCGGTCTTTCTTCACCACAAATGCGTTTATTGTGTAGTTTTGTATGCATCACGAGAAGTCTAATACTTAGAAGAACGGTAGCATATTCAATGATCTGAGTAAATGTCATTGTCAAAGACAAAATGTGCCGCCCTCCGTTTTCCGCACTCATGGAATTAGAGCGGATATGAATCCTTCCAAGGCGCTTGTCATTCAAAAGGTTTAATGACATCTACAGAAAACTTTCGTACAAGCCGACAATTAAAGAATAACTTTCATCGTCAGTCCTATTCTCGCCCTTTTTTTTTGTGGGAATACACTGCGTAAATAGGCGCGACAAAACTTCCGCCGTAATCCACATAGTTTCGCAGGAATTCATCATAAGGTACGCGTCCTCTTTGGAGGCATAAAGACCACAGAGTGGCCCCTATTCGATTTTCGTAATGAATTTGCCCAGCTATTCAATGGTTTGCTGCCAGGCGCACTTTCCTACAATGGTTCGTGCTTCAGCTCACAGCTCTCCACTTGAATGAAAGCATTTCATGCTGCCGCTAGCATTGTTCGCACTCCGCATCGTTTATCTTGACATCATCGCCAGCTGTACCTATCATCAAGGCAAAAACAGCGGAAGCGTTCTTACCGGCGGTTTCATCCGGCCATATTCAGTATATTCAGTATACTGGTGCTGAGACCTTTAAGGGGTTCGAAATTTGTGTTAGCAGCGCTACTAGCAATTTTGTTGTTTTTTTCAGAAGGGCAAGCAAAAGCTTCTAGAACGCCCCGCCAAGAGCCCGCCTGCCAACTTCTTTCACTAGCAGATGCTTCCCGAAGCAAACCATCAGCGTGAGCAATACGATCATCTGCCCAACTATGTTAAGAGAGATTAATCGTTCCGAAAAAAACCTTTCCACCACTTTCCCTCTCCTTGCAGTCCATGAACCGCAGGAGTCTTCAGAAACGAGCACTGTGTCCGGACCTGTATCATCGCCTGAAGAGACGAAGCGTAGAATATGTTTGTGTGGACCCAACTGGTCGACTTTGAGTGACGTGCGACATACTCTGTGGATTTTAGTCGCCTCATACGACAGGCATGCCTACCTCGGGTATATTCTAACCCCTACCCGAAGGGGTAACTGCGCAGTGAATAAATGGCATGTAGAAAGTACTTGAGGGGACTTGTAGAGTGTTTGAGTTCTGATCACGTTATTAGTTAGGATCTCGAAGACTGCACTGCTGTTTTCTGTAGTTCAATTAATTCACGACCTGCCTTCCAACTACATATCGCTGACAGGAAAAGTATACATACAGAATAAAATGAAAGAAAGTTAATTCCATTTAAATAGAACCCTATGCAAATAAACTACTAACAAGGCTGCTTAGAACCTATAAAGAACGTCCCGAGCTCATCAGAACGATTTGTTTCAAAAGACCACATGTTCTTTACTTAATGCTTTGCGTCTGGTTTCTTATTGGTAAGTCATTTGCAGCACAAAGTCTTTTAAGTTCAACTTTATACATGCAGGCAAGACACAATTTCAGAACGTCATCTTTTCTGCGTGCCATAACATCCATACCACGATTCGTCAGAGTCCGTTTTACCATCTGCTTCCATTTCGAAGCCACACAACTTTTGCCCCCATGTACAAGTACATATAAATATAAACGCACTATTACTGCAAAGACTTTTTTTATGGCAACGCCAATAAAATTGTTTTATGGCAACGAAACCGAAATTTCTAAACGTCTTTTCTCATAAACTTCTGCCCAAGTAGCAGAAACGTATATGCATGCAATTACATGCTCGTATTTCTTAAGCAGCAGCTCAACCACAACAAATAGCCCGAACCAAACCGGAATGCATTTACAACACGACTTCCTTGTGTCGACCCTTTTAAAGACACGTTACACTATAATTCGGGTGTCAAAAAAAACTGACAAAAAAACAAAAACAAAGACTCTAATCGTAAATTACTTTTCATGACACCAATAAAAAAAAACGAAACAAAAATGTTTATGTCACGAAAACTTTGTTCTATAACTTCGTCATTTTACCAGTTTTACTTGTACTGGTGTCAAACAAGGGAAAACAACGAAAGCGAAACAAAGCCCAAACTGGTGGAGAAAATAAGGTCATTCGCATCATGCCATTGCATATCAAAGGGCTTTTACATAAATCGGTGGTGCGCTGGCTGTTTAAGAAGTACTCCATTGACACTTAGCTGTTGGCCCTTTCGTAATATGTGTTTAATGTGTGAGGCCCTCTTATGGCACATGTCAGTGTAAGCTACTTTGTTGTACAGATTCAGATCGACTGAATGAAGCGATTGTGTAAGAAGGGCTCTTCTGTTGATGTTTACCTGTCAGATAAAAAAAAAAAACACCAACAACAAGATAGACTGATGTACGTTCGACACTCGAGAGAATTTGTGCGCTGTCACTCGGATCGGATGGATTAAGTATGAGTGTTTCTTCGAAAAAAAGGTTCCGGTTGATGGTGAAGCTTTGTACGCACGCACAACAAACCAAATTAATTGCGGTGCCATCCCATAACAATGGTACCGTATCGGATATCATACTTCTGGCAGATATTTATATTTAATGGCGGATAATTCACCTCATTTCCGGATGGTTTGCCAGTACACCAATTTGCTGAGGGCGGTGTCAAAAGTGAATAACTGTCGATGGGAATTGCAACACCAGCATGAGCCTCTTCGTGGATAGAAAGCTATATTTAGGTTGTATGGGAGTTTTCCTGTCTCGGCTTTGATAAAAATTCAGTAAACAAAATCTCTGCAGAAATTAAACTTGTCTGTAGATTTTTTTTTTTTAATCTCACATTGACTCAATTGCAATGTGAGCCTAAAAAAACTAGTAGATAGAGTCCCATCCCGAACAAATAAGAATATTATGTATTTACAAGACCTTTCAGCCCACCTCTATAGCATTGGAGCTTGGGGTCAGTCTAAGACTGTGGAAGACATCCACTGTCCCTTTGAAAGAAAGGTTATTGCTAAAGTTTTCGCTAGACTACGAAATACACGAGATAGACCTACTGCGACATCGACGATGTCAAAAAATGTATAAAAAATATAAAGCTATTTAAGGACAGTCTCTGCGGGTGGGGGTATAATTATTGGTTCGCCCTAACCGTGTGCTACCTTCAAGAACAGTCCGTCAATTGGACTGAGCGGATGCCTTCGATGTTTGATTGAGAAAAATGGAGTGTGGCAAAGAAAACTTGTCACTGGTGGCGAGGAATAATTTTTATTTTGATTGTAAAACCGTAGGTATAGCTCGTTCACGGATGTAGCGATTGAGCCCCAGTTCTGTTTTTACTGTAGAAATTCTAGCAGCTTCCGAATGGGATTACACAAAAAAAGTGATAGAGCAAGAACAAACCTCACATCTAAAAAGCCGATTCACCAACAAAGACAAGAGGTTGTCTTATTCCGAAAAGAAAACTTAAGTGTACCAACTAACAAGACCGGAGATTTAGCAGCCAAGTCAACCAACTATATATGAGCAAAAAACATGATTACCAGCTCGATATTCATCTACCAAACAAGAGATCGATTAGCTTTTAAGAACTGGCGAGGTATTCGGAATATTTCACAAGGTGAGATGCGAGTGAATAATGCAGTCATCATAGAAAAGGTCAATGTAGATGTGTCAGTTCTATGGGCTAAGCTGGGGCTAGATCATCACCACCATGACAGTGATTTGATCACGAATGATGAAATTGTGGCACAAAACGAGCAAAATTCTGCACAGAACAAACTTTGCAAGTTATGTATACCAAGTGCAATGAAAACATGTCCACCAAAAGCCAACTACATGCGATGTAACTGGAAACGAAGACGACCGAAGCGAACGGTTCTGAGATGGAAAAAAGTTTCTACAAGGAGACTCAATGATTAATGAGTTGAACTTTTGAGCAACCGGCCAACTGTGATTCAGAATTTATTTTTTGGTTGCCAAAATCATAACTTTTGAACGCATGAAGACATCGCTACCATTTTTTTTTTTTTGTTCAGGAAGTTTGCAACTCTATGCAAATATTTTTTTTAGGAAAATTGCTTCACAGGGTGTTTGTAAATCTAAAGCTGAAGTAAGATTTTCTTTGAAGAGGGAATTAAAGAAAAACTTAAAAAACGGGTAAAATTTTACGGATCTTGCCAGATAATTAATTTTTATTAATTCATTTTTTTTTAACAAAAGTGGATGCATAAAATGAATGTTTAATGTTTTCACCATATTTAAACAGTATTTTTTTCATTTTGTGGCGCATCAGTATATCCTACAAACAGTTTGAGTGATATATTTTATATGAAACATTATAGGAAAAAAGGAACAGATAAACCAATAAAATCCAATAGAACACAAATTATGTTTAGGCAATAAATCAATTCATCCCTTCCAAGAAGAAAAATTAGAATTCACAATAATTTAAGAAGCTCAGTTGCAGCATCTCAAAAACCCTTTTGGTTTAGGAGGAATTTATTAAAAAAGAGTCGTTAAAGTGGACGGATTACGAAAACCAATTGGCATTTATATTAAAAGGGGCGTGGAAGTGAGTGAATTTTTTTACGATCAAAATAATAACAAAACTATTTTTATTTGATAGAAAATTTCACGCTCCAAGCTCTTTTAATTAACAAAATAATTGAAATAGTCCATAAGGAAATTTGTTTTTAAGACAAAAATTTCAGCACTGGGAACACGACTTTTTTGCGAAAATTACAATTTTTCCGAACATTGCAAATAGTTAAAGTTACAACAAACAAACCGTGGGGTCAACTAACGTGGTAAATTTTCCGCGGGAACTCAAAAGAATTTTTTGTAGCTCTACTCAAACCAAAAAAAAGTGTTAAAAGGTTCTATTTTTTTTAAATCTTGATTTATTTATATATTTAATACAACTAGACTACATTAAAAGAAAATTAACATTTTTCGTTTAATATGAAATAATTGAAAAATCGTAAATAAAGAAGACGCTGTTTTCTGTTGTTTTTTTTTTTAAACAAGAACAAAATTGACCAACTTTGAAAAGCTCTATATTTCCAACTAGTTAGGAAAAAAATTATTTTGTTTGCTGTTTTTTAAACTCCGTTTATATTTCTACTAGAAGTAATCGCATTTAGTATTTTTGCCATGAGATTTACCTCTTTGGACCACAGTGCGACCTCATGTTCGGTCTCCAGAAAAACACAAATTACATCTCCATTTTTTCGACTGAAACTGAAGCCATGGACTTGAACGAAATTTGGTTTCAACAGCCCACTAAACTACCGATCTTGTGCCAGCTAAATTCTGTTAGTGTTATAAGCGACATTGCCTATTTGTTCGCAGCGGAGCTACCATTTGTCCCGTTGAAGGCTTTATGTACTATGTTACTTGGATAATGCAGAAAAAATTCAAACTCAAATAGCGATTATCAGAGTCACCAAATCGATCCTTTTTGAGGTTCAAGACCAGTGGCCCCAATTTTTTTAAAAGGATCAAAATACCCTTTTTCAGTAAAAGTGAGATTTTAGTCACTATTATTACGGAAAATAACCCAAAAAAGAAGTTAAAAAAAAATGTTTTGTATGAAAATATTTATTTTGCTATTTAATAAATGATTTATTGCTGTTATTTTTATTTCATTAGTTTTTTATGTGATGTCAGTTTTAGTTTTATATGGGGCCCCCTTTTAAACCTTCTTTTTCAAATTTTCAAGCGCAATCATTGGACCCAGAAACAATCAACGAAGCAAAGCTAACCGCCCCAGGCACATAAATAAAATGCGATTTCTAACCGAAATTATTTTACTTTTGTTCATTTTATTTTATTTAAACAAAAAAATCTATTTGGACCGCCCGCTGTCGGCCGATTATATATAAAGAAGAACATCATTCATTTTCACAAATCACTTTAATTTGTATAGTAAAAATAAATAGACGACAGCTGGTCCTCCAAGAGAACGCACACTTAAGAAATATGAAAAAGTATTCAGAGTGAGATGGATTTGTTTATTTTTCTCAAGTTAAATCCACATTCGCACTACAAGTCCTACAAACTAACTTGAAGAAAACAATAAACAGCAAGCAAATATTTGTTACACATTTTCTCCGAAACGTTCATTGCTAATTGTTTGCAAAAAAAAATGTCTCCATTCTGCAGACGACTACAGTATCTACTCTGTTTGGTTTGAAAATGAAAGTTAAAATCGTGGCAAAATACGACAATTGTCGCAAAAATATCTCGAATCTCGTCATTGTTCGTTTGAAATGCTGTTTCCATTTAACCATTTCATGTGACGTTATGTAAGTCAAACCATCAGACAATATACCAGTTCAGTTACTTAATCTCAACTGTGAAACCAAATTTCTCAGCAGCTCTCCATTGTTATCGATTGTCCCACGAGCCCCAAACTGTCATAGATCACACACAAAAACATGCTGTTCCCATCACAGTCCGTCAATCTTTGCCGTGTGTAATTCTTCAGAGTAGTTTCTTTGCAATTGAAAAATGTTTACAAAACGAATTTCGCAAAACAAAATTTGGCAGCATTTTCAGTGTGGAAATAAAATCGATAATTTCGCATTTATGGACCCACCGATTTGTGGGCAAAGTGGAAATTGTTTTTCAAACAGACGCGGTGCCATAAATCCGCCACTACCCACACGCTGCTGACTACACGAACACGAGTATGAGTATTGAGTACTCATATCTCTGCTTATTTTTTAGCGAAAGTGAAATAGCAATAAATTTCGATTCAGATGGGATCGGGGTCGGAAGAACGTTAGCATCGTCCTACACACGATAAAATTCTTTTAGCGTGAGATTTTTGTCTTTGTTGTGGGCATCTATTATTTTAAAATTTTTCCTCTACGCATAAACAGAAATGCAGACTTTTTAGACGCCAACCCCGTCAGATCACGTGCTAACCACTAATCATATCAAGTAGCGAAATTTGTTAATGTCGTATGGATATGATTATATTGCCTCATTGGCATTTTAATCTGCGAATAAACAAACATTCACGTTCTGAATTAATTTTTTTAGGCGGGGATTACAAGATTTGAAATGTATTCAAAATGGTGTCACTTTCAACGCAGTTTAAAAACGCGTTTATACGCGCATCGCCGTTCAGGCATAACAAACTATTAGGTCATCCTTATTTAAGAGCCAATTATGCGTTGAGACAATAGTGCCTTTAATAAATAACTATAAGCGTTGCACTATGGAAGCACATAACTAATTGAAAACGTGCAGCTGTTTCCCGCCGACCAGAGTTGATCTATTGAAATATTCATTAAACATCGATTTATATGCAAAACAGTGGCACAGGTGCAACGGATTTTACCTGTTTCTATCTTAGGAAAAATCTGGTAATGTTTGCAATCTGCAGCAGGTATACTTAAATTTTCATTTAAAATGAAGTGTGACTGAAGAGCTCGATTAAGAGGTGTGATATAGATCGATTTGGACTGGCAGTTTGACTATGAAACGACTTTTTGGAATATTTTTCAAATGCAGCGCATAATGATCGTTGTATATACTTAATTTATTGCATGGCATGTGTCCTCGACTGAAAACAGTAACCTACCGAGTATTTTTAACTTGCTAGATGCGTAAAATTGTTCGCAGATGATCATACATCACTAAGGACGACGAAGACCAAAATTCCTCTTGTAGGCAGAACCTAACATTCAATATAGATGACTTCCGTTTACTTGATCAAAATCAAGTAAGGATAGCAAATTCCAAGCTTAAGGCATCCAAGGTCCCTGAGCCCAATGGATAACTGTCCAGCTTTTTAGAAAAGCTGTAGACGGCTTGGCAGAGAGGATAACCAACTCATTTGCAAGATTTTTTCTGATAAATGCGTGCTTGGAATAGTGACATCGTCTGTAATCAAGAAAATATACCGAGGTGTTAGCAACAAACACGATCTTTTTCAAAGCCTGGGTCGGCATTCCGTAAGGCGAAACGTTCAAACGTTTTCGCGTGCACGAAGAAATTTCCTCGTGTAACATATGGCCAATCATTCGTGCGCACAAAAACGTTTGATTGTTTCGCCCTACAGAATCTGGCCCCTGGTCGATGATATGTAAATAATTGGTGAAACATATTGAGCTGTCACTATTGCGTTTGTGATCATAGAAACAAAGGCGGTTAGAATGCGGTTAACGATGGCAAAAATTCTGCCTAAAAGAACTGACACCCAAAATCAACAGCTTTAATTTTGGGGTTAGGGGACTTTGCCTGATAAACATTCTGATAACAAAACCACACCGGAAATTAAACGAAGAATAACTCCTGCCGATGGCTGCTTCTAGCGGCTGACAAGGCAATTGAGAACTAGGCATACATCAAGGAAATTCTGTATAAGATCTTGATCGTTACGGTCTAAAGCAGATCAAGATGTCCGCAGTTCTTTCGGGCGATTCTTCGTAAAATATTCGAAGGAGGAGATTTAACGATGTTCAAAATTATGCATCAGTCGGCTAAAATGTCTTGGACATGTTAAGCGTGCGGATTCAAATTTTCCCGCCCGTATAGTCGTCCAGTGTAACCATATAGGAGGGACAGCATTAGGAAAACATCTTGTGGAATATAGAAGAAAGAGTAGAAGCGGTCCTCGACCGTCTTGGAATGTGGAAATGGAGGAGATTGGTTAAAAACCAGGCTAACTGTAGAGGATTGTAAGTTAGGCGTACTCCTACTTCGGTTGATCAGTCAGAAAGATAAGTCTGTATGTCAAGAGTTCTGCCAACATAAATAAAACATAATCGGCGCTGCCATATGAACCGTCACAATATTCCAACACCTCAACATACTTTAAAAAAAATATAAGCTTAGCTTTTTCCAGGTCAACCACACCAGCAACTTTCAGTACAGGCAGCACAGAATCAGATTACTACTTGATGCTATCCAGCGAGAAACAGAAATCAACGGATCCTGGAAGAAGATTTAACTACTGTCGCAAGAAGCCCAGAATAGTTTAGTGTCTTCTTAAAAATATCAGCCCTAGACCGCCATCAACTGCAATTGCATGAGACCAATGCGACAACACTGTGAACGTGGCATAAGAAGTGCAACTACAGGATGTGGTGGGTTTCACTAGATGACTAGGATCAGACCAAAACAGGAGCTGCTGACAGAGCCAAAAAAGAGGCAAAAAGAGAGAGAGAGCCCCCGGTTTGTTTCTTAGAGCTCAAGATGCGGCCGGTTCAATTGAAGAAGCTGTCCCACTGCGCAGGAATTGCCGCAAAATTGTATCAAAAGCTAAAACGATTTCCCTATAATACAAGTAACATCCAAAAGCATTTAGAAATGATTTAAAAAATAAATAACACTACTGGAGATTAGAAAACTTCGAACGCTGCCAACAGTCCGCTGTCAGGCAGAATGATCCGTTTAAACTCGAGGATGATAGTCAAAATACGACTTACCCGACAAAATTAAAGTGTATACAACAACAAAAAAGTTGTGTTCCAGTACTTTCAAGCTAAAGTCAGAAAGGAAAAAATCTCCGGCTGACATAAGGTGGTAAGCACAGAATCCATAAGAGGTCATAGACGTATTATACATTTTTCAGGAGCTCGTACTTTTTTCCTTGAATTTCCTCGAAAATGGCTTGCAATGTGATGTAACATAACATGAACTTTGCTAAAGCTTTTGAAAGCGTTAACCACAATTTATATTGATATCCAATCTAACTGACTTAGGACTCCACTCCAATTTGCTAAAGCGGATTCATTCCTACTTAAGTATCGAGTATGTTCGCATAAATGACAAGTTCTCGTCACCAGTTTATGTTACCTCTGGTGTACCTCAAGGTAGTCATTTAGGCCCTGTGCTCTTCCTTTTATTATTCTTATTATTATTATTTAAAGGGTAAATAAATTACAGTTTAAAATTGTCTTACAGCACTAGCTACCTGGGCCTTCGGCTAACTCTTCCTTTTATTTATTAATTACTTTTCCGACTTGTTTTTAAGTTCCCAGTGTCTAATTTTTGCCGGCGCGGCGATTTGAAGGTGTTCCGCTCCGACGATTGTATTCTTTTACAAGAGGATGTTGAACGACTTTCAATATGGTGTCACAATAATGATCTTCATCTCAACGTCTCTAAATGTCAAAGCCTTTCTTTTTATCGTTACCTCTCTCCAATACACTTTATGTACGTAATCCATAATACCCCTCTGTCCATTATTTCATCCAAAAAATATCTTGAAGCACCTAATTTCTGACGTAAGACTTAGCTTTTGTAAGCACATTGAGTCTTTGGTTGCCAAATGTAATTAGATGTTAGGTTTCATATTGCGGAACTTAAATGTTTAAGACTTAGCTTTTGTAAGCAAATTGAGTCTTTGGTTGCCAAAGGTAATCAGATGTTAGGTTTCATATTGCCGAACTCGAGTTCCACATGCTCTTAAATGTTTATTTTTTGCATTTGTCCGATCTCATCTTGAGTACTGCGGTATAGTATGGAATCCATTTTATGAAGTACATTCTATTAGAATAGAAAAATCCAAAAGCGTCTAACCAGAGAAGCCTTTCTTAGACTACGAAGGAATATTTAAATGGAATATTGAAATTTGGTGTATTAGGTACCTCTTTTTAAATGTAGGCAATATTTTTCAATTATGATTATTCGTGATTTGATAAATGGTCATATCGATTGCCCTTTCCTATTTTCATTAATTGGATTTTATGCTCCTTCGAGAGCTCTTAGAAATCGTCTTTTATTTTAGGTAACTTGTCATAGAGTTAATTATATAGATAGAATGAACCAATTTATCGATGTCTTAGGGAATCCAATAAATATTCTCATATATTTGATTTTCATCTTGGTAGGGATTCATTCAGAAATAAATTAATTCTATTGTTAGGCTTTGGTGGTCGTTTTTAAGTAAATTTTTGTATTAAGCAATCTAACGATGGGCCCACTATATTGCCTGGTCTTTTGTGACGATCTCACAACCCCGCTCAACCTAACCTAACCTAATCAAACGATAACAGTAGATGTACTCATTTGATTGAAATAAATAATAGTACGGTGATAAGTAGAACTGCGGTTAAAAGTCTTTTTCCTATACTGTGAAAGCTCTCCAAAGTTCTAAAAATACCCTTCTGCACATTTTTGGATAACATAATGTATGGGAAGTCTAACTTATCGCCGCGCTTCCGCTGAAAGTTTTACTTATTTTAGGAACTATTTCATTTGTGAGAACGAAACTTTCCACACACATTATCCGGTCCCCAGATGCATAAAATATTTCCGGAAATTTACAAACTTATCAATTTGACACAACAGATGCAACGACGCAATATTTTCACACCGATAATCCATTAAGATAGCGTGACAGTTAAAGAGATAAACCTCGCATATTCCGGTTACAAAAACCAACTCCAACATCTATGCAAACGCCCCGACACGTTGGTCATGCGGCCGGTTCTCTCAATGAATTTCTTTAAAAAGATAAAACTCACCTTCATATCAGCAATAATCTGCTGAAACAGACTGCCAAGAGCGGAGCCATCACGTTCCAAACTAAGATCCATCTTGCTGCTGTGTGGATTTATATATATCACTTAGAACTTTCGCCGTGAAAAAGATAAAACCCACGAACAAATAACAAAAACGAGAAGTATCTTCTAGGTGACAAATTGACTCGTTAATAATTTTACAAAAATAAAACGATTGCAATTATACACACACACAACAAATTCGTGTGTGTTCCGGCGAACTTGTACGCGCAATTTAATTAAATTTTATGGGAAAATCAAACAAAAAGAAAACAAAAGACATAAACAAAACTAAAACGAAAGCAAAAAGTTGCGATTTCGAAACTTTTGCTATACGAACACGATACCGACGAACGGACACGCGTATCTATGCAATTTATTTACTTCACTTCTTTTTTTCCAATTTACCCGCACTATTTCACTTGATTAATTTTTTTTTTATTTATTTTTTTCGATTGCGTTTAACGTATTTTTCTCAATTTAGCCGGCGATGATCTTGACGATGAAAATCAATAAACACTATAAGTCTCCGTCAGAATTAGAAAGACTGCAAAGAGTTGGAATTTATTGCGTCGATTCGACATTTTTAACTTTTTTTTTGTTTGCTTTTAGTATTATGTTTTATTAAATATAGTCGACTTGCAGTTAGGTTCGTGGAATTATGCTGACTTTTCGCAGGTTGTGGAGCACATTAATTCCTAGAATGAAACAAGAGAAGAAGTAAGTAAATTAATTGGTGTTTAAAGATAGAGAACAAAACAGAACAGAAATAGCCACAGTGAACAGTTCAAAGTCGGGGTTAAGGAATAAGCAGCACAAGATAAACTTGTTTTTAGCATAGCTAATTACAGGGAGTGTGGTGTTTCCGTTTTCTTTATCAAACTCAGACTGTATTCAGGGGAATAGTGGTAGAAAATAATGCAAACAGGGTAACGGTTTCAATGGGTGATAGTAGGTACTTTGCAATTTGTATTCAAATTATTTGCGAAAGGAAACCTGATATACATGGTTCGCACGGTTTTACAGAATTTGGAATCGGGTTACCACAGGCGGTCTAATATGCAGATCGCCCAGTGACCATGGGCAGAAATTCGATTGAAAGAAAAGGCCAAGCAACAGAAATTAATGCGCTCCTCGCCATATAAGGGGGATAGTCACTGACAGGAAGGTCCGCTTAGGTATACCAAATCTTCTGATGAGTCTAAGAAGGCTAGGTGTTAATGAAATGTCTGGTGATGGCCTTTAACTCAAGATACCGAAAGAAGAATGTTCTATTGGCCGTTAGGGCCTTCTGTGACGTCAATAGTCATATTGTCTCCTAGAAATCCAGTTTGAAATTGCGCCACACCGGAGCCCCCACGCATTCGTATGGCCTTCTCCAACAACTTTTATTTATGGGCCACTTTACTTCCCCAAGAACCATAATCGTTGCTTGGATATACCCAGGAGCCAAGCTAGGTTGTGTCACTTTTTGAAATAACGCTTGCCAATAGGGCCCTACTTTTTCCTTTCGAATTTATTTGGATATTGTCCTACACAAACCGCACTCAGTCTTAGTCATTACTAATCGGGATTGTCGTTAGGCCTAAACTCTTTAAGTAATTTTTTAAATAAAAGTGATTCCATCCAGGCTCAAAATCCGATGCGTTAGGCCTTTTTTATAATACGTGATCCAAGTGTTTTTGTAAACCATGGAAATCAATTATTTATATAGATCACGGGCCTTATACAAACAAGCACGAACCTCTATAGTCGCTTTCAGAAAAATATTCTTCAGAGATTTTCGGTCCCGTTTGCGTCACGGGTTTTGGAAAAATAAAAATTAACAAAGAATTATTGGACCTCTAAAGAAACATCGACGTGGTCAGCAGTTATCTCGGATATCCGACCCAAACAGTTTTCGACTCCGGCCTTAAAATTTGGGCTATTTTTCATTTTGAATAATCGCGCAAATTGCTTAAAAGGGTAGGTAAGCAAAAAAAATATTTTGGGCGCTGTTTTATTTTGTCAAATTTTCTGAAGCTAAGACAAAAAATTGTTTGAGATACCTAATAAATTGACAGCTTCAGAAAATTGGAGAAAATAAGTCTAAAATTCGCTCGTATTTTTAAGAATAATGTCTGAAGTCTGAAACGTGGGGTTTGGAGTTTTTGATAGCATATTCTCCTTCTTACAAAATGTTGGAATTATGTCCCATCTTTGAAAAATAAATTGTGGACTTATAGCCCACTTTGGAGGGACATAATTGAACAATCAAATTCTGATAAAGTCCATTATAAACTTATGTCTCTTGGACTTATGTTCCTGCACCAAGTAAAGTAAGTAGCTAAGTATAGTAAGCCAACTTTATTCGACAACGATCTATTTTTAGCGCCGTACACTTTATCCAAAGGTGTAGTGTCGTTTTGTACTAAAACTGCCTTATACATAAAAAAAAAAACATATCACAAGATATAGCAAGTTCGTGCGAACGACCTGACCAGCCATCGGTGCTAGTGTCAAAATAACATCTATAATTTAAAAATAAACCAGCAGGTAAATATTTATTGCATGGGAGCCTGTTCCGCCTGTTGATTTACCCCGACAACTAATAATTGAACACCGCAAGTACTCTACAGGAAATTCAAAACAATGGAAGTGACAACATTCAATTGATGTGAATGCTAATGAACAGTGAACACACCTGCTGCGTAATATTTTTTCCTATCAAGTTCTCAAACTACATTTTCCAATTGTGTGCTATGTAAGGCAAATATTTGACATATTCAATCCCGGTAGGACGGGTATATATATTTGTCGCATTTTTTTTATGTACCTTCCTTAGATGGCTAAGATGCACAATCAAACTTGACAGCTTGACACTTTATCTTCTTGCTGATTTGCAAAAATACACGTTTATCTTCTTCTTCTCTACCTCTATAAAACAGAACACATTTTTCTGTTTGTCCGCGAGTAGGGAGTAGGTATGTAACGAAACCTAAACAATATATATATTAATCGATTTGTCGTGAGTAGCGGTATTACATAGGATGGTTTTTAGTATCCTAAAGTCCGTTATTGGTCCTTTAAACCCATTTTATATGATTTTTTAACTAAAAAAGACCATTTTTTATGGTTTAAACACATATTACTACGAAATGGCCAAACAAATTTGAATATGACTTTATTCCTTGATTAGTACACTTCCCGATGAAGAGATTGATGTATCAATCATTATTCTCTGATTCGTATAACAGAAGTTATAAGCAAAAATTTAATTATTCTTCTTTCTTTGTACTAGGTAGGTATGTAGCTATTGTGTAGATATAGTGTGAGTGCCTGGTTAATATTTTTTTTAGTTTTTTGAAGTTATTAGGTTATTATCTACTTCATTAGGCGCGATGGGCACTTTTAGGCGTTACCTTTAAAACGACACCGCGTCATCGTCACCGAGAAACCGCCACCCGATAGGTGGCGCTGTTGTCCATTTTCTGAGAAACTCAACCGATCTCAATGAAACTTTGTTTGTGTGCATGGTTCTATGCAGCTAGAAATATAGGATAGTTTTGGACCCGATAGGTGGCGCTGTTGTCGATTTTTTTCAAAAAACTCAACCGATCTCAATGAAACTTTGTTTGTGTGCATGGTTGGATGCAGCTAGAAATATAGGATAGTTTTGGACCCGATAGGTCGCGCTGTTGTCGATTTTTTTCAAAAAACTCAACCGATCTCAACGAAACTTTGTTTATGTGCATGATTGTATGCAGAAATAAAGATAGGATAGTAGGCGCAGTGGCTTAGTGGTTAGTGTGTTGGACTACTAAGCGAGGGGTTGAGGTTCGAATCCCGCAAAAAACCCAAATTCCAACTCAGGGTTTTTTCACTGCGCCACCTCTCGCGAACGTCTGACAAACATCCGAGAGTATAACTGTCATGAAAGAGCTTCTCAATTAGCCGTTTGGAATCGGCATAAAATTGTAGATCCCTTCCATTCGTTCCAAAAAAAATGAAAACTCACACAAAACGAATGGTTGCGAGAAGCTAGGCCTAGGGTGTGCGGACCTGTTGCGCCAAAAATTATTATTATTATTAGTTTTGGCCCCGATAGGTGGCGCTGTTGTCGATTTTTTTGTTCGCTGTTTTTACTTCTTACTCCCAAAATAGTTTTAAATAATTCCTTCGCAATAAAATATTTCCTGACGATTCGAAAAATACACACGTAATTGTTCAAGTAATAACTTCTGTCGGCACTCCCGGAGTGCCTGATGTTTTTTTTTTTTATTTGCAGTTAGTTGTGTTTTTTTGGTTTTTTAATAAACTTTTTTTTCTTTTTTCTTTCTTTCTATGTTTTATGCAACTTTTGTGCTTTGCGTTGCTCTCTTTTAATCTCTTTTAATAAGTCTCTATCCCTAATATTATAAAACTAAGTTATTGTTTCTGTTTCTGGCTACACTTCACTTATAAATTTATATAAGCTAAACCATGGATATGATCCTTTTTTTATTAACAAATTTCGCGGAGTGTGTTTGTATAACGCTTATTATTTTGTTTTGAATTTGAGAAGTGGAACTTTGGCGAAGCAAGGCGAGCACGGGTCAGCTAGTTTTTAAATAAGAAACATGGCCGCCAAAATTTAACCACATTTTATACAGGGAAATTACAAACCTTCACATTTCACATGGTCCATATTTGCCAAAAAAAATGTTTTTCGAATAACCCCGTAATCGGTACGCCAAAAGAAATGTGCACCCAAAAACTTGTAATAGCTGGAAACGTAGCCTATAATGTTTCTGAAAAATTATTTTCTGATCCAGGTAGTGCTTGTTTATGTATTTGTCGGGTGTGGGTCGAAATTCTGGCGAGGTAAAATTTTTTTTTTTTTTCAAAATTCTGCTTTCGAAATTCTGTTTTACAAAATTCTGCTTTCAAAGTTTGATCTGACATATTACACTCTCCACTCCAAGTTAACAAGTCTTACAAGTGACTTTGCCTTTAAATCATTGCAACAGAAATGTGTCCCGCTGACAGAAATTCAGTTCAGGATTTAAAAATTGATAAAATGAAAATAAGCTCCTAATTAAATAGTCGTCCCATCAGTTTCATCCCTGTAAGTTCATTCACTGATTTCTGAAAAACAAGCGAAACCAGAGACAACTCAAGGGCTTTGCGAAATTTCTCCAATTTCACCACTCCATTGGATATCAACGTCGTTCGTGCCTTTTCCTTTTGAGAAATTAGAATTCCACCGCTCGACTATAGCTATATAGAAAAGTAGAGCTCAGTCGTCACCTCGCACATAAAGGGCAAAGAAGAACAAAAAAAAATACACATCACCCTTCATAGTTCATTACTTAAGTGGGTATTTCTATGCAAATGCATTTTAGAAATGCGAAATACCCTAGCTAGATAGACAACGAGTTCTAGTCCCCTCTTTTATTTCATTTTTGCACAACAATTCCATGCCATGGTGAAGACGGGTTAATTGAAAAATTCAAATGACAAAATGTCATTCAAACTTTTCGATAGGGAGCGGGAAAAAAATTAAAAAAATTATCCACACTCTTCCAGCGTGACCCCTGGATGGCAAAAAAATAAATGAAGAAAAGAAAAGTAAATATTATAACGAACGTCACAGGCAGCAGAAGAAGAATAATTTTGCAATTAGAAATAATTCACACGGGGTAAGTGGGACGAAGGCGGCCGATTGTGTATAGTTACTCCACAAGGTGTGTGATTACTTTTTCAAGAAACCCAAGAAATCGACCCGCAGTTACTTATAATAGATATATACCCGTACTCTGTGCATACATGAGGGTATAATCCAACAATTTCCGGTGTAATATTCTCAACAATTTGTGCACTGTTTGCTGGTGCTGCTGTTTGTTGGGCTGCCGGAGGTACTTTTGCCCCGGCGGATGTGCAAAGTCTTCCAAGAACAACAACAGCAATACGAAGAGATAGTGATGGAAAGCGAGGAGAACCAGTTGTGATTACTAGAACATTACATTACGGAATAGCGCGACATGGTCATGGAGCATAAAAGTGTGTGTACCTAGTTTTGAAGACGTGCCCTTGTTCCTCGGTACGTAGCTATAGTACTCCCTTCCTTCCCCTGTACCTATACTTCTTCTCTTCACCAGTTTTCTAATTCAGCTTGGCAACTGTAGCGTTTATTGAACTTGTTTGTGTTTTTTTTTTTTTTTTTTTTCTCACTCTGTCTCCCTGCTGTTCGTTCTCATCCTCGTTTTCCGATTCCAATTCCGATTCCCCGATTTCTAAACCTAACCAGCCTTCGCAGTGCAGATGATGTTGCTGCATCCATCTGGCTTCTGTGTTTTGTGTGTTGCTGGGGTTATCAGCGCATGAATGTTGCGCTGCACTTTAAGTAGGTCTTATGCGGCAAGTGAAGTGTAAACTGGCATTGGAGTGCAGAGAGAGAGAGAGAGAGAAACTTATTTTAGTTTGTTTGTGCTGATGCGTTCTTCAATGAAGACACAACTGCATTTAAGACGTCCACAAACCAGACTGTGAATATATATGAATTTCTTCCAAACATGGCGGTGTGCGTCTATGGTTATAGAGCTCTTTTCAGCTGATGATTTATTACGTATACAGTGATGATGATGATGAGCTATGTCTTTTCTCGCCTATTCTTCATTTTATGCTTTAGCTTTAGTTCATCATCTGTTGGTCGACTGCTGGTTGATGTTTATCTCAAAGGTCGTTTACATTTTGACTTTGCTCCGAAGTTGTGTGCCTGTGCCCGTATATCTGGTGTGTTACTTGTTGTTAGATAAATTAGTCTTGTAGCGGAAAAGGAATATCTTTTTTATTTTGCCACAAAATTTAATACAATTTTTTATGGGAGAGTTCACAATTTAAGGTCTAGTTATGTTCGAGAGCGAAGTGATGTTGGGGACTACTTTGACCCTGAATGTGAGGCAGGTCATCAATCATGGGGAATGCCTTTTATTTTACGAATGAGTTGGGTTGGTTTAGGTTGTTGAACTGGCCGTAAAAATATTTCAGGTGTTACAAACGCGGTTTAGAATTTGCGAGTTTATGCGACTTCCTTAATTATAGAATAAAGTTGGGGCAAGGTGTTAAGTACGCGGAAGGAAGTCGCAGTTCTAATTGCGAGAACCTTTTAGAAAGTGATCTTGTATAAAAAGGCTGTCTGAAATGAAATTTTTTGAACTAAGCGGTCTCCAACAAGGAAAGCAAGCTGTTAATCTGTTTTAGTTTGTATCTGGATTTGTTACCGCATCACCGTAAAAGAAAGTAGCTACACGAATTTAAAGATTTCTGAGCTGGTTCATTAAATCAGCTCCGACAATTTTCAACCACTTTGGTAAGAAACACTGACAGAAATAAAAAAAAACACGATAGCCTTCAACTTTTTTAAATTTGGCTACCGCCCGAATAATGTTTGGTTACAGTCACGTTCACGTTCGACTTCTTCTAGAACTTTTAGCACATCTAACACGACGATGGCCGCCATAAAGCCCAAGAGTTCTGTTAGAGATAATGTCCGAGGCATACAGTTTGGTCTTATCCAGCTCAACCAAAATTAGTTAAAAACTCGAATTGGAATTCAGTTAAACAAACAGTTTAAAATTGGAAGCAAAGTCTAAATAAAAAGTCCCTTCGCGCACTCGGTTTCAATGGAACGCAACCTAACAGAAAGTTTTCTTATGAAGCAAAACCATCAAGTTTTCCTTGCTTTGAATGGTAAAATTAAGTTTTCTTTCAGTTAAGTAAAAATAAATTTTGCAAATAATTGTCTATACGTACTTTTGAAACAGCAAAACATTTTTAACTTTAAGAAAATCATTTTACAACCGCTCGAAAACGATTAAAAGCAGAAGACTTGATTTCATATTGCATGCCTCAACTCTATAAAAACAAGTTGCCAAAACTCGGATAATAACCTGCTTTTTCCTGAAGCCTCAGCTACAATAAATCAACACCAGATCGTGTTTCCTTTTGGATCGAAAATATATACACATGAAGATTGGTGGTTGAAACAAACACACCTTTTGCAATATTCCGCAAATTCAGCAAAATGGTTGACCGAACAAATGTCACAACCCACAACTTAAAAACATTTTCCACAATCAATTGATGGGCTAATAATATTTTTAATTGCACTAAATTCATTTTGTTTTTTAATTAAGGCGAATGAAATTTTTAACCACAAAAGTTTGCACCGAAGTTTAACGACTAGTGTCTCACAGCTGATTGAAACGTCAAACGAAAACTAGTTGGTGTTCGGTGTGAATTCATCGACGAGTTTTCGAGAAAGAAAGGTGCAGTGGCTCAGTGCTTAGTGTGTTGGGGCTGGACTACTGAGCGAGGTGAAACAGGTTCAACCGCCCGAAAAACTGTGCCATCTCTCACGAACGTCTGCCAAATATCCCAAAGCATTACTGCCTTCAAAGAGCTTCTCAATTCAGTCGTTCGGACTGGGCATACATGGCGCCCTTTGGTATTCTTTGTGTAAGTTTCAATGGTGGAGGTGCTTAAGAAAAATTTAGCTAATCCCATTTTCAAGTTTGAACCAGGGGGAGATTCTGTAAGGCGAAACGTTTAAACGTTTTCCTGTGCACGAAGAAATTTGTTTGAATATGGCCAATCATTCGTGCGCACGAAAACGTTTTCGTTTCGTTTCGCCTTACAGAATCTGACGAAAACTTTTGTTCGTTTCGTCTTACACAATCAGACCCCAGAGCTTTCGGTTGCGGGATTCTACAGCCAGTAATAACAGCCGTGTTATTCGCGATGGACAGTACAACTCGAAAAAGTGACCCTGGAGACATAGTTCCCAAAAATTTGAACGACCATGATTAGATTTTTGCTGAATGACTTATTTTTGGTTACCCGATGGTTTACAGATCAGAATGTGACTCTCATACCATTAACTTCACGTCTGAGTTAATTTCTCTAAAGGTCTATCTCTTTCCGAAGGTAATCGTTTTGAAAAATCGCGTGACTAGGGCCTGAATGGGGACACATGTCGTATGATTTTCGAATGCGATTTAATAAAAAATAAATACTGATAAAAATAAAATCTTTAACCTATTATTTTCAACTATTTCAGGTTCTAATGCAGACAAAGTGTCCGAAATAATCTTTAACTGAGTTAGTTAGAAAGCTCTAAATAAGACACACCTCACATTCGGCACTCTTGTCCAAATTCCATTATAAAATTTCATCCACAACCTTTCATACCGCCCTCCTTTCACTTCCACCGCCATTTCTGTCCCAAGCTTGCAACAAATATACTTTCCCGTTTGAAGCCGGCGTCATATTCCTTTGCCACTCTAATAAAGCCGCACTTCCATACACACACATTTTCTTTCCGAAGCCTACCATTAGGAGTCTTTATACCAAATCAAATGCCTACTTAAGGCAAATTAAAACTTTCAAAATGCCATCATTTGCGCGTAACTCCTTTTCATTCTCTCTCGTTTCAGCATTCCCAGATAGAAACAACGATTAGCAATAATTACGAAATGATTGCCACTCATCAAGTTATCCCGTTCTGGATGTAGAGCTAATGATCAAGCTCATGTATTTAATCAGCCTGCGTGCACTGCTCATTAACCCAATTTACAGTGAATTCGCTGCAAACGCAAAACGATACAAAATAAAAAAAGTTTAAAGCCGCTGAACATCCTTTGTACGTTAAGCCAATGATTCAACACAAGCCTGATCTTGTTTCACGCACTTATGCTGCGTTCGACTTAAAGTCACTGCAGCTGTCACAGTTGCGATTATGAGGATAATTCTTGTTTTCCTTATGACCGTATTCGCGGCGAAGGCGATTACGAGTATTATTTTTGTTTGTTTATCGACGACCCTGTTTGTGTGTGCGGGCTAACGATGAAGAAACGCGACTTTTATGACAAACGTATGCAAAAGTTCAAGTTGCGCATTTTCGCGGTTTATTTTTGTCATTTCTGCAAACTGTCATTACTTGGCCACACTAAATGTGAACTACCATTCAAAGTTAAGTGTACTTTTATTTTTGTTTTAGCCAACCGCGACGACCGCAATAAAAGGCAAAGCAATGCTAATTGCACTCAGCCACAGTGCTGTCCATGACTTTGGCCATGATTGCTTGACATGTCATTAGCCGTGTCGGTGCGGTCGTGTGCTCAGTCAGTTTGACGTTAAGACAATGTCATTAGTGTCACGTGTTTTTCTTCTTCTTTTTTTTTTTTTTGTGCAAATGTCATTTCATCATCACCGATTTGATAAATTGAATGAAATTCGTTAAGAGATGTGACAGGGACAAGGCGAACAATGTGCGGGGCTTGTCTGGTTATGGCGGCAATGTTCGATGTATGCGGTAGGTCGAGCGGTGATTTATATCGCACGAAGCACGCATAAACATTTCAGTAGGTATATTGTGTCGTCAATGTTGTTGTTTTTTTATCTGCTCACTCGAAGACCCGCGTAATGTGTCTCATATTGTGCAATGAATCTGAAGAGGATTATACGATGTAGGCGACCGGTTGTATAGTCGATAGTGATACCAAAAATTGAGTAACAATTTGACAAATGGCAGCACAGAAAAGAGGATTTTACTGGTTATCGATGTTGTTAAAAAAAATTAAACACTCGTCAACAACTGCTATTGATAAAATCTTAAGAAATGTAAGATAAGATAGTGGACTATAGTTTATTGGAAACACAGCACAGTAAAGTTTTGTTAGACTGGGAGTGAAATATTTTGTGAATACGTAAAAATCTGGAAAAAAAAAATAATCACACTAACACAGCATTTACAACATTACACATTCCGTGCGACTGAAAGGGACAGCATTACCTAACACGCAAAAATACGTGACAGCTATTTTTGGTCGGCCATCTTGTTTGCGTGGCAGGAATTGTGGGAAAAGTTCACCATGTTGACATTTTTATAGCGATTTTCCTATAAAACAAAATGGCTTCCGGAAGTGATGTGCGGACAATTCTTTATTTATTTCGCATAACTGATTGATGAATTGTTGGTTTAATTTACTGAAACTAATTATCACTCTCATTTCACGGGTTTGAAATCAGAAATAGAAATGTTTTCAAGTAATTGGAGAGATTTTGGTCGCCGGAACTTGAGTTAATTGCGCTATACGTGTATCTCTAATTATGGGTAGAACATCCATGGCACTGTATGCGTATAATTTTTTATCTCATTCTTAATCTTTTGTTAGCATTGTCTATATGGACAAACGGATATCTCTGTCCCATCTCATGCAAAAATGCGCATACGTGATGTTGTAAAAGCAGCATAATAACGAAACGCCAGTCAAAAGCAGTTCCTTAGAAACATACTGCTGGAATTTTTGTTCTGTAAAGTGGTTACATTTTTTCTGTGAAGGTTAGGGAACAGCATCGAGTAAAGATTTGTAAAAAATTGTAAGTAAATCCAACCGTAAGTGTAGATGACGTAAACAAACAATGTTAAACCTCAAACGCATATTATGTATGTAAATTCTTTGTTGCTTGATCTCGAAACAATTAATATTACAACACCTACATTGCGCGCCTTCCGCTGTCAAATCTATCTTCCGACATATAAAACCAACGTCAAAATCCATATTTAAAAAAAAAATGACATCTACCAAAAACGGTTAAAGCTCTAGCGTAAATGGATAGATGTAATTATTTTTAATTTGACGTGCCGTTATTCGTGTAGCGCTTAATGGAAAGACAAGATTGCACTGTCAAAAGCTCAGCTAATTCACTAAAACGACTTTGACAGATGACAGAAGAAAATGGAAAAAAGTCCCACACACAGATCAAACTGTTAAATTCCATAACCATGTAGGTCTTCTTACAGAGATAGACAAATGGCACCATATGGATTGAAAGACACAAATGTCAGGTGACACAGAGAACTTGGAACTCTCAAACAAGAAGTTGTATTCGTTCTTATTTTTAGCTCGCTCTATTTTCAGCAAATCCACTTCAATAGTTTTGTGTAAAACGCGAACGGGAAGAATTAACCTAAAGCCGCATGACAGAAGGTGACATGAAGATCAATTCGCTTTCAGCTGGTAAAATCTCTCAATTCATTGCGCCAAGAGACACCATATGCAACACAGCTCCACCTTGCATTAGTTCCAAACGTGTAGTCGTTTATTAAAGGTTTATTATGTTTATGCTCCACACTTTTTCGACTCGCTTCCCACTTGGTGAAAGAGCAACACACGCTCCCGGTGCCGATTTGGGCCACGACGACTGCACAGGAAATGCGGAATTGAAAATGAATTGCTTCTACCCATTTTTGATATACATATACTTATACGAAGAGAGGTAATGAACGTGACGTGATGGCCTATTTTGGGCCGCATGAAGCGGCAAACTCAATTAAAGGGCCGCAGGGCGATATTGTCGCATTCGCCAGTTTCCTCCTTTTATGGATAAGTGAATGGAAATGAAAATGGAAAAGGCGAAGGTATAGCTATGCCAAAGGTGCCTATAGGCGGCGATGGTCGATTGCAAGTCTATATCCAATTAGAGGTTGGCCAGTGTGTGTGTGCAACTATTTTCAGGACGTCTTGTTGCGTGCTTTCCTCTTGGTCGTTTTCTTTCGATTTTTCCCACTTTGATTATGGCTTATGGCCGAAAGTGACAAATTTTATTTCGATTCGTTTCCCGATACCATTTCTGTTTGGCTGGACGAAATTTGACTAGAAGGTATGTCTCGCCAAGTAGACATTAGTTAATTGAATGTTATTAATGTTGTTCGACTTGTGTTGACTAAGGGAAGTCCGTGTTATATGGCAATGGAGTGTAGGTTAGGTACGTGGTTGTTGACCCAACGTATCGATTCAAGCAGTGTAATTACTATTACAGTTGTCTTTGAAAACGTTGGGTATAATTTCGATTCTAAAAATGGAGCTGGTTTTGTTTGTACTTTGGAACTATCGGCCTTTGGAGTGGGTAATGATTTTCGTAGACTTGAGCGGACCCTGTGAAAAAAAGAAGACAAAACGACCAAATTGGAGTCATGTTGGATTGCGTGTACTTGGGAGCGACAGTACTGACACAGTATCGACTGGAAAGCTTTGACGACAACAAGCTATATGAGGGACCGTTTTGTTTTGATTTATCTCACATATAGGTTCACCTTTAGCCTCATCAACTCTGCAGCTTTATAACAAATAAAGCTATTTTTAACCCACATTCAGAGTCATCATGGACTTAAGCAAGTTTTATTTGGCAGAGCCTCTCCTAAGGTAGAGCTCCATAGGCAAAATGTTATATATAATTCACTCTAACATTGATTTTCTATGTAAAACTGTCGTTAGATAAATTGCGGAGTCTGGGTTGGGTATGGATTATGGAGGTTTTAGCCTTATACACACTTAATCAACGACAGTCTGCTATTCGGACAACGGAGTCATAAGAAACTATAGTCCCTGCAGCGATGGACTTAATATGCTGATCCTCGTCCCTAAGACATTTACGTACCTACTGTGGCAGAAAGCCGGCGAAAATCTTTATCAAGCTTGGGGAGACAGAAAAATCGTCAATTAAGTATTGGAGATGCACTTCAAGAATCAACAAAGGAAAATGGCTGAACGAAGCTTTGACAGAGAATGAAGGGTAAGGTGTCTATATACCGACCGGCGCACAGTTCAAAGATGGATATCGGTACGGCATGGCAACGATCACTACGCAGTACTATTCAAACAGAGGTAACCACTCGAACCCAAACAGCTAAGGATGCCAAGACGCAAATTCTTCAATGAAAACAGCATCTTATACTATTAGAGGAAAGCTTATAGAATCGATGGAGTCTGCTGTGTTTAAAACTAGAGCAGCAAAGAGTGCAAGGAGCACTTTGACAAAATGTGAATTAGTTACATATGTAGGTAGATATTTCGGTCATAGTCGGAGCGGCTGGCCAAGCTACAAAACATCTATTGAATTAGCTGTAAGGGGTCGTTGAAGAGGCAGCTACAATGTGACAGCAGAACCTTTGGTAGCTGCTTCTTATACCTAGAGGAAGATAAATCTGGGTGGTTTTAAAAAGCGGAATGTAATCACTCAATTATTGCACCCAGAGTTAAAAAAAAATGCAATGGCGATTTAAATCTATTGATTTCGAAGGATCCACTTTGGTATCCAACCTCTGCGGGCCATTATGGGGGTCACCCTCAGGATAGAATACAAATTAACCTTCACATGGACAGTATCTACACGTGTAGATATTTCAATTTTCATCTCTAAATATCTCTTTGGTTTATTGTTCGATTTTAATACAGTTTCGAATCAGTGACTAAGTTTTTGACTTATTGTAGATTATTATGAAAAAGTAACTGTGAGAACGTCTTTTCAAACTATTATTGAAGTTTTGTCTTTTTTTTGTCTTACATGGACAGTATCTACACATGTAGATATTCGTTGACGTTGTATGAAAACTGTTTGGTTTCGATACGAAAATTCATATGTGCGCCAAAACTATACAAACCTATACACATACTATAATGTGCGCAGATGTGTCCATGTTTTTAAGACCTTTAATAACTGGATTTCGGAAGCACAAATGCCTTATCCCGGAGCATTTTTCGCGCCCCTTCACTTTGCAAATTTGGTGGGTTTTTGAACCACTTAGTATAATCTTTACCAGTCTAAAAATGACTTCCTACTTCCGTGTTGCCTGGTCCTTCGCTATCGATGACGATCTCGCTCAGACCCACCTACCGATAGGTATATTATCGTCTTGACCATCAGAATCAGAATCGCAATCATTACGTAGTTCTACTGTCTACAGGCAAAAAGATGTCATCAGGGTCGGCATCTATCTCGTAGTCGTCCAATTCTTCATGGGACAGCCTAACAAAAGAATCCTTATTCCGATTTTTATTATAGTTGGAAGCCTTGCTGGCACTGGTTATAACCTAGATAGCTGATGCTGAAAGGTATTCAAAATACCTTTCGGCTCTCCGCATTTTCAAAAAAAATAAGTGTTTTACGACCAACTACTCCCTGAAAAATTGCGTTCAAAAATGAACTTTTTCGTGCAAACTTGTATCAGTAGTGATTTTTTTTGCGGTATAAATAATGGGCTTTGTTCTTCATAAGTAACGCACTCCCAATAAAAGGAATGAGTACAAAAATAAGTTTTATTGAAGAATAACGGGACACTAGAAAGAATAACAAAGAAAAACACCCAAGTAAAGCCAATGAGTGGAAAAGCTAATCTTGAAAGGCAAGAGACAGAAAAATGCAATCAAAACAAAACAAATGAGCGAACAAAACTTATAATATTGGAACAAAAAAACCGTTATTTCGAAAATAGGCACACGGAGGCCAAAGAAAATAAAGATAATGAGTGCAAAAAGCTAATATTGACAGAAAAACTCTAACCTGCTGAAAAAAATCATATAGAATGCTTGCAATTTTTTTGTATCTACACGTGTAGATACTGTCCATGTAAGTACATTTAAATTTCCGTTCATGTGAGGGTTAAGTAGTATAAGACTTGTGTGGGTATGAAATAGTGCAAACATGTCAGCTACTCTGTCAATAAGTCCAGTTTCACACCGCCTGATTCTAGTGTCGAACCCCCAACAAATATGGAATTAGGGATTCCAAACAATTCCAGGTTGTATTAAAGTTGCAAGATACCTACACTTACTGTTTTGGCAGAAGAATGAGGAGGCTTTGTCGCAGCACAGTCCTAACCACATGGTTCCGATTGAACCACAAATCAATATTGTTCAGCTACCTCTCCACCATTATTTATGCCCGAAGCCAGCCGAGAAATCAAATGCCAAATTACTTATTCCCTTCAATAAAAAATACTTCTAAATCACTTTATTGCCCGTTGTTTTTATTTCAGAGCAGAAAAACATCGTTTCTATCGATTCCCCGATTAATTGCCGCAATCTACACAATTTTTCACATGAAATGCATTTCACTTGCAGCAACAAAAATTAACAAAAACATAATCACATAGAAAATAAATAGGTCAGCCGTTCAAAGAGCATGAGTGCAAACAACATTCCTGGCTCATCGTGTCGATAAAGTTCGAGTGTCGCAACTCGCAACACTCAAATAATCATACTAATCAGAGTCATTAATATAGAATGCGTTTGATATGTACAAGCATAAAAATATGTTCAATTACAGCCGACGTTCGGTGCGGTTCTCATATCAAAACGAAAACAATTTACACAGAACATTTCAACTATGCTAGAGGGCTTTTCAAATTTAAATTATTATCACTCGGAGTATTTTTATCTTTTGTGTAGGAAATGGCCTCTGGAATCCGGAATTCATTATAATTCGTATACATATAGGCAAACGTCGAGCTGATAGCGAAAAGTATAGAAAAGCTATTATAAGCAGAATGCACTTGAACGTTGATAACGTATATAGCGAATGTTAATTGTAAACTTAACTTGTGAACAGAAAATCGATTTACACACGTACGGAGCGAAATGGTGTGTGTAGGTACAAATGGAAGACACTTTGACGTTGGGGGCAGGTTTGCTTAGCCGATGTGGAATGGGTGGAATGGTTAACAGATCCACCTTACCTTTGTTTTGGGGACCAATGGAAGACGCGAACATTTTATACCAGCTATCATCGGAAATGTTAAACTGAGGAGCTTTCTCAGGTCAGTTATGCGCCATGATGTTTGTCAGGCTGTCGCTAGAGGAATAAGACCGTAAAAAAAAACCCTCAAGATGTTACTTCTGTTCTACCGGGGGCTGAACAGCAGACAATACGCTTAGTGGTCCAGCTGCACCCACCGCTTAAGTTGAAAAATACTACTGACCAAAGATAAGCGCAGTGACTTAGTGGTTAGTGTGTTGGACTACTAAGAGAGGAATCCCAGGAATCCCGCCAAAACCAAAATTCCAACTCAGGGTTTTTTCACTGCGCCACCTCTCGCGAACGTCTGACAAACATCCGAGAGTTAAACTGTCTTGAAAGAGCTTTTCCAATCGGCCGTTTGGAATTTGCATAAAATTTTAGATCCCTTCCATTCCATTAGTTCCAAAAATGAAAAACTCACATCAAATGAATGGTTACGAGAAGCTAGGCCTAGGGTCCTTACAGACATATTGCGCCAACTATTTAAATTTATAGGTAAATAAAATCACTCTTCCCAAAGTGAGCAAGTAAGTACTAAGAACAAAAATGTGTAAGGGGAGTCGCTGTGGACCTAAATACTTGCTCTTAAAAGCAACAACAGACGAACGAGCCTTAGGCCCATATTATTCACTCGAAGTTGAACACAACTTGGGTATTTTTATATGGAAAACTCCCCGAGTTGAGTTCAACTTCGAGTGAATAAAATGGGCCTTAATGGAATCAGCGATTGGGTCAGCAACTTCAATCAGCACCTATAAAAGAGCTTCGACATAGGCGAATCTTAGGTCTATAGAGATCTGTTATAGTAAGCCACGGTATTAGAAACGAGGTTTCGGGTACGCTCGTCCTACTGGTATAATATTGAAATTATTTTCCAGATTGTAGGTTGTGGGACAGAGTAACTTCCCTACCACAGAAAAATCAAGTATAGGTCTTGCAGAACTTTGTCCGAAAAGAACTGATTTACTTTTGACAGCAAAAAGTGGAACGGTCTCACTCTTAACCAACGTTCAGGGAGATATTA
This sequence comes from Cheilosia vernalis, assembly GCA_949126925.1. NCBI lineage: Eukaryota > Metazoa > Arthropoda > Insecta > Diptera > Syrphidae > Cheilosia > Cheilosia vernalis. The sequence goes on along the minus strand of OX421361.1, from coordinate 40,491,523 downwards.
GCGAACATCTCTTGTTTAGTAGGCACAGCCCACACGCCACCATGTCTGGTAACGGGCTTTGGTACTCCGTCCAATTGATATTGTTTACCAGAACATATCTGTCCCATTGTGTCAATAGTTTAGACCAGAGAAGTCGACCGTCGATCAAATTGTCCCTCTTAGACTAGGTCGTGGAAAGGAAGGCACAAAAACAACGCATACGTACCAACTTTTCGTGGATTTCAAAGAAGCCTATGGCAGCACAACACTAGAGATATAGAGCCATGACTTGTTTTGGAATCCCCACAAAACTCGATCGGTTGTGATCGGTTGACCGATGGAGAAAGATGGAGCATAACCGAAACCGCCTTCGAGGTCAAAAAATGATTACGACAGTAAGGGGATTCCCCTTTTCAACATAAAAATCCTCCATAACTAGGTGATAACTCATCACTGGCTATACAATTAAAATAAGCCAGCCATTCGCACCTCTTCCTCTCATATCATTTCTCATTTGTATTCCTTATTTGTTTTCTAAAAATAAAAGGCCGACAAAATTAAATACAATACCATCAGCTTTTCCAAAGCACAAACACAGCTAAATGTATTTTTTTTTTTTTCCAAAAATAACCCAAACATTTTCGCAACGCCGTGAAAAACATTTGAACTCGAAATAAAATTAGCATGCTGTGCTTAAAGGACCACTTTATAAATTAGTTGGTAGACGTACCTTCCCTCGGAGACAATAAAACCAAATCAAATAAACAAATAAAACAGCGACATTCGTGCCCCATTTTCCCTTAAAAGACGTCCCCCTACTGCTGCAGCACGTAACATAAAAGATACATTTTACGACCTTTTGAAGATAGTGTCCCCGTTTCGGATTGACATCGCGTTCTCCCCAATAAAATCAAAGTACGCATTTAAACTGTGCAGAGCCCTCTTTGTACATGGATTCGGCTTCGGCATTGGATTCAATTTAAATTTAAAAAAAAATGGAAACAAATCCCACAAGAAAAGCCTCAAAATAGCTGAACAAGTATAAAGTAAGTTGGGTATACGCAAAGATATAAATACCCACTCACATTTGTTATTCGTTTGAATGACGTTGCGTCTGGAGCGTCAGATACGCACCATAAGGCAGATGCTTTATGGGGACATGCGTATCCAAGTGGGCGGTAAAATTCAAGCTCACCTGGAAAGTGTATGTTTTCTGTTCTGTTAAAGCGTGCCGCCACACATGAGACGCAGCGCAGGTGAAAATTTACACACAAACTCGTGTAGTTGTCGATATATTTTGCTGCGTCTGCATCAGCTTCCGCTGTTACGCAGCTAGTTAGTAAAAGTTTATTGACAGAGGAAAAAAATCTATTTTTGTTGAGGTTAGAAAAAAAAAAAAAATAAAGTGTGAACGGTTCTATCATTTGATTAGTTGTCACGCGATAAAATGTTAACTTGGAAAATAAAAGCTGTTTTGACGCGTTTATTTATTTTTATAATTACAAGCTTTTGTTTTGCACGGAAGAGTGCTGTTTAATTAAACAGCTGTCTTGGTGTATGAGGTTGCCCTCCGCCAGTTGTTTGATTTTTTTATACAATTTGCATAGAAACGTATGCGTCTTTCGATTGTACAATTGACACGGGAGATCCATGAACGACCCCACCCCAGTTTCTCATAAGTCATAATTAATGAACTTTTTTAAGAAACAAAAAGTATTTTTTAAGCATCTCAAGTGAATGCCAAACAGTCATTTCGCCTGTTGTTTCTGTGTGACGTATTTTCGACTCTTTGGCCGTGTCAATTGCCTTAAAAACTGTGGGCGAAGATTTTTTTTTTTTCAATTTTAATGCGGAGGCGTGCAGGCGTGTGCACACTTATAATTTATCAATCAAGCTATTCACAACATACCCGCTAGGCATGTCGCTGCGGTCCAAAGTGTTAAACACTTTAAGGATGTGTCAATCGGCAAATTGGTTGGTCAATAAAATCAACATGAAAAGGCGACTGAAAATGTTGTAGGCGAACCGCAGTTTTATTACCTAAGTATCAAATTAATGTCTGCGATGGGCGTTGAATTGACGCTTATATATAGAGTGTAGAAATTATCCTCTGGCGAGGAACTAAAAATCGTTTCCATCGATAAACTTGTGGAGGTTGTTCCTTTTTGTTTGCAGTTTACAAATGTAGCTTAAAAAATATCAATATTCCGTGTCCAACTTGGCAAATATCATCGTCAAGGGGGGTCATTGAGTTCAGTCATGAGCACATTTAAAAAAAAAATTAAGTATAGTACACTAAGAAAACCCAGCGGTCAAGGGAACACACAAACTGAGACTGAGTTGTTGGTGGAACCACCTGCCTTCTCTTCCTCGTTTAAATATTTTTTTTTTTTTTTGAAAATTATATTTTTAGTTTCCATATCCATACTCCGCACTCAATGAGAATCTTTTCTCTGCATTTGGAATTGGTAAGTGCAACATAGTTGACCTCGCAAAAAACATGACAGTGTGTCTAATAAATTATTTTTCTTCTATGGGCCCGTTCTTTTCATATAGGTATAAAATAACCTTGTGTCTTAAATAATTTATTTTGGTGTAAGAAACTTTGTTTTTAAAAGAAACCGAATTTTTTTTATAAAAGAAACCTTGTTTCCTATATTCGTGTTTGCTTATAAGAAGCAACTTTTTTTTTCTGTGCCTTTCATGAAAAAGATCTACCCTAGGCACCAAATTATTTTTCACAGAGACTTAGACTGAGACTCAGTTAATTTTAAAACTATTTTTTTTTAAAAACAAAAATCGCACCCATTTAGGGGGTACATTTTTTAGCGCGATTTATTCGAATAAAGCCACCACATAAGCGACTGTCGTTCAAAGCTGTGCTAAAGAGTCCATGTTAAATAGGAAGATCGGTTTTACACCACGGATCTGTTCTTGGTCAAATAGTTTCCTTAGTTTATAAAGGGTGTCACTAAATTCATGCAAGGTTTAAATTTGCGGCTATTCTTGGCACAAAAAAAAAATAGTTTGACAGGGTTAGTAAAATTCAAAATTGCTAGAAGTTATCCTAAGCGTTGAAGCTCATTTTTAACTCGAGGGCTTAATTTATTGTCGAAATTGAAACATTTGGAGCTTAGAGGAGATTGTCGAAACAAAATGCATCCACTTATAGGCATAAAATATAAAATATAATATGTATGTAGTAAAATTTGGAGCGTTTTCAAAGGTGAATTAATTTCATAATGATTTTTTGGGGTCGGGGTCAAAATTGTGCCGAGTTCAAAATTATTTTTTTTTTGTAAATTCTGCTTTCAAAATTTTTAACATTTTCCAAATATTTTTTTATAATTCCGAGGACTTTTGCTTCCGGGTGCAAGCACCCACAAATACGAGGACGTCAAATCAATGCGTCATCGCATTTGAATTATTTTTTTTTTTTTCCGAAAACGCATACTTCGAATGTAATTTGAGCCTCCAACGCAGTATGCTTTGCGGAGAAGTTTTCGTTCAGATGGATACCTCGCTAGGACCGATACTGTTTATTAGGCTTGCGTATGTTTTGAGTTCATTTCAGAGGGCGACGAATTTAGTTTCCATCAACTAAGTAAGAGTTAACTAGTTCAATAATTCTTTTAGTTCTAACCTTTTTGAACTGAAAATTGTAGCATGAGAAAAGAGGGGAAGTAAGGTGTCAGAAAACTGCCTTCTTAAAAACATGAAAAAACTCAAACTTTGTGCAGTTATTTGAAAGTACTCATTGGCAAAATGGAAAAATACAGCAAATCGACAAAAGTTAATGTTTCAGTGAAACATAGGAAGTCCATAATTGCAGGTTGTCAGTCTCTTCTTCTTTCTTTTCCTGTTTTTGACAGTAAAATCTTTATTCAGGTTACTGAATAGTGCAGTGAGCCTTGTGTTTAACTGTGGTTAAGAGGGGGGCTACATGTAACATGATCGGCTAAATTGATGCAGCTCCTTTGATTTTGCATATGAATGCGCCAAACCTATTTTATATCAAACAGCAATATTTAAAGCTACTAAATTCACCAAAAAATCCAATAGTCTGTTCTGAAGATGTCAAAATACTACCTTTTTTGAAAAAGAAAAATTTGGCTTGTTAAGGTTTACTCCTGCTACGTGGTAAGTTGTAACATAGGCGGGTTACGTTGTAAAAAGATTAAACAAAAACTTGTGTCATCTGTTTTTAAGAAAATTTATTTGAAAAAAACGACTCACTCGGTTAAAAAAAAACTCAAAAAACCAACAGCTTTTCCTTCGCCTACTTCTTAATTTGGTCTTGGCGACCTTTCTGGCTATGCTTTTAACTCTCGAGCATCGATTAAAATGACTGATTTTCTTACTCCCCGAGAAAATGTTCTCTTTTTTGAATAAAACCTTGTATCCTCTGGGACAAATGGTGCATCCTGCTCTCCACGTTTCAACTAGACCATGCTACTTTTACCCCTCGGCCATGAACCATGCTCGATAGTTTGCAAATAGACTGCCAGAGGTATACGTATGATACTTAGACCAAGGTCGGATTTAGCAATTAAGTTTATTGTAAAAAGAATTCGTGCCCAAGCAAGCCGTCCAAAAAGCAGTTGCCAAAAAATTCGGGAGCGTATTCACCGACGATTTAGTCGTTTGATAAAATACCAACAGTAGAGGCTGGAAAAACTGACATAGACCGTTCAAGAAAAACGGACACATCAAATACATATTGCTAGCGAGAGCTGACGGAACAACTGTTCGAGTTCGAAATGCCACTGAAGCCATGTAAGGCGAAACCTTAAACGATTTATTTCGGTAACATGGAGCAAATCAATCGGGCGCACGGAATCTGACCCCCTGACTTTTTCAAAATGTATTAAATTATAGGCCAATAGTAACAGTTCTCATCATGCTCAAGATGTGATTATGCGCGCAAAAGACGTTCCGAAGAATGCTTCAAAGAAGGTCCTGGAGATTACCTACATATGCGCAGTTTCCAAGGTACGGTATTGAGATTTTACTTAGGATCTTGAACCCTTGCCAATTTCGATTCTTCATCAACCGCTATAAAGTCCCATGATACTAGATGCAAATGCAGAACACCAGTAGAAGGACTTGAAGGTGTCGTGTGCTTAACGAATGGGCGAAAATAAGATCTCGCAAGGCTTAAAGTACCAAGGAGCAGTGCCTGCTTCACACAAACGGTCAGAAAAGAAATAGAAAAACACCGACTTATCTAATGAAGGTGCTGGCAGTTTGACGGAACTTCTACCGAGTGATCCATTTTCCACTGTCGATAAATATGACGAATCCTGCCGGTATGATCCAAATGCAGCGAAGGTAGCCCATTTAAAGTTAAGATAAAAAAAAACTGCAGACTGTTTGACTGCTGCGCTTTTCCAAGCTGGACAAGATGATTTCTTTAAAGGTCGACATTTATACAATACGGTCGATTTTGCAACGCACCCTCGAGTTCCAGATCGTCGAAACCAACTACATAGTGTTTATGTGCGGTTACTTTGCTACGAGTATCACAGGCTGTACGCAGAGCTAGCTATATGACTACTTTCAGGATCTCCTCAAAACTTGTCTGTTTAGGCAAAATGACATTGGGGAACTCTTGCTGCCTAATAAAGGTCGGTAAGATGTATGCCATGTAATTTTCGAAACATCGTATACTTGGAAGTACGAAACTTTGGCTCTTTAAATAAATCACTCATTTCCAGCCCCTTTGTGTTCTTTTTACAAGTTCGTACTGTCAGGTATGGTAGGCGCAGTGGCTTAGTGGTTAGTGTGTTGAACTACTAAGCGAGGGGTCCCAACTCTGGGTTTTTTTACTGTGCCACCTCTCGCGAGCGTCTGACAAAGATCCGAGAGAATAACTGTCTTGAAAGAGCTACTCAATCGGCCGTTTGCAATCGGCATAAAATTGTAGATCCCTTCCATTCGTTCCAAAAATTAAAAAAAAAAAGCTCACACAAAAAATGGTTGCGAGAAGCTAGGCCCAGGGCCCCTACAGAGCTGTTGCGCCAACTATTATTATAATTACTGTCAGGTATGTCATCCTCAAAACCACTCACGCATCGGCAAAACTATAGGCGCTTTTCCGCATTCTCATTGTGCGAATCAAAAGGCGTAAAACATAGATAAGATAGTAGCGACCCATGTACTCTTGCACAAGCGGATCCGCGCTAGTAAACATGAAATTTTATCTCTCTGCTGCGAAACGCGGCCAAGTATTCGTACTCGTATCTGGAAACACTACACGCTATAGGTGTAGACTGTAGAGTACTCGTAAGATAGGTAAATGTATTGCCTGGGTGTTCTGCATTCGAACGCTCTGATTAGAAATTTGCGAGCGTAAGGTGGTTGGTGGGTAAATATTGATTTAGGGCAACGACCGGTAGGTATAGGGTTTTGCAATTGCGCGGTTTTGTTCCTACTTTTGTTTACTGATGGAGGGCCGAGAATTGACTGTCTGCGTGCATAAAATAGGGTTCCCCCCGTTTAGTACAGCAAATTATAGCAAATTATTATAGGAGATGGTATATTTGTCGGGGATTTCAGGTTGAAGGTCATCATATAGATAGATATAGGTGGGGTAGATAAAAGCCGTAGATAAAGTTCGGAATTTACATTTCGAAGAGCGTTTCAGAACAAGACATACCTAGTCAACTAAAAGTAGCTTATCGTTGACATCATGAAAAGCCCGCAGTACCACTTGCAAGGTGCACGACTCCGTTTCACTTCGGTTCTTAAACAATCCTATGTACGGCTTCGGCTGTGTTCAATGAACAAGGACCCCTGTTACGCACCAACGCACACCTTTAATTAATTGTGTAATATCTAATAAGGTTCACTCACGATAGACGATACTTCCTCGCACAGGAAAATGGAAAATAAAATCCCGTCCGGTGGTGTGAAATCGCTGCCCAGTGCGATAGATTTTTCCAATAGCGGGCGACTGACACACACACAATCGCACAGCGACTGGATTTTTCCCAAACAACAACAAAAGAAAATTGACGGCCAACCGAGTTCATTGACGTTCCTCAGAATGCAGACAACTGGCGTTATCCTTATGCAAATTGATTAAAGGGACTACAACTAGATGAAGAGGGGTGTGTTGCGTATATACCAGTCCTGTCCAATCAACCCTTTGAAATGTTTACTTATAACTTCATTTAGTTTCTAAATTAAAGTTTTCTTATCAACAAAGAAATGGACTTGGAAATCTGTAAATGCATCAAGGGGAGATGTAGGTTGGCTCTTGGCTGTCCTTGGCTGTCTTGCGCACTCATACACTGCCATTTAAGGAGGAAATTGCCATTCAAGTTGGCTCTCGCAATCGCAACAGGAATAAGCGAACAACGAAGAGGAACATTGCGGGAGAAAAGAGCAGCACGGGAATGGCAAGGCAATGGCAAACGCAGAACGGCAGAAATCAGGGTTCAGGGAAGACTCGAGTCAAGACAGCAATCGAGAACGGCGAGAGATTTATTAAATGGAAAATAGAGAGAATATGAACGGAGATAAGAGTTGCCAGATCAGATTTTCAAATAAACTAGGTATCTGTCTTTTCAAAATATCCAGTTTCCATTTTACAAAATGACTCTATGAATGGAGCATAATTTGATTTTACAAAAAAAGGAGTCCGATTTCACTGATTTTCGCAAAGCTGAGTCCTGGAGTCCGTGTGTTCAAAAAAGAGTCAAAAGGACGCTAAAGCGTCCCGAAGGTAACCCTGGACTAGAGTATGTGGCAAGGGAAATTTGGGAGCAGATGGACTTTAGTAAAATGTTGCTTGAGAATCGAAGAGTGGAATTAGAGCGTCATCGGACATGGTTTGAAGTGGTCATCGACAAGGACACTTGGTCAACCGTGCTGCCGTTTCTACAACCAGTTATTGTTCTTTGAATTCAGATTTGAAAGCGCACCAAACCATAGGGAAGACTGAACTTGCCGGAAGTTTGTGGAGGACTACTCACAGTCAGACATTCCTCGAATTTCGATGCACAGAAAGACACGATGAAGCAATTTTCAGGTTGAAGAGCGCGTAGCTAGGCCCCTATAACTTATGCTCTTTATAACTCGAATCGCAATTGCGAAAAACTCCCTAACACAACATTTACTTCAGCTTGGCATGGCTGAGCACTGAAGGAAGAAATGAGACGACTACCAGTCGTTGCTTCCATTTAATCGCGCACTTCGAGTATCCAAAAGAACTCTGACCGACTCTATACCGACGAAGTTTTGGTCGCGGTTGTTTGTGTTATGTTCCCTTCAAATTCTGTATAACCATGGCAGTCGGTAGCGAGGAAAAATTAGCTTGTGAGTTATTGGCCTAGGTTCGGTGTAAACTGGCTCTTATTTTCTAAAGAAGCGGTCTACTGCTCTGAAGACAAGCTTCATGAACAAAATAGTGTCTTTGCTGATCGACTGAGCCTTCATCCCAACCCCTCGGATAAGAAATTATTCTATAAAATACATTGTCCTATTAGCCTTCATGACTGCAAATGATAGTCCCGAGTGTTCTAATGAAGATGACTGGCTATTTCTGTGCACCGAGGTGGATAAGCTCGGATAGCTATAAACAGTGTTCACTGCAAATCAATATTGGCATTTTTGCAACGAAAACTGCATTGGATTGCAGCTTCTGTACGGTAAGATGCGGTAAGACGGTTCAACCTCACGATTTTGTCATCGCTGCCTGAGATGTGTGCAAGCAGCTGAGAAAGAGAAGGATTTTACGGACAACGCTCGTAACATGACGAAACCTTCTCCACGTGAGTTTTTGTTCTTTTACACCTTATGTAGAGTTATTTTTCGTAATAAAATATTGTTGGATCTTTGTAGTAGAAGGGAGGCTCTTCAAAATATTTCCAAATGTAAACGCGTTCGAAAGATTCACTTCGACGATGCAAGCTGTTTTGGTATTCAATATTTTTTTCTCTTGGCAGAAAACGAAGCAGTTGCAAGCAGAACTATAATTGACAAAAAATCGAGCCACTCCTTAGAAGACCATTTCTGGTCATCAAGGTTTTATTCAGTCATCGCTATGTTGCAACAATAGAGTACTATTTTCTAAAGGTAAGAACAAAAGACAATGATTAAGACATAGAACTTGGGCCACTGACCCACAAAGGACTTGTGCAAGTACCAACTATGTGATGAGGAAATACTCTCATTGGAGCCAGCTCCTTATAGATTCTTAAAGGAAACTGGACTGCAGAGAGTGCTATAGGACAGAGGGGAACTCTTTTGAGGGAATAAACCACTCTGAGGTGTAAGCAGGGGGTACAATAGACCAAAAGGTCGCAGTACAACAACCCCTCTCATATAATAATAATAAGACATAGAACTGGGAATCGCCCTGTAAGACATATGAGCAATCTTTGATATAAAATTCTAAGTAGTTAATACAAAAAAGTTGCCCAAACAGCTCCGGAACTGGACACATAAAGTTACGATGTCCAGCGAACATAGTTTTTAGTGCATATATATATTTTTCGAGAGATATTCGAATCGGACCACCATTGGCGGGTCTTTTATCATCTCTCTACCACTATAAATCTTTACCCAGATAGACTCTCTGAATTTCTCCAGAGTTCTTCCCTGGGTTCGATTCCTAGTGTTACCGCTAGCATCTGTTTTTTATGTGAAAATCTGTTTCATCGACTGGGTCTCCTCCCTATGATGTCCCAAGATCTTCATTCTTCTGCCAGCCAATCCCAGTGCCAATGATGTTGTAATGTTTGCTTCATACGTCTGATCACCGCCTGATTGTCCAGTGCAAGGATATTTCTTCCCTCCACCTAACCCTCAAAGCAAGTAGTCCAACGCATGCAGCACAATGCAATCATCTCAGCCTGGTAAAATGCCAACGACCCGCGGTGTTACCAAGCGGTCACCCATCTATACTAACTGCACCCAACTCTGCTTGATTTCGGTGATCTGACGAGAGTTTTTAGTAAACGAACATTATTTGTAACAGCTACTACATTCAAGGGGCTAACTGATATGCAAACGATTCGACCTATTCTACCAAAAGGTCTTTCAAAAATGCTGTTGATATTTTTGCCATTCGACCTTTTTTGTGTAAAAAGCAAAAACCGTTTTTCCTTACAGAATTGAACTACAGAACAGACTGAAATAAATTGAATAAAAAAAAAATCAATTTAGACCTTCAAACATTTCAAAACCCTACGTTTTTCAATTCGGTTCGGTTATTCAAACAGAGAATTCAAGTTCATTAATTTTACTATACCTAAAATTTAAATACAAAATCTAATTGGCAACTTCGATTTGTTTCAGCTGCAGGCAGTGGTAGGTTAGGTGAGTGCCAGCTGCCAGCACGAGCCACGAGGCAGCGGAAATGACAGCTCAGAAACAACAGAAACCCGACAAAATCTCAAAAGTTGACGACTCTCGAAAGTCGAATGCTGCCAAATACAACACATGTATTCCACTTCTTTTGCATTGGGGAGATGGGTACCTGGGTTCGTCTTCTACTGATGACTGGTCTTCTACAACGAGAAAAAAGTTTTTTTCTTGAATGAGTTCTTAATGAGCGACGATGAACATGAATCAGTTTGGAACGTTTCGAACTCTATAAGACCGGTGCACAGCTGCCTACCAAAGTATCAAATTCGAGGGAACAAAACTTGATTCGTGTGAATGATGAAATATAAACAAGTCACTCCCTTATTCGGTAAAATATTGAAGACGAGATTTATCGAAACGCAGTGACAAGCTTGTTCTACGGAATGGGTTCTACAACGAAATACAATACTCACTGCCACTGTATGCAATAAAATCAGTTAATACTTTAAACGAGACCAATATCTCCCTCTTAACCGTAGCCTTCAGGTCTTTAGGACAATTTCAAGTTATAGATTGAGGTATTGAGTACTCGAATTATACAGGTACCTACCTATGTGTTCAAATTTTAACTATTTCAGCAGAAATTTTGTTCAGGACAACGTTAGGAATGCTATCAAGACCATTTTGCGTTCGTGTTGTTTATAGTTTTAATAATTCAATATTAGAAACTCAGTTTAACCGAAAATCACTCTCCGCAATATTATAGGCTTAGCATAAATTGCACTGAAGCAAAGAACTCATTGAATCCATTTGTTACTCCTAAAAATGCCTTAACCTTAACCTTTTTAAGGTCATAAGTAGGAAATTGTGCTTAGGGTGAAAGGCGAAAGAATTCGTAAGACACCCACCCTTGGTTATGAAATACTAAGAGCCACAATATTTCTGTGACTATTTTCCGTAAGATCTAATATACCTTCCTATGGTTGAACATTTTAGCTTCCTAGGACATATCCATCAGCAAGAGTATATCACCATTTGCAATGTCCTGTCAATCCATTGCCCACCTATACGTAAGCATCACAAGTGGAGCGATATCAACCTATACCTATTTAACTAACTAAATAGGAATTGAAGTTATTTTTAAGCCCATGATATCTAACCCCCAGCAAGGCCATCACAATGGGTCCAAATGGACCTAAGTGGGGTGCGGCAGGACTCGTTCTGACGTACCCACCCATAAACCTAACCTAGTCCATGATATTTCTTTGGCAGACACACCTAGTTTGTGTTAGTTGTAAAATCGATTGTCAAATTTTTATTGGAAACTGTTTATTTGTTTTATTTTTGTTTGGCGATTATAAAAACGGCTTGGCGGATTGTCCTAGTGCACGGTCAGTCACAGCACAGAATTTTGCTGATACCTATCGCATACTTACGGGAATCGGAATACTTTTCAAAAATGCCGCTACTTATTAGGTAGGTCATTTGCGTTGACTAACACAATTTGGCACACAAAAAGGGTAATGTGACCAAAATGCACTGTGCACACCTTCCTGTATATTTTATTTTCGCCTGCTTTGCCATCAGTCAACATCTGTCACCTGGCAATGCTATTGGTCTGACAACAGCCGAACCCCGCTGAACCGATAGACAAAGAGAGCAATTCTAAAACCGGTGGTAAATAAGAAAAAGAATAGGTATGCCGTATGCGTAGTGTAGGGTTTCCAGAACATCTCTTTTAAAGAGAACACGTTCTCTTTTTTGTCAGCGATCTATTTTATACTTTCTTTTTCCGCTTAGCTCTTTTTTTGTCCTCTTTATTTGTTCTGTCCTCTTTTCGTTCTCTTTTTTAATACCTTCAATTTCAATATAAAAACAATTCCTTTATTTTAAAACTTTTAAGTACGTCCATAAAAACTAGCAGTGGTAGCACTTTTTCTATGTACCTATTTTATTTTCATATCTCGGAAAACATTCCCAGCTCAGTACTGAGAACAAACTGCTTTTATACAAGCAAGTGCTAAAGCCGGTGTGGACCTACGGTATACAACTTTTGGGTTGTACCAAGAAAACAAATGTCAATATTCTACAAACTTTTCAAAATAAAGTTCTTAGAGAAATTGTGCAATTGGGGGGGGGGGGGGGGGGGGTAGTTGTTTACTGTAATGTATGTCCTCTTTTTTCGTTTGAGGTATATGGACACCCTAGCGTAGTGTAGTGTAGTGTGTATTGCGTCCTTCCTCCATTTCATATCAAAATATAGAAAGAAAAAAAGGACTACGAAAAAGGGCGGGTGCGGGTGGTACTTCTGATCAAAGAACCGATAGTGGTGGTTGGTGTTTGTAGCCGCCAGACAACAAAAAAAAAATCGACATCCTCTCCACAGTTACGCACAGCACTCCTCACCCACACCCCCCGCTTTGTGGGGAAACGCAATTCCAAAACGGATTTCGTCTGCATTTGAAGTAGGTATGTATTTTTATTACTTGGGCCACAGTCCCCCCATCCAAATCGCCTATTAAAATAAAATGTTCGCTTACCCAAACAAATAAATATGCGAAAATTTGCCACTGAAATATCCTTGTTATTTTCAAACTGCCGAGTGTTGTTCTATCGAGTCCTTTTTCTCTCTCGAATCTATCCAGACCGCTTAGTGGAGGAAATCAAAGTTAATCCACCCCTTTTTCTGCAGAGATACGGTTTGTAACGCGACGAATGAAGATAAAATTGATGGCAAATTCGGATATCGGAAAGGATACTCTATTCGCTATTTTTTCTTTTAATTATTTCTATACACTTTCGCGCACGCAATATAAATTCTAATTCGCACTTCTTGGCACGGATTATATTTTTTCTCTTGTATTTCTTTTTTTCCCAGCAGAGATTCTTCTTGCGTCGATTTGTATTTTCTTTTTATCGAGAATTTTTATTTCTTTCTTCTACTTGCGGGATTATTTTTTCTGCAACCGTTATAAACACTCCAAAATCACCAATCACTGAGTTGAGTAGACAGTAGTGCTCGAGACAGACACAAATTCACCAAACACTTGAAAAAAAATATCGTTTTGCTGTTGTTGTTGCAATGAGTTAAGAAAATTTAGTTGGATGTTGCATTTTTCTTTTATAATTATTTTTTTTAATGTAGGTTTTTCCACAAAAGCGCGAAACGATTCACTCTACGCATGCAGAGACGACACAACTTGGACCACTTCCATTTTCCGACTGGCTGTCTGGCTAGGCTAGTGGTGTATGTTTTTCGGCGGCTGCTGTATTGCTGTTTCTTCTGTTTGCCCGATTAGAATTCTTCGTGTGAATGTGTTGTTTTCGTTGCTGCAACCAGCGATGCCAGATTACAAGATATATCTTTTTTTTCAAGATTTTTGAGCTCCAAAATATGTACAAGACTTTTTACCTCAAATTCATCAAATTTCAAGATTTTTCAAATTGATAATTTTTTTAAATCTAATAAATTAAAACAATTTTTCTATTGAAGAAAATGTTTTCTATTAATTCCATTATTATGTAGGTATAATGTGATTTGAACAAAGTACATGCACAACTTCGGTTTTACTTACGTTGCCATCAACTCTAAAGTAAGGAAATTATACATGAAGCTAATTGTCGAATTGCGGCTTGCTGGCAGCAACAGAAACAATCAATGTAGACTTGTTTGCGTTCTGTCTGACAGCCATTTTTCTGTCGCTAAATTCTGTTGCTGAAAAAAATGTTGTTCCTAATTCTGTTTCTGTTGCAAATGTATAGGATTATGTTTCTGTTTCAGTTTCTGTTCTTTGTCACTTGGTGCCTTAAGTAATTAATTGACATTTACGAACGATACTCGACTAAACTAGACAAAATTTGATGAAATAACGGATGTAGTATGATGTAGTATGTTTTTGGAAAAATGTTTTAGGAGTAAGAACAGAGGATGGAACGTTCGCATATCCAATCTGAAAAGTGTTTATATTCAATATTTTATCCCTTCCACATTCGTCTGCAAATATCGAGAGAATTTTTCCAGCTGAAGTTTAAATAAAACTAAAATTCGTAATCGTTTGAATACTGAAACAGTTGAAATTTAAATATTAACAAAGGATTTGTTGCGCTTTAATGAAGTGAATTGCTATGATCTTGATGTCAGCAATGAAGTTCTAAGTCTTTTTAATTCAAATATGTATAATTATATACATTCCAACATTTTAAAAATCAAAAACAATAATTTATGAGCAATAATTTATTATTATTATTATTTACTAATAAGTTAAACAATATTAATATAAATTTACAGCACTAGCTACAGAGGCTTTCGGCTAGAAATAATTTGTTTATAGATATTTATGTTATACCTACTGGGTACAATATTTTCGAAAAAATAAATATCAGTTTTATTTAAAGCATTTCAACTTTTTTTGTTTTTTGAAAAAATCTTGAAAAAAAGATATTTGATCTCGGAAAAACAAGATATTCAGATTTTTCATCTGGCAACACTGGCTGCAACGGCGAACGTCGAACAAAAACCAAACCAGCGCAGCGGCGGCGTCTTTTCTGCACACACAGCGAATATAATAGTTGGAGAATTTATTGTTGAACATTGGAGCGTTTGTTTGTAGTGTGCGTGTGAGAGCGAGATGGTTTGACAGGTGCTGGAAAGTGGCACGATTATGAAATAGTACAAGTAAATGCTATTGAGACGATGTGGTAAAGAATCAAAACAAAAATGGTTGCAAAAAAGAATGAAGTGGCAGTGGATTGAAGAATTCGCATCGAAGCTAATTTGCTGTACAGCGGCTGGTTTGTAGTTAGCGGCGAATTTATTATAGGGTAGGTACCTAGAGTTTGTTAATTTATGGAATGCGAATAAAATATGGCTACGTTAACACAAAACAAGCGGAGGAGTCAATAACATTTAAACAATTTGGTTCGCGTTTCGAGCGAAGTTAAAATACAATGTTGGTCTTCACCGCTAAAAAAACGTTGGATGAGTCTTAGGCACCAGTTATAGCTTTTCTTCTTATATTTTTACATCCGGTTCTAAAAAATTGCAGGAGGACTCTTTTTCTAGAAGATGGATGTAAATTATAACCTTTTCGTTTAACATAATATTCCTCAATAAAAAAATGTTCTACATTGCAGAAACTCCTGGCAAACCTAGTTGGTCGTCACTTTTATTTTGCCAGCCACGAACTCTCAAACTAGTAGGTTCTGTCAAAATTAAACGGAGGAATTTGTTTTTTAGAGATATAAAATATAAAATTTAGTTTGAACTAAACGGCAATTTCCTCAGCTTAATTTGACAGCTCAGCTGAACTGCTTTGCTTAGTTCTATGGAATCGTTACCAAATGAGTACGAAAAATGATTCGATTTGTTATTTCTTTTCACCTAGAATTTTCTGTCATTTTGTTTATTCATTGGGAAATTTCAAGAATGGGGACGGATACCTACCTAGTTTATGTAAAACGTCAACTAGATTTGTCGGGACTATGAATCCGAACGCGTTGACTAAGCAACTTGAATTGATTTTGGAATTTTTTTATTTAGAAAGGCCCTTTCTAAATTAAAAAAAAAAAAAAATTATTTAAAAACAAGTGCATTTAAAATGTAACACTGTTGCTGGTTTTTAAATATCGTGCGAATATTCTAAATTACCACAGCAGCCTAAGAAATGACACCTTTTTCTCTCACCGGCCCTTTTTTCTACTCTTCAGAATCCTGCAACAGCCACTCTGTTTATTTTGAATTTGACTCTTCGAAATGTCAACTGAGTACCTATGCAGGCAGGATTTTCCTGACTAGATTTTCCGGCTTCGCTTCCACATTCACGTGACCACTCTGGGCAAATAAAAACTGAAACACATCTAGTCAGACAGGTGTCAGACTTACTTAACTAGGAATTCGAACGTCCCCAATCTAGTTTAGTAAGCCTGGCCAGTTGACTTAATTAGTCTTAGTAGTGATCAAGTTTCTTCAGTTGACACGATAAAACCCGAGGATTTTTTTTGAAACCCCAGGTACGATTTTTGGTCCATCTTCCCTTGTATAAAAGAATCTAATTCTGCCGCAGAAATCCTTCATCACACATGTTTGCAAAATCTGATCTAGATCAAAAAATTAATAAATCTGTAATGCCAATCGAAAACGAATAGGTTTTAGTTTAGTTTGTAGAGTTTTGTCTGAGTTGCTGTTAGGATATGTTAGGATGCCGTTCCTGATGACAGTTGGTTGGTTGGTTGGTTGATCTAAAGCGCTTATTGTCACTTTTTTGAGATCACAATTTACGTGACGTCTCAAAACCGGGAATCGGCCTTAATAATCAACCTGTAGGCTCTATGAAGTCGTTGATGTTACTGAAATCGGTGTCTATTTGCAGATTTCGGTATAGTGAATATTGTGGGTGATGCTATGAGCTCAGCTGAATTTGCTCCTAAACAGGCAAGTGGCCAGTTGTTAAAACTGACAACCTAGGAAAATTGCTTTATTTTAGTTTCGTTATGTAAGCTGGCCAAATCTTTCTTAAAAAGTGGCGCAATTCGTCAGATTCAGCAAAACTATTGGTTATTGCTGATATACCTGCTTAAGTGTTCAAAAATTGTTCTTTTGAATTGCAGACTCTTATGAAATTGTACATCTAGTCTTGGCCTGTGATTTTTGGACAGTTTCTTCAAGAATGAACATTAAATTAAGTTAATACCGCGTCGTCTTGCTTCAAAAATAGTTTGACATAAAATGGCTTGGTGGTATTTTGCAGCGACTTATATCCATTGTCATCCCACACAGAAGAATGAACTTGGCAGGGATGACGAAATTTATCACGGACCTTCATACGCTTTTTGACGGTTTATTGTCTTTCGACGCCAAAACATGTTAAAGCATCCGCTGCCGTTTCGGGTGTTAAGTGTTATTGGTTACTTCCGAGGTGTGTTCCGAGTCTTTTACGTAGTTAGTTAGGTACGTTGTAGCTATCCCTACTATGAAAGATATTGCTGCAAAGGACCGGTGATGTAAAACTCGTTTTAGAAAACAAACACCACTTTCCACAATCACACTGCAAGGCAATCAATCAATCAAACTCCGACTACACAATGAAAAGACGAGAAAAACTGTCGACCAGGTGAAGATCATTCCAAGATCACTCAGTGTCCACCCTCCCAAATGTAACCACTGCTCTATTAAATAACCGATTACCAAGTCGAACTTACTGGTTATTATACGCCAGTATGTAGGTACTGCTGAGTGCAGAGAAACAAGGTAAACAAGGCTCATCCGCCGATGGATTTCCTGTCCAACAACCCCTACCTAAGTTGATGCCCACATTCATTCGATGGTGGTACTCATATAAAAGTGAATCCCCTGGAAATCTCCACTCTTAGTTCGCGGCATAGTAGCCATAAGTAAGTACCATCCAGCAGCTGTTGTTTAGTCGAGCATCTATTCAACTCCAAAGAAGTGAAAGTTTTTTTTGCTGCGTCTGTACACTTGTGCAGTCCAATGTTATGCAATCGACGCAAAAGGAAGTGTTGTGATTTGAATTGTGGTCAATAAAGTTGGGTGCAGTGAGAGGACTGTTGATTAAATTCGTGCGATTCCATTCACCAGACTGTGTGGACCCGGAAGTTGTGGTGGATATTTAAAGACTTCCGTTGAATTGTAATTTTTTTTTTGTGCGCTTTACGGTAAATAAAAAGTTCTTAGAGAATGTGTAAAATAATTAACAATAGCTTAGTAACTTATATCTTGAAGGCGAAATTTCGCTCAAAAAGTTTAGCATCATGGAAAATTAAAAAAATCTTTCTGCGCATAGGGCGCATAGTTTCGATGTGCGTTCGTGGTTTTTGAGTTTTGTGTCAGTGGATTCTTTTTTGACTGCTTTTCACTCCGTTTATAATATTCACTGCTATGAGGAGAGTTCAGGTTGTTACCTATTGAGATTTTGGCCATGATAAATTGAGAAGCAAATGAAAATTAAGCTAAAAGGGTTTTCCGAGGTTTGCAGCAAATACTTCTGTCCTGTCAGTTTGACACATATTCCTACCTGCGATAGGTACCAATCAAAAAGGACAGCATCGCATTGGTTAACAAATTTTCCAGTCATTCGATTCGCATTCTTCTTAAGACTTGGCCAGCGCCTTGGGTCTTCCGAGAGTGAAATTTCATTGTACCCTTGATTGATTTGAATTCGTTTGTGCTGAAGCTAAGATATAGTTGGGTAGGTATATGAACAATGACAGTTTTGATGCAGTTTGGCATTTTAGCTAAAGAGCTAAAGTAGTCCAAGTATTTGGAGGACTTATTTGCAAACGTTTGAAGAAGCAATTCTGAGTTTTTATGTAAGATTTGTCAGGTTGGATCCATTTGGAGGAAGAAAGGTCACTCTGTACCATCGCCACCTATCTTAGTGTCAGATCTAAGCTTTCGGTCTCGAATTCGGTGTTCTTTCCGACCCTTTACATTTGGTCATTATTTGGTTTGAATATACATACTGAGCTAATAAGTGAGATGGAGGATACAAGTTGCCGTAATGAGAATAGAAAGAAGACCAGAATATACTTCTTGAACGTAGCCCCAAAATGTAATGACAAGCAAAGCAACCGATTCTTAAAATATGTGACATAAAGCCAATATTCTATTTATTTCATAAAAAAAAACTATTATCTCTGTCCTTTACTTCCGACTTCCGTTCAATGAGGAGAAATGCAGCTGTCTTCTTTTTTTCACAACTTTTCAGTTGCACAACCTGTCAAATTGGACATAAAGCTGTTGAAGAGTTTTGTCTTTTAATACTCTCTCCACATTGTTCGTTGTTTTTTTTTTTAGAAATCCTAGAGCCTGCTTAAAAAATCTTCACCAGGCTTCCATTTCAGTGCAAATGTAATTTTTTAGAACGAGAAATCTATATTAATGTAAGAATAGGCCTGTTTTTTGAGCTTTGATCTCAGCAAAGCAAAGTAAAGTTGGATTTTCAGCACACAATTAACAACAACTACGCTAGACTTGACGTAATTGCGTGCAGAAAATCCCACTTTAGGTTATAGGTTATAGATATGCGAGCTGGCGTGGAGTACTCCGTGCCACACCCAGGTGAAAATTAATCCATTGTGATGCCCATGGGGAAAAGGTTCTCCCTTACCCATTATAACCCTGTTTATAAGAAATTGCAGTTATACAAACCTTCCGTAGATTTGTCAAAGCACATTCACCCCTATGGGGAATAATATTTCCCCCGGAATGTTTCCTATTCAGCAATCTTATTTAGGGGGAAAGCGGGAGACTTGAACATATGGGAGACTTGAGCCACTCTCAATAATTTGCTCAAATTCCATTGAAATCCAACAAGTGTAAGTGTATGCGATGCAGTCAGTGACGAGCTAATTACACACAAAAAGAATTCTAAATCATCAGCTGTCTCTGGTTGGTGGAAGAGAAAAGGTGTTTTGCAGTGCCAATATTTTTCTCTATAAAATTGATCTGTAAAGCGGTAAATAAATCAATTTGATGTTACCTAACAATATTGATATTCTACATTGTAAATATTAGTATGATACCATTCTAGTTTGTATATAACAAAAATTATGAATATAAATTTGTTAAAAAATGCGAACGGGAGACTTGAGACAGTTTCTAAAGGGAGAGTTGATCAGTGGCTCAAATCTCCATTTGCTCTGATGAAATGTTATGTAAGTGTTTTAAAGCCTTGCATTTAATTTTAATAATAAAAAAAAATAATTTAATTAAAAAACTCAAAGAACCTTGTAATAGGTTATTTAAGTTATTGATTTATTTTCGTTATGTTTCTGAAGTTTAGTTTTTGTTTACCTTTTTTTACTTTGTATATGCTAAGAAACTGAAGTACCTAAACCACTAAAACAATAAAAATAAATTATAATCACATTGGAAGTGGATAAATTAATCGTTTTATTGTTTTTCTCGTAGGATTTGAGTATGTTCAACTCTCCCCGAAGGGGTGTTCAAGTCTCCCGGTGGTGCGGGAGACTTGAGCCGAAAATCTGTTTTCAAACATTTGGCATTTGCCAAAAATTTCTTGCGTTTATTATAAGTTTAAGAGACCGTTCTTAAAATAGATAAATGTAGCTATAAAAAAATCCATTTAACAGGTGGCTGTGATTGATAAACAAATTTTTATTAACGATCTAACAAAAAGTGGCTCAAGTCTCCCGCTTTCCCCCTACATTGCTGACGAGGGAAACATTTCCATCGGAACTTATTTGCGATAGCCCTAATTATCTTGTCTACTGGTGTGCTGGAAAGCTCATCTAGGTCGTTGAAGAAGTGTCTCCCTAGGAATCTGTGTCTATTTTGTTGGAGACTTGGGCAGTGACATAGGAACCGGAAGTGGGTTGTCCATATTCAATAGAGGTAACACTCCAACTTTTATCTTTCCGAGTACGGATAGTTTTAGTGGTTGGGAGGATGTTATAGATATCACAATAGGCAAAAACAACAGCATTATGAAAGTTCAGAACTGGAGAGTATCCAATCTGAAATCTTTTTCAGACCACAACTGGATACTCTTTGATATAGATCTCGATGTCGAGAAACCAAAACCTTTCCAAAATCGCCGAAAAATTTATTGGCCAAAGTTTAATGAAGTCATTAAATCTATACTCCATAAATTTCCAAACCCAGAAATCACCTCGAACACAGAACTCGAAACAAAAGTAAAGGCCTTCGAAAAAGCCTTTAGTACTGCTTTTAGAGTCTCGTGTCCGGTAAATTACAGTAAAAAAGCCCTACCTCCGTGGTGGAACAAGGAACCTTCAAATCTCAGACAACTGACTAGGGAGACTTTCAATATCTGTCATAGGTGCAAATATTGGCAGCCTTACCGAAACTGCCTCAAACTATACAAACAATCTATCAGAGTGGCTAAGAAACAATCATAGATAGATTATTGCGAATCTATCGAAACTCTTAAAGACTCTGCAAGGCTAAGTAAAATTCTATCATCAGAGCACTCAAAACCCTCTCTTCTGAGAAAGACTGATGGAGCGTGGACTGAGTCAACCGCATAGTCTCTAGAGCTTTTAATGAATACCCACTTTCCAGGGTGCCAAGACAACAGCACAGAGTGTAACAACTCACAGAGCTCGCAACAACCCAGCGTCTGGGATAACATAACATCCATTATCACAGAGGAAAAAGTTTCCTGGGCTATAAAGAGTTTCGCTCCATACAAATCGCCGGGCCCGATGGCATTTTGCCTATTATGCTTCAAAAAAAGCCAAGACATAGCGATTTCATAGCTCATACCGATTTTTATTAGCTCTTTACTCAACAACCATGTTCCCCATTCTTGGAGAAAAGTGAGAGTCATTTTAATTCCAAAGGCGGGTAGACGCGGTCATGAAATCGCGAAAGATTTCAGGCCAATCAGTCTGACCTCCTTTGTTCTGAAGACCCTCGAGCGACTTCTAGACAACCATCTGCGTGGTACAATAGAAATATCAATATCCAAGGCACAGCATACGCCTACCTTAAAGGAAGATCAACAGAAACGGCTCTTCATGAGGTAGTGTGAACAATCGAAAAGTTAATACACTATAAAGAATACACTTTAGCAACCTTTCTAGATATAACTAGAAGGGGCTTTCAACAATGTACACACTGAAGCAATTCTGGATTCCCTTACAGAGCTAGGGATAGAGAATCATCTATCTATGGATTGTGCCTATGCTTAGCACCAGAATAATTCAGTCCACTCTAGGTAATAGCAATACAACAAAATTTGCCAGCATAGGCTTAATGCGGGCAACCAAGAATGCACTGCTGCAATGGATTAACGCAAAACTTTAATTTAACTTACAAACATCTGTTCTTAAGAGCAGGACTGATGAGTGAATCATGAGTTGATTATGAGTGTCTTACAAATACCATAGAGTCTTCTTACCATTCCTTAAAAAGACCCTACTTCTGAACTTCCTTCTTAGGTCAAGGAAACAATGACTGTAAAATGGATTTCTTTCGCACGATTTCTGACGCCATTTTATTTTCAAAGCTGATAGTGAAGCAGAAGTCGACAAGTGGTCTATAACTTCCTCAAAGTAATGGCTTTTTTATTATAAATATATTTTAGATCAACTTCTATAAACATCAACACGCCGTATGTATCATCAACTGTCATTCATATTCCGATGACATGGTACAAGTGGTACCTACTGATAATGATTGCCAGTGCAAAGTTTCGCGAGGAGTTATATTAGATAAACATATTCCTCTCTTCCAACCCTCCAAATCGGTATCACTTCCATGCTCCATCCAATCGAAACATGAAACTCCTTTCATTCCATTTGCATAAGCTTTCTCCAGACATTCGCATTTCGTTCTTCCGCGAGTGTTTTGAAAAAGCGCATCAATTCGCATTAACTGCAACTATTTCACATGAAACATGTATCGTCTGAGTCTCTCAGATGAACTTGCCAGCAATCGACACGTTCTTCCTTCGAACGGAGCAAACGAAATCCGATATTCTGGATTTATTCAATGACCACATCCTCACTGCAGTCTAGGTCTAGGAACCCAGCTCAAAGAAATTGAAGACTCTGTTTAAAGGTAGATTCCTGTGGATGTTCGCATTTTGTTCTTCCGCGTGTGTTTTGGCAAAGCGCAGCCCCAACCTCCATTTGCGATTCGCCTCGATCCAACTTTTTCACACAAACTATGCATCGGATGAGATTCTTTGGTGAACTCGCTGGCAACAGCATCTTCCTTCCGAAAGCGAACAAAATACGAATCTTCATTTTAAAATATCAGTATTTTAATCCGATGTATGGTTTCTACAAACAAGTTGTTGTTCTATACAAAACTTTTGAGCAGGTGCGCATGTGTAAAGAATGAAATCCTCTTCAACAACTTGTTTCAGAATTTATAAACCCTACTTAACTTTGTCTCCCTCTCTTTGCAGATCCCATCGCCATGTTCTATACGGTAACGTTTTTTTTCATCCTCATCCTGCTGTTCCTCTTCTGGGACTGCAAAAAACCAGACAACTTTCCGCCCGGCCCCCGATGGTACCCAGTCGTCGGATGCGCGCTACAACTCTCTCAACTCCGCCTCAAGCACGGACTCTTTTGCAAAGTCATTGACGAACTGGTTAGAACCTTTGTAAATCCTCACGGACTCTACGGACTGAAAATTGGCAAGGATAAACTAGTCGTCGCCTACTATCCCAATGCCATCCAAGAGATGGGATTCAACGAAGACCTGGATGGGCGGCCAGATGGAATATTCTACCGTACGCGAACATTCAACTCCAAAAAGGGGATACTCCTTGCCGATGAGGACTTCTGGGTGGAACAGCGTCGCTTCATTTTGCGCCACCTGAAAGAGTTTGGCTTCTCGCGTAGCGGCATCATTTCCAACATCCGTGAAGAAGCTCAATATCTGGTTGAAGATATACACCACAGGATCAAGAAGGAGGGTGGGAAGGACGCCATTATTTATATGCAAGATCTGTTTCCGGTATTCGTGCTCAACAGTCTGTGGAGGTTAATGGCCAACAAACGTTACGATCGTGAAAGTGCAGATGTCATGAGTCTGCTGAACATGTTCTACGAGCTGTTGAAGAACATTGACATGATTGGAGCCATGTTCAGTCAGTTTCCCTTCATGAGATATTTGGCTCCAGACTTTTCCGGTTTCAGTGGGTTCGTGGAGTCACACAATCGATTTTACGCCTTCCTGCGAAACGAAGTGAACGAACATCGTCAAACGTTGAATTTGAGTGATCCGCCAAGGGACCTCATGGATGCCTACTTGCTAGAGTTTGCCAAGCCGAATCACGGTGTGTCCTTTTCCGAGGAACAGTTACTGTCTGTTTGTTTGGATCTGTTCCTAGCTGGATCGGAGACGACAAATAAGAGTCTGGGGTTCGCATTCCTGCATATGGTGCGGAATCCAGAGATTCAGCGAAAGGCACAAGCTGAATTGGACGCTGTTATCGGGCGTGAGAGACAACCCACCTGGGAGGACAGAGCTAAGTAAGTTGTTCAAGTTTTTTTTACGGAATTGTGGTTATTATGTCTGTCTGATTTCAGCTTACCCTACTGTGAGGCGATCGTTTATGAGGCTTTGCGGTTTTTCATGGGACACACATTCGGAGTGCCACATCGTGCGCTGCGGGACACCCGGCTCTGTGGCTATAAAATTCCTAAAGTGAGCTTGAAGTCTCCATATGAGAGCCGTTTATTTATGAATCTTTGTTTCAGGATACAATGGTTGTGGGCTGTTTCCGCGGCATGCTGATGAACTCGAGAGACTTTCCGGAACCCCAACGATTTTGGCCAGATCGGTATTTTCTTGATGGCAAATTCAAGGCTCCAGAGTTCTCCGCATTTGGCTATGGTCGGCATCGCTGTATGGGCGAGATGCTCGGCAAACAAAGTATTTTCTTCTTCGTCTCAACGCTTTTGCAGAATTTCACCTTCCAATTGCCAAAAGGCGACCCGATGCCCGACGATGAGCCTATCGATGGAGTGACAGCTGGTGTGCAGCCTTTCAGCGCATTGGTTGTGCCACGGTGATAGCATTGTAAGCAGGATGGAATTAGATTTTTAATTGTGTGTTGTGTCTGGATTATGGAAGGAGGTACGATATTAGTTAATAAAAAGCGCTACAATACCTAGGCTATAGCGTTTTGATTACGGACACGTGTGTTTTAAGTATGCGGAACTAATGAGCGCCTCAGGCAAAGGATTTGGACAAAATCTTAAAGTGGGGTAAAGAACTTGGACACATTTGATGATAAAAAAAAATCATCGACTTCATTTTAAATCTTCTCATCGACCTCAAGGAGTCCAACCTCCTCATTGGAGTCACAGTTAATTCGGAAATAGGATGACAGCAAAGAGGTCGGGCTGTCAAGTGCAAACCTTCGTTGTGTTGCTTCTGGTAGCGATAAGTAGCACTATACGTTTAAGGACATAGATAGCTGATTATGGCAATTAACACTTTGAAATTTGTTTCTTGTCTAAATCAACTAGATTTATCTGTTGGTCCGTTACGTCACTTTTCCTACGTCATCCAGATATTGTGAACTTGGTACTCTCACTCATAAATTTCTTCACTAAATTTTCCGGCTGCCCCTCCATAGATGTCAACTGAAAAAAACAGTTCACTTCACCAATCTGGTTCAATTAGAACTGAAATACATCAAGTTGACAGTCCTCACAGCCAGCTGTCAGACTTACTAAACTAGTTTTTGAACGTCCCCAATCACAAAATAAACAAAAAAAAAAAAATCCACACAATAAGACCAAAAAAGTGTGGTGTGTTTTGGTTTAGTCCTCCATATCTTGGACGATCTTTAAAGTAGTCAACCTACTCGATTATAGTTAGATTCCTGTGTAGATGTTCACATTTTGTTCTTCAACGTGTGTTTCGGCAAGGTCCAGCTTCAATAGCCTACCTATCCGATGTATGGTTTTAAAAAGTTGTTCTTCAACGAAATATTGCAGCAATTGGCGATGTGAATTCAATGAAAATGCTCCACAAAACTATACATTTGAATACCAATGGTGTTTTCGCTGGTTTCAATCCAGACATCATCCAAAACTCGAAAGATTTATAAATCAAGAAAAAAGAAAAAACAAGGAAACGCTTACCTATATTTAACAGAGAATCGGGCATTAAAGACCCGATTCACGAGATATCATCCCTAAATCAAAATAAAAACCGAAACCGAGATAATACCTAACTAATATGCTTTTCACACCAAGCCCAGCCACACGAAAACTTCATCGAAAACAGAAGTTTTCCCATACATATTTCAGTTTTCAAAACGAGTCGTTTAAAGACGTTTTTCACGAAAACGACTTCCAGTTCCAATCTGGGGGTTTTGAAACGAACACGTATTTTGCAATATTCAGCAAATTCAGCAGAATAGTTGACCATAAATGTCACAACTCACAAATCACAATTGATGGGCTAATATTATTTTGAAATGCACTAAATTCATTTTGTTTGTTAATTAGGTTAGGTTAGGTTAGGTTGGGAGGGCAGTTTTGCAACTGATGCAAATTTCACCCAGAAGCCATGAAGGCCCATTGTGAGTACCCTGTTTGTACATGTAAGGACATGTGGCTAACAAAACCACTTCGATCTGTTGAGGAATAGTTTTATGTCTGATAGGGGTACCCCTGCCAAGTCGTCCAGACTTTCGAAGAACCTAGCTCCCATACAGGATGAGCGGCGTTCCTGTAAAGCTGGGCAGTGGCATAGAAGATGTTCCACGGACTCTATTTCTTCCTCGTCTCTACTGCTTCTGCAGAAGTCATTTGCAAAAAGTCCTAGCCTTAATTGTTAATTAATGCGATCGAAATTTATAACCAAAAAAGTTTGCAACGAAGTTTAACGACTAGTGTCTCACAGCTGTTCGAAACGACAAACGAGAACTAGTTGGTGTGGTGGTCGGAGTAAAAAGGCTATTAATCAAGCGCTCTTGCTGAATGACTCGATGGAAGTGGGATTTATTGTTGTAGGTACTTTAGTTTCGCTGAGATAGAAATGACAAAACAGGACCAATCTTTAAAATTTGTTATTTCTGTCGGATTCGATGTGAGAATCTTAATTTTTGCATGGACCAAAGTGGAAAAAACTATGGCGTAAGGCACCAGGAAACATAAGATTTTGTTGGTGAAATTCGAAAATTGGTTCTCACATCAAATGTCATCCTATGCTCGACCCACACACCAATTTGCTGTCTCATTTGAATTCGCCGGAATAGAAAATCTCCCTAATAAAATAAAAAATAAATAGAATGGGAATTCTGTTTCGCTTGGTTTTGTTATTCGATAGGGAAATTTTCGCCACCATAGAAACTCACCCAATGGTGATGGAACAATCAAAGACTCCAACCAACAATTTATCGTTTGACTGTACCACCACTTTTTGAATGGCCCATTACTGTATTAGTATCCGCACCATTTTATTTGAAAGAGTCGTTTGAAACAATCGCATTTAGTGTTATTAGGGTAGTTTTTTTGAGCTTCGAACTCAGCAAAGCAAAGTAGGATTGCGGTCGTCAAATAGATTTGTCGGGCCTAGGAATCCGAACGCTTTGACTAGGCAACTTGAATTTATTTTTCTATTTTCGCTTTCAGAGTTACCTTTGTTTGATTTCGCCCGTCTTTATTTGGAAAAAGCCCTTCATAAATTTTTCAAAAACTGTTGTTTTTAAATAAGTACATTTAAAATGTAACACGCCTGCAACACAATCTATGGTGCTATGCTACTACTGGTTATTAAAAATATCGTGCGAAAATTCTATTCACACCTTTTTCTCTCACTAGCCCTTTTTTCGACTTTTCCGAATTCTGCAGCAGCCAATCTGTTTTTTTGAGTCTTCGAAATATCAACTGAGTGGATACCTATGCAGGCAGGATTTTCCTGACTGTCGGCCTCCCCTCCATAAACGTCAACTGCAAAAACTATTCACGTGACCACTCTGGGCCAATAAAAACTGAAATACATCTAGTCCGTCAGCTGTCAGACAATTTTCAGACCAATTTTCGTGCTTCTTTCTAACCTTTTGTCTTGATGTTGCCTAAAGGCACGGAATTGGTAAGAATTTTAGGAAGTTATAAATAGTTAGTAAAATATACCACAAACACTTATCCAAAATCTTAACAACAGTCTCCATGTTTCCCATAAATTGATAACAACAAAAAACCCCAGCCAATCGTTTTTTATACATCGCAAGTATCCCACCACAACTTGGTTGACATTATTGTGGATTTTGGTGTAACCATAAAATGTGGTTTACCCATGTGTGTGTATGTATGTATTTGCACAAATTAATCAACAGTTCGTAAACGTGTCCTGTCACCATTCAGCCAATAATGAGTCGAGCATTTTAAACGCATAACCATGGTAAAGCGTTTCCAATTGCTCTATTTGTCTTTGGTGCTGATCCAATTGCCAATCTCTACGAAAGACATCATGCAACAATCACAAAATGACGACTTAGGCCACTGATTGATGTTAATTAAATATTGAAACAAGAAAAGATTTTAATTGAATTCCCAATGATCACATTGAATTCCCTAGAGTCCTTTGTGTATAATATTGACTCAGTGCGGGGACTTGTGCGTGCGATTCATGTGTCTTGCCGAATACCCAAAGGCATTGGCGGAGCTTTGTTGAAGATGATTGATTGTGATTGTTGTGCGTTTCGATGTAGGTATGTGTACCCATAGAAAGTCCTTGTAATAACTGGAGATGTTTACATATTTTAATTACCTTGTTATGCTAATAAATTATGGATAACGACAAAGGGGGACATAGTTTGATTAAGTTTTCAATTATCGTCTACTTAGTTTAAAATTGAAATAAAGGTGTCATTTATTATCAACCGATGTTAAATTAAATTGTGCTTTAATTGTTTTGCTAAAGGCTGTTTTGTTTGCTTCCTAGAGCATTCAAATTCAGGAACAACCACGAAACAAGAGCGCAGGATTCGTTTTTAAAAGTTTAACACAACAGTTTACATACACAACCTTAATTGCCTGTAAATAAATGAAATGAAAATAAATATACATATCTGTAATTAAATCCAACAAAGGAAAATATAAGGTCATTTTTTGGCTGTTTTTTTTTTTTTTTGTGTCTTATTGGTGTTGTTGTAATTTTTGTTGACAAAGTTGACAAATAATTGTTTTCTTTAAATTCGTAAATTAGAAAAAAAAACAGATTTAGCAGAATTTATTTGCTTCAAATATTGCCTATCAGAATTTTAAAAAGCAGAATTTTGTTAGACAGAAGAGAAAAAAAACAGAATTTTTGTGGCAGAATAGGCAGAAATTTGCAAAGCAGAATTTTGAAAGAAAAATTTTGAAAGCAGAATTTCGACCCGCTCCCACATTCATCCTTTAAGTCTTCAACTTGATATATCTACTGTCTTTCCATTCTTATCACAGCATGTACTTAAAGAAGACCTGCGGCACAATTGCAACAGCTTTGCCGGAATCCGGAAACAGCTATCGTCATTTAGAGCTCTTCTCTTGATAGGCTGTTTTGAAATTAATAAAAAATGCTGGTGTCTTTTTAAAGGGCGTTAGGTCTTATCGCCCAAAACCATAACGCCCAAATTGAAAGATGTCATAACGCCCAAAACATCACTAGGCAATTTGTTGGTGGAAAATTCATGTAAATTTGGGTGATATGACATTGATTTTGGGCGTAATAACATTATTTTTGCTTAAAGTAGCGTTGGGTCTTATCGCCCAAGGTTAAAGAACCCAAGTAAAAAAAAGTCACAATGCCCAAAATCCGTCACATCGCCCAAAATATTGAGAAAGAAAACGTCAAAAAGCCCAAATGTATGGACAAATCGCCCAAGAAAATTGCAGGAAAACATCGACTTTTAATCCCAAATTCTGACTGCTATACCTATACGCTATACCTAATGTAAAAAACAGAATAACATATTAGAAAATATTCTTGCGCGCAGCGAGGAGGCGCGGCGTAGCGCGACGCTATGGCGGCCGGCCGCCGCCGCTTGCGCGTGCCGCTTCCGATCCGCCCCTCCTCTTCCGGTCGCGGTAGGTGATAGTATTACTTCGCACAAACATTTTCAAACATTTTTCTGATGCCACTTGAAGAATTTGTATCACTTTAAAGCACTGCAGGACTAGAACATTGTTTTTTTTAATTATTGTACTACTTTAAGTTCATTGTACATATTTTCTTGGTCACCATGCTTATGCTTCAAATTTTTTAATTTCGTGCAGCTACCATCCGAAGTTTCTTTTATTCTTGCATTGCAATTGTTGTAATAACAAACGTAAAATGTATTACCCTCATCAACCGATTTTTGTTTGTATAATTGCTTTTCGTTTTTTAAATAAACTATTTTGGAAATAACCCTTTTACCACTTATATATTAAACATTTTCGCACTCCTTTTCTTTTCGATGCACTTCACAATCTAATGACTTTTTCAACTGTAGCTGTATAGCTAGTAAAAAAGCAGGAATAAAATAACGGTTTGTGTAGAAAATGACAAAAATAAGAACGCCCAAACTAAATTTTTGCATCTTGGTTGATATTAAACCGAAGTAAGTTTTCTGGTTTTAAAAATGTCATAACGCCCAAAAACTATGTCATAACGCCCAACAGCTATGTCGTAACACCCAAACTTAATAACAAGAAATATTTTGGGCGTTATGACATTTCTAGATTTGGGCGTTATGACATTAGATAATTACTTTGGGCGATATGTCATTCTATTTGGGCTTTGTGACGCTTTATTCCTTTAAATTTTGGGCGATGTGGTGGCTTTTGGGCGTTATGACATTTTTCAATTTGGGCGTTATGGTTTTGGGCGATAAGACCTAACGCCTTTTTAAAGGTTTTGCCTTGGTATCAAAGAAAGAAATTTTCTTTGGTTTATCTAGCGGGCCTAAAACTTCACTGTAGCTTCGTGAAATGTGGCGATTGTCGAACTGCCGAACTGTTTAAGACATATGTTATTTAGGATCGATATTTCGATTTCGACTCGATATGGCTTTGTAATTTAGTCATAGTTAATACATCAATAGAATACAGGACATGTTTAGGAGCTCATAATAATATCCACACCGATAGTGTCTACAGCTTTCATGCTGATGTCAAGATGTCAATCAATGACTTACTAACGTGGGGAGTCTCTCCCTGAGACACTGCAGCCTTCCATTTTCTGCGATCCCGGGTACTCTGCAACCGCAGTTATCCAGATCAAGCCCTATAGCATCCGCGAACCGCGATGGCTTGGTCCTTAAAACAGAAGTTCTCTTTTCCTTGTCGTCTCGAACCAGGGGACTGGGATTCGAAGGTCCTCTTAACTGGAGAAAAAATATTTTCCATTCGCTCAATGTGCATCATGAACCAATGTGGTAGACAGTATTTTTTCATTTTGTCTTTTCGTGATCCTTATTATATTTTATACCCAGAGCCGAGGGGGAAGTAATTAGGTGTATTTAAGGAACTTTTCTGTGCGTATTCATGGTGAATCACAGTGTATCCCAGTGTATTCAAACGAATTCGCATGCAATCACAAGTAGAAAATCTGTAGTCAAGGACTACTCAAAAATATTGATTACTTCCCCCTCGCCCAGAGCTGTGGAAAACGTTCAGTCGAAATATTCCCCGTAGTTTCCAACAGTTTCGACCTTTTGGCGTATTCTGAACATGCATCTAAGGATATGGAAGGTCTTCCTCTTGGTGTATTTACTTGGCACGTCATCGTCACTGCCTTCAATTTAATCAAATTGTAAATGTTCCGCTCAAAAATTCTTCATGTTTTGAAATAAATCTTGTTTTAAAGTCTAAAACAGTAATTTTTTTAAAACGACAGTATAATATTTGGAGTTTTTTTTTATTGCTTCATCGTTTTTGTATTTGTTTTGGATCAAAATTAGAAATTCTTTAGAATTAGAATCATTGAAAAAATGTTTTAAAATGGTTCTGTTTGGAATATTCATATGGATATTTAATTTGCTAACTAACACCGTTTATCCATTGTCATGGTTGATACCTGTGAAATTTAAGCTTCCCCTTGTGTGGTAACAGATGAAAATTAATATTTCTGCTAGCTGTTTTATTGGATCCTAAAATAATAATCCACAATGAAATATTTCTTTCAAGTTTTTGCTCGAGTTTTTGTAAAGCTTAGGGAATAAATCAATTAATACCTTTTTTTTTGGAAAGTCGATCCATGTTTACATATAGGTACTTTAAAAAAAGAATAATTATGATTTACAGTAATTTAAGTAATTCGAAGAAACTCAGTTACAGCATACCTCAAAAACCCTTTTGGACCAGGAGGAATTTATTAAAAAAAAAAAAAAAAACAATTGGACGGAACAGTGGAAGTGTGTAAATTTCTTAACGATCAAAATAAAATCAAAACTATTTTTAATTGACATATGAAGAAAATTGCACGCTCTCAGCTCTTTTAATTACCTAACAAAATAATGGAAATCTTCCACAAGAATTGTTTTTAAGGCCAAAATCTCCGCACTGGGAACACGACTTTTTTTTAAGCCAATTACAATTTCTCCGAACCTTGTAAATAGTTGAGGGTACAATTTTGCACAATAGTTTAACAAATAGTAAGGGTCGACTATGTTGGTCAATTTTCGTCGGGAACTAGGAAGATTTTTTTTTGCAGCTCTACTCAAACCGATAAAGTGGTAAAAAGGCGTTTTTTTTTTTGTTTTAGGAATTTTTTTTTTAAATTTTAATTTAACTTTATATAGTACCTAAAACAACCAGACCACATTCATGCCAATTAAGATTTTAAGTTAAATAAGCCATAATTGAAAAAAGAAAGTAAAGACATTTTTTCTGTTTTTTTTTTTACTCCAGAACAAAATTGACCAACTTTGAAAGGCTATATAGGTCCAACTAAATTCTTATGCATTCATGTCCTAGATAAGTTCGTTTGGAAATACCGAAACGGAGGCGGGAAAGATATGTATGCACCTGAGACAGTATTCAGATATGACTTCAAAGAAGATACAAACTTTGTCTATTTATAAAAAAAAAAACAACGCCGCAAAATATTAAGCTGTGAATCAGCCTTACCAAAGGCTGTTGTCAGGGGCTTAGAAGGCATCTAAGAATGAAGTCGCCTCTAATAGATCCAACAAAATGTAATCTACCAATAAAAGGACATTTGCTAAAAGCAGACGATAACCTTTTGGCATGTTTGAAAAGAGAGATATTCAGCTTCTATCGTGTTTGGAATTATAGTCGCCTTCATTAAATTTCAAAGTCGATGGTCAACCCATTTCGATTTCAGTCATCTTTACATTATAGTGGCAACAGTTTTCCAAATGTCCCCCCAATTGATAAAATTTTCAATACAGATACTGCAGCATATTCTAGCGAGTGTCACAAAATCCTATCTGCACAAAATAATACCTAACGTAGGTACCTACTCCTACATCCATAAAACCAACGTCGAAGTTCTGCCGTCACGTGATGTCAGCTTGCCAATCTATATATTTTTATTTAACGCTCTTCTCTGTGAATAAAACTGAGGGCTTGTGCTACTTGTGGATACGAAGTATAGCTAGGTATTCGGAGATGTTGACGAACATGTCTGCAGGAACGTGTCAAATACTTTTGAAGAAATTTGTGCCATTGTCACACTTGAAGTGATGGCGCTGGCTACCTCTCCGCAAATATTCCATTGCGTTCATGACACAGCAAGCAAAAGATATACTAGTGAGCATTTTATGACAGAAATGGGAGGGGGAATGGGGGCGAAAGAATTGAGTTACTCGTACATTCCATACGTCGTTGCATCACCGCATCAAACATTTAAGGAGCATTCCCTGCACAACAACGAACCATCTATTCTGCCCTGGTAACTAGGGATGCCATTAAAATTCTACTCGTCGCCTCCAGTGTAACATAAATTTTCAAAATAGTAACCGAACGGGTTAACTAAGCATAAATCATTCAGTCTGCAGTGTGCGTGTGTGTGTAGGTGCTCTCTTACTTAAGGAACACAAGGGATTCAACTTTACACCAACCGTCATGAGACTTTTGGTACACCACGATGTTGTATGGTGTTTTGATGTTTGCGAATAATTAAAGCGTAGGTATACCCCTCGGTTTTGACTGGCAGTTGGCAGTTAACAGTTAAGCCTTCTTAAGGAGTATAGTGGGAGTTTTGATTTAATTCGCAGAAGGACACGTACTTTTACACAGCGCTCGTTCTTTTTGTTCTTAAATACAAGCATTTTTAAAGCGAAACTGCTTAATGCGTGGGTCACGTTCGAAGGGTGGCAAGGACTTTGCGACACAACGAAGTGTGTTCGCTATTATTTCTTCGTTACACAATGCCTCACAACATGGCTTCAGTTGTTGTGGTGTGAGGAAGGCCAAGTGGACAATCAGATCTGAGGAAACAATCAATATTTGAATTTATTTGCTTGTTGATTTCGTGAAGACGTGGGTGGAATAAAGGATGTGGCGAACGACTTGACAAAACCTTTGAATTGAATTTACCCGAACATGGTCTGCTGGAAGTTGAGACTTGTTCGTTAATAAGTTGTGTCGACTGTAGAGGTTCAAAGTTAAAAAAAATATTGAGAACTGGGGATAGGCGGCAAAAAACCGTTTTTAGTTTAAATAAATATATGGGAGGCCGTCCTGAAGCGAAAGGACGATACCCTTGGTGTGCCTTCTCTGACATATATATACTGGCAGATAGATTAACTAGAGCGCTTGCCATTGCTAAGAGCTGCGTGAAGGCCGAATTTTACCTTGAGCTCGACGATAACTAGTTGTAGGACCATGTGAACCGACAGGCCTTACACTTTTAGAAAGTGTTAAGTGCAATTGATTACAATGGGGTCTACCCATCAGTAGTCACAGAACTCTGTTTACATTTTGCAGGAGCTATTCTACTGTATTTCGATTACGTAGTAATTGTATTCGTACAAAATTTCGAACTAGAGATGTTAATCAATTCAATAATCAATTCCGATTGATGAAGTTTGATTTCTTCGAAATATTTAACCTTAGGATAGCAACAAGCTTTTTCCATACGCGAATAGCAACAGGGGTGAGCTGTCCCCCCAACGTATTCAACTTTAATAAATGATTAGAAATTAACTCAAAATTTAACTTTTATTTTTAAAAACATTATATTGAATTATTCATAAGAAAAATAAATATAGTTACATTTTTGGGAAAATTTACGTGAAAGTATTTATTTTTATTTAATTAAAAGCAATTTGTGCAAATTTCACTGCGGTAATCTGGACACATTGGCATTATGCTTAAGTGGGTGAAGTTACTATGTCTATGACTGCGTAACAAGTATTTGGCAAAACAAATCGAATAAGAGTATACCTACTTTTGAAATTTGGATATATCTCGAAAACGGTCCTAACATTTTTCTATCTAAGCTCAGTTTTCGTCTATATTATCTTTCTAAATTACCTATATTTTTGAAAAAAAGTAGTTTTTTTTTTTAAATTTGGTTTTCTTAAGTTTGCCGAAAACGGCTACAACGATCTTGACCAAAATGCATACTTATAGTAAAATTGATGTTTCCACAATTATTGAGTCTTTAATTTTCAATTCGAATCACCGGAAAAGCTAATTTTAGAAACAGCTCATATCTCGACAACCCCATTT
Source organism: Cheilosia vernalis (assembly GCA_949126925.1). Classification (NCBI taxonomy): domain Eukaryota; kingdom Metazoa; phylum Arthropoda; class Insecta; order Diptera; family Syrphidae; genus Cheilosia; species Cheilosia vernalis. Next base: position 40,456,084 of record OX421361.1, on the reverse strand, counting down.
TCAAGGATGATACTTTAAAAACCAGGCAATGCTTTCATTTCAAACAGTCACTAATATCCATTTTTCAGATAAATAGGTAAGCAATAGTATCTCTACGGACCTGTTGCGCCAAATTATATATAAATATACCTAATAGTATTTTTCAAACGAAACGTTACTGCTTTTTCTGCCAAATTTTACAAAAACCGCTCTAACGATTTTGATGAAAATACTTATTAAAGACTAGCAAACCCGGCGAACTCTGTTTCGCCACCAGATGGCTTCGTTTTTTGTAACATTTCGTTTGAGGATTAAAAGATGAAGAAAAATTATTATTTTTTTTCTTGTATTTGAAAATGGAAAATTTTATTTCATTTAACAACAGTAATGAATTCATTTCGATTATAAAAATGAAGTGTAATTTAGTTGAACTTCTCTAAGTAAAAAATGAAAGTGAATCCAAAGTAAATACTGAATCGAAGCGTTATACGTGTCCGCAAATTATCCGTTTCATTGAAGTGCTCTTTGGTAAACCACATTTTTTGTTTTTTGGTCTGACGTTAACACAAACAAAGCGGATGGTTTCCCAACTCGTGAATACGCAACGTATAGCTGCCCATGTGAAAAACAATGATTTTCTAAATGAAAAATTGCTTGCAACTGTTCAATAATTCGTCTCTTTAACTGTTGTGTTCCCTGTATATTGCATAGTACCATGATTGTTACTCATTCATTTTTGGTAACAACCCCTTCGTGAAAACTCAAAACGCTCAGCAACTCCTGTTGCCTGTCATCATTGTCCTCGTCATCTCACTCATTGAAAATAGGTACTTCCCAAACAAAAATGATGGATACAAACAAATCAAAGTATCTACTTCATTTCAAAAAGTTACTTAATGTAACATAGTAAACAGAAACAAACTTATTAGGTAGCTAACTATATCGTATATTAAAAAATAAATTTCAAAATTTTTGACAACAACAATTTGCTTGGAAAATCATTAAAATAATTGACAACAACAATATTGCTTTTAAAATTTAAAATATTTATTTTTTTTTGTATTTGAAACTACTCGATTTCTATCCAGTTTATATTTTTTTCAAAGTGCATTTCCCCATGAAAAACGAAATATGTGCCTACAACGCCAACTGTTGAGAATTTTCCGAATTTTCTTTTTTCATAAACCATCCCTGATTTAAGACGAACAAAACAAAATAAAAATCATTCAAATCGGTTGAGCCGTTCTGGAGTTATATCGTCAGGAAGGAAAACCCGACTTATTTTTATATAGTAGAAGATTAGGAATGAGTATTCTAAATAAGATTTCATACTTTTTTTTTATTAAACTTCTGACTCGTCAAGGTGATAAAAAGGCACGTCAACCGAAAAGATCTATTGTGCCAAAGACTGCCTGAAAATAGTTTAGGATGCCAGAGTTTCTACTTCCCTAATAAAGCTGATAATGTTTTCAGCAGAGGACTTCTTCAGTTCTTCCGGACTTAGTAATTCACGGAAGAAGAATTTCCTTCTAGTACCTACTGGATAGTACAGCGCACATGTGCTCAGGGCACTCATTCCGTAACTCTGAGAACGATAATCGTTTCAGCGATAGTAGTCAACGATCTCGTCTCCAATTTGCTTTCCGTAACTCTATCACTATCGTCTCGTCTATTGTTTATTTTGTACAAATCGTGAGAGCATTGAGAGCATTGAGTGTCTTTCAGAGACCCTCAAACTACATGAAAATTCCAATCAGACCTCGTTTTAAATGTCATAAATGAGTTTTTTGGCAAACAATTTTGTATTTGATGCCGGCAAACTTGAAAATTGCAAAGTGGAATTAATTCAAATTTGTTCCTTAGTCTATTAATAATAACAAATAACATCGAAAATATGTATTATTGATAGGTCAGCTTCATGGATGAGCATCCCGACTTGTCCACAGCAGTCCAAAGGTTCCACTTCGTAGGTACTTCGATTGCTGTACTATCATTATCAATACAAAAAATGTTATGGAGGGCAGCACAAACATTTGCAAAACACACTTTTCCGTTTTCCAATTACAATTCCAAATCAACATGAGGATGATGACAACATGTAATTTAATGTTATAGTGAATTACTAATATAAGTTTTGTATATTTGTAATCACCAATACACCTTCCAACAATATTTCTTGCTTTTGCGTGAGGTTCATACAAAATAAGTCTAAAATGTACATAAATCGTTATTTATATATTTGATAGCATTTGAAAAATATCTGAAGTCAAGTTTTCTTCTTGAAATTCAATAAAAACTCTTCAGTTGTTTGCAAAACATACAAATCAAGGCAAAACGATACCTCCTTAGGTATCGCTTAAATTGCATCGTCTGGGCGATAGCGTTTCGACGATTATTGATTTACGTGAAGCAAATGTTCAATCGTCAAAACGATATCGTCTGGACGATAGACGATTATTGAAGTTACGTGAAGCAAAGCTATCGTCGAAACGCTATCGTCTGGCGATAATCGACATACGGAATGAGTGCCCAGCTGTTTCGTTTTCTTCGAGACATAGCAAGCGCTCCGGTGAGTTGCCTTATATGCATTTTGTTTAGGCGGTATCGCAATCCGTGGTTACCTGTTAGGTAGCTTACAAGGTTCTTAATATCGTGCCTTTGTTGAATGGCAGGATTGGCCTTTTGGCCTGTCCGAGGCCTGGAATTTCTTCCCACTTTTTGATGCACACTTTGTGTTCCCAGCTTTTTATAGTGGAGTTAATTGCTGATTTGGTGACGGCGCAGAAAGGTTCTGGTCCAATAAAAGGGGTCTCTTCCCTTTCCTATCAAGTTTGTCGGCTTTTTCGTTTTCTTCAATACCCTTGTGTCCCGGAACCCACCATATTTTATTTTTGTTTCTGGCGCCAAGAGTTTGGAGGGCATTAAAGCAGTGTATAACTAATTGTGAGACAATGATTGGTGAGCTAAGGGCATTTATAGCTGCTTGACAGTCTGTGTGTATTTGTGGATGTTCGCACCTTTCATATAGCAGAAAAATGTATTAGGTCTGCGCATTCCTTAATGTCATGGAGCTCCGCCTGAAATACAGTGGGGCTTTTCCCCATAGGTATTAATACATTGCGGTTTGACCCATGTATGGCAGCTCCCACACACCCGAGTCGATTTTGGAAACATCCGTAACCGTATACCACCTTAGGCCGTTTGGGTAGTTTGGTGGGTTATCGCTAACCATAATGCTTCTCTTTTAGTGATTTCCGTGGGGAATTTTCTATTGAAGCATAAAGATTTTGGGAATCGGTCAGTTACCCATGTCAAGTTCCGGAAGTTGCAAATGGTCACTAAAGCTTATCTCCTCAACTTGCCAGGCTTGCTGAGCTACGTATAGCCAATTTTTTTACATGTATATGGAGGGGCGTTAATCCTGTTAAATATTCTATAGCAGCTGTAGTTATTCAGCTTTGGAATGGTGTTCTTTTGGATAACCTTGTTCAAACATACTATAGAAGAATATGTTATAATGCGTCTGATCATGAGTGTGTATAGATCCAGTGTGTGATTTTCGGTGTAATCCCCCAGCTTCTACCGTACATACGACGATAGGCCCATAAAGCATTAGTAGCTTTGGTAATTTTCATAGTTAGTTCTTCTTATAAAAATCGAGTAAATCCGTTTTCCAGTTATTTCTCAAAAATTTATGTATTTTTGTAAGACTCAACCTACCTAACAAGAAAAATGCAATTAAATCTTATTTTTAGAAAATATTACCCACTTCTTCTTTTTTCAGCCAAATGTGAATTAAATCAAAAGTTTCAACAAATGCTTGTTACTAGAGCTTCAACTTTGAAAAACTCGCATATTGTTATTTGATATAGTTTCGTTCGAGACAGTCGTGCACTTTATTTTTTTTGTGGTTGCATTTTGTCCGCACATTGGAGTAAGGATAATCCGATAATCTGGGGGTCGCCTGGTACCCGGATACTGACTGAGCTATGTTTTTTTAACTACAAGTCACAAGTCTTGTGGAACGGGTCATTTAAGTCCTTTAGTGCAATACAAGGAAAATTTAGGGGAGGCTAAATTTGTATTATTTATAAATACACATGGGAAAAGAATCGGCGCCCAACTCGGGCAACAAAACTTCGTCAGGATCAGCTTTTTGAATCTGCTTCACACCTTTGATAGTTTCCATATAAACGTCGTGCACAAAAGCCATAGCCCAGGAAATGTGAATAGTTCTCATTTTTATCCACAAACTCCTGCAAACAAATTCCTCAATCCACATTAATTTAAAAGCTATACTAAATATTGCGTTTGCTTCGAAATGATAATGTTCATGATATCTTTATCCTTCAACCGCACATACTAACAAGAACATTAAATTTCAAACTTCTCTTCTTAACCATAAACCAGAGATCGCCTAAACCGCCCACAAATTTCATAGCAAATAAAATCGACTTTCTTAAAGATAAGATAACATTGAGAGGATTCTTTTCCGCCTTATTGCCTAACCAAATCAGCATTACCCACATTAATCCTCATAAAAAAGCCATCAACTCTTCATCGTAACCGATAAGAAAAATGCCACACGCGTACGAAGAATGTATATCCTTCACATATGCCCCAGCTGTGGGTTCATTTCCTTTTCTATATATACACAACAGTCGTCCTGATCCTATAAATAAACTGTTGCGCTACTAGATCCATGGATTCACTATGAAGGCCAGCAGCGTAATAAAATAATTTACTATATACAAAGTTGAATTTATTTTCCGGTCAAGTATATTCGTCCTGGATATTTGCCTTGAGTGCTGATGCATAAATCTCATAGAATTTGTATTCAATGCCTTCCTGCCATACACTATGTAGATTTTGTGTGCACAATTGGTGAAAGGCAACTCACTCTTCTGGAGTCGAATGATTTAAATGTGTAATCCCTTGAGTGCAGATGCTTTGGCATAATGGGAGAAAATATTTGTCAATGGGAAATCCGTTTATTGGATTAGTAGGTCAGATGTGACCAGGGTAGGCCAAATAATCAAGTCAGGATTAGTGTTAGCAAAAGCGGCGATCGATAAATTATAGACTCAAATTCAGTGCGTCTTTCGTGGGAATAGTGTCCAGCTTCCACTGATTTTAATCTATTTCGGGTTAGATTTGATTCAGAAGACAAGAACAATTAGAGCTGTTTTGGGCTGAAATCGGTTGCATAGATCGATTATTGTGGTTGGTGTTACCAAGTTAGTCTAAAAAGAATTTTCGTATACCGAAACGATGAACTATTTTGAGATTCTAAAAATTTTTGAGCAGCATAGGTTAGGTTAGGTTTGCAATTTTTTTTTAAGATCCTTGGTTGCTATAGTTGAATGTGGGTTTTTAATTTTTGTGACACATATCTACCACATATATGGAAAAGGCGGAGAAAGAGAAAGAAATAATGGAAGGACAAGGCTCACCCATTAATTTTTGACAAGTTGGATCTCGCCAGGGATGAGTTACGTGTCCTTTACTTTTCATTAGGTACTTATACACGTTGGTTTCAAGTGTGTAGCCGTGTCAAAGAACGTTTTGAATTGGGATACCTAACGATATTGCAAGATTAGGTATATACTTAAAGTCTTCGTTAGAAACCGCGCCTTAAAGAGCTATGGTAATTCTTTGTTGGCTACAAAGCATCGATTTGGGGATGACATCCAATATATGGGTAAGTTTACCAAGTTAATGTTATCGGGAACAAATATTTTTATATTAGTTTTCTCAGTTGAGCTTCCGTACATTTTAGACTTAAATTTATTATTTGTACGGCGCTAAGTCCATAATGAACGGTGTTCTAAAATATCAAACGCTTCAGTTATGCACAGGAGAAAGTCGACGCAATATTTGTCGTTATCCTTGTGCTTTAGTAAAAAATTTTAATAAGTCGTCTGTCGTAGTAAGCGCCTGTCCAATTCCTGTTCCAATTGTAAACTTAATGATTGAGTGCCGCGCTGACATGAAGCTAAAAAAGTACTAGATTTCATCAAAGATGAATTCAGCCTACTTACTTACTAACATATAGGGCGGCTCCAAAGATCTTTAACACCAAGCTCAGTACCTACTCACCTAAATGCCTCCAGTTGCACACTCCAAGTCGTTTGAGGTCTCCCTTCTACTTGTGCGCATTTGCCTACGGCTGCTGCGTTGTCCCTCCTGGAAGTTTTAGTAGCGGAGCATTTGTGTTCATTCGCTCTTCATGTCCTAGCTACCTGAAACGACTGATGCGCAAAATTTTGTCCATCTCGATGTCGCTGTACAGCTTGTATAGTATATCGTTGAACCTTCTTCTCCAAAAGCGGTGCCAATGAGACCGATAATTCTACGAAGCATCTTTCTTTCAAACTGACCGCGAATACCTCCATCTGCTTCAAACAAAGTTTAAGTTTCAGTGACTTATGGTAGAAAACTGTGTATCACGGTCTTATATAGAGCTTCCTTCGTAATTTGGGATAGGGATCTACTACTCAATGGCCTTCTGAGCCGAAAGAAATGGCTATTGCTAATAGTTATGCTGTGATTAACATCTGTCAGAATTTGAAATAGAACCGGGGTACACAATCGTTTTTTTTTAAAAGGTAGAACTAAGCATTTGCGGGGAAAACAATGCTAAAAATATTGGTCCTTCGAGCCGAATCAGCCTAAGATAGTCCAAGTATGTGCGTCCATTTGACGAAGGCCATCTTTAGGCCCTGAAGAAGCTCAGTAAGCGAGACTTTAATAACAATTGCTTTGGTTTGATGAGCTTTTCCAGAAATACAAATTACGACTTTGATGCAAAACCCGTCTTATACCGCTCACCGTTTTTATGTTCGCTCTACACGATAAAGTGTATAATTTTTGAGAATAAAAAACAAAAAACTCGTCGCAAATAAATAATGTTTATATTTCTTAAGGTTGTCCCATAAAAGCGTTTATTGGGTAAAAAAAAAACTAATGAAATACGTGTCTAATTATTTACTTCTTCGTTATCCAAAGCTGCTGATTCAGATACTCACTCTGAACTTTCGTTTCTCGTTCCTGTTACAAACTCTAGCGACATATTTTCACTCCAATACAAAAAAGTGAGCCCCCTTTGTCAAGACCACTTTAAGAAAATTATGATATAAAAAAAATATTCAAGTTTTGTTATTTTGAAAATTTTATTTCTAAAAAAATGTTTAAGAGATTTTTTTTTGTTATTTTTTATTTTATTTGTTTTTATCCATCAAAGAGGTTTTTTTCTACGTTTACAGAATTACACTGGTCTCTGATTTAGCTGTCAGCTTCCACGTAAAAGTTGTATTTGTGCTTTTGCTATTAAGGATGTCGTTACCATAATATTTTCATTTTCTTTCACTCAGCCTGTAATATTGCAGATCAACTATTTAATAAAATTGGAGTTTGTTTCTTACAGTGATTTTGCGTTTTGTGTTTGAAAAAATGTTTCTTTTTTTTTGTTAGTAAAATTACTTAACATACAGTTTCTACAAAAAGACAACGATAACAATAACATTGATAAATCTACAAATTTTCTTATAACATTTTACACATAATTTTAAATAATTTGATTTTTGTGTTTTATTTATTAAGTATTCGATACCGCATTTGGAAAAAAAACGTTTCCACTTTCATTCACTTGTCACAAAATTTCATTCCCTTATATTTAAATATTATAGCTAGGGATAGAATATAGTAATTTATTTTAATTCAATTATGTATTTTGATTTAAGAGTTTATTTTTGTTTTGTTTTTTTTTTTTAGAAAATAGTTTGGATTGTCGAATCTAATCACATTCACATGAGAGGTTATATTGAATAAATTTTACAGCTAATTTAGTTTTTACCATGGTCTGTTTTTTTGAGTATATATTTCTTTTGCTAGTTGCGTTTGTAGTCCCTAAACAGTGTTTTTTTAACTTAATGGTGAAAATATTAAGTTTATTTTAGTTTTATAGAAAATTTTAAATTTGTTGTATAGGTACATTGAATCTATGAAAATTGTTTAGCAAATTGGAAAATTTATATTTATTTGACAGCTTAATTTATGTTATTTTAAATTTGTTTGTTAATTATTTTAAAATGTTTTAGATTCCTATTTGGAGAGTTCTACATAAAATGGACGAAAAGTGATTGTGTTGATGGTGAAGGGAAAATTTAGAAAAGGAAGTATTTTGACAATAAGGTTGGAAATCTAAGTCGCAGATGAGAAGATGGAGATTATTGTTTTTAGTCATGAGACGTGCCAAACGAATATTATTTGTTTGTCTGTTCAAATAGTCAATGGAAATGGATGAAGTTTTAGGAAATTTGCTGTCACTATTGTCTATTCACAGTCGCTATTATTTGCTTGCTGTATACATTTACAAAAGACAACAAAAATATTGAAATTTGCCTTTGAGGACAGTGGTGTAGGAATTTTTTTTAGCTTGAAGACCGATTTAAAAATTGAAATATATGTAAAAGTATTTTCAGTTGTCTTTGTATTTTCATAAGTTGCCTTACCGCTACACAGGTTTGTTGTCGAAAAAGCTATAAGGTGTTTTATTAAGGAATATACTTCTTTATTGTGTTTGCAAATAATCTAGAGATGCACAATCGAAAAGGATAACCCTGGGAAAGCATTTTGATTTTGTGTTTTACCATATTCAATGTTCATGTAAAATATAAATGTAAAAGTGTAACTTGTTCTGTAACGATAAATAAAACGGCAAACGTTGTTTTGTGAAACGAAAACGTTTTTCGTTATCACAGTCAAACCAGCTGACGAAACGTTCTTTCGTTTTGAAAGTAGCATGGACCAAAATGTTTCTACAGTCGAAGGCGTTCTTATTTTACAAAACTCCACATATGAATTTTCCAAAAAAAGCTGTTCTCTGTCTTTTTGAGCTAAGACTTGGCTTTGAGTTGGTTTTGCTCTTTCACTGAGGGCAATTTTTCGTTTCCACTGATCTGTTTTAATATTTTGTAACTTTGTAGATCTTGCGAGTTGCGACTGTCCTTTTAAAAATGTAAGTAGGTAATCTGAATTCGTTTTCAATTCGTTATCGATGGTGTGTGTCTGAAATATTATTTTCTTTTCATGACAGCAATTTATTTCTCTTTTTCTCTTCCTATAAGCGTTTAACTTTCTTCCAATAACTTCGACATCTTTGCTCGAAAATGTGCGATTTAAACTATCATAACACCGTCTGGATTGAAAACAGTCATTTAAAGCAAGAGCAATTTTGAAATATGCGTAAGAAAAAATTAGCGCCTGGCACGACGACAGATTGCAATACTAACAGAAGGAAAAGTTGCTGTGCATTACATCAAAATATTGAACTTTACATACTGTACACCATTCCAATATTGTTATTACTACAACTATTTGTTCAATTTATGAATTTATTAAACAAAGGTCCCTTACCAGTTTTATGTTTTTATATGTTTCGCAATTTTGTTATTTTCAAAAACATACATAATTCCATTTAATAGCTAAATAAATATTAAAATAACACACTGCACATTTATAAATATCTAAAAAAAATGTTTACTATTACTATTACCCTTTTAATTTTAATTTGTATTGGTTTGGATTAAGGTGTGGATTTTAGAAACCGGGCATTTATTATCTAGCGATTATCAATTTGTGGTGTTTTTGTTCTGGTATTTTATTACTATTTGTTTAGAGGAGGAAATGAAAATAAAACAAAAAATGGAAAATATTCAAAAAAAAGTAAATGATTTTATTTTATATATTAATAGGATTTATTTTTTTTTACAAATACATTCAACTAAAACTAAAGAATAAACAGAGGAAGATAACTTAAACTTAAAGTCGGTAAAAAGTAAAATATTTAAAATTAAAATCTAAAGTTATAAAGTTTCTCTTTTTTTTTGTTTTGTATAACTAACCAATCACAGCTTTAATATATACAATTATTAGTTTTTCTCATATTCTCGTAATTTTTTTTGGTACCTCCTAGTGGTTGTTTTGTTTGATCCATTTTTTTTTTGTAAGGACATTCAAATTGTCTTTCTGCATGTAGTTTTCTATTTGTTTCATCATAAGACTTCGCTGGTGTATTTTTTATGAACTTGTATACAAAAGTTAGTTTTCTTACAATTTACAAATATAAAATAATCATTTTTATATGCAGAGCAATGTGCACTTAGCCAAAGAAAATAAACATTGAACATATTAGTTTATATTATTTGTAAAACATTGATGTTGATGTTATATATATCACATAAAATTGTTTTTAAAGAAAATTTCGAAGTATTTTGTGCCAAATGTAGTTTAAATAAAATGTAGGTAATTGTAAACAAAAAATTGTAATAGATCTCGTGGTAGATTTTTGACCTTAGGGATAGTGGTGACGGGTGTTTTACTTCAAGCGGCAGTTGATGATGTCCTGTGCGATTTGCTTGGAAGGGAATTTCTGAAAATCTTTTGTGTTGGATTTGGTTCAATAGCCTCTTTGAATATCGTATAGTATGACAACGGCGAAAGGGGTCGCCGTTCAGTATTCCTTGCCTATTGGCTCGATTGGAATCAAATGAAATTTAAGTTCTAATTTTTGTTATAAAATTTCCTAGCCTTCCGATCCGACACTTAAATTGTGAAGTAGTTACTACTAAGCAAGCACTTGTGGCTTTTTGTCGTATTCAACTGGTTTTGTCTTATAGCGAACTGGGATTATCCTACTTCATGCAGACGCCTAAGGATGGGGGCTGACTAAGGAAATATGTTAGCTATAGGAACGAGACTCACGAGGGAGGTTTACTGGCTATTGATTCACTCTTCTTGGCTGCGTTTCAGGTAAATTCTGAACAAAATAACCATTTAAGAAGCAACAGAGCGTCCTGATCAGTCTAAGTAGTGACTGTATCTAGCCAGAATTGGAATCGCCAGGGTCAACGACTGAAAACTTCGCCTTGTTGTAAGTGCTATTGAAATAGACTTGATTTCGATGGCTGGTCTGTCCCTGGTGAATTTCAACACCAGCTTGTGACTTATTGACCTTAGAAGTTTTAAATAGAAACTGGTTTAGTTGAAACAATTCTACAGAATTCTAGAGTTGATTGAATACCTATGCAACTGTTACATTATAAGCTGACCAGAACTTCCGGCGACCGCTCCAGCTCGTAGCAGAATAAAATCAATTTTTTCTAACATTAGATTAAGGTATACCTACCCTAAAATAACACTCGAAACAAATGTCAAAGGTTTGCCAGTACCTACCGAACTCAATATGTCAACACGTAAATATAATTTTCAAAACGAAATCGCAAAGAAAAAGGAAAACGACTGTCACCATCTATCCACCCCATTTTTGCGCCTTACAGCACACACACACAAAAAAAAAAAAAACAAGAAACAAAACAGAATACAAGCGTTTGGTAATTTACTTAATTCATTTTTCGCGTTGGTTCAATTTTCTGTGACATCCCCGTCAGTACTCTCTGGTTGTCGATAAGACGCAGGCAACTTATATAGGATCGTATTTCGCCTTCGCTCTTGGGAGATGGTGGTTCCAGGCCTGTTGGATGGTAGATAGAATAATATTTCAACAGCCAATTTTTGTGTCAAAACTTACCCAAACTTCGTGACCGACAGAAACGTATCGTCCTCATTGTTTGTGCCATCATGTGCATCTTCTCGAAGTTCACCAGTCCATCGATACTGGTTTTATTGCCCTCGTGGGCAAATGTCATGTCCTTTAGTAGTAGCGGCATAAACGGTATAACTGGTGGTTGTAATTTTCCCACGAATACACGATACGCCCGATGGTTTCTGCTGGGATCGATTAGCGCTTCAAATTCTTGGAAGAGCTTTCGAAATTTCGATGGAATTTTATCCCAGGTTTGTTGGAGACGTGACACCGCCATATTGGATAGGCCCATTACGATGGCGAAGAATGCATTGAGATTTTGGTATTCCTTGCAGCTGATTTTAAAGAGATTTGTGCTTAGAAGTGTGAGCTGTTTGAAAGGCAGTATTGTATACTTACTATGCAGCGAGTTTGATGAATTTCCGAAGTAGGCCCACACGTTTGCTCATACTCGATGTGGACACGATTTCGGTCACAATCCAATATTGCAATTCATTGAAGCGTCGTAGAAAGACGTCCAGATTAGCAGTGATCTGTAAGTAGATGAATTTATTACAATGGGGGTTATTTGTTAAAGTTAAACTTTGGTTAGGAATATGCGCAAAATGCTCTTACAAATTGCCCGGAAGTTAACAACTGACTATGGGATTTGGATCAGTGGGCTTATCCATGAATAAGTTAGCTATCGGTAGTTACTCAGCAGTAGCATCAAATTTATTTAAGCCCTGCAAGCCATCAAGAAAGTTCGAAGCACTAATGAAAGGCAAAACCTATAATTATACCTCCGGAAACGGACCAAGGTCAATTAACTTTTCTGAGCGGAGGAACGTCATCTTTTCTAAAACACAATTCAATGAATTTGAGACCCTAAGAGTGTATAAATGTCAACCAAATTTATCAAATTACCAGATGCGTCAAGACGCACGTTCGAACGTGTCAAATGGGCAAAAAGACTCGGACCACAATCTAACATGTCAAGTGCAGAAATCAGAAGTGCCACCACTTCGCGGGGTTTCCGATCAGTGGTCGAGGCCTGACCCCGAGTTCTAAGACAAACAAGCACCCATGTCTTCTTTGGCTTTAACCTTTGAAGCAGATGAAAAAATACAATAGTAGAGACTGGCAGTAGAATCTGTTAAGGGCTGTGCTACAAGTTCGAAAGTTTTACCATTAGATAGATGTAGGCTGCATTACCCGTTCGCCATTTACCTGATCCACAAACATCAATGCGATTGTAGGGCCAGAAAGTCAAGCAACAGATCAAATCTTCACAGCCCGGTAAGTTTCGAAAGTGCATACTTAAGTTGTTTATTTACATGGCCTCTACAATCAGCAGTTCAAGAAGGAATCTTATAGAATGTAAATCCTCTCTCAAAGAACCATGATCCATATGCAGTGTGGTGCAGAAGCATTATACTCATGCACTTTGTTAAAAGCGGATGGAAACCTTTTAGGACCTTCTAAGAGATAGATTCATCGGGTGATATTTGGCTCAGTTTATATATATGAGCTTACAGTTACATTGATCTGTCCAAAAGGCTTAAAATGGAACATTTGACTCAGTGTTGGCAATTTTTTGGGATTCTACCCCAGATTGGGGGAAATCTATTTTGAAAATGCAATAACATACGTTGACACTGAGTTGTATTTATTTGTCGCACACTTTTGAATTCGGAAAACCAAACTTAGGTACATGTTAGAGTTTCAATTTCGAAATTTCTTCTTTCAAGTATTACAAATTCTTACCTACAGGGGTGAATCGGCTAAGGTGATAGTTGATAGTTGATAATCAAAAATTCATATTTTGGCTCCACGTAAGGTGATTATAAAATTGACTATCGCAATTTTGCCACCGCTTGCTTGTGACAGCTATTTAGGTGTCGTTTTCATACATTTTGTGTCGTTTTCCTGAGCAATGTAGGTTGGCTCGGCTCCAACTCCACCATAAAATTTAAGTTTTGTGAAAAAAGTGTTTCAGTTATAAAAATAAAAAAAAATTGTTGCGAAATGTTTACATCAATGGAATTATTCTATGCCGTGCCAAGAAATGAAGAAAGTAATTACAAAGAAGTGCGATTGCTCAGAATACACTTAAGAAATAAAGCAAATGTTCTGGAACTTCCTAACTTCTATTAGAAATTATTATCAACATAATTTATTTATTTTAGATTTCTGAACAATTTTCGACTTAACAAAGAAACGTTCATGTTTATCTTGAGGCTGCTGGATTGAATAAGGGGTGGTTGCTATCAAAGACAAGATGGGACTGACTGGGCTTCACTAATGGGTCATTAAAAAAATGCAGTCAATACTTTGGCCATTTATGATCAAGTTTATGCCTAAGGATTCAACAAAATCATATTTTTTTGAAAATGGAATGACAACGTCGGCAAGGAAGTGACGTTTAAAACTGTAAGTGCTGCCAAAATTCAATCATTTTTTATTGATCGCTTTACGAAAGAGCAAAGAAAAGTTGATAATCAAAAACTACAATAAAAACAAACACAATCAACTATCGCCTTAGCCGATCCCAGCCCAGACTAAAAAAATAATGACAAAAATTTGGGTTTTTTTTTTGACAAAAGTAGCCAAATCTGTTGGTTTTTCAGAGTTATGTCGAGAGCTATATTTTGACCGTCTTGACTAGAAGAAGTTGGAGCGTTTGGACAAAAATGAATACAAAAGAAGACCGCACCCTAAGAGGATCACGTTATCGAAGAGCGACCTCAATAATCATGAAGGCAGCAAGTTAAGGACTGAGCTGAGGAGCTTGATCGTTGAGAATGAGGTCTAAGTCGGAATTTATTTTACATCTACCGAATGTATATATACAGAACAACTGTAAGCACTCCGGAGTCATTTTCGGCAACGGGGGATGATTACCTTACCTTTATATTTTATACGAGCTTTCAATAAACGGTCACGCTTTTTGGGGGTCACCAATAGCGGCTTAAGTGAAATTTTTGTGTCTTGTCAAAAACGTCGACTTCGGATAGGCACATAAAACTTATTTTTGCGCGCAGCAGATGATCTAGCGCTTGTTTTAAGGCGGGGATAGGCTGGGAATATCGAACAATAAGTGTATCGAGATGTTAAAACTCTTCATGTGAGGTATCTATATAATGTATGTATCACCAATAGTTGTCGAGACACTTATTTCAGTGCACACTCTTAGGCGGGCCAATTGCGATCATACAGATAAATGTAGGAATTAATTTGAGCGCTTCAACTTGCATAAAATCTTGAATCAGAGAAGGTGTAAAAATTCTGGGGAGATTAGGCTTCTCGAAACTGTTGCAAGCGATTTTTCTCCATCTTGGGAGCCATTCGATTTCTTTACTCAACCTTTAAAAAGCTTGGACTAAATGGCGTTAAATGAATACCTCTTTCGGGGCGGTGAACTTCGTCTTCCCTCATTTTCAGTATGTCATTGAATATCACTTTGGATTGGAAAACCTTAGGATAAGTCATTTGCTTTTCCCCAATGACTTGGTTCAGATCGCAGCCCTCTGTGATGAACTAACTTAAAATTTGCCTACATCTTTTATGATATCCCGATTGATTGTTGACGCCTGTTGTGATGGATGAGTCCGTCGCTCTCTTCAAACTCTGACCTATGTAAGTCGCCCAATGTCGAACTAATCCCTTTCCAGTTGTTACTTAATTCAGCTCCTACAAAATATTAATAGCTACCCAACCCCCAAACCAACGTAGAAACAATCCCTTGACTCTTAAATTACCACAAAGCCACCCCTCTTATGTAAGCATCACCGCGACTCCGAAGGGCCCTGCAACATATCCCAAGCTTCTGCTGTTCTGAATTCAATTAAGCACATCACATTTGCCCTAATCACATTGTCCTTTACAATATAAATTTGCATTTCTCTGTTGGCAAACACTGTGATCCCACATAACAACCGCTGAAAGGAATTTTCCACAACATGTCCTCCACGATGCACTTACCATCGTCAGGGGAAACCAAACACAATGTCATGTTAGACTTACTCCACTCGGCACTCATCGTCCTCGACGACTAAACTCCACTACCGATGTCCTCTACTATCAATGCACATAAAAATGTCCAGAAAGCCTCAAATGGAACGACATCCCACCAAACCTCCTTCGAACAAAGTATCTATACCACAATTGCAATAGTCTCATACAATTGTGAACATCCTTTGAAAATATGTAACAATTTGTCTCCCATTCCCACTCACCTTGCCAAAGTGATGCCGTCCGAACGTGTGATACAACAATTCATACTCGTGCACGGCCCAGAACAAGTCCCAGTCGAAAATTGTTATGTGGTATGCCACCTCTTTGGTGCTCAAAATTTCCAAGTCCACGTCCACTCCCTCCGTGGGTCCTTCCTGCTCGGGCAGAGGTGTCTGCATGCATGAAAGTACAAAATTAGTTGTAATCCCTCTCGAGTGCACTTAATTCCATTCCGTAATCCAATCAGTAAATGTGAACTTACCAGTGCGTCCAAATGATCCTTAACGGAAACAAACAGGCGTCCATTAAGACTTAATCCAGTCGGAATGCTGACATCGTTATCCTTGAATTTCGAACGTTCTCCGTTCGATTTAACCTCGACCAGTGCCAGATCTTCGGGTCCTCGATTCAGTTGTAGCTTGTCGGCGGCACACGCCTTTATTATCTCGGCCGTGGTATGCAGGGGGAAACGAAGCGTGCAGTAGGTGTGGTCAGCGCAGTACACCCGAAAGATGACTGTGGGCAAGTGGGATGGATACAAATGTGTACAAGCAAATATAGTCAACAACTTACTGTCATCATCTGGACGAATGACAGTCCTCGAGGTCGTCATGTTGCCACTGAAGAGACAAATCGGCTGACCATTCGGTGGTAGTTTCCATTTTTGGCCCGCATTGGTGTTGCGGTCCTCCTGGTAGCGTGCCAGCTGCGTGAGAACGTTGTGAACGATACTCGTCTCTTCGTTTAGGTCTGGATCGGCTTCGACGTCAGCAGCCAGGTCCTAAATGGGGAAAGTATGAACGAGTGTGTGAGAGTTGGCAGGTCGCCACTTACCTCGATAAAATCACAGACGACGGGTTCCTCGAATGCGGCATGACGCACTGCCATCACCCATTTTTGCAGGAACTGAACGACACGTTTCTTGAAATTTAAAATGTACTCCCGGTCCTCGGGTGTCTGACTGCCGTCGTTGTCACAATGGAAGGTGCAAAGGAATTAAGGAGTATAACGCCAGATGTGATTTCAATGCGACAGATAATTTAAAGAGAGCTCTATAGATACAATTGGGTGTACGTACTTTTTGAGGACACGTAGCATGGATGATGAGCTCGTAAATAAGGAGGAAGGTGTCAGTAAAGGTTAGTTCTTATATGGTGGATGTGTGTGAAACTGACAGTCACAATTGAAAGAGTGAATGCGATTGGATTACCGACTTGAGTTCTTATATGGTATACGGAGGTGTTTCCTCACTGCGCCCTACTGCCTGACAGAGTGAAGAACAGCACAGGATAAGACTGCTGCCAAATAAAGAGTTTTGGTGGAAAGCAAATTTTAGCCGTAAAGTAGACCTGTGACCTTTCTCCACTGTGTCACCTTTCGTGAACTTCTGACAAACAACCGAGAGTATAACTGTCACGAAACAGCTTCCCAATTAGCCATTTGGACTCGGCATATGACTTTTGATCCCTTCCTTTCGTCCCAAAAAATTTAAAACCCACGAATGGTTGTAACTTGTGAGAGGGTGGGCTAAATGTGCCTAAGGATCTGTTGCACTAGCCAATTTTTTTTAATAGTCCCGGCAGTAATGGTTACAGAACGCATTATGGGGAGAAAAAGGAATCAGAATGACCAAAGCATTAAGAAGGACAAGCGAACAGGCAAACAAGAAATGTACGTCTGTGACAAAAAGGCTGAAATTGAAGCAGGAATGCAGGCAAAGGCGCTTCCCAAAAGAAGTCTTAAGAATTGATTCTAAATATTGAAGGTCAGTTCTAAACCACATGACATGGGTAGATTGAGGGTTGTGCGTTGTGAGTCCTGCTACAAAAAGTGACCTACTTAGATGATAAAGCACTGTCAACCTCCTGGCAGTTCAAAGGCGCTTTTGGCAAGACATGGGGCTTATCTCGTAAAAGGGTCCATTGGATCTCTACGGCAATGGTAAGACCACTTCTCCCATTTGGCCTCTTTCAAAGAACGGTTTCTTTTGGTTGCACATGGGGCCTTCCCTAGCACTCCGGGCTCTGCTCTAGATGCTGTGACGAACCTCACCCCTCTTGATATTTTTATCATGGGGTGTACGCTGGAAAACATCTCTCGGTTAGCGAGAGCTGGTTTTTGGTACGACACGCATTGAAATTTTGAAGAACTTGTGCGAGAATTATCCTTTCACCCTTGTCTTATGGATATGCCGTCTGACACCAGAAATTCTACTGTGACAAAGTCAATCTTCATCAGGAAACGGAAAGGCTTCGGCCATCGTGTGTTCACGGACGGCTCCCGAACCGAACAGGGATCTGGTTCTGCAGTCTTTGTGGAAAGCGAGAATATTAGACTACACTACCCCTTAGGTAATCTTGCGTCCGTCTTCCAAGTGGATATTTTCGCCATCCTTATGGCTATGCGCTATATTGTGACTAACAGGTGGAGGGCATATTATATGCGTTTACAGTGAAAGCCAAACTGTATTAAAAGCGCTGCTCAACCCTCTTACCTCGTCTAAGTTAGTGCTCTCGAACTCAAGCTATCTCTGAACTTTGTCGGAAGGCTAATAATAGTGAATCTCGCTTCGGTTCCAGTTCACACTGGTATCCAGGCAAATGAGATCGCCGATGAGATTGCCAGGCTGGGTTCAGAAGAAGCTTTCTAATGACCTGAATCTGCGTTGGGTCTGTCTGCGTCTGCGGTTAGGTCATGCATTGATACTAGGGTTTCTCGTGGACACGAGTGTCGGTGACTTGACTATGCTGGGTGTAAACAGACCAAACGACTGCATCCGGACATCTGTAAAAAGTTCGCGTCTTCCCTTCTGTAGGGAAAATCGACTGAAGATTGCATGTGGGCGTCCTTTCGGGCTACCAAGCTTTTGATAAACACTTGCGTGTATTGGGCTTCAGCGACACCACATATCTGTCCTGCTTGTGAAGATGACGACGATCCAGCGGAACACTTCCTCTGTAGCTGCCCTGCATTTGATCGCATCAGGTGCCGGATCTTTGTGGCTGATGTAGTGTAGAGTGTCGAACATCTAAGCTCTTCATCCTCCTTCTCATCTTTCTTCGAAAGACGGGAAAACGAATTACAATAATGTAAGGTGTCTGGTTGGCAGTTCAATGGACCAGTATAGTTGTCTCTGAGTGCTCCATCGGATAGTAACAACCTCCGTCAAAAAAAAATAGTTGATATGGTAACTGTATGTATCTTGCTGAGCGGACCGAGAATGCTACGAAGTTAAAAACGATATTTTCCAACCAAAAGCGCACATTCAAGACTCCAGCTTGTCAAACGTTCTTCAAATACAGTATACGGGAGAACTGAGACAGCATAGGCGCACAAATGTCAGTGAGTAACTTGAACTGGAACCGATATGCTACTTTATAGGGAAGTTATTTCAATGAAAAATTGGAGGACCATGGACGACCTTTTATAAGACCTATTCAAACCGAGTGTTGTTTCCATTTGTACGCTAGCTAGAGCCCACCTTTCATAGACCTTATAGGGGTACGTATATCAGTAATAAGTATTTAGTATTTATTTTCTTTTTATAAACTAGGACCCAAATTGTCTGTCAAAATCACCGATGTGATGCGAAAAACGAAATTTGCAATTATCGAAATTCGCATGGGTACGAGAATGTCTCTTCGAATGTTACCCGTCTGTGCCTTCCATCTCGTCCACGGCAGTTAGGTATAATACTTCAAAAAACGGTTTGGTTTTCGATTTGTGTGTGAGAAAATAAGTGTCAAATTGAAATAAATTAAACAATTTAAATTAAAGCACTTATTGAATGATGTTCATTCGCATTGACATAAATATGTTCGGAAATAGTACCACTCGTTCAAAGCAGTCTTGGGGCTGTCGGATTGTCCGGGATATTTCGATTTCGAATAATTGCTTCATTGAGAATCGAACAAATGTTGAGCTAACATCGTAGCCACAGCGAAAACCCAGAAATGCTCATTCAACTTACATACATCCGGTTTTCCGGATAATTCAAAACCAATTTAATTTTAAAACTGTCAAAATGGTTTACTTCAAGTGTTTTAAAATTCTACCTATTTCGAGAGATGAATATAATTTTCGCACAGGTGAAAGAAAGACTTACAGCTTGAAGAATACCAATTTTAGGCGGATTTGCTCGTATACGAATTACTCGTATTATCTATGCATAATTAAAGAATTGGGGTCCAGGAGAGATTCTTGCCGAGTGAAGGGCATTAGCTGGAAAATTATTGGTCGCCTGCAAATGCGGGACTATGATTGCTTACCTGACCTTGATATATATCAGGGTGTTAAAAGACTACATTTCTATGCTTATTGACTTGGCCATGCCAGACAATACAGAACATAAGGTCGCTCTTAATTCAATTTGGAAAATAGCCTCGACTACAGTCGGAATAGCAGATTTATAGCCACTTGAAGTCATCAGTAGGCAGCGAATAGTACGTCCATTACATAAGGCACTAGGGAAACACCTAAAGTTTAAAAATTTATTGAATTCTCCACATGAAACTGTGTTTAATTTGCCATAGCTAGCACCAACCTCTACCCAATTTTCCGTCCTCACCTTAGCTTAGGTTTAAACCAATAATCTGCAACTGCAGTCAAAGCGACGGCAAAAATATTAACCTAACCTTAGACGTAAGGCAGACACATCTCACGATACTAACAAGTTCAGTTTTAGTATCCAGGCTAAATTTTCCAAACTCACAGTGACGAACTTTTCCACACAAAATTGCATATTGTGTCCTACAAAGTACAGTCGAAAATCCCTCTAACTCGAAAATATTTTTTTATTCTTGACCTACTACAATATCCCTCTAAGTCGAAGAAAACAAAATTAAAAAAAAAAAAACTTGGAGCTGAAGAAGAGTTTGGCGAAACCATTACTAACCATAATATGCCGTAAAAGAATGATATTGAAATATTGGAAACTGCAATTGAAATGACCGAAGATGTCCCAGAGGAGATTCACTACTGCCTATTTAAAAAAAGGAACCATTTATTAAACAAAATAACAATTTTTTTTAACTAATTTTGTTCCAAATGTGCCTACTTTCCTATTTTTTAATTGAAATAAACTCGCTTAAAAAACAAATCCTTCTCACTCAATCATATTTTTTAACTCCCGTGAAAATTCAACTTATGGATTCGACTGTAGATAAGGTGAAGGTTAAAAATGATTATTGGCAGCGCTGTTCACCACATTTCATAACACTTCTTCACCTTCAAAGCCTTGGTTTTATAGGCACATTTTGTCAGCCTAACAATGCCGATATCAAATTGTTAAAAATATTATGCCTGTGCGAAAAGAACCTTACCAGATCATTGCTCTTCTCAAAGGAATTAAGCCTTTAAGATAACCTCCTGATGAATGATTTTGGCATGCGACAAATCCCATCAAGCTAATGCCTGTACAATATCTCTACGTCAATGAAAATAAATCCGAATTGACATGCAAGGCAGTGGATTGTGGAGGGAATTCAAATTGAATCTAGCTGTATATACTGCAAATGTAAAAAAATTGGATCCCCAAATTCCTTACGATCTGGAGTAATCTGGATACAGTCCTAAAACCTTTTTCTTATCTTGCACACAAATGAGAAAAGTTGAGTTTGATTCCATACGAGAAAGGGGAAAAAAAAGTATATATGCGCCTCACAACATGCGGTCGAAGGTTTCCCCATTGGTATTGGCAGGCATATGACACACCCAACCCAAATGACATAAATAAGATTCCGGATATCAGGATATCCTAAATTCACCTCAATGGATATCTCGGAAGCGAGAAAGAAAACGTGCGAAGAATACAATTTCCACAGTGACATGGAGCTTCATTTTAAATTCTGATTCTGATACACTTTAAGTTTTTCTTAAAGGATTTTTTTTTTTTTAATTTTAGTGCACACCCCAACAGTGGTTATGGTCGACCGAGGCCTATTAACAGCTGGCTTCCAGTGTCGGTTAAACAACCATCGTGCATTTTACACCTTCCCTCACACAAAACAAACAGTTGCAAAGCGGCAGCAGTTGATTCTGTCACTTGGACTTCTTTTGCCACTTTTATTGCATATCCTGCTTTAAGACAAAACAATGGCGATAAATACTACGAACATGCTGGTTACGTGCAGTGAATTTGCGAAAAGTTATCCTGCCGCATGTTGGTGTGGTTTGATGTTATTCACATAGCCGCATAAAGTGTGTGACTATAAGAATGATGGTCTACTTTAAATGATGGAGAATATTCGCTGCGGAGAAAGTTCTTTTCGGGCATATAGCGTGAATATTAGCTTGAGGATATCCGAATGTGAACATTTGTTTTGCTGAAGTTTCGCTCAAACTAATTTTAAAAGTTTTGATTGTATATTCCACAAAAGCAATCGGAACTAACTGCATTTGATTATGGGCATAAGTTGGAAACTGTTTACGTGTGTGGCTGTGTATATGTAGTTATATATGAAAAACTAATTTGCATATCCTTAACGGATATGACAGTCGGTTTTGGTTCAGCAAACTGAATGTTATGTTTTTGTTTTTGGGTCTGTTTGGTGTTTATTCAGGGCTTTGGGTGAAGAGCTTACGCATTCTTTGTTCAGCAACTAGTAGAGGAGCTGGAATTACTATTTATGGAAAGTAGTATGTGGAACTTTGCCACCATTGTGGCGATGTTAATTTCCCATTCTATAAGTGATGAGGTAAATAGAATGTTGATGATAGAAATGAAGTTGCAGTGACTCAGTGGTTAGTCAACAATTGGAGTAGGGGGATCCTTCCCATAAAAAAAAGAAATAGCTTTTTCGGGTTTTATGCTCTGGTCCAAATGGTTCTGAGGATGTAGTAGAATACCTTGTGAATAGTTGGCGTCACAGGTTCGTCGGGGCTCTACCGTTCATATTGTCTTAGTTTCTAATTTTTGGGACGAATGGAAATATCTGGAATTTTATACCAAGTCCAAACGAATAATTGAGCAGCTAATTCAAGACAGTTGAACTCTCTGATATTTGTAAGACGTTACCGCAAGGGGTGGCACAGTAGAAAAAACCCTTAAATTTAAATTTGGAATTGTTCGAGAATCGAACCTGGGAGCTGGAATCCTTTTGTCCAACACATTTACCACAGAGCCTGCGCTTTGGATGCAGTATAGGGGCTTAAAATGGAAGCCGTTCTCTAATGTTTATTTTCTTAGTTATTTATATACAAATAACTGTCTACCAGAACCGTTTTTTTTACAGCCTATTGCTGGGCGCTATGAGAAATTTGATCGCTATAAATTTACTCAATCTGTCAAAAAATAGCACTGGAAGAGATGAGATGCCGGCGACCAACAATAGCGCTAGAAGTCAGCAGTAAATGTTCGATAAAAGGTTCGATGATGAGTTCGATCAATATTTTTAGTAAAAAGAAAGGAAGGCTTTAAAGTCTAAAATGAAGCTTGCAAAGATAAAAAAGAGAGCATCATGTCTGTCTGACTTTTGAAAAAATTTTAATTGGCAATGAAGACACAAAATCTAAATAACCTGGACGATAAGAGCCAAGACATGCATCCACCCAACCAAAAAGAACTGGGAGTATTTCTACCAAAACTTGGCTGTTGACGACCTACTGAACGATAGGAGCCAAGAGATCCATCCACCCAACCAAAAGGAAATGTGAATAGAAGTACCAAAACCTTTCTGTTGGATCAGACGATCTACTGGACGAACTATTCAATGTAGCCGGACTGTAGCGCAATCGAAACGAATCCACAACCAACCAAGGGCTCACAATACTACCGAAGAAAGCACTTTTTTTGAAGAGCCTGCCACAATTTTTTGCTATTTTGGCCCTTTTTAACTTTCTCCATTACGTAGTAAGATAAAAATTTCGAATTCGACATATTAATCAATTCTGATATTACGATGATCAAGGAACTCAAAAAAGGGGATCGCAAAATTCTGTCCGGTCTGTCCATCCTTACATAGGCCTACAGCCTATACGGCTTCCCGGATTACGTTCAAACCTCGGATTTGGAGCTTTGGGCTTACAGTTCGGGAGGTGTTTTTAACCTTAATGTTAATGGTACTTGCCATCTAAAATTTTCGTACCAGTTTGATTTCATCGAAAACGGCTCTAACGATTTCAACCAAAGTTGATATTTAAGCTTAAGTAGGTGAGGTTACCATGACTGCGCATCCAGTTTTTGGCTAAAAAATTCGAACAACTGTAGGTACTTTTTAAATATCGACATAGGTATCTCGAAACCGATTGTAACAAAAATTTATTTCTAAGCTAATGTGGTCATTTATAACTTAATAGCAAACTCAGTTTTTCTCTATATTATCGTACAATGGATTTTTGAAAAAAGTTTCGAGAAAGTTTCGTTCGACCCAGTCGTGCACTTTATTTTTAATTGGAAAAGGTGTTTCGATAATTGTCAAATGCTGCTATTTCCAAATAAAAACCTTTAATATATACCGAAGATACCTAAAACAACACTATTAAATTGTTTATCGAGCCAATGGTTGTTAGACCACGTGCGAATATCGTAAGAAATGACACTTTTTTTAAATTGACCCTTTTTCTTGCAACATTTCATAATTCTGCGGCTTTTTTATCGTTTGGGTTGTTTAAAATGACGATCGAGCTTCATTATTAAGCTCTGAAACCATGTCGGCTAAGCCTTTGATGTCAAAAAAAAAACCGTCATAGAAAAGAAAATGAAAGCCTTGTTATATTTTCAACACAATACTTCAAAATATTGTACACCTTCCAAAGCTTGACCTAATTGGCAGAACTCAGCGAGCTCCTCGTCAGCTAACATCCTCAACCCTTGTGGCTTATTATTCACTGGATCGAAATAGTTCAATTAATTACTAGCCAATGGGCTATATTAACAGTTTACAATAATATATTAAAGTAGAATTTTTTAAATGAGTTTAACTCAGTCGTAAATAAATGGTACATGCAGAAATTTTGACCTTAAAGCTTAGTATCCTGCTCGCGCTAAATTTTATCTCTCATACAAAAATGTCTACAAAGATAAAATTTAGCGAGACAGTTTAGCAAAGCAGTATCCTGTTCGCGCGCTAAATTCTTAACTTCATGTAGATGGGCCGATGAAAAGTCTCCACTCATTTAGCTCGCGAAATAAATGTCCAGCACATTAAATCGAAGATAAATGTTGACAGAAGAAACGGAATAAAAAGTTTGATGCGTGTTTGCTATTTTGTTATCGGAAAACGCAAAAAATATTTGCGAGAGAATCAAAAGGAAACGCAAATCCAAAGCAGAGTTATTGTTTTGCGAGATATCGAGATATTTATTTATATCAGAATTGAGAATCATTTATCCTCGAATGTTTTTCGGGTAATAATAATTGTTTCACGACGGTAAAGAGATTTTGGAAAGTTTTGTCTTCTACTTGCTGCTATAGAAATTGTTTCAAATGATGCAGCAATGATAACATCTTCTTAAATTTGTGTTGTTTGCATTATTTTAAATATTGCGATGCTTTTGATGTTTCAATTTAAAATAACGTGTAGGTATAATTTGAATCGCGTTTACCGACATTCTGTCATGAACTTATGGCTTTCGTCCCATCTATATCATATTTAAAAATTTAGCTACCATTTATCTTTGCTGTGGAGAAACGGAGTGGAGACTAGGGACGCTAAAATTTAGCGCGAGCAGGATACTTAGCTTAACCGAGTGGAATTTTTGCGCGGTTAAAAAAAATGGGTTAAAATGAACTAAGTCTCTGTAGAAAATAAACGAGTATTTGTTGTTGAAAACTATCGAGTTAAAAAGGTTAAATCATACTGTTAAAAATAACACACTTTATTAGTTGGTATCAACCATGTTACTCGGTTGTTATTAGTTAGTTTTTTATTTACGACCAAGAAAATTTGGAGAGGAAATTGATAAATCGGTTATTTTTAACCGAGTTTCGTTAAACAAGTTGACTCGGTTATTTTTAATCCACTAACTCTGTAAGAGCTATATTAACAATATCACTTGGTAGTTTTTAACGGAAAGTTGGTTGATTTTAAATAAGTGATTTTTCTGCGTGTAGATTGAAAAACATCTCAAGTTTGGTCAGTAGGTTCAATGAAAATGTATTGTCCTAAATTTGTTTTAGTAAAATCCTTCGCCAACAAAAATTAACATATTTGAGCCGTATAGTTGGCTTTCGCTGGTTCGAAAAATTGAGCAAGTGGTCAAGGAAAATCTAGACAGGAAGCTGGGGCTTCCAGCTTACTTAGCCTAAGATCGCGGTTTTACCAAAGCAGGCCAGAGGTGGTTGAAACTTCCATCGGAAAGTTGTGTTGGAATAGAAAAATCAGACTGTGCATTCAGGTGACAGAAAGAAGTCGGCAAGATTAAAAAGGAACCCATCTACGAACCCTTTGGGATGTAGTTGCCTAATGAGACCTAATGGGTTTGAACTTAGTAAACATTTTCCAAACATTTTTAGATTGATCTATTTATTTAATAAGCTTTCTGTTCATGGTTTTGATATTGGCACTCGTTAGTACGCAACGCATCCTTAGTAGCGCTGTTCCGTTTCTGCTTAGAGATAAGGATTCGCTATTTCAAAATGAATAATATGGGGTTGTTCAAATGCAAGTAGCTAGCTATGTTTTAAATATCTAGCTTAGTTTGTACCCAATGTTCAGCGTTATATACAAAACCCAGAAGAGTTTCGCTGGAAATAAGGCTACTCTTATCAATTTTTTCCGCTGTATTCAGCAGTCGAAAAAATCCAAGTACACATGGTCGCAGTATAATGTGTGATTGTCAAAGTAATCCGCTTGAAGTGCCTCCTACAGACTTAGAAGACTTTGCTATATATGATCCTTTGCGAAGTAAATCAATCACTGATTTAGCTCCAAAGCTATGACTGACAGCATGACACTGACTCATCCACTCACCACATGTCCAAAAGTACGCACCAATTTTTATACAAGCTTAATGCTATCAAATATATACAGTCAATTTGAAAAGGATATTAATTCATTAGTTCATCGACCAATTGCACCACAGGCATAAACACTATATGCGTCAGCAGGAAGTCATCCAAGAACGGATCCATTCCACCAACTTGTCCACCCAAGCGGGTCTCCAATAGATGCTCCAGCATCTTTGACGGTGTTCCCGACATCACTGTGTACCTGCAAATAGAAATTACGTTACAGCATTAATTACTACAATTAATTTCATATTTTAATTCTACTAACAAGCAGGACATAAATAGCACAAAAGCGAAACACACAAAAACAACTGCAGACAATAATGGTATTATAAAATGCCACGCTTACTCCCGCAGCTCTCCAGTAGGTACGTCCTTGGCGAAGCAATTAAATACTCTGCCTTGTTGCTCGTCAAATTAAAATTTTAAACAAGCAACAAAAACAAAACAATCTGCAAAGTTTGTTTCCTTAAATTATACATTAGCCCTCACAATTTCAATTTCTTTTTAGGTACATTATCTCTGTTGGTATATGGATTGAAACAACAACAAAAATATAAACACAAAACAATAGGACCAGACAAATGCTAAGAATTAAACTTAATTGGGAGCAGGGAGAGGACCTCACATTAACAGAATTACACGCTCCACCGAACACGAAAGTGTGCACAATAACAAATCTTAATTTCGCACAGATGTCACTTGGTTGGGTTTACTAATCAGGCGAGCATTCAAATTCAAATAAAACGTCCCACGGAAGGATGAAATACTGTCCTGTCGACTGTAACATTTGTGACAGCATTCGATGGCGTAAAGCAAATTGCACGCCTAATTAACTTCACTCCGTTGAGTTGAGCATTTAATTGAAGTTCAACTAAGCGGGGACAAGTTGTTACTACACTCTATAACAGGACGGATAAACTTGTCCTTCATAGACAGCAGTGAGTGAAGAGTGAAATTTAATCGGAAAATATTTTCCTTTTGGTTGGGAGCCACTTAATAAATAAAAATAATTTAAATAATTTTCAACTTTAACTTCGAAGTGAAAAAAATTATTTCAAGCCGAGTATTCTAATAAAAAAAAGCGGGAATTTTCCCATTCAAGGGACCTGCGTATTTATGAGAATTCATCATGCCCCAGCGGATTTCATTTAAGTGGTTTAAATGGAATTTAACTGGACTGGGCATATTAAAAATTAAATGAAATGGACTAACCATGTTACTATTCAGATGGTTCCTTTGTTATCTTTTGGAGCAGAGCCTTTACGGTGAAGTGGTTTTATTCATTTAATTTCAGGTTTTGTCATCGGATTTGGTTTGGTCCTTGATGTGACCCTTCTCCTCACATGCATGATGAGGCTTCCGCTTTCAGATTATTTTTTTTTTTAATATAAATCTGTTGGGCTGAACGTAAATTATTTGGGTTATGGCGGGACATTTATTTCATTGGTGTGTCATTAGGACGGGTAATTTACTTCCAAATATCTTTGGTCCTCAAGAGTTCGACCGAAAAGTTTCAACATTTTTATGTGGAAGTACTTAATTATTTTTGTGTTGTTATAATAAATATATAAGAAGTTGTTGGTCATTTATCTTATATCCACGTAACTACATTATTCAAGTTTTTTAGGTAGGTATATTCGCAAATATAATTTTAAATCGAATACCAGGACTATTCATACTCTCATTTAAAAAAGAGAGCTAAAGTGAAAACTAGTAGAATAACGAGTAAGGATCCCAACTCGGTTCCAAGCAACTTAGGCAGGGAATTTCTTTCGATATAACAATGAAGACAGTAGTTGCCACCCATAGGGAAATTTTGACTTTAAATAAGTGAAGCTTTGTTATTATAAACGCAATTTTAATTACTTATATAGGTATTGCTAAATTTTATTTTAACTAAAACTTTACTTTCTCGAGTTAAGGGGGTTTTAATTTAGAATTATATGCCCGTCATTAGGACGGGTAATTTACTTCCAAATATCTTTGGTCCTCAAGAGTTCGACCGAAAAGTTTCAACATTTTTATGTGGAAGTACTTAATTATTTTTGTGTTGTTATAATAAATATATAAGAAGTTGTTGGTCATTTATCTTATATCCACGTAACTACATTATTCAAGTTTTTTAGGTAGGTATATTCGCAAATATAATTTTAAATCGAATACCAGGACTATTCATACTCTCATTTAAAAAAGAGAGCTAAAGTGAAAACTAGTAGAATAACGAGTAAGGATCCCAACTCGGTTCCAAGCAACTTAGGCAGGGAATTTCTTTCGATATAACAATGAAGACAGTAGTTGCCACCCATAGGGAAATTTTGACTTTAAATAAGTGAAGCTTTGTTATTATAAACGCAATTTTAATTACTTATATAGGTATTGCTAAATTTTATTTTAACTAAAACTTTACTTTCTCGAGTTAAGGGGGTTTTAATTTAGAATTATATGCCTTATAAAAAACATCTCTCAAAAACTACAGTTGTACGCACCTACACCTACGGAACTATATTTTCTGGCATCCAAAAATTATGATTAAATAATAGCTAAAGGGTTATGAAAATACATTTAATATTTATTTATTAAACAAAAATGCAACATTTTGATAAGTTGGTATTTTAATATAACAACAAAAAAATTAATAAAATAGCTTAATAGCCAAAACGAAATTAATGCAATTTTAATATTTTAATTAAAAAAATTTATTGCCGAAATTACTAGTTGTCTTCATAGCAATATTTTTTTTGTTTAAGCATTTTCAAAAATCTGAAACCAACTATTATACTACAGTTATTGGCACCGTCAAAAGCGCAGTTATTGGCATTGCGAATGTGGGATCTAATACGAAAGATATGACACGTACAGTTATTTTTATATATACAAATATTTTTAATAGCTTTCACATTTTGGTGTATAGATCCTCATAAATTTTTACATTTTAATGCTATATAAAACCTATTTCGCTACTCACTCCTTTTAAGTAAAAAAATTGTTTTGTTTTAATTTATTGTTAAGGCGGGATTAGTTATTCTTGTTGAAGATAAAATAAATACATAGCAACCAATAGTGTGGGTTGAATGGTATTTTGTTTTATTGTTAAAAATATGGGTACCTAATATTTAAAAAATAAGTACGTAATATCATAGTTTTAAAAACAGACCATAATTTCTTTACTAGTCGTTCTCATAAGCAGCTGAGAGAATAAATTCGTCAAATTCAAAATGTCGACATAGATAGACAAGTCAAATAAAATTCACCTGAAATTATTTCCCTTATTGAAAGTTGTGTAAGAGTAATATCTTGAAGTAGGGAGATAGATATCTGAAATCTCACAAAAGGTACCCGATAAAATGTAGGTAGGTACTTAATGAAATTTCTTTTTGTTAAAAAAAATATTTTTTTATGTTGGAAAATAATGTTGTGGTGTGAATATATTTATACAGCTATATGAATAAAAAAAAGAATGAAGCAAATGTTTTCTTAAAATTTAAGAGAATTTGCAAAATAGATGTCGTGAAATTTTGTGTATAACTCCAGAAAGGCTCTAAAGCAAAAATAGTTTTTGACAAAACAAATAAAAATATAAATTCGTAGTTCGTACCTAAAACAAAATATAGGAGAATATTTTTTGATATTTTTATACATACGTATTTTGAATATGTTTTCAAAAGATCACTTCAGATATGGTTTGTAGGTACTTCTTCGACACTTTTCTTCTTCTTCTGATTTACCTACTTACTTCCCATTTTTTTATTTTCTCATAAGTCTGAATATTTTGAAAAGAGCTTTAGGTTTAAGTATTAAACCTGACATTATACTGCCTGTAAATAATTTATTTTAAATCTATTAAAACATTCTAAAAAGCGCTCAAATCCAATAATCCTGTTGATCATCTAAAAATACAGGAGTGCTACATTGGTTTAAATTTTGAACCCATCAAGTAGGCTCTCGTCTCTTTACTTAAAAAGTAAGAAGAAAATCACAAATAATGAAATCAAAAGAAGAACTGGACGAAAAGAGAAAGTGTCACTAAGAAATGAGGAATGGCTTAGAAAATAATTTATGCAAACCCAAAAACGGTCGCCCTGAAAAACTTTTTAGCTATATCTTTATAAATCGTTTCTATCTTCCATATTATTTGTTTTCTTCTTTACAGAAAATTCTATAAATATGTACATTGTACCATTTCATCCGCTTAAATATTAATATACGAGCAAGAAACATA
Source organism: Cheilosia vernalis (assembly GCA_949126925.1). Classification (NCBI taxonomy): domain Eukaryota; kingdom Metazoa; phylum Arthropoda; class Insecta; order Diptera; family Syrphidae; genus Cheilosia; species Cheilosia vernalis. Next base: position 40,425,115 of record OX421361.1, on the reverse strand, counting down.
AACACACGTAAAATAAAATTTACATACATTATCCCCACCCGACATACAGATGGTTATAGTTACATACCTACATACATATATTATACACAAACTTGTCCAAGTATAAAATATGTCATGCAATTATCAAACAAACAGGAAAAAAAAAGCAAATCGTAATTAGGAGAATTATTTTTCGTTTACAAAATTCGACTACCCAAGCAGTAGGGCAACAAGAGACTTCCATAAGTTAAAAAAAAAAAAAAACAAAAAAAAAAGACATAAAAAACACAGAACACAAAAAGTATACAACATACTTAAATGCTGAATGTTGTCCTCGTTGTTTAGCTACCCTCTCCAATACTAAGACATCTTTGCCGTGCTCCTGCAATCTTAGTGTATTAGCTTCAACATCCCGAAGGATGCGATTAAAGTGCTCCTTATCCACACGCAGTAGATGACAGTTATTTTCTTTGAGTACTATCGTAGCAGCTCTAGAAGATGTTTTTATACGATATTTTATCTTTTTAATAAGGTGCTGTATAAACATAAACTTAGAGTAGGTAGTAGTAAAATGGTGATGATGAACTTATTTTCTATACAGACAGATGAGTGGATGCAATGCAGTGATTTAGATGGATACAGATAAAGGAATGTAATGTTGTCAGAAATAAAATATAATAAATTCATTTCCATCCGATTTGGGATGAAGGACGAGGGTTTTACAAACGTTAATACCTTTAAAAATGTGCAATACTGTATAAACACTTTCTTCAATTAGAAAATATAAGGTTAGTCCTGGAGAGTTATACAAAACCTGTGGGTGGCTGAATAATGATGGGGATACTATGAATTATTTATTCTCATAATTAAAACATTTGCTCTAATTAGGATAGGACATGCCAAATGAGGACACAGCAATTAATTATTTTCTTCGGGGTCAAATAATATTAAAAAAAGGTTAGCCGCACCCATGATTCATTTTCTGAAATGAAACAGAGAAGTATCCCAATTACTCTTCTCGACTCCCATCCTAGCTAATTCCAATTATTTATTTAATTTCATCAATTGCAAAAAGGTGGCCAGGGGACTTTTTGAAAACAGCAATCAAAATTCACTCTGACGGTCTTAATGTCCGCCACTGCTCCAGTGATCGGATTTATTGCTAAAAGCGTCAGTAAAATATGATGCACTTCATATCCGCATGTTTGATAGTGTCAACGCTGACATCTGTAAATTATTCCGTTCATCAGCACATCCACCGGTCATCAGAGATTTTCTGTTAATTTCCTACATTTTCAGTTGGTAAATCGATTGAACCGCATAGGGTGCAAAAAAACGGAAGAAAAATTCAATTAAAGTCCACTGGCAACTGACCAGCGGAAAACCAATTAAAATATCCATTTGCGCTCATCTGCAACGCTTATCTTTATGAATCCATTTGCCCAATGGCAGTCAAGTCAACACACACCTTGATTCAGCTTTTCATTGAGTCGCCAATGAGGTCGAAAGACAGGATGTGCATCCTATATATTTTATTTCCTCCAGAGGTACAAGTTTGCATTTTTGCTTTATTTTTCAGAAAACAAAAATAATCAGATAAACGGAAAAGTTTCTGAATAACAAACTCCTTCTGTTGGCATTTTGTTTCAGTTTTTGTATCTATTTTACCCCGTGGATTAAATTGTGTATGTGAAGTATGAAAGCATAATAATCACTATATCTACTAGATATAGACCAAAACGGTAAACCATATGACAACACTTCCGTTTTATATTTTCTACTTTTGCTAAAATTGCATTTATGGTGCACCGATCTCTGCCACTTCTACCTACACACAATTTTTTGCACTTCTGATGTGGGGAAGATTATATTTGTAAAAGGGTTAAGCTGCGTTTTTCTGGACCAGAGAGTTTTCAGAAACTTGTGCTGGTTTGTTCCTGTTTTTACTCAGGACTATTGTTTCAGACAGAAAATTAAATTGATTTTGAAAATCGTATGCGTTCATCTTTCGGCGATAGTAGATACAATAACTTGGGCTCCAAAAAATGTCTTCATCAATAAACAAAATATGCACTTCTGGGAATAAAACGCTAGTAATACGGAGCGGTTCGTGCATCAACTTAATGTCACGTTTTGGCGGTTTGTCTCGGCTAAAAAAAATTATATTATGACTCTACCTATATGCGAAGAACAAAAATTAGTGTTTAGTTTCCAGTAGGTACCAAAAATAGGGACGAGGATAGAGGTCCACTAGAGTATTTTATATCAACATAGCACTAACCTATTCCGTGTCCGCATGTTTTTTCAACACCGTTTATTATTCTCCTACAAATCCCCAAAAATGTAAAAATTCGGTTGTTCTTTAAAGTCAGTAAATGCGGACTTATTTCTATGGGTTGTCTGAAAGGAAATAAAATTCTCAGACCATTTAAGACCTTTAAAGGTACAAGTTGCATGTAGTGGCTTTAAAAAATAAGCCCAAAATGTCTTCAAATGACGGAGGGTGATTATAAGCAATAGCAAAAAAGAAGATCAAGTATTTTTCTAATTTTGCCGAAAAACGTTGTTGATCTAAAATGCTGGCGGCAGAATTTTAATTTCTTAGAGATGGTAATACCTACAGCAACATCCTGTTCATTCCTAGAAAGAGGAGGAACAGAGCTGTATTGATTTTGTAATCTCGTGGTCAGCGTTACCTTTGTTTGATTTTACCATTTTTTATTTGGAAAGGTCCTTCATAAATCTTAAAAAAAAAAAATGATTTTCAAACAAGTACATTTAAAATGTAACACTGTTGCCTATCACAACACTATTATAGTCTTATGCGAACTAATGGTTGTTAAATATCGTGCGAAAATTCTAAATTACCTCTCTCACCGGCCCTTTCTTTGACTCTTCTTCAGCGGCCACTCTGTTTATTTTAAATTGGACTCTTCGAAATGTCAACTGAGTATGCATGCAGAATTTTCTTGACTAGATTTGTCGACTTCCCTTCCATAAACGTCAACTAAAAAAACTATACACGTGACCACTCTGAGCTAATAAAAACTGAACCACACCTAGTCAGACAGCTGTCAGACTTACTAAACTAGGAATCCGAACGTCCCCATTAGTAGTGAGTTGTGACATTTGTTCGGTCAGCTATTCTGCTGAATTTGCTGAATATTGCATGGGTGTGTTTGTTTCAACATGCCAACGATTGGAAGTCGTTTTCGTTGTGTTTTCGTGGAAAAGGACTTAAACGACTGAAATATGTATGGGAAAAATTCTGTTTTCGATGAAGTTTTCGATTGTCGCGAAAATCCGGTTTGGTTGTAGTATAAATTCAGTCATTCATATCGACGATTATGGGCGCTCGGTAGAGTTCGCAAAGTGTGCGGGTAATACTAGTGTCAAACATGAAGAATACACCACTTAAGTTGTGTCAAACAATTTTCATCTCATTGCGGTCACCATCCCACTATACCTACCTATACAATTTCAATTCAATCGTATACTGGCTTTAAGCCTTAACTAAGCTTAATCCTATGCATTACTATTATGGAAGTTTATTTTAGTACCTACCTTAGGTCATGACATATGTGGCCGAGTAGAAAAGACGTTAGCCGAATTCATAGAGTGGTTTTATTTGCCGTTTGGAATTACTAGCTCTAAAGACATTTAACAGAAAATTATACAAACTAATATCAACATTGGTAAAAAAAAAAAAAAAATAGAGAGTCTTCTCATAAACATTTTTAATTTTGACTCTAAATTTTAGGAGTTCACAGTAGCTATATTTTCCATACAAATTTCTCTATTGTGAGCTTTCGTATATTTAAAGTCGAGACTTAAATTTGTTATCAGTACGGCGCGGAATCATTTCCTTTAGGGGGCAAGTAGAGGGTACTGGGCTTGAAACGCCTCGGCCCGAAGAGATTCCGGCTCTAACACGGAGAGTAAACATAGTTGAGAAATATATTTGCTTTGGTAGGTGGAATAAGCCATTAGCCCACTGAAGGGCAGTTTACCAAAGACATATATCAATGTACTAATTTTATTTAATTTTGAAAGCTGACCTATGGCTAATCACTCTGTGGTGCATTTTCTTGCGACAGATCTCTACTCTATAGTGATGAGGCTGCTCTTAAATAAAGGGTGTTTTTTTTAAAGGTACATAGAACTTTGAAATGGAATAATACAAAGATGATTTTTTTACATTGACTTTTTTAAATTGACATGAAATTTACTTTATTCGAAAGATAATCTTCTGGCATTATAATTTAAATATGATTTCTGGCATGTGACCGCCACTGCCACGGGTCCGAAACGTCAAACTATGGGGTTACCAAACGTTTCCTTCAATAAATCAAATGTGGCACGAGCTGTGTGATATGTTGCGCCGTCTTGTTAAAACCACAGCTCCTCCACATCATGGTTGTTTTATTGATGAGCGAAAAAATCAGTAATCATGGCTCTATAGCGGTCACCATTAATTGTAACGTTCTGGCCAGCATCGTTTTTAAAGAAGTACGGAGCGATTATTCCACCAACCCATAAAGCACACCGAACAGTCAGTTTTTGTGGATGTAACAGTGTCTCAACATACACTTGAGGATTATCATCACTAAAAATATGCAGTTTTGTTTATTAACGTATCCATTTAACCAAAAGTGAGCTTCATCGCTAAACAGAACTCGCTTATGAAAATTGACCTAATGCGCCATACGTATTTCGAACAGAACCATGATTTTCAAAATAAATTTGCACAATTTGGAAGCGTTTTTCAGGCGGCAGTCTATTCATGTTGAAATGCCAAACCGAACTAAAAATAAATCACTTGACAGCTGAAAAAATGGCCGCCAGTTAAAATAGTGTTGCCAGTTTAAAGTTCTATAACTCTAAAAAAAACACCGTTTACTATTTACACATCAGAGATCGGGCACATTTAAAACTTCTTAGCTTCTTTGAGTCACTTTTGGACGAAAATAAAATTTCAGCACGTATTTCTTAACCTGTTTTCACGGTGCAAATTTCAACGTAAAATGTGGTTGACCCCATATGCCCAGCCGCCCACCATAAACCCCTTTTACCTTAACCATTCTTTTCCTAAATGCTATCCCTCAACCGGGTAATTAAATTTAAGCCCGGAGAAGTTCCCCCATGTAACCGTCAGAAGACAAAGTAATTAAAAAAAACTCTTCAAATCATTTTTCGTTCCCTCTGGCATCTTAAATGCGTAGTCCTGCTCGTCGGTAGACGAGCACTAGCTCACTGTGTGCATCTCTTGACATCCTATTAAAATTCTATTTCGATCAAGATAAGAGGACACCTAGAGCGCAAGCAATATCGTTCATTACGACGTGCTGATGAGGAATAATGCATATTAAATGTAATCGCACACAACGATGAGCCTGGAATTCCCCTGAACAATCTTATCAAAATCTTTTGCTCAATAAATGAGTCTCGGTGTGTTTCCTCGTAGTAAAATTAAACAAAAAATGTAGTGAAAGAAGAAAAAAAAAAAAAAACTCCTTGAGGATGAAATAATGGAAAAGAAGCATGAATGAAAATCAGTCCAGTGACACTCACCTTGGTGCGTCGTTTATCAGGGCGAGTTTACCAAAGTCATCACCAGTCTTGAGAGTTGCTACTGTTCCCTTGCCATGAATGACAACGTCAACGGATCCCTTTAACAGTATATACCAGGAGCGTCCTTCGTCACCTTGATTAAACACTAAAACAAAAAAATACGAATATGAAAATATTACCAAGTCACGTCAGTTGGGAAGGGACAATACAGTTTAAATGAGACTGCCTGATTTATAAATGGCTATTGAGGGTATGCCGGGGGTATGGTTCTGTTTTTATCTGCTGTAGAATGATTGTCAAGAAAATCTTAAAATGCGAAAATGAAAATTTTACATTTTTACACAACACCTCCAGGACACACACTTTCAGGATAATGGAAGAAAGTACACTTAAGTGGTCACTTAAGCTTAATTCTGCGGGTGTTTCCCTATATGAACAAGTACTTAAAGTCGTTTTGTGGTGGGAGTTTGACGAAGGTTTTAGTGGGTTCTTTTTTATGTCCTTCGATGTGTGTCCTTTTCTTGTTGTGCAACTTATAAATTGGTGTGACAAAGTCGTTATATAGAAGGGTTTGTGGTTATTTTTTGTGGTAGAACACATTTTGTGTTGACACCTTCATCTAGGGGGATTTACGACAAAACGGGAGATTTAGGTCGTAGAATTCGGTGAATTCGTTTCCATGTGGACTAGATTTTTAATTTGTTTATCCGGCATATCATGAGAATTCTGGAGGTATTAATGCATAGGTACACAATTGGAGGATTTTTACCATCTCTTTTCAATCACTTTACTTGTCTGAATGAATTGAGGACGAAATTGGTCCGATTTACTTAAGGAAAATCTTTTAAGTTCGAAAAAAGAGTCGTACATAGGTTTCCAGGATCCCAAAAAAAAATGGCAAATGTAGTTTACAAATGCGGTTACCCATCATCTCATACAAGTCGAATTAAAATGTTACCCGAGTTACCGTGAACAAGAAAATCCCGTTTTAGAAAACACTCACTGGCTAAGTACGCCATAAGCGTCACGTCAAAACTCATGACAAATTAAACCAACTTTAGCTGAAATTTCACATGAAAGGATAAAGCCCACCTAATTGCATTTACGGCCTGTTTCAAATTGTAATCACATTCATTTGAAATTTTACGGCCTATTCGCCACAACATGAATGCATTTACAAATTACGAGTACTCGACCCTGCGATTACATTCTAATTAGAATGCACTTTGTCGCAATTAAAAATAACGACCATGTTGCCCGACAAAATCCAACCAGCAGGAATGTTCCTATAGTCCAGTAACACCAGGACTTATGGGCTCTGCTGGATAGCATTGGGTCGGCGGCGCCATCCAAATGTGTACGGCGACATGAAAATTGGAACATAATTGAATTAATCCATTAAACTGCGCGAATTCAATTAACAAACAATATTCAGGACTCACTGCTAGGACTCCACTATCATCCGCAGACCGAGAGGAATAGTGCGCGGCGAGTCTGTAGTCGTATATGCGTGGAATGGACCAAATGCACATCCCATTTAAATACTTCCATCGAAGCGCATTCATTTATTCGCCCAACATTTTCTATAGATGTACTCTCAAGTGTATATATGTACTTACAAATTGTTCCGGCTTGTGCATGCGACTCAAATACGATTATGGATGCCAGCTCCCGTTTGATGCTCGTCGAGAGATGCGATAGTGCTGCGATGTGTAAAAGCTCCTCGAATACCACTTCCAATTCCTCGGGACTACGTTCGTGGGAGCTGCAAGAGATACAGAGAAAAGTTTAAGAAAATCAACTTCAAATCAGTTAAAATATTCTCTACACAAGAATCCGCAGAGGAAGCACACGACTTGCAACTAATATGGGTAATCCGTTTCAAATCGAAAAAAAAATCCCCCTACATGGTTTCGATGGTAAATTTCAAAGTTCATCTTGCGGATGCTATTCCCAGAAGCGTTGTGTTCAAGAATCCACTTTCTTAAATGGATGGAGCACCAATGTTATGCTATGCGTCTATCGTGTGCATGCCACAGAGCGAAAAATGACTATATAAAATCAATAAGATTGCCTTATAGGACTACTTTACTATGAAATCGGATTAAAACTAATAAATAATGTGATATTTCCATAGAGAATTCTTAATGATTTAATCAAGAAAATCTTATTATTTTTTTTTAAGAGTTTTTCATATAGTTTTTACATGCCAAATCATATTAAATAGTACTAATAATCGGAAAACCTTATTAATATTTGGCTTTAAGAAGTCAAACTTATTAAAAAAAACGCCACATAGGAAATCTTCTCAAATCTATAAGATTTTTCTTTCAAATTTTAAAGAGATATCTCATTAATTGTAAGTGGCATTTTCACATTGCATGATATAATAATATGAAAACCTTATTAATATTCGTTTCTGAGAAGACGAACTTATTAAAAGTGCTTGTCTAAACGTTAATATTCTTTGATCAATAAGAATTCCCTCTTAGAACTAAAATATTTTATAAAAGTGCTGAGTCCACGTGTCGCGAAGTGAAAGTAATACATATAAGTGTAATCATTAGTAGATCTATTTCAACAAACAATTTACATTTCCAGCGGATTAATGGATAGGATATGAAGTGGTAAGTCCCATTTAATGCATTTAAAGTAAATATATAAAGTATTTCAATTTTAAATCTTAGATTTCGAAACCCTTCATCCCGACGCAAAAAGTTCACTTTTCACTAAATACGAAAAATGTTTCCCCAAATGATGGAACAAGGAACTGCTAAAATGTGTGAAGAAAGATGTAGATTTAAGAGGTAATCTTTTGTATAAAAATAAATCGGAACATTAAGCATTACAAAGTTTAATATTTTTTTAGATTTAAGACTACATCACGTTTCTCCTGCTGCATTTAATGTATCAACTTATTCGCTTCCAGAAAGGATACAAGGAACAAATAAGGCTGACATTCTTTGAAAGGAAGGACAATCTGCGGTCAAGAATTTTCGTTTTGAAACCAGAAATTCAAGAAATTCTGAATACAACATTTTTATAATTTTAAGATAGGTAATTTTAAGACGTACATATAAGTTTCGCAAATAAAGTTTTAATAAGTTTTCCATATATTTTTAAATCGTTTTTCATATACTTTCTATAAGTTTTCCCTATTGCTGCTAAGAGGTTTTCACATACTTTTCAATAAGTTTTCGTATTGTTTCAAGGTGTCGTCATATCAACATTTAATAAGATATCTTTTTAAAACAATGTGGCTTTCTTATAGAAAATTCACCATCATTTTAATAAGATTTTCTCTATTGTTTTAATATGACTTTCTTCTTGGATGAAAACCATAGAGAAATCTTATAGTTTTTCTTCTATTTTATGTGGTCGTTTTCGCTCTGTGTGTTTGCGGGTAATTGGATCCGACTTGGGTAAATAGCTGACGGATGTGGTTCTTGTTGATAATTCGAGGAATTACATCTCGAATCTAATTACCAGTTAAAACGAGGACTTTGCAATTGAAAATAGTTATTCAGTGCTGAAGGTTATTATGGGGATGGGGAGCTTGCATCATGAGCTTGAGTGGTTAAACAAACCATTTTAGTTTAGCAAGATTATTTTGCTGATCACGTATATTTTTGTGTGTGTCCTTTTTTGGGCTTTTTGGTCGATTCTTCTCAAAATGCGAATAATAAAACTAATATTCCATTGTTTTCCATCACACGTTTCGTTGGTATTTTCCAACGTCTTCAGGGGCAAAGTTCTTTATTGGAGTAGTTGTTTTCAAACTACATTTAAAATTGTACGGTAGGTGCATAACAAATAAATAAATAAACAATTGCATACACTGTACACCTAACAGAACTTAAACTTATTATACAGAAATATGACAGATTAAGTTCCAGCTGATTTCACAGAGCCACGCTATAGTTAGTTGTTTGCTTAGCTTATCAACCCTATCAAGATTGCACTTAAACATTGAATGCTGAATATATTTACGGGTGTTTGAAGGGTGCTCCCTAATAATCGTAGCTGGAACGACTGCAGTCAGTAGGCAGTCAAGAAACGAAATGAAGTTCATGTTCATCGCAGAAGAGTGCGAAAGTAGGTAGGTAGGAAGAGGTCCATGAGGACACAGCCCATTTCCTCTGTGATTGCCCGAGCCTCTGTCACTTGAGGAACAGAACACTTGGATGCTATTACTTCCATGACTTGCGAGAGATTTCTGATGAACCATCAACAACACCAACGGTTAACCCCCCAAAAATGGGCATAAAAATAGAACCACAAGGAACTATGTAAGTGTAATATGTGCTAAGTGTAAGTGTAAGTAGTGGCTACGATGGGGCTCTTACGATAATCGTCGTATGAAAAGAAAAATCGTTTGAGCGGCCAAAGTTCTTACCTCTGTTTAATCATTCAGCCCCGTTGGAATAGGAAACTTACCAACCTTCTTTACATGTGTAGAAAGAACTTAACAAAAAATAAAGTAAATAGTTGGCGCAACAGATTCATAAAAGCAACTTTAGCCTAGCGTCTTGCAACAACTTATAATTTTATGCCGAGTGCGAAAGGCTGGACCGGCATTCTGTAAGGTGAAAACTTTTAAACTTTTTCGTGCACACGAACAGTTTGCTTCATGTAACATCAAAAACGAAAGAAATTCTCGTGGGCGCGAAAAAAAAAAACGAACGAACATATTTTCTGTGACGTTTTCGCTTTTCTTGCTTCATGTAACCTTAAAAACGAACAGATTTTGTCGTCTCCACGAAAGAAAACAAACGACAGCTATTTTGTTGACGTTTATCATTTTCCTATTTATTCTCTTTGAGTTTGGTGACTTTGTAACTTTTAAGATTGTGCTGAATATTTTACTAGAAATGCTAACAAACTATTTTTTGTTGACCAGCGAAAGCGACGAAAGTGAAATGGAAAATGATCACGTACCTAAACTTATAAAAAATTAGAAAAAATCTGCGGGATTGTTCGAATCCTCTCACATTACCTGACAAAAGGTTGGCTTATTTAAATTTGGTTCTTAGTTAGAAATTTATTTTTTTCTTTTAGTTTTGTTCAACGTTTTAGGTTAAACACAGCTGCCTTTCATTTGCATACAGGTAGGTACACGAAATACATACGTGCCTCCTATTTTAAAGCTTTCCTCAACTTCAAAACAACTTAGCGAAAATAAAGCTACATACTGAGACTGCCAAACTATAATTTTTTTGTCACACAGTTTCTCAAACCTAAACGAATGTGAACAAAAAAACGTTAGGAGTTACATGAAGCAGATTTTCGCTTTCGCGTGATTTATTTGGTTTTTTGAAACGCGAAAGTGGTTTTCGTCTCGTTATTTACAGAATCCCACACCTGAATTGCGAAACTCTACACTCTCAGATGTGTAAAAGACCTTCCACAACAATTATTTGCTTGGAATTTAATGGTATTAGGAAAAACATTTTTTTTACATGTTCTGTATCTGAATTCAAAACACTTCTTAGTAATATGTCTATTTCCGGATAACAAAGACACTAACCAATCAGCCACTCTGATAAGGAAGCAAACCAACGGAGCTACCCGTGGAATGGGGGATCATCTAAAACAAGGCTTCTATCAGGTTATTGACAATACGTTTGGAGCTCCTGACGTATGAGAACCCATAAAAAAAAGTAAACACTCACCATCACAAAATCGAAGATATCATACATCCCTGTTCCGAACATAAATATCATATATTAATCATTTTTTTTGTTTTTCATTAAGGTTAACTGTGTAATTATTGTGCGTAAGACCTAACACCTACTCTTTTATTTGTCGGCGAATCAGCGCTACACATGTTAACTTCAAATTTGTATTAATAAACGCGTGTCCGTGCTAGCTAGCTTGCGAATTTGAATAGATAAATTTGGATACACATTTCGAATAATTAAATATAAAATACAGTCTTGGATCAGAAATCATCTGAAGATGTATCGATTAATACTCATGACATTAACTCTCGATTGACGTTTGACACATAAAATCTGAAGTTCAAAGGAGAATCTGAAAGAGAATCACGGGTTGAATTACCGCATCCGTGACCGAGTAATACGTGACGGAATTTGTTATTGTTTTGAATGTAAAATCCACTAAATTCAGTGACGTATGATTCGGAATAAATTGTTTTTTTTTTTTTTGCTATATAGTATCTTATGTGGCCCCTTTCTTAGGCTCGGATAGTACTAGAACTTTGAGTACAATTCCGCGTGGTGCTCTCGTGCGTTAATTGACAAAGAGCGAATAGCTAAGCTAAGAATAGCTAAGGGAGACGGAATATGTTTATTAATGAGGAAAGTTAATAAAATGATAAGTTCACTATCAGCCTGTCAGCTAAAACAAGTTTTAAGGCACGGATATTTTTTTTATTAATACGGGACAAGAATATAATATATGTATCGTAGCTCAGTTAAAACTTACTTTATGGACCAAATAAAACCGTCTCAAAATGCAATTCCGATCAAATAAAAGAAGAAGAAATTTAAAGTGGAAAAAAAAACTATATACTTATTAACTTTACGTTAAACTTAAATATGAATATTACGGGCCTTATGTCTATGAAAGATTTGGTGTTCTGTGGTAACAAACAAAACAAATAAATTCATAGAACAAATAAAAATGCCCTACGCAGTACCGCAACGTGCGGGTATATCTGCTTTTTAGATGAAAAAAATACTGAGACTCAGAAAAGTTGATGATTCATTCGGAAAGAGATCATCTAGAGATAAGCGCAACAGAGCAGCATTCCCGTATGGCCCCTTTTTGAGCCTGAGGACCCTTGGCCCTCACTTTTTGAAAAATGATCAAAATGGCCCCTTTTTCAGTTTAAGTAAGATTTTATTCTTTATTGCACGAAGAATAATGCAAACTTATGAAAAAGATATTTCGTAATGAATAGATTTGTTGTTTCGTTAAAAAAATGTTTTTGTAGCTCTGTATTCTTTCTTTTTTCCTTATATTAGTATTTTATGAGAAAGCCCATTTTTTGGGCTCGGTACCTTTTTTAGCCCCATTTTTGAAAACTTTCAGCGGCAGCACTGCAACTGAATTCTTCTCTTTCCCCTCTACTTTTAGATAGGTAAGGCAACACCGTTCCATGTAAGAAGGGCTTAATTTTTTTTGACCTGAAAAAACGTCACCAATCTTACTTTTCCGTGCCGAATTGGTCGGGAATTGTTTTTTATACCCTACCAGTTGAGCGGTCAACACTGTTGAGTGGCTGTATGATTTCCACCCACCTATCAGCGGTCCTTTTGAATAAATCCTCTATAGAGTCACGTAAGTCAGACTCTTCTTAAACGTTTACATCTGGTAAGAATTCAAAAACATTATCTGACACTTGGTCTCCTTCTCGAAACTAATAAGTCCGTTCGCCACCTAACGTTTTCAATACATTTAACAAAACTACTTGATGACTGTCTAAAATATTTAAATAGAGGTATGTATCGAATAGTTTTATTTTTTTTTGCCGTCCCTTTAAAAAAAAAAAGAAAACCTGTTGAAAGAAATCCACAACGCACAGAGCAACAATTTCGAACTTCAAATGAATTGCAGTCGGATTATTGAAACTCTCTGGACTGGCGGCACCTCAACATCGCAAAGTTGCTTTCAAATGTAAAACTTTTCCCTGGAAAAGTTTACCCTTCGGAAAATGCTACTGTTTACCTATGCAATTTCAGAGCATTATATTTCCGTTTAAAAAAAAATTACTTCACTGACCCTCGGATAGCAAAGCTATGCTAAGGTAAGGTATTACAAAAGCATTTGCACAGCGAATTGGAATTGAAAAGTTTTGGCTTCTAAGAGCCATTGACGGTGTGAAATGAAAAGGAAGCAGCAATGGTATGGTATATGACCAGCAATTTTGTTTTCATTACTACTATGGTTTTACTTTGACTAATGCGGGTATTTCACACTTCCACGAACTCAAAGGCGTGTCAAAAAGAGTATTGAAGGGTGACTAAAGCAAAAGGGTATATGTCCTTGGAATTGCTAAACCAGCGTAGCACATCTCGTGTAATGAATTTGTGTCCTAATGGTTTCAAAGTTGCAGAAGTGTGTTGTTTTCCGCAGTTTAAAACTTTTTGAGTGGAATTAAAATAAATTGAAACTGCCGTAGGTGAACGATACTGTTTGGTGTCCTCCTGGAATACAAAATGTTTGGAACAACGAAAAAATATTACTAAGAGAGGGGAATATAAGAGTTTTTATTATTAAAAGTTTGGCAAGCTTTTCCTGGACTGTTTTATAAAATAGGACAACTTTTAGGGACCCAAGAAAATAGAGGGATCATATAAAAACAAATATACAAACCACACTCTCTTGCAAACAAATTCGACTCGGAGCTCCTTAAAATATTTATTCTCAATTATCCTGATCTATAATCTATGACTGATGCTCATATATGGGTTGGCTGACCGCTTTGTGCAGGAATTTGAATTTGACCCTTAAACGCTTACAGGAAGTAATGAAACGGAGAGGCGACAAAACGAATCTTTGACAAAATCAAACGGCATCTGTCAAACATAGGTAAATCATAAACAAATTGTGCAGAGAAACAGAATGAATTTCTGGACAGAACTGTCAATTCCGTACTCTTTCAGTTTACATGTAGGAGAGCCTTTTAATTTATCGCCCTTGGACATGTTCGGAAAAAAGATATTTCAAAATCGACATTGCGGAGAAGTAACAACATTCTTCTTCCACCTGAGTTTATTATCTCTTAAATTACTGATGAAGCGCATTCTGCAGACCTCTCCTTGCGTAAATAAATTTCAGAACGCCTTGCCTCCCGCTATGTCGATCGGACCCTACCCAGTTCGCACAAAAACTACTCAACACGTCCCAATTAAAATCGTGTAACCATGCACAACACTCAGTGGAAAGGAAAACAATAAAAAATAAAGATAACAATATGCGACATCTTACGGTTTCCTTAATATCATGCGAAGTATAGCATCCGGTCCGCGCTGAAAGAGTGTTCCTAATGCCTCACGAACATGGTCGTTGGATGAATTAACGTCATCTGTTTGTGGTGCTCCGCCACTCGTACCATCCTCGTCACAACGAAATCGATACAAAAAGCATTTATCCTTAAACGGCTGTTCCTTGTTTACTGCAAGACAAAAAACAAACAACAAACATGTAAGTACTCGAATAACATTGTAAGGGAAAAACCGAAAGCATACCGTGTGTAAGAACTCCTTCCTCCAGCAAAGCTTGCCACATGCCCGCCGCCTGGGCTCTCGTGTGTACTATTGGCGATAGATTCACCAACCAATCGACCAATTCAGTTCCGGGAGCACACTTTCTGATTAATTTTCCTGATACCTGTTGGGGAAAGATATTCAGTTTTTCTTTTCCGCCTCAGCTACTTGTCAAGTTCAACAGCTGAACTTACTTTTCTATCTTTCAGGCAACTTGAGCTATCAGCAACCAGTAGAGTTCTCAGCGCCCATCCCATGCGGGACATAGCAGGACTTGGTGACTAGAAACAAATCAAGGAAAATGTTGAAGGTGAAATATTTTATACGACCACATCTGAAGGTAAGGATACAGGGTAACAGTGTGTTTGGCAAAGATAAAACAGATGGAGTGCCAACAATGAGATGACTTGGGGAACTAAAACGAACGGCTGGAAGATAAAAGAAAAACAAATACCGGGAGACGACACATCATTGGTATAGGTCCACACGAAACACATTGAGGGTAAGTACACTTAGAGTATTATTACCAAAAGTTTGCCCGATCCAGAACCAGTGATGTCGGCGGATGAGGTGCCATCTTCAGGCTCGCATTCGCCGTCGGTGACGGGCCACCAAATTGTGAGGTTGTCGCTTAAGGTGGCCTAGATTTAAAAATTCGATTTTAATATGCCGTTTGGATAGTGGGTTTTGAGGTGGATTGGGGAATATATCCAGCGGCAGGATGTTTGGAACTATTCACATGTGGTCCCTACCGAAACCAAACTGTATAGGGCTTATATAGATGGGGTTTGATCCGGCTGCTTAAAACGGGCTTCGAATACTTGTAGCCTTCTATTGCAGAATTGAACTTTGTATAAAGGCAGGTTTTTTTGACTTAAGGTAACTTTTGACTACGACTTCCTTTGCCCCCAAAAAGAACCTTTTCTACCAACTCGAAATTATTTCTACAGAAAGATAGACAGAAACGATTTTGTAGCGATCGAATATTCAAGACTGTGCAACTTAAATAAATAAATAAATAAATGGAACAACAGACCAATACAATCACTCTTGGTCTAGCTTCTCACTACCAACTTTTTGCTTGTGTATTTAATTTCCAGTTCTTCAATTCTTTGCCGATTCATAATAGCTGATTTAAGAAGCTTTTTCAAAGCTCTTGTGTGTTTGCCGTACTTTGTAAAACGTGACTTAAAAATGCTTAGGATTTAATTCCTCTTTTTCCGGGAAAGAACCTGAAACCCCTCGTTCAGTAGTTCAACTAACCAATTAACCACTGTTCGCATGCATATTAAGGCCCACATATTTGGTAGTTGGTTTTAGGAATGCAGTTAGAAAAAACTGAATCTATGGAAGCTTCGTGATTAATTGTGCGACATATTAGTGATGGAGTAGTTGAAGAAACAGGTCGATTTTGGATTCGCTGCGCCGCCGTAGACATGTTTGGTAAACAGGATAGATTGGGTTGAGTGCAGTGCCGTAGCTAGGATTTTGTTTCGGGGGGAGCTTGCTTCCAAATCGTATGAGGAATTCTTTAAACAAAAAACTATATAGGTATATTCCAATCCATTGATTTTTATTAGTTTTTAAATCGTATGTACTCAAACGAACAAACTTAAATTATTTTTTTTACACATTTTTTTTTAAAGCAGAAGAAATCTTAATTTTTTTTGACAAGAGATCAAGCACCTTATCTGGATCGATCCACATTAGCATTCAAATGAACAGATATCATATAGCAAGTGAGCTTAATCTGGCATTCCCCATAACGCTTCGGAACACTGTTTTAATCCTTTTCATAGTTGAAAATCTTCTTTCAACACTAGCCGTGGTCACTGGAAACGTGGCCAAATCCGACAGCAAAAAGTTTATACCTCTAAAGTTCACTTATTTTCACATATATCAAGCAATTTCAAAACTTCGGTAGAAGGATCACTCGACGATATTTCTTCGCACCAAAGAATGTGCTCAGCTTTTACAGCTCACAACGAAATTGCATTATCAAAGTAATATGTTAGCTTTTATATATTTCCTTCACTCGCCCAACTACAGCAAAACCTGGGAGCAGAGCTTGAATCGATGGTAGAACGTCTTCGTTGACCATGAACCTGTCCGTAAGATTTCGTATTAACGAATCTATGCAAGGAATCAGTATAGATACTCTAAAATAGGCTTCAGCAGAAGACGTTTCTGAATAGGAACGTATTGTCTGTTTCAATAAAGTTCTTGGAGCTCTTAAGTGAACTTCAATAAGGTCCTCGGCAAGTTGGAATGCGGATTGAAAAGCATCTCTGAAGAAATCGTCGGCATTTTCTCTGATGTTCTTAAAAGAATTCAGAACTGCTTATGTGCGGTCGACTGCAGAAACGAAATCTAAGGATTTGTTCTGCAGAAAAACTGATAAGGTCAGCGTTAAACTGAATAGTTTTGTAGGATACAATCAGGCTTACTAGGAAACCACTTTTTTGGACCTCTGTCAAAAGTGTTGATGCTTTCGAAAACATCGCCCACGTTGTGCTCATTATTTCTTCAAGACTTAGTGAGATGCATTTGAAGAGCTCTACAAAGGAAACAATACTTTTATGCCTTTCAATGAATCTTGTTTCATAAAGGCGTAGAAGTCGAGTTTTTCTTTTAATAACATTTTTGAAAATTAAAATTTGCATTTTAATGGTTACGGAAGAAATTAGCTATTTCACTAACTACACCAAGGCAATTGCGAATTGCAGGAGTTGACATGGCATTAGACAAATAGGCTTCAGTAGAAGAGGTTCAAGCGATGGCGTGCACAATGTACACACCTAGTTCATACCTAGCGTTTAAACGCTATTGCCTAATCCTGCACTGTACTCCACTTAAATTACCAGCCATATTTGCGGCCCCGTCATGGCCAACACAATAAACTATACGACTATACCTAACTATACCTTATTTTTATAAATTTGAATATATATTATACAGAAGGTTTTATTTTTTTTTTTATGTCTCGTTTCGGGGGGGGGGGGCTTCAGCCCCTCAAGCCCCCCCCCCTGGCTACGTGCCTGGTTGAGTGAAAGTATCTGTCGATAAAAGTCCGCCACACTTTGAATATTGTAAGAGCTCTTGTGATACCAAATGAATCTTGGAAGTTGTAACCCCCACAGAAGACTTTGAATGCCGGCTGCATTTGAACTATCGCTTAGATAACAGTAATGTAAGGCTACTTGATGGATTATTAATTTTTGGAAGAGAGAAATTATAGTCTCTTCGTCGTCATTCATAGGGCTTAGGAACCGTTTAAGAATACGACAAGTCTGTTGCATGATTGCCTATACAGTGTCCACTCTGTCGAGGGATATCAAACTATTGTATTGTAAGTAATACGCCCTCTACACTGCGGCCAGAAGATATCTATTGTGTTGGCCTCTATTATTAAACCCAGGGAACTGTTGAGGCCTTATATCAACCTCAGTACCCTTCTTTGTTCCATGTTTCCTATATCTGCAGGACTTAAAAACGCCCCATAGACCCCAGCACCGGTGGCATCATCTTCCATCTTTGAGCCGTCGGTGTACCAGATTTATGATCCTGATGGTATAACGAATTGATTGGTTCTCCAGGTACTCCTGTCAGATGTGACTATCTTAAATTTACTGGAGAAGCGGCCTTTCTGATATCTTGATCTCAGGATCATCTTGAAGCATTTGTAGTACCCGAAGGTATCCTGTGAGGTTTACTGCTTTAAGATATCAAACCCTTAAAACGTTTAAGACTCAGCTTTTGACATATCTGTTTTATAGCTAGACATGATACACCACTTGTCCACCTTCGGTTAAGTCATTTGATATAGCATCCAGCTTTATCATGGGTTTGCAAGTCGTGACCGAAATACTTAAGGTAGTTTTAGTAAGCGTGGATAATTGTTTGGCGAGCTGCTGCTGCTTTACAATTTCCTCTGATGTTTTATGTCCAAATGCCTTTGCACTCAGCAAAGATAAATGTTCCGTCATCTGCTTAGGAGATAACCGAAAGTCTAGTATAGGGTACATGAATATGAAAGACTGATTCCAAGAACTGGATTGCCGCCTGTCTAGTCATACGAGAAGATACATATTTCTTTTACTTCGGCCATAATAATGCTTTTTTAAGGCCATTATTTCCGACTGAATGCAATGAATAGGAAGGGAAAGTCACCTCCTCCACAGTTATTGATCCATCTTTTCAATTAGTACTATCATGGAAGAGAACTCCTTTCCAACCGATTTCACAAGTCAAAATCTTGGATCTAGTAAACCTTGTAGGACCTTTTGATTTGATTTTGATGGCTCAAAAATAGGTCTAGACAGTATCGTCTGTCAAATGAGTATTGCGTTGACAATCAGAGAGGCATTGCCCATTGCCGTAGCCAGGATTTTGTTCCCGGGGGGGCTTGCTTCCAAATCTTACGAGGAATTCTTTAAACAAAAAACTACATATAGTTAGGTACATTCCAATTCATTGATTTTTATTAGTTTTTTAAATCGTATGTACTTACACACTTTTTTTTAAAGCAGAAGACGTCTTAATTTTTTGCAGCGTTAAAGTGAGTAGTTTTGTAGGATAAAATCAGGCTAACTAGGAAATTACTTTTTTGGACCGCTGCCAAAAGTGTTGATGCTTTCGAAGACATAGCCCACGTTGTGCTCGTTATTTCTTCAAGACTTATTAAGATGCCTTTGAAGAGCTCTACAAAGGAAATAATACTGTCATACCTCTCAATGAATCTTGGTTCACAAAGGCGTAGAAGTCGAGTTTTTCGGCTGTCTGGTGCGTGTTTTTCAATGACATTATTGAAAGTTAAATTTGCATTTGAGTGGTTGCGGAAGAAATAAGCTATTTCACTAACTACACCAAGGCAATTGCGAATTGCAGGAGTTGACATGGCATTAGACAGGCTTGCACAGTGTACACACCTAGCGTTTAGATACTATTGCCTTATCCTCCACTGACCTGCCCTATTTGCGGCTCCGTCATAGCCTTGGCCAACACAATAAACTATAACTAACTGGATAATCTCCTTATTTTTATAAATTTGAAATTATATTGTAGAAGGTTTTAGTTTTTAGTTTTTTTATTTCGATGGGGGCTTCAGGTTTTCCCAACAATTCGCGCGCCGGAGTAAAGACCTTTTCTGGCTACGTGCCGCGCCATTGCCATATAGACAGTTAGCAAACTTTCTTCCTCGACACTTATACGGGGCTAGCGCTGTAAAATTTGGATCATTGTCTAAAACAGTTTTGGAAAAAATTGGCGGATATGAAAACGGGACGTGGCACTTCCATTGGCTAGACATTGTTGTGCTAAAATTTGGCAATGGAGAAGCATTGTCGGGTCTTTTAGTTAACAACAGAAATTACCGAAAGACAGTGAGATTGCTTCAACATTTTTTTTAATTATTGTTTCAATTATTTACATAGTACAATATAACACCAGAAATTCGTTGCATATTAATAGGCTTCACGTGTTTTTTTTTTCGCTACTTATTTTGAATATCTACTCAAGCAGTAAAATAAAACGGAAAAAACGTATATCGGATGGAATGCATAAGGTATAGTTCAACTTTATACTTCATCTGTCTGTGGAATTATTTTGCAAGATACATATCTGGATCTGGCACAATGAATACCCGACGGATTTGTGTATGATTGGTTTTTTTTACTAACCACTCTGGCTATTCCTGCAACACATACTGTCGATACAACCGAAGGACGTTTAAAGATGACGACGAAAAGAAAACCTTCGTCCAGCTGTGTAAATACGAAACCCGACTAATGGAAAAAGTATTTCCTTCTCACGAGTGCACTCTGTGGAAGTGCAACAATGTGAATTGGTACTCGTACATGCTTAGATTGAATTTCTGTTTTCACTTCTCTGTTTACACAGGTTGCTGAATATTGACTGCCAGTTTATATTACCTTTCTCGTTGTTGCCAATGTAAGTAAGAGGTTAAAAGCAAAAAGTCCGCATTTTCTGTTGATGGTTCCATTTTACGAGAATTGTTTCTTCTGTATATCCTTTTTAATTACTATAGCTTCGGCAGGGCTTTCCTTGTGTCCCCAAATCACTTTAATGGAATTTCTAAACAAGACGTATCTCATTTTCTGTAATAAGCTACAAATACCTACATTGTGTACACTACACACATTACTACCTACTACAACGCTGCAAGTTCAATAGAGGAAAATGTCCTCGTATTATACAGACGTAAATACTCGCCTTCGAATGGATTATGCGATGCCCCTTCACATGGCATTAAAGGGTGGGTGTTTTTCAAAATGATTCATTTCCGGGATTTCTGGACACGAGGCAATAAAGGTTCACATAAAGCGATTCACCAAAGATAAGTACAGAGAGAAAGCCTGATCCTTCGGAAGCAAAACTTTTGATTTATGTATATTTTATATACACATAAGAAGATGTGAGCTCTTTGTAGTTGGATGGGTTTACGTCCCGTAAAGACTTTTTAATGCGGCAGAGACAAGCAAGCCAACATAGTCAAGTAGGGATAAATGGAAAGTCAGTTTTGATGAATTGTAGTGCTGCAAATCGTATCTGAAATGATTTCCTTTTTTTGCCTCTGCAATAATCTGTCATAGTTTAAAGCTGTTCGCAGTGTGTTTTCTAAAGCAGCAGCTTATGGAGATGGTGCTGTGATGACACAAGCTATTATGATGAACATTATTCTTAGAAAGGGTTTCTCAGAAAGGATGGGTCGATGTTGGAATGGAATAAAACAAGCTGTGCGTAAGGTATTAAGGAAATTCTTTTTTTATTTGAAAGGACCATTACGTATGAACAATGGAGTTCTAATGCTTGTATCGGCTCTTCACCTTGGCAGGGTTACGAGTAGTAGCCGCATAGATCCGGCTGAATTTGGGCAATGGCATTTGGTATGGTGATTTCAAGGGCATCGGTCGGATGCGGGTTATTGGCATGGATCTGAGATATTAGTAAACACCAAAAGAAAAAGTCCAACAGGCTCAAAACGCACGACTTGTTGGGCAATTCACATCACCTCTGGGAAATATAATATATCCCTGAAATCTTTTATGCTATCGTAGAGTCTGCTGTGTGGCACGTAGCCAGGTCCTGCTGGAACCACATGCCCTCTACCTGTATTTCGTTCAATTTGGTCCAAAAGAAATCGGTTAGCATCGTTAATGGGCTCACCAAAGTCATTTAAAAAAAATAAAAATAAATAAAGACCAATGAATGGACCAAAACAAGAACCGCACTTTTTGTGGATGCATTATGCCACCTGATCATGAGTCTCATGCGAGCAAAATGCGTATCGTCGCTAAGGACGATTTTCCAATCAAAATTGTGGTTCTCTTCCAAAGGCTTCGAAACCTAGTTGGCGAACAAACGGCGTTTAGGTTTGGTCATTAACTTTGAGTTTTGGGACAGCTACATGGATACCAAGACTCGGTTTCGTATAAATTACGTGGCGTCCGATTGAGCTGTACCTTTATGAGCATGGAAATTGTTTTACAGAGAGGGGAATTTATTAAAAAAAAAAGGAGGATGAGTCACACTTGAATCAGGTTGATACTCCAAAGTCTAAAGCAACAAGAAGGCTTTAAAACTGGTAGATGGATTTTGAAAATTTGGTTTAAATACTGACCGAGTATTTTAAGAGCTGACTAACATTTTTCAGTTCACACGGACAGTTGTCCCGACACCACAGAGATTCAGTAGACAGTAGAATGACACAAATGCAATCACACACACTTTATGAAGAGCAAAAGTCAGCTGTGCTCAATCAAGGAGACCGCTAAATCAAAACTTTCGACTATATAAGTCCTTTGAAGACGTAAGCCCACATTCAATTAGACAGACACAACAGCCAAAATTCATAAGGTAATGGGACTTCTTGGCAAACTTTGCTCATATTTTCAAGTATTATTTTCGAAAGGACACATCGGCTATAATTTACAGCCAAACAGACAAACCATAAATCGGTTTTTATTGACACTTAACAGTAGGCATCTCTCAGTAGTTGCAGAATGGGATTTCAATGAACGTATATATTCAACTGCCAGTGGCAATAACAAGGATATCATCTTAGACTCATTTCGAAGACAAATAAATACGACCGCTCCTATAATCCATGGCAAATGTATCACCAAGGTCTTAAGTATTCTTTCACACAGTTGAAGTTTGGCAAATCCCCAAGCGAAGACATAACAAATTACGATGACATTTTCTACCATACTCGGACGACGGTTTCTTGTTGGACAATGTTCTATTACATTATTAAGCAGGTAAACATGGAACATTTCCATTTCCTATGAGCCTAATAAATCAATAATCAGATAATGGGCGAACGTCGACAGGAAAATAATCTTATCGGTCCACACCCGCACCTCAAGTAAACAGTACATTTTCAATTACCTATCCCAATTTGGGATTTAATTCATTCTGTCACTCACAAAATCCCACTCAACCAAGTTGATGGAATCAAGATGGATTCGACGTGCTCGTGTTCACCTCATTATTATGAAAACTTTTGAAACCCAAAATCGTTAATATTTTGTAGGCTGGGGCGGATCGTCAACCCATTATAACCTATTTCGGTGTTGCGTTGGTGGGCCATTTCCTGTAACTGGAAGGTTCGAGGAACTTTTGATCAGAGATAGCAAAACATTAAAACTTTAAACACCAAGCGCAAAATGTTACTTCCACTACGAAGGGACTACTTAATGAACGCGATGAAATAAGTCGCCCATCTTGAAAGAAGTCGAAAAGTTTTTCATTAATTTTGCAAACTTTGCAAACAACACCGGACGTCTTCGTGGTCTTCCGGGTAGAGGTAAGTGCACCCAGAAGAAACTTCTTCGCCCCAGACTTTCGAGTTTCGCCAAGGATTACCCTACGCGTTTTTTTGTTTAATTCCTTTCTTTGCTACTTACCTCGGTAATTGGAAGAGCCGGATTTGGGTGGTCCGGACTTAGTGGCCTTTTCGTAGGTGACGCTGGAGCTGGTGATACACCTGGACCAAAACCTGAAATTGAAAGAGATATTACGTGTTAAGTTATCGTCGTCGATACAATAAAAAAGGATTCGAGGAATGTCGGAACAAACATTTGGATACTACGTGTCGGATAGCCTTGATAACAGGCAGGCTTATAACGCTCATGTGTGGGATTCTACTTAATTAGCCTTATGAGTCATTAACATGACCCAAGGCGAACATTTGTCACGTCTAATAAACGTCAAGGTACCTCGCACACATTAGGTGGTGTTATGTGGATTATGCGGAGCTGTTCATAATGTGGTCTGCAGGATGATAGAGAGAGAGTGGTGGCTATGATAGACGACTTGAAAACATTTTCGCAAGCGGATGGGGACCTTACTAAGGGGCGTGTGGCTTCCAGGTTGTTTCTTGTTTTGTTCTCTTTCGTGCTACTTCAGGTTTGTGAATTCTGATGGACCTTGTCGTCTTTTCAGGATGTTTTTATGGGAAGATTGTTGTGCTTTTCAGTCTCTTTTCGCTGGCGGAATGGACAAGTTATTTGTGTATGACCTTGAGGAAGTGTTGATTTCGTGTTGTTTACAATTCACATTCGGAGAAGTAGGTATATATTTGCGTTTAGATTGAAATGCAAATTTTGTGTCATTTCCTGGCAAATGGATTGGGAAAGTTTGAATTGATGTATCTTGAGGTGATTTGCCTATCGGTAGTGGATGTTCTTTGTTAAAAAAAGGCCACCAGGGTATTCGACGAATGCGGATTTATGTGACGAACATATGTTACTAATGTTTGAAACCAGTGGAGATGGTAGATGTGGTGAAATCAACCTATAAGTATATTCTGGACCGATTTTTAAACAAAATGACAACTAAACAAATATAAGAATAGAAACGAAGAATAGGAAATAGGTTAACATTTGCTTCAGTGCATTGAGTGAAATAAGGGAGATGGTTTCAATACTTAAATTTGATAAGATAGTTTTCAAACAAGGAATATATGCACCTTCCTAGAGTTATAGTCAGTCAATCGCAGGAGAATATATTTTAATATATTAATTTCTTAAAAAAAATAATGCAAAAGACGTGTTCAGCCCGACGCAGCTCCACCTTTCCACTCTAAAAGTGTATGTTAGAATAGGCTTTCCATATTGATCTCATTAAAATTAGACAGAAATTAGCTTTGTTAACATAACAGTATGACAGTAAGAGAGAGCAATTGCAGAACCGAAATAAAGTCGCCAACAAATATTCAGACGACGCATAGAGAACCTTTACGAAAGCATTCCTCGAAGTGTGAAATATGAACACCGTAAAAGACAAGCAGCCAATGTACAATTGTACACATATCAGAGTATTGCGCAGCCGTTAGGCCAGCAGTAGAAAGATTTAAGTTGTAAGGCAATTTTAGAGCTTAAAAATATTTCCCGATGGCTTCGACTTGTGCAAAGCAGTATAATATATCACAGTCAATCCGGGGTTCTGTGGGTGTAATAGGTTTGGAATTACCAAAGTAAAAGTTATAAAGTCGCGTCTTGCAATTCTTTCTTGTGTCTTCTTGTACCACTGGTCACAGGCTGTAGGATTTGGTACAAACTTTTTATATGATTTTTAAAATGATCTTATCTTTTCATTTTAGGATCGATCTATATTAAAGGTTCTTCTCCGATGGCGTGACCACCAGTTAAATGTTCTCGAGAACCGTTCTAACGATTTTGAAAAATTTAAATATTTTCCTGGCGTTCTTAACCTTTCCAGTATTATATCAAATAACAATGTGAGCTTTCATAAGTTGAAGGAAGTTCTTAATAGCAAACAATTGTCCCAAGTTATGGTTCGAGAGTTGCAAGCCTACTGTACAATTTTAAAACAAAGAAAAGTGTAGCAGGATCTGTTAGGGAATGCTTTTGTTTTTGACTGGAATAGATTAGTGAATTATCTGTTATTAGCCAACTCAAACGTTATGAGAATGGATATTATTTGTGAAAAAATGTCCCCCTACAAGATAGCAAATTTCTTAGACCTTTTTTCCATCAACTGTTCTGAAACCACATTTTGCACGGGCGAAGCTGGGGGGAACAGCGTTTTCGAATTGAAAGTTAAGGATTAAGGAAAATTAAATTGAAAATTTGGAAAACATCAATTTCACTTTAACCGTGATATTTGGTTATTTGGTCATAATCGTTGGTACAATTTTTTGGTTAACTAAGGAAAACTAAATTTTTAAAAAAATACTTTCTAGCATACGATAGCAAAGAGATAAACTGAGTTTGCTATTAAGTTAGAAATGTTAATATTATAATCTCCACAAAGTGCTCTGAAAAATGTGGGTGGGAATAGGCGACCGGACGTGGCTTCCAAAAAATGGCATTTATGGCAGATTGTGACTAGAAATCCTATATAGGTAAAATTTAATTTTGCAGCCATGTTTGCCTAACATCTGGGAGATACCTGTAATTCTTTATAAAATGAGCTGGCCCTCACACAGCCACTAAATATTGAAAATTTCGATTCTCCCGTCTTAAGAGGTAGTACCTCAGTGATTTGTCTTTGCTCATAGTATACAGTTTTTTTTAAAACGCATTGGGCCTTACCGATAATCAATTTTAACCTTCACACTAAATATTTCCACAATCTGCAATTTTGTATGGAAAATTTCGCCATTGTGAGTTCGGTACGTTTGTCAACGTTTACGAGGGATGACGGCTAAAACATTGACATGTGAACTAAATGAAAGCCTATTAAATTAAAATCGGACCACGATCCGCATTTGGTTTGTACTAAAGTTAGATTTGCAATGTGAAAGTCGCATTTAAACATCAAGCTCAGCTGATATGGGTTTTATCCAACGAACGTCTCTAATTACTAACTATATACGAGTTAACTGCAAGCGATAACAAGCGCTTAAATTATGTACAGAAGATCGATGTTGTGATGGTTATGTAAGCACACTTTTTAATTTGCTGCAAATTTATTACTCATATATGTAGGTGAATATTTTTAACATTCGTTGCCGATCTATTTCTTATTACAACTAAAAATCTACCATTCAAAAAACGACCAAAAAAGTACCGCACATAAATCTCGTGACAGTCAATCTTGCTGGTAATTAGAAGCAACAAAACCATACTCCAGTCGCTTCTACATGTTTGCAAGCCTCCTATAAACCCTATCACATGATTTATGGTACAATCATTTTCGACCTAATTAACTGAAGTGGGAATCACTCATTCACTGTTGCGTATGCGTGCTATTTCCAGCTTTTGTATAAATATTCACCTCATTTCATTCATTACATAGAACATAAATTTTCAAATCACAATGCATCATTAAAGTACTCGAATTTGATTAAACAAACGAAATCAATGCCTCAGTAGTATTGCAACGTTCCCACAAACACCAAAAACACGCATTCCTCAGAAGCCCACTCACTCTCTCACCAGAGCATGTTAAATATTTATGGTCCACATTTCCTGGGAAATCAAATGTTCACATTAGCACAGAGCACAGACTACAGACACACAGAGACCTTCTCCTCTATACAGCATTTAGATGCAAATTTGCGAATTTATTAATTAGAATAAATTATTCGAATTGTTTGGGCACGGAATCCCGGTTTCGTAATTGTGTGATTTCAATTGATTCGCATGCTTCTGGCGGATACTATGCCAAAAGCAAGTGTGAATTTCAGATATTCCACACAAATGGCCAGAAATATGCGATACACATCTAAATCGAACGAGTTATATGATTTGGGGATGGCTATGATGACTCATCACAGATCGGCAGAAGCTGGTTCGTATCAATCAGCCGCCTTTATGACGTGTTAATTTGTTAAGCTATGTTACATTTATGTCCGGTGGCATTCTTTTTTGTATAATGCCCAAATTCGGCGCCTTTCTGTCTGAAGGCGTCGTTTATTCTAATTTTCTAATTGGGTGCGGCGGTAATATTTTCGCTCAGTCCATTAAGTTCACATTAAATGAAGTGGAATATAATTATGTGAGCGGTGAAGTTTGGCAATTTTTTGTATACCTATAGAATTGGCAGGAATTTATGGGATAGTCACCACTGTGATGTAACACATTATTAAGCATATTTAGGCGAATTATTCATAATTTATATGAATAATTAATTTCATAGAACAATCGCAATGGAAGAGCGTTTTTACGCCCCTTATGCCTGCTAATGAAAGGGCGACGTTGAGTGATGAAAGCCAACAATAAGTGCGTCGTAAAAATGAGCTGTTACTTTGAAAGCGTCGGCGTCGGCGTCGGCGTCGGTATTATGGTGGAGCAAGTGAATTCTTTTGTTGGAAGTTGAATAGCCTGTTTAATAAATAACAGCAATTAGTGACACTTGTCTAAGAAACAATGGAGATGGTGGCTTTAAATGTGAGAGCACTCGTGTCAACCGGATTGCTATTAGAATTGTCAACTTATGTTTAGTTTGTGAGCAGTTAAAGACTGCGGTAGTGTTTATGCTACAATTGGAATTTTAACATTACCAACAGCAGCTGTAAGACTTTCGTTCTGCTAGTGATTGGCATCAGTCTGTTGTTACACGCGTACATCCAGAAAGAGGGGTCAAATTGCCCCGTACGTAGAGAAGGATGAGAAACTATGACATGTGGCTGCTGAAATGAACAACATTCATGGATTTATTTTAGGAGAAATACTTAGGCTGAACTTTTGACATGAAAGAAAACTACCTACAACTGCTCTGATCAGGATTTAATTCGGAAGGAAAAACGCTTTCCTAATGGAGTATGATATGAGAGCAGTTAAGTTCGACATTAAAATCTTCCAAAGAAATTTCGAGGTTAAAATTGGAAAGAAGGACACTTTTGGTAGAAAAAACTGGGCATCGACCATAAGGCACCACGTCTGGAAATGGACTTTATTTATTGTTTTTTTTTTTTACGGTCAGGAAACAATTCAGTAGGGCACAACCAACTGGGCCATTGCACCACAAGGAAGAAAAATCCAATATTTCCAATTTTACTTCGACTTTTCGCAAAGGCTTAAAATGAACTTGAGCAACGTGGGGCTGATAGTATCCAGAAGTCACCAAATCAGCAGTAAAGGTCTGTCACGTGAGCCGAGCAAAGACAGGACAATAGCAAGACAAGTGATTGGAATTATCTTCACTTTCCTTAAGAACGCCAATAAGTTGACTAAAAGCTTTTCTTCATAGATAATACTTGAAAACCGCCAATAACTTGGAATTCTACTCGACAATTTCCACAACTTTGGGGTGATAAAGACTGCAATTACCACTTGCAGAAGATTACAAAAAATACAGAATGTCTTTATATTTCCTATTGATATACTTAAAGCAATAATTTTATTTAAGTTTTAAGAACCATTGTTAATTTATTATCAGTTTATAAGAACTAAAATTATCTACATATCCATTAACTCGCATACAAAGCTGATCTGCGGAAAAGAATGACAGCGTTCGAATAAAATAGGTAAAAAAACATAGGCTCTTTAGGGAAAAAAAAAAACAAAAAAAAAACATAAGAAGTCCGCGGGCAATGTTCGAAAGTTTCAGTAGAAGATAACCTAGCCTCGAGGCCGCAAGAACCGAGCAAAGTTCAGTTGATATGAGTTGAAAAACTGTAGTAGAATCAAAATCAGAAAGTGGGAACTAAAAACCGTTAACCGGTTAAAAAGGAAGGAAACCTTCTAACTCTGAACTGTCCCAATCGTATACAAGAACAATTTATCAACCTACTGATTGGTCCCCATCAGAACCGTTCTAGGCCCGGTAATAACAAATTAAACTAACAAATTGCAGGTACCAGGAGAAACCCAAAGTTACCCAGAGCTATACCCAACATCTCTTTATCGATTGTAATGGCAGATTTTATGAAGACGCGACACAATGTTGTATGTATGTTTTTGGCATCTCTTCAGGTTATGCAAATGCTGGGTGATAGATAAAGTTTGGAAAAGTCTTACCGGGACCTTTGATGTCAAGAGAGGGCTCATGACTTTTCTTGTAACCTCTGAAATGTTATTATTTACAAAAGTGTGCGCAACTACAAGAGTATACCAGAAGTAGAATTCTGGAAAAAGTCTATGTTAAATATTGATACCATTGAGATAGAGGTGTCAAAAATGAGTTAATATGTAAATGGTACATAAGTGATGAACACATCGATAGTCAGAGTGGACATCTATCTCTGGGTTAGGTAGGAGAATTTCCTACCTAAACATTTCTTAAAACTCTGAAAAGGACATCACATCAGAAATCATAATAATCTTATTTCAGATTTTAATATTAATAAATTGAAAGGAAATCAATGTAAAAATAATAATAAATATTCATGATCACACCTATTCTAAAAGAATATACACCAGAATATAATTTGATTTTCACCTGTCAATCGATGTGTCAAATGAGTTGAAGAACTCTAACTCTGTATAAGCATTTAATTATTCCAGTTTTTCTTTATGATTTTGACCATTGAACACTAAAGGTGAGGAACTAATCGATTTCCATTTTGAACGCAAAATGTCTCGACTTTTTACTTTTTTGCAGTCTCACCTACTTACGCTGACGGGATTTATGGGGAAGGAGATCTAAAAGCGAGGTCTATGAGTTGTACAGCGACATCGACACAGTTTAAGATGGATAGGTCATGTTAAGCGATTGAACACCTACGCTCCGGCTTAAATGGTCTTCGATTTCAACCAGAAGAAACAAAGCAGTAGATAAAAACCTCACCTTAGGACCTTATGTGGTACACAATAAGTGAGATCTTAAAACTTGAGTGTGAAGATAGTAGCCAATGGACACACTAACTGAAATGGCATAGTAGCGCCATCTACGTTACTCATTCGCGGAACAAACAGGCGACTCCACAACTTTAGGGGAAGAAAATTATGTTCAGAGATGAAGATAATTTGGATTAACATTTCTTTTTTATAGTTTAGCAAAATTGAGAGAGACGAATATAAACAATAGATCGTACAGACTCTACGCCTGTGATCCGAAAGGAAGCTCCTGTTAGGTTGCGTCGAGAATGATTCTTATCGCTGGTTGTATACCCGTGGGGTGTTTCAGACGAGAAATAAAAGAAGAGAAAAAAAATCCAGAGTTAGGTTCTCTAACTTTATTAAAGAGTTAGTTTGTCGAAAGGTCTTACCTCGTTGAGAGTTGCTACAAGAAGACCGACGTTAGGTTAGTAGCTAAGGAATAAGGGTTAATAGAGAATGGCGTTTGAAGAAAGTCAGAAAGCGACATCTTTCACAAAATTATGGGTACAGTGTACTCTAGTACAATAATTTAAATGGGTTTCTTAGTGATGGGAACACAACACTTGTAGATATTTGCTGCTGATTGCATCAGTGGATTTTATTTATGAAAAAAAAAAAACAGATTTTAGGAAATCAAACGTATGAAAATCGCTTCGAAAAAATAATCTCTTCTTGTTTGAAAACATGATTGACAAAGAGATACCGCTAGGTTCAATATACACAATCCGCGATACTAATAATCATTTTTAGTGTCCAAGCTAAGTTTTTCGAACTCACAATGGCGAAATTTTCCATACAAAATTGCATATTGTGACTTAGGAAATATTTAGTGTGAAGGTTAAAAATGATTATTGGTAAGGCCCAATGACTTTTTGAGATCAAAGTTTGCTTAGAAAATAACTTCGAGAAAGGGCCACTTCAATTTCATTCAAAATGTGCGACTTAATGATTGTGAAGTTTTTTTCTGTGGGGCAACGTAAAGTCACTGGACCATACTAATAATCACATCTAACCTCCGCACTAAATCTGTTGTTGGAGGCAATAGCTAATTTTGTATGGAAACCTTCGCCATTGTGAGTTATTTAAGTTTAACTTGAGCACTAAAAATGATTAATACGAGTAGCACCGCGCACTGGTTTTTACTTATTAACCATATACCCGCAACAATCTTCAACTTCAACAAAATTTTATCTAATTTAAAATAAAAGCTAAGATTTGATACATGTGTTTGTATAGTAGGTATATGTAAGACTATTTAAGGTTCCATCTGTCAGTTTCTAAGCACCATCACTAGAAAATGCCTGAACCACTTTGCAAGGGCAACCAAAGCTATATTAGGTCGGTTCCCTTACGATAATGCATTCGAACACATTCGCAAAATTTAGAAAAAAACACCCATCAAAAAAAAAAAAAAAATTCAAATATTAGCCCAAGAAATTTCTTTGAGCTAGTTGGTTATTGCTGACAGAAGGTTGTCAAATCGTTCAAATGCTTTTATGTAACTGACTTCTTATTTGTTTTCATTTATACTCGTATTTTGTGCTTGTGTAGCATTAAAATAGATGTAAGAAGCAAATGAATTGAAGTTTTTAGTTTCTACAATAAAAGCTACACAAATATCGGTCTTAAATATAAATTTGTGTTTTGCTATACTGTTATTTGAATATTACCGCTTAGAATAAATTCATATTTTCCAAATTTGTGGTTCAACGGGTTCCTTTTCTTTTTGGTTATAGGTACATATTTCATTTCGGTGAGCGAATTCTCTCGCAATGAGAGAAATGTGACATATTGCCAAAATTGAATCAGAAAGTAAGGGAACACTCCTAATGTGTTTAGAAAAAGTGGACAAACATAACTGAGGTGTCCACTGTCCACATCGACTTACACAGTGTATTGTATCCAATGCAATTCCGCAAAGATATCAAAGACAACATAGCTACCACTTGAACACGTTAATAAAAAAGTGTGCACAACCATTTAGCTTCAGCAATTGATATATGTCAATATTTATCACAATTCACTAGTCAACTGTTTCCGTTTGTCAATATTTATTTTTCGGTTCTCGCAAAAAAACACACATTTCACAGAACAAAACAACCACGCGAAATCAATTGAAAACGTTTCGCATTGACACTTTCACAGTGCACAGCCGATTAATTAATATTTTTATTTTTGTTGGTACATTTTGCCTTCACCTTAAGCTGGTAATTCATTTCTGTCAAGCAGTTCACTCTATTTCCGTCTTGTTTCTCGCACTCTCTCCGTCACAAGATTCAATCAAAACAAACCGACAAACCGTGTGTTTATGTACATTTATAACTCCAGTCTCATTCTGTCGTTATTATCATTTCATTCCATTTTACAAATGCGTTAACTTACCATTTTTCAGCTTACAGTTGGTGATAATATCATTCATCAATTCTTTGTTTTTCTGCAAGAGAAGAGAGAAACAAAGACGAGACACATTAGCTATGGTTGGATATACTTGGGGCACAATAAACAGACACATAGGCGAGTGGTACAATATGGTTTCATTACTTTGTTGGTAGTCGGGCCGTTGACAGCCCTCGTACTGTCACTTTCGTCATTGAGCTTTGAGAATTTTTGCAACACACACACGTCAGCATCGCCATAGGCAACTTGTAGAGACCATCGCTTGATGGTTGAGCATTTATCCATAAAGCCAAAAATAATAAACACAATAAATGTTTTCCAGATATAGAAAATTTAAATTCACAGCTGATCGCGGAATGAGAGGCGCCAGTAACAATGTATAGAGGTAGCGAACTGACAGACAAAAACAAAATTAACACAACTTCCACTAATTGACAACGTGAAGCTTAAGTATGACTAAACCATATGCGCGAACTTGACACGTTCCCTCGCATACACCTGAGCCATAATTACAAAAACACAGCATGGGTTGTACA
This sequence comes from Cheilosia vernalis, assembly GCA_949126925.1. NCBI lineage: Eukaryota > Metazoa > Arthropoda > Insecta > Diptera > Syrphidae > Cheilosia > Cheilosia vernalis. Next base: position 40,391,647 of record OX421361.1, on the reverse strand, counting down.
TGTATCAATGTTGAGCTTATCAACACGATGAAGGTGGTCGAGGGAGATATGGCATGTTCACTAGTCAACCTTATATGAAGGTGGTTCGACTGCGGGAGAGCGGCAGGCATTGGTGTTTCCCATATAAACCGATCGCTTTGGCCTGCTGCACATGGGCGGTTGTAGGGTATTAAGCGCCTGCAGTGATTTTAAGAAGGGGGTATGTGTAGTGTATGCGAATTATAAACAAGGATACACAAAATGATAGATCTAATAGTCGGCTTTATGGATTCTGCTCAGTCATATAATAGATATTTAATCAGCCCTAACTAACTAACTAACTGGGTTTCCTCGCAACTTGATGCGAGTCGTTAATAAGTTTTAACAAAGTAAAAGACGCAAACCTAATGGAATAAAGCTATAACAAATCACATACAAAACAACAATAGCGACAAAAATTGCCGAATTTTCAAGTTCCGGTTCAACTTCATTTTTTTGGGCTTTATTTAACTTTTTTCAATTGGGACCTAATTTCATAATGAAACAAAGCAACAATGTAATAAAACAAGACCGCAACGTTATTTTTGGAGCGAAGTCTAATTTTTATTTTAAAAAATAACAAATACCTAGCTGAAAAAATTGCGTGTTTAATTTAAACTGGAATTTAAAATGTAAGGCTCAAGTTGAAAACCATCGCCAAATAACAGAAAATCTGAAAATATAGAGCGAATTATTGTTCAGGTGTTTTACTATTCGCTGATTGTTTTCAACCCAAGGTTAATATTTTAAATTAATTAAAGCGAGCAATAGAATATCTGAAAAAATTTTGTTTTTATAAGTCTCATTGCACTTAGGCCTAATTTCCATTTCAAAAATGGGCATAGCTAATTTCATTAAGAAAATTTACCCAAATTTTGTTGCCTTGTTTCATTCTTCCTTTTGTTGACTTGGGTCTTATTTAGCAGAGCCATCATTATGTGAGTGAGCGAGTCATTCATTGGACTTGACGAAATCAATTTTACCTCCTCAGAATGATACATATTCACTCAGGTGACACTAAAGTCCGATGTGAACCTGGGCCTCAATCAAACTCAATGGCTAGAGCGGTCTTTAGCTCACTTCCTCCGGTAGGGCATTCAAAGTTGGTTGAGGTCTCCCCCTAACTTGTGCACACCGTCTCTAAGGCAAGGTCTTCCCTAGTTTTTTTTCCTTTGGTTTGGAGTCAAAAGACTCTCCGGGCCGGGACATTTCTGTTCATTTGGTACACAAGTCCGAACCTTCCAAGACCATGTATGTGCAGTGGATCTAGTTCTATACCGCTGTACAGTTCGTATAGTTTGTTGTTTAATCTTTTCCTGCAAAACCCGTCAACACAAACGGGACTTGAAATTTTACGAAGAATCTTTTTCTCGAAGCGAAGCGAGGATATCTTGGTCTGATTTAGATACACATGTTGAAGCTATCCTATCCAAGCTGGTGAAAGAATCCCAACACGCAAAAGCAATGAAAAATCGCACTTATTCATTAACTCTTACTTGCATATAAGGCAAACTGTGATTAACAGCGGTTGTTGAATTTTGATATTACAAATCAAAGTCATTTATCTGACAGGAATTCCACTATTTTTCGTATAACTGCATTTTTATTACTCTGCTTAAAGATCCATGTTCCACTCGATGAATCTCCCATTTTCAATAATAAGAACGTCTCTAAAGCCCGTATGACACTATTTTTTTTTTGCATTTTTCAGACTTTTAAAATGAAACTAGAGCAGAACGAAACCGAAAAATTGCTACGAAAACTCCCGATAGGAGTGAGTGTGTACACACGAACCTAATTAATGTATAGATATGTCAAAAATGTATTGAAAAGGTTTTCAATTTACATTTGCACCTTTTTTTTTGTCATTTCAACAGTATTTGAGGTTCGCTCGTGTACTTTAGGCATAGAAAAATGAAGAATTTCTTACAAAACGTTTGACTTTTGACAAGGTTTTCTTTAAATGCAGCATCTACAAAATAAGCTCGAATTTAATTTTTCGTACGCTGAATACCTATTGAACTTACCAGTTTGAATGCGCTGATATGTTCTAGGAGAACATTCAATTGCAACTCCTTCCGCCGACATCGTTGCAGATGAAAATAAATAGAATGTTACTTGTCAAACTGTTGAGCTGTCACTAAATTGGCAGTTTTCATTTTTCAGTAAGTCGAAATTCGGCGAGTAGAAAATTACGAAAAGATGAAAAGAGGGGAAATGGATTTCTCTCTCATTTTTTGCAATTTTCTCAGTACACAGTTTTTGCACAGATTCTTAGCAAATTTTAAATAATTTTGCGCCTGTACCCGAACGATCCTATGGTATTTGCCTCCCGTCGCGTCACTTTGAAGTTTGTGGTTATAAATTCGTTTGAAAATTTATAGTTGCTTTGCAAACAATTGCTACCCTTTAATAATACACATTTTTTTTTTCTAAAACGAAGCTGACATTTCAACATGATTTAATGTGATAAAAATGAGGAAAAAATGTAGTGTCATAGGGGCTTAAGCCTATGTATTGGCTATCTCTCAGCAGCGTAAATTCATTCTCTACCAGACTCCTATTCTTTTTTTTTTTTCTACACGGTGATGTATTCATCGTTGTAGGTAGTTAAAGGTGTGCATCCTTTGACATTGAATAATTGTATGCTTAATGAAAGTGATGCTTGATAGCAAAAAAGAGGGAATGTGATAAAATAATTTGTTCACGGTTTAGTAAATGACAGGATGTTGTACTTTGGTCGAGAGGGTTTAAATTAATTTCCGACAGGAAATTGCCAGGACAAAATTACGGCGAGCTACTGTGTTAAATTTACATTGTGTAGGGCGTGAGACTTTAACACTAGTTTTATTCTTTATTTTCAGGAAAAATGGGTGAAGAGTTTTAAAATTGAATAACTCTCCGACAATAGTACGGCAGAGCAACCACTGGTACAGTACGGTAACACTATCAGATCAAGGATCAATTAGGATCACGTAGTTCTAAATAGTATTGTGTGCTGATTCCGGTCCAAGGATCAATTAAGATCACGTAGGTCCAAATAATAGTAGGTACCTTTCGTCCTACTGCCAGAACACGAATGAATCCTTAGTCCAAAATACATGTTCTTTTATACATAATTATGAGTCCAAAGCCCATCATTGAGACTTTATACATTTGATACATATACATATATATTTCATCATCATGCTTAATGCTTATGGAATTCAACTTCCCACATTGACAGTTATATAAAAAGGATAATACAGTAGGTTTGACAAGAAAACTTTAAAGTATGTGTTACAAGAAAGGATTTTGATTCTTATATATTTTTAATTTTCAAGATACTGTAGTTAAATAATACAATGGTTTTAATAATAGTAGTAATAGTACAGGCTGCTACAAACGAGTTTTCTGAATTAGAGGGCTTTTACTATATTTTATAAAGAGGTAAGGTAGGTGAAAAGCTCTGGAATAACAGACTAAACACATTTAAAAAACTCCTTTTCTATTGAAAAGCTACTGGATAGAGTTACGCGATAGACCATATATGTATTTTTTTTTTTTTTTTCATTTCATGTGTTATACCTACCTAAATATTTGGCACATACATATATTATTTGGATTAATTTCAACAACAGTCCTTGAACTGTTCCAAAAATTATGTCTTTAGCTGGAAAAAATAACTATTTCTTTGTCATATAAAAAAATCTATATTGTTAAGATTAAAAAGAATTTTGTGCACAATTTTTCGTCGATACCTTCTAGAGTGAAAGGTATGAGAATGAGATGCTGGTGTGATATGCCTCTTGGCAAAAATAGTACTCTAATGTAATGGAAAACCACAGGAGATTTAAATCTAAACTAGCAATTCAATGAGAGCTGTACAAATTCGGCAGATTTATGTGAAATTGCGCATATCCTTATAGAAATGAATTGGCAATACATAAATCCGCAAATTGCAAATTAAATGAGGATGTAATTTTTCAATGCATCTGGCAACGCTGCTACAGCAAGGCAAATACAACTAATCACCGTAAAGTTGGTAGTTGGTATGGTTTGTGCAGCAAACTAGATGTCGATTTTTATGTTAATATAATGTCAAAAGCCTATAAGATCCAGTGGTTCCAAAAATTCCACTATCGCTGGTGATACCGCTGTGACAATTAGTTTCTCAAACATCAAATTTGGATTCGTATAACAAAATCGCTGGCACATTTTTCTTTCCTCATTCTCTCAAAAATAATAGATGAATAGATAATAATAATTTTATTTCTGAAGATTCAGTACCAATTCATTTCATAAATTTAAATAAATAAATAAATACATAAATAAGCACAGAATACAACAAATATATTGACATTCTGTATATTTATTACAAAGATCGAAAAAAATAATATAACAAACTTCCAATATAGTACTGTTTGAGGTCATAATTCTATTTCAAAATAATCGTCCCTTCCAAATGCGAACTTTTTTATTTAAGCTGACCATCGCTGAATAAATAGGAAAGTTAAATAAAATTATATTCGCTGCCCCTCATGCTGTTGATCCCCTCAGGCCAGCCATGGTAACAAAATGTCTAATAAGAATTAATTTCACAGCCAGATAATTTAAATGAAATTCCCAATGCCAAGGGGCACATTTGCACTTGAAGGTGTAAAAAGCTTCAATTTGAGTCTATCCGACATATAAACGACGTGGAACGTAACGAAAAGGCAATTTGAAAAGATAAACACCCCGCAGACGGTCGGCGACGCTCGTTAGAAGGTGTTAGATACCGCAATATATTTTGCTGGATCGTTACCTACTGTTTTATGCAAACCATTCTCAGCGCATGTTACTTAATCTTATCTCTTAATGGGGTGTTGCTGAGTTATCGACATGGAAAAATAAATGACCGTGAAATTGTGAGAAATACTCCCGTGTGTCGATAAAATGGTTTTCATTTCTTCAACGTAGCACAATAGCGGTTGTTTAATGTGAAAGAAATGGCTAGACCATTTTACTTGAATCGGCTTCAAAATTGATTTTTAAAATGTTTGGAATGTAGAGAGAGGCAGAACAAACAGAGTGTCGCGTTGAGCTCAATTTTGATTTTCAAACATTTGGATCTGGAATTTGTCCCTTTCTTTTTCAAAATGCGGTTCCCCATGCGACTACAATTTTTTCCTTATAATGAGAACCGCTAAATGTTTTCTACATCTTAAATAAGTGACGTGCTCCAAGTAAACTGGAAAGTTGCAAACTTTTTGCGCCGGATGTTCAACCGACGAGGCTGATGTAAATATCATCTACCTACACACAAAAAAAATATCCTTGTTACTTGAATTTTGCATTTTAGTGAGAACACCCTAGAACTTAACTATCGTGTCGTTCGCAAATCGCAAGTATGTGGGAGGTTAAACATCCGCCAATGTATGTGTTCTGCGAATTCGTGGGAACCTCCAACTTAAAATTAATTATTCGTAAGCCTGTGTAAAATGTACACGCTTCGCTTCATATTTTACACACCTATTAGAATATTTCTCTGAAAGCCCAGCGGCGAAAGTATTCGCACATTCTATAGGAAAAAGTTAAATTGTTAGGAACGTTTTTAAAGCACTTGGCTTGGGCTTTGTCAAAGGAGGTACATTTTGCCGCTATGGCTATGACAATGAAATAATGTAAATGCGATAGAGGGTTCTATCGATGAGGCAGTCACCATAATTAGAAATTAGCTCGATCTAGCAACCCGCAAGACCGAGACTGTATGGAAAACCAACTGAGGTGCTTTGGAATTTTTTATTAAAATTCACGACAGCGATTTGCAATGGATCTGCCTAAAATAAAAAGCCAAAGGTCGTTGTTGCCAAAAGTGTAAAAATGAGGGGCAACATCTGTAGCACGGTGGTCAGCTGGTTTATTATGGGAAAAGGCAGATGGAGCCACCAGCTGATCCCCACCATCGAAGTTTGAGCATGAGTTTGAGTAAGCTCGGGAAGCTGGAACTGTAACTACAACCTTACGCCAGTTATTGTCCGTCCACAGATTTGGTCACGAAAGCTCGACGTTCTGACCTAAATGGCGGGAGAGAAGAAGATACGTAGCACGCAATGTTTCGCACTGTATCCGCTTTGCAGGGGAACAACCGAACTTATCAAGCCTGCAGCAGATATGCTCGCTCAATGCTCCTTCATAGCTAGCGCATAGTATAAGAGCTGTAAAAGCCAGAAAGAAAGACTAAGAACAACCGAAGTGATGCGCAAAATGATTACCATGCGTTTCTAGTATGCGCCTCGCGTGACAATGTTACCAGTCCCGGGGGAGAGTGGTGAAGGAGTACGGGGAATAAGTCTAGAGCCTGGAACCAAGAAACTTATCAACTAGTACGGACTACTTATATACTGCGTGATTACACACACCTTTAGGCGAATCCATAAAAAAAAACCTTTTAGCCACGTTCCCCTAGATAAAGTCTTAAATCCTTTCTTTTCCCTTCACAGGAGTTTGTGCCTCATTCACAAGTGACAAATGACGTCTTACTTTAAAAGAGGTAGCCCCATCTGCCACTATCCTGAACGTGCGTCAAACCAGATCTCCTTTGACGTAAAAGGAGAAAATTGCCAGCATACTTATGCCATTCCTGAAAATGATCTCCTGTCGAAATCAATTACTTCCAACACACCGGGATACCAGACACGAAGCAAGCGCAGGATAAATATAGCATTCCCATCATGACATTATCCAATAACAGACTGAATTGCCTTGTATCAGCTCTCAAAACAAATTTCCGGTACAACTCAATTAAGTCGGCGAAATTAAAAAAAAAAAAAAAAAACCGTCTCCATGGTTGGTCGTGTGCAGCACGCTATACTCGTAGTGACCCCAACAATCTGTGTGTGCGGTGTCCACTTGGAATTGTTAAAAATAGAATTTGAACGCACATCGTAGCCCATCTGTGCTAGGAGTAGCTTTTGTTGGCGAGAAATTGTTGAAATACCTAAACAGGGATGCCAATGCCGACCGAAAGCCAAACCAACCACGGTGTCATCGAAAACATTGTTGAATGCAAAGAGGATTGAATAAATTGCTGTAAGCGACACGGGACACGAAGGCGGCGGAAGAGAGCCCCATCGAGCACGATTTCAATTTCCATTTTCAAGGTGAATTATATTGGCGCAGGGTATAAACGGGACGAAACAAAGTGAGTACCTATCGAAACCGAGAAGCCAACCGCACATCAATAGTCCAATTGGGGGTAGATTTGGTAACGAACATTCCTATCGGGAGCAAATCACATATCCTTTGTTGGAAATAGGATGAATAGTGGTTCCGGTTTGTTACGTTGGGTAAATACTTATAGCTTGAAGGTGACTGATTTATATGTTAATTTTTAAGGCTATTGACTTGATTTAACTTCGAATCGAATGTTTGAATATTGAAGTTAACAGGTGTTGATTGCGAGTGGAAGCTTGAACCGGATTGCTGGCATCCGGTTTGTATTGCCCCTCTGGAAACCCTGCCAGTGAATTAAATTCAACAGTGCATTTACAAATTTTTTTTTATTTGAAAGGCCCAAGTTGATCATTATGTATGAAATATATCATCGTTCAAACCTACCTCCATTTCGTTCAATTTCGGCCAATAGAAAACGGTTAGCATCAGTCTGCATCGATCGCCGGTGGTGGAGATAGCGTCCTTTTCAAAAAATTACGAACCAATGAAGCCAGTGCCAAAAAATCCGCACCAAACAGTAACTTTTTGTGGATGCATTGAACCTCGTTTAGGTTGCCAATTTGCTTGTCAACATAAATACTCATTCAACCAAAAATGCGCCTCGTCGCTAAACATGATTTTTTGGCCAAAATTGTGGTCCTCTTCCAAAGACTCCTAGTTAGTGAACAATCGGCGTTGTCTGTGGTCATAAAGTTGGAGCTCCTGGGCCAATTAGCAAAATTCCCCAAGTTAAAATCAACAAAAGGTCAACTTCTTGTGCATGGCGAATAATTGACTGCCTCGGGTTCTCCTATAAACAAAGGAAGTGTTTCCTTTGACGTCCGAGTGTTGGGTGATTGTTTATCGAACCGGTGGTCTCGAATTCGGTCACCGAAACGTGACCGCGTCTGCCAAAAAATGGGCGAAATTCTGGCAACGTTTGCACTGACAACCATTTAGATAATAAAGTCTCGTCGCTTGGACGTGTTCATCAATCGTGTAACTTGAACTTGTGATTTGGCATCAGTAACTGAACTGAATAATAAACAGGAAAACACCCAGTGATGCCAAATTACCACTTAGGCTTTTGAGCTCCAAATGTTGTACAATTTTATACAATTTCCAGATTTTTGATACCAACCAATTTCCCAAATCTAACAAATTAGAAGAACATTTTCTATTGAACAAAAACGTTCTCTATTAATTCCAATTCCATTATTATGTACTATGTGAGTCGAACAGAGCCCATGCATACAACTTGCGTTTTACTAGCGTTTCCACCGACGCCGACGCTTCTAAAGTAAGGAAATTATTTTTAATTATGCACAAGTGATTAAATTGACATTTATGTTACTCGATTGAACTGGATGCCACCAATACCAATACTCCATACATGTAACGGTATCAAATTTTTTTGTCTTTGTATATTACATAAATAGTGTGTTTAATATTCCGTTATTTTATATTTTGAAAAAAAAAAACTTTATTTTTATTTGATAAGAAATATGATTTTCAGATTTTTCATCTGGGAATACTGCAAGAGCTACCAAAACAAAATGGACGCAACAACCTACCAACTTCGACCCGTCAAAATTGAAACACACTTTAGATACTGGGATTTATCGAAATTAAATAATAATAAATGGAATTCGCCCCCATTTCGCTTATGTTTAGTTGCAACGCACTGTTGATAAAAGTCGTACTATTGTACCTACAGATTTCGGAACTATTTGACTTTTTATTATTTTTAATTTTCGGAATAAATCAAACACAATCACCTCTATTCTGAGATCCGAATCGAATAGAAAACTATTCGATTTCCTCAAACTGGCATTCCTACTTTCGATTTTGATAGAGATTCATTTTTTGTTCATTTCTCCCGGCATTCTCAGTTTCGATTGATTTGAGTTAAATATCAAATTTTATTCGATCGGAAATTTCTGATCGAAAGCTGTATTTAAAAATGTTAGTGGAATTGCTTTTTAATAAATTGAAAGAAATGTTGCTCACTTTTATCACAAGATGTAGGTATAGAAAGCGCATATTATGAACTAGGAAACAACATTTGTTCGTTTTATGGAAAAATAATAATTTATTTGTATTAACCGGCAGATTAAAAGGATCCGATTTGTCTCGGAGTATTTTTGGATTCAATTTGACCGATTCTTCCTCCAAAAATACATATGAAGTTATTTTTATTTAATAAAAGCAAACCAAAAAATTTACAATCTGACAGCTAAAACCTTAAACAGCTGATTTCGAAAATCAATTTCATCTGTAAAATCATTCGATAATGAATTCCTTTCCCTCGAATCTTAGAATGTGACGAGTTCATTCGAGTGAAAGTTTTAAATTCGAGGAATACTCGATTCGATCGAATCTCAGAATTAGCGTGAATGTTATTTCACTTGCGGCGATATTATTCAGTCAACAAATTAAACCCAAGTCGATAATATTAGGTCATTCAAACCGTTGATGTTCAGTTTTTTTTTAAACTTGTCCGACTTAATCTGATAGAAATTCAACAGCACTCCGGAGACCAGTTTAGGTATATTAAGGCCCATTTTATTCACTCAAAGTTGAACACAACTTCGGGATTTTTATATGGAAAACTTTCCAAGTTGTGTTCAACTTCGAGTGAATAAAATGGGCCTAACTCGGGTTAAAACTTAGTTGCAAAATATTGATATTTTTTTCGTTCAGGAAATAAGTAAAAGTGCAATAGAATATAAAAAGTAGCAAAAAGCTAAAAAATGGATCTCATTTCCATTTGAGAAGTGGATGAACACTGGATGGCTTCGTCGTCAGAAGTAGATGGTTAGTCTAGTCAACGTCGTCTGTTGACTAAATTTATCGACTGCACAAGCGGGCTAGGGCTTACGTCAATGATTACGATGTTGTGGAATTTCGGAAATATAAAGATTTTTCAAACTTAGGCAACGTTGCTTTAGGGCTGCGTAAGTTTTTGCATAAAACGTCATTTGGTCGTGGTCGAATTGTAAACAAAACCATAAAAGTGAAACAAATTTTTTGTATGCTCATTCATTCATTTCGTTTGCATTTATGCAATTATAATATATAAATTATACCTATTAAATAACTAAAAAAATATCAAATAATTGTGCGTTTGTGATAATTATTTCTTCTACTTCAGTTTTGTTGCTTGTGGGGGATGTTTGGATATATGTGTATGTCTCTAAATGGCCTGGCATTAGATTTGGCGGTGGTTGGTAGAATATATAGGAAGACACATAAAATTATATATGATTGCATTTTGATATTTCAGCAGTCCCTCCGAAGAGATTTCGGAACTGTGCCAGATAATCTGACATTTTATGGTGATTTTATTTACAAAGCTAATGACAACTGATGTCGGTTTCAGAGCAAAAAGGAATATATTTCAGTGTTTTTTGTAATAGTTTATCGAAATTCTTACTTTTTTAGTCATAAACCTGGTTTACTTAATAGTAAAGCTACCGCGTCGTAAGAGAGTCTTTAATAATACATTAAAACTGAAACTCAGCACACAGCAAACCAAATCAATTTCCAAGTGACAAACAATAAAAAATATAAGTAATTTTATGTGAAATTTGACAATGTATAGTTTTAAATCGGGCTAAAATTGGTAAAGCGTAAATGCATCTTTATACAGCGTGTTTAATGCATGTTTTTGAGTGAATATATATTAGATGTGGATTTAAATCATCGGGTGTAAAAAATCGGATGTACAATTACCTTAAACCTAATTTACAATTTAAGTGAATATTATGGTCATAAGATTCAATAAAATATGATTTTTTTTTTAGCTTGAATGTTTGTATGTATAGTTGTTTTTATGTTGCCACTTTATTGAAACACTGTCAACTTAAACTATAAAAAATATAAAATATTTTTTGTAAATAGATAAATCCTCCTGCACTTCACCTCATGGGCTGAGACTAGATGGTTGAACCTGACGAACTACGTCATTTCAAGGAAGATCTGGCCAAACTACGATGATGCCAGAACAAACAACCTTTTAGCCAGAACGCGTATAGATGTCATCTCCTTGTCATATGGAAATAGTTAGTAGAGAAAAGACACGTGTCTCCACATGCGTTTCTTATAAGCGAGTTGGTCTTATACGAGTGTTTCTTACATCCGTGGTGGACTGTATACCTATTTTCGTAAGGGCAAACTAAAGTTCGTCTTTAAAGAATATCGCGCAAAAATGTTTAGTGATGTTTTACTCTCGAGAATATAATATTAAGCAGTATATATTTCTCTTCGATGGGAGGGTATACACAAGAACACATCCGATCAAAACTCTTGGTCATAAAACGCGCAAAGTTTGTCCTTTGAGTTTCTGTTGGATTCCTTATGACCTAAATGATCCATCTGGCTGTATTCTCATAACATATATCATCTACCATATTATTATGCAATGTACAACTTTATCATATTTTGTTTCTACGAGGTTCAATTAATGGGTATTATGACTCGACAATAATGAGCTATATTGATGGATTATGAAAGATAGTCTGGTATTAATTGGCGCTCTTGTTCTCTTCATTAAGTTTGGTCGAATTGAGAATAAGTGTTTCCCGGTTGGAAATTAATTGCCAAATTTTGTTCGGCTCATTGGTTGCTTTGAATTTGTTACTCGACATGTGGGACGTGGGTGGGTGTCTTTCAATTGGGTGAAAGTGCATTATCTTCTTTTTGGAATATTTGCGGGGTTTCTTTTAATATGAAGTTTTACGGTGAAGTGGAAATGAACAGATTCATGCAATAAAAACGAAACAAGTCCACCATTGACGATTATTGTCAAGACAATCATGTTCGTAAATGGTAACAGTTAATTATCAAAGGATTGATAAAAATAAATGAGATGTAAATAGCAGATTCTTTTGGGATAACAAAAAATTGGGACAGTTGGTTTTTCAGCCATTGACAGAATCGGGGATCATTACCTGAATTCTACTGTTCAGTTTTAGTACAAGAAGAAGTTTGATGACAACGCATTCGATGTACCTTCCCGGAAGAATGTATTAAGCGACATTTTTTAAATATACTGGAAACAAATAAAATTGCCAGTGGAGGTAATTATTTGGGTATTTTTTAGTATTTTTATTAATAAACATGTTCCGATTGAGAATTGGGCGGAAAATTAAGTATTAAACTTATAGTTCCTTAGACGAGTTGGAAAACACAGACGAGTAACATTCGAAGAGAAATTCTCGTATGCGGATTTCGAGAATTGGAAATTTCAGTTTTTCGCATTACATCGAAGATTTTGACAGCTGGCCATTTTCTGTCAATCGCTACTTCATCGTTTTAAGAAAGCACTTGTGTAGTAAAGTAAGTTGACGAAGATTGTCCAATTCAATGGACATCAGACTTAGCATGTCTAATCGTTCTTGACGCAAAACACTTCTTTGCTCGTTTTTGATGCGTTTTTAATTTTGAAAAAGAGCGCTCTGTCGAACAATTCGTGATCATGAGAGTTAAAAAAAACTAATTTAAGATAATGTTGAATCAAACTTTCGTAGAGGTCAGAGTGGGTGAAATGAAGTTTCATTGGGAATTTTGATTTTATAAAAGCGTGAAACTGTATAAGTTCAGGGTAGAATTCTCTTAACCAAATCGGAAATCTTTTTGGAATAATCATTTTCTGTCAAATCAAAATCAGCCAAAAACGAAAAACTCTCCGAAACTTTTAAAAGTAAAATTCTTTTTCTGCGGAAAGAAAATTACACTAAATTAACATTCAATAGAAAAATTGCATTTGGTTAACATTATGATTATTTTTTGGTACCTACTAGAAATTTTTGCTAAAGGCAAATCTCCTTTTTATGAAGACTTAGTGCAATATTCGTGGGGAAATGTAGGTTGAATGTTTTTTTTTTTGTCAGGTTATTGATATTTCCATAATTTTATGCTTTTTTCTTTTACGCATGGAAAGTTTTTCGGAAATTGAACTTCTCACAAAAAGGTAGAGCTCCCACGATGTAGGAACACTACTGAGTTTGAGTAGGTTATTACACTTCCCGCCATTTAGAATTTTTTTTTTGCTGTTTCACACGTATTCACAGACAGTACAATTGAGGGAGGGGCTAATATTGAAAAAAGTATGCGGGTGAAATCGGGGAGACGTAGGAAAGCTCTCAGTCTATTTAATAGCTAGTTTATGGTTTGCAAGCGCTGCTTCGGTTTTTTAGTTCTTGATTTGAAATTCAAATATTAGCTTAAAATAACAATCGCAAGAATAAATCAATTAAGATTTTAAAATATTTTTGTTTCAAAATACATTTGTATAATCAATTACATACGATTAATGAATTGTCTTTAAAAAATTGTTGTTGACAAAATTCCAAAAAAATATAAAAAAATTAATTAAAATTGAAAATAAATAACAAAAAAAAATTATGACAAATTTTCTTGGGGGCCCTTGCTCGGCAGGGCATACCCATACCCAACCAGCCCATTTCATCAATTAATTAAAACCAAATCAATTGCTTCATTATCAATTTTCGAAGCTAAAAGCCGTTTCTAGTAGACCGATTAAATGTGAGGTTGTTACAGATGATGGGCACCCCATCGCTATGAGCAGTGTAAATCCATTCCCTTCTAATGGGATTAAGCCTTTTGACCTCGTCCTTAGTCCGACGGATCTCCTCATCTTATTACCAATTGGGGAATGATTTTCATGTGAATAGCAAAAACGGATATGGCTGACCTTTTGTAAATATATATTAGTTGGATGAATAAAATGACATAAAATAATACCTGATGGACAAAGACAGTTCCACATTTTTATCGGTAGGGTTGGCATTGAACGGCAGTAAAACCAGTTGCGGTCGCCATGGGGGACATATTACTCAAATTAATTTGTAGAAACATACCTAGGGCTGGCCCAGGGACACATTATTGAATGTGGGGATGCAAAAGTGTAATGGAATTATTATGGAACCATTGTCCCACAGATATGTAGGTATATTGTATACCCTCGCCATTATTGCCCGGGGGAAAGCAACTGAAAGCCATTTTTTTTTTTTGTTTTAATTAGCAGGAGTGGGCAAAAATTCAACGTAATTGCTCCCATTCCCATTTGGCCAGCCGTCTGTCGTGTTACAATGAATTCATTAAAGTAATTAACACAAACACAACACATCGCTGGCAGGTCACAGATTTACTGTCGTTAGCTGGTGATGTGTTTTGATGTCAGGACAGGAGACATACCTACATAAAAGAAAAGAAAAAAAACATTCAACTCATCCATGAAATCGCCTCTCTAATCATCTTGAGTACGTACCTACACAGATGTGCGGAGACCGAGTCATGCGAAAATCAAATAAACATTCTCAGAGATACGGATACATATACCTACTATACATACCTCCCAAATTAGGCGAAAATCTTGTTGTTCCACTCGCAGCAATTCACATGTTGTCTTCGTAACGACGGTACTGTCTCGCGGCAAATCATGCAAAATTGATTCACCGAACGTGGCTCCAACGCCGAGATTACACAATGTAACCGGTGCCTAAAATGAAGAGAAAACAAAGATGAACAAGAAGAGTTTATTATTTATTTGTTCGTAAAATTCGGTGAGACTGAAAGATAATGCTGATGCGGGCGTGTAGTGATTTCCAACCCTGCATCGTTATAATGATATAACTTGCGATATTATTCATCACACCGAGTTGGAAAATTCACAATTACAGGCAGGGATATTTGAGGAGCTACACTCTTGTTAATGAGCGAATGGTGTAATTATTACATTTTCTACAATTTATTACATGCCTGATGTTTGTGTTCCTTGTGGTGGTGGTATCGTTGTGGTACATTGATCAATGTGGTTTTGACGGAAAAGCGGTAGGAAAAACGACCCATGAAGGATCCATAAGAAGGCAAATTTAAGTTAAAGTGGATTCATTGCTCGATATTTGTTTGGTACAATTTATAGTAGCATCCCCCACTAGTATTTTTACATCGATCTAGTACTCGTTTGGAAATACTGTTGGTACATCCCCATCCTTCGCTTATCGAGGGCAGCATCTGAGCAAAAATGTGGGATCTTGTAAAATCAAAAAGATGAAAAGCACCACCAAAACCAGGAGACCCGAATTCACCTTTCCTCGCTTAAACAGCCAACCAGCCTACCTATTGTCCAGTATTAGGTAGGAAAGGTTAATGTCAAAAACGGGTGCGAAAGGGTATGGTATCGGCTTTTGAATATTGATCCCAAGCTCAACTGACATAGCAGGCCTTAGATTGAAAAAAGAAGAAGAAGGGTAAGGATAGCAAGCATATTATATACCTATGGCCAAAAGTGACTGAAATCAAAATTGGTCTTATGTGTTCTTAAAAGAGTCAATACCTCAACTGAACTAAATGCGGTTCAAAGAATAGCAAGCCTCGACAGCTCAGGCGCTCTAATGCCACTTCTCATGAACGACTTTACAGAACCCACATTTGCATATTTTAACTTCTTCGAATTTCTTGAGAAAGACTCCAAAAGGAAGCGTGTATAACCCTTTGGGTTGCACCAGACAAGATCTGTAGACTCTCTTCTTTAACAAACTACAATAGCCAAACTATAACAACCTTACTTTTTCTCCTGACGAATATATTGCAACCTACAGCACGCTGCATATAAATCCAAATTCCACATTCTTATGGCGTACCTTCGCCTTCGTATTATGGTATACTTCGAATCAGTGGTTCAGGTATAAGTACTTATACTGTACCTATGCAGATATAGTTACAACTCTAAAGGCTTCTCATAAAGGTGTGTGTTTTATAAGCCGTATTTTTCTATCAGCTTGATCTGCTCACGAAAATAAAACAAAATGGATCATTGGAAAATTTTATTTTAAGTTGTGACAACAGTTGTTCTCAAAACATGACAGATAAGACGTCACATGTTGACATTTGTAAACATAAAGTACAATAGAAGCTAATATGCTTTTCACACCAAGCCCAAAACAGCGTTTTCATCGAAAACTCGTCGATGCATTCACACCAACCACCAACTAGTTTTCGTTTGACATTTCAATCAGCTGTGAGACACTAGTCGTTAAACTTTTGTAGATGTGAGTTGTGACTTTTGTTCGGTGATCCATTTTGCTGAACATTGCAAAAGGTGTGTTTGTTCCTACAACCCAACGATTGGAAGTCGTTTTCGTGGAAAACTGAAATATGTATGGGAAAACTTCTGTTTTCGTTGAAGTTTTCGTGTGTTTTAGCGAAAACCCGGTTTTGGGCTTGGTGTAGTGTACCTAAAGCATATTATAAAGGCGGATGTATTTTATTAAATGAATTACTTATTATAAAATCAATTTCTTTATGTTAAGGTTTTATTTTCAAGGCGGTGGTAAATGAAAGGAAATAACGCATTCGAATTTGCATCGCATACTTTTTCTTCCGTGTGAGCTGAATCCTTCCGTAAGCCCTCAGATCAAGAGCAATTTGTTCTTGCCCTTGTTCAGATTTTTAGGCTTACGAAAAAATATTATTTTGTAAACAAAACAGTTAAATTATTCAAAAAAAAAACTCACGACTCATCTCCGGCTTTATACATTGCTCATCGTTCTTTATTTTTGTTTACGAAATTATACTATTTTGCGAAACGTCGTCGAAAAAACTTGTGAAATAAAAAGCCGAATAACAATGGCCAGAGTAGTGCCTTGTTCAAATATTCTTAGAAAGTTCACAATTCCCATTACTTTAACTGCTCAAGTTTTAAGCAATACGTTTTATAAATAGAATCTTTCAATTCTGCAATGGTTTTGTCCTCTTTTTCCACTTTTTTACAAACTTTTCAGTAAATGTTTAACATAATTATGTAGCCACATAAAATCTTTTTTTGTTTTCCTACATGTTTTTTTAGCTCTCGGGTTTTCTTCTTCTTATTTGACACTGATGTTGTCGCGAACTACTCAGTTTGACATTTCACTTGCATCTGAATTAAATTTGCATAATTTTCTTTTCAATATTCATATTTTCGAACCTTATTCAAAGTTTTATGTTCAAATATACAATGCAACACATGAACCAAGTTTCACTGTTAGTACTTTCGCAGTGCGTTTTTAAGGTTCCGTACCCAAAGGGAAAAAACGGAACCAGTCGTTTGTCAAAAAGTACACTCACCTAAATAACTTTTTTTTTACATCCCCTTGCCAATGATTTATAATAAATTTTTAGCTAACCTACCTACTAACGACTGCACACGCATAATGAATTTATTTAGTTGAGCATAAGTCAAAAGTCACATAATGAATTCTTAATCTAGTACACAAAACTCTAATTGCTCCACATCCCAGACCAAAAATCAACGCAAGTCCAACCTCACTTCGCCATTAACCCGCATTTTCAGTGCGTTACTGCTTTGCTTATCCAGCCAGCGTGTGAGTCTATGCACACTATTTACGGCAAACATAATTAACTCGTGAATTTTTAATTAATTATCTCCTCGTGTACATGGCATCAGAACTGTTGCTATTTGCTCTCGGTAGTCAGTATGAGTAGTCAGTGTAGGCATGGGCAGGTAAATATTTGGGAAAAACTGAATTTTCAAAAAACAATCACATTAAAACCCGTGTTGACCTCAAACGGATTTCGTATATAGCTAGATACATTCTCAAACGAAAGGCGGGGCATATTTGTCAAAAGTTCCCGCAGCACAATATGACAACAATGATTTGCAGAATGTTATCTCACGGAAGTGTGGAACTGCAATTGGCCAATTCACAGAGGTAATTTATTACTGCACCGCAACCGACAGCAATTCATCATCGCATAACACACAAAGAGAGCCCGCCTGTCACTTTAATGTGCGATGTCGTTCGAACTCGTAAATTATTCAACTTCCCAGAAGTATGGTCTTTCAAAACAAAAATCCAGTTTCTCGACTCTGACCTCTAATCTAATGACGTAAGTGCCGCATGAAATTGAAATTTCCGTACCAGCGATACTGGAACTGACACAGTTGGACTTCCGAAAGCGGTAGGATTACATAGATGGGTAGACGCGGTGCCGTGCAGTATGGCCATAAACTAACTATTAAATAGACCGTCAGCTCCGCCCACTTAAGAGAATTTGCCTACAAGCTGTTTTCCGTGTTACTATGTGCGAAAGTATGTGTGCCATGTTAAAGTCCATAAGACGCACGCATACGCTGGCACATAGCAACCTGACAGATGACTGACACTTCATTCTGTGGTGACATTGGGAAAAATTCAAATAATTCAAATAATTGGCAGTTATCGGGACGTGTTAACAAAACGGAGGGTCTGATGTGGTGAATTTAGTACCTACATACATTTCATTAAAACGAATATATCAGGCCTTTTTTTTTTAGCTTCGCGCAGCAAAGCAAAGTAAATTAGGATTTTCTTTTTCAGCACACAATTACAACAACTGCGTTATACTTGACACTTCGAGACTCGTAACAGTTCTTGTAATTGCGTGCTGAAAATCCTACTTTACGTTGCTTTGTTGAGATCGAAGCTAAAAAAAACACGGATATTATTACGATTTTCTTATTTTACCTAGATAAATTACGGGATGTTTACATTGTGGTTGCAAACAATGGAAATATTTACCATTTGCAAAAATGTAATAAAATCAGTACCTATCTTCAAATAATTATTTGGAATTTTATTAAATATTTTATATATATTTTACTATATACCTATTGTAGTTTCGATTTTGACTTACAGTTTAAAGAAAATTAATTCATAAATAATTGATTTTCATCTACATATTGGTTGGTCATCAGAATTTAAAAAAAAATTGTTTGATGTCCTATTATTTTGTTGAGGGCTGTTAACGTTGCAACCTTATTATTTTGATTGTTTTCATTAATTACGTTAATTTGAAATTCGTTTGTTTATTAAATTGTTGCAAACTTTGTTAAAAATATAATTTTTTTTTCCCCCTTTTTGTTTTCGGTTATTACACGGTTACTTCATGAAAATATTATAACTCATAAATTATACCCAATCGGAAATGTTTATATCTCTCCTTAGAACCCCAACACATTTTAAGTCTTAATATTCCTTAGTTCTTCGCTTTAAATCCGTTGCCTTTTTTCTGTCGGCATTCGCGGGCAAAATAACATTTCGCCAAAAACAACAAACGAAAACAAACACAATAATAATTGTAAAAACAAAAATGGTTTATTTTATTTCCGCGAATGAATATTTCTACCATTCTGCAAAACACGTTTTCGTGGTGAAATAAAACAAACAATCTTAACTGTGGGAACGCATCCATCAGCTGATCAAATACACTAAACTCAGTCAGTGTTCTTAGCGTTCTCTCTTTATTTTTCCCACGAAGCGAGGGCATTTTTCCCTTTTCGCCGTACTCAAATACCCTCGATTTGCTTATGAAAAAATATTTCTTCTAAAAGTAAAGATGGTATTATTCGGAAAGAAATTCACATTAAATTAACCTTGAGTATAAAAATCGCAGTTTGTTAACATTATAATGATTATTTCTTGGTACTAGAAATCTTTTGCTAAAAGACGAATCTCTTTTTATAAGCATTAAGTGTGTTCCATTGTAGTTCGAATGTTTTTTCGTCAGATTCATGATATTTAAACCATTTTGATGCTTTATTTTTGTTTTGTACGAATCGTTTTTTCGGGCAACAAAATGTCCACAAAAGGTAGAAATTCCACGATGTAGGATGACTGCTGAGTGTCAGTATTTCATTATACCCCCTCCATTCGCTTTTTTTTTTGTTTTGTTGCCTCACACGTATTCACCGATACGAAATTTAAGAGAGAATTTTTCTTTCAAAATTTGCGGGGGGAATCGGGTAGGTGCGCGGGAGCTGACGGTCTATATAATACTTAGTTTATGAGTATGGCCAAGCAACTGCAAGTTCGTAAGCTATGCATAAATATTTGCGGTGTAGGTGGTCAATTTTTGAAACTTTCAACATAAAGGGGCAATCGCGTATCATCTATCATGTGGTCGAGTGTGAACGTGACCATTTGCCGAGTGAGATTCTACATGAAAGTCATTGCGCGATGCGACCGTCATGCTGAGTCAACGTTATTATGGATATGCATTGCGAATTTTATTTCTTTGACCATGAGCATTGCACTCAGTGGCGACAAGGGTGGTTTGTGATCAGATGGCAAAATAGCGCACTTTAAAACAAAAAAAAAATATTGCGTATAAGTTTACATATCGAGTCATCGATCATGAGGGTGTAAATTGAGATTCCAAATTTAAATTAAAGTCAAATTGAAATTACTACTGATAATGTTTTATTTCTCGTTCATAAGGTAGGTAATGTAATTTATACAGTGAAGAGTGTAAGAGGCACCGCCATCCTAGAAGTGAGTTACAACAAAAGTGGAAAATTCTGTACTAAGTGCTAAGAAGAAGCTTTCTTTTTGAGTTTATGTAGATTGGGTATTAATACCAATAAGTAGTATCGCTTGTGGTCGAAAATCGACTCTACGTTTTATAAGAGTGTGTTATACTAAATAACATACCACGATTTTTTATATTTGCTTGGTTTTTTTAAAAGAAAAAACGATATCTAGTTACAGCAATAATACCTACGCCTCTTTGAATAAAAGTTTTACTTATGAATAATATTTTAATACGTTTAAGTCGAAAAATATTCGTTTCCATAGTAGCGTCATTGAAACGAAAGTGGTTTGCAGACATGCCTGCATAAAAATTATACAGTTGCTTACTTTTAGGGGTGCGAAAAATATATTCCTTCGGAAAAAGGTTAAAATTTAAGATGATTTATATTTGAATATAATACATAATTATGTGTAATAATGACGGTGACAAATAAGATGTCACCAAAATGGTTCCATTTCACTTATAATGATAAGCATTTTGTATGGGGAATTCTAAACTTAATTTTACCATCCTTAATTGTGACATATATACCTACCAACGAATTTCTTATTACCTTTGGAATCATATATTTTCATTCTATTTAATTCAAAAGTAATATAAGAGAAAAAAAATTATCATCTAAATATAAAAATAAAAAACAAAGCGTTGAATAAGGACAGTATGTGAACCTGCTTCTCTTGTCGTGACTGTTAGAAAAAATAAAAAGAGCTCTGATGCTGTCCAAAACTTGTATAATTCGCCCAAAAGGAGTTGAAACTTCCTTCAATGTGCATTAGTAATTTATTAAAGGGGATATTTTCTCTTACACTCATTTTCGATCACTTTACCATTTTATACCATTTAAAAAAAAACGTCAAATCTACCTGTTGTTGACTTGAGAACAAATACCTACTATCCCGTTTGAAGTTTATTTGAAAGGGATTCTACAAACGATTTCTTCCAACCCACTATTAAGGTTTTTTAAACAACTGAGAAGTTCCAACTTAACCAAATTTAATTTCTCTCAGCTATGGAAGAATGTTTATTATTTGCACACGTCAGCGCCTATGACGTGCTGAAATCAGTCTTTCGGAAAAAGAGATATCTGAAGTGCACACATTTTATTGCTTGATCTGTTGTTGTAAGACTCTTTATTTTGTGTCGCAAAGAGAGCAAAATATCTCAGAGCTTGCGCGTCAAAATTTCAATAAAATTTGGATGGACAATACTATACCTATGTAATATGACTAAGTCAGATCATACAGAGCTACGGGAACCAACAAATAATATTTCGCCACACTCATCGTCGTTCAAATAAAATATTATCGTACGTGGCGGCATTAGCTACATCTTAGTTTTAAAATCATTTAAACCGATTTTAAGAAGTCGAATAATTTTCTTATTTTTTAATTTTCTCAAATAAAAGTAAAAAGAGAAATATATTGTTGTCGTAAGAAAATTCGAACTCGAGATGTCAATTTCGAAATTTAAACGATGGAGAAATTGAAAAAAGTGTGTCCCGAAATTCTATCTGTCTGTCCGGCTGTTCGCCTGTCCGTATCCTATTGAAGCCAACGGCCTAAACCGCTGCCCGGATTTGGACTTTGGAATTGGAGTTTGTGGGCCTAAAAGTTTATTTTTTTTTCAAGCCCCTGTTAAGGGTCCTTCCCAAATAAATATTTATACCAGTTTGATAAGTTTTACAGCGGCTCAAACAATTTCAACGAAACTTATTGATATTTGAATTTAGGTAGGTGAGATTGACATGACTGCATACCTACTCAGTTTTTCGGTAAAAATAATCGAATAAAGTTTCCTTCGGAATTAGAACATTTCACGAAAACGGTCCATACGATTGTAACAAAAATTCAAACCTAAAATAATATGATAATTTATTATTATACGATTATTAACCTAATAGCGAACTCAGTTTTTCTAAATAATTATCGTTGAATGGATTTTTGAAGAAGGGCTCTTTTTGGAAATTTGGTTTGCTTTTTCAAAATGCATACTTAGAGTAAAATGAAAAAAATTGAATTAAAATTAAATTTAAAATTAATGCAGGGACAAAGTGTCAAAAAATACATTTTGTTCCTCTGACTGATGAATTATTACGGGGGCTATTGAATTAAAATTGAATGCATTTAAAATAACTTCTGCGAAAGTGGATTTAAATGCTAGTAGTATCTCCAGAACCACACTTCTGATTTAGATAAAACTTTAAAAACAAAGTAATGGTTATAACAATATCGAACACTCAGGTTTCAGCTAAATAGTGAAGCAGCAGTAATTTTTTTTAACTAAACAATGCAATATGTGCTACTGCGATTTGTCAGTATAATTAAAAAAAAGCAGCTCTATCGATTAGGATCAAAATACATATCAAGGAAAATATTAGTATTCCAATAAGATCCCGAAACAGCGATAGCACTTTACTACACTTGAAGTAGATCTACTTCATTTTTGGAAAAAAATCTGCTCCCTACTTGGAACTATTGGTAAATTTTGTTATATCTAGGTACTTCACTTTAGAAATCCCTTATTTAATCTGCTTCAATTTTAATAAAGAAAAACCTTAGATCTACTTCCAAAAAAAAAAAAAATATTTAAAAAATGTTTTACACTTTTTCATGTAGGCCCAGACTCACATTTCAAAACAATAAACTGCATGAAACTTCACTCTTCGTCTATTACTGTTTTGGCTGTGAATGAGGTGATAGCTGGTTGGTATTTTTGAGCCTCCTATGGAGTTATTGTGTTATTTCAAAAAAATTCAAATTACCAATGGCCGTTACTATGAAATAAGAATTCAACTACATATTTATAGTTTAATTTTAATTTTGTGATACCTACGTATAAACGTATATACCTAATTTAAATATAAAAATCAACTAATAGTAGTATTTGATAAAAAAAATATGATACCTGTCATAAAACGAACTGATGTAATCTTGCGTGTAGTATATTACTAACAAGACTTTATTTTATTAAAAAAAAAAAATATTCGTAGATCGTAACGTTTTTTTTTTTTACATTTTGTAGGTAGGTACATAAAACTAATATGGAATTGAACATACATATCATTTAAATTATGATTTTGGAATCTACTTCTCTTTTATTGAACCTACTTCACTTTCCGGATCAAATCTACTTCGCTTTTTTTTGTAAGTGGTAACGCTGTCCTGAACTAAGTTTTTATACGAATATTCTAGTAAATCTGTTTTTTTCATTATTTTTCAAAAAATACTACCCAAAAGCCGATCTGTGTTCAAATATCGACGGTACAATTCTGTAATAGTCTAAGTGAACCATTATCAATAAAAATGTAATAACAGGCACTCAAAACTTCTTTTTAGCAAATACAACCCACTTCTTCTTTTTTCAAGCATATTGAACATGCACCTTGAGCTGATTCCAAAGCTTACACAATCAGAGATTCCCACTCACATTGGCACCGCCACACACTCTCTAACCAGAACTTGCGACAATTAATTGTTACTGAGAACATTATTTTACACTTTTTCCGTATTTTATTAACCGTTTCTGTTACCTAGCATAGCTTTTTAGATTTCTGTCCTATAAAATAAGAAAAAAAACGACCAAACGAAAAAGTTTGGTTCGTCCCAGTTGTGCACTTTATTTCAAATAACAAGGACATCAATGATTTTAAATGTTAATCTTATCAGCACACTCCTGCTATCCCCTGTTTCCAGACATAACCAACAAAATTTAATAAATAAATATTCAAAAGAGTAAAATAATATTTTCACACGCTCATTCGCTAAATGGAAGCCATTCCTTTAATGCAACTAAAACAAACACCGATGTAACGATGTTGTGCAAACAAAACACCCTGGGAACGCAAAAATGTAAATTTGCCAAATCGCTTTACATAATTATGCCCTAAGCCTAAAAATGATGTGTCTCTGATAAAAACAAAAATGCGACAAAAATTCCATCCAATTAATTCGTATTACATACGTTCATATGTTAGCTGCTTAATGACGATGCAAATGCTTATGATAAACAGTGTTTTAGATTATTATTTATTTCACTATTGACTTTTAGCCGAAAATAGATGATTTGATTATGCTAGTAGCACTCGTGTGCTACTGTGGGAATAAATTGACAATTTGCACGAGCAAATAGTCACGCAAAGTCGTCACACAATTAAGTAGGACGAACCATGCTGCGTATCGACATTGTTCCCACATAAAACGTGATCCAAGGATAACAGGAAAACTTTGTTACACTATCTGGTATCACCCGCTTTCACCCACCTTTCATCAAATACATATACACGTTCAGTTCATCCAACAAATGTCATTGCCAATCAGTGCTATATCGAATTCAATATAAACTTTTCAATTAATTTGATATATCAAATGTCTTGATTCCATTGCCGATCCGATTAAACAAACTTTCATTTAATTGCAACGGAAGTATTTTCACAGAAGTCTTAGATGCGCAGAGACAGATCTCGTCTTGGCACAGACCTTGTAATTCAATATGCAAATGAGAGCTCGGGTAGAAGGTCTTTTTCCGATTCGCATCGCGTACCTAAAGTTCCATGGGAAAATTAATCGATATTTCGAAAGGAGATTATTTGCATTTGTTGAGACGAATTATGATAATGGCTGTGACAATGTTGATGGTGGCTTCAAATTTCGTCAATCGACAAAACCTCAGCCTGAGGAGAATTGTTGCTGATTTATGTTTGTTTCCTTTAGATATGGACTGGGCACACAACCGAAGGTATACTGTAAATGCAATCGAGCTCTGTGAGAAAGTAGCTACATACAACAAGGTCGATTATACTGATGGTTGGCGATGCTTTCTGGATAATCAGTCTTGGGTACAGTTGGGTTGGGTATTATTAAAGTGTAGGGAAGTTAATGCCTATCAGATGTCAGTGTCACGGAATACTTCTATGTTCAAAACCCTCAGAGATAGGGAAGCGCTGATTTACAACTTCCATTTAAATTGGATTGATCCATTTATGTTTAAAAATAGGTAAAATAGATACAAACCGCGTAGAGAACAAAACCGTCATTGGTCGAGGTCTACAAAGTAACTTTATTGTCATCTAAAAGCAACACACCCGACATAATGATCCACTTTTGACGGAGTAGATTCACAGAACAGAAGTGACCTTTCCATTGCCACCATATACCTAACCTTCATTTAGGTAGGAGAGACCCTAGATGATATTGGAGAAAAACGTGCAGTGACATCGAAAGCAATAAGCAGATGGAAGTTACACTGATGATAAATTACTTTGTATTATAAGAGTAGATAAACTTTATACTAGGAACCATCGAACTTCTCAACAGAGACACTCTGGAGTAGGTACCTACGAGGAAAAGGGTTAGGTGCCTATTTCCAAAAAATTGATGAAAGTAATAATAACGTGCATGACAAGATCGCACGAGACTTTCAGGTTCACGTTCGATTCCTTCCATGCAATTGTACAGAAACCAAATGTCATTGATTCAAGAAAATTTAAAAATTTGCCGGATCAAATTTTCTGATTACCAATAGGATATCGTCAACTGAGGCCGAAGCTTGAAGTTCGACTTTTTGTCAAATAAAATAACCAAGATGTTGCAGACTTTTCAGCCCGTACTGAACAATGTCCAAAAATGATATTCTGGGAGCTTAAAGCCTTTGGAAAGGATGTTTCGTCGATCGGAAAACGCAATTCTAATAGTTAATACTTTTAGGGGAGGAGTTCTGAAGAATGTAGTAAACAGCTTTAAGATTTGAGGGAGAGCTCTTTAGATTGCGAGCTAATATAAATATCGCGGAGTAAATGCAATATCTCAAGGCGACGTTGGTATCGATCTCACTTTAAACTTCAAATATACATCAGTATTTCCAATCTGTGAAGATGTATGCGTAGCGTATGCCTCATATGGAGATACGTACAAAATACTTGGGAGCCCTCTATGTTAACGCTTCAATAGGCGATGCTCAATAGAAAATATTGCCACTGAAAACAGTCCCAATAACTCATTTATTTTGTGACTCCCTTGTATTAAATTCGTCATTACTTGGAATGAAACTCAATGTAATCACTAATCACATACCTTAAACGATTTTATCAACTTGTTAGCTTAGGTCCGGTTTGTTCAACCTTGGTTAGTTTTAATCATTGGATATTCCAGCTGGTAACCAGCGAATGTGTTTGTTCGGCAAATTATTAACCAGAGAATAAATGGTTTGGTTAGTTAGCCAGAGAAATCGATAACCAGCCGATTTTGGCCGGTTAATGAGATTTAACCACTGATTTTCTGTAATTCCGTTTATTCAAGATTTTTAGGGACTATGTAGGTATTCATTTTGACGTAACTGCTACACAAAAACATCTGTGCAAACTAAAATAAAAATACAAGTAATAGAATGAACGAATTTTTAATACAATACGGAGTGAACCAATAAAATCTTTCACATCGGATTCGTTGACGTTTTCAACTGACACATTATATAGAATACACTACCACAGACTACACTCCAGCCAATTGACGGTGTGGGTACAGTTTTCAAAATAATGGATTAATAAGGATTATTTTCAACATTTTAAGACGATGACAGCTCTCATAAATTGAGATAAAGCACTCGGATTAGAGGAAATATTTTACACAATTTTATTGATTTTGGTTTTGTTTCGGTTTTGTTTTTAAAAAAAATCCTTATTGTCTCACAAAAACAACGTTCCATACTTCAGTTCTTAAAAAATTCCAGTGTTGTTCGATTTTAACCTTTTTTTTGTGTTAAGTAAGATAACTAAAAATTAATATTAATAATCTACCTAAAAAAAATTACTTATCAAAGACAAAAAAACAGGAAAAACAACAGAAAAAAAAAAACCATGGATTCGGTCAACCACTGAACTGAAAATAAACTAGAAAATGGAACGATTTGTTGCAAAGCTATGGTTTGGTGACCGAAGTGAAAAAACGCTCAACAAACTCTCATTGATGGTTATTACTGATTTATAATCATTGGTTAGCCTAAGCCTATGGTAACCTAACCGAAGATTTAACCAGCTTTGAACAGACCGGCCCTAGAAAAGTAATCGGATGATGTCGTCTCTTCTCTATTATTACAACTATTCAACTCCTTATTGAAATAAAATTATATAATTTTACATAGGTTTTGGCATAAAGAGAAAAAAGCTTGGCTTTATATCTTTATTATACCGTCTTCCGGTAGATTTACATTTCGAATAATTACACGGATTCAAGAAAATAAAGAACGGAAAACAAAAGAAAAATAAATAAAATAAAAATAGTATAATCCATGTTCTTCTGTTGTTGATATTTTACAATTTTCCCGTTTTACAAATTCAAAAAAAAAAAATCTATTGCGATACTTCTAGACATGCATACTGTATTCCGAAAGCAGATTCCAATAAGAGCAACTGCTCAACAAATCTTTTGTTTTTTTGAGTGTGAGAAAGCAAATGGACGAATAGAGTAACCTAATTTCGAGAAGTATTGGACATGTAGCAAGGAAGTGTAAGATCCATCTGTGCGTTAAAAAATGTAGACCTAAATTCTCCGTTCTGATTTTAAAGATTGTGTTGTGTTGATTTCGAAAGTTGTCAACTTGTTAGTGAAATAGTTATTAGCGTCTAAAGAGTGGCTTAGAGTTTTAAATAGACTTCTAGATTCGAAATTTTCGCCCTATTAAGGCAGTATTCATAGAAACGTTCATCTATCTGGGCTATATACTCTAATAAAATTAATTTGCCAGTCATTAACATTTTTAAAAGAAAGATTTAGTTCCAAATCGTATTCCGTCGCAAGATCGTGTCAGTCACTAAAAGGTTTTAATTTACAACGACGCATATGCTTTCAGGTTTTTGCAATAGACGGCATAGTTCGGAACTGTTGCAGGGAGCTTGAAAATGCGCTTTAAAAAAAAAGCGTTGAAGGCACTGAAACTGTCCTCCACTCTAGTTAGAGTATTATCAGTTGAGACCTTGAGACTATCGCCAACTTATTTGACATTAATAACATTAGCTCCAAGAATAACAGCGCTCACTCTATCTTTCGTGTTAAAAATTGGAGATTTATAAACTCATACAAATCGCCGGCCATAATTAGAAGAAAACTGGGCTGCCTTCCCTAAATTAGGTTAGGTTTCGTTTATCCGCAACATGGGTTTGTTTGGGATAGATCTTCTACAAATTACCGTATTTGCTGCTAAGACACTATATAAATGTCAACTCTTTGCCTTAACTATGAACTTTGCTGCACGGCATTTTAAAGTACCTACTCTAATCTGATGGTTTTAGAGTCCACAAACCTTAAACGACTTAGTTCGGCAGCCCTCGTTAATACAAAACTAAATCCAGTTATAAACAGTTTCTAGAATTCTAAGATTGACACCTTCTATTTTCAACCTTCCACTTTCAACCTTCTATTGACCTCTTCCATTCATACAAACATTTTAGTTTACATATTTTTATGTAGGCTTTCTTTAAACTTGAGTTAAGTCAATCATCGTACATAATTATTTTATACTCGGTCTTCTTTTAACGAAGCGAATGCGGCGTTTTTTCAAAACCGATTTTTATGAACTCGGTACCAAATGAAAGGCAATTTTCTGAAATAAATTCCCAAATCTATCTTGATTTGTCGCAAAAAATTATTACGAGGAAAATAGCTTAAGCATGATCATAATTTTAGAATTATTAAACTAACAAACGACAGTTCAACAACACTAAGGCCCGATTAAAGTTCGACTTAAATACCTTATTGCCTACTCTTTCTATGTCGTAAACTGTCACATAAGAAGTGGAACTTAATTCGCTATGAGTAGTATCAGCCAAAGGGCCTAAATGTTTCTGCTATTCACACTTAATCGCCAAGCATTTTTTAGTTCCGCATATAAATAAATTGCCATACTCTTCTTGAAGAATAAATAAAAATTCATAAATTCCAAAAGTTCCATTTTCGCTTAACATACACAATAGAGACGATCGATTTTCTGACTGTCTTTCGATGAGACCAACAGCTACAGCAGCTGCTGTCGCCATTCACTTTTCTATCAAAAAGACAACATTTGTTTAACAGTTTCCAACCGAATGCACATTAGTTCAATGAATTGTAAATCACCCCCGAGTGCCGCTTCGATTGTTTCAAATTCACGTAGCCACTCAATATCCAGAGTGACACACAATCCATATACCTACCAATTGCAATTTTCCCCCAGAACTTTCACGTAAACTTTTCGAAACAACAGACGGGCACGTCAGAAAAAAGTTTTCCCCAATTTCAAACATAGACGGTAGGTAAGTACTCGAACTCGAACATACCTTCATATTCTGTCGAATTGATTTCTCCACATTGTACCACCCGCGACGACGCCGTGGTAGCATTTTGCTCCTGCAGTACGCTCCTACGCGTACCGAACCGATAATTGCAATTTAATCACCCGTTATCGTAGAATAATTAGAAAAACCTATTTCGTTCGAAACATGGTAACCGAAACCCGACGACGACTCTTAGCGAAATTAAACTTCTTCTCCAAATTCCGATTGAGACAAGCGTTTATCTGCACATCTGACAATTGCCAGTACACACTTAGCACCTCACACTAATTAAATGTGATTCTGCGCTGCTAACCAACAACCTAATTTGCTGTCAAAATATTTGAAAAAGTTGCAAGCAACTCGCAGACGGAAACTGAACTTCAAAAATACACACGGCAGCACACACCACACAACTCAAAGAAGCTAATTAGCGGTATTCGCTCGGTAGAGGTTGTTTTCTACTGCACACCCGTTCAAAAGGTAAGAGCGCACTGTGCCCGTCTAATGTTTACCATCCACGCGATACAAATCCAAGAAGAAAATAAAAAAAGTAAACACAAACTCAAACAGAGAGCCGACACAGATATTTGCTCTCTGTGCGGTGTTTGATGTTCAGCGGTAGTGGTGCACCGAGACCGACGTCGTTAGCACCGCACCTTCATCATGTCGTTGACTGGACGGAAAAGAAAATTGCTCCCGTCCCGAATGGGGCATCATTAACCACCCAATCTTGCAGCTCTCTGGGGGTTGTGTCGGAAGCTGAAATTTTATACAGCCACACGCAGTTGTATCTTACTTACCTCATGCGCTCCATCATATCGTAGATCGTATGCATGGTGATGGTGAGGTGACACTTTTTTCAGAGTTACACAAATGGTTGTGGTGAGGGTATAGTTGGTGTGTTACAAGCAAAGTTTTGCCATCCACTATCCACATGACGTTTTGTATGCACAATAGTGCAATGACAGCGGTATTGTGTGTCAGTATGGCCAAGCGTAGATCCGCTTTGGGGTGTAGCAGCCGGAGTTGGGTGAGATATTCCTTTTGTTATGCTCTTCATAGTCTTCACACATGAGAGACGAACAAGAAAGCCATTCGAGTACAATAATAAAAAAGTGATGGCCATGGTGTGATGGTGATGGCTCGCAATTGTGATTGAGAAAAAAAAAAAAAAAACAACCACGGGTCCGTCCCCCTTTACATTTTTGGATCAGGGTTTGGTACGCACAAACATCCGCTGATGACCTTGTACTGTGTTGGAAGTGCAATCAGGGTTAAAACAATGTCAAACAACATTTTTTGTGCCCTCAGCGGGACAAGCTATATTTATTTCAGAGTTCTTGTTGACCAAATCCTTGGCTGAGACGTAGGTACCTACTTAAAACTAATATATATTTTATTTGCGCTTCAGAGGAGAGGAGGACAAGAGTACCACCACCTAGTTAACACAGGTCCGTAAATAAATTTAAGACTCTGGCGTCGACAGGTCAACTAATTTTCTAGTTTGTATCCTCCGAATATAGGGGAGTAGACTGCTTGGAATGGCAGGTGAATTGGCACATCACTAGTTGAACGTGTTCAAAATATGGAACGGGTCCCAATGTTAGGGTTCTGACTGCTACGTTCGTATAGTTTGGATGCAACTTTATGTTGGGGGTGACTTCACCGTTGATGGAGATCTACTTGTCTGTACCTATTTGCAATTTTAGTGCAGATGTATAGCTGAATATAATCCCTAAATCGCACATTACTGACGGGGTAAGACAGAAAGCATTTTAGAAACAACAGCGAAAGACTTTTTGCAATTCGCAAGGGGAACTCAATCTGGCGGTATCACGAAAGTACGCATCTGCATAAAGTATTTGTGTTCCTACCACTATAGGAAGAGTTTTGAATTAGGGGGCATGACACCTCCTTTACAAGAGACATAACTCTTGGTACAAAAAAAAAGCGGTCATTCGCATTTTTCGGTTTCGAAAGTAAAACTAAATAAAGCACACACAGCGCTACGTTTTTGATGAAAATGTTATTTCATTATGAAATTTGGACTTTGCTTTTAAGTGTGAAAAAAAATATCATTCAAATGGCCGCCTCGGGAAGATTCGCAGGATGCGATTCTTTGGGGGCAATTTTTCACCACTTTTTTGCACATTTCGGGCGCTATCTCGGCCATAACTTGAGTAATGTTGGTTTTGAATGCACCTAGAGCTAGGAGATTATTCGCGGTATTTTGCGTGGCTCTAAAGAACAAATCTAGCGTTGTCAAATCGCATGATTTTAATGACCAATTGACGTCGGCAAAACGTGAAATTGCGCGACCAGGAAACTTCTCACGCAATTAAGCCACAATATTGTTCGCGTTGTGTCGCTTGTTTCCCCGTTTTTTTGGAACCACATATCGTCCAAGTCGTGATCTTCAATCGCCGGGCAAACAAGAATCGGTTATCATTCGACCACATCACTCCGAATTGATAAATCGATAAACTCGGATCATCAGCAGCATATGCACTTGCACTTGCAGCGGCAATATTTTCGACTGAGCGTGCATTACGATGATGTACTGGCTTTACAACATTAGTAAATCTTCCGCTCTCTTCAAATTTCTTCACAATTTTTCCGATTGCTTACGTCGGTCGATTATGACGACTGTGTAATCTCGCGTAATGCTCGAAAAGTGGCTACACGTTTGAATCACCACGTTTGTAGTAAGTTTTAATAATTTTAACGCGTTGTTCGATTCTTAAGCGATCCATTATCGTAAATGGCAAAACATTCAACAAATAACAGCTTAGTTTGACAGGTGTGAAATGTCAGCGCTACCAACTTGAAACCACGAAATGAATAACCCTGTAAATGTCAATAACATCTTTCAAATCATAGTTTGAAACACTTGTGCATTATAGATGCATATTGAGTTTTGGGAGTCACATGCATTATGATGGCGGTATTGAACAAAGGGGTGTGACTGTGACGCATTCAATATAAACAAAGCGCTGTTTGTCAACTTTATTAGAAACTTCGCTTTTTGCTTATTTAAATGTTGACTCAAGTTTTAAAAACAGTCAAAAAAGCGGACAATTTGAAATGTTGTTGGCGAAATGTCAAACGGAATAAACGTAAACAAAAAGTCGACTGCTGTTCGAACGCTAAAGTATCAAAAATAAAATCGGTATCAGTGTTTTCAATATTCATAAACTCAATTTTATTAATAAACTTCTTGTTAATAAGAAACATAAAAATTAATATTTGTACAAAAAAAAATTGGAAGCGGGTTGAAATTCTGCTTTGCCAAATTATGCCTTTTAACACAAAAATTCTGCTTTTCAAAATTCAGTTTTTTTCTGTCCCGTCTAACAAAATTATTCTGCTACAAAAAAATTCTGCTAATTCCGTTTTTTTTTTTTTTTTCAATTTACGAATT
Source organism: Cheilosia vernalis (assembly GCA_949126925.1). Taxonomy (NCBI): domain Eukaryota; kingdom Metazoa; phylum Arthropoda; class Insecta; order Diptera; family Syrphidae; genus Cheilosia; species Cheilosia vernalis. The sequence continues at coordinate 40,358,351 of OX421361.1, read as the reverse complement.
TAAAGAAAACAAATATTTTTCAACTTTTTCAACAAATTACAATATATTTCATATAAGAAGGTACCAGGAACACACAAAAAAAAAAAAAACAGCCAAAAAATTAGTATACCTTATATTTTCCTTTATTGGATTTGATTACAGATATATATTTATTTTCGCTCACTAACTAACAGAATATTTGTCTAAACCAAGAGAGCAAACTTAAATCCAATAACAAAACAACTTTTGCCTCTTCTTCAATAACAAGTGAGTAGGTAGAATGTTTTACATACAAAATTAAAAAAGGAAATTGCAGAATTTTGTAAAGCGTGCGCTTTTAAACATTTTCCAAATCTTTTTTTTATTTGCAGAATTTTCTAAAGCAGAATTTTGAAAAGCTGAATTTTGAAAGCAGAATTTTCAACAAAAGAATTTTGACCTTGCGAGAATTTCGACCCCAACCTAAAAAAATTAAATTTTTTTGTAATTCGATTTATGGTTAAAATTTTTAGTGAGTTTGTTTTTCTTTGCGAATTGTATAATCTGATGTTTTTTTTTCTCTCTCCTTTTTGAATTTTATGTAAAGTTTGTTTAACAATGATTTATTCGTTACCTAGCTTTGCAATTAATTTATTAGTCCAACATGTGATGCTCCCACAAGAACCTTTAGTCGTCTATGGATAGCTTCTAGAGTGTTTTGAGTTTTTGGTAACTTGTAAAGCAATAATTGGTCATATACTGACGACAACGATAGATCGTAAGCAGGAGGAGTACATTTGGTTTTATTTGAAAATACCACCCCGTACATAGTTTTTTTTTCATACCAATTTTCAATGCGTTTACCATCATTATAACCTTTTTTAATTCGGCAAAATATGCAGGTACCTCGCCTGGTGGCAAAAATGCTAGTGCCTTCATCATCCTCATTTGGCGGCTGAGTTCTTCATTACTCCCATATTTTATTTTCAGCTTTTCTGATTGAATTCTTCTCCAAATGATTGCATCAAAATGGAAAAAAATCTTCGTTAACGGACTCTGAGAAATATTTTTTTGCTGTTGCGACATTTTCTTTCTTAAGGTCTGATAAAGTGAATTCTGGTGACAAAGGAATGTTATTGTTACATGCAATACGACACAGTTAATAGAAAAACTCTTCATACTCTAAATCGACTTTTTTTGTCTGCATTACCAATGTTATTCGACATTTAACAGTCGAGATTTTTAATATTTCCTAAATATAGCATCATTAGCATTGACAAAGAACAGAAATAGTTACCGATGGAATAGAAATCTTCAATTTGGTAGGGGCGTTTGGACTCGCTTGCTAAAGTTAGAAATATTATTTCGTTATAGAACTTGGATACACATCAGTCAGTAGTAATGGAGCTAGACGTGCAATAGTGGAATGCATAAATGACTTCCTTCCAAGTGGCGATTTGGGATTCTGGGGTTGAATTACTGCATCCATAATCGAGTAATACGTGACTGAATTTGTTATTGTTTTGCAAGTAAAATCCACAAAATTCAGTGACGTACGGCTCGCTCACGGATGCGGCAATTCAGCCCCAGTTTTAAGCGATTTTAGTTATAATACACTATAGGCACTTTCAAAAAATTTATCACAAAATTATCACATTTTGGCGATGAGGATTGCTTCCACTAATTTCTGCAATAAGCAAATAAACATTCGCTTTTTTGTTCTTGCGTGTGTGTTTTGGCGAATCGTCCGAGATTCTCCTAAGTGGATTGCCTGTCAAATCCAGAACCAACCTTCTTTGAAGAATTTCCAAAGATTAAAACTTTACAATAACGTGTACTTAAATATTGTCTCATGTTAAATTTACGCAATGCAGATTTCCCCTACAAGTAATCGTACCCATTCAATACATTCCAATGGTTTCAACTAAATTTTCATTCAGACTGCAAGAATCACAAGTAACAATAAAACCGGATCCGGTTATTCTTAGAACTGAATTTTAAGTGTTTCGTTGAACCTTCCTACTAGTAAGTAGGTGCATACATTAGACACGATTGGATGGAGATAGAGACAGCTTCCCTAATTGAACTATTTTCAACACTACCAAGAGATGATAAACTGGTTTTACTAATTGATTTAACCCATTAGGTACTGTCGGGTTTTTGAGGAATGTTTTCCCAGATATGTGATAAATGAATCATTTCATAGAACGGACGTAGATGGTAGTACACCACACGCCACAGGTTGTCTGCTTTTAAATAGATTATTCAATAAGAGCAATAAGTTTATTATTTGTTAACCAATTTGGCTGATTGGTGTGGGATAGAACTTCCCTGTTTCAAATTCCAAACGTAGAGTAGCTTTTCTTTTATTCGAAGCTACATTTTTACTGCCAATTAGCAATAAAATCTTGATTAGCATTTTGACATGTATCTGGTGTTGTCGTAAAATTTGTGTTTCGTCGAAAATGTCAATAGGTAATAATGATCTAGTTTATGCCAGCGATTTGGTTTAGCAGTAATTCGCACAAGAAATGCATATAAATGACAGGCAAATGGCCGTTTTCTGACAACAAAATATAGTCGCTGGGAAAATGAAAGTAGCCTGGATCTGCCTGGTGGTCGTTCCTGGTTCTATGAAAGAGTGAATCGAATAAATAATCGTTTTCATATTCGCTTTCAAACATTGCTTTCATTTTTTCGATTCACTACTCACTAGCTACTAAAAAGTATTTTCGCTCAATAAGTGAAACTGTTGTGGTGAATTCAATATCGCACGCTGTGTTGTACGATGTTAGGCTCCCAATTTTCCACTAAAAACATTCACTTCAAAATGAGAGCATGCAAAAATGCATTCATATGAATTTTAGAGTGGGAATCGAAAGGGTTAAAATATTTTTGTTTCACTTTTTCACAGAACGAGAAGTGACACTCAAATAAAATTGAATATTATTTATCCTGAATTTGAGCGCGTGAGTTTTTGCCGCTACAACCTATTTTATATGGGTGCAAAGATATGCAGTTATTAAATTCGCATAATATTACCTGCACTGCTATTTCCATGACATTTTTTTCGTTTAGGTATTTATCATCCCCATTAAAGACGGATGGTTATGTGTTTACGTTTCATATTGCCACCAGTATTTTTACTTCACATTTTTTTCTGTTTCGTGCGAACCAACTCAAAACCACAAGAAAATCAATTTGACAGCTCACTAAAATTCGGGGAAAATAATATAAAAAGGGGAAAAAACATTTTAAATTCTATTTCAATAAAGTCTTCGAAATACTATTTTTAAATAAAACAAAAACAAGAAACAAACTGTCTACTTCTACTTTGCCTGGAATTTTGTACACATAAAAAATATTAAAAAAAAAAGAAGACTATTAGTACTTTGTGGTAGAAAAAGGTTGCTAAAGACTTCACAATAGTGTAATGTACAATCTTTAAGGTACATATAATTTTTTAAATATAATTTATATTATGTATTACTATTTTTATTATTTTTTTGTTTGCTTAATTCTTAGATATTTAAATAAAACATTAAATGTTAAAATAAAACATAATTTTAGTTTTTAGGGGAAAAAAGGGATTTTTATTTTTGAAAAAGGGTAACAAATTTAGTTTTTGTGTTAAAAAAGGGAGATTTTTCTATTTCTTTCCCTGCTCAGAACTATTGACATTTTTAAAAATTATCAAAATGGCCTCAGCTAAAGAATGGTTCTGTTCTTTATTGAATGAAAACGATAGCAAAAATATGAAAAAAGTGTTTCGTTACGAATATACATATCTGTTTTTTTTTTTTTTTTTTATAAAGAAATGTCTTTTCTGCACCGTTTTTTTTTTACGTGGAGGCCCATTTAAGGCGCGGGTCCCCTTTTATTCCAGTTTATTAAAAGTTTCAGCGGCACCGCTGGCCAGTTCACAAACCTAAACATGGTTTGTTAATAAGTGTATAAATGAATTTAAATTTAAAACTCAATTGGAGCGGTCTTTTTGTACATTCGAATTTGTGCTCGTGGGTTTTGTTTCCCAGCAATTGAATGACAAGTCAGTACCTACCATACGCATGACTATAACTACAAAGGAATTGAATATCGGATATGATTCACTTAAAACACTCTAAAATTTGGTGCAATGTCTTAATAAAATTTTTTTGATAAAAATAAATAAATAAATACGTAACATAGGCACCAGCAATTACATAGGTTATAGTTATAACCATTCGAAGGGCAGTGGATGAATTTCCAAGCCGCAATTTGTGTTTTTCATGGGTTGAAACCAAGATCCCTCGTTCAGTAGTTCATAGCACGTACCACTTAACCACCTCGCTGGATGAAAATGGATGTTTTATTATTATTTAAAGTTTATAGTAAAGTGGAGTTCATCTCGAGAGGTAATAATTTAGCCTATAGCCTCCAAATACAGTTAAAATGTGTCGTAGTACCTAGTTTCGACAGTATTGGACATTTTAATAATTAAAAATTTAGATGGACTGCACCTTCTCTCGACCTACATGTGACCTTGACTTGTTCCATAACATTGTTTGATTATTTGCGAACGAGCGTTTTACGCAGTAGCTTCAATAAAAATCAGAAGAAAATTCTGTCTAAAAATTGTTATGGATCTCAAATCTTCATATATGACTTTCTTCATTTTCGCGGTCTCCCTCTTAAGTCTTATACGAAACTTTTCATATTGCGATGGTACCTTAATGCTCTTGGATGTACAAATTTTATGAAGTATCCCGGTCTACATTCTTCTTCTTAGTGGGAGACCAGTACTTATCCACGCTTCTAGTCTTACCGCAAGAGAAAGTATGTCTTAGGCTGATATCAATTATCATTAAATATTTTCTTAACATAGCTTTCTTTACTTTTTACAACCATGCGCATAATAGATTAAAGTCATACCTCATCCAGATACCTCCCTCACTACAACGAAAGGTAACTGCTTCTGCAGAATATGTTGCAAGAAAGCCATGTTCCTTTTGAAACTAATTTATAGCCCCTCGTAAAAGTTCAACTACTCCATTTGGCTTAGAATCCCAAATTACAGCAAAGCTGTTAAACTTTCCTACTATCTTATCTATATGCCCAACAATCGACCCAAACTAAACATAAAATAATTGCCAAAAGGCATCCCCTCTCCACCCCTCGGATCACATCTTTCCTTCTCGGGAAACATCTTCGCAACATATTATTTATCATTTAGCACTCCTTTCCTTGGAAAAGTTTTTCTTTTCATGATATTTCTTTGATACCAACCCCAGCAAGATGGTGGACTTTTTTTTACACCTTTACATGCAATTCACGTCTCCCACCTTATCCATTGTAATAACTTCTGAACGAGTTGGCAACTACTTGAGCGCATAACTCAGATCTGCCAGACAAATTCGACCTCAAACAGGAACGAACATCACAGGCGCTATCAAGATAACCGTGCCCTTTTGGGCGTACAGCAGAATGTGGGTGGACGGGGATTAGTTTTGAAGAGAAACGGAAATCTGTATTTTCTTACAAATCCCGGGGTTCGCCTCCGAAGGTATTAGAGCAGCGATTCATAAAGATTTTTTGTGTGTCAGTATCCTATGGAGATAAAGCGACAACGAGCCCTTAATATTTTAAATACCATCTTCCTTTCAGGGATGATGAAGGCATCGACCTCCAGGAGTAAGTCAAAAACCTAATCTCTGTTAAATTCGACTCGAAAACGCGATTAATAAAGAACATTTCTAATTTGGAAATAAATAATAAATGAGAACGAAAACAAAGATGGAAAAATTAATCTCTCTCGAGGCTTCATCCGATTATGTATACCGCACACCTGCCAAATGTAATTAATTGCCAAAGTCCTTGATGTACCTATACTTGTTTACACGCCATCTACCCACAGAGATATTCATCACTTTAAATATAGCCTCTCCGCCTCACCGGGTATCATTTGGACATGTGCAGTTGGTGTTTTTTACACTTCTTTGAGCTTTAGATCTCTCTTTTGTTGCCGGAATTTATTTAGTTCTATTCCGTCTTCGTTTGTCGATTTAATTAGATGGGGCAATGAAATTGTGATAACATCATTATCATTACGCTCGCAACAACTACACAAGAACTACTGGAGATATGTTGAAGTTTTTTGCTTCAATCAGTTTGCTTAATTTCGGTACAAGTCGTCAGGGTCAAGAAGATGCGGTTAACGAGGGAATGAACAGCAACCGACCACAAACGAAGTGTGTTTTTTTTTTAGCTGCCAACAAAATTATCAGAACAATTATCTATTGATGAGCTTAGATGGATTAAAAGGTGCAAACATTAAATGTCATCGAACCCTATATGTGCGGTGTAGGTATACCTAAGTTACATAAAACATTGGGATTACCAAACTCCAGATCCACCTCGGGCTCGTTATATGGGTCGGCGAAGGGTAGCTGTCAATAGTAGGCATTCGTCGTTGTCTTATGTTAAAGGCATCACTGGCAAGAATTTGTTTCCTATGCTCAATCTATTAGGCAACTGGTAAGGTCCATTCACAAGAGTACTTAATATATTGCAATAATTTTCTGAAAAGATTTGCTTCAGATAAATCAGTGAGGCAAATATTTTAAGTCGGTGGTATCGTTGTTCGATCACTGACTAAGGCCCATTTTATTCGACTAACGAATATGAAGTGTCTTCTTTTGCAAAAGACGGCGAAAGCCTTGGAAGACTGATTTGATTGGATACACTTTAAGCAGCGATTGGTAGAACTATCGAACTCTTATCCAATTGAGAGTATGAGGGTATGTTGGTGAATTTATTGCTGCCCAATACCTTAACAAGGCTATTAATAATAGTTTTCGACTGACATGACGTTCTCAAAATTCCTTGTAGTGTTTTGGTTGAACAGTGACCTATAACAGCTTCGTACAGAAACACTGAAAATAAAATACCAGGTATAATATTGATAAAATTCTTTTGTAAAATTTTAACAAAAATAGTTTTGTTGAACTGAAAAAAAAAAGTTTCTAATGATAATTGAAATCTTTCAATACAACTTAGGTTTTATCATTTTGAACGATATTTTGTTAGACGGATAAGACATTTACTACAAAACTAATTGTTAGAATAACAAATCACAATTCTCAGTTTACTTAATCGATATTGTATCAATTCAACAATTTTATTGTTGAATTCACATAGTTTTTGTTATATCCATAAAAACAAAACAAAAAATCACTTTCGTAAATGTTTGTAAAATGGATTATCAAAATTACAAAGATTTTGTTGAAGTGAAAAAATTGTTTACAAATACCAATGACATAAATTTTGTAAAATCAAGAAAAAATATTTTTTAACATTGTACTCCGTGAAGTTAGCAGTAGGTACCTTAATACATAGTTCATTAGTGCGTAAAAGCGAAAAAATTGGAAAAAAATACATTTTGGAACATCATAAATGGGAGGACATGGTTACTGCACTAATCCTTTCTTTAACAAGAGAAAGCCGCATTTGGAAATATTTCAAAGGTAAGCGAAAGATGTATAGTATATAGCTAAAAATTGTTAACTGATTTATCGACCAAACCCTTTTATATTTCTTGTATGTTTATTACAACAAACGTATTTTTTTCTCATTCTATTTAGATGACCGATTTGCCGCCGTGTTTTATTTGCTGCATATAGTCTTTTTACAGACCAGCAAGTCAGTGACCAACGAAGACGGTAGGAGGGTCCATATAAAATATTCTAATGAAGATTCCTAGAATGTCTTCATGATTATGGGAACGACATTAGCCGAGGTGGAATAAATATTGATAATGTTCAGGGGAAACGAAATCTTTATAATATACATAGCAACATAAGTAATAATATGTATAACTATTCATTTGTAATAAATCCAATTATTTTACTTATTTGTTTTGCGTCACTTGTTAATACTTTTTATAAAACACAGCGGCAGTACTGAGAAATTTTTTCTGTACAATCAACAATATTTGCTGTCGATTTAACAAAACACAATAACTGAATTGAAATACTACTTCGATATTATTAACAATTTTGTTTGTTAATTTGACAAATAGATAAAGACCAAATTAATAAATTTCTTTGTAAATGCAACAGTTAATTGTTGATTTCACAAAACAGCAATGGTAGAAGATTAACAACATTTTGATGAATTTAAAAAAAAATTACTTTGATACGCACAAGAAACGATTTTTGTTAACGCAACATTTTTTTTTGTTATCACAACAAAAATTGTTAGACAAGGTAAAACTTACCTATATTTTTTTTGTCAATCTGAAATTTTGTTGGTCGCAGGTATATTGACAAACAAATTGTTGAATAAACCCGCATTTTTATCAAATATACCACGGGTTTATTTTCAGTGTAGGTACTAGAAAGCTTTAAGTTAAGTCTTCCAATAAGAGTAAGGACAAGTGTAAAAAATGTCTTCTATATATGATGCTTAATTAAAAAGCTTATTCCACTGAGGCTTTTATGACATGATTGAGTCCACGACGCATCTTCAAAAAAAAGGAAACAAAAGAAACCTTGAGCAAACAAAAGATCTAGTGCCGCGTTCATGGCATACAGGGGGGTTCTGCTGAAAACTCATTTTTCTGAACTGCCAGATAACAACCGGTTGCTACAAGAAGCAAACTTTATATAGGTATATCGAGCTTTGAGACTTATTCAAATCAGACCACAAAGCCAGGTCCGCTTTCGCCATTTTAACTACAATCCATCGTAGCCAGAGAGGCTCTTTGAATTTCTCCACAGTCCTTCTCTGTTTTCTAGTGTCAACGCTGGGATCTGTTTCAAGGAGATCTGTTTCATTCAGTAATTTCCCCAGATCCGTAATCTTTTGCAAGCAAGTGCTGGGCATTGAAAAAGTGTCACTGTTTTAGCTACCTAGGTAATTAGCTTGTTCTAAGAACTAACAAGATCTTTTTCAAGCGATTATCCCAAAGAGAAAAAACGGAGACATCTACTTATGTCCAACGAACAAAACAGTTCCGTATCGAAAATAGTTACCGGGGTGCAGGTTCTAGTTCCGAATCATTGTGCATTTAAATATCGATGACGATCACAGTATTGTTTTCATGGCAGTTAGAAGAGCATCCCGTGAATTTGTATAAACGTACCTTCTTTATCGAAGAGCATGAGACGAAGCTGAATTTCACAGCTGTATGCCTCTCAAAAAGTCACCCCAATCAATAATAAAGCGGATGAGTTAGCAAAACAAGGCTTTGCCGGAATTTCAAGAAAGTTAATCCCTCTGTTAACATCCCACTATGGACGCTAAGACTTGAAGAATAGAAATCCATAATATAGGGGACGTTAAATGATCCACCATGGATGTTCGAAAACTACAAGAAAGCTTTGACATACCTGAGTGGAGCTAATACCAAGAAGAACATGATTTTCTACGCTTGTAGCAATCATAGCAAGGCATAGGTAATACTCTACGGTACTAAATGAGGAAAATATTCCTGACGTATGATGGCCTTTGGTAAGGCTGCTATAATGAGGGTGCTCCTACCAAGAAATTACATACTGCAAAGGTTTTCAAACCAAGGATTGGCGACAAAAACGAGCGGACCCTAACCTGATTAATTTGTACTTTAAAAACTTTCTGGACCAGGTAGACTTTCTACGTTTTACACTATAGAAGACTAGCTGAAGCTATACGAAGAAACACTCTGTGCGATGTAAGATACCTACCAGCGCCAGCGGGGTAAAGCCTTCAAAGCTTCGCTTTATACATAGGTTTGGTTTCTAGAATTAACTAAAAATAATTTGTGGTATCTTCTGCAGCTATGTAGAAGCACAGAGCTATACATGTAGAAGAAGAAGGAACCTTCAAGACATCTTCACGAAACGCTTGTTCTCTCTAAAAAGGCTATGGTCGCAAACAAGGCACTGCTAACAAAGGTTGTTGGCAAGGCGGCGGCGGTCGTTTTGTATCCCCTGACGTTGCCATGCCTTCTGTTGGTAAGCTTTTGTCTTTCAAGTGTTTGTGCAAAAGGGCAGACAGCTCTATATACATGATCCATAAATGCTGAGCATTCGGAGTGCATTATCGATCAATTGAAAAAGAACTGGGACGTTTAATGAAAAAGGGATGGATGGGGTCAGGTTCTGTGAGGCGTAAAACGTTTTCGTGCGCACGAATAATTTGATCTAAGTTTCAGAAGTAAATCTTTCGTGTACACGAAAACCTTTTAATGTTTTAGCCTTACAGAATGCCGTTCCTAAAATGCTTTGTCATCCCATTCGCCAACTAAGGCAGCTGTAAACAGAATAAAGGGCACATCTTTCACATGCACGAGTAGGTAATCCATTTAAATTGCCATCCTACGCAATACCCATCAAAAGGCTTCCCAATACTATCTAAAATTAAATCGAGATTAAACTGGTGCTGAAGCAGAAAATTATGATTTAAAAGCGAATGTTAATTGCACAGAAACAGACTCTCCCCACACCACGCGCTGCTTGTGCCAACTATTTCCCAGAAAGAATCATTTGTCGCTGTCAAATTAATGCATATACATTCACGCACAATGTGCTTCCTCAACCGTATGAACGTTACTTTTCCGACCCATTTTCCATCGGACACACTCCTCAGTCTTGTTACTTAATATCGACCAGAATGTTATCCAAATGGGTCTGCCTTCTGCCATACCATAGTATCCACCTTCACTTGACAGTCATTCCATTGACTTTCAATCAATTTTAATGACACGTCCATTCATATTCACTTATGGCGGCCAATGTGTCAACATATTAACTGAATGTCACACCGATAAACGGTCCAAAAAGTTGGCCGCAAACACTTGTTTTAGATTGGTTGCGGCGAGGTTCATTGTTCGCGCTATTCTAGGCGTGAGCAACATAAGCGTGTGACCGTGTTTGAGTGTTTAAAAATTGGTTCATGGCAGCCATTTGCGTCGGTGGTGTTGGTAGGTGCGGGGAGATCTCGCATTCAACTAGCACGAAATGTGAACTCTTTTGCAGGCATGTTTTTTGTAATTAGTTTAATTATACACTCAGCCCAATGTTTGAGCTGAGAAAACATTGTTAGACGTCAAACAAGGAAGTTCCCACTTTGATGCCGATGTCACGACACGATGCCATTACTGTGTGTGAAAGAAAAGTTTTGCAGTTTTGCGTGCACACATATAGTGACGGTACGATATCAGATTGGCTTCGTGCTATTTCGGTTGCATCAAAATGGGTTTTCGAGTCGCTGCATTCAAAGAGCGGCTAATGAGGGTACAAGAGAAGTTGTATAAAACTTTGCTAAATGGATTTCTATTTCTACCTATAATAATTGAGTTGATGTGTGGGAACTGTCTTAAAGTGGGTTTCGGGTAACATATTTTCCAGCGGGAGAGCTTACCAGATAATTAGGAAAGTTGAAAGTTGAAAGTATGGGGGACTTTCGGTAAGTAGACTTCCAGGTGTATTTTTGCATAATATTTATATTTCTATAAAGAGATTTTGTGACGGATCTTTTTCAAAAAAGAAATAACAATAGGGAGACTGGTTGGAGTGATTTTGGGTGTCTTTTGGTAATGACATGGACAATGTACTTGTTCATATGTTGGCTTAATAAGTGCTAATTGTTAACTTTCTCTAATGCGAAGTAAGAGAAAGATATTATATTTGTACAAGATTTTCAACTCGAGATCATAATCAATTCTGACATTACGATTGATAGAGGAACTCAAAAATATGTCCGCCTGTCCGTAGACTCCTAAGCCCTATTGCCTAAACAGCCCAACTAACATTTAATATTCCTTAAGGCACAATTGTTTAAGGTTCGGCAGGCGAAAGCTTCCTTAGAGCTTCTTAAGAGCTTTTAGAAGAAGCAGACTCCTTACAAAAGTGTTGACTTATTTAGCAACTTCATTTAAGCCTTTCAGAAAAATAAGACGATGCTTTAAAGAATCTAGCTACCCGGATTTAGTTGACACTTAGCATTTGGAGTTTGTGGGCCTTCAGTTTGGGCGGTTATTTTGCAAGGTAACCTCAATATTAATGGTACACTAATCGGCAAAAGCATTTTGACAGAAATACAAGTCGCTTTTTAAGGCGAATAGGTCCTAACGGCTACGGATTAGCTGTCTACAGTCTTCACTCAGTAATTGCATAATGGTGTGACCTATGATGATATGTAACGGGTGATTTTTTAGCTGGTTTGGTTTTGGCAACACTGGTTTTGACAGCTGACGTGTGTTTAGTACCTTGTGTCACTGTCAAACAGCTTCAGTTTGGTTTGCAATTTAACCATGGATCGTCTTACAAATGAACAACGCTTGCAAATTATTGAATTTTACTATCAAAATTCGTGCTGGCCGAGGATCCGCTTTTTTATCGAAAAATTGTGTAAAATATGGTGAAAACGACAGAATTAAGTAATAGGGTATATGGACTATTTTTTATAGCAAAATACGATTGCATTCCTTCTGTACAAAAAATAGTGGAAGAATTTAATTTGTCGAGGCAATCTGTAAATATCCAAATAAACAATCACATAAGAGTGATCTCTGTGCAAAAATTACCTCCATCGAGTAGAAAGTTATAGCGAAAAAGGTAGAGGGATGTTGGATATATTTTGGGAAAGTTTGCTAAAAATCCAAGTTTAAGTCCTTAAGTGTACAATATTAGATGCGGCTTTGCTGAACTCGATTTGGATACATATCCTGTAAGACAAGTACCGTATAACTACGAAAACAAAATAAAGATGCTGCAATTCGCCCAAGAGTTTAAAAATTAACCTACGAGTAGTAAGTGTGCTACTGGCTCTTTCTGAACGGTAGAGAGTTCATTTGAGCATCATGGATCGCCGTAAAGAACACTTGTTTGGATGCCGAGATTATCTCGTGAAAAATACCCACCATAGTCGTTCAGACCAGTTAGCATGGTGGCGGGTTTGTAATGTGTTACGTTTGGATATCGTCAAAAGGCTGTGCAGATTCGGTTCCAATCGATGGAACGATGATAAAGCACACAATTAAAAAAAAAAAAAAATACGCATTACCATCTGGCGATAGACTAATCGCGCAGTCATTTATTATCCAACAGGATAAAGCTCCTTGTCAAAGAAGGCCAATAATGATTTAAATTTTACGGGATACTGAACCAGAAACACACAACTGGCCACCCCGAGGCGCAGATTTTATGTTTCTGAAAATGAATGATGTTGAATTAAAGGCAAAATAACTATTTTTCTGAAACGGAGCAGAATAGAGATCCTTGTTGTAGTAACAAAAGTTTTGGGTTGACGTTCCTGCAGAAATGCTGCGAAAACTCGTCGAAACGGTGTTTTGGAACCTTTTACATACCTAATGTTATTGAGGCTAAGGCAGATATCATTTTTCATAAAATAATTCTATTTTGTTCTTTTTTTAATTTAGAAATAGCTAAATTTTTTTAAAGTGAAACCTTTTTGTCAAAATAATTGTCTCATAGTAAAAAGTAATTTCATTCTTTTAGTAAACTTAAACTACTTAGTACATTAAAAAGTAAAAAAAATTCACATGTTCACTTGTTAGTTATGAAAGCATACTATGCTATAATTTTCTTTTCATTTCTTCCTAGAATTCATAAAATGGAACTTTTATTTTGGCAAAAAAAAATTCTCAAACAAAATATTGGTACCAGTTGGATTTGTTCGATAACGGCTCTAACGATTTTAACCAAAATTGATATTTTAGCTTGCTTTAGTTAACATGACTGAGTACCAAGTTTTTAGTTAAAAAATCGAACAACGGTACCTTTGAAATTAAGACATATCTCGAAAACGGTTGGTGCGATTGCAACGAAAATTCTTTCCTAAAGTTATTTGATCATTTCTTATAATATGATCATTTGCTTAAGCGCAAACTCTATTTTTCTATATAGTATCATTTATAAAATTAATTTTTGAAAAAAGGCATTTTTTAATTATTTTTTCTTTAGTTTAAATGCATTTTTAGAGTGAAAAGGATGTTTTCAAAATTGTTAAGTCTTTAATTTAAAATTCAAATCACCTAAAACAATAATTTTAGAAACTGACCAATGTTCAAACTATATATTAAAAATAATACTAAATAAGATCCAGACTTGGTTTTCCTCCAAAAAGTCGAAAAAATCAGTTTCTTAATTATTTCTCAAAAATGACTATACACCAAAAGCCGATTTTCACGGTATATTTGTGAAATAACCTCAATGCCCCACTTCAAACATAAATGCAATAACAAAACTTCCTTTTAGCAAACATCAAACACTTCCTCTTTTTTCCAACTCAAAAAAAATAAAATAAATAAATCGTTGGAGCAACAAGTACGTAGGGACCCTAGGCCTAGCTTCTCACAACCATTCCTTTTGTGAGTTTTTTTTTTATTTTTTTGGAACAGATGGAAGGGATCTACAGCTAATTGAGAAGCTCTTTCATGACAATTATTCTCTCTGATGTTTGTCAGACGTTTGCGAGAGGTGACGCAGTGAAAAACAAAAATTTCAACTTACACAATCAGAAAATCCCACTTGATTTGTAACCCCACACACGTCCATCAGGATATTCAGTTTATAACCCTCAAAAAGAAATCTCTGAATTGTTACATTATCTATGCAAATTTATCGGTCTAACACCTCAAATCAGCGTTACTAATCTATTCCAGTCAAAAATAAAAACATTCCCTACATCAGAAAACAGAAACTCGTGCTAACCTTGTCCTTGAATATACTGAAAAATCTTCTAAAGTATAAGAAATTTTTTTAAATATAGAAACGGCGACAATTGCCTGTTACTGAGATTTAAAAACTCACTTGATATATACAGCCAAATCATTTGAATAACCCAAAAGTAGATTTTATTCAACACTATTCCTATATTTTATGAGCCGTCGCTTCTTAGATGTTTACCTACCCACCAACCAACTTTTGATGAACAAGGAAGTTTCTTTAGACTCAGTCCTGGACTTTATTATTTTTTGTATGCTTTAACAAGCGATTTGAAATATCCCGAAAAGGAGTGATAAGCTAAAGTGACAACCCTCGTAGAAAGCCTTTCGAACGAGAATATAAACGTAAAATTTACTTTCGATCAACGAACTTTGATGGCGATTGTTACCCCGTAGGTATAGTTAGGTATTTAAATGGATGCTCTTGTGGTAATTTTGTCCATTGTGTACTTGTTACCCTGTAAAGAGGTACAGCTTCAATGAGCAGCGCACCCACATTTCAATGAAAGAATTAAGTCCGGAAGATGATGAGAAGGACTGATTAAAACCAATACACAGCTTCTTTGATCAGAATTCCCCATCATCAGTCGTTAGTCATACATACCACCATACCATCTTATAGGAATACAATTACCGAAATCACAATATCGTAGATACACACGAAACCCTTTTTTATTTCCAATAATACCACCATCGCAGAAATAAAATCGACTTAAAAAATAAAGTCCAAACACATACCTACTTCAACTGCTTGAAAAAAGACTTCCAAGCATGGCTTCACTTGTGAGCGGAAGGTAAATATTTTCAAAAGGATTTCCCTTGCTCAAGGATAGCTGCGAAAATGCATTCCACAACGTAGTGATTTTCTCAACGAGAACACACTTGAGTTTTCCAATTTCATCAAAAAAAGCAGCTTGCAGTTATCTTTGACGAGCACGAGCTGCAAGGAATTTCATATTCGAATTCCTTTTTATTGACTTAATACGTGGAGATTGTGTTTGTGTATACACTTGAAAGGGATACTTAACTATGATATGGCTGGAGATGGGATTATAACATGCAAGGAAGTTGCGTCGTTTTTTTTTTTGGGGGCGACGTTCGGGAAGTTCGATACAAGTATGTGTGGTGGCTAAGTTATTTGCATATTTCCAAATTTATTTTATTAAAGGGAAGTTAGTAGGTACTTTCAATGTTTACTTTTCTGACAAGTAAGTCGGTATTTTAGGGTTTAAGCTGGGTTTTTGCAACTGAAGGGAAAAGGGATATTTGGGTTGTAACATTTTTACACATTTTCCATCAAAATCTATAAAAAGTTTTCCTCAGTGGATTACGTTTTTACAGGAATTGAAATTGAAACCCCTCGCTCAGTAGGCTAGCGCACTAACATCGTAAAAAATAACAGCCTTCCAAAATGGTTTACAACGAAATATCTCATTTTGTTGCAAGGTGTTCAAAGCGCCTATATGCACCCTCCTATCGAAGAGGCCATAAATATTCCATTAAACTTCCCCACCTTGCCCGGCTTGCCGCAGTGCCAGTGAGTATAAAATCTCACAAAGAAAGTCCTGTTTTATGTTATCAAAATTTTTACACCAATATGAATATCCTTCTTCATTCATTGTTTCTCCCTCGAGATATGCCATCTTCCCTTTCACAAGCTACTCGTGTTTATTCCCACACAGTCCCTGCAGTGTAAATGTTAAAATTCATTTAGTTTACACAAAATCGATGGCGTATCTTATTCAATGCTTTTTACGCACACTCTTTCATCTTCATAAAATTTAATTGGTCTTAATCTTGTGTAGCTTGAATCTCCGAAAACCCTTGGTGTCTAAAATATCGTGATAATCTCCCATTCGAGGGAGAAAAAAAATCAGAAAAAGGACCTTCTGTTTGCTGCCTTTTTTTATATTTCATTTTGCAGCTTGGGGCTAAAGCTCATTATCAGAATATAGCTATGGTGTAAGAGAAAAAGAAGGATTTGTCTTAGTAATTCTCAGCTGCCGAGAAAGATGAGTAAGCCGTCAGACGATGACGGCATTAAACAGCAACAACAACGGACGTCACTTATTTATGCTTGTAAACGTGTTTCCCTGGCAGGTCCAATTTAAATGGATATTTATATAAGCCATGATGGACGATCCCTTCTGTTACGTTTCCGTTTTAAGAAGGTTGCGGCTTTTGGGGTGGAAGGTTTCTTTTACAAAGGAATACCAAGTATAGAAATTGAAGCAAGATATTGATGTGGAATTTTATTATTTTTTTTTTCTTTTTTCTTTTGATAAAAGGGTGCTAACCTATGGTGGAGATATCATGGAAGGTCGAAGCTATGACGTAATAGATGGGAATGCTTTTGGGTGGGGATTTGGATGAGTCAGTAGGAGGAAGCTGTCGGATCTTTCTGCTGTGGATTTACAAATTAAATTCAATTTTATTAGCAATTTACAATCTGGTGTTTTGCATTTTAAATGAGCAAAAGAAGTCTGTTGAGGACTGTAATGGGATGAGTCCATGTGCCTGAAAATGGTTGGCTTATTTTTTCTCAAGACTTTCTATGGTATTTGTTCCGACTTAATCGCTTAAGCATTTGAATAGCCAAACTATTGGTGTGTGAAACCGCCTTAGTTTCTTCAATCAGAAAAGTCCTTTTCCATCGTACAATTTAAAAGAAAATAAAGACGTTCTTTCATTATTTATGAAATTGGTTTACTCTTTTTTGTGGTGTCTTTTATCATGCTCTTGGCAATAAAATCGTTGAACCATGTCAAACCGCAATCAATGCCGAAGTTAGTACTGGCTCAGTGGTGAGTGTGCAGGACTACTGAGCGAAGATTCTTAGCTTCTATCCCCGGTAAAACAGTCATTACATTTTAATGTAATCCGAGAACAAAACTGCCATAAAAGAGCTTCTCAATTTACACACAAAATGATTGATTGTGAGACGCTAGACTTAGGCCCATTTTATTCACTCGAATTTGAACACAACTTGGGGATTTTTATATGGAAAACTCCCCGAGTTGAATGTACTCATACGCAACTGTTGCGCCGGGTATCTATTTACCAACTTCTTTTGACGTAACATTATAGATAAGTTGTCAAAGTCCAGTGATCAGATTATGTAGGTAAGGCGAAAACGTTTGAACGCCAACCCAGGAAGTGCGTGAACTGGGCACCCCAATGTTAAATTTTTGTGTGTGTTTTTTTTAGAGTTGGTATTTATCAATTTAGCTATTTTAACTTTTATGTGTTTGAGCTTAAAAATAAAATTGTGTAAGGAATTTTCGTAGCGTTTCTGGAGCACTTTCCATAACTCTTTTGGAATTTTTATCAATTTTCAAAGTTATATAACCTTTTTGTTTATATTCCGAAATTTTATTCTTGTTTTTCCGGTCGATATTCGATTTAGTTTATTGATGGGGTATGGAAAAGAAGATTCAATGACGAATTTTATAGACCATACCATAGTTTTCGAAGTCCTTACCTGCAACGAAAGAAAAGGAAAATAGTTAAGTAAGGTATTTAATAAAACAATAAACATAAATATAATTATAGACATTTTATACGCACGCAGGTACATAATGTGCTTATTATATAAACATAGGGCCTTTCTCAAATTATTTCTTCTCTAGGTATATTTTTTTTATTGCTCTAGCGTGACTTTTTATGTTCGATTGGTACTTTACGCAAAACATTTCAGAGCACTTTTACAAGTCAGAATTTTTTCTCAAAGTTGCCCTAGATTTAAGAAAAAAGTGCGATTGGGTTTGACAGGCACTCGTGGAGTGGAGGGTGAATTTTTTTTTGTTAATTATTTATATGCAAATATTTAGAAATAAGTCGGAGCGCAAAATTACAAGTGATCTAATTTAAAGTTAAATCATCTTTAAATGGAAAACAAGTAGAAAAGTGTCGAAGCCTACACATATTCCAATCACACGAAAAGAGCAAGTAAAATTTTTATGTTCGATTATAGCTACACACGAAATCTGCAATCCGAGAGGAAATCTGAAGCAGCCTAATCGAATACGTATTTGCGTATGAAAAGAGATAAAGAAATATGTTAGTATGTCAAATAAGTCATGGACTCTGAGTGGGAAATCGGATGGTGTCCCCATTATATTGGGCATCAAAAAGACGGAGAGTACGCTGTGCACTTTGGAAAGTGTCAGATGATTTCGTGGGAAAGCGGCCAGCGGAACGACAGAAAATAAGATGCTACCATTCAGAGACCCAGAGCGCAGTAAAATATAACAAGCTTGCAGTTTATAGTCCAGCGAAGCATGAGGGCATGACAGGCTTCGACGGAAAGTTGCGAAGCTAAGTTCGCTACCCCATTCGTAGACCGACACAATTACCACCACACAACCCGGCAGTTCACTGTATTCATGCAAAAACGTGCATTACCATTAAAACCGACTTATTTGCATGTAAATCGAATCCAACCCAGAAATCTTATACGCACGCATTCACCTTGAACATGCTCGCGGCCACAACCTCCGTGTTACATGATAGCGTGCGGTATTTCAACTTCTAATGTGGATGTGCCGTTATTATCTCGGCGATGTATTCCATTACACACTTTAGCATTTGCATTTCATCTTCTTGTGTGCCATTGACTTTTGTGCACTAAGCCTCTCCCATTTGTGGTAAATGCAACCCATTTGCATGAGGCTCTTACCGGTCGGCCCCCTTGGTTCTACAAAAATAACAAAAGAAAGCAATGAGCTGATATTATGTAAACAAACGCAGCGCACAACCATGCCGCATGCCAGACGCAACAGATACTCTACGTTTGTTCAACTATACCTACACATAGAGGGATGCAGTTGGATGCAGACTCTGAGTGACACTGATCCGGACTTGGAGCTAGAAAATCGGTGCATAGCAAAAACGTTGACTCTTTGTGTGATGCTCCACCGTCTTTGTCTTGATTCCATATACCAGGTACGTTCAAAGCCGGCATTGTGTCGCCGGCGCACAGTGGAATCCATTAGAGGTGCGATTATACCTCTGCGTGCACACTGCACATCGCACACAATGGCACCCAAGAGACGTACATTAATCTACCCTGGAAGTGAGTGATATCGCCCAATTGCTGGTGTATCAGTGGGTGTGGGCGGGGAAGAGATAGGATGTGAAAGGATGTGCGCGCTGCTGATGAAATGCTTTCGATGGGTAATCCCAGGCAATATGTCTGCCTTTGTTAATATCCAAATAGATGCATCCACAGGTAAATGCAACCCATTTGAAATTGAATCCACTTGGGTGCAGGGATATTTATTTTTTCTGCTGCTCTTTGCAGGAACAGAAAGGACTAGACGGTCAATTAGCCCATCGTTAGTAGTCGCGAGTGTAGTTGTCATGCCTACGGTTGTGTAAATTTATAGGTTGGTTCTTTAGTGAAAGTGAATTGCTGTGCACTGTACAGTGGCAGTAACGAAACTCAAGGATGCCCCCCGAATGGATTGATGGTGGTGGGTTGAGACTTTGCATAATGGTTTGGTTTGCATGAAATTACAGCGTGAATTATGTAAATGGTCTTTACATCCGCTTAGTCGAGGAGGCGTGAATCATTTTGTGATTTTCTTCGCTTTTTTTGTGCGTCCTGGCAAACAGCGCGAGGGCGATTTGCATTTAAGGTTAAATTTAATGGCTTTTAAGAAGGTTGTAAACACGTGGATTATGTCGTACTATTCTTAGGTACAGAATAGTTGGTATAAGTACATTTATAGGAATGGGGAAGTCGGTTTCATAGGGAAATCTAGCGTGACAAGCTATGATTAGTGACGCTTATCGAGCTGATCTGCTAATCCATCGTGCACTTATGGCAAGGGTCTGTACCAGTGATAACATATTGGGGGGAAAGTCGGCAAATTTGTCGATTTTTTCAAACAAAAGGGGGAAAGAGGGAAGGGATTTGGGGTTTTTTTCGGGGGAAAACAATCTAAAAAGAGAAAATAATACATTGGGCCTTAGCAATAAACATTTTCAGTTTCGACTCGTCACAAAAATAAAAGTTGTCTTTCAATGGCAACAGTCACAATTTGGAAAAAAAATGTTAATTTTGTCGCAAAATAGGTTTTTTTTTTGTGAAGTGTCCCATATTGGTACCAACGTTGTGCGATCAGCGCTGAACCACTTATATTAAGAATGAAGGTATTTACAGAGGTCACTGATGGATTCTCAAATTTATAAAAAAATTCTATTCCTGTTTATATTTTTGCACTACGCTCCGTAGTTGATACCGCTCAAGTTTAAAGCGTTAAAAATATTTTTGTTGCAAATGGTTAGTCTCACACCTTAGGTACTTTGAACAGGCATCATCTATATGAACCTTTTTTTGACGACAACAGGTGACAAGCTATGTTTGCATATTTATTTTTGTCCAATATTAGTGTATAATTACATTTGTATTTCTTTTAACTTTTAAGTTGAGTTTTAAGTTTTAATTTTTATTTCTTTTAACTTTTAAGTGCATTATTCCCCCTAAACCAAAACACTTCAGTGCAAATAAAAAAATGTTTGTGCATTCAAAGTGATGACGAACAGTTGTGATAATAACCGACATGAAATATAAAACACAGTCCAAATAAGCCTACGGAAATTTAATTTCTTCCCACATATTTGAATTAAAGTTCCCTTTCTTATTTATTAGAGGAGAATCAAGTGACCACATAAATTCAGTAAAACCTTTATGCAGAATCTGCCAACAAAATCCACACTTATTAGATTTAGTTATGTGAAAAAGCGGAAAGGTCATTTGGATATAACAAATCGAGCTCCGTACAAAAACATTCGTCGATAACTTCAAAATAGCGGTGTCTTATACGTTTTCGTAACAACTGTAACACAGCGTTCAGAAAGTTGACATTTTTAAGCCAGCACAAGTGTTAGTAAGCAAATTGACTGAGGGAATTTTTTTCTTTCCAATTCTATTTAAATTTTCTCAAAATCAGTTCGTTTTAAATGGAAATTAAATGAGAAATAGAATCTTAAAAAAATCTTGAACTGTGAAAAAGTCCTGAGAAAATGACAAAAACCAAGCAATTAAAAAACTGCGCATATTATGAAATAGCAAAACAAAAATAAATTAACCCCGTCGATCTAAAAAATCGAACTGCAAGTGAAAATGTTCTGAAAACTCCACAATAGAAGCGCCTCTTAATATTCCTCTCCACACGAAGGTTTTTGATTTTTTTTTTTGAAATTCCCACAGCAGAAATTTCTCACAACAAAAAACCCGACACTAATAGTCATTTTTAGTGTCCAGGCTGAATTTTTCGAGCTCACAATGGTGAAATTTTCCATGCAAAACTAAAAATTGTGACCTACAAAATATATTAGGAGAAGGTTAAAAATGATTATATTTACAAGTAAGGCCCAATGTATTTAGACAAGTTTAGTATTCAATATAATATATTATTGTTCTGGCGAGTGTTCTTTGTTGAAAGATTATAAATATTTCTATTATTTTTGTACAATATAATAACTACCTACTATAAACAATTCTTATTCAAAACTAAAGTACTAATATACTACAGTATTATACACTACAACAAGTATTTTGATTTACAAATCCAGTGCACTAATGTAGTTGCCCATCTAGAAGTAAGGTTACCCAATTAGTTGAGAGACAAATTGCTCATCTCACGGTATGTATGATGACCAATAATGAAGTACGTTTCCCTTACCCACCCAAATCGAAAAGTTTTCGAAGCAGATTATATATATAGGAGATTTGCTTTGTAGCCCTTTCTTAATTCGCAAATGTCGCCTATTTTTTATGAAGAACATTTACCCGCTATCATAACCTCAGCGGAATAAAGAAAAGCAATACTTTTCATATAATTGCAACTTCCTTAAGCCCTTCGACCGTAACTCCCATCACAAAGAACTAAATACGATATTAATCTTTATTTCCAAGCATCCGGTGACCTTTTCCAATAATACTGTCTTATGTGAGGCACGACATACGAGTAAAGGGATAAACCTTCATTCGGTTGGACGCAATGATTGTGAAGCAGGCAAAAGGGGGACACCACGATGGGGATTGGATTTTATTTTTATTAGAACCAGTAAAAATTATATTTCCTTTGAACCGTGTCGCTTTTTAAAGGGCAGAGGCCACAAAATTATTTAATTTTCAAAATCCTCTGTGTGACCTTTTG
The DNA here is from genome assembly GCA_949126925.1 of Cheilosia vernalis. Classification (NCBI taxonomy): domain Eukaryota; kingdom Metazoa; phylum Arthropoda; class Insecta; order Diptera; family Syrphidae; genus Cheilosia; species Cheilosia vernalis. The sequence goes on along the minus strand of OX421361.1, from coordinate 40,335,518 downwards.
GATATATAATAAAAAATTATAATCATGTATCCTAATTAATTTTTGACTTGGAAAAAATTTTTCCGACAAAGCCCGACAACTGAAAATCCATTCGAAAATTTTATGAAAATTGTATATCTAATGAAAATGAATTATTTTAAAGATGTATGATATATGAGGGTTTTTTAATAAGGACGAGTCAATGAAATGGAATAAAACAAGCTGAGTGTGAGGCTTTAAGGACATTCTTCTTTTTATTTTGAATTGGAACATCCATTATGTAGGGGTTATAACATCGAGGAACTAAATAATGAAATGTCCTGAAAAAAATCCTTCCTGGCATTTGAACTGAAATAGAATGTACAACATTATTGAATGAAAATCAACAAAATCATTCATGAAAATAGAACAAAATGACAATGACGCACGTAGCTCACGCGTGTGTAACCTACCTACGCCACTCCCCTAGCATTACCTAACCAGACCAGTAAGCAGTTAAAAAGCTCCAGCAAGATAGTATTTCATATGACACCGACGCGACATTGGTACAGTATAAATAAACAAACAAAAAACGACTCCGATAATCTATTTTCGTGTTCATAGCTTTTTATACTCTGCGTAGATTTTTTGTTAAGTCCCCAACCCTTTACTCAACTGCCTTTAACAACTACGTTCCTCCTTTCATCAGTTCAGTTCACTTTAATTTAAATTGACACGTTTAAACTACCTATTCCGTACCAAAAAATAACGCTCCCGTTGCGGCATACATTTGGAACAAAAAAACAACAAAATTTTATTACATTCCCAAGCCCACATTCCCATTCTCCGAAACAGTAAGCGTAGCATCGGGCATCGACTATTCCACCCACTAGCCAACAGTATTTGGTTCGATCCTCTGCCAATAAATTGTAAACATCGAAGCGTACTAAAAGAATTTCATTCGCCCCGCAATAGCCCGCACTTCCGCCACTAACGATAGGTGTAGCGCGCTAGGGTGTCGGCTCTGACCAACGTAGCCTCTATATAGCAAATATTTTTTCAAGGCAGACAAGAGGCCAAAATAGGCAACAATTCCGAACCGTACCCAATTTGGAAACAATGAACTCACTCCAGCAGAAGCCATTGAACCTTGAGGGTTACTCGGATCAATTATTCGGTTAGGTACCACTTTTATCTGGGTTTCCTCTTTGAGTTTGAGTACATTCCGTTCGATTGTTGAATTGGTCTGACTTTCGTCATTGGAGATGAATAACGATGTTGATGTTGGTTGATACCGTGCGATTTACGATGCCAAACATCACAGAGACGACCGACTCGACGGCTAAAGAAAAGGGCAAGAAAATGACACAAAAAGATACTCTCCCAATGTGAAGATTGGACCGTGTCCACGTGTGTGTTTTTTGGGTCTGGATTGTGAATTCAAATTCAAATTGCAAATGGCAAAATCAAGTGGCAGTGAGTGGCGCCAATTGAATGTGTGAGCGAGGTCGGTGAGTGCTCTTAACCCACAACGAAGCATCAGATGGAGAGATTAATTCAAGAGGCCGACGCCTGCGATGTGCGTGTGCAGAATCTTGACCAACCGAAGTTCCGTTTGGAAGCTTACATTTCTGCCTTGCTTCCCAATTAACGATTGAATGTGGTTTTGCGAAAAACTCTCGCAAGCAGATTGTATCTGATAGGCACAATATGTTTACGTGTGATGCCAATGATGACATTAGATCCATTGCATTTGGGCGAATGGTATAACCGAATTTTAGCACCAGGCAAATAGATTAAGCCACGGACAGATGTGTACTGACGTGTGATGGACGTAGTGACAGATTAATTAGCGTCTCCGAAAACGTGCAGCTTCATTCGAAACAGAATGATGTAACTGCTCTTGTAGGCAGATAAACTAAAGCCCTGTCCACCGAATATAAACACATTTTTTTAAATTTATTGTTAATTTACTGCACCTTTACGATACATTCGTAAATGGAGTTGAGGCTACATTTGTTGTCTCTGTTCATCTTTTGAGTGGGCATATGCCAAGGTCAGACCACAGAAATCGTTGGCGAACTTTCACTTTGCTGAAATGAGGCAATTTTGGACATGCTTTCGCTTTTTATAAATTAAAATATCAACGTTTTTTCATAAACAAATTGACAGATCGAATATAACGGGTGATTTTTTAGCTGGTTTGGTTTTGGCAACACTGGTTTTGACAGCTGACGTGTGTTCAGTACCTTGTGTCACTGTCAAACAGCTTCAGTTTGGTTTGCAATTTAACCATGGATCGTCTTACAAATGAACAACGCCTGCAAATTATTGAATTTTACTATCAAAATTCGTGCTCGGTTCGAAATGTTCATCGCGCGCTGCTTCCATTGTTTGTGTTCAGCGATGAGGCTCATTTTTGGTTGAATGGGTACGTAAATAAGCAAAATTGCCGCATTTGGAGTGAAGATCAGCCAGAAGCATTGCAACAGCTACCAATGCATCCCGAAAAAGCCACTGTTTGGTGCGGTTTATGGGCCGGCGGCATTATTGGGCCATATTTCTTCAAAGATGATGCGAATCGCAGCGTTAATGTCAATGGTGAACGCTACCGAGCTATGATAACAAACTTTTTTTTGCCCGAAATGGAAGTTCTTGACTTGCATGATATGTGGTTTCAACAAGACGATGCCACATGCCACACAGCACGCGAAACAATGGCGCAATTGCGAGGCGAGTTTGGTGAACAGTTAATTTCACGTTTCGGGCCGGTCAATTGGCCGCCTAGATCGTGCGATTTGACACCATTAGATTATTTTTTCTGGGGGTATGTCAAGGCTAATGTGTATAGGGACAAGCCCGCTTCGATTGACGCACTGGAAGCCAACATCCATGCATTCATTCGTGAGATACCGGCCGATATGTGTGAAAGAGTATGCCAAAATTGGACTCAGCGGATGGGCTACCTGAGACGCAGCCGCGGTCAACATTTGCATGAAATTATCTTTAAACATTAAATTGCAAGGTTCAAACTATCGATTTAAACAAATATTTCATTCATTTTTTGTGTTTTTTTTTTTTTTAAAAGTTCTAAACCTCTTAAAAAATCACCCGTTAGCTGCAATATAGCTGGACAATTAGTGAACCTTTCCAATTAGTGCGCACACCAGTTTGACCAACCGCCTATAGCTTCAAGTTGATTGAGGACCCCTACCACTTGTATGCGCCACCCCAGGCCATACCCATGGGCACCCAACTAAACAAAACCCCTTTAGCAGCAAGCCCGATGACACATGTTTTTGGCAGACTGAATGAAGCAAATGAAACCAGAGAGATAGAAAATTAATTTGCTTGGTTGAACGTTGACGAGGGGGATTTTTTTTTGTGCGAATAGGACATATGAATCCCAGAGAGGAGCAACAATATTCGACATTTGACTTGGGTAAAAGTCTGCAACAAATACAATTCTGCAACAAATATAATTCTTAGACAATTTAAACCAATCACTTAATTCACTATATTACTTTACACTATTTATTATTATTTATCTTCACAACCGATTACGAACTTTTCCTTGTCAAGTTGACAGATTGCCAAATTATCATCCAAGCCCTAAAATAACGTGATTCTTAGAAAGGAACATGTCACTGTTTCAAAATCAACTGTCCATCCCTATTTTCAAATCTCCCTTTTATATCCCCTCCGCCATCTATCAAGAACTTTCTAGTGTATTCCCAATATTCCAGCTGGTTCTAGAATTAGCTCAATTGGAGACTTTTGACAGATTCAAGTCTCCATTTGGAAGTGGAACTTGTTTGGTGGCTAATGGGTTGTTTACATTTCACCATTTTAGGCTCCACGGTGCATTCCACACCACAGTATCAATTATGGGTTCCTCTACAGTTGTTGGCTGTAATCAACTTGGGGATTGGCTTGGTGTCCAAAATTGCTGGAAAATAAGCCTTAAATGACAGTATCAATATCGGGCTGACCTATACTTCCCGCCGCTTGTCTGGTGAAAAGGCCGTCTTCGTGGGACTGTCTCCAGTTCTCCCTGCATTTGAAGAACCAATAGACGATTTGGCCTATTCTATTTGGGACTTCTGTTCGCCGTAGGAACAATTGATGTCAAACCTAGTTATAAGGTTTGAATAGACCGACTGAAAAATATCTAAGTCTTCGTCTTCTTATAAGTATTTTTCGGAATAAAATTGAAGATCATATTGTAAGTTAGTTACTCTTCGGAAAGACCCGCACGGTATACCCCTTACTTATGACAGAAGGCACAGAACACGTTGTCCCTCTGGGTTAAAGATAAAGTATTTAGGCGTTAATATCTATTCACCCTATATATATAGTCTAGGATCTAGGTCATAAAATCCGCTGCTAGATTTACTTCTTTATAGAGAAATGGGACCGAAAATTACTCGAAGCAATTTCTTCAGTATAGTTTTTTCTTTAAGCAGACCTTACAACTCAATTGTCTTCTAGGACTCAAAAAAAAAAGTCAAAACTCTCCGATCGATTTATGATGTGACGTATTTTCGGAGCTCTTATCGCAGCCAAGGTAGATGATGTCATTTTTGGTACATAATGTACCTTGCAGTGATATCTGTCTATTTGGTTTGAAGTTTCGTTCGATTTTGTAGCACAACAGCAGCGAGCTCCTTCCAAAATACTCGGCTGATGTACATAACATCGAAGAGTCCCCCGTTCAGGGTCTGCTGTCAACCATAATTGCACTTTTCATGTTCGGCACGGTCGTCGGTATTAAACGCTCATTCTTTACCAAGACTTATTAGTTAACCCCAAGCACGGTGTCTGTTCGCACAGATCACGTCAAGTTCTCTAATCTGTAAGAGAAGGGTCATCAGGTCCGAGTGATCACCGATGTCCATGGTCCAACTCTTCCTCCATCGCCTTCATTTGTAACAGATTTGTTGAGCTGCGTATTGGCAATTGTTTTTAAATAAATGTGGAGGGTTCTAAGTCCTGTTAGAGCTTCTATAGCAGCTGTAGGACAGGTCCGCATGGCTCCGGAAATGCCTAGACATAGTAGACGCTGTATCTTGTTAAGCTATGCATCTCGACTCCGTACGAAAACGTTGATTTCAATTAGTGAATTCGTTCTCCGTATGTCTTCTTTCGTATGAGCTCATCTTAGACGATGGAGACGCATTTATCCAGTAATTCCCGACCTAGTATTATAGTGTTTGGTATTTTCCTCATGCTTATAAGTTTATGGAGTACGACCAAGTTGATGCAAGCCAAAGTCTTCCCTATCTACATAAACTCTTAGCACCCAAAAACACCCCCAACCTACTTTCTTAGTCCGAAAAAGTATCAGTGATTCTAATTTCGTTTGTCTATTTATTAACACCATCCAATTTTGGGATAATTTGGTTTCAAGTATATACTTCCACCACTATATTGAGACCTGGGTGTATCTCAAATGAAAAACTTAGCAAAAGCAATATTAACGAAGGCAAAACTTTTTTATTAGCTGAAAAGTTTTGCAGATTATTTAATACTCCTACCAAAGGCAGCATTCAGTAACCGTATCAGTAGGTACCTATGCCCACTCGAAGACAAACACTTTCTTTCGCACAAAGAAGTCAAAACAAATAAAAATACCCTCCTAAACCGACATGGCACAACATTTTCTGGGCTTTATTGCCATCAATGCAGTCGTATGAAGTAGTGTGAATGTGAAATGACTTCATGTCTTTTATTACGTTTGATATAGCATGATATCTGCTAGCGGGCCAGCGCTGTATAGATGAGTACATTTTCCCATGCAAGACTGAACAGTGAACAGTGAGTCTGGCCTAGATTTTAAATTATTGTCTTGACATATACAAGCCATTAACCCACATAAAAGTTTGTATACGTATGTGGATGAAATAATAGCCTTGCAAAAATAGATATAACGATAAATAATACGATTGTGAGTTTTTGAGATAAACTGTCCATCATATGGTATGTAAGGTCGAGTGAGAAAGTAACAAATGCCATTCCTATCTATTTTTTGAGAAATAGAAAAACACATTTCAAAGGTCAGTCCCAGAAATTGCATGACTAAGAAGATTGTGCAAAAATCACTAATGGATCCATAATGTCCGCCCTGTGTACTTTTACACTACATTGTAAGAGTAGTCATAACCTCTTTAGGTATGTTCAATATAAAAAGAAAGATGACTTTCTATTCATCATTCCATTAACTGTAGCGGGAACTTCAAAACTGTTTAGAGCACTTCATCCGGTCCAGTTTAGTTTACGAATCTCAGAATGTGTAGCGGTTCGATGGTTTGTGTATCCCTATTTGGTATGTGGTACACGGAAATAATTGAAAATCACCAATTGCAACATTTTGAGTTGTAATTCACGATTTTTCGCAAATCACAACGATTTTTTCTTGAATTGATATAAAAATTTGTAATTTGTCAGTGAAAACGGCGAAAAATATCAAATGTTGTTTGTTGCATTTTGCGATTAACAGTATTAATTCGAGCTTCTTTAATTTGTAGTGATTTGCGAGATTGTTTGGAGCAATTTACAACTTCATTTTCGTAAACACCACTTTGCTATCTCAAATTGCGAAAAATATTTGGTGATTTACCACCACTGAATGATGAATCAATAAAATCTTATAATAATTTACCACATTTAAACCGAAAACGTAAATTGACGTTGAGAAGTCGTAAATTCCAAAATATTTTTTGTAATTTCCATGGAAACTAACTACATAACGTGTGAAATTTTTTTATGCACAGGTAGTCGACAGTAACGATATAGTCCATGGGTCGAAATCCTTTCTTTATATGGATCAATATACATACATAATATGTTTGTGGTGTTGCTGCTTGCTGGACAGCTGCAATCATGGGCAGCGACAGCGAAAGACAGTCGGTATTTAATCTTTGCTTAAGGCAGTCGTTTTTTAAGTATAACTAGTTCTCAGTGATAGTGAGTGTACTAACCATTATAAAGCATTCTGGAATATATATCATGTAAGTACCTATTTAATAAAGGAAAAAAAAAATAAACTAAAGTATGTATATAAATCTGTATTTTTATTTTTTTCAATGAATGAAGATATGTCTCGCTATTAGAAAAGAAGTAAATTGGTATGGATATTAAAGTGTGCAATCGAAAAGGTTTTTTAAGGTTCGTATCAATACAAGTTCTTCTAAACAATTTGCGTGTATTAACAATTTCAGCATAGACAGAAAAACCACCCCAGACAAATCCCTTTGTCTCCGGACGATATGGCGTCATATGATTCTCAAGGATATCAAGAGGAAACAAAAATATAAAATACGACTATGAATTCTGATTGTAAATCACAAGATATAAGTTGTAAATTGAAAATAAAGTTTTCTAATTTCACGATAAAACGTTTTTAATTTCAGACGGTGATGCCTCAAATCACTACTCAAGAATCGTAAATTGCAAAATATGAATTGCAAATTGCAAAATATGAATTGCAAATTGATAAAAAGAAGTTGTAATTTACGATTAAGAATTTGTAAATTGCAACTACAGAAGTAGCAAATCAGCACTAATGAGTTGCAATTCAAGACTAAATGGTTGCAATTCGGTAAGGGATGAAAACAAATTTACTACAGAGAAGTGGTAAATTGCGAAATGTTTTTGCAATTCACAACCATAGTAATATCAAATTTAGAACTACTTGTTTAAAATTGCGATCGGTTATGGCAATATGTATTTCTCGTTTGATCATTATTGACAATGAGAAGTAGTGTTGATTCACGATTTTTGGGGGTCAATCTTCACTTCTTACAATTTCTAAAATTGCGAATAAGAAGTATTGAATCAGTAAATCCTGAGCTAAGCTCTAAAACTAGACAAACTTTTCGTGATTCTGTGCTCATTTTTCTTGATTTGATCTTAAAATTTTTTCCGTGTACTTGCCAGCACTTCTTCTGCTAAGTCGATTGTCCTAAGGTATATAACATTAGTCTAAGACACTCTTTTTCCCGTCCTACTCTACAAGGCTGAAACACTGACGTTCTCGAAGACGAATTAAGTTGTTTCGGTTATTTTGAACGTTTAATTTATGGGCTAATTTTCGATTCTACTTGTATTCTCTTAATAGCAAGCTCTACCGGGACTGAAAATGACATTGATATTAAGAAGCTACAGAACCAGAGCGCACTCGGTCTTTAAACAAAACAACTCAAAACTGAATAAAAAACAACGCAGTATAAGAAGGCCTTAGGTGGAAGAACAAAGTTAAAAGGACACATTAACAAACTTGAAGTGGGCAACTGTATATAGGTAATTGGCTTTAGTAAAATGGCTAACGATACAGGCTCTGCTTTTACATGCACCATGTTTAATTGCCCGAAGGTCTCCAACCGAGTGTACCCCAAGCATACCCTCAGCGTACCTTCATCACTTTCGGCCAGTTGTAGCTACTCCCAATACTGGGAATAAACTAAATTAGATGAAATAATAATGCAAAAGATTGAATTCTGAAAAGACTACCTCTAGGTATATCCAAAAGACAAAATAAAGCGTGAATCACTATCTACTTTGTTGGCTTGTCAGCCCGATAGCAACATTCATAATAAATTAATTGAAATCAGAATCACCCAATTAGTGCTCTACCAAAATAGCCGCAGATACCTATTTGGCTATACAATCAGCTTCAACTTCATTACCTACACCCAAGCTAATTGGGTCGCAGTTATTTCGCCAAAGCCTATTAACCTCCTTTCCAACAACTTGCACGTTACACGGTTACACCAAGAGCAACAACAAAACGAGTTTCGAGACGAAATAAATTGTCACATTGACATGAAAACTGTCTTCTTGAGATCACATTCACAATTTTCTCCCTCACCCCCCAGCCCGCAGACAAGAAAATCCCCAAAAGTAGCTAATTATATACACCAAACGAAATTCGATGCTTTTGGCAAACATTCAATTTAATTCCCCGTGTCGCGTTGTAGCAAATCGAATTTATTTCCCAGATTGCCTTCGCTCACCAAGAGGAAGAATGAAGTTTACAGCGAATGATGGCAAGATTGCCGCCAACGCAAGAAATACCCTTGTATAACCTATACACACAACGAGTGAGGCTTGATGCGGTGCGAATGCCATCCAATGTCAACAACACGTGGTAGCCCCATCCCTCTTTCGGTCGGAGTACTCTACTCCTACTCGTATCGATCTGCAAGGAAAACTTTTCGAGCTTCAAAAATAAAAACAAAATAAAGCCAAAGGAGCGGAAGTGAGTCCTTTCATTCTATAAAGCTGGCTCACCCCTTACCAGACAGATTCCGTGGGCCTTCCTACAACCCGTATACGAGCGAGGGCTGCTAAAATATGAACAAATTCTTCCGGAGTGATTTGTGTCACCGGAAAGAAGACAGAGACGAGTTCAATTCGAATGTCGACTGTGGAACAATTTCCCCACATGTACGAGTATGTGTCTTGAATAACATAAATAAATTGTGTACCTAGCTATCTATACCTTCCGTAGTTTCAAGGGAATCCCTTGGGAAAGCAGGAAATGCCCTCGAAAGTTACCCTGCTTGATAGTCCAATGTGTGCCCATTCTCGTTTAGCAAATGCTCCGCATATGGGGGGAAAATGTAACCGAAAACCGAACCCATCAAGTGCTCACAAAATATGAGGGTCAAATGTATCTCGATGGTTATTCGAGAATTGATAAAGGTTTCAGTTTCAGATTAGATACGAGGATGAATCCGTATGTTGTAATAATACGCATGCTGGCAGATAAAAATGTTTATTGATTTTTCCTTTGCCACAAATATTGAGTGTCTGATACGAGAATAGGAGCGAGAGATTTACGTATCTGTATGATGAGCGGGTGGGCTGTGATTTCGTTTGCGTATAGCTGTAGCCGGTGCACTTGGTCTTGTAATAAATGATTGGAGGGATTTCCGAGAACACAGTTTGATGATCGATAGACGTTTCTTGTTCAGTCATATTCATATGTGGGCCTATTTGTTTGTGGGTGAGTATGCAATCCTGATACTTGAACTTTTAAATTTTTCTTTGTTTATTATGATTTTTTTTTTGCGGAGTGGGTGTGTATCATCCGTTGGGGAGAAGATATGACCTAAGCATTTGCTTTCGTAGGGAACCGAAAAGTATGTAAATATACCTCTTCCAGTCGTTGCAGCTTTAATAGATTGTGACTTTTCGAGATTTTTATATATTGTAGTGCAGGGTCAGCTATATTCCTGGTGACTTTTTGAAGATCCATTTTGACGCACCTACTTTAGTCTCTGTTTGAATATGCATTGTAGTCTTCTGCTACCACACTCAGAAAACTGCAGAGCTATGAAAGCCCTACTAAATGCGCCACCTCTGTTGTATGCAGGCACATCAACTGCTACCTTTGAGGCTGTTTTAACCAAAAGTAAGGTGTGATGCCTTCAATTACATGGGTACAGCACATTATAAGAGCTGCGGTAGCCAACAAAATATATTTGAAGACACCCAAGTTAGCTATCAGACCCGCATACAGAGCTGTTAAAACCTCCTCAAAGAGCTAGTGCGCAAGCATTCGAGGAGATTTGTGATACCCATATACAGAGCTCTCATAGCCACTCAAAAGATTTGCGGTAGCCATATACAGAGCGGTCAGAACCTCATGAGAGGCTGTCACACTCTCTGAACCCTTTGAACTCATAAATAGGAAGCTGAGAAAGACTTGCAAAAGTATTCTCATTTCTCCATAAACCTTGGTGGATGTTTAAGCCTTTTTAAAGAATTATAAGTCATTCATGCTTAGCGTGACTTTGGATAGCTCGGAGCTATCTCTTGAAATCCGGTTAATAACTACATAATATAATCGGTATCTCTTTTCCACTTTTCCAAAAAAAAACATAAAAAATAGGTTTGAAAAATTTTTAAAGCTCTGTTCCCACATTGGGCGCTTTGTCATATTTTGGGCTATTTATAGAAATTTCGTCAATGAGCGCCCAACAGAATTTTGGGCTATATATCGTTTTACAAATTGTGTGTTAATTTTGTTTGTTTTATTCTTTCACGCAACTAAAAAAAGAAATATTTTCGAACAAAACCGCATTTTTAAAACTTGGCAGCATTCTTGCAGTCAAGTAACTTCGAACAGGCCTCTTGATTTGACACAACGACACAAGCCACAAAATGTCAATTGCAGAAGATCGAAAAAACGCGAACATATTTTCAAAGATTTTTGGGCTTCTTTCTGGGCAACGATAATGCGCTACATTTTTTTTTTCGCTTAAAGCGAACTAAATTCTGGCAACCCTGCCTGAAAGGACGGTTGCTTTGATACTAATAGTAGTAGAAATGAAGATAGAGGATTGCTTAGAGCTTAGACCAACACCGAGTTGTCATAGCCGCATGTCAGTTTATACATACCTAGAACGACCCAGTTGTCACTTATTCTACGAGCCAGAACAACCTTAACCTAAGCAGAACTGTACATAAAAGAGCAACTTAACTAGCAGCTGATAAAAGGTTGTTGTAAACAAGCATAGCAGGCTTAGCGGGTAACAGGGCATAGGTGTACGGTGCTCATACGCGACACAAATTAAGTTCGTTAACAACCGCGTCAGCTGTGGTAACTCTTTGTTGGCTACAATAGCGTCGACTTGGGGATAACATCCAAGACATGGGTATGGGTAAGCTTGTCAAGCTATGGGTGTATGAAACAAATTTTTGGGGTTTTTTAACTTTAGTTTTCTCCGTGCAGGTAGTATAGGCGTTTTTCTTGTTTAGTTCAGAACAGAACCTGAACTGTTATACAAAAAGTTTGTGTTTCTTTTTCAGCTCAGAAACATCAGAGCTCGAATTTGTGTTTATTTTTTCATTCAGAAAAGAAATAGACCATAAAAGCCGAATTGCCAAAAACAAAGAGCTCATAATTAATTGACTGAGCAGGCTGAGTAAAAAAGCCTAGTGTTGCCGTTTGGCCCCTTTTTCAGTTTTAGTAAGATTTTATTCTTTATTCAAAGAAAAAGAATGTAAACATATGAAAGGAACTGTTTGATAATGTTTTTTTGTTGTTATAAATAAATATCTTGCTGTGTGTTTTTTTATATATTATGTGGGGATTCTTTTTTTAACTCGGGCCCCTTTCTAGTCTTTTTCTTTTTTTTTAATTTTTCAGGTAACGCTGCTGCAAGGTTTCTAAATTGCAATCCATGTAATATGAAATTCTGTTGAGACCGAATTCTCCCCTGATTTGTAATTATACTGCCTTAATGCTTAACTAACCGCATTTACTCACTATACATCTCGGAGATACGCTTTACTGCCAGATGTCTTAGTATGAGTAACTTCTCAACTACCATAAACAGCTCCTTTGGCTGGATGCTCTCACATGCCACTTTGAAATCGATGAAAATCAAGAGGCAATCTGCTTCTTGTTACGACATTATCACCATTCATCACAACTTGCTTTTAACCACAGTGTCCACAGGATCTCCCTCGGTATACCAGTATCTTCGGTGACAAACAACCGCCATATACCCACTGCAGGACTGCAGTCATGCAATGACTTTGGGTTTTGGGGTAACACACAGCCGCCAGGTGTACTTCCATACACACCCAAGCGCAGGCATGCAATTGACACCTAAAAATTACGTAAGCGAGTTTTATAGTTAGTAGAGAATACACACTCGGATTTTTTTGTGAAAAAAAGTAGTCGGATGAAAGTGGTATTCGGGTCGGGAGAGTTATTGTCAAGTTGCATAGTAGATACCAGTCAGGTGCACTGACTTCGTTTCGACCGATTTACAAAGTTTTGGGTGGTCAGATCCAATATTGCGGAATAAGAATTGTCCTGCAGTGTCCAACTTCCCTTAGACCTCTCCATGAACGCTGTTACTCAATGCGGTTTCGCTGGTTGGGTTTTCAGCACTTCATGAGTTCAAACCGAGAACGTAGAAATTTTATAGTATCAATATGTTTTCCCAATTATATTTCATTATTATTAGTTTCAAACTTAATTCTGAACAAAAAAGCAATTAAAAAAAATATATAAAGAAGAAATATTTTGTATAAAGGAATTATTTTAGTATAAGTACCATACAGAATATTTAAGGGCTCAATATAAGTAAATATGTATATAGTCGCCACCAGTTATCGAAGCTATGAAGCTGTTTTCTGTTCAACTTGGGTTAAGTGTAGCTATTTAGAAAATATTGGCTAAACTTGTATTCGTAATGATTTTTGGAAGTAACTTTTGGTTTTGATTTCAACACGCCGGAGCTCAAGCTGACCCTGAGAATCACTCGCCTTAGACGACTTGAATGAAGATAAAAGCTCCGGTCCAGCCGGTAGAGTTGGAGTCCGATAGTCTTACCCGGATGGACAACACATAGAGAAAGACCAGGTCTTACGTGGCCGGCAAAAATATAAAGAGACCTCAACCCAACTTACTAAGAGTGAGTAACAGTTAGTTTTATTTGAAAAGGTCAGCTGTATAGGACTTTTAGGGCCAAACGATAAGTGAACCCTTCTCTATTTATTGGATGGTAGAACCGATTCTTCATTCACCGGACATGGGTTTTCTATAAATGATGCCTATTAAATATCTTCTGGAAATGCTGCCTACATTACTTCCCAGCGCTTCTGTGACTAAGCTACGTTCCAAAGATGTATCCACATGACGGCTTATCAGCCTCAAGGCCAAATTTGTGTTTTTTTTTTTCTTAAATCCTCCGAAAACAGCTCATTGCTTGACTATTGATCTGCTTAAGCTGCGGTGCCAGCACGTAGCTTGAAAAATGTGGAAATTTGTAGCTCGGCCAAACAGGCCATGAGGCACAAAATATCTGCCATCTACGAAATCGCAACTCTACGAAGTTTGTCTAGGAGATATTGTTCTTCTGCTTCAGGTAGTTTGGGATGGTTTTCCGAGTTGTTTCATACATCGAGCCAGGGTGACCACTGCAAAGTCGCAAGAAAGGGTCAATGAGAAAAAAAGTGATTAATTTCTAAAACGATATTTAACAAACTTTAGCTCGCTACAATTTAAAGGTTTTTATTTGGAAATAAGAGCATTATGGAAAATTTTCAAAGCACCTCTTCCTAAATAACAAGAAATTGTGTCAGACTTTCGAAAAAAGCCTCATAATGAACTCGGAAAACCTTGAAACCTCATGGAACCTTTTCTTACGGCATTAACCTTACGCAACTGTGTGGAGACCCTTAAGATCCCTGGTGATCGGTGTTATCGATATGCCGATTTGGAGACATAAAAACACACTCAAAAAAAACTGTTAATTGAAGAATTTTGAGATTTTAGAAAAATTCGAAGCATTCTTTGACTATTATATTTGATGATAAGAATCCATTTTTAAGCTTTCAAGAATCAAGTGCTCATCGTAAAAATAATGAAGCATTTACACGGTCACGCATTCCTAACACGGAAAATTATAGGGATGCTAAAAATACCAAACAGCCGTGTGACCAAAAGCGTTACCAAACACGCAAAAAAACTTGACACGTATTTAGGTCGGCCATCTTGTTTACGTGATAGGAATTATGGAAAACTCTGCATGTTGATATTTATAAATTCCGAGTACCTATAAAACAATTTCGTTTTCGGAAATTATGAACGGACAATTATTTATTTTTTTCCTGTAACTGACTGATGAATTGTTGGTTTAATTTACTGAAACTGAAAGAGTGGTATACTCTCATTTCACGTGTTTCATTTTAGAAATAGAAATGTTTTCAAGCAATTGCAGAAATGTTTGTGGGCGGAACCTGAGTCAATTTCCTTCTTACGTATCTATAATTATGGGTAGAACATCCATGAAACTTTAGGCGTCTGATTTTTGATCTCATTGTAACGCCTTTAACAGCATTGACTGTGGATAAACGTATATCTCAGTTTAATATACTTTCCATAACTAATTTCTTACATCATTGCCATAACAACTTAATTTTGTTCCAATTAAAACATTTGGTATTGCGTTCATTTTAACCAATTAAAATTACTGATACTACAATTTATTTTTCTGACTGTAATAGAACCCCAAACTCTTCGGAAATATTCTGCCAAGTTGGCGAGTCATGATGGCAGTCTGAAAAGTTTACCAACCAAGTTGATTTTGTAGCAAACTTAAAAATAAACCATACCAAGCGACGCCCCCTTTATTGTTCTGTCTTTACAAGTATGTATCCTTTTTTGAACCCAACTATAACTGTTCGGGTATTTTGCTCCTAAATCCACTTTGATGCGAAGTAGGTATCCACATAAAACTCAACCAACCGCCCCCAACCATGGAATATCTCCTTAACCACAATTCGCTGTCGGACGAAACCAAACACACTTCCTCCAACAGAAGGAATTCTTAAATTCTCCAGAGTTAATCTCATAAATAATACGAAGAAAATCTAATAAATGTGCGAATGAAAATCGATATCGTTATGCAGTAGTCTTTTCCATCCACAAGGACGATCTCTGACCATCTATATTTCCTCAATAAAGTCATTGTTTTATGACAGTCGTTTATCGGACTGAATATGCCCTTTATTCTTGTCCCGCTTCAAATTTGTGCTCCGAGTTTTAAGTACACGCGTTTTAGGGGCTATTTTCAACGTGTTCAACCGAATTACAGCCCTTCTAACGAGAATCCAACTCTTAGTCCACTCCATACCGGTGGCATGTTTCAGCCTATTCTATAATTACAACGAGAACAGATCCCCCTCATACCAAAAGAGTTTTCTGTAAATTTAAGTTCACATTCAGACATTTTCATAGAATAAATGTATACCCAGAAACTGGTGCTTTCCGTACGTCAATCAAAGTCCAAGAGAAAACAATTGATCCACGAGCATGAAGGGCTATATTTATTTCGATTTGAAGCACTGGTTCAGTAAGCGCCTTCCTTCCTTGTTAGGGTGCCTTTGGAATTTTTTTCTATTCGAATTGTTCAGTTCGAAGAATATTATTGATTGGGCAGCTAAACACGGAACGATTCGAGTTCGACGAATAGAGGAAATCATAATTTCGGACGAGAGCGTACGGTTGTTCATTGTTAGCATCCATGCTTTTCTAATATTTACCAGGAAATTCCACTGACTCAATGGAATTTCTATATTTGGCAGATGCTTGGGAAAATATCTCGGAAAACTGTGGAAAGGTTTCCAGCAAGGAGTGGCTGTTTCTCGGAAGCGAAAGGTTGGTCCAAGGGGGAAACGTATTTTTAGCTGTCTGTCAAATCCATTATGATTATCTGTTGGAAACACTTTCGGGTCCTTGTTCAATTAGAACAAAAGGCTGCATAAAAATAGTCATTCGGTAGGTGAACATATTTCATCCTCTGACAATTTCAATCAAAACGAGATGGCACACGAACTCGGATATAAATCCTCTCATAAATCCTGCTAGGTGTACTATTTCACTCGATGACAGAAAAACATTTTGCACCACCTGTACAATGTTTGAATGATTGCTTTTGTCATAAATCTACTGTCGGTAGTGTCACTGTGCGCCACTGCATCATTTGATGGATGAGCTTGAAACATGGACCAAGCTTTCGTTGATCACATGACTACCCTGGGATATTTATATCAAATCATGAAGGTGCGAGCTTTTTGACTGCTGCTGATCCATAGGTAAACAAATTTTACAGCGGTTGTCTAGCTTAGAAATGACATTGATTGGTTCCACCTCATATAGTCTTGTATCGCAAAGCTTGAAGGTATATGTCCTTGATGATAATTAGACACAAGTTGGCTAATAAATATTACCAGAAAAAGTCAATTAGGTTCAAATTGGAAGACATATCTTTGTTACCCGAATATTTGGGGAAATCTATAAGGATTTGGCAGCTTTTATTGAGAAGGGGTGAAGTTTAAGGAAATGAGAGGAATTTACACGACAGGTATCTGAAAGCGTTAATACAATTTCAATGAAGATCCAATGAGTGGCATTTATTTTCAACTGCAGATAGTGATTGCGAGGTTGGGCGGTTGAAAATATGATGAGAAAAGACATGCATCGCTTAAAACGAAGAGAACGTGTGAAGGTCTAGACTTCGAAGGATAATTTGCCCCCTCTTTCCTTAGCATAGTGTGTAAATGGTAGGAAAAATGGCATAATATGCTGAAATACCACACAAAGAAAGGGAAAATCAACACTAATGACCTGCGCAGAGGATTCGGTGATGAGGAGATGGATAGGGACACTCCGCACTTTCTTTCCAACATCTAATACGGAATATGTACTTGGAAAATAGTTTTTCGAAGACTTGGAAGTTATCACTTGCCAAAATTTGTAGCAGTCTTGACAGGCTTGACAACGCGTACGATTTTAGACGTTTCCATAGTGAGGGGCTTGTAAATCCCGATTTCATCGTAATGGATTGACGGGTATAGGTTTCTCTGCCAAACTTATCTATAGCTACTAGACTTAACTGCTGAAGTAGCAGTACAAAAAAATTTTTACCAATAAAAGCTCTATAGTGCTGCTTGCTAAACATAGGTTTAGTTCGGTTGGCATCAGGCCAGGCCACAGCTAGACCATCCACATACTTCGCTTGGAGTTTTTAAAATCTCCTTGTGACGGCAGAGCGTTGCCAGACGGTCAAAATATTTCCCCCTGATAAATATGCAGAGCCCCCAGATTTAGCAAAAATTGTTGTCATTATTTGTTTTAAAGTGTTACGGCTTAAGATAATAAATTTCAAAATTGAAAAGTGTGCGCAAAATTTATGTTGCATTTTGAAAACATCTTGTAATCGACTGAATATTCAACTGCATTTTAAAATATTATTCACATATTAAGGCTACCGAAAAGGATATTATGCCGAAATACCAATAAAGTAGAACTATAAAAAAAAAAAACATAAATCAATTTTCCAGACAGACTTCCGCCCGTCGACCAAAAAACACCCTAAATCTGGTGGGAGAACCCGCAAACTAGTAGCACTGGGTTTTAGGCCCGTTTGCTGATACTACTCATAGCGATTTAAGTTCTACTTAAATACCTTATGGGCTGGTTTTTCCTTGTCATAAACTGTCACATAAGATTTTAAGTGGAACTTAAATCGCTATGAGTAGTATCAGCAAACGGGCCTTAATGATCTAAAAATGATCCGTCTTCTTCGAGTTGAGAGAGCTAAGTGAGCTCCATAGGATGATAGTCCTAGTAGGGTGAGTAATTTATTTGGCGGCTTTTCATATTCCATGTCTTTTTCAATTGTCTACCATATTTACTTTTGAATTAATATTAAGCTACCTAGGTATATTGAATAAAAAAATAATAATAAAAAAAAAAAACAGGTAAATTCTTATTTTCTAGCTTTTTTGAGCTATTTTTCTAATAACACTGTCAAAATTTAGGTTTTCTACAATTTCATTTCCAATGGACAGTGAAGCCACAATAGTTAATCTTGTATATGGGACAGTTTAGAAAAACTGCGTTTGCCAATTTTCCCCCACGCTAAGTGGTAAAACACAGTAAGCTCTAAGCCACTGCGCATACTTTTGAACATCTTTAAGCCTCTAACAAAATACATTCATCTACTATTGATAAGCCGGCGAAACGGTATCAGGTACATACAAAGACCACACGAATAACTCACAGAGGCCTACTGCAGGTGCCATCGAACTGAAAAAGTGCAATGGGAATAGCGCACAGCTTGCCCCACAGAATAAATGGGCGACGCTTCCAAATACAGATTTTACGCTTCGTTTACAGAAATACGACCTTAATAAGACGCTAAATCATGCTGGGTAGTTTTTCCGCCAAAATAGACAAGAAAGCCGATAAGCACAGCCAATACACCACTTCTGGTAACGAACTCAGACAAATAGACTTTGCAATGGAGCCGAATTTATAACTATACCTTCATCTAGAAAGCATGGGGTTTTCGCATCTGTATGACATAATGACCACACTGCGTTCACAAGGAAAACCGGCAGTATTTTGACGCAACATTTGAGGGAAAGCTCTGTAACGGCGATAAAGATGTGAGTCCCATTATAAGGCAGAAAGTTCGACTTGATTTCTGTTCTGATGTTTAACGGTTAACCAAGAAAAAATAATATTACTCTGTCAAGTATATACCAACATCGACGAAAACAATAAAAGGCCCCAATCGAAAACAAAAACTTTCTGGGCGACATTTTGTCTACCTCGGTTATGCTCAAACTTCCGAAAACGATATCTGATTAGAAATAAAACGAAGATTAAAAATATTTCCGATGAGATGACAACGTTGTACGAGTAGTAATGCCATCTCTCGAGCAATTAAGGATTTTAAAAATAGAAAACTTAATGACGAAGTGTAGGGAAAGTAGGTACCTTTTTCGGCTTGAAGATCGCTGGAACATTTATAGTGAAATTGTTTATAAGTCATTACTCATCAGTCATCACTTATCAGAAGTGGGGAAGCAATTCCATGAATAATCCACATAATGATCTTATTAGTTGGGATAGTTTGTAATACCTTATTTCCACGTCGTCGTGTAAAATATGATTGAACTCGTCTCGTGTCAAAATTGCTTCAGAATCCCATCTATTCCAGTGTAAGTAAGACAAGATTTATCAAACCCACTTAATTCGCGTTTCATACAGCGGACTACCAATTACGCTGTTACAACCAACAGCATGTCTCGTCAGTTATACATTAGCTTCTACCTACCCAGAAGCACATGTTTACCTCTACAACTTTATTGCAAATCTACAATTCAACCTCCAACATTGACCTTTCTCCGGCCGCTGATGGCTGTGGAAAATCCACAGTCAAATGTTCAAGCAAACCAAGCGAGATACCATCAATGACACTGTCGAAGTTCGTTTGCACATGCTATAAAAATTGCATAAACTTACAGCCAAGTCCAAACAATGCCTCCATTAGGCAGCATCAGATGTATTTCCCATTCACTAATAAACGCGATCTGTCTGCTCATTTATTTCGCACATCACTTTGCCGAACTTTACGAGAATCTAAACATCAAAGTGAAATAAACAAACGAAATGGAAATGATCCTTCCCCTCTAAATAAGTCATCATTTAGCTAGACAGTGGATTGTGTGTTTTACCCCCCATATTTCACTATAGTACTACGCCACCATCGACTTACCTAATAAAGTTGCCAATTAATCAATTGGCGCTCGCCACAAATCCTGCGCTCTGTCTATATCTATATGTTGGATGTTTTTATTTATTCAAATTGAATATTCAACAAGGTTTATGGCTAAAGCGATGAATCATCCACACAAACAAACCCGAAAAATCGATGGAAATTCCACGAAGTTCCGAGAGCGACAAAAATCCCAACAGGTCGCTGTCGTTGTGTACAAATAGATTTATGAATTACAAATCGACACCACCCACTGTTATCGGAAACAATACTACCATCGCCCGAACCGATAGTGTCCGATTGTGTGTGGGAAAGGTAAACACAAACACGTTATCTGCGAACGGAAAAATAACACACACGACAGGATGACACTATCCGCAGTAAAAGAACGCACAGGGAGCAGCTCTTCACCACCCAATGGCGGGCAGCTCTCAAAGGAACAGGCACCCGGAAATGCTTAAACTCAGAAACAACAAACAACTCCGTGCTGACTCAAACTGACTCCCGAGTCCCGATCAGCCAACAAAAACTCGACAGCTACTCCGAACGAACGGAAAAACAATTTCCACGGCGATTAAGATGATAAATCTCAGCGATACAAATACAACACTGTTCGGAAGGGCGACACAGACACAGTTAAGTTACTAAGTATCGGCAGCCCGACGTGCTGGAGCACTCAACGTGAATTAATTGAAAGATACATTCTGTAATACCATGCAACCGCCGAGATACCGTCGCGATACTCGCTCCTCAAACTGTTTGCCGTCGAATATTATACACAGAGAGCGTGAACAACAGAGATGAAGCATCTATCGCTAGAGCAGCAGCAGCACGCTGTGTGCTAGATTAGCCGGTGTGTGTCACGAACGCAAAGGTAAACACACACAGTAGTGGCGAAAAGTAAACAAACTTGAGCGGTGGAGGAAGTACTCATCTGTGTTGGTATCGGCGGGACGTCTTCTTTCGGTTTCGTGAAGTTTTGATTGGAATTTCTTGTATATGAAGCATGTTTTCGACTGACACTGCCGACCTAATAAGTGCTAAGCTCCACCAAATTGGATGGGAATATGATTTTCTTCGTCTGCCTCTGCTGCCACTAATTGTGTCGCGTGGGGTATTTTTAGAATTTCTCTCATAGGGTTGGGGGAAACATATTTTTTAGTCTTAAATTTGCCACGTGAATGTGCTTCTGTGTCTATGAGTTCATCATTAAGTGAAACTTTGAAGCGGAAAACGCTTGGAAATCACGTTTCTTTTGATTCTCGTTGTCGTTAGTTACGGGAAGTCTATCGGTTAGGGATTTCGGTTTAATGGAGGGAGAGAGAGTGCTAGAATGATTTACGTTTTCGGAGGGTAGGAATTTCCTTGTGAACAGAGTTAATGATCGTGTCCATGCGGAAAAGTGGGGGAAGTGATTTATTCTGGAGCGGAATTTACGATCAGTTGGCGGTGCCAGGGCCTTGGATTAATGCGTCGAGTGGTGGGTTTGATGAGTGCGTGTAATATTTTGGTCTAAGCTTCAAATTTAAACATAAAGGGATTTTTTGGTATTTCACTGACTAACAAAGATCTGTGGTATGTGCTACATACTCCACCGCCATCTATTGATGGGTTTCAAATATCAGTCAACGTGCAATGTTATACGTTATTACGTCATTTAGCCACCTGTCATGACCGTCTAGGTAAATGCAATTATTGGTAAAATGTTATGAAGTTACTTAGGTCGTTAGTCGTCCCATGTTTTGTTCCCACTGGTGTTTAGGGGTTTCTTCTACGGCTGGCTACTCATGTTAACAATTTATAAGGGGTCATTCATTTTTCGGTTTCGAAAGTAAAGCTTAAAAAGTCACACACAGCGATGCATTTTTGATGAAAATTTTATATCTTTATAAGGTTTGGACTTTGCCATTAAGTCCGAAAAACAAAATCATTTAAATAGACGTTTCTGGAAGATTCGCAGCATGGTTTGGTAAATATACCATGTATTGTAAGCGAGCCAAAGTGCGGATAGCAAGAAGGATTTTTAAACCAAATATGCAAAGAGGAGGAACCTTAGCATACCTACCATATTGACCACATTGATCCTCTTTCAACAACAAGGAAGCAATATGCTTTTATTTTTTTGTGTGGTAGATGCTTTTACCAAACACGTTTGGCTTTATCCAGTCATGTCCACCGGAACTGCAAAAGTAATTGCCAAACTGGAGTTGCAGAAAGCCCCACTAAGATAAAATCTAACGTTGTCAAAACGCATGATTTTGGTGGCCAAGCGACGTCGCCAAAACTTGAAATTTCGCGACCAAGAAACTTCTCACGCAATAAAGTGTTACAAAAGAAATGAATGACCTTATGTACTTCCATCATTGACGAAGTAGTTACCTAACTAAGCCTTCCTTGAGATGGATAGGGCAGGGAAGCTGCAGAGAAGGTTGGTGACGGACTCACCCTGAGTTCACTAACCGACGAACTGAAATTAGATGTGATGATAAACAACAACGATTGGGAAAGAAAATTTAGTCTGCATTGATCAGTCTGTGTCTGTTTGTCACCTATTGACTCAAAAACTAATCGCCCGATTTTGCTGAAAATCCAACAGTCTGTTCGTATTAGTCCAGGAAATAATTTTAAACCGAATTGACAAGGTGGTGGGCTTTGGTTCTGCAGTATTTTTAGTACCAGAAGTGCCGTGCTGCGGTCTCTATATGGCTGTGTAAATCTAGCAGACTACTGAGAGGATTTGAAGTTACTTTCACGATAGTGATCTTAGTAGCTTATACTAGGTATAAGTATTCCAACTTTTTTTTCATCAACTTTACTTCATCTGGTATCAATCAAACCAATTGGATCTTCACTTATGTTCACGTTGTAGTGTCAGATGTTTGAGTAAAAGTCTATGTGGCTACCAACATATTTAGTACCCTTTATAGGTACTTTCGAAACTACCAACCTGTGTGACTTTGAATGCATCAACAAATAATTCCAACAACTCAAAGACTCGAATAGCCCGCCCGAGGTTACAGCTTGTAAAATTTTAACATTTAAGTGGCCTTCATACCGAAAAACGATTCCCCATTTTGGGTGAACCTAAAAGTAGACGCAGAACTACCAAATCTGGTCTAGATGCACTGCTCACTTTATGGTTTTTGAAGCTGATTACAAATCAGAAAAATCACACGAATATTCGCTCGAATGGTATATGCAAGTCGTCATCGTTTGGAACCCCTTAAAGTAGGTATATGGTATAGGAATTGTTGGCGAAACACCGAAACCATTAATTTCCGTTCTGATTATTCCTTTAAAACATCTAGAGCTGACAATGGAATGTGCATCTATAACAAAACCTTTCAAATTTGTTAATGAATCTTCTTAAATCTGGTGTGGGTATCTTTCCAATCTGTCAATCAATCAGCTGTCGTCTTCACATGGAACAGAAGCGACGTTCTTCGTCGACTTGGCTGATGTTCAACAAATTTAATTTCCTTTTCGTTGCTTCTGGGTATGTTTCCAATGATACAGCATAAATGTTGGTTTGATTCCCTTTTATGTACATTTGACTTATTAATGTCAAATTTTTGGCACAAGCTCCGGGCTTTGACGAAACCGAAGGAGTTGTTTCATTCGAGTTCAATCTGATAGTTTCGTATTGACGCTCTTAGATGTATTGAAAGACATAAATAAATCAGAGCCACATTTTGCCAAGCACCTTTCTACACCAACATCTCCAGGAATCCACCAAAGCAGCGCAGACTTAATTTTACTTGTCAAAATTGTGCGTTGGTTTCTCATAGTCCACGTTTGGCATAAGTCCGCTCTGATCAAATGACCAAACTGCACGAGGAACGAAAGATCCAGGTTATTATTTCTAGTTATTTTTTCTAGGCCCATTTGAGTTGTTGACAGTCTATCCTGTGTATTTTGCTCAAATTCTCAGCTCCCCAAGCAATTAACCAAGCCATATGTCAAATGGGCCTGAAAACCGCACCATAATTAGTAAAAAAAAATAGTAAAACCCACTTAATTCAATGGGCCTCTCATAGTAAACAAGGCGAGTTCGGTTGCTGGTAAATCTTTGGTATCCATTCACTTTGAAAGTTATGGTAGCTTTAAACTTTGTCATCCGGTTATGCGACTACCTTAAGCCAAAAACCCTTGTTGACAGAAGTGGTTGTAGCATTTTGAGCATGAGGATATCGAACTCAACCTTGTGTCGTTCCTCGATTAGCTGTTTCCTCGATCAAGCTGTTCCCATCAGGTTAGATGTTTTTGCTTGTGCTGCTAAATATTATTTCAACCCAGTTGAACATTAAATATGTCAGGGTCATAGATTCCATAAGTTCAGGGAGTTAACAACACCTGCTATATCTTGAAGGCCAGCCTTCATAAATTCTTTAAGCTGTACGGACTTGCTGATGGCTCTAGTAAACTCATGTGGCTCTGCTTTCATAGATCTGCCAGTTACACCACTATTTTGCTTTGCACAAGGATCTACGTTAAATAATCTTTTAAATGCGTCCAAAAATGCGACAAAAGGCTTTTTTAATACCTTAAAGACTCTAGGGAGGTATATATTGTGAAGAGCGTAGTTTTAACTCGAGTAGTGCCCAATAAGAGCGCTTAAAAGACGAGTGCGACTTTAATCGATTTATGAGGAAAACTTCCATCAACTTGCATTGTTCAAAGCGATGGATCTATCATCGTCGGTGTTCTATCAAAAACTTCATTATGGTCTTAGGTCCAACGCCTTCTCTAACATTCTAATCGGGGTAACCGTTCAAAATCAAAGTTGTCAAGAGCTTCACCCCAACTTGCAAAGCTGCGTACCTACTTGATTTATGTAGATTCGGTGCTTAGACCTAGAGCAAGAGGTGACCTTTTGACTTCAAGATAGCAATCTGCCAAACTTCAAGTCTGACTCCTTTGTCCAATTTAATTTGACAATCTTTTCAATATTCGAGGCTTTTTTCACTCGTCTTTTCATATGGAGGTCGGAGGTGTTTCTCGTTTCGTTAGGAAAGTCTAGATGAACGTTGAATATTTAAAGCACTTCTAGGTCTTACAGAGATATATGGAAAATCCGTAAATGAAGCACATCGTCTCTGCTTTATTGAGGAAAGAAAAATCAATAAATATCCTTCGACTTTACTACCCGGAAAGGAATAAAAAAGCCACGTGCAATAAATTCTAAAAACAACGACCTCCAAATTTTGTGAAATGTCAGAGCAAAGTTGTAAATTACCGACTGTGCCTTCGTGCGTAGCTACGAAACGATTTCTGAAAGCAGTGAACAACAATTTATTATCCGACTGAAGTCAGAGTTTGCACCTCGTACAAACACTCAACGAGCGCACAACAGCAGCACAGTTCACTGCTACAACAATGACACCTCATCATGATCATGACAGGAGGTGATGTGTCATGACTTATGAGTGCTGCACTCGGATGAAGTCAATTTGAATGCATTTTGGTCTGAGAGTTGTGACTAGACAAAAGAAGACGCTCTCAGCATATAAAAGCAAAACATTGCATTCGCCGTTGAGATTGTCATCACCTGAACCGCATGTACCCGGTCATTGTTAGCGCCCAGCTAACTTATTCTGCTGAGTTTGTGTTTGTGTACACATAACAAAAATAACTTACGTTTCTTTTTCTGGTGCAGTGGCTCTGATTGATAGACCATAGTTAACCTTTAAGGACGACGACTTTCATGGGACATTACCAAATTGGGATGACGGCACGACATTAAATTGGCTTTTGATTGAAAGCGAAAAGGTCAACGAGTTCTGTTTCGAGACATCGATTCGGAGAGTAAAGCGAATCCATGGGAAACTTCCTCTAGCCAATTCTGCTTTCTGCATGAATGCAGAACGGGAAGGTGAGGATATCAAATGCCTCTCAGACAAGTCGATGTCGGACGTGATGTATCTGTTTCGGTTAGCCGCATGCCACATCTCTCTGGATGGGGGATAGGATTTATTTATTTTCATCCCGCTCTTCGAAAGTGTTATCTCGGTGGTGGGCGATAAAAGATACCTACTTTGAAACGAATATGGTACATTGATGTCGGTTTATTGAGGTCAGCAGTGCGTGTGGAGATACCAGTCGAGTTGTACTAAAACCTTTGGACGGTCAGGATAAGTGCTATTTTTGGGTGGTAATAAATTTTGTTAGTTTTTTGGAATGAGCAATTTATCGCAGACAACAACATCACCCATGGGTCTCAGACAGCAATCCTTTGTGCAGTCTGAAATGTTTGACAGCTTTTATTTTTTATCTCAAAAGAGATAGTGAAATAATGTGACAGTAGGTACCTATATATAGAACTGATTTGTGGGTAGAAGGATGACAAATTTAATATGCACAAGTTGACACAAAACTGGAAGGTATGGTAGGAACTGAGAGCACACTTGAGGAATGGCTGTTCGGGAGCAAATTCTGTTATCTGTTACATATAAAAAAAAAAAATGGAAGCAAAAATGGAAGATCACTGCAGATGAAGCTGTCTATTAGATATATTAACAAGTGCTTTATCTTTTGGTTTCGTTTTTAAATGTATTCTATTTTTACGCCGAGAGAAATATAACGTAAAATCTTCGTGGAGAGTTAACTATAGCGTTGAGGGATTTGGAACACCGATGAACGCCTATTAAGACACACGCACCATGCACAACAAGAAGTGAGCGCCTTGTAACTTAAGTTGTTGAGACTCTAGCCCCTCGCCAATAAAGAAAAGATTCGGGTAGTCAAAAAACCCGCGAAGAATTTAATCGTATGAAATGGTATACGAGATAGAAACCCACAAATTTCAAGACCGAAAAGTCAATATTAAGCCCCAAGGCGACTATTCTATCCAACTATGGAACCCATCTCTAAAATGGAGATTTCTTCTTTGGAAGTGTAAAAGTCTATTCCCAATCTAACTGAAGACAGGAGAGGAGAATACAATCAAACCTTCCTCTTATCGCCCTATTTCATTGCTTTATAAATAGGATAAAAATTTTTTGTTTAATTTTTTGAGGAGTTTTCTGACGCATTTTATTCCCATTTCTAAGACGGTTTTTGAGGTATTTTGCACCCATTTTTAACATGTTTCATAACGGGTTTTTTGACACATTTTGTGCCCATTTCTAAGACGGTTTTTGACGTATTTTGCACCCATTTTTAACACGTTTTTGACGCGTTTTGGTACATGTTATTTAATGGATTTCTCCTTTTTTTGACACGTTTTTTGGAAAGTTATTTTTTTCACATATTTTCGTTTATGAGATTTTACTTTAAGAGCTGCTTTTCCACACCTTAGGTGGTGTTTTTGGCACAACTTTGTACTAGTTTTTCGATGCATTTTTGTAATCATTTCTGTCAAATTGTTTGATGATTTCTCAAATACAATTGGACGAATATTTTGACGTGTTTTCGGACATGCTTTTTCGTTACCCTTGACGAACCGCTTATATGGCATTTTTTAATGTGTTTTTTATTAACTTTCGATGCGTTCTTGGAGGGTTTTTTTCTACACGTTTGAAATGCTTTCAGAAGGGAATTTTTTACACTCTCTGTGTTTGTTTGACACACCTTTTAACGGGTTTTCTTACGCGTTTTTCGAAGCGCTTCTTGGACGGAATTTTTGACATATTCGATGCGCTATCGGACACGTTTTGATAATTTTCGAATCTGTTTCAGACTCATATTTCAACGCGGTTTTTGATTCATTTTTGATGAGATTTTCTTTCACTTTCGGCTTCTTTTTCGAAACGTTCGATACCAACGTGGACACGTTGTTGGACTACTTTTTTGGCGTTCTTTTCTGCACGCTAGAAGTATAATTGAACTCATTTTTGACACTTTCTCGACACTTACTTCAAAGTTCTTTTACACGTTCGATGGTTTTTTACGAAGTTATCCCAGAGCAACGAACACCAGAAGATTGACCCATCCACTTATCGCAACACAGGACATCCGGCGACATATCATCATCGTCACCAATACAAGCAACAACTTCAAAAGAAGTAAAGTGATCCACTGATCATCTCCCCGCTACTGTCGGTTGACATGTTGAACTCACTAAGCATGGTGAAATTGCATGGCCAAAACGAACAAAAATTATCTGTCAGCGTGAAATTGGTTGTCTTTGGGAAATCTGTTTCCAATTTAAAGGACATGTCTCTCAAACAATCTCATTTTCAAACGCACATAAACTACGACCACAACCACATAATTTAATAAGTCAGTTGGACAGTGATAATCACAAACAAATACCCCCGCACAACTGCAACTGTCTGCAACTTAATTTATCTTTGGCCCAAACTTTTCAAACTTTTGTCAACAATTCCAATAAATTAACATTTTAAATATCCCCAAGCTCGCAATAGGTACCCCAACATTGTTGCTTGTCGATTGTGGTTACACACACCACCGCGCGCTATAAAATTAATGAACACCTGCCACCGGCACCATCAAACCCACAAATTGGACTTCCCTTCCGAAATTCGTGGCGAAACTGTGCACACATACATAACTATAAGCAATCTCCTGAAAGTAAAATCTAATTTCAATCTTTACCTTGCCATCAGTATCCGGTGCATGATATCTGACCTCTAAGGAGCCACCCAGCACTGCATACCAAAATCGTCCTTGTTCGCCGGCACGAAATACTGAAAAGAAACAAAATCGATGTACACTTCAGAGTTAATGTAGGACGCGAACATAAATGGCAACCGGAGGATACCTTGAAATTGCACAAAGTACGCAACAAATAAGCGAAAGGGTAAACCAAAAGGATAGACCATAAATAATGTTATTAGGGCGAACCGAAATGTCTCATTCGAAAGCGCGGGGATATACGATGAAACTGTATAAAGTTGGCATCTTGCCTTTTTTGGCCGGTGAAAGCGAGACGTTTTCCAAGAATAAAATACTATCTGTATATACTTACGGGTAACTCCTTTCTCTAGGTCCTCGTAGAATCCACACATTGCCAGTTGTTGCAGAGCCGATCCCGGGAGACGACATAGCGGCTCCACTCGTCTCAACCGGCAGGATATTAATTCCGCATCTCGTAGGTTTCTGTCACAGGGTCTGCAATGAGTACAAAAAAGGAAAGGAACGCAATTAGGTCGAGCTATAAATTTTAACAAATACATAAGTGAGTGTGTGTTTGAAGCTAACCAGCTGCAGGATGTTAGATATTATTTGAACTGCTGGCGCCAGTGTGCGGTATTCGGGAATCCCAAGGAGGGGGTTTTAATGGCTGATTCAATTGATTTTACAGTTGCTTATGGTAGTGAAGTTATAATCGGCGAATCATTTGGAAATGTGTTTGGCAAAACCATGCCATGGCGGTGGAAAATTGTATCCTTTTAGAGTTACGTAGGTAGGTAATAACTTTGGCTTAGAGGGTCCATGAAGAAGGGACCGAGGTTGAAGTGGTTCTCTTACCAAAATCGAGTAAAGCTTGCTCGGTACTTGTAACAATCAATACCAAACTGCTGTTTGACTACTGAATCTTTCGAGCTACTAATGGAGAACATTAGGAAAGGATAAACTGCTTAAATTTATTGAATCTATTGGTTCCAAGAAATGAACTGCGCAATAATAGAAACAGAGTTAGGTACATACTTTGTCACGTCTATTCCAACAACTTTATTAGATTCGGGCGAAATATTGCTTTCGGCTTATTGTTCAGAAGTCAATTGATCTAACAGAGCCCGTAAATAAGAGCGAGGGTACCCCGCACGAGAACCCTCCTTTTACCACTTCATTTAGTATCTAGATGTTGCGAATGACACTTATGCAGAAAGAAGTACGCATTGTTTCAGGAAAGGTTTCAGATATAAATTTGATTTCATCATTTAAATAACACTTTAGCAACAGCGTTGTTTATAAATACTCCAACTCAAATTTCCCTTATCGGTCATAATGCACTCAATCGCGTTATAGTACGTATATAATCGTACCTGGGTAAGGATTGGTAATGTTACACACTTTGGCTTCCATTCCGTGAATGCAATGAATCAAAAAAGATACCCATGACGTTGACTGATTTTATAACTTTTAAGGTTTAATGACAAACTAATGCGGCTGAAAATTCGTTGAAGGATGCATATCGTCTTCAGTGAGCAACCGCACCAACGATGGCATGTGACGTGATAAATCTTGAAAATCTTTTGTTGGAAAATATTTTGACAACAAAATTCGGAACCCGATTAAATTGTCGAAAACGTTATGAATGAGTGATTGTGCTCGAGAGAGGATGGGAGGAGCAAATAACTTTGTTAAGTCGGATGAAATATGGGGCGATGATGAATCTGTATAGGTATTTATGACTTTCATATGTCCTGACAAGTGTCAAGTTTTCTGACATTAGAACTGCCATTATTACATTTCGGATGCTCGTCGCGCTCACGGAATCGTCACTTTTCTTTCAAATGTTATCAAATGAAAAACCGAAGCGATGTGGAAAACACGTTTGAAAACGAGTTGAGAAACAAGTCTTTTGTAAAAGGCGTAAAAGAGGCTTCCAAAAACGAGTCGAAAACACGTATAAAACTCCTCAAAAAACGGATTCAAATACATCTAGACAATAGTTCCAAGGGATTTCTAAAAAATGCGTACAAAATGGGTCAAAAATGCATACAATCGCCTGTCAAAAAAACACGGAGAAAAAAGTGTCTAAAAACTCAATAAATAACACGATGAAAAACGCATTAAAATAAAAATTCAAATAAACATAAAATGCATTAAAAACACATCAAAGAACGGTCCACAAAATGAGATGAAAAACGCATCGAAAAACACATTCAAAAACTCATCAAATAACACGTCCAAATACGCATCAAA
Organism: Cheilosia vernalis; assembly: GCA_949126925.1. NCBI lineage: Eukaryota > Metazoa > Arthropoda > Insecta > Diptera > Syrphidae > Cheilosia > Cheilosia vernalis. The sequence continues at coordinate 40,304,634 of OX421361.1, read as the reverse complement.
AATCCGGACGAAAAACGCATCAAAAGACGATGTGAAACCAAAAAACCAAACAGAAAAACAAAACAAAAAAAAAAGCTCAAAGTCGCAGCTAAAACTCGATTAAAACTCACCGAAAAAACGTCAAAAAAGCGATGGAAACCCAACAAAAAAAGATTTAAAAAACAAAAAAATATTTCAAAAACGCGTCAGAAATTTCTACAAAAACGCGTAAGAAGAATCCCATCGAAAACCATGTTGTCGTCGCATACATCAAAAAACGCTTTAAGAAACTCGTCAAAAATACGTCGAAAACCGTGTTGTCCAAAAACGCATTTAAATCGCTGCGGGAAACCCGAAACCAAGTGGAAAACGCATCAAAAATCAGGTGGAAGACGAATCAACAAAAACTGCAAAAAAAAACCGGTTGAAAAACGCTACGAAAAACTATGTGAAAATAGCATCAAAAATGCTTCGAAAAACGAGCCGAAAAAAGCAAAAACGCATATGTCCAAAGTATGTCAAAAACGTACTTAAAACCGAGTCAAAAAACGCATCAAAAAAATGCCAAAAATGCAATCAAAAATGCATCAAAAAAATTAGTATCAAAACGCACCAAATACACTTCAAAAACACAATGAAAATCGTTTCAAAACACGCTACTAAAGCATGATAAAAAACGCACCAAAACATGGTCCAAAAACGAGTGTGTGGTTGAAAAACGCATAGAAAAACGGGTCTAAAACGCATCAAAATATCCTTAAAAAACGCTTCCAAGAACTTTTCCATAAAACTTTGTTCAACATAACTTCTCGCTTGATATCTCTTTACCCAGCCAAATCGGTAAATCAAGTTTTGTTTGGGTAAGTGTACCTATGTTGAAATAAAAGACGTTTTGTTCTATCCGGTGTGTTTTCAGTCGTGGGCTGCTTTTTCCCTGAACGGCTCTGATTCCATTAAGCAAACCCAAAACTCAACATAACCATCAAAATGAAATAATTCACTCAAATCCATTATCTCAGTTCCTGACATCATTCATGTTCCCAACTACCCAAATTGGCTTAACACATATTTAATACTAAAATGAAAACATTCTCACAAGATTTACGACCTTTACCACTTAACTACTTTGAGTTAGCTACAGTCACTTATGTTCATCGCTTCCTACACAAACGCGTCTTTAATTTAATACACACTTTCCTAGAAAGGCTCGTGGGTGAAATATTTCCAAATTGTATGAGTATAAGCCACTTATGCCATTTGCCTCACTCGCTGAATGTTGCTCTTCCTGATAAGGACATTAAATTGATTGATTTCCTTTATGGCTCCTGCCAAAAAAAAAACAATTTTAAAGCCTTATATATATATATATATATATATTTGAGAGATATTCGAATCAGACCACCATTGACGGGTCTCTTTTCGTCTCTCTGCCACTATAAATCTTAGCCAGATAGACTCTCTGGATTTCTCCAGAGTTCTTCCCTGGGTTCGATTCCTAGTGTTAACGCTAGCATCTGTTTATGTGAGATCTGTTTCATCGACTGGGTCTCCACCCAGTGATGCCCCAATATCTTCATTCTTCTGCCAGCCAATGCCGGACATTGACACAGTATATGTGCCGCTGTCTCGGATTCCTCCAGGCATAGTTTGCAGGTATCGTCCTCTCTAAGGCCCATCTTCCTTAAGTGATACCCGAAATTACCATGTCCTGTTGATAAAGCCACCACCCATTTCAGTGTTCCTCGACTCATGCTTAGAACCCTTCTTTGAGTGGAGCGGGTCGGCCATTTAATTGCCATTTTAGACTGTCTACATTGTTCCATGGTTGACCATCTTCTCAGATGTTCTGCCGTGATCCAGTTGTAAATCAGTTGTTCAACCATTCCTCTGCCAATTGAAGAGAATGGTTCTGGTCCCAGCAACTTTTCAGCTGACCCCTGTTTTGCAAGGGAGTCCGCCTTTTCGTTGCCTTCGATCCCTATGTGTCCTCGTACCCAAGTCAGTGTTACTTCATTTTTAGATGAACACTTATTGAGCTTGAGTACACATTCCAGTGCCAACGATGTTGTAATGTTTGCTTGCTCCATGCATCTGATCACCGCCTGATTGTCCAGTGCTATAAGGATATTTCTTCCCTCCACCTGACCCTCAAGCAAGTAGTCCAACGCATGCAGCAATGCAATCATCTCAGCCTGGTATACAGAAGTGTGTTTCCCGAGGCTAACGTGACGGGCTAGTTCCAGCTCTTCTGAAAAGATACCGGCACCCGCTCTGCCATCCATCATGGATCCATCTGTGAAAATCACTATTTCACCACTTCTTTTTTCTGGAAGTAATCCGTTCTCAATACGAGTTTTGTGATTCCTTTCCATAACACGCACCCTTGTAATCCCATCCATAGGCATGCTCAGCTCCCTAATCTCGTTTTTGACAAGTTCCAGGATCTTCCTATGTCCATAGATGGTACCACGATTGTGCCATTTCGCATCTCGATGCAAACGAAGTGCCGTTAGGGCCGCTGTTTTCTTAATAAATAAGTCCAGCGGTAAGATCCCCAGGATCACTTCCATTGCGCATGTTGGTGTTGTCCGTATTGCACCTGTAACTCCTATACATGCTAAGCGTTGGACCCTATCCAGGTGCTTCCTCACTGTTTTCTGGGAAGCTTTCGCCCACCATACAACCGAGGCATAGGTGATAATGGGTCTAGTTATCATCGTGTACATCCAGTATGCTGACCTAGGCGAGAGTCCCCACCTCTGTCCACATACACGTTTGCACTGATGTAATACCCTTTTTGCCTTCTTGACCTTCTCCTCAACATGGTAGTTCCACGAAAGTTTAGTATCTAGATAGACTCCCAGATACTTGACCTTCGTGGTCGTTGTTAGTTCCGATCCGAAGAGCGTTAAGGGTCGAAATTCCAGATTTTTCCTCTTCTTAGTGAAGACTATTAGATCTGTTTTTCCCGCATTAATGGAGAGCCCTTCTTCCAGACACCACCGCTCAACCACTCTGAGCGCATTCCTCATGATATCTGCGGTGACGTCTATAAATTTGCCTCTGGCCATTATTGCTATGTCGTCGGCATATCCCACTGTGTGAGTGCCAGTCGCCTCAAGTCTGTCGAGAAGAGAGTCCACAGTGATATTCCACAGTGTAGGAGAGAGAACACCTCCCTGTGGGCAGCCCCTGCTAACCCTTCCTCTAAGTTTTGAGGTTCCCGTCTGAATATTTATTGCCCTCGTGTTCAACATATTGTCCACCCATCTTACCACCAGTGGGTTAACCCTACGTTTTTCCAAGGCTTGTTTCAGACTTTCAAAGCATATCTTATCGAAGGCACCTTCAATGTCCATTATGGTGGTCATCGCAATGCCCCCGGTATTTAGCTCTTCCTCCGCAACGCGTACTACTTGATGTAGCGCTGTTTCTGTAGACATGCCTGCCCTATAAGCATGCTGCCTACTGTTTAAAGGATACATCTTAAGCGCAGTACTCTCCATGTAGTCCACCACCACCCTTTCCATTGTTTTTAACAGAAAGGATGTTAGGCTAACTGGTCTGAAGGACTTTGCCTCGGTGTAATCCTTTTTACCCGGCTTTGGAAGAAAGACCACATTTGTCTCCCTCCATGTAATCGGGATGTAGCCTATTGCTAGGCATGCAACGTATATATTCCTGAGCCTTGGTGCAATTACGTCTGCTCCCCATTGCATTAGGCCTGGAAATATACCATCCGGCCCCGCGGTTTTGAAGGGTGCAAATGTTGCTATTGCACCCTTGACCGCCTCTGGTGTTACGATCCTTTCCGCTTCCATCCTATCCATCCTGTTCGCTCCTTGTTTCCTTGGAGCCCAGGGCTGATCTGATTTATAGCTTCCTGGAAAGTGTACCTCCATTAGGACCTCATTTGTGTGATCCAGTGTTTCCACCATCTCCCCCGCTCTATTACGAATGAGTCCGATCTTGGAAACTGGATCTCTCGAGACAATCTTTTGTAGTCTACTGACTTCAGATGTACTCCTCATACTCGAGCAAAAGTCCCTCCATGATTCCCTTTTACGTCGTCGCAGAGTGACATTAAGCTCTTTCTTTTTCGCCTTATAGTCATCCCATGCTTCGGGTTCCCCCCTCCTCATGGCGTGATTAAAGGCCTTCCTCACAGCCTTCTTTAGTTTCTCAAGTTCCCGGCACCACCAAGGTGCAGGATCTTGTTTTTCCACTAAAGTAGGTGTGCAAGCCACTCGGTACGCATCTTCAACAGCTGATTGCAGATGCTTCAGCTGTGATTCAACGTGCCAAGTGTTTTTCGGTATTCCGAATGTCGTTACATTCAGTTTTTCCTCCAACACTTCAAGGTATTTTGTCCTATCCGTGTTCTTCGGAATCCTGATGTATTTCCGATCTTTTTTTCTTTTAGATCCATAGCGAACATCAAATGAAATGGCTCTGTGATCCGACATTGTAGCCTGATCCATTACCCTCCAATTTGATACTCTATCAATTATCTGACTACTGCACAGGGTAACATCGATCACTTCCCTTCGTCTCACATTAACGAAGGTTGGCTCTGTTCCCCTGTTTAAGATAGCTAGATCCTTGTATGATACAAATTCGAATAATGCTTCTCCTCTGTAATTATCGTTGGTGCTGCCCCACACTGTATTATGTGCGTTGGCATCACAACCAATAATTAAGTCCTCGTTCCTGTTCCTGCATGCATCCACCAAAACCTCTAACTCTCTGGTCGGAGGAGGTTCTGGAGAATCATACGGCAAGTATGCAGATGCTATAACAAAAGTTCCCGCACCTGATCCTACACGTACTGCTGCAAGATCTGGGGCACACAGATCCGGCAATTTATATGCTTGAACTCCGTGCCTCACCAGGATACATGACCTAATTCTTCCGCTGGTTTGCGCATAGTGCAACTCAGCCATGCTGTTTGGGAGTCCTCTAATCTTTCCTCTAAAGATCCAAGGCTCCTGTATCAGGGCTATATCAAACGAATCCTCATCAAAGCATTTAGTCATCATTGCTGATGCTGCTTTGCTGTGATGAAGGTTCAATTGAATCACCCTGAGCTTTTCCCGGTACGGGCCCACCTCCCGCCCGACTTGTGTTGATCCCATGTCCATGGTATCTATCACTTCGTCGCCCTACCGGGTGGTTTTCCAAGTTGAGTCTTTTCCGATGCTCCTTGGAACTTCACGAGTGCTATGTCCAACCCACAGAAGAGTCTATCTCCTGCTTGTCTAACCAGCATCGCTTCCTCCCTTGGGCACCAGATCGTCATCTTGGTTCCACCAATTTTGTTGTCATCATATCTTCCCACATGAGTAACCCTCCATTTAGAAGTGTCCTTCACGCAGGAATTTTGACGACAAAGTCTGGCGAGGATGACATCCTTGCTCACGGATTGACCGGGAACAAAGATTATCAACCTTTCCACATCCTTTAGTATGTGAAGCTTGTCTATTTTAAGGTTAATTCCCTCCCATAGGTCGGTCATCTTCCCTACAATCTCACATAACCAACCCTTGGTTTTTTGGTTACCGCATTTGATTGCTATAATCCCTTCCTCCAAGGTTATTTCCTTCACACCGATGTCACCTGCATTCGTCGGAAGCAAGTCTAGAGCATCCAGAAGAGCATTTTTAAAAATACTCAACTGTGTTGCATCTATCCCCCCCTCTCGACTCATGTCGACAACACCCATTCGGAGATCGTTCGCCGCTGTTTGAGCAAAGGTTTTTACGCCCTTGTCAACTTTGGTTCGCTCACCCCTAGTGTAAGGTTTTGCATTATCTGCTTGCTTCGCTTTCCTTTCCATAGCTCGATTCAGCTTTCGCTTTACCTTGCTTGGTCCAGGTTGCTCGGCATTGCACGATTTCTGCTTTGCTGGCTGACTAACCTTCCGTTTTACATGTTGTCCATCCACATAACCACTGCAGTGTGGTGCCTGTGGACTGACCCCATGTTGAACAGACTGTCCGTCATCCTTTCCGCCTTCCGTCCCCTTCATCGCAGTTTCGGATGGATTCCTGGTCCCGGAACATTTGAACCGTTTCCTAGATCCTTCGTCTTCTGGAGAGGTTTCGGTTGACGTCATGTTGGCAACCATTTCAGTCAACTCATCGACCGTCTTGCTTATGCCTCCCGCCGAAACAGATTTAGCCAAGGCCAATCTTTGTTTCCTTCTGACTCTTTTCATCCTTTGCCTCAGTTGTTTGTTCAACCTCCGCTCAGGATCGAGCCTTTCTTCTTCTTCCAATTCGGTTTCCGCAGTTTCGGCTGACCTCTTGGCGCATTTCTGCACCGCATTGTCCACCTCCACTGACGATTGGCCCGCTAACCCTTCTGGTTTCCCATTAGAGTCCGCTGACCCATCGAGCTTATTCGGGTTCATTCCAGCGCCTTCCAGCACCTTCTCGACCCCTCCTAAGCCTTCCACCTCGTTTTCCGAAGGCACGTTATTTTTATTTTTATTTATATGGTCCATATGTGTACCCACGAGTAGGGGAGAATTAAACAGACCGAATAGGCAGAGATCCCCAATACCTATCCTACTCAACTACAATACAACAGAGGATTGAGCTGCCCCTGAGGAGTCTCAATTAGCGGTTCAATTACCCCTGAACCCTGTGAACCAGTAGTTTTACCTACCTTATCACAGCTCCCTCGACATTGCAGACCAGCCATCTTGGAGTTAAGGGTCGATCGATTGATCGGATTGGGTCTTGGTTTTTCAATTCACATTCAGCTCTACCAGAGGAGTTGGGCCACTACCCTGATCTAGCATCCTGTTCCTCTACTTAAGCCGCCCCACCACGACAAGGTGCCCAATCTTCGGATAAAGGTAGATGAACTTACCGGCGGATTTTAAAGCCTTAAATAATGTAATTCTCAGTTGAGAATTCAACCGAGCAGCAACAATACAAGAAGAGACATTATGTGAAAAGGAATCGCTGTCAGGAAACTCAATAAACACCCAACAAGGACATTTGAAAACATTTCGACTAAAAAAAGGTCATACTTTCAGCAAAAAAAAAAAAAAAAAACACACAGAGAAAATGGCAAATCTTTGAAGGAAAATCCTTTGACTAGCTTTTCCACTTTGTTCTGCTTATTCCTTAACTGTTATTGGACTTTCACCAAAATAATCCCTTCCTCACCACTCGTGTATACGCAACTGTGTACACCATTGTACCATGTACACGCATTATCTCCTGGCGTGCGTGCAGAATCCTTTATCTATCATAGAATGGAATTGCTTTTGTTGTTCGGTTTAAATTTAAGTCTCGAACATTTTGTGCTACCGCACAACAAGTCAACTGTGTTTGAAATTGAAATTGCCATCAGAACGAGTTCTTGTGATTGGACTGAGGTCGTAGCATTTGGGTTTGGGAATATTATATTCGAGGTTTGGGGGCAATCAAAGTCATGATTTTCACTTCAAAAACAGAACAAATACTCTTTGTGAAGGACAGCAAATTATTTTCCCTATACGAGCTACAAGTGGGCAATACAAATGAATGACACATCTTTTTTTCAAGAGGATTCAACTTGTAAATTACTCTATGGACTTGCTATGATACTTGAATGAAGTGATAGACAAATGGAAATGACGTTTGCTCTCACAATGGCTATATGACTATGCCATCGATATCGAGGGTCTTCTTGAGAACCTCAATGGTACTAAGGCTGTATCTGTGTATAATAACTCGGTAATTGAGAAGAACACAATTTGGATAGGGTTGGTAGTGCTTTCAATTATCCTTATGAATTTGGATGGAGAATTAATGTAAATTTCTGGAAGTAGGCTAAACACATGTAGAGCCTTAAGGAAGTATTAAAAATACCATCAACAACCGGCCCTTTTAGATTGATTAGACTTCTGATTGAAAAGTACAAATCTATATGTGGATCCGTTATAGTAGTGTTGGTCAGATAGCTAACTACCTTCCATCATTAGGTTAGGGCAATTCAAATCAGCGAATTTTGGATGTCCAGCATACTAAGCGGATGGTTGAGGACTACGAATTTCGGAAAGGGTGCTTCACGTTGGTCAGATAGCTAACTACCTTCCATCATTAGGTAAGGGCAATAAAAATCAGAGAATTTTGGATGTCCAGCATACTAAGCGGATGGTTGAGGACTACGAATTTCGGAAAGGGTGCTTCACGATGCGAAACCATCGGTCAAACCATTAAAGAAAAGAGCCCAAGGAAGCGTGAAAGGAAGTAGGTGGCTGAGAAAATTCTCAGATGCACATCCTACCTTTAAAAGATTATGATGCACATCTTACTAATCTAGAGCTTGCAGCTCACAACTCAGTAAAGAAATTCGCTTCTGCTGACAGGCACGGTGCCAAACTCCGGCGAATAAAATACAGGGAATATTGTAAAATAAAATGTCAACTGAATGGGCAAACGCTGCAGGGAAGATATGGGTAGACTTTCGGTAATAAATTTAAGAATTGGATAAGGAGCTATTGATAACCTGAAGAAGGCTTTTACTAGACTATTCAAAAATTCGTCTGCATGTTAAGCCCTGACTTTTACATTTGTAAAGATACCAGGCAACTTTAAACTGAGTTTCAAGGCGAATTTGAAAGATGACTGGACTTTAAATTTAAGACGATCCCTTGCGATCAGATTGAGTAGTCCAAAGCGCGCCCCTCTTCATCGTTGAGGTATACATAATATTCAATGCAATCCATAAGTAGGTAACCTTTTCTTCGAGAAGATATTTTAAAAGGCTAAGCTCCTTTTTCTAAATAGTATTGTAGTCGCTGTAACGTGCTTCTTGTGTGGCGGCATTGTCGAACAATTTCACATGCTTCGATCAATCAAATCGCATCCTCTTCAAATTCTCTGAATTTCGTTTGGTAACTTAAGTCCTCTCCTGTCTATTTGTTTATATGATCCGTAGGTACTTCGGATGTAAAATTATTTAGTAGACGCGTTGATGGATAAATCAGTTTGGAAAGCTCTTAGCTTATCCGTGGTGCAGGGACATAATACCATGAGGCACAAATCCATTATGGACTTATGTCTCTCTGAAATGGGACATAAGTTACAAATTTTGTTATGGACTTATGTCCTACCGAAGTGGGACATAAGCCCACTGAAAGCATTTATTTAATTATGTCCCTTTTAACATGTTTTCACAGAGCTGCTATGCCAGACTCTTAAGCAATTAAATTGTTAATGACAAAAATGTGTTAAGAATGTGGGTGTTTTTCTTTTGTGGTTTGGTACTTTGTAAAAAGAATGTCTGAAACGTGTTGTTTGGACTTTTTTATGGTAGCATATTTTTGTACTCACAAAATGATGGAATTATGTCCCATCTTTGAAAAATTAATTGTGGACTTAAAGTCCACTTTGGAGGGACATAATCCCACAATCAAATTTTGAACTTATGTCCCTGCGCCCATACTCGTAGCTTATCCAAAAACGGGAAAATTTTCTTTTTTTAAGTCGTACCTACCTATATCTACTACTTAAGTTGTTTGAATTATTTGTTGCAGCTTACAGCGCCTTTATTCGATTCGTTCTTTACTTCAACCTTGTCAGTTGCCTTGATCGTGGAATGTTACGACGAAGTTTTTATATCTTCGACCTCTTGATGCCTTCCACACTCTTCCTCTTTCCAAAATTTACCAACACATTTCTCATATTGAGTCGATGCCGATTCAATCGTCGTCTCAAAGAAAAACAATTAACTCCGGATTATTCCTATTCCTAAAGAAGGAGAAGCCACCACCGACAGTTACAATATGTGCAGAACTTAGGCTACCTAGTTTAACTTTTATTAGAAAAAAAAATTGCTTTTTGTTTTGGAAAATATAATTTCTTCTTCTTCTTTTTGTATATTAAAATCACGTGTTCGTACGCTAATTACCGAAACTACGCAACCGACTTTGTGCATGTAACTATGTGGTTGGCTGCAGCTTGAAAGATAGAATAGTTTTGGGTCCAATACTTAGTTAGCGTTGTTGTCGAGATATAAGCATTATTTCAACTTAATTTTTGAAGTGAATACTTAGATTTATATAGTACTTATACTTATATGAACACGTTGGCGCTACGCAGTGAACTGTTGAATGTGCTACGAAAATTGTGATCTTACGAGGCAACGGAAGTGAATTGTCTCAAAATTGAATTCTTCGAATTAAAAAAAAACTGTGCGACTGTATCCAACAGTCCCGAAATATGTATGTGTAAACACCGTGCGTGCGGTATGTGTGTGGCTTGATACACGTCATTGCGAAAAGAGGAAATTGTAATAACCGTATTCCTAATATATTATGAACAAAAAATCGACACCAGCGCCACCTATCGGGTCCAAAACTATCCTGTCTTTCTAGCTGCATACAACCATGCACACATACAAAGTTTCATTGAGATCGGTTGAGTTTCTCAAAAAAATCAACAACAGCGCCACCTATCGGGTCTAAAACTATCCTATCTTTCTAGCTGCATACAACCATGCACACATACAAAGTTTCATTGAGATCGGTTGAGTTTCTCAGAAAAATCGACAACAGCGCCACCTATCGGGTCCAAAACTATTCTGTCTTCCTAGCTGCATACAACCATGCACACATACAAAGTTTCATTGAGATCGGTTGAGTTTCTCAAAAAAATCAACAACAGCGCCACCTATCGGGTCCAAAACTATCCTATCTTTCTAGCTGCATACAACCATGCACACATACAAAGTTTCATTGAGATCGGTTGAGTTTCTCAGAAAACGGACAACAGCGCCACCTATCGGGTCCAAAACTATCCTATCTTTCTAGCTGCATAGAACCATGCACACATACAAAGTTTCATTGAGATCGGTTGAGTTTCTCAGAAAACGGACAACAGCGCCACCTATCGGGTCCAAAACTATCCTATCTTTCTAGCTGCATAGAACCATGCACACATACAAAGTTTCATTGAGATCGGTTGAGTTTCTCAGAAAACGGACAACAGCGCCACCTATCGGGTCCAAAACTATCCTGTCTTTCTAGCTGCATACAACCATGCACACATACAAAGTTTCATTGAGATCGGTTGAGTTTCTCAGAAAAATCGACAACAGCGCCACCTATCGGGTCCAACACTATCCTATCTTTCTGGCGGCATACAACAATGCACACATACAAAGTTTTATTGAGATCGGTTGAGTTTCTCAGAAAAATCGACAACAGCGCCACCTATCGGGTCCAAAACTATCCTATCTTTCTAGCTGCATACAACCATGCACACATACAAAGTTTCATTGAGATCGGTTGAGTTTCTCAGAAAACGGACAACAGCGCCACCTATCGGGTCCAAAACTATCCTGTCTTTCTAGCTGCATACAACCATGCACACATACAAAGTTTCATTGAGATCGGTTGAGTTTCTCAGGAAAATCGACAACAGCGCCACCTATCGGGTCCAAAACTATCCTATCTTTCTAGCTGCATACAACCATGCACACATACAATGTTTCATTGGGATCGGTGACGGTGACGGTAACGGTAACAGTGACGGTGATGGTAACAGTGACGCGAGTTTATTGGTTTCTTTCCATCCAAAGTGCCCAACGCGCCGCGCTTAAAGAAGTAATAACTTCAAAAACGTGCTTTATTTCAGCTCATAAATGTATGCAATTATAAAAACGTATGCAATGATAAAAACATATGCAAAAAACATATGCAATGACAAAATATATGCAATGGCGCATTTCCGTAACGGCAAGTTAAATGTTTGGAATTACTCCAACAGATTCCAACAGCGCGCAATATATATATGTATAAGTATATCCGTAACGCATATCCGTTGCATCAAGTCCTATGTTTGGAATTACTCTACCAGAATCCAATAACGCGCGCATAAATGTTTACACATCAAAAAAAAACTTCAGTTTCAACTAGGAATTGAATCTGAAAGTGTGAGATTATTAAGCTAGGTCTTACACAGACACTAGACTACTGAATCAGTTATCACTTTATCAGTCTTAGTTGCAAAACCATGCATGAAAACAGAAACTCTAAAAATAGAAAGCATTGAATTGGATTGCATGAAAACTTATGAAAACTTCTCAAGTAAATGAATATCTACTTTGCTGTATTCATATTATTAAATTATAAAAAATTGGTTTTTAAGTGTATTTAATTTATTATTATAATCCAACTGCTATACAATTCAACTAATCATACATTATACGATTATATCCACATTTAGTGAGAGATTTTTCACTTCTGGTGTGTGCGGTATCTCGCTTTTTGTTATACACCGTACGTAAAACATACGAGAAATTGTTTTGTCTTAAAATCACATACGTTCTATTTTTATATGAAAAAGATTTTTATTTTATTTTTATTTATATTTATTTATAAGACTATTAACTTATAATAAATTAAGAGTTAATACTAACTTACAGCGCTAGCTACCAGGGCTGTCGTCTAAAAAGATTTCAACATACATAAAATGTTCGATAGTCTCAATATTCACTTCGTTCATTCAACAACCATTGATATTCAACAAATTTCTGTAATAAAACTAGATACAACATACAAACGTGATAATTTTTTTAGTAGGTACTATGACTAATTTCATGTTATCATTTCAAACACGATTCTGACATTACGATGATGGAGGAACTCAAAAAAGTGGGTCTCGAAATTCTGTCCGTGTGTCCCGCGAGGCCTTAGACCTAAACTACTGCCCGGATTTCGATCAAACTTTGGATTATGACTTCGGGGGCTGACAGTTTGGGGCTGTTTTTCTTTTGCATGGTAACCTTAATATTAATCGTACTTATTTTAATACAAACTCGATTTCTTCGAAAACGGCTCTAGCGATATCAATCAAAATATTTGAGTTTAAATAGATGGGTTTACCATGACTGAAACCCAGTTTTTGGCTATAATATCAAATGACTTTACTTTTAAAATTTGACCGTAGAATAACTTCGAGTATTGTGGAATAGTGGCCTCATTGGCTAAAACAAAGATGGTCTGTCTGCTCTCTTAATTTTCTCAGAATGTTAACAGAAAAAAAAAATTCTACCTTCTTCTCTTTATTGATATTTGGGCCTATTATGTGAAATCTTTTATTCTGTTATGAATCATAAAAGATCTTTTGTAAATCGTATTCTGGGTTTCGAACTTTTATGGAACTCTGTTATGAAACTTTAAAAATTGACACATGTTACCTAGGTACCTTTCAAAAAAAAAGCTGATCAAATTTTTGCAAAAAAAAAACATGAAAATGCCGACTGAAAAGGGTATATCTTTTGAATTATTACGCACATCAGGAAGATCAAATGGGCTATTATTAAAACTTAGTTCCAGCAAAAGTTATCGGTGTTTTCGGCTAAACAAAAATATAAATTTAGAAACTATATTCAATTATAACACTTTTTTTATACACATTTATTTCATTTGTCTCTATTTGTTAGCATTTTGTTGACGAAGAACTTTATAGAGATCAATTGCAATCCAAAACTTTCTATTTAAAAAAAAAATTGTTTAATTGCAGGTGGCATTGGAAAATTCCTAAGAAAGGTGAAATTAAGTGATTATGAATGCAGATATGATACGGAATCATGTGTAAGGAATGGAGAAGGCATTAAAAGCATACATTCGTGTAATGTGGAATACTATTAAAATTACCCTCCAATTCTTAAAATCTTGATTTTCGACGTGGTATTAGTAACAAAAAAATAATCTTCAACATAACCCTAGCTGTCTGAGATTATTGCTAACGTTAATAGACCAATATGCAAAATGTATGATGTAAAATCAGCAATTTTATGCATGCTTCTTGGTTGTAAGTTATAACATGTAAAAATAAAATGGGTAGGTAGGTAGGTATTCCGCAATACCCAAAGTTATTCTATCTCGAAAACGGTCTGTAACAAAAATTCATTCCTAACGTTAAATTTTATTAAATTTCATTTCTAACTTAATAACAAACTCAGTTTTTGTCTTTATTATCGTACAATGGATTTTTGAAAAAAGACATTCTTAAAAAAATAGCTTTTATTTCGTTTACCTGAAACCTTCAATAATTTTCACCCAAATGCATACTTACTCTAAGTGATGTTTTCAATATTATTGCGTCCTTAATTTTCAATTCGAAGCACCGAAGCACAAAATGTTGATAGAAAAAACTGCTCATACCTCGAAAATTCCATTTTCAATCTCGGTGAAACCTTGAAAATATCTTATTGTATTCAGACAAATATAGTTAATAGGATTTTTCAAACTAAACATTGCAATATTTGTTACTGTTTTGTCTGCCAAATTTTACAAAAACTGCTCTAACGATTTTGATCAAAATACATATTCAATATTAAATGAGTATTCCAAATATGGTTACATTTAGTTTTTGTCTTAAAAATATCGAATAAATCCGTTTTTTTTAATTATTTTTAAAAAGTTACTACCCAAATATGTGTCTGTCTATCGCATATTTTTGTAAGACTCAACACCGTAGGTACTGCCAATAAAAATGCAAGTTATTTAATATTACACGAAAAGCTACTGCCGTATTACATGAATAACTCAAAAGTGGATTTCATTTAAAACTATTCGTAAATTTCATGAACCATTTCTTTTATCTAGCATTGGTTCTCAGAATTTTACCTACCTACCTAATAAAATCATAAAACAACCAGCCAAACTTTCGATGGCCGAGGAAGTTTCGTTCGACCAAGTCGTGAACTTTATTTTCCTTAATCAGTGCAAAAGATCTTGGGTCGTATCGCCTCGTCCGTAAACGAGAATTACGTGACGGAATTTGTATTTCTATCACATGTATAGCTCGTTCACGGAAATGGCGATTCGATCCCTGATATCCTCAAACCCCTTTAAAACGTAGACCTTTTTGAACTAATACGCTTTTAGTACTCGATAGCCATTGCAGATATCCCACATTAAGAAGTAAATCTATCGACTCGAATTGTTGTACAGCCATGTACATACATTAGCAGACTTCTCGGATTGACTGCAGGACATAATTTATGGCAGCACTCCATTCGATAGTATAGCCCCCTCGAAAAAGCATTAAAACAATTTTCTATACTTTGTCGACACTCTGCTGCACTCACCCACACGCATTATCGGAATCATAAACCAACATTAGACAGCCCAAGCTACGCTCTATGATTGCGGTTCCAATTCTGCTAATGTCACATAATCCGTTTCACACAGAACAGAGACACCCACACCTCGTTGGTCGTTGCTCGTTAAAATATTAAATTTCACGTATATCCTTTGATTTTGCAACAGAACTCACCTGACCATATTATACCTGATGCAAAACAGCCCGAGAGCAGATGAGGTCGGCTTTCAAAATCTCCCATTGAATCCGGGATGTGTTCGTGTGCAGTTCACAGAACACAAAGGATGTCAAGTGATATCCCTTCCGTTTAAGAGAAATGCGGAAAGGTACTCAGCCAGAGGATTATTTTTAGCAAGTCATACCATACTGATTCAAGTGGAGTTCAACCTGATGTATACTGATGTCGCCACTATGTGAGTGTTATTCCGACGGCAGCGTTATCAAGGAAGTGAAATGGAATTTTAGATCAATATGATGGCTTCAAGTGATTGTGCCATCATCCTCATATTACAAAGGACACTTTAATCGGAAACAAGACTACACACAAAGTGTAATCCCAGGCGGACTGCAAAAGGAAGGTGCGTTACGGTAGATAGTGTCGATAAGTAGCTTCATCATCCTTACATGCGGTAAATTGCTGATTCAAGGACTCGTTTTTGCTCTATCTATGCGCGGCCCCACAACTGCGAGTTGTTCTCTGATGCGACGATGGATGAGTCGCTGTGGTTGTCTAATATCTAATGAATAATTCATACAATTTTATGCGGTGCCGGTTAGAGGGGACTGGGGAGTGTGGCGTATACCCTTCGAGAGATCGAGCTTAAGTGTGGTTTTTGCTCTGTAGCCGTGCTAGAGCATTACGATGGAAAGACAGTGGAATTTTAATTGTGCAAACAATTTAATGGGAGAAAATGAAAAGGGAAACGATTTCCTCCTGGTGCAGGGTTGTTGGGGTTGGGGCTTCCTTTAATTTTTAGTTTTTCATTTTTTTTAACTCAACAGTCAGCGGAAATTAATGAATGCGAGCACGGTAGGAATGTCCCGCTGTTCCGAACTGGAGGAGTAAATGAAAATGCCAGCGATTTAATGATAGAGGATGTGACTATGCGTATGCGGTCGTACCTTTGGTTTCTACATGGGGAATGTCAGAATCTATTAAAACAGAACAAAGGCGGATGCTTTTTGGCGGATGATTAATTATTCGAAAGTTGGCAAATTATTATTATGAACGACATTTTTGGTTCCATATTCAGAATTGTCGCTGAGGAGTTACCGCAAACGAGGAACAGTAAGGCAGCCGGTAGGTGGAAGTTGAATGAGGGTTCCAAGTCCCTGGGATGTCTTTCTTTTGGTACGTACTGATCAGAAATTGAACAAGTTTCGGTATACTAAATAGAGAAGTCATCCTCGATGTAAGGGAAATGAAAATGTACTTCAAAGTCAGGAGAATCGGTAACCGAAAGGAATCAATAAAATGACGAAGAATAAATCAACTAAATGGGGCGCACATGATAACAGGAATAAAACAATGACAGAACTTACACATCCACATACTACTTGATTGTTAGAATCACACAATTTTGACAACTCTGGCCAGCGATTTAGGTAAAATGTGTTTCAAACATAGAATTTAAATACACTGCGTGAGTGACGAATGTCGAATATCCACTAACTTTGCATAAAACACCAACATCTACTATCAGCGGAAAACATAAGCGGAACCGAACTCTGGATAGGTACATATTCGGTAAAACTATCCAACAAGCTAGCTAGGATTGTATTCATGTGCTCATAAATTTTGACGGTTTATTTTGTGATAAGTTTTGCAAAATATTGTAATTACCGCCATGAGGTGTCCCTAAATTTGATTTTATTTATTATTGTTTGATTTATTATTATAATTATCAATCAGCGCAAGCTAAGCCGGGTAACCTTCAAAACAGAACCGTGCACCGAATCGGACGAGGTATTAGACTTTATTTTCAAAAGCTTCTGGGCGTGAGTGCAGTCGTCAATCTAAGCTAAGAAAGAAGAGGATAGATCGGCACTAAGGCGTGTAAGAAGTGTTTAAAAATAAGGAAGGCTTTTTCTGAAAGTCGAGGACATTCCGGTACAATGGGAAATATCGGACTTACTTCCCGATAGTAGGTATATACTATATAATACCTATACCTATACAGTCTAATTGCACCGCTGAGTGCTACAATTCACTAGAACAAACATCATGTTAAGTTGAAGCGGTCTGGAAAGGCATCATCGTTAAGGCCCAGGTCCGCCCTGATTGCAGCACAATCAAAGGTAACGTAAGTAGGAAATTGGTTTCTTAAATAAATGTCCGTTGGTGCATTCACTCGAAGATACAAATTTTGACATAGAAAACGGAGGAAACATTTTGTGACATTTTTAATTTGGATTTTTGGGAGAGGAAACCCCAGTAAAAAATTGCGTGATAAGTCAAAGAAAATGCAAAATCAAAAAACCCCTTCACATGCGAAGAGAAAAAAATGCACGACTGGGTCGAACGAAACTGGCTAGTTCATCAAAAGTTTGGTTGGTTATTTTCGTATTTATGTAGGTAGATAAAAATCTGAGAACCAATGTTAGGAATAGTGTTTGTTAAAAATTGAATAGTTTCTTAGGTAAAACATTTACTATTTACCCTATTATGAAATGTAATTTATTGTAGTTCTTAGACAGTCTAAACGTCTTTTCTACTAGGCTACATTTTACCAATTAATTGTTATACAAATCCACACACTTTCACTTCTCATTAGTCCTTACTTTGAATTCGTTTTATAAGTTGAAGCTCTATAGTAACAAGCATTTTTCGCAACCTCAAATTAGAGAGTTACAAGAACCTACAAGGATAAGTCTGTTCTGATCTGTTATTTGCATGTTTTTATTTTTGACGGGAATAGATTACTGAGGGTTTAAAGTGTCCATGATTCGAATTAAGGTTAGTGTTAGACCGATAAATTTACAGAGGTATATAATTATAATGTAAGAGATTCCTCTTTGAGTTTGCTTTTACAGTAATAAATCGAGTATCCCGATGGACGTATGTAGGGGTGAAAATGATGTGGGAGTTTCGGATTGTGTGAGCTCCAAGTGGTTGGAATTAATTTAAGTTGCATATTCAATTTGGCTGCAAAACAAAAGAAGAAGTGTGAAATGTTTCCTAAAAAGAAGTTGTTTGTAGTATTTTTTTGACAGTACAGTGTTAAGTTTTGCGAAGTACCAAGACAGATCGTAATTTCAGCAATCATTTTCGAGAAATAATTTGGAAACGGATTAATTCGAACTCGTTAGGAAAAACTAAGTATGAGCTCTTATTTAGAATATCAATCCCATTTTTAATATGTACTAGCTGACCCGGCGAACTTTGTTCCGCCCAATTTCTTTAATGTAATAAAAATAATAATTTCGGGCGTGCACAATGCTAATGCTACTTTATGTAATTCGGTCAATTCAAATTTCAATTTTTTAAAAACTTAGTTATGCAATAGAAATAACTGAAGTATAGCAATGTCGCAAACTTGCGGTGCATTGATGTTTCACAACAAATTATAACTGGGCCGACTTACAATTTCAAATTGTGTAGCGGTAAGCACGGAATATCTAAGGAATTCAAAAATTTTAAATTTTACATATTTTTTGTTACACCTATTGGAAGTGGCACTATCCAGTAAATTTTTTTCAAAATGCGATTCTCCATACTAAATTCTATCCCCATAAGGTATTGAGTTTTCCCGACAAAAAGTAGCATAACATGTTCTTTTTTAAACCAAAAATAATAAAAATCTAAAGATTTATTCCCGAGTTATGAGTGCACATACGGACTTCAGTCGTTTTTATATATAGCTGTACCCACCCGGCTTTGACCGTATATTTCGTTTTAAGTCTTGCTCAGATTTCTCAAAGTGCTTTATTTGGACCATGTCCATTTATGATTTTGCCTAATTATACAACTTTATAGAAATAGCGTTTGATTTGATTTTTGAATGAAAGGTGCCACAACCCGTTTTGCGCTTATGGTTTGCAAGTTATCACCTTTAGGATGGTGTCCTATCTTTCAACCGGGAACCAGCCATAAACATGCACAATATTTCAATGAAAAGAGTTGTGTGGTTTCGGAGATCGACGACAGCACCAGCTATCGGGTCCATAGCCCAAGTGGAAATTGTTGGTTATAGTGTAAGCGATGTTCCTACATTTCTGACATGCTTCCGTAATCCGTAACAGTATAACAGTGTGCATAGTGTATTAGAGTGCTTACTAAAGGGTTTTTCAATAAGAGCGCTACAAAAGTTTTTTTTTAAATAAAACAAAAACGGTTTTGGATATCAATGAAATTCTGTATTTCTGTGAAAGTACGTGCGATGCCATTATGTATGGAACTCGATTTCTTTTGCATGGCCACCAAGGGCACGCTTGCAGAAGTCCAGACGCTTGACCCAATTTACGACGGTTTTCAAGCATAAATCGGCCGATACTGCTGCAATTTCACGTTCGATATTCCTACGAAGTTCATCAATCGTCGCTGGCTTGTTGGCATAGAGAGACCATAGACTTGACGTAGCCCTACAGGAAATAGTCTAACGGCGTCAAATCGTCCCTGTTGAAAAACCCTTTATTTCCAGTGCAGAATGGAACGATGGCCAAAGTGAGGAAAAAGTTTTAGCTATTTCGGGAAACACATATTTTGGGTATGACTTGTTACCGGAATGTTCCCGAATTTAAGTGAGCTGTCAAATTAGTTTTCATGTGTTTGTAAGTTGGTTCGCACGAAAAAGAAAATGTGATATAGAAATAGGTACTGGTACCTTCCCTCTTTAATGGGGATGCTAAAGTACCTAAACGAACAAAGTGTCATGAAAATGGTAATGGAGGTAATATAATGCGAATTTAATAATTGCATATCTTCGTACCCGAGTGCAAAATATTTTAACGAAAATCTGTTTTACTACAAATACCACGCGCTAAAGAAATATTCAGGATTCAGATTCAGCTGGCCCGGCGAAATACAATTGCAATAACCGCAGCGATTTACTTGTCATAGCATAGCATTTTTCGTTCCATTTACGGGTGCGTACACGTACCAAGCGAGAGGTTTGCCGACACGTGAGCACGCCACATACAATTGACCATGTGAGAAACATGGAACGCTATGCTGATGATGATTGTGTGGTTGTCTATCTCGGTCTCCAGTATGGACGACTGCATGGTATTCTTTCCTGAAGTTCCGAAATATTCTATCGATTGTTAATATTCCGACCTGACTGTTCGTCCTGATTTTCTGCGACGTGAAACGTTTGACCTTCGCACTGGCGGCATGATCAAATTTGTCTTGGAATCGCCGAATCCCACACAAACTTTCATCCCCTATATCATCCTGTTAAAGTTTTGTTTTCGAGACATAAAGTAGCCTATGGCCTTCCTTGGGCCCAATCGAAACCATCAAGCTCAAAATCTTTAAAAACTAACCATCCTCTTTCGAGTTATGTGCGTAAAAACTCAAAACGCTCGACAACTCCTGTGTTGCTTATCATCATCATCTCAAACATTTCAACTTACTCACTCTCATACTAATGCAAGGATCCTGAAAATATTTGGCAAACAAAAATGGTGCATTCAAACCATCAAACAAATCGAAGTATCTATACTCCATTTCAAAAAGCTACTTAATGTGACAAAACATAAGCAATCTTATTAGGTGTATTTAAAAAAATGAAATTTCAAAATTGTTTGCAACAACAATTTGCTTGCAAAATAATTAAAATAATTGTCAACAACAATTGGCATTAAAATTAAATTTTTTTTTTTTGTATATGAAGTATCACTACTCGATTTCCACCCCGTTTATTTTTTTTTTCAAAGTGCATTTCCCCATACAAACTTTCATAACCTTTTTCATCCCCTCAAAGTTCTGTTTTCGCGACAAAAAGTAGCCTATAACCTTCCTTGGTCCAAAACGAAACCGTCAAGCCCAAAATCGTTGAAATCCAACAATCCTTTATCGAGTTATGCGCGCACACACGGACTTCATTGCCTTTTATATATATAGATTTTTATCAAAGACTAGCTGACCCGTGCTCGCCTTGCTTCGCCAGAGTTCCACTTTTAAAATTTAAAACAAAATAATAAGAGCTACACAAACCCACTTCGGTGCTGTAAGTGACGTGTAGCAAGAAACAAAGGAAAGAATGACTTAGTTTTATAATAGTAGGGATTTTTTAATTATGTAGTTGTCGCACATAAAAACGTCACCTGCTCTTTTTTGTGTTGATACCTATTCGTGCGATTTGAATATGTACAGTCTTCGACACTTTTCTAAGCGATTTCCATTCACTGGTTAAATTTTGTATTAAAACATTAGAAATATCCGTCCCGATTGATTATTAAATATTTGTACATAAATAATTTACAAAAATTGATTCACTCGATGCAATGCCTTTCTTTGCTGGAGAAAAAAATCACTAAAATGTAAACAAACTCTACCAGTTGCCAAATTCAAACGCACTTGTTATTGGTAAATCTGAAAAAATATCTTGGTTCGCAAAAGTACTCTGAAATTTGAAAAAGATTGCTTTATTTGTACCAAGCGAACATATAAATTGCTCTCAGAGAAAAAAAAGTGCTCTCAGAGCGCCCAATCGAATACCACATTACATTCAAATTATTAAATTTCCCTAGCGAACAAAAAAATCGACAACAGCGCCACCTATCGAGTCCAAAACTATCCTATCTTTCTAGCTGCATACAACCATGCACACATACAAAGTTTCATTGAGATCGGTTGAGTTTCTCAGAAAACGGACAACAGCGCCACCTATCGGGTCCAAAACTATCCTGTCTTTCTAGCTGCATACAACCATGCACACATACTAAGTTTCATTGAGATCGGTTGAGTTTCTCAGAAAAATCGACAACAGCGCCACCTATCGGGTCCAAAACTATCCTGTCTTTCTAGCTGCATACAACCATGCACACATACAAAGTTTCATTGAGATCGGTTCAGTTTCTCCAAAAAATCGACAACAGCGCCACCTATCGGGTCCAAAACTATCCTATCTTTCTAGCGGCACACAACCACAAACACAAACAAAGTTTCATTGAGATCGGTTGAGTTTCTCAAAAAAATCGACAACAGCGCCACCTATCGGGTCCAAAACTATCCTATTTTTCTAGCTGCATCCAACCATGCACACAAACAAAATTTCATTGAGATCGGTTGAGTTTCTCAAAAATAGCGACAACAGCGCCACCTATCGGGTCCAAAACTATCCTATCTTTCTAGCTGCATACAAAGATGCACACGAACAAAGTTTCATTGAGATCGGTTGAGCTTCTCAAAAAAAAAAACGACAAAAGCGCCACATATCGGGTGTCGGTCGCTCGGTGTCGATGACGCGGTTTCGTTTTCAAAGTAACCCAAATTCATTAATTTCTTCTTATCTAAAAGTGCCCAACGCGCCTAAAGAAATAATAACCTCAAAAAAACATAAGGCAGAAAAGGTGCAGTTGCATATGCATGCATACGAAAAAAAACAATACCGAGCACAAACGGGATTCGTTCGTGGCATGCATCATCAGATCACAATCAATATAGCGCATTTTAAATCACAATTGAGTGTGACTCCCTCCCAATCTCAATTACATTACATACCTGACCTGACCTATCTCCCTCCCACCCATGCACCACATTAATACTCCACCCATAAGGCCACAACTCCACTCTCTCCACTATCACCAGTTCAATTTCAATTTAAAAGAAGTGAGAAAAAAAAAAACAACACAAAGCACAAAAGGTGTATGAAAAAAAAGAGAAACAAAAAGCATACAGCAACAGCATTCAGCAGAGAGAGAAACAGGTTTTGCCGCACACACACACAAAATTTCCTCCACTGAATGCCGGGCAGATCCAACGATCTAGCTTCAATCGAACATTTTACTTTTTTGAGCTGTATAAAATTTATAGTTTAATGCTTATTGTACAGCTTCAGGACTACGTACAAAGATGATTTATATCTTAAAATCTTTGTACATAATTGAACTTTATATTAAAAAAAAACCTATTTTATTCGGTTGAGTCATTCCAAAGCTAGGAGCTAGAAGGCATTCGAGAATTACAACTTTTGTTAGATATCAGCTTAAATCTCCGCTTCCGGACAGCGGATAATGATTAAACATTATCCTAAATTCTAATAACGACAATTTCCAATGCAATTGTGAAAACCGAAATCAATTTCGTGCAGTACTTCTTGTGCCTTTAGCACACAAACTATTTAAAGCCTGAAAAAAGTTACAGTTTTATTATTAGTAAGGATAAGGATAAGGATAAGGATAAGGATGTTAAAGGGTTTTTTTTTAATTATTCAAACAAAATAGTAACAAATATTGCAATGTTAATTTGGAAGATACTATCGTTTAACTATTTAACTGAAAATACTGAAGTATTGAATATTGTTTGGGATATAGGCATCACTTGTTTTTATTTTAAGAAAATGGGTGTTCACGTGATGAGATGACGGAGAAAATCAAAAAGTTACTGTGTTTTTTCTTTTCTTTATTTGATGCTTCAGCGGCTGCACAAAGAGTAATAATAATTTTAATCTAAAAACAAAACCACCCGACTTAACTCGAGCCGACTCCACCACTCGTTCGCGGACTCTATATTGTTCTGCTTACTTCTTACTTCCAGAAATATTGGAATTAGACTGGAAGCGAAAGAGAGCCGACTGGAAGGCTGTTGGTGGAGTTCAGCTCGAGTTATTTGAACTAAACATTGCCGGCCGCCTTGCAGCATTTGCTGCAAAGTTTTGTTACATGATTATTAATTTGATTATGATTTGATTACAGAGCTGAGAAAGGTGGAAGTGCCAAATTCGAAAATGAGCATGACAGAATTCATTATGTTTAATGCACTTTTCCACATAATACAAAAGTTTAAGAAAAATATTAGATTATACAATGATACAAGATACGTACAATCGTTTTGGCTGGTGCATAGTGTGATGAGAAGTAAATAAAAACAAAACCCAAAAAAAAAAAGTTAGCAAATAATGTGCCCTTGGTGACGCGTAGGTTTTTTTTTTTTTTTTTTTTTTTTTTTTTGACTGTGTCATCGTTAGATGGTGGGAAGAATGCAAAGTTTTACAATGGGACGAGTAAGAACTCCATTTTGGGTTCTCACATCTGCAACCCGAACTCTTTGATCCGGACCTTGGTATACTTTAACTACCCTACCTAGTTTCCATTCATTGGGAGGGAGCTGTTCGTGGCGAATTACAACGAGATCGTCGATTGTTACATTCCTGTGTGGTTGTTTCCACTTGAAGCGCTTATTAAGCTCCTTCAAATATTCTTCTTTCCATCTAGTGCTAAACTGATGATGCAGTATCTTAAGTTTTTGCCAACGGTTGATCGTGCTAAGGGATGCGGAAGATAAGGAGGGTTCTACGGGAGAAAGTAAAGGTCCGCCTCTCAGAAAATGAGCCGGTGTCAGCGGTAAAAAGTCGGATGGATTTTCCGACATGGGGGAGATAGGTCGAGAATTGAGACATGACTCAATTCTAGACAGCAAGGTTTGAAATTCTTCAAATGTAAAATTATGAGGAAGGGTCACCTTTCGGAAATGTCGTTTGAAGCTTTTCACCCCAGCCTCCCATAGACCACCCATGTGAGGAGCTCCAGGGGGAATAAAGTTCCATTGGATTTGAAAAAAATTGTTTGTGGTCGTAGATGACTGACTCTTAAGGGCATTTCGAAAGTCATTCATAAGTGATTTGTGTGCCCCAACAAAGTTAGTGCCATTATCTGAGAAGATAGTAGTAGGAACCCCTCTGCGAGATACAAAACGAGAGAAGGCAGCCAGGAACGCTGGTGTGGAAAGATCACTTACTGCCTCCAAATGGATGGCTCGGGTGCAAAAGCACACGAAAATACAAACATAACCCTTTTCAATGCGGCACCCGCGACCGTGAAAAGATTTTAGCGTGAAAGGGCCCGCAAAATCGATCCCAGTGTTGGTAAAAGGTAGGGTGAAGGTAGTTCGTTCTGGTGGCAAAGCCCCCATGATCTGAGAAAGTCGTTTGTGCTTCATGATCACACATGTTTTGCAACGTGTAATACATTTTTTCACCAGGTTTTTAAGCTTTGGGACCCATATTTCAGTCCGAACTATGCGCACCATGAGCTGAACCTCCCCATGGATGGATAGCTGGTGCACGTGAGCGATGAACAGTTCTGTGAGATAAGCGTTATAAGGGAGGATAATGGGATACCGCTCATTGTAAGTCAGAGTGGAGGAAATTAGTCTACCATTGCTCCTTATAAGGTTCTGGGGGTCCAAGAACGGGTTGAGCGTAAGAATGGAGCTTTTTGACGAGATTGCAATGGATTGCCGAAGACATTCGTACTCTGATGCGAAATAAGTTTTCTGAGTGAGAAGGATCAACCGAAATTTGGTCAAGAGTAGCTCCTTATGGGAAAGAGGTAACTCTATAGAAGGCCGTCCTCTATTCCGATTCCGAACAGAGTTGAAGAAACGAAAGACGTAGCTGATGATTCGGAGTGCTTTATGCCAAGAAGAGAAACGTCTGAGAATGTCGTCGACGGAACCAATGGTACTGGATACAAGTAAGCATGTAGGCCGGACCTCTAACACGGACTCATCAGCTGATACAGCAGGGAAATCAGGCCATTCTGACTCTGGTTGTTGCAGCCACTGGGGACCATGCCACCATAACCAATTTTCCTTAAGCGTTAAGGGAGTGGTCCCTCTAGTCGCTATATCCGCGGGGTTATCCACCGAGATGACATGACGCCACGGCACCCCGTCCACATTTCGTAAGATTTCTGCAGTTCGGTTGGCAACATACGTTTTCCATGCACAGGGCGGTCTTTTAAGCCAGGCAAGGACGATGGTCGAGTCTGTCCAGAGAACAACTTTGGTCGGAACGACTGCAACGTTTTCTAGTGTAGATCGCACCATTTTGGACAATAGGAGAGCACCTTGTAACTCGAGGCGAGGAAGCGTTGTGGAGCTTACGGGGGCGACTTTCGTCTTTGCCCACAACAGATGCGACGAAACCGAAGATGGCCCAAGTGAGGTACGCACGTATACTGCGGCAGCGTAGGCCTTTTCGGACGAGTCGCAAAAGCCATGGACTTGAAGAGGGGCCCAAGGAACAAAGTTAATCCATCGTGGGATACTAATTGATTGAATGTCGGGAAAGTGAGAAATGAAATCTACCCACGCTTGGTTTGTGGAAGCGCTGAGCTCTTCATCCCAGCCAGTACCATCCTTCCAAATTTGTTGCATGATAATTTTTGCGGATATAATGATTGGGGCCAGCCATCCTGCGGGGTCATAAAACTTGGCAATGGCTGACAAAACGGCTCTTTTGGTTGTGGAGCTTGCAAAGGAGTCTCTTTTGAGAGTAAAGAAGAATGAATCGGACTTGGCGTTCCAATTAATACCGAGGGTTTTGGTTAGACTGGCCTGCTCAACCTCCAAGAAGTCTTTATCGAGAAGATTATCGGTGGGAATCGATTTTAGCAAAACAGGTGTATTGGATGTCCACTTTCGTAAAACAAACCCTGCAGAAGCTAGAGCTCGGATAAGCTCATCTTGGGCTTCTTGTGCGGTCGGGATATCATGTGCACCTGAAAATACGTCATCGACATAGATTTCCTTTTCAAGAATTTTTGATGCTTTAGGATATAACGACCCAGTATCCTTAGCCAGCTGTTGTAGAGTACGCATCGCTAGATATGGTGCACAAGTGACTCCGAATGTGACCGTTTGCAGCTCAAAGTCTTTGATCGGACCTTGAGCAGTATCGCGGAACAGAATCCGTTGAAATGGTGTTTGATCCGCATGAATACGGATTTGTCGGTACATTTTCTCAATGTCCGAATTGAAGACGTATTTAAACAAACGCCACCTTAGAATTAGAAAAACAAGATCTTCCTGTAAAGCCGGACCTGGGTACAAAACGTCATTGAGACTGCGCCCCTTGGTAGTGGGGCTTGACGCATTGAAAACTACCCTGACCTTAGTGCTCGTACTCTCAGGTTTAAGGACAGCGTGGTGGGGTAAATAGTAGGAGGACACTCGGTCGTTTTCAACTGCCTCTACACAGGATGAATACGTCATATGTCGTAGCGTGAGATATTCATCGAGCACCGAGTGATATTGCTCTTGAAGCTTTGGATTTCTGGCGAGTTTTCGTTCTGTCCTTAGGAATTGTTGCAGCGCGATATCACGTGAGAAACCCCATTCATTGTCAGAAGAAAACTCTGGTTTAAAAGGAAGACGGACTACATATCGACCGTCAGAATCGCGATACGTGGATGTGGTGTACAAGTTCTCACAATATTGATCGCCAACTGACACGTGACGAGCTTTGGGTAACTCTTCAATGTGCCAGAACTGCTCCATCTGCTTGTCAAGAGAGATTTCACTAAACTGTGACACGAACGTTGAAAGACAATTACGCTCTAAAGGAATTGGCCCTAAGAGAACCCATCCAAACACGGTGTTTTGAGCCATAAGCGTAGAATAGAACTTTGTTTTAAGGCCTGAGAGTATGATTGAAGGATAAAGGTCAGCACCTATTAGCAGATCGATCCTGGAGGGTTTGTCGAAATGCGGATCGGCTAACGGAAAGTCGATACTGCCTATGAGACCCTTTAACTCGATTGAACTAGTAGGGAGTTCCCCTGTGACGCGTTTGAGAACAAAAGCTCTAGCTTGTACATTAAAATCCGGTGATTGGTCAGTACACAAAGTAAACACACAGACTTTAGATGAGGAAGCAGTCACAGTTGAAGAAAGTCCCGTTATCCGCGCCTGGATTGGTTGAGTCGGCAAACGTAGCCGCCGCTGAACATCTTCAGCGATAAAGGTCACTTCAGACCCTGGATCGAGTAGGGCGCGAACGCAAATGTGCGTGTTTTGATATCGAATCCTAACCATTGCGGTCGCAAGGAGCACTGTGCGCTGGCTAGTGGAGAGATGTGTTCTGAAATCGTGAGCTGTAGAAAGAGTGGACTGTATACTCGTAGATGGTGAATCTTGAGAAGGACAGGCTTGTGCTGTTTCAGAATGAGGCCCGTCATCGAAAACTGATCCATGGGGTTGGGAAGGTTGGTATTGAGTCGACTGAATGGTTTGATGTTCCAGGTGTAAAAGGGTGTGGTGTTTATTGCGGCATCGGAAACAGGTGTTATTACTTTTGCATTTCGTAATGGTATGATTAAATCCGAGGCAATTCAGACAATGATTAAGCCTCTTCACAGTGGAAATTCGGTCAAGAACGTTTTGTCCTATAAACTCGGGACACAACCGTAGGGCGTGTTCTCCGTTACACAGGGTGCACTTTAGAGGAGATCGGTGAGACGATTGGGACTTGGTGAGATGAAACGATTTAGCATTCGATGTGGGTTTGGCCGGTA
Organism: Cheilosia vernalis; assembly: GCA_949126925.1. Classification (NCBI taxonomy): domain Eukaryota; kingdom Metazoa; phylum Arthropoda; class Insecta; order Diptera; family Syrphidae; genus Cheilosia; species Cheilosia vernalis. The sequence goes on along the minus strand of OX421361.1, from coordinate 40,276,081 downwards.
GGGGGCCACTGGGTTTGCCTTTCATTTCATCGATCGTTTCTAAGGCGCGATACCGATCAGTCAGAAACTTATTCATGGTTGCCCACGATGGGATGTCCATGTGATTACTTAAGCCTTGCTCCCACAGAGTCAGCGTGGCTTCAGGCAGGCGAGATGAACACACATAGACTAGTATGGAATCCCATGTACTAGTCTCGATTCCTTCGTTCGTAAGAGCGGTTAAAGCATCATTGATGTCACTTTGCAGTTTTCTGATTACCCGACCTGATTCCGTTCGAGCTTGAGGAAGTTGGAAAAGTACCTTGATCTGATTGTTGACTATGATTCGCTTATTTTCGTACTGATCTTTTAACGCTTGCCAAGCAAGGTCGAAATTAGCATTAGTTAATGGAAATTTAATGACGATATTGTTCGCGTCACCTTTGGTTTTGGTGCGCAAATGGAAAAGCTTTTGAACCGGGCTTAATCTGTTGTTATTAATATATATCGCAGAGAACATGTCTCGAAACGAGGGCCAACCCAAGTAAGTTCCATAGAACACCTCCGTGTCACATGGAGGTACTTTAATATAACTTCCAGACTCTGCAGAGTCAGGTGCAACGTTTAAACTCACTACCTCTGTAGCAATAGCCGGTACCTTGACTTTGGGCTGAGCTGCTTCCAATTCGTCTATTGAAGCAATAATAGTACCCAGGCACGAAATGTACGTGTCCGACGACGATCGAAGCTTAGCTTTCGCTGCTTCCAAAATATCTTGCTTTTCCTGATCATCTGTATGGTTGCCTGTACTTGCAACAAACTGATTGAACTTTGTTTTAATATCGGACCACAAATCCGAAAGCTCGCTTTTATAAGCCTTCAAGGTAGGAATGGAAAAATCGGCTACAGCCTTTTCTTTAAAAGCCGCGAAAAATTCCACTAATTGGTCGGTGGAAGCAATGAAATCCTCAAGGTTGCACATTGCAGATGTGAAGACCCGAAACGATGAAAATTCACAAAGAAATTGGAATAAATGCTAAAAGCAACAGTAGATTGTGGTTGCGAACTTAACGGCAATCACCAACAGGATAGAAACTTTCCACCATCCAAAGATGAGTTGAAAAATTGAAACGGTACACCGCTAACGGTATGACGGTGTGCTTAAGCTTTGATGCTAGATCGTACCACCCGAACGGTACTCTCGAACCACGAAAGAAAAGAAAGAACACCAAAAAAAAACAACCAACGCCACGCGATACTAAAGGCACAAGTATACTAACTGGATTTCCGTAAATAAGGTTTTTTCAAAAGGTAATATTCGTTTATATAAGAGACACTATGCAAAGTAACGATTGTACGCACCTGGATTTAAATGCTGCTTTCGTTGCTATGCTGCTTTTGAGGATGTTGATTCTGATGATGATGATTATGTGGTCTGATGATCTTGATTGCTCTAAAGTTGATGGTGTATGATGACGACGTGGTGTTGAGGAACCGGGCGATGAAGCTGACGATGGTGATACGGCTGATGATGGTGATGAAGCGGATGATGACTTTGTGGTTGGATATAGGATTGCGAAAGTAGCAGACGTGACGTTGAGTTTTGTTTGAATTTTGTCTTGCTAGAATTTTCCTCGTTTTATCGATCAATTCTACTCAGAAACTTGATTCGCTGGTAATTTGATAATGTATAAAGTTGTTCGAAATCGTTTCGATAGAACTTGGAATGTTGTATTTTGCTTTGTTTCGAATAGATCTAGTTTTTTTTGAGCTCCGCACACGTGGATGTTCTTGCTAATGCAAAAAAAAAAATGGCTGCCGAAAATCCGGCTCGTTTGGACCAAAAATGTTCACGTGATGAGATGACGGAGAAAATCAAAAAGTTACTGTGTTTTTTCTTTTCTTTATTTGATGCTTCAGCGGCTGCACAAAGAGTAATAATAATTTTAATCTAAAAACAAAACCACCCGACTTAACTCGAGCCGACTCCACCACTCGTTCGCGGACTCTATATTGTTCTGCTTACTTCTTACTTCCAGAAATATTGGAATTAGACTGGAAGCGAAAGAGAGCCGACTGGAAGGCTGTTGGTGGAGTTCAGCTCGAGTTATTTGAACTAAACAATGGGGTTTTTGAGATATGAGCAGTTTCTAAAATTAGCATTTTCGGTTATTCAAATTAAAAATTAAGGACACAATCATTTTGAGAACATAAATTTTACTCTAAGTACCTATGCGTTTATGTCAAAATCTTTATCGCCATTTTCCGCTAAACTAAAGAAAAATACTTTTTTAAAAAATCTATTGTACGTTGTATTGAAGATTTGTAAAAATCGCATGAACCGTTTTGGAAATACTCGATGTCCGAATTTCAAAAGTACTGTTATTACATTTTTTAGGCAAAAACTGGGTATGCAGTCATGATAACCTCACCTACGTAAATTTAAATATCAAATTTGGTTGCAGTCTTTATAGCAATTTTCGAACAAATCGAACTGATAAGAGCATTTTATATGGGAAGTAGTACCATTACTATTGAGGCTAATAGGAACCCTGGCTAGGCCTAGCTTCTCACGACCTTTCGTTTTGTGTGAGATTCCATTTTTGGAACGTATGGAAGGGATCTACAATTTTATGCCGATTCCAAGCGGCCGATTGAGAAGCTCTTTCGAGACAGTTATACTCTCGGATGTTTGTCAGACGTTCGTGAGAGGTGGCGCAGTGAAAAAACCCTAAGTTGGAATTCGGATTTTTGCGGGATTCGAACCTGGGACCCCTCGTTTAGTATAGTCCAACACAGTAACCACTAAGCCACTGCGGCTTCGGTAAGCCCCCGAACTCCAGTTGCTCTAGATTCTTCTGGGCTTTGTTACTCTATTCGCATTAAAGGCCTCAACACTGTCCATTCCGTTCGCGGCTTTATCTCAAAATGAGCGCCATCACTCACACTCGATTTTATTACAAAACTTTCCGCAAATGGCTGCATTGCGTGATTGGTCCTTATTAAAATTCATAATAAAGTCCAGCATACCCACCTCACATTTACACTCATATTTACAGTTTGATTGCCGAGGCAAACAAACACCCAGCGGCAACAGCCGGCGAGAGAAACTAACAAAAACACATGTCAGCCCCAGCACAAATAAACCCCACCAGGCTAACTTTATAACAATTCTGCGGGTGGTCCCTGATGCCGACCCGCAATTCTGTAAATAAACCATCACACCCGTGCAAATAATTCATCTACAAATGTTTACATTACCTTTTGTCTATAGCCGTAATCCATTCCATCGCCATATTTGTGTGTTGACTGCTGAAGTGCGGTTGTGAGTGCGTTTGCCAACTTTTTGGCAACAACGAACAACGTCAAACCCTCCCCCACGGGGCAAGGGTATCCTTTGCCGAATAATGTATCACTCGTACGTGCAAATAGCTGCTCCAGCAAAAGGGCAGCACTCCCCGATGTTTATCAGTTCTATACTCTGCTCGGAGGAAATTAAGTGACCAACTCCCCAACTCCTCCCTGATCTAAGGCTGAGCCTCTTGCCACTTTGGTGTTTGGTCGGTCGTTTATATTAAAATAAAACGTTCTCCGGAGAAATGAGCAAGGCCGTACAAAACTCGAGCATGCCACTTTCCTTATCCTTCTGCTTGCGCTGCCACCATTGATATCGACTTCAGATATGGTTGGTGTCGTTCGGTCCCTCCTCTAACCACTTATCTGTTGTCGACGGAACAAGCAAACTTGTGATGACTATCGAACCATGTTGCGAGAGCTTCTAACGGCCACTGTGTTCGGGATTGTCTCGGATGTCCTGTAGGGAGAAAGAAGAAAAGAAGAAAAAAAAAAGTCATTATTTTTAATTACTCAGCCAGATGACCTGGAAAAGAGGAACAAGTCGCCCGAAAGTCTATAAGCACTGCTAGGGTGCACAACCCCACTCCGAGGTGTACTATTGAGAATTTCATGTGTCGGACGACCTTGCTTGAGGTAAAATCAATGAAATTCGAGTATATCTCGTTGAGTGTGTGTGTGTGTGTCAACTGTACGAAAGCCAGGACATGACACAATCTTTTGCGTCTCTGATTTTGTAAGATTTACACGTATCACAAGAGAGTGACACCACTTAATTAACTTTGCCAAGAGTGAGTTGAATTTTTGAGGACCTTTGCAACTCGTAAGGATGTACCTGCCGGTACTCGGTATACGAGTATACAAGAGACGAGGTGACTATACTAATTTGCTTTGCCTCTCCGGCAAGTGTCGTTGGCGTGTATTCCCTTAATTAAAATTAGAATTCTATGGGAATTAGTATTTAATGGGAAATGCGCAGCGGATAAGTAACCTTGGATGGACGGGAGCACAGTGATGATTGTTATCTTCCTTCCAAACTGATGACTTGATGGATTTCGTTTTTATGGTCATGCGGTCACCGCAATAAATTAGATTATGCTGCGCATTTATTTCGTAGCAGATGCGTGCCTCTGTCGGGACATCTAAATGATTGAAACATAAATTGGGCTGCCGAACTAAATCGATTTGTATAGGACCATCGTGAGAGTTCTTTTGACTCCTTCTGTGATGATAAATCTGAAGAGATGACAAGGGAAGTTCCAGTTGGTGAGGATGAGGATACTGAGAAGGCAGACTGTATAACAGCGGTGACGACGGTGAAGAAGTATCCCGCTCTTTGACAATGATATAGGCATGACTACCGTTAACCTTATCAAACGGAAGTAAGGATATAAATATCTAAGCTAGAGAGCAGCTGAAACTATCTTGGTACCAAGCATAAACCAATTTATCTGTAGAATTTGGTCAGACAAGGACCAGTGTATATGATTGATGTGTCGAAGCTGAGAATCATTTTCTCATGAGACAAGAAGGGAGCCCACATTACCTGCACCAACGACAGAGGTATCAGTCTTTTTAACATCGCATACAAGATCCTATCGGCCATACTATGCGAGACCCTTTTGTAAATAAAATTATTGTGACAAAAGCGGATTAAAAAGAAGCCAAGAAGCTTAAGAACTGATACCCACCATCTTTTCATCGATTTCAAACTCGCCAATGACAACAGCTATAGGGAGCCAAGTCTACATAGTTTAAATGTCCCTGCAAAACTCGTCCTTCTAAAACAAATTCACGCAAGGCGACACGTTTTCACGCAATTTCTCTGTCTCGTCATGTTTGAAGCAAATTGAACTCTTACGAGCAGAGAGATGAACTTGAATCTCAAAGTGCGTTTTCTTAAAAATCAATCAAGTTTTCGTCAAGTTCTGAAAACCCTTCGAATTGGACGTAACAAGAAGAAAACTTGCCAACAAATTTCAGTGAGTAATCGTCAAATAATAAAATTTCTCTCTCCATTTGTAGATATTTCAGTATTGTTCTACTTTTAATATTTGTTTGTAAACATTCATGAAGTAAGAACTTCTAGATCTCAGTATTTTTCACGACTGACTTGTTGCATAGAGGTTTTTATATTGAAGAAGATGACTCTTTTTTAACATTTATATTTTTTGGTCTGATCTCACTCCTTTTTGCAAAGATTTCGATATTTTTGTCATGTCAAAATCTTGAAAAATACTGAAAGATAGAAGTGTGGACTCAGTCAGTTTATACCTTCCCATTTCTTTTTTTTAATTTTTTGTTTTCATTTTCACTTGAATTGTTTCTTCTTATCCCGGCAAGGAAGTAGTTCTTGTGGAATGTTTTTATGAAGATCAGATGGCCCACTCTCGGTCACATATTGTTTGGATACGTGTATTCATAAACTCTTCATTATACTCTAAAATAAGAGTTCTTGGGCTTTATTTGACATGGGTAAAAATTAATTAAGTGCACACAATTAAGCGTCTTTACTCTAGACAAAACTACGTAAGCCTGGCCGCAACAAAATAGGGATGGCTTAAGGGTTTTATGTATTGTGATTGTATATGCGGGGCAGAGAGGAAACTGTTCCCGATATACGAGAGCTCTGTTTATGAGTTAAAATTTGGTTTCAACAGGCAACAGGCATAAACAATTTCATGAATAATTTTAATGGGCTTTCTTAGACAAGTAGCAAGGGTAATCTCTTGAGTCAATATCAATGGCGCAAAATTATAGTCGGATAAAGCCCACTTTATAATTATTTTAGTACGTGACAATGTCCGTATTAGTATTTCTCTAATTATAGTCGACCAAATACCTACTTTATAGTTATAACCTGGTATTAAGTTTAAAACCAACAAAAGTACATTTTATTCCTTAGTATGGAATCTCAATCCTCTCCCATCTGTCATTTCTAATGAGAAATTGTAATTTGAATTTTTTTTTTTTTTTTGCGAAATTTTGAAAGAAATGTTCCTAGGATATTTATACTTTTTAAGATCTCAAAATGTTTAAATATTTTGTGTTTCTACGATAAGCAAAATAAAACCCGAGCAAATCCTTTTTAAGATTTTGACTAGGAAGATTGCCTTCTGGCTACAGATTGAATAAAAATCTTTTCATTCCATTCCTGCATTTTTGATTTTTTTGTTTTTTAAGGTTCCGTACCCAAAGGGAATAAACATAACCTTATTAGTTTCGCTCGGATGTCTCTCCGTCTGTCTGTCTGTCTGTCTGTCTGTCTGTCCGAACCCACTAAGCCAATTTTGTTACCAGGTCTATCTCAAGAACCGATTGACATAGGAGGCTAAAATTTACACACAACATCCGGTATAACCTCTAGTTAAACGACAAATACCAATGGAAGGAATACATCGATTGGTTTTCGATTAATTAGTAATCTGGTGAAAAAAATATTTTCATTCGCCCAAAAAACGGTTTATTTCTTGATTCACAAAAAAATACATAAATTCCTTTTTTGTAGATCATGTTCTTATCTATACATGTGCTGAATACTGTTTTGCCGAAAAGTTAATAGTTTACAAGATATTTTCAAAAAAGATAATTTTACCATATAAAATACGTTGCTCTCATAAGTTTTAATCTCTACTACGCAGTTGTGCACAATTGACCCCATCAAAGACAGAAGAGAGTCACTGGTGGTATACCACCAGGGTTCCCGCTTGCTAAAATCGTTGGGGAGTATAATACATTTTTTTGGGGAGTACAGAACAAAATAAAAGTAATATATTTTTAGTCAATAGTTTTTAATTGGGACAGGTCGCATACAGAATGGAAAATTGGCGTGGGTTGGGTACTAGGTAATAATTAGAAAATGAGATTCATGTGCGAGTAATTTTTGAGAGTAAAAATATTAAGTAATTAAATTAAACTAAATTGTGATGAATTCATGAAGAGGGGGAAGATTGAATGATATTATAGATTTCAAATAATATCTGATGTGTTGGACTTTAGCCAAATACGGAACCTTCGGTGCGCGAGTGACACTCGCACTTGGCCGGTTTTTTTATTTTGTTAGTTTCTCAAACTCTAAATTTTTCGGTCTGTTTTATAAAAATTAGCATCGCGCCCGCTCTAAAGTTGGAACTAGTTGTAGGCAGGTTACAAGGCGTTTAAAATTTTCTAGAAAGTTAGGCATGGGCTTTGAAGTTAGAGTGGTGCTAGTTAGTAACTACTAATATCTCCTAATACACAATGTCTATAATTTTGCGCCAATGAGTTTAATTTCGGGACTCGAGATCGTTTCTAGAAAGCAAGCTAATAATAGTTGATTACACATGTTTTTTGTAAGTAGTAAGCAAGCTGTTGTTTCGGGTTGAAGAGAAAAGAAGAAATTTCTTTCAACCTGTCGATTATAGAACTAGACGAAAGTTGAATTATGCGAGAGAAAACCACATCGAGCACTCTAGTTCTTAGAAAAGTCATGAGCTTTCGAGATTAATGTAGGTACAATTTCAAAATGACAATAAACAGACACTAAACAGACAAATGGAAAATCCTAGATTTTCAATCTCTACCGCTCTACCAAATTTCAATATTATACAGCAATCGGAAGTGCTCCATATAACACTGACAACAATTCTGAGAAAGTCCCTTTATAGAGAAAACCCAAAATTTCGATTAATTCCTTTGCTTGCTCCACAATATCTCCAGTTGTGCAAAATTACAAGATTCTACGATGTCGGTAAGTGCTAATTGTTTTTTTTTTTTAGAATTTTACAATTTTTAGGATTTTTTTTTGTTTTTCTTTTGAAACCTAGCTTGAGCGATTACGAGCATTTTTCAAAAAATAACTAGGCAATCCAGTCCAGCCGTTCCCAAGTGATGCGTCTACGAACAGCTTTTAATTTTTATAAATATAGGTTACGTTAGTGTTTAAAGCTTGATATTTGGCAACACACGTGTATATATATCAATTTCGACATTGTCATCAGAAATTTTGACATTTTTAATGGTAGTCATATACTCAGAACGTTTTTTAAGCGACTGTTATTTGTGTTGTTTACATACTTGCAACATTTAGCTTCTTAAAAACATGCAACTCGATCGTAAACATTTTCGTGATTTTTTATGAATTTCGCCACGGATTGAAGCAATAAAAGTAAAACTCGCTTCGAGTTTTGGAAAAAAAAACACATCTCGAGCTATCGTGTTTTGTGAAGGTCGTTCCAAATATGATGTAGCAAAGGTCGTCTTGTGACATGTGCAGATGAGGCACGCTGTTGAAAAAATTCAATGGCGGTGCTCCAAAAGGCGTTTATAAATCATGGATCGCCAGTTTACGAATCATGGATCTATGCATGAACCCGATACTAAACAGCAATCGACCATATGAGCCTTTCAGGAAGGGACATATTAAACAAAATTTTAGGAAGCATTCTAAATTGAAGGACATGGTAGCCTATTTTTTTCGGAATAATTGGACATGTACCCTGCCATAAGAGCTATGAAGAACGGTCAATTCAAAATGGTGCACCAACATTTCTTTGCCAGAAATTTTCAGAAAAATAAGGGACACAATCGCCGATGGCGAATCATTCGCCAGCACAATTACGCAAGCTCTCACAGATCGGTTCAAACAAGTGCATTTTTTGATCCTTCAAAACATCGAATTAATGGGCCCATTATTGTACAGTCCTGATTTAGCACATAATTATTTCTTCAAACATCAAGGTCAACGTCGTTCGAAGCCTGAAGCAGTTGATGCGTTCAAATCTCATGTTTTGCAGGTGCCTCAATCAGAAAAAGTGATTCGAAAATTTGCCCAAAACGCTTGCAAAAGTGTTTTGATCTTCATGGAGAATATTTTGAAAAAAAAAAATTAAGCTATTTTTGATTATCAACATTTATTTTCACTTTTCTATTTCCAAACTTAAGTAGCACCTCACGCCCACGTAAAAAATCCAATTTGGTGCCCATTTGTGTAGGTAAAGTCGCCGACTATGAATAACAAAGATCTGCGGACAAAACCTCATAAATACCTTTCACTCCAACTCAACCAGCCCAGAAGGCATATAAAGAGTGCCAAAATAAACGAAGGAAAAATCGCCTGTATGCCTAGCTACAACAAGTTCGCATTCAAAGTTCTGTAAATTTCATAAGCATTTCCGATAATAAGTTCTTTTGTATCATGCGAATCCAGGAGACTTTTGTATTATTTGCTTATCCCTAGACGCACTTATGAAACCTCCTGGGGAAACGCTTTTTCCTCCATTAATAAATAAAGGAAATACCCCTTGAAGATGACAACCCGCCTATATGGAACTTTATTTCTCTTGCTTTCCCAAAAGTCGCAGTGAGGTTAAATGCAGCAGCTCGCTTCTTGCTTTACCCTCTTTACGGAAATGCGCTCATTAAAATACTCCCCAAAGCGAATTTAATTTCGGAATTAATTTTTATTTTTTAAATCTTCAAATCCCATTTGTCATGAATAATAATTGCACAGCATAATATCAAATTTACATAAGATGAAGGCAAATTTTTCCCAATTTCTCCAACGAAGGTTGTTAAATTGATCAAAATCATTAAGAGATTCAAATTGGATTTAATAATACATCAGCTCAGTACGATTGTCATATACAAGAGCGACAGCAAGCAAGGGTTATTCTTGTAATAAAATACGGGTCCCAGCATATTTCAGAGGATTCTGATTTAATGGGATCTATACCATCAGACTCACGTAAGCCTGCTCGATTTAAAATTCTGTGAACAAGACGGATGCGAGCAATTTCTGTGCCTAATGCTAAAATATCTTTTTGGATATTTGTCAGACATAAATTCGATTGTATCGAATATTTTACGCATGCAATTACATAAAAGCGTATTACGCTATTACACGCACGTCGCAACTGGAATGACAATCACATAAAAGGCAAACGTACGTTTGATGGAATGGAATTATTTATGATGGCCGCCCATAAAATTGACCCTTTCTCCGCACACACGCTGCCTTGCGTTTGTCATAAAATTGTATCAAACACGCGGTGAGTAAATGCTGATGATATTAGATACTCTGGTGGATACTTGTGCACTGCCTCTGGGGGAAAGATGTCCTGCGGATAAGTGATAAAGCCTCATTTTGTACACAGAGAAGAAAAATCTTCTTTCAAACTAAGTGACAGGTGGTGTTCGTCTCTAGGAAAATTATTAATTTTCTTCCCGCTTGTTCGACTGGGTATACTCGTATTGCGTATCCATGCATCATTCCAGCGATTAGAAACGTCAAGGGTGTAGCTCTTTGATTTATTAGTCTAGTCGAGAAAGCGCAGATTTTTCACAATTATTACACAGAGGAGGATGGTGTTTTTGCGGTACCAAGCGAAAAACGAACAAAGAAGATGTTTTCCATTGTATTAACAGATATTTTCATATCTATCTATATATAGCTTCAAGGAGACGAAGATTTATTTGCAAAAAGTTCGCCTTTCGCTCGTAAATCATCGCTGTGACTTTTAATGGAATTCAAATCTTCTTCGAAGTAATAGAACGATCGGACTTTCTGGCATAATTGGAATCGATATGAAAACTTTATCAGTTCGAAAGTCATGTACCACTTAGGTCTGATGAAAATTGACAAAGCTGACTAGGATGTGAGATTTATTGCGTAAGTTTTAGAGGGCGGTCTTTGATTGATCATGTTTGCCCAAGAAATCTGTTTAAATCGACGACTTGACTCATCACTGCACATAAGTTGAATGCGTCACTATAAGAACAGACTACAACTTGTTTAGTTTGTAGGCCTCATGAACTTGGTGTGATATTGAAATGGCAAGGGAAGCAGCGTTGCCAGACGGTACAAACATTTACCCCCCCAGGATAAATCAGAAAAACCCCTATATTAGGCACTTTTTCCAAAAAACTCCATCAAACTTTTGCTAATATTTCTTTAACATATTTTTCGACTTAAAGGAAGGAGTTTCGAATTATTTTTCTGAATGCAAAAGTGTGCGCCAAATAAGGCAAAATGCCAACGCATGTTGCAGACAGCTTTAATTTTGGAGGGACCTTTTCTACCTAGTCTCCACTATAAACTTTGTAAATGACACGACATCAAACGCTTAGCAGGTGCTATTTCTTTGGATTAGTCTTGTCAAGGGACACTTAAAGGACCCTAATCACCCCAATCCTAACTCGTAGAAGACTGAGGAGACTTAACACTACCACTACGAAAAGGACATCCACATTGATTGAGGAAAATATGCATAAGTCGTTTACGTTGTAAAGCCTCCACCCAGAGGAACTTCGCAGTGGATGGGAGCCTCCTTCTAAAGACTTTCCTTTCCATTTTATTCAAGGCAATGGAACAAACAGTAGGTAAATAACGAAGTAATTTAATATCTAGGGAAGCACCTAAGGATATTGTAGCAGTGGACTTGTTGAAGTATTTAACCCACAGGCAATTATAGCTTTTGGTCATGACAGCTGACATATGCCAGTTCTAGAGGTTAAACACAATGCCACACATGGGTGGCTCATAAGACCGCCAGTGGGCATATAACTTATTCACATATCTTTTGACACGATAGGCAATCTTTAGTGTTTGCTTAGAGGAGATATATTTCCAAGGGACAACAACATACAGCAGTTTAGAAGTAACACATACTTCCAAGCACCTCGGGCTGGGGATGCTATTGAAGTGGTAAGGTTCGCCCTTTACTAGAAAATTATTTAAAGAATGTGTTCACATTTTCAACCAAGTATAGTGAAACTATTTTTTAGTGATTAGTCTGTGATATGGGCTACCGTGCAATGGGATCTAGGTTTAACGACCGGAAGACTTTGAAATCAAAAGGCAAAGCTTGCCAATAACTGGCTTCACCGGCGCGTCGCCAATTTGCAAGAGATGAGATCTGTTTATTCACCTAATGTGTGTGTGGTTTGATGCAACCTAGGGGCATCATTGGTTCGTACTTAATTTTTATAAATTCGAGACATTAGGATCCACACAAATATACACTGAATACCACCTGATACATCTTTAACTGCCAGGCAGACTTGGAACTATTCGATGTAATCCAAGTTAATCCATCGATACTATTGATGGTCGACCGTCCTTTGTAATTATCCCGATCTTTGAAAAAATGTATGCACAACATATCCTTTGGTTTTTTCCTTTTGATTTTGATGATCGGACAATAATGTGAGATGTGTGGAAATGCTTATGTTACATCTCAATTAATGGTTTACCGCGACCCATTCCTCAAAGGAGTAAACAACTGTGCGATGGCAGTTGTAAAACTGTACAAACCATTTCTTCAAAGGTGCAAAACTCACAATTCAAAACGCCAAGGGGTTTTAACGTACGTTTTTAGTGGTTCAGCCTAAAAAAAACTCTTAAAACTTAAAAAAATAAATATTTTAATAAGAACGGGTCGATGTAGAATTGAAATGGAATAAAAAAAAGCTGTGTGTGAGATTATAACAAAATTATTATTTTTATTTAAAAACCACATGACGTATTCCATCACAGTTCAAATGCTTTTGCTTTACGAATTCTATTGATTTTGTTTGCAACTCAAAGTCAAGTGTGCAGTTGTAGTTCCATTAATAAAAAATTGTTCTGCTGCAGATATATGTAATTATAGGCCTAGTCTTTGAAAAGCTTGTGAAAACAGGTAATTGAGATACCTCACGAAAATGTAATTTTATCCGTCTGCCTATCTGTTCATCAGCTTCTGAGGGATACAGGCATTTTTTACTCTCATGGCAGTTTAAATATTTATGTTTTTCTCGAGAACGGTATGTACCAACCATTTGATATGGTCACGGTCAACTTGACTTGATCATATGACGAATAATTAACTCTATAATTATTTTGTGCATTAATTTTTTTGTAGGTTACATGAAAACGGTTAAAACAATTCTATATGCACAAGCTATTTATAATCTTAGAGTCTTTCATTATCCACATGATAGTAAGAATTGTAGGTACTTTAACCATTTGCTGGTATCTTGAACACGAAATGTTTGCATTCTCAACACTACGTCTTACTCAATTTTTAGCTAAAGGGTAGTACGCAGCAGTAGCTGGACAGTGAAACGTCTGTGAAAATGCGGGAGAAAATAATTTGTGCAGTGTTACCAGCAGTGGCCATTTATCTCGGATTTGGATACTCGAACTTCACTGGCTCCTTAAAATTTTCATTTGGGAATTATCCAAATTTAGACTTTTTACTTTAAAGTTTGGCGATTTTTAGGCTCCTTAGGTATTTATAAAAAATGCAAATGATATTTGCGATCGTATTCTTTTCCTCTAAGAAAGCCCCGGTTACATAAAGCCGAAACTTAAACTTCATGGTTGACCTCAATCTTGGTCTTCAAATGTAGCTTATGAATAATTATAAAGTTAGTTTATCAAAAAAAAATACCAAATTGTCTTCAAATTTCTTAAACAAAGAATTTATAATTTTTTCCGTTCAAAAAACTTTTCCGACCAACTTCTCAGTTAATTCAACAAAAAAAAAAAAAAATCATTCCACAGAAGTATTGCATTTATTTCCATCTGTTAAAAAAAAATTCTTATGGAATCCAATCAGTGGTAGTTGATTTTTTGTAATAATTTTCGCAGGGAGATTTTTTCTGACAGAATTTTTGCTATGACCGCCTAAACGTAAAAAAATATATTTTTGCACTGTTCCAACTTTACGTATGTAGGTGTGCGGCATGTAGGCCCCCTTATAGCAAAATGTTTCTTTTTTTTTGCTAACATTGGAAAACGGAAACCTTGCCACAATTGCCTGTTACTGAGAGCTTCAACTTTTAAAAACTTACATTGTTATTTGATATAATATCAGATGCATAACCCGCATATTTACATATTATTGTATAAAAAAAAAAAACTGAGGAAAGTGATGAATTTAAGTTGTGACAAATGTCGTTAATAATTTGTATCCTTCAGTTCTAAAACGTTTGTGTGTTCCTGTTCATAGTTCACATATTTTGGCCAAAAAAATTTTATTTTACAAATTTTTACTGAATTCGTGTACGAGTTCGGACTTTTGTGGAAAATGTTGCTGAATTTGAAAGCAGCCATGCTGAGGTGATTTTTTGTGAGGTTTATCGTAGAATTCGGAAAAAGCTATCGAATCACAACAAACCTCAGAAGAAATCAGCCTCACAAAAGCTTGTGACTCGTGAGGGCTCACAACGTCAGAATCGGGCTGTTAGTTGTTAATACATGAACGAGGCACATGCTATTCAAATTCGTATGTATATTCAAATAAAAAGTGGATAAGTTCCTACAGTAATGAAAACTTTACTTAACTAGTTTAGTTAACAATTAGTGACCTGGAGCTCACCCCAATGGGAACTTCAACTAATTTCATTTGACAGATGTCACTGTAGATTTGACTTAATCAGTGACTCCAATCTAACTAGTTCCGAACTTAGAGTCAGATTTATTGCTTTATTTCTTATAATTTGAACTGAGAGTTGGTTTTTGTCAAAACTTGTGTTTAAAATGTCCTATTGCCAAGGGACATTTAGTATGATTATTAATTTTTCAAATAAAATAAAAATCTTTGAGGGTAACTGGGTAACTTTATTGTGGACGATTTCATTTTGTTTTTTTCCAAAGATTTTTCTTTGAAAAAATTACGATTGTGACACGTTTTTCATCCCTGATATTCATACATTTTTTGTATAGAAGACGGATGAATTGTAATTCATTCTTTTGTCGCCCTGATTGCCGATATGCTCCAAATGAAAGGTGAATATCCATAGGTAGGTCTATTCTCGATCGTTTGTTTTGTTCTGTTGATGCAAGTTAATCAAAAAACAAAGATGGCAAAATGCAAGAACCCTTATCATTAGCACCAACCTACCCCAAACTCCTCAAAGTAGAGGCGAACGTACAATCCGGATTCCATTCATCATCATGACTTAATGTCAACACTAATCGCTGTCCAAACATTTGTATTTATCTATTATCCTGAATTCAATTAACCCAAAGCTTACTCATAACAAAAACTGGTTGTTCCTCATTGTATCGCACTTCCATCAATGGAAACTATCGAAATTGAATGCTCAATTTGTAGACACAACAGTTGTACACAACAATACCATACAAGTAATTTGTTTTGACGATAAATCGAAAATAATGCCTCTATGCCCATTATTCAGGGATAACGACTATTAGATATCGATTCTCGAATTTGATGTTCATCATTCGATTATTGGCACAACTTGATTTCGTAAGAAACTTGCCAATTAATGTTGTTTTCTTATGCCCGTATACACATAAATAATTCTATTGAACAACAATCTAGTAAAAACACATTGAAATATCAAAATGGCGCCCAACGACAGTCCGGTTGTTATCGGCGAGTGGGTTTCTTTTTCCAATAACAGAGATAACATTTTCCATTGAAGTTCCTCACGACAGACATTTTAATCAAAACAATTCTAGGTTACGGGTAGGATATTCGACTCCTTAATTATACCGAAAAGACAAATTTCAGAGGTGGACTTTATTACATTCCTCCTCCAATGACCGGTCATTGCTTCGTGCTCTATATTGAGCACCCCAAAAGCCAAAAAGGGACGCATAATTTATCCAATTAATTTGATAAAAAAAAAACCTAAAAAGGTTCTCGACGAGTTGACTCTGTTTAGCTTATGGCCGGCGGTAGGCAGAAGGTACACAAAGTGCAGAATGAAAATAACACTACCCCAAGACTGATTCGGATTAGCTATAGATGTCTCACACCAGTATTTCTTGATGCTGTGTTTTGCTCCTAGTTTATGTTGGGGATTCCATGTTTTCCGTAGGTGATTCATTGTTCCCTGAGCTCATTTACATCTCTGTCGTTGAAGCGAAAGCCTGGGGCAACTCTCACCATTTGATACATTGCATGCGCATCTAAGGAAATGTTTTTTATTTGACTACGAACAGCCATAAATTTCCCTAAGCAGCTAGATTATATATAATGTCGCACCGATGCTGGAGACCGAATTGTGTCATCCTCTTAAATTCCATTGACTCACTTTGTTGGATTGACTTTATGTTGCCTGACAGATGTTTGAGTTGCAAGAAATCAGATTTAGTGATTTGACGCGGTAAAAGCCAGCTTGAGGGATTTATTTTGATGGAGAATTGTGTGTTTTTCCCACGGGTAGAAGCCAGACCGATTAACCTAGGCCAGGTACGTGATGAGATGGAGATTTATGCAAGAAAGTGACTAAGTAATGCTGAGTGTTAGATATTTGTTTCTCTTAGAGATTAAAACATGAGTTATGCGTTCCAGGATATCCGCCTCGCCGCCTTTGATATTTGGTTTTATTTTCAAATGTGGTAGCGAGACCATGGGGACTTTTCATCAAGCTTCTGCTTGTAAAGCCCTTCGGTACATAACATTGTATTATATTATTAACAGAGTCTGTTTAAGAATAATTGAGATGGGGTGAGGTTTGTGATGTTAAAGTATTTTTCCTCGTGATTCAAGTTAAGTTAAGAGCAGAACTGTAAGTCCTCGTAATTTCATTTGTCATCCACCTTTGCACGTTCCGGTTACACTGGCATTTTAATTTGTATCAAAGCCAACAATAAAATGCTAAGACTTACAAAACTATTTGCAAATAAACACAGTCGTAAGTAACAGCTATTAATTGCCTCTGAATGTGCCTGCAAAGAACTCAGAGCTACTTCTGACAAGGATATAAGATAAAAACTAATTTCCATTTTACTTGTGCGGAGTTTTACTTCCCTCCGGCTTTATTTGGAATATTCACCTTGAACAGCGTGCTGACAAATTACCGTCTCTTGTATTTTTTTGCTCCTTTTCCTCTACTCTGCTCTCAACTTTTGCCAAACTATTTCACAAAAGTTCAGCCGGAAACTGAGCAAAAGCGAAGAGAATAAAACAACAGCACAAAACTAATTTGGCCTTTTGTAAAAGTCCAGTTTAATCCCTTTTTCTGCTCTTGCCGACGAACGTCCTTTTCGATGTAATGTACACGGTCCAGTTTTGATTTGCAAAATTTCTTCTATGAAACTTTTTCCCAACGAAAGAGCACAAAGAGACGAACGATACGAGCAACTTTGTCGAAAGCGGAGCTCGGTTTTGAAGACAAATTTCCTCGACAAACTTCAACAGAGGACATTTCTATCTGTTTGCTAGGCAACTGGCATTTCCTGAATGTTCAATCTATTAAACTATTTCCATTTTTCTTACAACTGCTTTCGATTTTTCAATCAATCGGGTGGCAGTTCAATTTCACCTAGAAAATTGTACACACAAAACGAGGGCGTATACGTAACATTTCGCAGCTCAATGAATATTCAGCTAAAAATAGGGGGCTCCTTCTGTTTCTTTAATGTTAGGCCTTGGAGTTTAATCATACTTAAACAAAAGTATCCAAAAGATACGATTTCATTAGAACAAGCTCTTTACCATATTATACACCGTAGAACCGGCAGCAGAAACATTCTCCCGTATTGATTTACTCACAAATAAAACATCTGCGAAATAATTCACAACATTCGGCGTATCTGTATTGCTGGCGAATAAATTACTAAGTGAGAATAGCCAGATACATTTCGCTGCGAGACATTATCAGCCAACAGCAATGATAATGAAAGTGAACGCGCAAATGAGCTCCGCCGCCGTTAGGAGCGATTTTGTATGCTTCTCTATGAGTGGGTATGTTCATTATCCGGTTGTCGGGCAAAATGTGGGTCAAATAAAGTATTTGCAATCCAAATGATTGGCTATTTTTATTTAATTTTTTGTGTTGTCATGGTGTATACCAAGTGCGAAGGGATATACGGTTGTCCCATGTGAATGGAAATAACTGTGGGACTATAGTTTGATTGAGTTTTTGGTGGAGAAATTGATAAATTTCTGAAATGATTGGCGTTTTATAACAAGGGTTCATGAAAATTCCGATAACTCCAGCCACTGGGGATTTTGTGATGGCACGTGCTTCCGATTCACTGACACAATTGAAATGAAGTAAAAATGAACACAGACAGGCGATGTGATGAGAGTTTAGAAATCAGTCAGTCTTCTGACATTTACTGGCTCCTTTGTAAAATAAATAAATTAAAATAATTCTCAACCTTTAGGATGTCAAGCATCCTTTTTGTTTCATTTGTGTAAGTAGTCGTAGAACATGGCAAGGTATTTGTGTATTCATGAGGCAGTCCTTGGCCCATTTGGAAATAATTTAATTTGCGTTCTTTGAAAAGATGCAAAGAACGCATGTGTTTTAGATCCGATAGGTTCCGAAACACTAACATCAGGGGTTATTTAAGAAAAGTGACATTTTTTTGTTTACTGGAAAAGTGCTAGTGTTCACTGTAAGGAGAAATTTTAAGAGAGTAAATTAGGAAGAACACTGTAGAGAATTTTTTAGGCGCCCAAAATGCTCATCTTTTTAACTAGGTGGATGTCAGTGTACAGTTTGCAAACAGGGATGAATATTTTACGCTCGAAACGACCAAGAATATAATCAACTTCATGTGATATAGTCCATGTCCCAGCGCCGTGCAGCAGGACTGAAACGATTAGGGTCTTGTATATTAAGACTGGTAAAATTAAGTTATGACTTCCCCATACAAAACAGGTACCTAATAAAAGGATTTTGGTGACAATCAATTTGTCGCCGTCACGTTTCCATAGCAACGTATTTAATCATCTTAGATTAGAACCTGTTGGAGAGAATCATTTACACATAAAGGTTTGCAATTTACCTGCCCCTAAAAGTTAGCAATAATTGTAAGAAATTTATTTAGGGGAAATCTATTAATTATTTGCCGCCACCGTATTACTATTGTAACGTACATATTTAAATATTTATAAATCATCTTAGATTAGAGTCTGTTTCTGTTGGAGTTGGAGCAGCTCTTTTACGTATTTTTTTCGATATATAGATGTCGCTCTTTTCGTTTCGTTTATAAAAAAACATAAATAAATAACGAAAATAATTGTAGTACATTTTTTAGTACACATACTTAGAAAAGTTAGGGTCGATTTTCGACCACAAGCGATACTTTTTGCATCAGCAACTCGGTTGAACATTGGCAACCTTTTTGTTTACTTGTCAGATGACGTTCCTTCTGACGTTGTTTACTTGTTTTAACCTCATGGTTGGTTAACCTCACTCTGAATTGTTTCTTCCACCTGAGAGGTTAACCAATCGAGCTCGCCATTACATTTTTAAAAGCAAAGTCTTTTAATTTACTCTTGTAAAAGCAATACTACAATACTAGTTTGAATTATTACGCACATCAGGAAGATCAAATGGGTTACCTTATAATACATTTTAATTGGAAAAAAGTGATCGATGTTTTCGGCTAAACAAATATAAAAAAAAAACTTTTTTATACACATTTATTACATTTTTCTCCGCTTTTTTAACGTTTCGTTAAAGAAGAACTATATAGAGATCCATTTCAAACCAAAATTCCTGTTCAATAAAAAACTTTTATAATAAAAATCATAAAATTCTATATGTATTGTATTCTGTTATGATTTTTATCAGAATTTATAAAAAAAAATTCCACACAGAACACCAATTCTAGAGCCCGTAAAAGATTTTTTGACAGTTCGAACTTTTGTATGGAAACTCATAACAGAATAACAGAATACATGGATAAAATATTTTGCCGAATAGGGCTGATTAGTGGTTCCTTGAGAAATAGTTCCACAAAAATCAGAAAACCGTAACTGACTGACTGACTGATCATCAAAATTGTGGAGCACTTCTCGGCAAGAAGCTTTAGGAAAATATAAAAATGATTCATCTGTGACTGCTGGACTGAAAAGAAAAATTGCCGTGACTGTCGTCGAAATATAGACGGAAGTTTAGGTTTGGTCAATGAATCCTTAGGAATAGTTAAAAAAAAAATTCATGGGACAAAATTCATTTATGACAAGAAAAAAACCAAGGATGTAACCATGAAATTGTTTATGCCTGTTGTCTGTTGAAACCAAATTTGAAGTCATAAATAGAGCTCTCGTATGTCGGGAACAGTTTCCTCTCTACCTCGCATATACAATCACAATACATAAAAGCCTTGAGCTCAGTCTCGAAAAATGTTCTTATTGATGTTGGGGCATCCTTATTTTAGTGCGACCAGGCTTACGTAGCTTTGTCTATAGTAAAGACCCTTAATGGTGTGCACTTAATTAATTTTGACCCAAGTTAAATAAAGCCCAATAACCCCTATTATAGAGTAGGATTAATAGATTGAGTAGTCTCTGTAGACCTGATTTATTCTCACTTCAGTTTCCGAATACGCACGTGTCCAAAGAATATGTGTCCGAGAGTGGGCCATCTGATCTTCATAAAAACATTCCACAAGAACTACATCCGTGCCAAGATCAGAAAAAAACAATTCAAGTACAAATCAAAACAACCAGTACCAAAAAGAAATAGGAAGTTATAAACTGATTTGATTTTAGCAGAGTCAACATTTTTCAGTATCTTTCGAGATTTTGACATGACAAATATATAAATCTTTGCAAAAATGGGTGCATCAGACCAAAAACATAAATGTTAAAAAAAAGAGCCATGTTCTTCAATATAAAAACCTCTATGCAACAAGTCAGCCATGAAAAGTACTGAGATCTAGAAGTACGCCATGTTCTTTCTTCATGAATGTTTATTAACAAATATTTAAAGTAGAAAAATACTGAAATATCTACAAAAAAATCGAAGACAAATGGTCACGATCAAAAATATTTTCAGCGCTCCGAATTACATTGAACTTGGTGTTCCACAAGTTTCAGTTTTTGGTCCTAATTTGTTCCTGATGTATATCAACTCATTGTTTGTCCAACCTTTTAAACATTTTTCGATTTTCTATGCTGAAAGTACACGAACGGACCTATTATTTCATCATGAGTAGATTTCCGTTTTACCACGAGTCGCGAACGAACGATATATCTGCGCAGGAATATAGCGGAAAAACTATTCGACAATTAGACTTCCAGATTGAGCTTAGTTTGAATTACCTGCAGCACCTGTTGTACTGAGACTGTGAAATGTCTACAGCAAAGCCAAAACCGTTGCTTTTACCATGATTTTTACATTCTGCTTTTCTAACAAACGACTCAATGTATTTCATCCCACCTTCTATAAAGCGTCTAATTTAGAGCCATCTGGCAGTGCTTGAATTTTTAAGATCTTATAGAAGGCCTCACCAATTATTGCAAATAGGGCTTTTCTCAGCGCAACGAAACAGCATTTGTCAAGAGGATTTCTCCCGTCGATTTCTTATTAGATGTGTTTTGTTTTGTCAACAGATGCGAATGTGGTAAAGGCTTTTACCACCCAAGAATTGTAGCTCTCGATTGTAGCTTTTTACCCTCTTTATCAAAGTTAGGTCTACTATTTTAAGTGGTAGCATGTGCACTCGCGTTGGCCCTTATTTATCTAAACTTTGCCATAAATAAAATTTTGTGACTGCAGTGTTTTGTGTGTTTTTCTAATGGGCCACGGCTTCTATGTTCAATGTCCGGAAACAGTGGAAAACCAAAATCTAAAAGGTTATACAAACAAGAGTTATAAGCTCACGCTATACGAATATTTGTATCACAGAAAACGACATGTTGGTCTGACAAAATGAGTCAATCGTAAGTTGCTTTCACGAACTTATGAGTCTTCTTTAAGCCCTAGTGATTCCTGTCATGTTATATTCAACTAGTCTGTGACTCCTGAACAATACTGTGAAAGTATCTTCGAGGTCTTGCGTCTTGCAGAGGCAAATTCTTCTTGGCGATTAAGAAATAGGTGGTCGCCAAATAGACACCCAACAGTAGGCTAGTCAAAGTAGAGTAGGTTGCGGATTGTTCACTTGTTCAGGTTACAAATGTGATTCAAAAATTTATCTATTCTAAAAAATGCGTGCTAGCTAAATATAGCTCAAACTGGTAGCACAATCAAGGGCTGCATTTAGAAAGGAAAAACGTTGCCTTTCCATTGCTGAGTCACAATTCTTTACTGAAGCAACAAATTGCCCCATCAATCGTCATTCAACAGCATTTAATGAACCTATGCAAATTCGTTAAAATAGTAAAATTTTCATTGAGTCCGCTATTCACTCTCGTGCCTACACACACTTTCAATAGACAAACCAACACAATATTTATCTAACTGCACGCAGACAAAAACCCAATCCCAACTCACCGTTTCAGTGCAACAAAAACCGCAAATAGCCACAACCACTGCCCACTGCGGAAATTAATTGTATCCGTTTGTATTTAAATTTCTCCACCGTTCACCGACAACGCAGAAATATCTAAGCCGCAAAATCCATTACGCTCCACCAAAAGAGTAATCCGTATGTAGGTTTATCTCTAGTTTTTTTTGCCCAGTTTTTGTTTTTAATTTTTTTATTTCCGTTCAGCCGATAATTGAAACAATTTAAGGCTCTTTAAATTCATAAAATAATCAGCCTATACACACTGACCAAATGTACACACAAACCGCACACGTCATATGCAAATTAAGCGCAAAAAAATTATTCCACATTCATATAGCTACAAGTACGAGATACGCTTTATCTTTGCGTGCATTTTCCTCTTTTTTAAAGACTTGATTGGCCCACACGTTTTTATTTCGTGTTTACTTTGCAAACGAGCGAATAAAAGAACAAGTAAACACAAGTAACCGAAACGCTTGCAGATTTTCGAACGCGAACGAGTTTTGAAGCCCACGTCCTTCTTACGACCGACACCAAATTTAACGTGAAAATTATTTTAAAAACCACTCTGAACACAAAGAGTCTTTTGTTTTACCAGGTGCGCACTGAGGAGCGAAGAATTCGTATAAAAATATTCTCGTTTCTTTTTTATCTCGCAAAGTGTATCCAAACAAATGAGATCTCACAGGAGGCCTATTTATCCGCGGTAAATGACATTGCCCCTTGGCATTCACTGGAGCTAAGGGAATTCATATGATTTCCCACCGCAGGATGCAGTCGTACGTCCTACTTACACCGAATCAAAATCAACACTGAACAGTGGTTGATACTAACGGCGCAATCGTTCACATCTGGTTATAGCTTCGCAAGCCATTCCGACTATCTTTGGTATCTAAATTCAAAATATCTTTGGTCGTTCGGGCGCAGGAAATGAAAGGCGAAAATCATAAAAAATTCAAAAATTCCAGTTGTAGGTGGATGCTAATAAAACAGAACAGAAACCCGGCGCTTTGGATGGTTTATCGCGAGAGCGTCTCAATACCGAACCGATCGACAGCTAGTGAACAACTGAACACTTCCAGCCAGGTAAACGTACCTTTTGGTCGATTGAACACCGTCGGTGTAGTACTATGTTGTGAAAATCCTGGAAATGAAAAAAAGCTCTACTCAGGCCCCCGGGGAGAGGACAGGGCATGGGACGGAACAGCAACAGGGTAATGAAAGTACAAGCATGCGCTCCAGTTCGCCACAGCTGGGGACTTAGAAAAGTGAAAAGTTACTGCAGTTACTTTGCCCCTGCTCAATTATTCAGAGGGTGAGTGGAGTGTGGACTGTGGAGTCCCATTTTCCAGGATACAACTTTGGCTTTCTGCTACCCCCTATTCAACAGACATAAAAGCAACACTGCCAAAAACAGGTATAGGTTGTCGAGGAGAAAACTTTCAGCACGAGACTTTGTTTACATCTTATCCCTGGCGGGGTGGTCAGGGTGGGTGGGTGACGTTATTACACTTATACGAAACTGCCGTGAGAAAGATAGCGGCTAGCGCACCGCACACAATCGTCTAATGGTGGGTTATTTTAATTTAAACGATGGACTGAGGTGTTTTTTGCGCTCTAAAACAATTGAAATGGATTCGGGACACAATAATAATTTGAACGCTCTTAGGTGCGTGAAAATGTGTTTTGTTTTTACTTTGGACTTTTATGAGAGGCCGAAAGCGAGCGAAACCACATGGAATGGTCTTATTGTCTTATATATGCAAATTATTTCTCCATGCGGCCGTGGATACTGGTATATTGTTTTGTTGATGGTTGTCTTGAAGGCGGTTTAATTAGACTTTCTTGAGTATTGCTTTATTGTGAATAGGGTAACACCTGATGTTGGCATGTGGGTTAATGGCTTATCCTTTTGGATTATTTATTTCAAGTCTGACGGTTGTATAGGTACATACTTTTGCGTACCTTGGGTAAGACGTGAACGGCTTCACGGATAATTGCTAGCGGTTGTGATAAATCATTTGGAAGAGTGAAGTGGCAGGTGGAGTACGTTAATTTTTGAATGTAGGCGGTTGGAGTCCTTGATGAAGTATGCAAATGATTTATAATGCCATTGTGTGTCTACTTTGCGTGGTGCGAATTAAGTCGAATATAGGCGAAAATTGTAAATGATAGGTGTAAAGGACTAGGACTAGCGTCTAGGACTGATTGTTGTTACTCAGCTAAAATGGAATAATGCGTTCGCAACACATTTCGGTCTGAAGGTGAATGTGTTTTTTTATTTTCATGATATTAGCTGCACAGACTCCCAATTGCAGCTCAAACCGCTAGGCATATTTGTATACTAAACGTTGTTTTCATTTACTTAAGGTTCGCACCTCGAGCTAAGATCGGAATTTTAAATTGATGTAGCTTACAAATGAAGATATTTTTCATAGAGCGATTAGGTTTGTTTAAAGACTGACTACGATTATTTTTTGTCTATTATTAATTGCATGGCAAAATGGTATTTTCAGAGTTTATAATATTTAGTAATATAAACAACTAAGACCATATGCAAAGCTTTTATTTTTTTTTTTTTACTGGCTCTCATCTGGCAAACGGCTGACGAATTTAACTATCCTAAAAGAGCTCACACAAAAGTCTCACGAAAAAACTTTTGAAATCGCGAAGATTTCGCTACAATTTTTTGTCTTCTTGAATGAAATTTCCAAGTCTATAGAAATAGTGATTTAAAAAAAATGGGAGTTTCTAAATCTTAGGCTGAAATAAGATTTCCTTTGAAAAGGAATTAACAGAGAATATAATTAAAAATAAAGTTTTAAAAACAGGTACAATTTTACGAATCTTGTTAAAAAGGTGTGGAAATTTAATTTATTGTGCACAGGGTGATCCAAAATATTTTATTTACAACGGTGGATGCATTAAATTAAAGCGAGTACCTATTTTTTTTCATTTTGTGGCGCATCAGTATATCCTATAAACTGTTTGAGTGATATACTTTATATGAAACAGTGTAGGAATAAAGTGCACGACTGGACCAACGAAACTTTCTCGATACTAAATAAAAGAAAACAAAATCCAAAAAAAAAAAAAAAGTGTTAAAAACTTAAAGCTCTCAGAAACAGACAATTGTTCTTGCTAGAGAATTATAAGCGCCTACTGTCCCATTTTATAGGGTCTTACAAGCGTACCTAATAGGAGTTTCTGGTTTTGACCTCTACTAGGATATGTTTTTAATTTTTACTGGCATATGATTAAAGTTTTCAATGATTGGAAGTTTTGCTCGTGATAGATACCTACATGTAATGCAAGAATTCATGGGATTTGTTTTTGAATTTGTATCAGTAGTTACAAACTGAATTCCCGATGCTCGTGTGTGTTGTGCAAATGAAGTTTGATTTTCTGATTTTCTGAAATGGTTGTCATTATTTTAAGATGCATATTCAATATTGTTGAAAAGAGAAGAAGCGGGCTGTCCTGTATTTGCTAAAAATAAGTTTTGCGTATCTATGGGGCACTAAACCTATTACAAAAATATAACGTAGATATGCGAAAATATATATAATATCGTGATTTCTGTAGTATTTTTTGAGAAGTAATAAGAAACCGACGTTTTCGAACTATTTGAAAAAAACACTAAGTATTTTGATCAAAATCGTAGAACGGTTTTTGTAAAATTATGCAGACATAACAGTACCAAATATTGCATTGTTTAGTTTGAAGAATACTATTGCTTAACTATTTATTTGAAAACTGAACTTTTGTGATGACTGATAACTTCGTTTTTAAAGTTATATGGAAATGAAAGATGGGGTTTTTGAGATATGAGCAGTTTTTAAAATTAGCGTTTTCGGCACTTCGAACTAAAAATTAAGGACACAATAATTTTGAAAACATCAGTTTGACTCTAAGTTCGCATTTTGGTCAAAATCGTTATGGCCGTTTTAGGTTAACTAGACAAAACTATATTTTTAAAAAAATTACTATTTTCATAAATCCATTGTACGATAATATAGAGAAAAACTGAGGTTGCTATTAATTAATAAATGACCACATAACCTTAGAAATACATTTTTTCTACAATTGTATAGACCATTTTTGAGATATGTCGAAATTTCAAAAGTACCCTTATTCAAATTTTTACCCAAAAACTGGGTACGCAGTCATGGTAACCTCACCTACTTAAGCTAAAATATCCGTTTTAATTGAAATCGTTAAAGCCGTTTTCGATCAAATTAACTGGTACGAAAATGTTATATGGGAAGTAACATTGATATTGAGGTTACCTTGCAAAAAAAATCACTCCCGAACTGTAAGCCCAAAATCTTCAAATCCGAAGTTTGAACGAATTTCGTGCAGCCGTTTAGGCTGTAGGCCTGTGGAAGAACAGGCAGACAGACAGACAGAATTAGGTAAGTGGAAAAAAAAACTGAAGTAAGAATTATTATCAAAAAAAATTAGAATTATAGCCCGATTTTAAATCAAATGCATTATAGTATCCAACTGAAGACGGTCCTGAATTGGCAAAAAAACAAAAAAAAAATAAAAACAATTTTAAATTATTTACATTGATAGGTAAAAATGAGAAAACGCATGTTGAATATAATTGTATTCAGATAAAAATAAACTTGTTTAATCTTTAGTTTAATAAATGATTAAATATTTTTGGAAATACAATTTTCAAGAAATTTTATTTTTTGTATGTTTTTCTTTACAAAAAAAACAGAAAGATGTGTACTCAATGTATCAAATAAAACCTAAAAAAGTTATGTGTACGAAGCATCATGGTAAGATTAAAGTTTAAAAACGCTTATTCAAAATGACTGCACTTTGAATCGATACCTGAACTAAGTTAACATAAAGCTTAAACATAGTATATTCAAAGTTGGATTTGTTTGAATACACAATGCACAGTGATTACTTAAAAATGTATTTTTAGTGTTTTTAAAAACAATTACATTTGTAAATTTATTAAATAAATTATTGTCAAATAAAATTTAAAGCATAGTATTTTCAAAGTTGCATGTTATTTAGGTACCTATACGATGCATTACCTATTGTTGGATCGAAATTTCTTAACATTTACAAGGTGTTCTTGCTAGCAGCCGAAATAAAAATACGTGATTTCAGTCAATCATCAAGAGGGCACTCTATATATATATAGGTAGTCTAAGCAGCATGTAAAACACACTACGACGTTTAGAAGATTCCTTGTTTTGTCGTAAAATCTAATAGTTTGTCTACGTCGAGACGTAAGGAATTTTTTATTTCATCTGATGGTTTCTTATATTGTGACGTAATGAGGAAAGGAAAGCGCACAGTGCTTGTGGCAAGCGATTTTTCCTCATTTTGGGAATTTTTCACTCAATGGGGAAAAGTGATCTTAAAATGGGGAAAACGGAAATCCTGCATGTTTATTATTTTGCATAATTTAAAAATAAAACTCGTGTAGTTAACTTTCAAATATCTCCCGAACACAAAAACATCACCGCGTTTATAGAATCGAAACTGAAACACTGCGGAATTTTACAGACGAAATGTATGCTGCAAAATTGTTCAAACAGTTGCGTTGATCTTTGCATAAATAAAAAATGATTCGTTTTGCACATCAAAAATATGTACCAGTCCAATGACGATTAGTGTATCGATATTTAATAACTCTAGTTAATATAATTTATAACTGAAGTACCTGAAATATTTTTTTATTTATGTAACTTTTAAATTTATGATTTACTTTCAACCTGCCTCGTTATTTATGAATTACCTATGGTGCCTTTTAAATCTATTCAACCTACCTGCAACATTTGCTTTTAATTTAACTTATTTTGTATTAGTTTTAGTTGAAAGACTTTGAATATTATTTGTTTTTTATTTTTTTATTACCTTCTTAAAAAAAAATGGCTTAATAAAAGAAAACAACCTTTTATTATATTAAATGCGTCGTTACTGAAAGGAATTGAAATGGAGAAAAAAGTGGGAAAAAACAGATGGAATGGGGAAAAAATTGGGAATTTACGCAAAAAAAATCTGGCATCACTTCTTGTGGCGGAATTGTTAAGCACGATTTCTTTTCCCTTTTGATACGCACAAGAAAGAACAATGAGAGCAAATTGAAAAGTAGTCGAAAGAAAGTAATAGTCGTAAAATTTCCTCTATATAAACACTAGCGGGTGTATAACACAGAAGTGAATTCCAATCGGGCTGTTACCGCGATCTTAACCCTTATTTCTCTGTATCAACACTTATATTAATATACAACAAGTCCTGTCTACACATTCCTAACATACCCTCACCACGTTTCCCAAATTCAAAGTGCTTTGAAAAATGATGACAGCTACCCAATTTCCCACAAATCCTTAATCATGTTATATCCATAACCTCACATATTCCACACCACGAAAAAGACCATTCAGACTGAAAATGATGGCCGGCAGTCCAAAAGAAAACAACGATCCCCATATGAAACCCTTTTGCACAAAGATATTAAATTAATTCCACAAATCCCTTTTTTTCTACATACATATTCCCGACAATCTAATGAAAGTGAATCTCTTCACAGGAGCACACAATGTGGTGGGCACCATCTGATACCACATAGAAACAAATATAAATAAAAAAACTATTGACTCCTCCTGTGAGCGCGTAACACGGATATAAATATATACTCTGGCATCTGTTGCCATTGTCATTTTCGTAAATTGAGTGGATTCCCTTTTTTCGTATTATGGGTTACCCACTTCAGCAAACATATATTTCCACCCGAATATCAACTTGGGGAGAATATCCTTCAGCACAATATCAAGACAAACATTGACGATTTTCAATCAGCTGTATGTAGCTACAGTTCATTTGGTTAAAAGAAGTTTTTTCCCTTTTTTGATTATTTTCAAAAAGAATGCCAAAGTAAGTCGCGACAGATTTTTATCCTTGGACCGTTTTATTTCCGTGAATTCTGTGGAAAAAGACTGTGAGTGAAAATCCCCACGGACGACTATAAAACTGAAAGAAAAACAACTGGAGAAGCTCCGTGGCGACATCCTTGTAAAC
Source organism: Cheilosia vernalis (assembly GCA_949126925.1). NCBI lineage: Eukaryota > Metazoa > Arthropoda > Insecta > Diptera > Syrphidae > Cheilosia > Cheilosia vernalis. Next base: position 40,246,506 of record OX421361.1, on the reverse strand, counting down.
GATGACGAACATTAGGTCATTATGTGGAATGTGAGTGTCGCCCGAGCGGATGTGTGGGTTGAATTGAGAGAGAGGTATAGTGAAAGTAGCTTCGCATGTTTAAGTAAAATTCCACATTCAGAACAGCCAACTCATTTTAGATGAGCAGATGATTATCCTTGCTTTGTCGGGGAAGTAGGTCAATTACAGCTATGTAAATGCACACCCCACGTATAGTGAGCACCGAGGACATATATATTCGCAACTTTTGAAAGAGACGTTGGTGGCGATTGGGGTTAAAGTCAGTGCCACGAAAAATAGCACGTGTAATCTTATGTAGCTTAAAACCAGACACTGGATGATTGGAAACATGGTGAAAAGATGGGCATTTTTGCAAATGACTTCTGCAAGAAGTTGCAGAGGCGAAGAGGAAATATAATCTGTGAAGCATCTCCTGTGTCACCACCCAGCCCTCCAAGCGACTCTTGTTTGGAAGCACGAATCTTTCAGATCTAAGAAGACTCATAACAAGATCCGAATGGTTTTCTTAGTTTCTTGTCCTACCATCAACTATATAAGGGTATTCGCATTATAAATGCAAATTACCCATCTTAGCCTAAACTTTCCTAATGAATAGCGCCTTTTTCATCATAAAGTCACAAATCTATATGCTTATCCAGCCTACCCCTAGGTGCTTCGTTAAGCTCTAGAAATTAGCTTGTTTTAAATGAGAATGGTCCTTGAGAATTGTGCATTAGCTGAGCATTATACTGTCACCCATCGCAAAAGCCGCCTTAGAGCCCATTGAGCATCCTTTGTTGTGTCATTCAGCCATCAGCGTCAGACAATTGGTGGCCGTCTACAATAAATTGTCCCCAAAAGTCTCCGTCAAACCTAAAATCTTCAACTAAATCTGGCTCAACAGTTTAACCATATTTTTCATCCCCTGACGATTCCATGAAATCAAATTAAACTTCCATCAATAAAAGTTTATATTCTTCTCAAGTCCTTGGAAAACACTCCAGACTCCACCACTGAACGCCATTCAACACTGGAGTTGATTGAGTTTTTAATTTACACAAACATTTGGCACGCATTCCTCAATATATTCCATTACTTTGAGTTTGAGTTCGAGTTCGAACATCTCAATCAAGCACTCAACAACTATATGCAAATCAAAATTAATCCTTGGAGGTGACATTGTGTCGCTATGCTCTCTACGACTTCACGCTGCTCCCCTTTCGCCCCCAATCAATTTTATTCCAACTCATATATAGGTCTGATTGTATATTTGTATGCTCTTACCGCAGGGCTGCCACCTGATTATCCAGCCGAATGGTTTTCACAGCTCATTTAACTGAAAAGCGATTTGCAAATGTGACTCTAGGTGGCAGGAAGGTTAAGCTGCTGGGTGGGTGATTTTTCTGTCCTCAGTTTGGGATCGTCATAGATAGATTTCCAAGTGACTGATTACATTTAGGAGCGTTCCTCAATCAAAGAGAAGGACATCTTAAACGGAAATGTCTTCCGTTTCAGGTAACTTCAAACTAATTGAGTGACGCAAACGCCACAATCAGTTGGAGATACCCACTTGTTTTCAAGGCGGCCGACGGCGGGACTTGTACATTTCAACGACAAGGACACCGACTTCGTCAAACCCAAAAGTTTCCCTTAACTTAATCCATTTCTGACGTTTTTTTTCCTCGTAATCCGGTTCCGCTATCCTAGCAATTTGCTTGAGCAACCATTTACTTCTGGTGCATAACGTGGAACGAATTTTCAAAAAGGGGAAATAGGATTCCGATTTCGGCATTTTCCAATCTCATTAAGAACGGATGGAAGCAAATTCCATTTGAACAGCCAGGAACGGAGTGTATGTGTGTGCGTGACTTGTTGTGAATACATAATTTCGCGGATATTCAATATTCGTCGTCCTTGGCACAAATACACTAAGTAATGCAACCAAGACGGAGAAGATCTCTGGAAAATTGAAAGATGCAGACAATTTTGAAAATTGTTGGAAGTTCTTGTGGGATTGGCAATTGAACTTGATTGCAGCGAGGCCGATGTTGACAGTTAAAGCTGATATAGGAAGCGCTCACAAATTCACTTGTTCTATTGAATTATTCATCAGTCATCACTTTGGCTTTGGGGAGTCTAGGGAAGTGATTCTCGAAATGTACGTTACAAGAACTATTTTACTGAATAGGCTTTTGGGCTTTTGTAGCAGTGAGCGCCGCCATTTATAGCAATTATTTGGTTATTGAATACTGTGGCACTGGTTACTTAAGAAAGCGGCCAACCAAATCTGGACTAGATGTCAGATTCAGGGCTACAGCTAAAGGCTGTTTTGATACCTTAAGCTGGGGCCACTGTGCCTAATAAAATTGGAAGTGCATGTCTGTCTGTTTGTCTTGCTAAAATTCAAGGATTATTTGGAGTGTGTTTTAGCTGCCATTCGAAGGATTTAAGTGTCATCCAGACAATAAAACTGCTGACACATCTCAGCATGGGGTAAACGAAGTGTATACCTAGAGAGTAGAGACAGTAAAAGCAGAGGAATAGGTTGGATTAGGGAAATGAGAAAACTGCAGTGGAAGCCAGAATTCGCAGAATTTAAGGAATTCGCAGGAAAATAGCAATAAAAAAAAAACGTCTGTCAAGGTGACGGTTCGCATATGTTGCTGTAGCAGGAACAAATTAAGAAAGAAACTGGATAGGGTAAATTACGACGGTTTGCCCATAAGTAAATCCTAGACAGGTACACTATTCTGACCTGTTTTTTAAGCTGTGCCGAGACTCGCTGTAAACTGTCATATAGAAGGGATACCAGAAGTTTTAAAAATTATATTTTAATCCTCGCTCAATGTCTGCCCATATTGTACAGCCGCTTCCATCAGGAGCTCGAAAAAAAACGACAAAGCTTAAAGTCCCTTATGATGCGACTGGAAATTGTTTAGTGAACGAATTTTATAAGAAAGTCTAAGGCTATGTTCTGACGATTGGCAGATCTGACATCACATCTACCAATAAGCAGCAAATGATCTGACGATAGCGAACTCCCTTACAATACCAAATTGCCACTTCACACAGTTGGCAGATGTTTGTTTACAAAATATTTGCAGATCATTTGGCTGGTACCTACTGAAAGATAAATTAAAAATTGTTTTTTTTTTTTTTTTCAATTCTGTGGTGAAGTCTTGATTGAGAATTTCGAAATATTAGAACAAAGATTTTAATGGAACAAATAGATAGTTTTGGGCGTGTACGTATTTGAGAGCAGCGAGAGGATTAATAGGCACACATTCACTTTCAACCGAATTTTAGCCACCCGAAATTTTGGATCGTCTGCATCATCCACGTATTCGAAATTAATTAGTTCATTCATTTTGCACAAAACTAGAGTAAATCTAAAGAAATTAAATTAAAAATGTATGACCGCACATGAAATGTGTCTTTAGCACAGCACATTAGACATAGCAAATGAGTCCGCAAATGTCCTAAACGTCTGGCAATGGCGGTCTGACCATTATCTCGCATTGGGCCCTACTAATAATCATTTTTAACCTTCACACTAAATATTTGCTAGGTCACAATATGCAATTTTGTATGGAAAATTTCGCCATTGTGAGTTCGAAAAATTTAGCCTGGACACTAAATTAGTACCGCGGCATTACTTTTCTGCAAATATTTGTAGACAAAAATTGTAAGTTGACCTGACATATTGTCAGATCTATCACTCGTCTGAACATAGCACTCCGTTCATAGTGGCTATGTTTTCAATACAAATTTCGCAATTGTGAGCTTCCATAAATTTAAAGTCGAGACTTAAATTTGTTATTAGTAGGGCGCAGAAAGATTTATGTAAATAAAAATAAATAGTTGGCACAACTAGGGAATAGCTTCTCAAAAGGGATCTACAATTTTATAATAGCTGATAGAACAGCTCTTTCATGAGAGTTACAGTAACTCTCTCGTATGTTTGTCAGACGTGGCGCTTTGTAGGGGGAATCGAACCTGGGACTCCTCGCTTAACAGTCCAACACACTTACCACTAAGCCATTGCGTCTACAATCTATGAGTGAATTAATACCAGAGGCGAGGTAGGCAAGACCCCTAACTACCTGAGAGTTATAGCTGCCTATTATGACGTTCGGTCTGATTATTTAAGTAATGTTGTATTTTCCTTCGTCGACATCGGTCTAGACTTTTTGGTTTGACTCTTTGATTTGTCGTAGACTTTTGGTCGGTTTTCCGCTAACCGAACCAAAACACTGAAACGAGCCAAACAGTTGTTTGGAAAATGCAAATGCACTTAGTATTCAGTGGTGCCAGATTACACAAGAACTTTTTACCTAAGACTCATCAAATTTCAAGCTTTTTTATTTGCTGTTTCTACCCAGTTAATACAACTTTTTCTATTAAAGAAAAACGTTTTCTATTAATTATGTAGAATCTGAATCGAACAGAGCCCATGCACAACTTCTGTTTGACTAACGTTTCCATCAGCTCCAAAGTAAGGAAATTATTTGATGAAAAAACTGATGATGAGGTATGTAATAAGTTTTTGGAAAAAAATTTAAATGAGTAAAAAGATTTTATGTTCAATATTTTGTCACTTCAATACTCCTCTCCAAAAGTTGAAACGACATTTTCTGCTGTAAGTTTAAATAAAGCAGAAATTCGTAGTCATTTGGGAACTGAAACAGTTGCAAAACTGCATAAATAAATATGTTCCAAATTCCGAAAAGCAATAACATTCATTTACGTTCAATAATTTTGTTATCAATATTTATGTAAGTTAACCTACTATAATTTTGTCGAAAAACTAAATATAAGTTTTATTTAAAGCACTTCAAAATTGTGTTTTATATTTATGCAATTCTTTTTATATTTTGAAAAAATATTTAAAAAAATAAACATGTTTATTTCGGAAAAACAAGATTTTAAAATTGTTCATCTGGACCGACAAAGTATTGAGTGCAACTCAGTAGCCTTTCCTCTAAATCGAACAAAGGATCGAACAGACTCCAATCCTACCAAATTCAAAAGATGTCTTAGTGTCTCCATACCTGTTTGTTTCCAGCTGCTTTAAAAATTCTGCGACATTCCGACAAGACAAGACCAGAACCAGAACCTCACCACCCGACTGTGCCTATATGCCACCTGATTCTAGCTGTACAAGTGACTTATTGACAAGCTTTCTTTAAATTATATCCGTTTTCCATAAAATACTTATTCACAATTCCATTTCAAAATCATTTTCGTAAAGAAACTAGCTGCTGAAGGAAAAGTTGGGAGCGACTCTGGTGAACTCTTTCTTGTGTAGTAATTTTTAATTATAGCTATAGTTCTTTAAAAAGTTAAAGCACAGTCAAATTCATTTAAAAATACCCTAGTTACCCTGGTGTAATCGCAAGTGTTGCGCATTTCAACCTCCCATCCTTGAAATTCCTTTCACTGTTCTAACACACGAATGGCTAAACTTTTGCTTCGCAAGTTGAAGTAAACTAGTTATAATTTGAATACTTAAAACTACAGATGTTGCATTGATGTTGAAATTATACCAAAACAACCCCAGAAATATAATTAAAAGGTTTTGCCAAATTTCAATTAACTCCAAAGTGACTTTATGGCTGCCGGTTATAACCGACGCAATCAATGTTCACAGGTTTAAATCTTGTCGAGACCACCATAACCCATCAGAAAAGAGTTTAACCGGCTGTCATTGACAAATAGTTGTGCTGAAACTCAAAGCAATGAAACCCCCACCAACTGAATAATTTTAATAGATTAAATTGGAATTTCATCGCCACTGGTCCCCAGGAATTTAATTACCGAGATCTGTGTAGAGAACGTTTCCGTAACAACACAGCCTACAGGTTCAATTAGTATGCGACCAGAACACGCAGAGCCACAAATGATTGTGCCAAAGTCCTGCAGGGTAGGTTTATAGATTCCTCAACCGAGGGGGGCGCAAATGCCACCGACATTTCCCCAGAATCGATATAATACTCGTATCAATTAAACACCACACATAGCCACATGAGAAAGGCGAAACTCTAGGAATCGATAACATTTCTTACGCGCATTCCAATTATGATTATTCATCTCCAAATGGGTTTACAATGAAAAAGTTTCTATTAATTACTCGTACCACCCGCCATGGTAGATATATTCTTTCAAGCGAATATCTCTGACAGAGAACGCTTTGTATACTGCTAATTATTGATGTCTACCGACACCACCCTCGGAGTCATCGTTATTGAGTCACCGACGCCGCCATCACGACAGGACTCTTAACGAGAGAAGTTGGAAAGTCGTTATCGTTCGGTTAATGTCTTTGCGAGAGGGACCAAAACCAGATTACAAATATTACCTTAAGGACATTGCCAGCAAAGCGATTATATTCGCCCACGATGAAAGGTGAAGATAAGTGGGGGATTACTGGTAGATACGGTTAACTATTCACTTGATGTCACTGCTGATGGTGCCTGGATAAATGCGACGCTGACAAAGGAGGGAGTTGTTCGTGTCGCTGTCAGATAATGCAGACATGACTATCGTGAAGGAAACTATTTTAATATAAAATTGATAAGGAATCGATGGCATTGAGTTAGTTGAGATTGAAATTGTGTCTATTGACTGCGTCTATTAAAAGGAGCTGTTTCATCTTTGGTGATAGCTAGAATTGCATTTGCAACTACTTGGGGCTTACTTGAAGCTTCTGCATAGAGAGGAAAGTCAAACAACCGTCACCAATTCAATCTTAACAGGTTTTATAAGAATTTGGACACTACTACTGGTAGGTGGTAGTCACTTATTGGTTCTAATCGTAGACCGTTCAAGTATAAGTTCTTCTCTCGCAAGGGATGTGAATATATATGGGTTATAGATAGGGATAACTTGTCACGTGAGTAATCCAGGATTTTTATTAAAATTACAGAGTTTGGTCTGTGGTATGTACTTGCATGGCCTACGGTTCAATTAGTTCGTGGACGAAAGTTGTTAGCCGTATGCAGCACAGTCCGTGTAATGATTGCAAAAAAGTTCGTTGCATCTTTTCTAGTCGATTAAGGCCCATTTTATTCACTCGAAGTTGAACACAACTCGGGGAGTTTTGGTATGGACCTACTAAATTTTAATTTATTAAAAAGTTGTAATTTTTATTTTGTGCATTCGGACAGTAATACAGGGGGCACATTCGTACGCGTACGAATGCTCCCCTTCAAATTTTATTTACGAAAATTACAAGCAAAAGATCAATAATATCGATTTTAATGAAACAAAATTATATAGACGTCTTTAAAACTTGTTTTACGCATTCTATAAGGTTTATTAGAAATGGCAATGTCTTTATCTGTTGTAGCCTTTACAGTTATCTAGGCAATATAAAAAATATAAAAATAAAATTCGAAATGAATAAATAGGTACCTATCGTTTTTTCTAAAATGCGTAAAAAGATTGAGACCAGTTTAAAAAAAATTAAAACTCTTACCTGGTCAAATTAATAACACGTCTCTACAGCACGACTTCTTCGGTACTAATAGCAGTAGAAACGAAGAAAGAGGATTCGTTGGTCCATCACAGAGCTGTCATAGCTTCTTATCAGTTGTTATACCTAGAAACGACTCAGTTCTCACTTAATCTACAAGCCAGAACAACCTTACCCTAAGCAGAACTGCACAGCAAAGAGCTGTCATACGACTAGGTAACGTAGTAGATAAAAGGCTCTTGTAAACAAGCATAGCATTATTAACGGGTAACAGCTAACAGGACATTGATCAACGATGTTCAAACCCTACCCAAATTAGGTTTGTTAACAATCGCGCCTTAAAGAGCTATGGTATGGTAACTATGGACATCCAAGATATGGTTAAGTTTGCCAAGTTAGGGGTATAGGCAGTGTTGCCATAAAAATATTTGAATAAATCTGCAGTTATGACAAAAAATAAATCTGAAATGCAGACTTCTATGGAATGATATTACTTCACAAAATGTTTTTTTTTGTATTTAAATAACAATACAAAAAAAAAGAGTTGAATAGGAAAATGACAGCATACAGCGAAAGCAAGTGTACAAAAAATATTGACATGTTTTTTTAAGGACCAAAGTATATTATTTTAAATGCAGACAAAATCAGAAGTGCAGATTTATGGAGAAATCTGATTGTTAAAAGTCTGCAGCTCGGTTGAAAATCTGCAAAACGCAGGCAAATCTGCACTTATAGCAACATTGGGTATAGGAAACAAATTTTCGGGTTTGGTACCCATATAATATTCTCAGTGAATACGCAAAAGCATTGAATTTAAAGTATCCAGCGAAATGGGAATAAGATTTTAAGTGAACTTTAAGTCAATTTGAATATTATTTAGTTATTTTGATATTTAATAAGTTTTTTTTGCTGTTTATAAAAATTAGCAAGTTAAATAAACTTTTTAAATACCCTGTATGAGTCTTCCCCATGTCGTACGAAAGTACCCCATCTGCTGTACGAAAGTACCCCACAGGTGGGGTGCATTCGTACAAAAATCTAATCCTAGAATATTTTCTATAACTCTGTAAATCTTTGACATAATGGTTTCATACTTTTTTGTTATAAGCTAGGATATATATAGAACATATAAATGCATTAACTACATACAAAGGTGAGTTAATTTTTAACTAAATAATAAAAATTCAAAAAGTGTACGAAGGGTGACCACTTTCCCCTATGGCTATAACTAGGGCCTACGATTATGAAGCATTAAAGGAAATCCGACATCTCGTTCGGCCTACACAGCCGGCGCGGCGCGCGGTTCCGATTTCTGGTTCTGCCAAGAGCAATAACTAGTTTCACCACTCAGAAAGACGAGTATCCACTCGATTTCGGTTCGTTTGCAAATAGAATAAATACTACGTAATAAGGCCTTCCAGTGAAACGAAACTGTTACTATCCCAAAACGGTAATAAAATATCTATCTCGCAAACAATAAACACGGAACCAACTGTCAGTTTGTATAATGTTTTTGTGCAGCGAGTTCAAAGCAGTTTCTTATTTCAATACAAACAGCCATTTTAAAATGTAAGGATCCGACTGCAACGCATTATGCGATGCCGTGCCATAAGAAAAACTATCAAAAAGTTGGATCCAAATAAAATACGTAACTTCCACCGACAGTCACAAGTCCAACATCCGCACGAACATTCTTCCTCCCGAATTCCATTGTTGGGCACGTTCCAATGGCTCCGGTTCCCTGTTTCCTTTCCTTTCTTAACATCACAATGGTAAAATAACGTTATCTCGAGTTGCACTCGCACAGAGGCATAAAAAAATAAACTCAGTCTTGACATGTATATAAAAGTGCAGCATTAAAGCAAATGGCGCAACAACTTTCCTTAAAGTAAAAGCAAGCAAAACTGATAGCAGAAGAAAAAAGAAATAACTTTCGGAAAAACTTCTTTCGTCATGTCTGGGTCGTAAAGCTGACGACCGACACGTATCGAACTGAAACAGCAAAACCATATCGATTAAATAGCGGGTACAGACTACAGAGTACTTGTGCTTCTGCTCCTACTCGTAGTCGTAGCTCCTCATAAAATTTAATATTAATATGTCCTCCATCTGGTGATGGAGTATGGAGGCTTACTTCGAGTTACGCTAGGGAATGCATTAACTGATGGATGGCAAAGGGAAGGTATCCCTCATCTGTACCCAGATATACCTAACGGGCCGAGTGGCACGTATAGCTTGTTGTGTTATTTTTATTCATGGGAAGGAGGACGAAGTCGAAGTGTTTTATATACGATATATTTGTACTTCGTGTTTATATTTTAATATTTCGAGAAATGCGATAATTCGAGGAAGCGTTTTTGCACAGTTTATGGCTATTACACATGACGATGCGGTGACATGCTTCAACACGGTTTAATGATTCATAGTGACTGCTAAAGGAAGCACAATGACGAGCAATAATGGGTTTTTATTCACAGTCGCTTGAGCTGAAGTACTAAAGGAAATTTTGTACAAAGCGCGAAATGGCAGGTTCAGTAAATTGAGTAATGGAGCCACAAAAGAAAAATTAAACTAAATTTTAACACTGAGTGATCGTAAAGGTAATGTGCGCGGTTGTTATAACCTTTTTAATGTACTTTATACACGGTCACAATGGCGACAATTTCTACGTAATCCATTGGGATAGTTTAGTGATGCATTTGGCGTGACACCGTTCAAACTGCAAACAACGTTGAATCAAAAGTTGCGGACTACCTACGTAACTATGGTCCAGGACCTTCAATACCGATCAGGGTTGAAAAACGTGTTGCTATTGTAACTTTTAATTTGAAAAAAAAAAATGCAAAGTACAATCAATCTGAAAAAGTTAACAAATTCATATTTAGGCACACTCAATTACATTTAGCAAGATCTCAGATTTTACACGGCGAATGGAACATACAACGAAATTGCTCTGCTTTTGTTAATGTTTAGTGCGGTATTTGACAGTTACTTGGAAAATACAAATTAAAGCTACAACAAAATGAAATGGAAATGGAACCAATACCGTCAACTTCTATGCGTTTTGAAGAAACCGATGAATATTTGTTACACGATGAGAGCGAGATCAGATTTTTTAATTATTTTGTATTATTAAATAAATACACCAAAACCTCGCTTTGCGTCGTTTCGATTTGCGTCCAGTTTGCGTCGTTAAGGATTTTAATATTAATTTACACACTAGAAAGTCAAATTATCTGCACAATAATTCCGAAACGTATTCGGCAATCATATATCTATGTGTCTTCCTAATTCCTCGTCCAATTCCACCAACCACCATCAAATCTTATGTCTGGCCATAGGATGACATAATTCACACACGACACACATCCTCAGACATTCCCTACAAGCAATAAAACTGAAGTAGAAGAAATAAAATCACAAAAGCAGAATTATTTGATATTTTATTATTAATTAATTAAAGTCGCATTTGCAAACAAAATTTTAACACAAAAAAGAAATGTACACAACATGCGAAGTAAATTACGTAACACATTCACGTGAGCTCTATGCAGGCTCTAAGCGCAAATTTTCGTGTTTAACTTACGCAGCCCTAAAGTAACGTTGCTTAAGCTCGAAAAATCTTTATAAATCACATTTTCCTGCGCAAGGGCATATTAGAGGGTGCGTAAAAATAAACAGAATGTACGTTGGGCTTATAAATAAGGCTGTAAGTTTATAAAAAGAGAGAAAACTAATTAAAATTCAATTTCACTAATACACACCGTCGTCAAAATTAAAAGTTTACCTAGCTAACAGCGCAGCGAAAAACAAAAACATCAACTCAGTTCAAAACATAAGCAATGAAGTAAGATGGCGAAGTTCAAAATGTGTACGAGAGAGGAAACAAAAATGTTATACTCTTACCCTCTTACGTGTTTCGCAATTGTAATTTTAGACTTGTTTTGTGAACACAGAATAAGGTAGTACAAATACGATATTAGGTTAAAGTTTGATAGATTTTTTTTTTGTACGTTGACCAAATTTCCCACAAAATCGTTCCGAAATCCTATTTTTCCCTTTTTTCCACGAGACGATTTCTTACCATCGAAATTCCCACAAAAAGGTAAATTTCCCACGAGTTACCAAAACAGCTTATTTCAATTGTTTAATTTTAAAATTCTTTGGATGTTCCGGGCTCACCGCTACACAATTTGAAATCGAAAGTCGGCTGAGTTACAATTTTGTTGAGCAACCCCAATCAACCAAAACTGATCGCGTTTCATTTGATTGTCAAGAATCTCAAATCAAATGTCATGGAAGCGAAGATTTAAAATGACAATTTCAAGGCAAACATAACTTGCCATTGGTTTTTAAGCGCCTTCGAAACTAATAAGTCGCAACGACAATAGATGGACGTTTCTTAAATTCCCATGTTTCTCACAGGGTCAATCAAATCTTCCGCTTTGTAAGTCGTGTACCGTAAAGCACTCTGGAGACTCGAAGTGGCTAATTCGTGATCGCCCGATTTAACAGCTCCGGAATTTTTGCTTGGGCTACCAATTTAGTAAGGTGTATGCCAGTAAACCAAAAATCATGCAACAGCTTAATGCCAATATCAGAGAAGAAGTAAGGGTGCTAATACCCGAAATTCTAAGAAAAACGATGCAAAAAGTTCTGAAAAGAGTACACCAGGTCGAAGAAAAATATTGACACCATTCGAGAGATGTTGGGACTTAACGTTCTTAGTTTCTACGTTTAATTTAAGTAGTTAACAGTGGCTAAATTTTCCATACAAATTTCGCAATTGTGCGAGCTTTAAATTTGTAGTCGAGACTTAAATTTATTATTTTTACGGCGCATTATCGTCAGAACATTATGTGGTCATATTTCCAAACTATAATCTAAATTTTAAGAAATGCCAAAGTTAAATAAAATTAGAAAGAAAAAAGTTATTCATTTAATAAATCGAATCGGTGTCTACCTATGAGCCTGCCTCTATTAAAGTCCGCCTTAAATTTCAATCAAATCCCTCGCTTTCTAAAGTTTTCTTCACGAATAATATTATAATGAAATGTTAGATGCTAGTAAAATAATTTTAAGTCCACTTCATATTTTGCGCCACTCAGTTCAAAATTATGTTTATACACTTGAAAGCCTTTTCATAAAGTTCACATTTATTTACCTACATACATGTCACCTTTCATCCATTTTTTCATATTTCCCTGTGTTAACAGGGAATGTAATGCCTACAACAAAAAATATTGCACCCGTGGGAATTTACATCCGACATTAATGAATTATTAAATTCGAATAAGGAGAGGTTGTTATAAAAACAGGAAACACCCATCTGAACAGCGTTGTGCTTGTGATGCGCTGTGTACAATTAATAGCTGAGCTCCTGACGAAGTGGAGCTACAATAACAACAACGGAGTCAGAATTCATGTTTTTTTATGCCGACGTTGTTAACTGAGTATTCCACTAAAGAGAGAATGCTGCAAAATATTTAAAATATATTATATTAAATAAATTGGATATTTAATAGCTGGGTTCGGGTATTTAGTAACAAAGTAAATGTGGGAAAAAATTGTTGCAGATGATTTAATACAACGAATAGCACTCCCTTCCAGAAAGTACAGTGGGATCGGTGGGCAAGAACAAAACAAACTATGAAAATCTGTGGAATTTGCTGATGCAGAGAACAGAGGCCGCATCTATTTCCCGAAAAAGGATAAATATGGGACAAACCCTGCTAATCTGCGGTCAACTAGTTTGCTCCCGAATGTTAGCAAGGTTTTCGAGAAAGTCGTCAATAGAGCTCTTTTAAGATGGGTTGAAGAAAATAAGATTATTCCGGACAACCAGTTTGGCTTTAGAGCGGGGCATGACACTAATCATGCCGCGTCGAAACTGGTCTCCGACATTCAGTGGAATAAAAGTAAGAAGCAATGCACGGGTGCCTGCCTGGTCGACTTTGAGAAGGCTTTCGATACCGTATGGCTGGAGGGGCTCTTCTATAAGCTGACCAGATTGGGCATTCAAAAACCTTTGCTATATATGATTTATTACATGCTTGTGAGAAAGAAGTTCGTTGTCAAAGCTGGCAACGTGACTTCGAGTAAAATTAAAAACGGCTTACAACAGGGAGCAGTGAATTCTCCGGTCCTCTTTATAATTTACATACAAGCGATCTGGTGGGTTCCCTCAGACATGCTATAGCGTACGCAGACGATTTAGTGGCGTACCGTACAGGTCAGGACCAAAACTCGAGGTCATCAACGTCCTTCTGCAGCGTGACTTCGAACGAATTAAGAGGTATTGCGATGGTTGGAAGCTGAAAATCAATTTCCAAAAATCGGATACGATCCCCTCTGATGGGGATACTGGAAAAACCGGTGAAAACCGTGGTCAGGTATCTTGGCATCTGCCTCTACCAGTATCTGTATTTTAATAAACATATAGGGCCGACCTAATAAGCATTTTTAACCTTCACACTAAATATTTCCTAGGTCAAATAATGAAAAACTTCGCCATTGTGAGTTCGAAAAATTTAGCCTGTACACATTAAAAATGACTATTAGTACCGCGGATAAATGCTTGTCTTGCTGGGGCAAGGAGGGGCTACGCTCTGACAAGGAGACTGTTTCGTAGCAGTTAACTTGATTCCAGGGTAAAGGTCATCTGCAACGTGGCCCTTATAAGGCCTTTCATCGCTTACGGCTGTCCCATGTGGTTCAATATAGCGCCGTCCAATATGTATGGAAAAGATTCGGGTGTTTGAGAGACAATGTCTCTGGGCCTGTCTAGGGTTGGTTAGAACTCCTGAATCTGAGTATAAATAAAATATCATCCCAACAGGACGCAATGAAATGGGGCTCGACTGAACACGATTGGCAATTTCCTTATTAAGGTGAATCGGAGGCACGTTGCAAGGGCGATGGCCAGTGATAATAACCTGATATCAGGGGATTACTACCCCGATTTAACGTACCACGAGAGTACGCTTCCGCCTGAGGCATTTCTTCATGTAGACATGAAATGGTTAGTCCAGAAAAAAGATGGTGTGCCGGTATTGTACCACAGCCACCGTGGCGCGAGGGACAAGCGGCTCATCCACGACGGGTACACCGCCGATGCGCATAGGAGCTCCTCCGTTTTAGTACCGCAATTGCGGAACAAGACAAGGTCGATACGGTGCGGCAGTTCACCGAATTTTGGTGGCTTGAGAAAGAGGTGAGGGTAGATACGCTCTCCCGGGCCGGTGCGCTACTTACGAATCGTCCTCCATAGTTTTAGCTAGATATTTAGTTAGTAGGTTTAGGTTAGAGTAGGGGGTCCTTGGGAGGGACTGGGCTAGCCAACATGTAAATGCTGCCGAGAATAGACCGTTGCTTATGGCCTCGCTCGAGTCTCGACAGCGCGGGTGAACCGTAGGCCAATAATTTTAAGGATATTGATAAGTTTAGAGCGCTCGCAGATAGCCAGTAAGTTAGAATAAAATAAATGTTAGTTTTAAATTAGATTTATTCGTTTTTGTGTAATAGGTATGTAAGTTTATATAAAAATACCAATAAAAAAGTCTTGCAACACAAATTGAAACTTATAACCAAAGTTAAAGCTGAATTCGGAAAGGTTGGTCGGCCATATTAAGGCGCAATTCGAAACCAATCTTCCATCCACTCTATTGGAAACCAATGCATCAACGTGATTGAGGAAAGTGTGCTTTGTGGGAAATGCCACCGCTGCAGACGAAAGTGTTTCTGTGGAGTTAAATATATCTTCTTGAACTTGGTCGTACAAAAAAAATTGGCCACTTGGTTACACTTTTGTAAAAAGGCATTTGTCCAAGGAATTATAACATTTAAATGACACAATCTTCAATAGGAAGTAGAGTGTTTTTGTCTACTATGTGCCGCCAGTTTTTAAACGCTTAAACGGATCTAATACAGAAAAATCCACAACCCATACATACAGGTCCCCAAAAACCCCCTGCCATACAAACCAAAAACTGATGGGCTTTCCTTTCACTGGCACAAAGGAAATCGATTCAGCGCTTTTCCATACATTTAACAGCAGCGCTCGAGGCGACCTTCCTGCGCCCGCAATGAAACCGATTCTGCCTTAAGGACTCGTTCAACTTAAACCAACCAAACTTACGTGAAATACAAAAAACTATCGCAATATATACGTATACGTACCTGTCACAGTACAAATAAACAAAGGACACTCCACATTTCTGTGGTCTCATCCTGCTTTACAATAATATTTTGAAATAGTACGAGGGTTTTCTTTTTGCATGAATATTCCATGCACACAGGACGATATTGCAAAAAAATGTTAAGTGAACAGGATAACGATACGACTGCGAATGGGAAACGAGAAAAAGTTTTCAATTCAGCTCACAGAATGACATGCAATTTGAGCCATTGTGTCTATGTCACTCTGTTCCCCGGGGACATCCGTTCCACATTGCAAACTGCACAACCAACCTGCACCCGCATAACTGCAAACACAAACGACACGCAAATTAAAATACCGGAACGCCACCCATCACCAATGGCAATGGCATGCCGTGGACAACCTCGCCGGGATGGTGCCACAGAGACCAGGTGTGGTGGAGCCGCTCAAAGATGGCTGGGGATTTGCCGGTGCGGTGCATGTCAGCGAAGCTTCCAGTTAAATAGTTCCGACACTGTCAGGCGTTGTGCGCTGATTAGAAAAAAACACAAACGAGTCCTTTACTGGCAATGGGAGGGACGGTGGGGTTGTCCCATTTCACATACCTGTATGGTGATGATGGATGGAAGAGAACTGTCCTTCTTAATTGAAGGGTTTATGTATTTTTAAGAACTCAATTTGGAATTAAGGAACACCTATTGTGTGCCATCATCTTGAGGAGATGTGTTGGGGCAAAGTTGTGCAACGTGTCGTTCAGGAAATACGTGCCAAGCATGACGAATTGGGTCATGTTCGTGTCAGCCTTGTGGGTAGAGTGCCCACAATCATGATGCTAGCTCCCTGTGATGCGTATTAAAGAGGACGTGCAGTGTCATTCTAGGAGAAACAACAAGTAGGTTATAAAGTTTTTCAAATATCTAATGATGGCTTCTGTTTCGCTGCAAAGGCGACTTGATTCTGGTGTGTACTGTACCCTCCGTTGGTTCTACTTGTTCGAAGTACGGGTCGTGCTCTAATCAACTTTGCGATGTTTTCCACTTCAAAATCAATTTAAAATTCTATCGACTCAAATCAAGCAATGGCGTTGATGAAAATTTATTCACCAATACTTACCAAGTACTGTGCTGTTTTTTGTCAGAAGGTATAGACTTCCCTTGTGAAGAACCATTCTTCTTGAATTTCATTCACTTCATCAACAGTTTCTAACTACTTCCGCTGCCGCACCGGATTCAGCTACACCAATTCTAACACCAAGGATCAAAACCATTGAAATCTACAGATACGATCCGAGTAAGCCTGGGACTCGGCCATGCATGCAGACCTTCAAATTTGATCTCAACAAGCTAATTAGATCGTCTCCGATGGTTCTAACTGCTCTGATCATGATCAAGGACCAGTTCGACGGATCGTTGGCGTTTCGAAGATCGTGCCGTGAGGGAATTTGCGGTTCATGCGGCATGAACATTGGTGGAGTTAACACTTTGGCATGTATCTGGTAAGGAAAAGGGCGATGGAATTATACGAGGCTAAGGGAATGATTGACTTTTCTTTTTTCTTGTCATTGCAGTAGAGTGGATGATAATCTATCGAAAACTCTAAAAATATACCCATTGCCACACATGTATGTGTTGAAGGACTTGGTGCCAGATATGGATCACTTTTACCGTCAGTACCGGTCAATACGACCGTGGTTGAGCCGCAAGTAAGTCGAAAAGAAAATATTTCAGTAAAAACATAATTGTCTAGGTCGGAAACAGGGAAATTCAATCGACGTCGACTCTGTTTTTTAGAAGAGCGTGAAAGCTTTACGCAGATTAATGCGAACCCTCGAGATAAGGTTTCTTAAATTAGCTCAACATTTTGGATCGCTGAATTTCTGTCCACAATTAAATATATTTAACAATCCAATATCTCTACCACTATGTCAAGTCAATGTCAGTTGCGTTTTCCAATTGCTGGAAGCTGTAGATCTATTCTCGTACAATATCTGAATATTTTGTCAATTTATATAAAGTTCATTCGGGTAGGTACTTTTTTGCAAACCTAAAATTATTAAAAATTTGCTAAGAAGCTGTGCGAGTGAGAGAGAATCCTACCCTCTTTACTTATTTTCGTAATTTTTGTACTGGCCAAATTTCGGCTTACTGAAAAATTAAAAATGAAAGCTGACAACTAAATGACAGCTCGTCTTCAACAATGTAGGAGGAAGAAGTTGTAATTGAATAGAACATAATGCGGAGGAAGAAGTTGTAATTGAATAGAACATAATGCAATTACAACTTCTTCCTACGACATCGTTGAAGACGAAATTAAAAAGAGTTTTACTTGTCAAACGTTTTTACTTGTCAGCGCATTCAAAATAGTAAATTTAATACGTATTTAACTTATAAAAAATGCAATTCCAACTTATTTTGTCGATGCTGCATTTAAAAAGAAACTTGTCTATGTCAAAATGAAGTTTCTTAAACTATTTGCAAGAAAGATCACTTGTCTTGAAATTGAGAGATTTCTCTCTCGATTTTTGATATTTGACATTTTTCATTTTTCTATGCTAATATTGCTTATGCTAATTTTCAAATGAATAATTAGTCGAATTTGGTAAGAATCCGTTGTAATACACATAGGTTAAACATAAGAGCGGCACAGCCAGAATTTTTTTTTTAATAAAATCCTCGACGAGGAGTACTTAGAATCGGAAAAGGTTTAAATTAGAGAGAGGTGAATTTTTTAAGTACCTAAGTTATTTTCAAAAAAACAGCAGTTTTCGTGACATTTATCCACAGCGGACTCTGTGTCAAAATTTAGCTAGGACTTTAGCTGAAGTTTGGAGAGAAAAGTTGGAGACTAAATAAAATTTATTTTAGCTCGAGCAGCGTACTAATCTTGAAGTGATTAAAGTTACGTTCAGTACAAGTTCTGTCAGTTTAATTTTTATCGGTCTAGATTGTGCATGTAAACAGTTTTGTATAGTTGACATTTTGTCACGAAATTATCGTTGGGTACTCAGTTGATATAGAGCCCGAACTAGATTTGCCTGGACTAGATTTACGAACGCTTCAACTTGATTTGTCGACATAATTTCAATTGAAATTTTTAAATGGGGCACCATTTGCGTCCAATTATTATGGCGGCTATACCGTTGCAGAGAAAAAATTGACATTGATCAATCTAGATCTAGACAAACCAAAAGAGACGCAACTGCTGTCGGACTGCTGCTAGATTAATTTATAAAGCCATAAATCCGAATTTCCCCAATGGCCGCGTTCCACTGCGCGCTAGATGACCAGCGGCATGTCAAACTCCATATAAAAAGAATTGATATTTCACCATTTGCGCTAGACGTCTAGCACTTTTTGTGAAATAGCTATCCGTTTCAGGGAAATTTCTCAATCTAGCCCAAAACTAGCTACCTGCTGCATTGAGAGAAAAAACAAACAAGCTAATATATCGTTCAAACGCTTACAAAATAAAAAAAAAATCCGAAGCCGAGTTGTTTTTATAACATACTGCATTATTTCTTTAATTGTAGTGTGCAAATAATTATGCGAAAAATAGTGTCAAATGTCATTTGGCCGCTGACGCTATCGTTTTAGCGTGAGCAAAATCCCATTCAAACACAACGAAATCATGAACGAAAAATCTCGCTCTCCTTTTCGTTTTGTAGTAGGTACGCAGCTGCTGCGAAATGATGGCGCAAAAGTGGGTATTTGTAGTAGATAACTTGTTTTTTTGCCACAATTTTTTCGGTTTTTTCCGTTTTTTACCCACTTTTTGACAGTTTTCTTGAAAGTTGTTAATTTATTCACTAATCGCATTAATGTACGAATCTATTAAAGTTCGTTTTGAGTCGATTTGAACAAAAAAAATTTTATTTTTTTGGCAGCATTTTTTTCGGTTTTTTCCGTTTTTTACCCACTTTTTGACAGTTTTCTTGAAAGTTGTTAATTTATTCACTAATCGCATTAATGTACGAATCTATTAAAGTTGGTTTTAAGTCGATTTGAACAAAAATATTTTTTAATTTTTTTGCCACCATTTTTTTCGGTTTTTTCCGTTTTTTAACCACTTTAACCACCACCACTCGGTTTTTTCCGTTTTTAACCACTTTTTGACAGTTTTCTTGAAAGTTGTTAATTTATTCACTAATCGCATTAATGTACGAATCTATTAAAGTTGGTTTTAAGTCGATTTGAACAAAAATATTTTTTAATTTTTTTGCCACTATTTTTTTCGGTTTTTTCCGTTTTTTACCCACTTTTTGGCAGTTTTCTTGAAAGTTGTTAATTTATTCACTAATCGCATTAATGTACGAATCTATTAAAGTTGGTTTTAAGTCGATTTGAACAAAAAAAAAAAAAATATTTTTTTTCCACCATTTTTTTCGGTTTTTCTCGTTTTTTTCCCACTTTTTGACAGTTTTCTTGAAAGTTGTTAATTTATTCACTAATCGCATTAATGTACGAATCTATTAAAGTTGGTTTTAAGTCGATTTGAACAAAAATATTTTTTAATTTTTTTGCCACCATTTTTTTTCGGTTTTTTCCGTTTTTTACCCACTTTTTGACAGTTTTCTTGAAAGTAGTTAATTTATTCACTAATCGCATTAATGTACGAATCTATTAAAGTTGGTTTTAAGTCGATTCGAACAAAAAAAATTTAAATTTTTTTGCCACCATTTTTTTCGGTTTTTTTCGTTTTTTACCCACTTTTTGACAGTTTTCTTGAAAGTAGTTAATTTATTCACTAATCGCATTAATGTACGAATCTATTAAAGTTGGTTTTAAGTCGATTTGAACAAAAAAAAATTTAAATTTTTTTGCCACCATTTTTTTTCGGTTTTTTCCGTTTTTTACCCACTTTTTGACAGTTTTCTTGAAAGTTGTTAATTTATTAACTAATCGCATTAATGTACGAATCTATTAAAGTTGGTTTTAAGTCGATTTGAACAAAAAATTTTTTTTATTTTTTTTGCCACCATTTTTTTCGGTTTTTCCCGTTTTTTACCCACTTTTTGACAGTTTTCTTGAAAGTTGTTAATTTATTCACTAATCGCATTAATGTACGAATCTATTAAAG
This sequence comes from Cheilosia vernalis, assembly GCA_949126925.1. Lineage (NCBI taxonomy): Eukaryota > Metazoa > Arthropoda > Insecta > Diptera > Syrphidae > Cheilosia > Cheilosia vernalis. The sequence goes on along the minus strand of OX421361.1, from coordinate 40,225,798 downwards.
TTGGTTTTAAGTCGATTTGAACAAAAAAAAAATTTTTATTTTTTTGCCACCATTTTTTTCGTTTTTTTCCGTTTTTTACCCACTTTTTGACAGTTTTCTTGAAAGTTGTTAATTTATTCACTAATCGCATTAATGTACCTACGAATCTATTAAAGTTGGTTTTAAGTCGATTTGAACAAAAAAAATTTTTATTTTTTTTGCCACCATTTTTTTCGTTTTTTCCGTTTTTTACCCACTTTTTGACAGTTTTCTTGAAAGTTGTTAATTTATTCACTAATCGCATTAATGTACGAATCTATTAAAGTTGGTTTTAAGTCGATTTGAACAAAAAAAAAATTTTATTTTTTTTGCCACCATTTATTCGGTTTTTTCCGTTTTTTACCCACTTTTTGACAGTTTTCTTGAAAGTTGTTAATTTATTCACTAATCGCATTAATGTACGAATCTATTAAAGTTGGTTTTAAGTCGATTTGAACAAAAAAAAAATTTTAATTTTTTTGCCACCATTTTTTTCGGTTTTTTCCGTTTTTTACCCACTTTTTGACAGTTTTCTTGAAAGTTGTTAATTTATTCACTAATCGCATTAATGTACGAATCTATTAAAGTTGGTTTTAAGTCGATTTGAACAAAAAAAAAATTAATTTTTTTGCCACCATTTTTTTCGGTTTTTTCCGTTTTTTACCCACTTTTTGACAGTTTTCTTGAAAGTTGTTAATTTATTCACTAATCGCATTAATGTACGAATCTATTAAAGTTGGTTTTAAGCCGATTTGAACAAAAAAAAATTTAATTTTTTTGCCACCATTTTTTTCGGTTTTTTCCGTTTTTTACCCACTTTTTGACAGTTTTCTTGAAAGTTGTTAATTTATTCACTAATCGCATTAATGTACGAATCTATTAAAGTTGGTTTTAAGTCGATTTGAACAAAAAAAAATTTTAATTTTTTTTTCCACCATTTTTTTCGGTTTTTTCCGATTTTTACCCACTTTTTGACAGTTTTCTTGAAAGTTGTTAATTTATTCACTAATCGCATTAATGTAGGAATCTATTAAAGTTGGTTTTAAGTCGATTTGAACAAAAAAAATTTTTTATTTTTTTTGCCACCATTTTTTTCGGTTTTTTCCGTTTTTTACCCACTTTTTGACAGTTTTCTTGAAAGTTGTTAATTTATTCACTAATCGCATTAATGTACGAATCTATTAAAGTTGGTTTTAAGTCGATTTGAACAAAAAAAAATTTTAATTTTTTTTCCACCATTTTTTTCGGTTTTTTCCGATTTTTACCCATTTTTTGACAGTTTTCTTGAAAGTTGTTAATTTATTCACTAATCGCATTAATGTACGAATCTATTAAAGTTGGTTTTAAGTCGATTTGAACAAAAAAAAAATTTTATTTTTTTGCCACCATTTTTTTCGGTTTTTTCCGTTTTTTACCCACTTTTTGACAGTTTTCTTGAAAGTTGTTAATTTATTCACTAATCGCATTAATGTACGAATCTATTAAAGTTGGTTTTAAGTCGATTTGAACAAAAAAAAAAAATTTATTTTTTTTGCCACCATTTTTTTCGGTTTTTTCCGTTTTTTACCCACTTTTTGACAGTTTCCTTGAAAGTTGTTAATTTATTCACTAATCGCATTAATGTACGAATCTATTAAAGTAGGTTTTAAGTCGATTTGAACAAAAAAAATTTTTTATTTTTTTTGCCACCATTTTTTTCGGTTTTTTCCGTTTTTTACCCACTTTTTGACAGTTTTCTTGAAAGTTGTTAATTTATTCACTAATCGCATTAATGTACGAATCTATTAAAGTTGGTTTTAAGGCGATTTGAACAAAAAAAAATTTTAATTTTTTTGCCACCATTATTTTCGGTTTTTTCCGTTTTTTACCCACTTTTTGACAGTTTTCTTGAAAGTTGTTAATTTATTCACTAATCGCATTAATGTACGAATCTATTAAAGTTGGTTTTAAGTCGATTTGAACAAAAAAAAAAATTTATTTTTTTTGCCACCATTTTTTTCGTTTTTTTCCGTTTTTTACCCACTTTTTGACAGTTTTCTTGAAAGTTGTAATTTATTCACTAATCGCATTAATGTACGAATCTATTAAAGTAGGTTTTAAGTCGATTTGAACAAAAAAAATTTTTTATTTTTTTTGCCACCATTTTTTTCGGTTTTTTCCGTTTTTTACCCACTTTTTGACAGTTTTCTTGAAAGTTGTTAATTTATTCACTAATCGCATTAATGTACGAATCTATTAAAGTTGGTTTTAAGGCGATTTGAACAAAAAAAAATTTTAGTTTTTTTGCCACCATTTTTTTCGGTTTTTTCCGTTTTTTACCCACTTTTTGACAGTTTTCTTGAAAGTTGTTAATTTATTCACTAATCGCATTAATGTACGAATCTATTAAAGTTGGTTTTAAGTCGATTTGAACAAAAAAAAAAATTTATTTTTTTTGCCACCATTTTTTTCGGTTTTTTCCGTTTTTTACCCACTTTTTGACAGTTTTCTTGAAAGTTGTTAATTTTTTCACTAATCGCATTAATGTACGAATCTATTAAAGTTGGTTTTAAGTCGATTTGAACAAAAAAAAATTTTAGTTTTTTTGCCACCATTTTTTTCGGTTTTTTCCGTTTTTTACCCACTTTTTGACAGTTTTCTTGAAAGTTGTTAATTTATTCACTAATCGCATTAATGTACGAATCTATTAAAGTTGGTTTTAAGTCGATTTGAACAAAAAAAAAAATTTATTTTTTTTGCCACCATTTTTTTCGGTTTCTTCCGTTTTTTATCCACGTTTTGACAGTTTTCTTGAAAGTTGTTAATTTATTCACTAATCGCATTAATGTACGAATCTATTAAAGTTGGTTTTAAGTCGATTTGAACAAAAAAAAAATTTTATTTTTTTTGCCACCATTTTTTTCGGTTTTTTCCGTTTTTTACCCACTTTTTGACAGTTTTCTTGAAAGTTGTTAATTTATTCACTAATCGCATTAATGTACGAATCTATTAAAGTTGGTTTTAAGTCGATTTGAACAAAAAAAAATTTTAATTTTTTTGCCACCATTTTTTTCGGTTTTTTCAGTTTTTTACCCACTTTTTGACAGTTTTCTTGAAAGTTGTTAATTTATTCACTAATCGCATTAATGTACGAATCTATTAAAGTTGGTTTTAAGTCGATTTGAACAAAAAAAAAAATTTATTTTTTTTGCCACCATTTTTTTCGGTTTTTTCCGTTTTTTACCCACTTTTTGACAGTTTTCTTGAAAGTTGTTAATTTATTCACTAATCGCATTAATGTACGAATCTATTAAAGTAGGTTTTAAGTCGATTTGAACAAAAAAAAATTTTAATTTTTTTTGCCACCATTTTTTTCGGTTTTTTCCGTTTTTTACCCACTTTTTGACAGTTTTCTTGAAAGTTGTTAATTTATTCACTAATCGCATTAATGTACGAATCTATTAAAGTTGGTTTTAAGGCGATTTGAACAAAAAAAAATTTTAGTTTTTTTGCCACCATTTTTTTCGGTTTTTTCCGTTTTTTACCCACTTTTTGACAGTTTTCTTGAAAGTTGTTAATTTATTCACTAATCGCATTAATGTACGAATCTATTAAAGTTGGTTTTAAGCCGATTTGAACAAAAAAAAATTTTAATTTTTTTGCCACCATTTTTTTCGGTTTTTTCCGTTTTTTACCCACTTTTTGACAGTTTTCTTGAAAGTTGTTAATTTATTCACTAATCGCATTAATGTACGAATCTATTAAAGTTGGTTTTAAGCCGATTTGAACAAAAAAAAATTTTAATTTTTTTGCCACCATTTTTTTCGGTTTTTTCCGTTTTTTACCCACTTTTTGACAGTTTTCTTGAAAGTTGTTAATTTATTCACTAATCGCATTAATGTACGAATCTATTAAAGTTGGTTTTAAGTCGATTTGAACAAAAAAAAATTTTAATTTTTTTGCCACCATTTTTTTCGGTTTTTTCCGATTTTTACCCACTTTTTGACAGTTTTCTTGAAAGTTGTTAATTTATTTACTAATCGCATTAATTACGAATCTATTAAAGTTGGTTTTAAGTCGATTTGAACAAAAAAAAATTTTTATTTTTTTGCCACCATTTTTTTCGGTTTTTTCCGTTTTTTACCCACTTTTTGACAGTTTTCTTGAAAGTTGTTAATTTATTCACTAATCGCATTAATGTACGAATCTATTGAAGTTGGTTTTAAGTCGATTTGAACAAAAAAAAATTTTAATTTTTTTGCCACCATTTTTTTCGGTTTTTTCCGTTTTTTACCCACTTTTTGACAGTTTTCTTGAAAGTTGTTAATTTATTCACTAATCGCATTAATGTACGAATCTATTAAAGTTGGTTTTAAGGCGATTTGAACAAAAAAAAATTTTAGTTTTTTTGCCACCATTTTTTTCGGTTTTTTCCGTTTTTTACCCACTTTTTGACAGTTTTCTTGAAAGTTGTTAATTTATTCACTAATCGCATTAATGTACGAATCTATTAAAGTTGGTTTTAAGCCGATTTGAACAAAAAAAAATTTTAATTTTTTTGCCACCATTTTTTTCGGTTTTTTCCGTTTTTTACCCACTTTTTGACAGTTTTCTTGAAAGTTGTTAATTTATTCACTAATCGCATTAATGTACGAATCTATTAAAGTTGGTTTTAAGCCGATTTGAACAAAAAAAAATTTTAATTTTTTTGCCACCATTTTTTTCGGTTTTTTCCGTTTTTTACCCACTTTTTGACAGTTTTCTTGAAAGTTGTTAATTTATTCACTAATCGCATTAATGTACGAATCTATTAAAGTTGGTTTTAAGTCGATTTGAACAAAAAAAAATTTTAATTTTTTTGCCACCATTTTTTTCGGTTTTTTCCGATTTTTACCCACTTTTTGACAGTTTTCTTGAAAGTTGTTAATTTATTTACTAATCGCATTAATTACGAATCTATTAAAGTTGGTTTTAAGTCGATTTGAACAAAAAAAAATTTTTATTTTTTTGCCACCATTTTTTTCGGTTTTTTCCGTTTTTTACCCACTTTTTGACAGTTTTCTTGAAAGTTGTTAATTTATTCACTAATCGCATTAATGTACGAATCTATTGAAGTTGGTTTTAAGTCGATTTGAACAAAAAAAAATTTTAATTTTTTTGCCACCATTTTTTTCGGTTTTTTCCGTTTTTTACCCACTTTTTGACAGTTTTCTTGAAAGTTGTTAATTTATTCACTAATCGCATTAATGTACGAATCTATTAAAGTTGGTTTTAAGTCGATTTGAACAAAAAAAAATTTTAATTTTTTTGCCACCATTTTTTTCGGTTTTTTCCGATTTTTACCCACTTTTTGACAGTTTTCTTGAAAGATGTTAATTTATTTACTAATCGCATTAATGTACGAATCTATTAAAGTTGGTTTTAAGTCGATTTGAACAAAAAAATTTTTTATTTTTTTTGCCACCATTTTTTTCGGTTTTTTCCGTTTTTTACCCACTTTTTGACAGTTTTCTTGAAAGTTGTTAATTTATTCACTAATCGCATTAATGTACGAATCTATTAAAGTTGGTTTTAAGTCGATTTGAACAAAAAAAAAATTTAATTTTTTTGCCACCATTTTTTTCGGTTTTTTCCGTTTTTTACCCACTTTTTGACAGTTTTCTTGAAAGTTGTTAATTTATTCACTAATCGCATTAATGTACGAATCTATTAAAGTTGGTTTTAAGTCGATTTGAACAAAAAAAAAAATTTATTTTTTTTGCCACCATTTTTTTCGGTTTTTTCCGTTTTTTACCCACTTTTTGACAGTTTTCTTGAAAGTTGTTAATTTTTTCACTAATCGCATTAATGTACGAATCTATTAAAGTTGGTTTTAAGTCGATTTGAACAAAAAAAAATTTTTATTTTTTTTGCCACCATTTTTTTCGGTTTTTTCCGTTTTTTACCCACTTTTTGACAGTTTTCTTGAAAGTTGTTAATTTATTCACTAATCGCATTAATGTACGAATCTATTAAAGTTGGTTTTAAGTCGATTTGAACAAAAAAAAATTTTAATTTTTTTGCCACCATTTTTTTCGGTTTTTTCCGTTTTTTACCCACTTTTTGACAGTTTTCTTGAAAGTTGTTAATTTATTCACTAATCGCATTAATGTACGAATCTATTGAAGTTGGTTTTAAGTCGATTTGAACAAAAAAAAAATTTTAATTTTTTTGCCACCATTTTTTTCGGTTTTTTCCGTTTTTTACCCACTTTTTGACAGTTTTCTTGAAAGTTGTTAATTTATTCACTAATCGCATTAATGTACGAATCTATTAAAGTTGGTTTTAAGTCGATTTGAACAAAAAAAAATTTTTATTTTTTTTGCCACCATTTTTTTCGGTTTTTTCCGTTTTTTACCCACTTTTTGACAGTTTTCTTGAAAGTTGTTAATTTATTCACTAATCGCATTAATGTACGAATCTATTAAAGTTGGTTTTAAGTCGATTTGAACAAAAAAAAAAATTTATTTTTTTTGCCACCATTTTTTTTCGGTTCTTTCCGTTTTTTACCCACTTTTTGACAGTTTTCTTGAAAGTTGTTAATTTATTAACTAATCGCATTAATGTACGAATCTATTAAAGTTGGTTTTAAGTCGATTTGAACAAAAAAAAATTTTAATTTTTTTGCCACCATTTTTTTCGGTTTTTTCCGTTTTTTACCCACTTTTTGACAGTTTTCTTGAAAGTTGATAATTTATTCACTAATCGCATTAATGTACGAATCTATTAAAGTTGGTTTTAAGGCGATTTGAACAAAAAAAAAATTTTAATTTTTTTGCCACCATTTTTTTCGGTTTTTTCCGTTTTTTACCCACTTTTTGACAGTTTTCTTGAAAGTTGTTAATTTATTCACTAATCGCATTAATGTACGAATCTATTAAAGTTGGTTTTAAGTCGATTTGAACAAAACAAAATTTTAATTTTTTTGCCACCATTTTTTTCGGTTTTTTCCGTTTTTTACCCACTTTTTGACAGTTTTCTTGAAAGTTGTTAATTTATTCACTAATCGCATTAATGTACGAATCTATTAAAGTTGGTTTTAAGTCGATTTGAACAAAAAAAAAATTTTATTTTTTTTGCCACCATTTTTTTCGGTTTTTTCCGTTTTTTACCCACTTTTTGACAGTTTTCTTGAAAGTTGTTAATTTATTCACTAATCGCATTAATGTACGAATCTATTAAAGTTGGTTTTAAGTCGATTTGAACAAAAAAAAAAATTTATTTTTTTTGCCACCATTTTTTTTCGGTTTTTTCCGTTTTTTACCCACTTTTTGACAGTTTTCTTGAAAGTTGTTAATTTATTCACTAATCGCATTAATGTACGAATCTATTAAAGTAGGTTTTAAGTCGATTTGAACAAAAAAAAATTTTTATTTTTTTTGCCACCATTTTTTTCGGTTTTTTCCGTTTTTTACCCACTTTTTGACAGTTTTCTTTAAAGTTGTTAATTTATTCACTAATCGCATTAATGTACGAATCTATTAAAGTTGGTTTTAAGGCGATTTGAACAAAAAAAAATTTTAGTTTTTTTGCCACCATTTTTTTCGGTTTTTTCCGTTTTTTACCCACTTTGACAGTTTTCTTGAAAGTTGTTAATTTATTCACTAATCGCATTAATGTACGAATCTATAAAAGTTGGTTTTAAGCCGATTTGAACAAAAAAAAATTTTAATTTTTTTGCCACCATTTTTTTCGGTTTTTTCCGTTTTTTACCCACTTTTTGACAGTTTTCTTGAAAGTTGTTAATTTATTCACTAATCGCATTAATGTACGAATCTATTAAAGTAGGTTTTAAGTCGATTTGAACAAAAAAAAATTTTTATTTTTTTTGCCACCATTTTTTTCGGTTTTTTCCGTTTTTTACCCACTTTTTGACAGTTTTCTTTAAAGTTGTTAATTTATTCACTAATCGCATTAATGTACGAATCTATAAAAGTTGGTTTTAAGCCGATTTGAACAAAAAAAATTTTAATTTTTTTGCCACCATTTTTTTCGGTTTTTTCCGTTTTTTACCCACTTTTTGACAGTTTTCTTGAAAGTTGTTAATTTATTCACTAATCGCATTAATGTACGAATCTATTAAAGTTGGTTTTAAGTCGATTTGAACAAAAAAAAAATTTATTTTTTTTGCCACCATTTTTTTCGGTTTTTTCCGTTTTTTACCCACTTTTTGACAGTTTTCTTGAAAGTTGTTAATTTATTCACTAATCGCATTAATGTACGAATCTATTAAAGTTGGTTTTAAGTCGATTTGAACAAAAAAAAAATTTATTTTTTTTGACACCATTTTTTTCGGTTTTTTCCGTTTTTTACCCACTTTTTGACAGTTTTCTTGAAAGTTGTTAATTTATTCACTAATCGCATTAATGTACGAATCTATTAAAGTTGGTTTTAAGTCGATTTGAACAAAAAAAAATTTTTTTTTTTTGCCACCATTTTTTTCGGTTTTTTCCGTTTTTTACCCACTTTTTGACAGTTTTCTTGAAAGTTGTTAATTTATTCACTAATCGCATTAATGTACGAATCTATTAAAGTTGGTTTTAAGTCGATTTGAACAAAAAAAAAAATTTATTTTTTTTTTGCCACCATTTTTTTCGGTTTTTTCCGTTTTTTACCCACTTTTTGACAGTTTTCTTGAAAGTTGTTAATTTATTCACTAATCGCATTAATGTACGAATCTATTAAAGTTGGTTTTAAGTCGATTTGAACAAAAAAAAATTTTTATTTTTTTTGCCACCATTTTTTTCGGTTTTTTCCGTTTTTTACCCACTTTTTGACAGTTTTCTTGAAAGTTGTTAATTTATTCACTAATCGCATTAATGTACGAATCTATTAAAGTTGGTTTTAAGTCGATTTGAACAAAAAAAAATTTTAATTTTTTTGCCACCATTTTTTTCGGTTTTTTCCGTTTTTTACCCACTTTTTGACAGTTTTCTTGAAAGTTGTTAATTTATTCACTAATCGCATTAATGTACGAATCTATAAAAGTTGGTTTTAAGTCGATTTGAACAAAAAAAAATTTTTATTTTTTTTGCCACCATTTTTTTCGGTTTTTTCCGTTTTTTACCCACTTTTTGACAGTTTTCTTGAAAGTTGTTAATTTATTCACTAATCGCATTAATGTACGAATCTATTAAAGTTGGTTTTAAGTCGATTTGAACAAAAAAAAATTTTAATTTTTTTGCCACCATTTTTTTTGGTTTTTTCCATTTTTTACCCACTTTTTGACAGTTTTCTTGAAAGTTGTTAATTTATTCACTAATCGCATTAATGTACGAATCTATTAAAGTTGGTTTTAAGTCGATTTGAACAAAAAAAAAATTTAATTTTTTTGCCACCATTTTTTTCGGTTTTTTCCGATTTTTACCCACTTTTTGACAGTTTTCTTGAAAGTTGTTAATTTATTCACTAATCGCATTAATGTACGAATCTATTAAAGTTGGTTTTAAGTCGATTTGAACAAAAAAAAATTTTAATTTTTTTGCCACCATTTTTTTTGGTTTTTTCCATTTTTTACCCACTTTTTGACAGTTTTCTTGAAAGTTGTTAATTTATTCACTAATCGCATTAATGTACGAATCTATTAAAGTTGGTTTTAAGTCGATTTGAACAAAAAAAAAATTTAATTTTTTTGCCACCATTTTTTTCGGTTTTTTCCGATTTTTACCCACTTTTTGACAGTTTTCTTCAAAGTTGTTAATTTATTCACTAATCGCATTAATGTACGAATCTATTAAAGTTGGTTTTAAGTCGATTTGAAAAAAAAAAATTTTATTTTTTTTGCCACCATTTTTTTCGGTTTTTTCCGTTTTTTACCCACTTTTTGACAGTTTTCTTGAAAGTCGTTAATTTATTCACTAATCGCATTAATGTACGAATCTATTAAAGTTGGTTTTAAGTCGATTTGAAAAAAAAAAAAAAATTTTAATTTTTTTTGCCACCATTTTTTTCGGTTTTTTCCGATTTTTACCCACTTTTTGACAGTTTTCTTCAAAGTTGTTAATTTATTCACTAATCGCATTAATGTACGAATCTATTAAAGTTGGTTTTAAGGCGACTTGAACAAAAAAAAATTTTATTTTTTTTGCCACCATTTTTTTCGGTTTTTTCCGTTTTTTACCCACTTTTTGACAGTTTTCTTGAAAGTCGTTAATTTATTCACTAATCGCATTAATGTACGAATCTATTAAAGTTGGTTTTAAGTCGATTTGAACAAAAAAAAATTTTAATTTTTTTGCCACCATTTTTTTCGGTTTTTTCCGATTTTTACCCACTTTTTGACAGTTTTCTTCAAAGTTGTTAATTTATTCACTAATCGCATTAATGTACGAATCTATTAAAGTTGGTTTTAAGGCGACTTGAACAAAAAAAAATTTTTATTTTTTTGCCACCATTTTTTTCGGTTTTTTCCGTTTTTTACCCACTTTTTGACAGTTTTCTTGAAAGTCGTTAATTTATTCACTAATCGCATTAATGTACGAATCTATTAAAGTTGGTTTTAAGTCGATTTGAAAAAAAAAAAATTTTTAATTTTTTTTGCCACCATTTTTTTCGGTTTTTTCCGTTTTTTACCCACTTTTTGACAGTTTTCTTGAAAGTTGTTAATTTATTCACTAATCGCATTAATGTACGAATCTATTAAAGTTGGTTTTAAGTCGATTTGAACAAAAAAAATTTTTTATTTTTTTTGCCACCATTTTTTTCGGTTTTTTCCGTTTTTTACCCACTTTTTGACAGTTTTCTTGAAAGTTGTTAATTTATTCACTAATCGCATTAATGTACGAATCTATTAAAGTTGGTTTTAAGTCGATTTGAACAAAAAAAAAATTTTATTTTTTTTGCCACCATTTTTTTCGGTTTTTTCCGTTTTTTACCCACCTTTTGACAGTTTTCTTGAAAGTTGTTAATTTATTCACTAATCGCATTAATGTACGAATCTATTAAAGTTGGTTTTAAGGCGATTTGAACAAAAAAAAATTTTAATTTTTTTGCCACCATTTTTTTTCGGTTTTTTCCGTTTTTTACCCACTTTTTGACAGTTTTCTTGAAAGTTGTTAATTTATTCACTAATCGCATTAATGTACGAATCTATTAAAGTTGGTTTTAAGGCGACTTGAACAAAAAAAAATTTTTATTTTTTTGCCACCATTTTTTTCGGTTTTTTCCGTTTTTTACCCACTTTTTGACAGTTTTCTTGAAAGTTGTTAATTTAATTACTAATCGAATTAATGTACGAATCTATTAAAGTTGGTTTTAAGTCGATTTGAACAAAAAAAAATTTTAATTTTTTTGCCACCATTTTTTTCGGTTTTTTCCGTTTTTTACCCACTTTTTGACAGTTTTCTTGAAAGTTGTTAATTTATACACTAATCGCATTAATGTACGAATCTATTAAAGTTGGTTTTAAGTCGATTTGAACAAAAAAATTTTTTAATTTTTTTGTCACCATTTTTTTCGGTTTTTTCCGATTTTACCCACTTTTTGACAGTTTTCTTGAAAGTTGTTAATTTATTCACTAATCGCATTAATGTACGAATCTATTAAAGTTGGTTTTAAGTCGATTTGAACAAAAAAAAAATTTTATTTTTTTTGCCACAATTTTTTTCGGTTTTTTCCGTTTTTTACCCACTTTTTGACAGTTTTCTTGAAAGTTGTTAATTTATTCACTAATCGCATTAATGTACGAATCTATTAAAGTTGGTTTTAAGTCGATTTGAACAAAAAAAAATTTTAATTTTTTTGCCACCATTTTTTTCGGTTTTTTCCGTTTTTTACCCACTTTTTGACAGTTTTCTTGAAAGTTGTTAATTTATTCACTAATCGCATTAATGTACGAATCTATTAAAGTTGGTTTTAAGTCGATTTGAACAAAAAAAAATTTTAATTTTTTTGCCACCATTTTTTTCGGTTTTTTCCGATTTTTACCCACTTTTTGACAGTTTTCTTGAAAGTTGTTAATTTATTCACTAATCGCATTAATGTACGAATCTATTAAAGTTGGTTTTAAGTCGATTTGAACAAAAAAATTTTTTATTTTTTTTGCCACCATTTTTTTCGGGTTTTTCCGTTTTTTACCCACTTTTTGACAGTTTTCTTGAAAGTTGTTAATTTATTCACTAATCGCATTAATGTACGAATCTATTAAAGTTGGTTTTAAGTCGATTTGAACAAAAAAAAAATTTTATTTTTTTTGCCACCATTTTTTCGGTTTTTTCCGTTTTTTACCCACTTTTTGACAGTTTTCTTGAAAGTTGTTAATTTATTCACTAATCGCATTAATGTACGAATCTATTAAAGTTGGTTTTAAGTCGATTTGAACAAAAAAATTTTTTTATTTTTTTTGCCACCATTTTTTTCGGTTTTTTCCGTTTTTTACCCACTTTTTGACAGTTTTCTTGAAAGTTGTTAATTTATTCACTAATCGCATTAATGTACGAATCTATTAAAGTTGGTTTTAAGTCGATTTGAACAAAAAAAAATTTTAATTTTTTTGCCACCATTTTTTTCGGTTTTTTCCGTTTTTTACCCACTTTTTGACAGTTTTCTTGAAAGTTGTTAATTTATTCACTAATCGCATTAATGTATGAATCTATTAAAGTTGGTTTTAAGGCGATTTGAACAAAAAAAAATTTTAATTTTTTTGCCACCATTTTTTTCGGTTTTTTCCGTTTTTTACCCACTTTTTGACAGTTTTCTTGAAAGTTGTTAATTTATTCACTAATCGCATTAATGTACGAATCTATTAAAGTTGGTTTTAAGTCGATTTGAACAAAAAAATTTTTTTATTTTTTTTGCCACCATTTTTTTCGGTTTTTTCCGTATTTTACCCACTTTTTGACAGTTTTCTTGAAAGTTGTTAATTTATTCACTAATCGCATTAATGTACGAATCTATTAAAGTTGGTTTTAAGGCGATTTGAACAAAAAAAAAATTTAATTTTTTTGCCACCATTTTTTTCGGTTTTTTTCCGTTTTTTACCCACTTTTTGACAGTTTTCTTGAAAGTTGTTAATTTATTCACTAATCGCATTAATGTACGAATCTATTAAAGTTGGTTTTAAGTCGATTTGAACAAAAAAAATTTTTATTTTTTTTGCCACCATTTTTTTCGGTTTTTTCCGTTTTTTACCCACTTTTTGACAGTTTTCTTGAAAGTTGTTAATTTATTAACTAATCGCATTAATGTACGAATCTATTAAAGTTGGTTTTAAGTCGATTTGAACAAAAAAAATTTTAATTTTTTTGCCACCATTTTTTTCGGTTTTTTACCCACTTTTTGACAGTTTTCTTGAAAGTTGTTAATTTATTCACTACTCGCATTAATGTACGAATCTATTAAAGTTGGTTTTAAGTCGATTTGAACAAAAAAAATTTTAATTTTTTTGCCACCATTTTTTTCGGTTTTTTCCGTTTTTTACCCACTTTTTGACAGATATCTTGAAAGTTGTTAATTTATTCACTAATCGCATTAATGTACGAATCTATTAAAGTTGGTTTTAAGGCGATTTGAACAAAAAAAATTTTAATTTTTTTGCCACCATTTTTTTCGGTTTTTTCCGTTTTTTACCCACTTTTTGACAGTTTTCTTGAAAGTTGTTAATTTATTCACTAATCGCATTAATGTACGAAGCTATTAAAGTTGGTTTTAAGTCGATTTGAACAAAAAAAAATTTTAATTTTTTTGCCACCATTTTTTTCGTTTTTTTCCGTTTTTTACCCACTTTTTGACAGTTTTCTTGAAAGTTGTTAATTTATTCACTAATCGCATTAATGTACGAATCTATTAAAGTTGGTTTTAAGGCGATTTGAACAAAAAAAAATTTTAATTTTTTTGCCACCATTTTTTTCGGTTTTTTCCGTTTTTTACCCACTTTTTGACAGTTTTCTTGAAAGTTGTTAATTTATTCACTAATCGCATTAATGTACGAATCTATTAAAGTTGGTTTTAAGTCGATTTGAACAAAAAAAAATTTTAATTTTTTTGCCACCATTTTTTTCGGTTTTTTCCGTTTTTTACCCACTTTTTGATCGTTTTCTTGAAAGTTGTTAATTTATTCACTAATCGCATTAATGTACGAATCTATTAAAGTTGGTTTTAAGGCGATTTGAACAAAAAAAAATTTTAATTTTTTTGCCACCATTTTTTTCGGTTTTTTCCGTTTTTTACCCACTTTTTGACAGTTTTCTTGAAAGTTGTTAATTTATTCACTAATCGCATTAATGTACCAATCTATTAAAGTTGGTTTTAAGTCGATTTGAACAAAAAAAATTTTTATTTTTTTTGCCACCATTTTTTCGGTTTTTTCCGTTTTTTACCCACTTTTTGACAGTTTTCTTGAAAGTTGTTAATTTATTCACTAATCGCATTAATGTACGAATCTATTAAAGTTGGTTTTAAGTTGATTTGAACAAAAAAAAATTTTAATTTTTTTGCCACCATTTTTTTCGGTTTTTTCCGTTTTTTACCCACTTTTTGACAGTTTTCTTGAAAGTTGTTAATTTATTCACTAATCGCATTGATGTACGAATCTATTAAAGTTGGTTTTAAGGCGATTTGAACAAAAAAAAATTTTAATTTTTTTGCCACCATTTTTTTCGGTTTTTTTCGTTTTTTACCCACTTTTTGACAGTTTTCTTGAAAGTTGTTAATTTATTCACTAATCGCATTAATGTACGAATCTATTAAAGTTGGTTTTAAGTCGATTTGAACAAAAAAAAATTTTTATTTTTTTTGCCACCATTTTTTTCGGTTTTTTCCGTTTTTTACCCACTTTTTGACAGTTTTCTTGAAAGTTGTTAGTTTATTCACTAATCGCATTAATGTACGAATCTATTAAAGTTGGTTTTAAGTCGATTTGAACAAAAAAAAATTTTAATTTGTTTGCCACCATTTTTTTCGGTTTTTTCCGTTTTTTACCCACTTTTTGACAGTTTTCTTGAAAGTTGTTAATTTATTCACTAATCGCATTAATGTACGAATCTATTAAAGTTGGTTTTAAGGCGATTTGAACAAAAAAAAAATTTAATTTTTTTGCCACCATTTTTTTCGGTTTTTTTCCGTTTTTTACCCACTTTTTGACAGTTTTCTTGAAAGTTGTTAATTTATTCACTAATCGCATTAATGTACGAATCTATTAAAGTTGGTTTTAAGTCGATTTGAACAAAAAAAAATTTTTATTTTTTTTGCCACCATTTTTTTCGGTTTTTTCCATTTTTTACCCACTTTTTGACAGTTTTCTTGAAAGTTGTTAATTTATTAACTAATCGCATTAATGTACGAATCTATTAAAGTTGGTTTTAAGTCGATTTGAACAAAAAAAATTTTAATTTTTTTGCCACCATTTTTTTCGGTTTTTTACCCACTTTTTGACAGTTTTCTTGAAAGTTGTTAATTTATTCACTAATCGCATTAATGTACGAATCTATTAAAGTTGGTTTTAAGTCGATTTGAACAAAAAAAATTTTAATTTTTTTGCCACCATTTTTTTCGGTTTTTTCCGTTTTTTACCCACTTTTTGACAGATATCTTGAAAGTTGTTAATTTATTCACTAATCGCATTAATGTACGAATCTATTAAAGTTGGTTTTAAGGCGATTTGAACAAAAAAAATTTTAATTTTTTTGCCACCATTTTTTTCGGTTTTTTCCGTTTTTTACCCACTTTTTGACAGTTTTCTTGAAAGTTGTTAATTTATTCACTAATCGCATTAATGTACGAAGCTATTAAAGTTGGTTTTAAGTCGATTTGAACAAAAAAAAATTTTAATTTTTTTGCCACCATTTTTTTCGTTTTTTTCCGTTTTTTACCCACTTTTTGACAGTTTTCTTGAAAGTTGTTAATTTATTCACTAATCGCATTAATGTACGAATCTATTAAAGTTGGTTTTAAGGCGATTTGAACAAAAAAAAATTTTAATTTTTTTGCCACCATTTTTTTCGGTTTTGTCCGTTTTTTACCCACTTTTTGACAGTTTTCTTGAAAGTTGTTAATTTATTCACTAATCGCATTAATGTACGAATCTATTAAAGTTGGTTTTAAGTCGATTTGAACAAAAAAAAATTTTAATTTTTTTGCCACCATTTTTTTCGGTTTTTTCCGTTTTTTACCCACTTTTTGATCGTTTTCTTGAAAGTTGTTAATTTATTCACTAATCGCATTAATGTACGAATCTATTAAAGTTGGTTTTAAGGCGATTTGAACAAAAAAAAAATTTAATTTTTTTGCCACCATTTTTTTCGGTTTTTTCCGTTTTTTACCCACTTTTTGACAGTTTTCTTGAAAGTTGTTAATTTATTCACTAATCGCATTAGTGTACGAATCTATTAAAGTTGGTTTTAAGTCGATTTGAACAAAAAAAAATTTTTATTTTTTTTGCCACCATTTTTTTCGGTTTTTTCCTTTTTTTACCCACTTTTTGACAGTTTTCTTGAAAGTTGTTAATTTATTCACTAATCGCATTAATGTACGAATCTATTAAAGTTGGTTTTAAGTCGATTTGAACAAAAAAAATTTTAATTTTTTTGCCACCATTTTTTTCGGTTTTTTACCCACTTTTTGACAGTTTTCTTGAAAGTTGTTAATTTATTCACTAATCGCATTAATGTACGAATCTATTAAAGTTGGTTTTAAGTCGATTTGAACAAAAAAAATTTTAATTTTTTTGCCACCATTTTTTTCGGTTTTTTCCGTTTTTTACCCACTTTTTGACAGTTTTCTTGAAAGTTGTTAATTTATTCACTAATCGCATTAATGTACGAATCTATTAAAGTTGGTTTTAAGTCGATTTGAACAAAAAAAAATTTTAATTTTTTTGCCACCATTTTTTTCGGTTTTTTTCCGTTTTTTACCCACTTTTTGACAGTTTTCTTGAAAGTTGTTAATTTATTCACTAATCGCATTAATGTACGAATCTATTAAAGTTGGTTTTAAGGCGATTTGAACAAAAAAAAATTTTAATTTTTTTGCCACCATTTCTTTCGGTTTTTTCCGTTTTTTACCCACTTTTTGACAGTTTTCTTGAAAGTTGTTAATTTATTCACTAATCGCATTAATGTACGAATCTATTAAAGTTGGTTTTAAGTCGATTTGAACAAAAAAAAAATTTTAATTTTTTTGCCACCATTTTTTTCGGTTTTTTCCGTTTTTTACCCACTTTTTGACAGTTTTCTTGAAAGTTGTTAATTTATTCACTAATCGCATTAATGTACGAATCTATTAAAGTTGGTTTTAAGTCGATTTGAACAAAAAAAAATTTTAATTTTTTTGCCACCATTTTTTTCGGTTTTTTCCGTTTTTTACCCACTTTTTGATCGTTTTCTTGAAAGTTGTTAATTTATTCACTAATCGCATTCATGTACGAATCTATTAAAGTTGGTTTTAAGGCGATTTGAACAAAAAAAAATTTAATTTTTTTGCCACCATTTTTTTCGGTTTTTTCCGTTTTTTACCCACTTTTTGACAGTTTTCTTGAAAGTTGTTAATTTATTCACTAATCGCATTAATGTACGAATCTATTAAAGTTGGTTTTAAGTCGATTTGAACAAAAAAAAATTTTTATTTTTTTTGCCACCATTTTTTTCGGTTTTTTCCGTTTTTTACCCACTTTTTGACAGTTTTCTTGAAAGTTGTTAATTTATTCACTAATCGCATTAATGTACGAATCTATTAAAGTTGGTTTTAAGTCGATTTGAACAAAAAAAATTTTAATTTTTTTGCCACCATTTTTTTCGGTTTTTTCCGTTTTTTACCCACTTTTTGACAGTTTTCTTGAAAGTTGTTAATTTATTCACTAATCGCATTAATGTACGAATCTATTAAAGTTGGTTTTAAGGCGATTTGAACAAAAAAAAATTTTAATTTTTTTGCCACCATTTTTTTCGGTTTTTTCCGTTTTTTACCCACTTTTTGACAGTTTTCTTGAAAGCTGTTAATTTATTCACTAATCGCATTAATGTACGAATCTATTAAAGTTGGTTTTAAGTCGATTTGAACAAAAAAAAAATTTAATTTTTTTGCCACCATTTTTTTCGGTTTTTTCCGTTTTTTACCCACTTTTTGACAGTTTTCTTGAAAGTTGTAAATTTATTCACTAATCGCATTAATGTACGAATCTATTAAAGTTGGTTTTAAGTCGATTTGAACAAAAAAAAATTTTAATTTTTTTGCCACCATTTTTTTCGGTTTTTTCCGTTTTTTACCCACTTTTTGACAGTTTTCTTGAAAGTTGTTAATTTATTCACTAATCGCATTAATGTACGAATCTATTAAAGTTGGTTTTAAGGCGATTTGAACAAAAAAAAATTTTAATTTTTTTGCCACCATTTTTTTCGGTTTTTTCCGCTTTTTACCCACTTTTTGACAGTTTTCTTGAAAGTTGTTAATTTATTCACTAATCGCATTAATGTACGAATCTATTAAAGTTGGTTTTAAGTCGATTTGAACAAAAAATTTTTTATTTTTTTTGCCACCATTTTTTTCGGTTTTTTCCGTTTTTTACCCACTTTTTGACAGTTTTCTTGAAAGTTGTTAATTTATTCACCAATCGCATTAATGTACGAATCTATTAAAGTTGGTTTTAAGGCGATTTGAACAAAAAAAAATTTTAATTTTTTTGCCACCATTTTTTTCGGGTTTTTCCGTTTTTTACCCACTTTTTGACAGTTTTCTTGAAAGTTGTTAATTTATTCACTAATCGCATTAATGTACGAATCTATTAAAGTTGGTTTTAAGGCGATTTGAACAAAAAAAAATTTTAATTTTTTTGCCACCATTTTTTCGTTTTTTTCCGTTTTTTACCCACTTTTTGACAGTTTTCTTGAAAGTTGTTAATTTATTCACTAATCGCATTAATGTACGAATCTATTAAAGTTGGTTTTAAGTCGATTTGAACAAAAAAAAATTTTAATTTTTTTGCCACCATTTTTTTCGGTTTTTTCCGTTTTTTACCCACTTTTTGACAGTTTTCTTGAAAGTTGTTAATTTATTCACTAATCGCATTAATGTACGAATCTATTAAAGTTGGTTTTAAGGCGATTTGAACAAAAAAAAATTTTAATTTTTTTGCCACCATTTTTTTCGGTTTTTTCCGTTTTTTACCCACTTTTTGACAGTTTTCTTGAAAGTTGTTAATTTATTCACTAATCGCATTAATGTACGAATCTATTAAAGTTGGTTTTAAGGCGATTTGAACAAAAAAAAAATTTTAATTTTTTTGCCACCATTTTTTTCGGTTTTTTCCGTTTTTTACCCACTTTTTGACAGTTTTCTTGAAAGTTGTTAATTTATTCACTAATCGCATTAATGTACGAATCTATTAAAGTTGGTTTTAAGTCGATTTGAACAAAACAAAATTTTAATTTTTTTGCCACCATTTTTTTCGGTTTTTTCCGTTTTTTACCCACGTTTTGACAGTTTTCTTGAAAGTTGTTAATTTATTCACTAATCGCATTAATGTACGAATCTATTAAAGTTGGTTTTAAGTCGATTTGAACAAAAAAAAATTTTTATTTTTTTTGCCACCATTTTTTTCGTTTTTTTCCGTTTTTTACCCACTTTTTGACAGTTTTCTTGAAAGTTGTTAATTTATTCACTAATCGCATTAATGTACGAATCTATTAAAGTTGGTTTTAAGTCGATTTGAACAAAAAAAAATTTTTATTTTTTTTGCCACCATTTTTTTCGGTTTTTTCCGTTTTTTACCCACTTTTTGACAGTTTTCTTGAAAGTTGTTAATTTATTCACTAATCGCATTAATGTACGAATCTATTAAAGTTGGTTTAAGGTCGATTTGAACAAAAAAAAAAATTTATTTTTTTTGCCACCATTTTTTTTCTGTTTTTTCCGTTTTTTACCCACTTTTTGACAGTTTTCTTGAAAGTTGTTAATTTATTCACTAATCGCATTAATGTACGAATCTATTAAAGTTGGTTTTAAGTCGATTTGAACAAAAAAAAATTTTAATTTTTTTGCCACCATTTTTTTCGTTTTTTTTTTCGTTTTTTACCCATTTAATTTTTTTGCCACCATTTTTTTCGTTTTTTTCCGTTTTTTACCCACTTTTTGACAGTTTTCTTGAAAGTTGTTAATTTATTCACTAATCGCATTAATGTACGAATCTATTAAAGTTGGTTTTAAGTCGATTTGAACAAAAAAAAATTTTAATTTTTTTGCCACCATTTTTTTCGGTTTTTTCCGTTTTTTACCCACTTTTTGACAGATTTCTTGAAAGTTGTTAATTTATTCACTAATCGCATTAATGTACGAATCTATTAAAGTTTGTTTTAAGTCGATTTGAACAAAAAAAAATTTTTATTTTTTTTGCCACCATTTTTTTCGGTTTTTTCCGTTTTTTACCCACTTTTTGACAGTTTTCTTGAAAGTTGTTAATTTATTCACTAATCGCATTAATGTACGAATCTATTAAAGTTGGTTTTAAGTCGATTTGAACAAAAAAAATTTTAATTTTTTTGCCACCATTTTTTTCGGTTTTTTCCGTTTTTTACCCACTTTTTGACAGTTTTCTTGAAAGTTGTTAATTTATTCACTAATCGCATTAATGTACGAATCTATTAAAGTTGGTTTTAAGTCGATTTGAACAAAAAAAAATTTTAATTTTTTTGCCACCATTTTTTTCGGTTTTTTCCGTTTTTTACCCACTTTTTGACAGTTTTCTTGAAAGTTGTTAATTTATTCACTAATCGCATTAATGTACGAATCTATTAAAGTTGGTTTTAAGGCGATTTGAACAAAAAAAATTTTAATTTTTTTGCCACCATTTTTTTCGGTTTTTTTCGTTTTTTACCCACTTTTTGACAGTTTTCTTGAAAGTTGTTAATTTATTCACTAATCGCATTAATGTACGAATCTATTAAAGTTGGTTTTAAGTCGATGTGAACAAAAAAAAATTTTAATTTTTTTGCCACCATTTTTTTCGGTTTTTTCCGTTTTTTACCCACTTTTTGACAGTTTTCTTGAAAGTTGTTAATTTATTCACTAATCGCATTAATGTACGAATCTATTAAAGTTGGTTTTAAGTCGATTTGAACAAAAAAAAATTTTAATTTTTTTGCCACCATTTTTTTTCGGTTTTTTCCGTTTTTTACCCACTTTTTGACAGTTTTCTTGAAAGTTGTTAATTTATTCACTAATCGCATTAATGTACGAATCTATTAAAGTTGGTTTTAAGTCGATTTGAACAAAAAAAAATTTAAATTTTTTTGCCACCATTTTTTTCGGTTTTTTCCGATTTTTACCCACTTTTTGACAGTTTTCTTGAAAGTTGTTAATTTATTCACTAATCGCATTAATGTACGAATCTATTAAAGTTGGTTTTAAGTCGATTTGAACAAAAAAAAAATTTTATTTTTTTTGCCACCATTTTTTTCGGTTTTTTCCGTTTTTTACCCACTTTTTGACAGTTTTCTTGAAAGTTGTTAATTTATTCACTAATCGCATTAATGTACGAATCTATTAAAGTTGGTTTTAAGTCGATTTGAACAAAAAAAAATTTTAATTTTTTTGCCACCATTTTTTTCGGTTTTTTCCGTTTTTTACCCACTTTTTGACAGTTTTCTTGAAAGTTGTTAATTTATTCACTAATCGCATTAATGTACGAATCTATTAAAGTTGGTTTTAAGTCGATTTGAACAAAAAAAAATTTTAATTTTTTTGCCACCATTTTTTTCGGTTTTTTCCGATTTTTACCCACTTTTTGACAGTTTTCTTGAAAGTTGTTAATTTATTCACTAATCGCATTAATGTACGAATCTATTAAAGTTGGTTTTAAGTCGATTTGAACAAAAAAAAAATTTTTATTTTTTTTGCCACCATTTTTTCGGTTTTTTCCGTTTTTTACCCACTTTTTGACAGTTTTCTTGAAAGTTGTTAATTTATTCACTAATCGCATTAATGTACGAATCTATTAAAGTTGGTTTTAAGTTGATTTGAACAAAAAAAAATTTTAATTTTTTTGCCACCATTTTTTTCGGTTTTTTCCGTTTTTTACCCACTTTTTGACAGTTTTCTTGAAAGTTGTTAATTTATTCACTAATCGCATTAATGTACGAATCTATTAAAGTTGGTTTTAAGTCGATTTGAACAAAACAAAATTTTAATTTTTTTGCCACCATTTTTTTCGGTTTTTTCCGTTTTTTACCCACGTTTTGACAGTTTTCTTGAAAGTTGTTAATTTATTCACTAATCGCATTAATGTACGAATCTATTAAAGTTGGTTTTAAGTCGATTTGAACAAAAAAAAATTTTTATTTTTTTTGCCACCATTTTTTCGGTTTTTTCCGTTTTTTACCCACTTTTTGACAGTTTTCTTGAAAGTTGTTAATTTATTCACTAATCGCATTAATGTACGAATCTATTAAAGTTGGTTTTAAGTCGATTTGAACAAAAAAAAATTTTTATTTTTTTTGCCACCATTTTTTTCGGTTTTTTCCGTTTTTTACCCACTTTTTGACAGTTTTCTTGAAAGTTGTTAATTTATTCACTAATCGCATTAATGTACGAATCTATTAAAGTTGGTTTTAAGTCGATTTGAACAAAACAAAATTTTAATTTTTTTGCCACCATTTTTTTCGGTTTTTTCCGTTTTTTACCCACGTTTTGACAGTTTTCTTGAAAGTTGTTAATTTATTCACTAATCGCATTAATGTACGAATCTATTAAAGTTGGTTTTAAGTCGATTTGAACAAAAAAAAATTTTTATTTTTTTTGCCACCATTTTTTTCGGTTTTTTCCGTTTTTTACCCACTTTTTGACAGTTTTCTTGAAAGTTGTTAATTTATTCACTAATCGCATTAATGTACGAATCTATTAAAGTTGGTTTAAGGTCGATTTGAACAAAAAAAAAATTTATTTTTTTTGCCACCATTTTTTTTCGGTTTTTTCCGTTTTTTACCCACTTTTTGACAGTTTTCTTGAAAGTTGTTAATTTATTCACTAATCGCATTAATGTACGAATCTATTAAAGTTGGTTTTAAGTCGATTTGAACAAAAAAAAATTTTAATTTTTTTGCCACCATTTTTTTCGTTTTTTACCCACTTTTTGACAGTTTTCTTGAAAGTTGTTAATTTATTCACTAATCGCATTAATGTACGAATCTATTAAAGTTGGTTTTAAGTCGATTTGAACAAAAAAAAAATTTTATTTTTTTTGCCACCATTTTTTTCAGTTTTTTCCGTTTTTTACCCACTTTTTGACAGTTTTCTTGAAAGTTGTTAATTTATTCACTAATCGCATTAATGTACGAATCTATTAAAGTTGGTTTTAAGTCGATTTGAACAAAAAAAAATTTTAATTTTTTTGCCACCATTTTTTTCGTTTTTTACCCACTTTTTGACAGTTTTCTTGAAAGTTGTTAATTTATTCACTAATCGCATTAATGTACGAATCTATTAAAGTTGGTTTTAAGGCGATTTGAACAAAAAAAAATTTTAATTTTTTTGCCACCATTTTTTTCGGTTTTTTCCGTTTTTTACCCACTTTTTGACAGTTTTCTTGAAAGTTGTTAATTTATTCACTAATCGCATTAATGTACGAATCTATTAAAGTTGGTTTTAAGTCGATTTGAACAAAAAAAAAATTTTAATTTTTTTGCCACCATTTTTTTCGTTTTTTTCCGTTTTTTACCCACTTTTTGACAGTTTTCTTGAAAGTTGTTAATTTATTCACTAATCGCATTAATGTACGAATCTATTAAAGTTGGTTTTAAGTCGATTTGAACAAAAAAAAATTTTAATTTTTTTGCCACCATTTTTTTCGGTTTTTTCCGTTTTTTACCCACTTTTTGACAGATTTCTTGAAAGTTGTTAATTTATTCACTAATCGCATTAATGTACGAATCTATTAAAGTTTGTTTTAAGTCGATTTGAACAAAAAAAAATTTTTATTTTTTTTGCCACCATTTTTTTCCGTTTTTTACCCACTTTTTGGCAGTTTTCTTGAAAGTTGTTAATTTATTCACTAATCGCATTAATGTACGAATCTATTAAAGTTGGTTTTAAGTCGATTTGAACAAAAAAAAATTTTAATTTTTTTGCCACCATTTTTTTCGGTTTTTTCCGGTTTTTACCCACTTTTTGACAGTTTTCTTGAAAGTTGTTAATTTATTCACTAATCGCATTAATGTACGAATCTATTAAAGTCGGTTTTAAGGCGATTTGAACAAAAAAAATTTTAATTTTTTTGCCACCATTTTTTTCGGTTTTTTTCGTTTTTTACCCACTTTTTGACAGTTTTCTTGAAAGTTGTTAATTTATTCACTAATCGCATTAATGTACGAATCTATTAAAGTTGGTTTTAAGTCGATGTGAACAAAAAAAAATTTTAATTTTTTTGCCACCATTTTTTTCGGTTTTTTCCGTTTTTTACCCACTTTTTGACAGTTTTCTTGAAAGTTGTTAATTTATTCACTAATCGCATTAATGTACGAATCTATTAAAGTTGGTTTTAAGTCGATTTGAACAAAAAAAAATTTTAATTTTTTTGCCACCTTTTTTTTTCGGTTTTTTCCGTTTTTTACCCACTTTTTGACAGTTTTCTTGAAAGTTGTTAATTTATTCACTAATCGCATTAATGTACGAATCTATTAAAGTTGGTTTTAAGTCGATTTGAACAAAAAAAAATTTAAATTTTTTTGCCACCATTTTTTTCGGTTTTTTCCGATTTTTACCCACTTTTTGACAGTTTTCTTGAAAGTTGTTAATTTATTCACTAATCGCATTAATGTACGAATCTATTAAAGTTGGTTTTAAGTCAAAGTCGATTTGAACAAAAAAAAATTTTAATTTTTTTGCCACCATTTTTTTCGGTTTTTTCCGATTTTTACCCACTTTTTGACAGTTTTCTTGAAAGTTGTTAATTTATTCACTAATCGCATTAATGTACGAATCTATTAAAGTTGGTTTTAAGTCAAAGTCGATTTGAACAAAAAAAAATTTTAATTTTTTTGCCACCATTTTTTTCGGTTTTTTCCGTTTTTTACCCACTTTTTGACAGTTTTCTTGAAAGTTGTTAATTTATTCACTAATCGCATTAATGTACGAATCTATTAAAGTTGGTTTTAAGTCGATTTGAACAAAAAAAAATTTTAATTTTTTTGCCACCTTTTTTTTTCGGTTTTTTCCGTTTTTTACCCACTTTTTGACAGTTTTCTTGAAAGTTGTTAATTTATTCACTAATCGCATTAATGTACGAATCTATTAAAGTTGGTTTTAAGTCAAAGTCGATTTGAACAAAAAAAAATTTAAATTTTTTTGCCACCATTTTTTTCGGTTTTTTCCGATTTTTACCCACTTTTTGACAGTTTTCTTGAAAGTTGTTAATTTATTCACTAATCGCATTAATGTACGAATCTATTAAAGTTGGTTTTAAGTCAAAGTCGATTTGAACAAAAAAAAATTTAAATTTTTTTGCCACCATTTTTTTCGGTTTTTTCCGATTTTTACCCACTTTTTGACAGTTTTCTTGAAAGTTGTTAATTTATTCACTAATCGCATTAATGTACGAATCTATTAAAGTTGGTTTTAAGTCAAAGTCGATTTGAACAAAAAAAAATTTTAATTTTTTTGCCACCATTTTTTTCGGTTTTTTCCGATTTTTACCCACTTTTTGACAGTTTTCTTGAAAGTTGTTAATTTATTCACTAATCGCATTAATGTACGAATCTATTAAAGTTGGTTTTAAGTCGATTTGAACAAAAAAAAATTTTAATTTTTTTGCCACCATTTTTTTCGGTTTTTTCCGTTTTTGACCCACTTTTTGACAGTTTTCTTGAAAGTTGTTAATTTATTCACTAATCGCATTAATGTACGAATCTATTAAAGTTGGTTTTAAGGCGATTTGAACAAAAAAAAAATTTTAATTTTTTTGCCACCATTTTTTTCGGTTTTTTTCCGTTTTTTACCCACTTTTTGACAGTTTTCTTGAAAGTTGTTAATTTATTCACTAATCGCATTAATGTACGAATCTATTAAAGTTGGTTTAAGGTCGATTTGAACAAAAAAAAAAATTTATTTTTTTTGCCACCATTTTTTTCGGTTTTTTCCGTTTTTTACCCACTTTTTGACAGTTTTCTTGAAAGTTGTTAATTTATTCACTAATCGCATTAATGTACGAATCTATTAAAGTTGGTTTTAAGTCGATTTGAACAAAAAAAAATTTTAATTTTTTTGCCACCATTTTTTTCGTTTTTTTTCGTTTTTTACCCACTTTTTGACAGTTTTCTTGAAAGTTGTTAATTTATTCACTAATCGCATTAATGTACGAATCTATTAAAGTTGGTTTTAAGTCGATTTGAACAAAAAAAAAATTTTATTTTTTTTGCCACCATTTTTTTCGGTTTTTTCCGTTTTTTACCCACTTTTTGACAGTTTTCTTGAAAGTTGTTAATTTATTCACTAATCGCATTAATGTACGAATCTATTAAAGTTGGTTTTAAGGCGATTTGAACAAAAAAAAATTTTAATTTTTTTGCCACCATTTTTTTCGGTTTTTTCCGTTTTTTACCCACTTTTTGACAGTTTTCTTGAAAGTTGTTAATTTATTCACTAATCGCATTAATGTACGAATCTATTAAAGTTGGTTTTAAGTCGATTTGAACAAAAAAAAATTTTAATTTTTTTGCCACCATTTTTTTCGTTTTTTTCCGTTTTTTACCCACTTTTTGACAGTTTTCTTGAAAGTTGTTAATTTATTCACTAATCGCATTAATGTACGAATCTATTAAAGTTGGTTTTAAGTCGATTTGAACAAAAAAAAATTTTAATTTTTTTGCCACCATTTTTTTCGGTTTTTTCCGTTTTTTACCCACTTTTTGACAGATTTCTTGAAAGTTGTTAATTTATTCACTAATCGCATTAATGTACGAATCTATTAAAGTTTGTTTTAAGTCGATTTGAACAAAAAAAAATTTTAATTTTTTTTGCCACCATTTTTTTCGGTTTTTTCCGTTTTTTACCCACTTTTTGACAGTTTTCTTGAAAGTTGTTAATTTATTCACTAATCGCATTAATGTACGAATCTATTAAAGTTGGTTTTAAGTCGATTTGAACAAAAAAAATTTTAATTTTTTTGCCACCATTTTTTTCGGTTTTTTCCGTTTTTTACCCACTTTTTGACAGTTTTCTTGAAAGTTGTTAATTTATTCACTAATCGCATTAATGTACGAATCTATTAAAGTTGGTTTTAAGTCGATTTGAACAAAAAAAAATTTTAATTTTTTTGCCACCATTTTTTTCGGTTTTTTCCGTTTTTTACCCACTTTTTGACAGTTTTCTTGAAAGTTGTTAATTTATTCACTAATCGCATTAATGTACGAATCTATTAAAGTTGGTTTTAAGGCGATTTGAACAAAAAAAATTTTAATTTTTTTGCCACCATTTTTTTCGGTTTTTTTCGTTTTTTACCCACTTTTTGACAGTTTTCTTGAAAGTTGTTAATTTATTCACTAATCGCATTAATGTACGAATCTATTAAAGTTGGTTCTAAGTCGATGTGAACAAAAAAAAATTTTAATTTTTTTGCCACCATTTTTTTCGGTTTTTTCCGTTTTTTACCCACTTTTTGACAGTTTTCTTGAAAGTTGTTAATTTATTCACTAATCGCATTAATGTACGAATCTATTAAAGTTGGTTTTAAGTCGATTTGAACAAAAAAAAATTTTAATTTTTTTGCCACCATTTTTTTTCGGTTTTTTCCGTTTTTTACCCACTTTTTGACAGTTTTCTTGAAAGTTGTTAATTTATTCACTAATCGCATTAATGTACGAATCTATTAAAGTTGGTTTTAAGTCGATTTGAACAAAAAAAAATTTAAATTTTTTTGCCACCATTTTTTTCGGTTTTTTCCGATTTTTACCCACTTTTTGACAGTTTTCTTGAAAGTTGTTAATTTATTCACTAATCGCATTAATGTACGAATCTATTAAAGTTGGTTTTAAGTCGATTTGAACAAAAAAAAATTTTATTTTTTTTGCCACCATTTTTTTCGGTTTTTTCCGTTTTTTACCCACTTTTTGACAGTTTTCTTGAAAGTTGTTAATTTATTCACTAATCGCATTAATGTACGAATCTATTAAAGTTGGTTTTAAGTCGATTTGAACAAAAAAAAATTTTAATTTTTTTGCCACCATTTTTTTCGGTTTTTTCCGTTTTTTACCCACTTTTTGACAGTTTTCTTGAAAGTTGTTAATTTATTCACTAATCGCATTAATGTACGAATCTATTAAAGTTGGTTTTAAGTCGATTTGAACAAAAAAAAATTTTAATTTTTTTGCCACCATTTTTTTTCGGTTTTTTCCGATTTTTACCCACTTTTTGACAGTTTTCTTGAAAGTTGTTAATTTATTCACTAATCGCATTAATGTACGAATCTATTAAAGTTGGTTTTAAGTCGATTTGAACAAAAAAAAATTTTTATTTTTTTTGCCACCATTTTTTTCGGTTTTTTCCGTTTTTTACCCACTTTTTGACAGTTTTCTTGAAAGTTGTTAATTTATTCACTAATCGCATTAATGTACGAATCTATTAAAGTTGGTTTTAAGTTGATTTGAACAAAAAAAAATTTTAATTTTTTTGCCACCATTTTTTTCGGTTTTTTCCGTTTTTTACCCACTTTTTGACAGTTTTCTTGAAAGTTGTTAATTTATTCACTAATCGCATTAATGTACGAATCTATTAAAGTTGGTTTTAAGTCGATTTGAACAAAACAAAATTTTAATTTTTTTGCCACCATTTTTTCGGTTTTTTCCGTTTTTTACCCACTTTTTGACAGTTTTCTTGAAAGTTGTTAATTTATTCACTAATCGCATTAATGTACGAATCTATTAAAGTTGGTTTTAAGTCGATTTGAACAAAAAAATTTTTTTATTTTTTTGCCACCATTTTTTCGGTTTTTTCCGTTTTTTACCCACTTTTTGACAGTTTTCTTGAAAGTTGTTAATTTATTCACTAATCGCATTAATGTACGAATCTATTAAAGTTGGTTTTAAGTCGATTTGAACAAAACAAAATTTTAATTTTTTTGCCACCATTTTTTTCGGTTTTTTCCGTTTTTTACCCACGTTTTGACAGTTTTCTTGAAAGTTGTTAATTTATTCACTAATCGCATTAATGTACGAATCTATTAAAGTTGGTTTTAAGTCGATTTGAACAAAAAAAAATTTTTATTTTTTTTGCCACCATTTTTTTTCGGTTTTTTCCGTTTTTTACCCACTTTTTGACAGTTTTCTTGAAAGTTGTTAATTTATTCACTAATCGCATTAATGTACGAATCTATTAAAGTTGGTTTTAAGTCGATTTGAACAAAAAAAATTTTTTATTTTTTTTGCCACCATTTTTTTCGGTTTTTTCCGTTTTTTACCCACTTTTTGACAGTTTTCTTGAAAGTTGTTAATTTATTCACTAATCGCATTAATGTACGAATCTATTAAAGTTGGTTTAAGGTCGATTTGAACAAAAAAAAAATTTATTTTTTTTGCCACCATTTTTTTTCGGTTTTTT